>OX465497.1:13975863-15269078 GCA_950022335.1 Eurois occulta
ATGAACCAAATCTCTGGTTGTCGTAAGAATTTAAATGAGGTGCTCATTGAGAGAACATTGTTACGATAAACGCAAACACAATGTGTGCCAAAATCGTGAGTGACATATTCAAATTTTACTTTCTACATACGTGGTGATTGCTTTATCTATGAAATTAACTCTCATAAAGGTACGTACATTTTATACTGTCTATTTAGATAAAAACACGTAATATTTCACTTCATTTAGAATTATTTACCTCTGTAAGTAATTTTTATTATAATAAAATGTCTATTAGAAACGTGTCTTACTTTTACACTGGATATCTCAAATCTATGAAATTGCTAGTGAAACTGTTTTTAAAGCTTTATTTTTCTATATAACATAGACAGCTTTTTACTCGACTGCGGCGACTGCTTCGGTTATTGGCATCTCGTTTTGGGTCATTATCCCAGGCACCATAACTATCGGGCCTGTGGACGGTGAGTAATGGGATAGCTCGCCGTCGTCCGTCCGTCTTATGACGACAGGCCGTGTCGACGGCGCGTTCGTGTTCCACGCGCGCCTCAAAGAGATGTCAGTAAACATGAGGGGCCCGCAAGGGCCGATGCCTGCCATGGCTGCGGGCCTGTTCGAAAGAGATACCGCGACCCTGGAACACAAAGGGCAAAGGAAGGAACATGGATGGGTTTTTAGTCAGTAAAAGTGTGACACTCCCTTCCGCTCCGCCCAGAGCGGGAGGAGTCATTATTTTGATGGTTTCCCATCCCAAAAAAAAAAACGCACCATAACTATAATGACTTTAGAATATTTAGATAATTTCCGGCGGGACTAAATAGTCTTATTTACAACCTTACTAATACTATACGTAGGTATGTATAGGGCTGAAACAAAACAATTTTTATACGTTTCATCAACCATAAAACTGCCGCCGTCAATGTCTGTTTTTCCAGCTTTTACGTTATTAGACGAATATAAAAAGTATTTTTCTTCTGTTCTGTATTTACAGAGTTCATTTACTGTACACGCTTTTTGGCTCGTATTAGTAGGTATTTTTACAAGAACCAGATAAAACATTACCCTCCTTCAGGATCCATCGAGTAGGCTAAAGAACGGTGGTTTTTTTTTAAATAGGCCAAATGAATATAGAGAGAGATAGCTCGAGATCTAGTTACTTCTTAAATACTTAGGTACTTAGTTTTATTTATCACTAGCACTTCACCCGCGACTTCGTCCGCAAAAATTGTGATAGCTCGACTATTCATGATATAAATATAAAGATAAATAGAAAGATTTTTTTGAATTAAGTAAATCATTAGTTCACCCCCCCCCCCCCACACACACACAAACTTACAAACAAAACCTCTTTATACCTATTATTAAGTTTAGATAAAGATAACATAAAATCACGCCTACACATAATGCACGAAGGTTTAGGCAGAGGTGACCATAATACACCTGATTTCATAGACGTTTAATTTCATTCAATCAATAACTTAAGCATGTAACCACAAACTTCAGTAAATAGTTGGAATTAAGTCATTAAAGCAGAAAATTAATTTACCCATACAATACAATGTGCCACTTAAGGCGGAACCCGTAAACCGTACTCAAATGTTAGAATATTAATGGCTCGACAGATTGTTTCAAGGAAAATCCAGGTGTGGCTTTCTCCATTGGGGCAGATACCTGAGCATTAACCGGATTATATCACAATCTATTTACTACCACTCTAAGATTAACAAAGACGTTACTAATCCCATCCCAGGAAGCTTCCTCCTACCATATACCTACCCTACCTACCTATATCAGGCACGATCAATGACTGTTGTCTATCTAAATAAAGGTAGACCATCAGAGTCAGATACTTACAACTTACTATGTGAATTATTATTATTTAGCCTTTATTTGCTTTATCAATAACATTTCTTACAACACAATTCATTTAACATACATGACATACCTTATATTTGATTTTCATTTAACATTTCATTAAACAATTTTTTTAACATTTTATGAAATATTAGTACACTTCATTTTTTATTTCATTTAATTAAAAAAAATAATTAACATTTCATCAAACATTACACAATGTGAAAACCTGCTAATTATTATGTAAATTATCTATCACTGGTCTCGTGGCTTCGAACTCGTGGAGGTCGGAAATTATAAAAAAGTTCCTAAGTCCTAACCCAGGTTGTCTATAGATACGTCTGCATCCAAATCCGCTCCACCAAGGTAACAAACATACAGAAAGTGTCAGTGTTCGCATTAAAACAATCGTTTAAACAGGGATTCCCAAACTATTTTAGGCAAGAGATTGTGAATTATTTTCCAAAATGAAGTGATAGCCAAATTACTTTAAAAATCCTATCTCTAGTTTTTTTCCTATTGATACCAAATAATTACTAATTTAAAAACTTTGCGGTTGGTTAAGTGAGTAAACTTGACATCAGTTTCTCATAAAATTCAGTAAATATCAAGTGTAATGTCAAATTACGTAAAAAATACTTAGGTAGGTAATTATTTTTTGAAAAAAAAAACATTAAAATATCAAAGTAAAGATAAAAAAAAAATGAAAATTTCAGTATGATATATGAACCTGGTGACTTTCTATCAATCTAGCTAAATCCGGTTCAATATTAGCGAGTTGCAGCTAAATCTCCGCGTTCGTTGATTTCCAAACGGTTTCTTTGTTTTGTAAAAACGTTTGTAACCACACTGAAGCCTTTTTGGACTAGGTATGGTGATGGAAAAGCGATAGTCATTAGTCATTTATTCATGAATAATAAATAATTGATAAGCTTATCGACTTGTTGAGTTTTTTTAAAGTACAACAATAATACTTCCTACTAAAATATTTGTCATTCTTATAACAAGTTGGCACCCGTAACACAACTTATACAGTATCTTGAAAGTTTCAAATAAGAACTTGTGTTAATGAATAGGGGTCGATTTTTAGACCTCGTCGACCCTCAAAATCAGTTTTCGTTTATGTCGACACCTTTTTTTTCGGATGGGAAATCATCAAATGACCAAAGGACCAAGGGGAATCACTTTGGGAATCCCTGGTTTAAAAGGACAAAATATGACTAACTACTATGTAGGCAGTCTACGTGGACGCCCCCTACCTTACCTCGAATTTAAAACACGGGGAACCAAAAGTTTCCAGTACCGATTCTGAGAATTCGATTAACAGCAGATTTCAAAGGCCTGTTATAATTTTTATGAATAAAAATGCAAATAAAAAAGGTGTAAAAGTGAAATGAAATACATCACGCCGATCTGTCACCGTTTGAATAAGTTAAATTCACTTTCTATAACACGTTTTAAAACGTTTGTTTTGTCATTCAATTTGAATGCGACACGTTTTTGTTTGAATTAATTTTATTGTCCAATTCCAAGCTTTTATTGTTACGAATTTCCTGCAGGTGCTTTCGATGTTAGGAATAAATAACGGGCTGTAAAATAAATGGAATAATAGAATTAGGTAAATGAAATTCGTGCGTATTTCGGTACACAGTTTGTCGGACATAACATAAAATCACCAGGACCCATAAATATTAATATTTATTTAAATTCGTGGTGCTAGGCAACTGGTCCCTTTGGGCCTATTGACCTTGCTCTCTTCTGTCTCCTGCTTGATATGGAGGGAAGTAGGAATAACGTTTTTTCCTACTCCTGGGCTATTATTTGCTGATTAATTTCGTTGCGGGATCCAAGACAGATAAATTGTTTCTCCGGGACTTCAGACTTGTCGAAATTCATTGTCTCGAAGCTTTTCTGGCGGTCGCCACGGTCGATTCGGGCTTTCAGGACTTACAGTACGTATCACCAATAATCACACTAATAAATACTTCGACTTACCTACACACATTTGGCCAGTCATATTTAAGTGCCACGTAATAGGGGGCGAGCTAATTGCGATCAAAAGGGTATAAAACTAGATTTGTCGAACATCATAATTATGAACTATTCCAACCTTTGTTGAGGTACGTTCCTAAACGCCTTAGATTTTTGCCATACGCAAGGGGTACTCGGGTTAGGTTCGAGTCTGACAGACCCAGATTCAACATAGTTTCATCACGACCCCTTCCCTACCCAACTGATATGTTATGGGTAACTAACTACGCAACCGCCTTTTCGATTCTTATTCTTCTAAATAAATAACATCAAACTGCAATATTTCCACAAACCTTGGTGACATGGTTCGTTCGAAATTCCCTCCTTTCCGAGCTTGGCTCATGGGCCAATGTAGATGGTTGCTTTCTTATTAGTTCGCTGATGACTTAGGTACCTACCTATTATGGGCTACTAGAAATTCTTTACTGTGCTGACCACAAAGATTTTTTTGAGCAGACTTAGCATTCTTCCCAGGGGGCCTAACAAATCCTCAAAAGCTTATTTTAATTTCAATGTACAAAAGAGATGTAACTACCACCCTTATAACTCCATTTCTTCACATTGAAGTAAGATTGAAATATTTTATGCTAAAAGAGAAGGCGGTACATCACGGTCTCTGATATTTAATCCTCAACAGTTTCTAAACAATCCTTAGCACACATCTACTAATTGTTTTAATTATAGATTATCGATATCACGCGATGTTGTCTTAATAGCTGGTGGTTATCAGAATTGTTTACACAACAATCACTGAGGCGAGGCATCGAAATAAAAACAATGGATTTACTCAATCTTACTGAATAGATTATGTCATGTAGTGATACATGTATGGTTGACCGGTTTGTTATGTTAGTTGCATTTGCCAATCAACTGTCATTATTTACGATGATTGAAGTAATTTTGATGGAGATAGTTACATAAAAATTGACAATTTTAGCTTTTTCTGGATATGGTCGGATAATTTTTATTTAATAGGGTCCATATTTATGTACCTAGCTTTAAACCCTTTGTAACATCTTTTTTACAATATGGAATGCAAAATAAATGAATACTTATGTACTTATGTGTGTGTGTATGTACTTGTGCTTTTGTGTGTTGTCTTTGTTATTATTTTTTTGTATGCACGTCATGTTCCTGCTACAAATACATATTTTTTCTTTCTTTCTTTTCTTTCTTATGAATAATTTTCAAAATTGTTTTTTTTTATAGAAATACCTGTTTGAAACACAAGTATTTCCATCATATTATCATCATCAACTACGATTTGTAAGAAAAAACAGGAACCTATCTAAAGGCTGTCGGCAAGCTTTAGTTTTATTCTAAAGTTTAACAAAACAAAGCAGTATGAACGGATCGAATCAATGATCCACAGCGAGCTATCAAATTTTGCTACAAGCTCAGTCTAACCCTTTGCGAACTTACTTTCTCAATCGAGGACTTGTCGATTTTTACGAGCGCATTGACTTTAAACTTTTACTATTTCTCTCTCCAAGTCCGTACAAAGGAATTTCATCTTTATTTGTTAAGTTTTATACGAGTTTTCACACAGTTTTCCTTGTATTTATATTCGCGTTTGATGCGATTTCGTTCCGTTCCGACCTCTGGTCTCCTCTCAATATCTTTTAATGACACTCGCTATTATTCCATTGTCCTTTGTAATGCAGATAAGATAATAAAGTTTAATGGCGAACACTTTTCTTCTTTTATTAAAAAAAAGCGGAGTTATTGGATATCATACTCATTTACTTACGTTATTCTAGAAACCATTACTATTTTTGTCGACATTTTTTGTATTTTTTTTCCATCTTTCATTTCATTTTTTTTTCTAAAAGCCAACAGGAACACACACCTTTCTCATTTTAAATCAGTGCAAATACAACTCCATTATTTCCGAGAAAAACTTCCATAAATAGATATTACCCACGCCTCCACGCAAACCAGTCCAACTCCACCGCAAAATTTCACTACAAATGCCCAAATCAAAAATAAAAAAGCGGCTAGATGCACCACAATGCATTAAAGCTATCGTCTGGGCGCCTTTCACCACGCGTTGCGTCACGACGGCCATACACGTCATCAGCTGAGTTCACTCACTCCTAACTTACGACATGGCTTGGCTTGACGACGTGACCACGATTCTACGAGAAATGGGGGAATATGGCGAAAGATCTCGAGATTTATAATGGGGAATGTTGGGGCCGCACTTGCGTCTACCGTCATGATGCAATGTTTGCCAAAGATTCGTGCGTTTTGATAGGGCCTAGTGCGTGTTGTCAGATGTCACATTTCATCAAAATTTCAAGTCCAGATCATGCCGATGTAGGTTCCTTGACAGTTTTGAATCAGTAGTGGTGATAAATTTACACAAATTAAAATGCCTTTCTAGGTTGGACCCTGTGAAACTTCGTAAAAATTACAATGTGTCGCCATCTGTGAGATTGCTGGGATATAGTCTTTTGCTACGATAGCTCATAGTGGTTGGTCACGTCAATTATTCGCGACAATAACAGTAGCCCAAGCACCAATATTTGCGAAAAGTTATTCGTATCGAAATCGAGAAACGTTTGTATGAGAATTGTACAGCGCCCCTATCGGGCGTAAAAGGAAACAAAACATGGCAGCACGAATGATTTTAGCACGCTCTCGTAATCGAAATCGAAACGACATGGTAAACGAAACTCGAAACTTATAAACAATTGTGAGATTTTTGATAGCACGAACATTGTTTTGACGTACGGTAATGTAAACTCTCGAAGGCTGGCTAACGAGTATGCTCGAAACATTATTCACTTGAAAATAGTCGGTGAGAAAGGTTTCCAAAAGTTAAAAATAAAGTTTTAACCGTGTTTATGTTTTGTTTAGAGTTAGTTTTGTGAATAAAACTGTTTTAAAATTATTTTTAAGTTATTGGAACAATTATTAATACCTCCAAAATAATTTAAAATGCAAAGACCGCCACTGTATGAACGTACTACCATATATTATTTTTTGGCGGCAAATTTACTAGAAAATTATGGACATCAATCACGAGAAACAAGGTAAGTACTTATCATATTTTATTTATTTGCGTACTTATAGAATTAATGTGTTTGAAAAAGATTTGAGTTGCTTATATGTTTTTTTTTATCATTATAGAGAAATTACGCGCAGAGCAAAACTTAGGAATAGAATTAACCCACTGGACATAAATGAAACCGAATTTAAAAATAGATATCGCCTAAATAAAGAAGCTTTTATGTTCCTCTGTGAGCAACTTCAACAAAAAACATCATTAACATCGAGTTCTAGAATTAGTCTAGAACTTAAGGTACCCACTTTGATGCTACATAAGTATACCTATTCAATATCTTCTACTTGTATTTCAGTATTGAAATGGAAGTGGATACCTAACTAAAACTTATTTAGTATTTAATATCACAAACTAGGTACCTATCTATAAAGCTAATAGTAAATTGTTACATCCTAAAAATCAAATAAGTAAATATTTTATGTTACAGGTTCTTTGTGCATTATCTTTTTATGCCACTGGGTCATATCAGCGAATAGTGGGAATGGCTAAATATTTAGGCCAAACAACAGTGAGCAAATGTGTGAAGGAAGTCACTGATGCTCTTGTAACTCCAGCAATCCTTAACACCTTTATAAGATTCCCAAGTACTCGAGCTGATAGAGACCTAATAAAAAGCAAGTTAGTATGAACATTGCAATATCTATTAGGGAAAATGTATCTAAGTATTTTTTTGTAGAAATGTTTAAAACATAATGTTCTATTATACTATTGTAACATTAATTTCTAATACTACCTTAAGATTGTCTATTAAAAATATATTTATTTTTGTCTTACAGCTTTTTTGCGAAGTACGGTTTCCCTGGAGTTATAGGATGCATTGATGGATGCCATTTCCATATTTTTACACCCAGTAAAGAAATTGAACATTTATTTTATTGTAGAAAACATTTTCATTCACTAAATGTACAAATGGTAAGCATTTAGTTTTTGTAACTAGGTAGGTATGTAACTGTACACAACTAATTACATAATAGCATTATGTATTCTACCACTTTACTATGGTATATCAGTGTACCTACTAATGGTTTACTCTTTATTTTAGATATGTGATAGTGACTGCCGAATTTTAAATGTGAATGCAAAATATGGAGGAGCCACCCACGACGCTTTCATATGGGAAAATAGCCTAGCTAATAACTACATGCAGGAGTTACATCGAAATAATGAACATGTATGGTTATTAGGTTAGTAACAATCAAGTAAATTCATCCATCTATATAAATAAATAAAAATTATTTGCCGAATGTATGTAATTCTAATCTAATGTAGACGCATAATTTTCAAACGACTATACTAATACTAAATTGGATAATTCTTTGTTTGTTGTATTCGTTTTAGTCAGAACACGTTTTTTACTAAAGTAAAATAATTGAAAAATCGGGTAAAAAAATATGGGGACACAAAGTTCGCTAGGTCAGCTAGTTTACCTTACCTACGATAAAAACAATTTGGGAATTAAAGTTTTGAATATTTACAGGTGATTCCGGCTATCCACAACGCCCCTGGTTAATGACACCAATTCCGGATGCTGCTGAGGGGACTCCAGCATACAAATACACAGCAGTCCATGGAAAGACGAGGGTGCCTATTGAAAATACTTTTGGCCGATTAAAAAACCGATGGCGTTGTTTATGCAAAGATCGCACACTCCACTATGGACCCGAGAAATGTGCAAAAATCATTACTGCGTGCAGTGTGTTGCATAATTTAGCCCTAAAATTTAAAGTACCTGAACCGGAACCAGCAGAACTCCAAAACACGCCTTTATCTTTTTCTGACCATCTTTTTCAGGAAAATGGAGGAGATGACTTAATTAGGGGAAGGGCGATAAGGAATATTTTAGTAGATAGGATTAATAGATTACACACATAACTTTACTTTTTAATTAATAATGTTAAAAAATAGAATATTTATATTAATTAAAAAATAACCTTAATCTAAGACTTTTTTTCCATACACCTTACAAAAACTTCCATAGCCTCTCTCATAAAGTCCAACCATTTAGCCTGTAATCGCAATTCATCATCTCTCTGTCTCGCCCTTTCTTGCACCTCTAATTCTCTAACTCTCAATTCCTCTGTCCTAATCCGCAACCTCTCTTTCTCTAATTCTTCATAGGCCCTATCACGCTCTCTAGCATACTCCCTTGCCTTTCTATCTGCTTCTAAAAACATTTTTCCTAATTCTAAATCCTTTGCCTTTTTTTGTGGTGGTGGTTTCCACGTCTCTTCTACTGGTAGTTGAGGAGATGGAGGATGAGCCTCAGTTGATGGGAGAGCAGGGGTTTCATCTGGTGGACTCTGTGGTGGAGGAGGAGCCACTGTTGGCATACTACTTGTGCCCGTAATATTCCAATCTGTAAAACATTTATTAATGTTGATTAGACTAGTCCTTTTTCTTATTAGCAGAATCTTGAGTTCTCATAGAAACACTAACTATGTAATGTGATATTTATGTGTATATTGGGTTTTATGTATAAATAATCTTTTTTTCAAGATTTGACATTGAACAATAATTATGATGCTTTTATGTAATTTAGGGATACATAAACATACACAGCAAATATTTGTAACCACAAGACACTAAACATATTTATATTTATTATTATAAAAGTAAGATTCATGTTTACCTATTTCATAATCATCCACATGTGCATCAGGAACTCTCATCTCTGATGGTTGAGAATTTTCAGCAGCTTCCTGAAATAAAAAAAAAATTAATTACTAGGTAATAAAAAAAAAAACAATTTTAAAAGTAAGTAGGTAAGTAGCTAACCCGTTGAAACCCTGCTTCTTCCACCACCATGCCAGTAGCTGCTTGCACTCCAATTATCTGCATGACTCGGTTTTCTAAATCGGTCAAGGTTAATTGGAGTGCTGGCCCTCCACCAGTGCCACTAACGGCCCTATTAATTTTGGCACACTTCTTCTTGCAATTATTTTTGTAATCACTCCACACCTTGAATTAAACAACAATAATTTAAGCAGGAATTCCAAACAAACTTACTTACCTAACACAAAGATATTGGATAAGTACTTAAAGCAGAGACTTAAGAGTGACTTTATTCAAGTGCCCCAACAACAAAAAAAAATAGCGTCACTTGAGTTAACATACCTTGCGCCATTTCTCCTCAGACCTAGATTCGCCTGTGCCTTCACTATTTAATTTATTTGATAATTCCTTCCATTTCATTTGTATGAAATTCCGACCTCGTGGGCCACCTGAAGGTTTAGACAAATCTCCATTTCTGGAACAGAAATAGCATTGCACTTTAAAATACTTCACACTAAAGTTTAGGCCACTCAAACATATTAAAACAGTTTACTCACGCTTCCATGAATTCAACCATCATTTCATATTGCGTCTGACTAGTTCTCATAATTATTTATTCACTTAAAAGCACTTAATTATTTATAGAAAAGAAATAGAAATACTTTTGCTGTGGACGTGTAGTAAAACATAAACAAACTTAGCCTTGGCTTGGCGCCCTCACGCGTCGGATGTCAAGTGGGAGCGTTCGGTACCCGTAATTTTTTTTAAATAAATTCTCCGAAACTATGTTATATTGCTGAAGATAATGCCACTTTATAATGTCTAATAATTAACTTTGGATCTCTTCTTATTATAACATTCAGTTTTTATTTAAATTTAATAATAATAAAACGTTTAATCAAAGGTGAAAAAAATATTAACAACTTGATTTAGTTTTCGAACGCACGATTTATTCAACAATCGTTCATTTTGCTCACTATGGCGCGTCCCTATTTACATTAGTATGACGTCACCTTCGAATTCGAATCGAGTGTTCGATAGAGCTTCGAATGTGCTTCGTGCTGCCTACTATCGACAGACTCTGTTTTCGAATCGAGGCCTCGATACATTGTCGATTCGAAATCGTTTGATATTCGTGCTTGGCCTACAGAACTGCGACCCTAGCTTAACTTCGATGGATTTTTATTACAAAGATTCGTTCCCAGTCGAATCGAGTCTCAAAGCTAGTAGAAACTTCGTGGCTTGAGTGTTAAGTTAGTTTGTTGCTACAATGGAGTGGATAAGCTGTTAACTTTATAGCAATCTCTTGAATTGTGTTTTAAGTCTTTTAGTTGTGAGTTTGGTTTAAACTTATAATCGTTCAATCAAAAATCATATTCTTTTCTTTAAAAAAAAACTTTAACACGTCACATCACGTTATGTTTTAAAACTGGATGTTTCGAACCTGACTACTCTTTTAAGAAACACCCGCATCAAACTCGGAGGTCACTGTCTCTTTTAAAGTCTATACATTGGTCCAGTCATAAGAGGACCATGCAGAATAGTGTCAGAGACGGTCTTTAGAAGAAAGAGCCACACAGATTGGAGTGGACCTGTCGAGTCAGTGCAAGCATTTGTCAGTGATCGTGTAGCTCGACTCAAGCCTCAAGGAGCTCAATAGCTTAAAAGAGTAACACTCGTTTTCGGTAACACGTTTTACACGTTTCGTGGAAATGGGCATTAGATGGGTAAAGATAATTGTGTCTTTGAAATAGTTTAGACTAAGTAGGTGCCATTTTATGGCTTTAGGGCTTTCAGGGACTCCACAAAATCCACTTTTAATTGATTACTGAAAAACCCAGTGATTATTTAGAAATATCAAAAGTACCTAGAGGTGATTTTCGTCTGAAGAAACTTGGTGTAGTTATTTAGTTGAAGTAAGTTTGTGATCGGGACCTTGTTCAAGTTCCAAAAACGTAGCTAACGCTTTGACGAACTTTGGATATTCGGTTTCAGAACTTCTATGAAACTCATCCTTTGGATGTTCAAGCCGAATCATATCGAAGCTGTGGATGGTTTAAGTATGAAAACTGTCTCCTTGGCTTGCTCTGTGATTGAAGTATTGTGTGTTCTTCAAACTGGATTTGAAGAGACTATACTGTTATGCTTATAAAAATCAACAGTACCTACCTATTTCGGTAGCTAGACCGTACATAAAAACCGGCCAAGTGCGAGTCGGACTCGCGCACGAAGGGTTCCGTACCATTATCTATAAAAACGGCAAAACAAATCATATCTGTTGTATGGGAGCCCCCTTAATATTTTTTTTTTAATTTTTATTATTTTTTGTTATAGCAGCAAAAGTAATACATCATTTGTGAAAATTTCAGCTTTCTAGCTATCACGGTTTATGAGATACAGCCTGGAGACAGACAGACAGCGAAGTCTTAGTAATAGGGTCCCGTTTTACCCTTTGGGTACGGAACCCTAAAAATGACCATTTTCCGTCGCGCCCTCACCTTCTATACTAGACAATTAATTCAAATAACGGGGTGTTTGATTTTGTAAAACATTTTCCACTAAAACTTGAACATTTTCCTTTTAAAAATAACCCAAGCCTATATACCATAACCACAAATAGGTTGACTATAATATTAACGCCATAACCGTCTAATATTTTCAAGATACAATGTCAAAGAACTAAGTTCAGTGACCGCCGAACGTTAAACTCAACTAAAATCAGAGAAAGTAATCGCTAATTAGCATGCAGCCGATGGGCTCGGCAGTTACATCACTTCCGTACAACAAATAGAGAAACTAACTACAATAGAACCGAGGAAATCGAAGAAATAAGTTCTTAAAGTTGCTTTTTACGGTTCCGTACCTCAAAAGGAAAAACGGAAAATCTAAAAGAAAACTTAGATTTAAAACAACTTATGGAATTTAGATAATTAACGTACGGAACCCTCTCCACGCGAGTCGAACACGCACTTTTCCGGTTTTTTTTAATTGAACTCCCACATTTCGCCAATTATGTTTAAGTCGCATGTAATAGGGAGCGAGCCTATTGCCATCAACAGGGCATAAATCCAGACTCCGTGTCTGCCTGCCCGACCTGGGAACCGAGCCCAGGACCTCATGCTCACCAGTAGCGCTTGCGACCATTACACCAACGAGGCAGTCAAGTAATTAAAGAACAATAAAATAAATTCTGTGTGCATCGGCCTGCGCGGGAAAGCCCGGTGTATGTAACCGCTAAGTGGCGCGAGGACGCATACGCTCGCGTTCGGAATTCAAACCGTAGACTGCATGCTCTGCTCACACGTCACGGAGACGTGATTGACTGGTTGGTTCGTTATGCGTACAACCGACGTACAGTACAGCATTGTTCTTTTGGCGCGTGGCCATAGTCGGAACTAAGGCCGCCATCTTGTTTTTTCAAATACAGTTTCCACAGACAATTTTACCAATGTTCACCAACAGCGCTCTCCTCATTCAAACGCAAATGGAACCATTTTGTACTATAATTTATTGTGTTATTTTATTTTAGTATTTAATTTAATTTTGATTTGAAATTTTTGGTTTAATTTTATTATAGTTGTGATGTACCTAACCATATGATCCTAAGTTGATTGAAATAAATTTATATTATTATTATTATAACTGAACTCGTCTCTTTTAGGCCTGGACAAGTAAATTTTTTTTTCCTGCCTGTTCCTAGCTTGAATCATTAGGTAATCTTGGCGAGTGATATCGAGAAAAACGTAAGTATTGGTAAGGAAAGGTGAACAATGCAGACATTTTCATGCCTCGTTTCCTGGTTTTTTACCTTTGTTGTACTAGAAAAAGTTAATTGTTAATTATCAGTTAACCGTTTCTTAAGTTAAAAACAATAATGGTTCATTTACATAGACATTGGTTTAGGTACTTAGTAGTTACAGGTCATAGTTTCACACTTAATTGGAATATGGAGAAACCTACATTTACAGTGATTACTTTATAATGATTACAGTTGCAATCTTAATAACCGCGTCAACGTCATCAGTTGTTTTGTGTTTCCAAATATCCCGTGTGGTATTTTAAAGTCAAAAAGATTTGTTTTTAGTCGGAGAAAGTATTATTCAATGCATTTTTATTGGTGATTTTAACATTTAGGCCCGCTTGCACAACTGGTGAATGCGTAACGATACGAAAATTTCAAAAGATTGTCAGAATTATTATTTTACCTAAGGTGGAAGCACCAGGGTAGCCCGCGAAATTAACCCCATTCAATAACTATTTCATGGAAAAGTCATTCAATGAGGTTAAATGAGGGTTGTATTAATGATTGTAATTCTGTAACTACCTACATACGTGTTACTTGCGCGTATCATATTTTCATCAACATACAACCTGTCACTGACCTGCAAATTGCAAAAAACGTAAGAAAAATTGAATTTTGCGGGCTCTGGCGCTTCCACCATAAGTGAGTGCAAGTGGGCCTTATTCCACGAACCGAACTTTGTTAGCTCTAGGAATTTGCCCATCTTCTTCAAACTTCATACGACACAAAGGCGACACTTCTTCGAATTCCCCATCAAACTTGTTTGTCAATTGTCATTCAACATTGAATATCTACAAGCGATGTGTAACAGACTTTAAAATATCTCATTAACATTTAACAATGGTACCGAATACAATCAGCTGCAAGGTCGACACCCATGTGTGTAGCCGACGAACCATTTGTATGACTCAGATGTAATAGTAACTAAACAACAGCGCTACGAAGGCCTCCCTTGCATACATATGCGTGATCAGATAAAGAAATCTTCTTGACAATGATATACAGTCTTCATTTGAGTACAGACGCCAGCACATCAAGCTACCCGAAAATGTCAAATTTTCCCAATAAACCTAAACAATCCTTGAAAATCTATTAAAGAAATTTGACAGATTGTAGTAGCTTGATGTGCTGGCATCTGTACCTGCTGTTAGGTTGTCCGTTGTCGTACGTTCGACCATGGGGAAAAACAGCCATGAAGCCACAATAAACCATTAATTTTGATTCATCACATTGCAATAACATTTATAAGTATCTTAATATATTATTCGTGTCGACTGCGCGTCTGTGTTTATTATAATCAGCTAATAGTATCCATTATTGGTAACGGACTAACACAATAGACAAAGACCTCTTTTGTCCTTGGTTACTTTTATCCAACTGCTGCCATCCTTCGAAGATCTTCGCTTCAACTCTAAGTGCTTTGCCTTTAAGTTTGCCGATTCACAGTCTTCACTCAAGAATACGCAAGTATCTATGGCTGAAGCCAATGTTCTCGAGTTCCAATGTACTAAAGAATATTTTATTTTCTTTACAGCGTTCGCGTGTGTGATGCAGCGATGTCGGTGGCGGTGAGGGCGGCGTTGCTCTGCGCCTGCGCACTGCTGCTGCAGCCTGGTAATATACGCTCTTGACTAATTACAAAAATTAATCATCCTGCTCTGCCAATAGGAGAGAGTATGGTAGCTGAAGATATAGACAAACTTACTGACTAAATCAAACTTTCTGACTGAAACTGATTACACATGTCTAATAAACATAACAGTTGAATAGCGGTAAAGATCATCATCATGCTATAATGTAAGCGTCTATAAAAACCAGTTACTGTACTAATTAATTGGCTGCGTTAATTAAAGCTATCAGGTGCCTATCAAGCATTTTCTTCACACTTACTTACCTATCCGAGCCGTAATAGCATTCGATCCTTATCGCTTTAGTTGCGCCAATATTTTGCCCCAGATTACTGAAATCGAATACGATACGGGCTATAACTGCATAGAAACATCCATTAAGGGGCCATCCATAAATTACGTCACACGAATTTCATGATTTTTTGAGAACCCGCTTCCTTGTCACAGCTGGTCACATTTTGTTAGACTCCCCCTCCCTAGTGTGACGTCACATATTTTCAATTATAAGGTTAAGATTTGAAAATATTTTTAATTTTTTCGTTAATAGTTAAAATTTTGTGTGAATACTTAGATTTTGAATTCACTTTCAATTGATTTTACTTTCAAAAACTGTTAGAGATCGAAATTTAAGATGTCTGGCTAATCATCTAAAAGTCTCCAAGGAAATGACTTTGACTTGACTGACTTTGTGGAGGTTATAGAACCTGAATAAAATAAAAAAATGAAAAACATAACGCGATATTATTAAGACGTATACCTACCTTATGATTAAGGTCAAGGTTAAGATTAACAACATCGCTTTTGTATTAAACTTGATTAGTGCTTAGTGCCATCTCTTATTTATACTCCATTTAGTTATAATAATCAACTTGGTAGATACAACTTAAATCTTGTAACTATAATTATGTGGACATTCCATAGCAACCATAAACAAAAGTTCCTCTACATTTACAGCAAACGCGGAGCTCCGAGGAAGGTGTCCAGCGGGAGAAAGTGCGTGTCCTGCGCGTGCGGCTCCGTGCACAACGGACGATGAGTGCGGGGAGAAGATATGCTGCTTCACGACGTGTGGAAGAGCATGTGTTGACCCGCTTTTTACTGGTAATTCACCAAATATTTCTAGCGGCGGACAAAAAGTGCTACAGCGCCATCTATGACGCAAATGAAGAACTAGCAGCACAATTCTGAATTTCAAACATTACCTATAGAAAAACCCACCGGTAGTAGCCCACCAGACACAACACCCGCCTGATCGGAGGATCCTCCCTTTTCTATGGTAGATGAAGTCCGGTTGCCCATACCTCATACCTACTCTTAAAAATAATCAAGCTTCCACCCAAAAAAAACTGTAGCTTTATGTTGCTCAAAGTATAGTCTAGATCCATGAGATCCATGAGGTCCTGTAGCTGTTTTACTGTAGCTTCATCTTCTTGTTTTTAACTATTCAAAAGGGTCTGTAACTTGTGTATTTAAATAAATGGTTGGAAATTGATCATTTTGAATGGTGCAACTGCCGGTTCTCAAACCAAACTTACTCAGCAATGAAACAACGACATGCACACAAGTAGCGGTTATACAATTAGCAATTAATACAACCCCTTACGGCATACGAAGTTTCTCTGTTTACATGCGAAGTTTAGCAAAGGGTCATAAGTTCATAAACTATACCCACATAGGAAACTACGAGTTCCTATGTCGGTATAGTTCAAACAACTTAAGTATTAATATCATCGTTATCTTAATTTATTTGGGGTCGATGTAGAATCTCTGCTCGTCTTCACGTGTATTAATACAAATCTTCTAAGTTTTCACCCCTTTCTATTCTCTATCATCTTCCATATAATCCGCCCAATATATATAATATATTCATATAATCTGATGGCAATAGGGTTACCCTCTATCACATGGGACTTTAACATCACTGGCGGAAAGTAGGTGTACTAGCCTCTGCCCAACCCTTCGGAGATTATAAAGCGTGATGTTATGTTATTTTATAATCCGCCCATCGTGTTACATACGCCTCGTACGCCCTTTATTCTTATAGTCATTCACATTCATTCTCTCATCCCATGTCCTTTCATCGTCATCATTCAGTCTCAAAAAAAAAACTATCGACCATAGACCCCAACATAGAGTAGTTATTTACTTATTTTTACGCATCAAGCAGTTTTCCGAGAATCTTCGAGATTTTAACCCGGCCCTTGTTCTTGTATCGGATCTTATGTAGGTACTTCTAACATCGTCTTGAATTTTTCCAACAGGCTGTGAGAACTTGAAGCTCTCATCAGAGAGGATATCTCGTGCCTTAGCTGCGGAAAACAGCCGCGGTGGGCGAGGCAAGCTGCCCGCAATGAGGACCCCTCGGTGCAAATTCACTGATGGAGAGTTTGAGGAGATCCAGTGTGACAACGAGATCGTTAGCAGCTGCTGGTGTGTTGATGCTGCTGGATTTGAGGTAAGAACCAACTAACCAAGGGTCCTTTACAGTTCATTGTAATAGTTAAAAGTAAAGATCAGAGTCAAAACTAGCACAACTAGTGCCAATGAAATCATTGTAACCGAGTTCTTTAAAGCATTATTTAACTATTTTTGGCGGTTTCTATTTTATCATAACTGCGAAGTCGTCACACAGCGCGACTTTAGTTCATATATTTCGTAGTCCATTGCCTAATAAGTCAAACCGCAAACAATACAGCTCAAGCTTTAAAGTGTTTACAATATGACTTTGTTCAATTCACAGTTACCGGGAACCAGGGCGCCAGCCGCAGCCCTAGTCAACTGCTCTCGAGTGGATCCATGCGCCGCACACACATGCAGGATGTTATGTCCGCTAGGTTTTGAGTTGGACCAGAAAGGGTGTCCTTTGTGCAAGTGCAGGGACCCTTGCTCCTCCATCACTTGTCCCGGACAGCTGTCCTGCCAACTAGAGGAGGCACCGTGCTTGAAACCGCCTTGTCCACCTGTGCCTACTTGTAAGTAGCTACTTTCCTTCTTTCTGTTACCCAAAACATGCAGCTAAAGTGACCTTTGCGCTGCCACCGATGGCACCGCGGAAAAGGTGAAGTTTAGGACCACCAATTTGTACGCCACGATGAATTGACTGATGTATGTGCAGTTTTTCGAGTTTTGTGAGGAACTGACAAAGGCGAAATAATGCTTTGAATCGTACGTATTCAAAATATGTATAGCCCTGAGGAATCCCACAGTTCCAGGCCTTGGTAACGTCCTGTTAAGCTTCTATACAAAACATTATTTTTTCCATAAAACTTTTTTAAATTTTTGTCTCAAAGTTGCTCACGAACTGTTTCAACTAAGTCGTGACTGCATTACATATTCACCTAAAATGGATGCTTGTTAATCAAATAATAATAATTATGTAAAATAGTCGATGAATCATACATCGTATTGCACGTATTACAGCAGATAATTATGCAAAATCCTCGTCTTTGTTACAACTGAGTAGCTTAACCTTGATAACATATAATATCCCTCCATTATTTGCTGAATAGTTTGGCTAAGATATATCCCAGTTACTGGGTTGAAGAGGTCAGATTGACATTCCCTCCATGTAAAATATTGATATTCGGTTGCATCCGCTTAGACTGGAAGCCGACCATAGTGTGAAAAGGCTAGGTAGATGATGATGTTGAAGCGTAAGCGTTGTAAGAGATGTCAGCAAACAGGAAGGGTCCGCAAGGACTGATGCCTGCCGGGCTGCGGGACTGTTCGGAAGAGATACCTCGGCCCTGGAACACAAAGGGCAAAGAAGGAACATGGAGGGTTTTAGTCAGTACGAGTCTGACACTCCCTTCCACTCCGCCCAGAGCGAGAGGGGTCTTTAATTTGATGATATCCCATCCTAAAACAAAGGGGTGATCGGGTTTTTCAATTATGAATTTCTCACTAACAACCAGGAGTTTGAAATTGTGCCCAGATGATGGTATGTACTAGGAACTGATGAAATGTTGGGGATGTGCAGGTACATCACTGTCGAGCCCTACGGTTAATACAGACGTAGTTAGCTATGCTATATTATTTTGCCAGTTAGCTTTACTTTACCTTGATGTTTTCAGGCAAACGTGGACGCAGTCTTATGAACATCTGCCCTGTAGGAGAGCCGCTGTTGATATCTGAGACCAGCAGGCCATTCCTGTGTGGTACAGACGCTGGAAAGCCGAACTGTCCACCTCTATATAGATGTCTGGTTGAGTCAGGTTTGTAAAGTTTAGGTCCTGTCAGCCTATTTTGACCTATGGTTAGTTTTCTGTGAATCCCTCCACACAGATGCGATCCCCCCAACCTCCACAAACATTTTACTCTACCAATTTCTTGCGCCAAGCAGCGTTGCTATATTCTGATTTTAGTACCAGTAATTACAGGTGCTTCAAACATTTCAACTTCGTTTTTGAAATGAAAGCGCATAGACTGTAGTATAGATGAAGTGAAACACTTGTTGCTTGCCACCAAATAAACCACTAACATTGAAATTGAAAATCTTAACAGGAAACGACTACGGCGTATGTTGCCCAGCATCGATAGAACTCCAAAAAGCCGGAACATGTCCTGCTACCACCGAGGAATGCGGGACCCCCTGTGCCCACGACCTCGAATGTCCTTCAATGCAGAAGTGCTGCGATGGCGGGGAGTGCGGAAAACACTGTATTTTACCACACAATGTGACGATGTGTACGCAACAGAAGATGTTGGCTGAGCTGTTGGTTGTCAGCGAAAAAGAGGGAAGGGGATATGTTCCACAGTGCGCTTCAGATGGGTCTTTTATTTCAAGACAGTGCTCTAGAAATGGATTGGTTTGCTGGTAAGTAATCCTATATTATGTATTTCCATAGGAAATTGTGACAAAAACGGGTGAAGCTTGCAAAATTAGTCAGGGTTTGCGCTATATTTCTTTTCTCTTTGGGCCAACTACGTTTATCTGATTCGGTTACCGCTAAAATTGCAAAAAAAGCTTCTTGTTTCGTGTCGATAACACGCATATGAATTTATCAACCAATTGCCTTACCAAAAATGGATCTTTCTCATCATGAACTTAATCTTGACATCTTTATTTCCCCAGGTGCGTTGACTCCGAAGGCAACAAACTCCGAGGATCAATGGGTCCCTCACCATCAGTCCAGTGCTCCTTAACCCCACTTCCAGCTCGCAGTGGTGCCAGAAGTCTAGGCTCCTGTGCAAGAGCCTTATGTGCAGCCGTCTGTGAATATGGATATAAGACCGGGGCAGATGGATGTCCTACCTGTGAATGTGATGACCCTTGTGCTGGGTTCCCTTGTCCTAATGGCGAAGAATGCATCAGGGTTAGGGAAGCTCAGTGCTCTGGGGATCTGTGCACTGGATATCCAGTTTGTGAGTAGTGTTTTTTGTTGTCTTGTTGAATAGCTAAAAATAATACATACTTCGTTAGAAGTGGAATTCCGAAGCTGTAGAGTGTAGTAGGTTTAAATCACACGATGTTTCTTGACAGTCTGGTTTACCTTCATCACATTTTTAACTAAACACCTCATTTACTTGTTAACCATCTCCAGGTCGTCCAAAAGTATCCTACGAGAATCCCTGCGAGACCGGAGTCCCAGCTTCAGACGCGGACGGAGCCCCAGAAACCTGCGGCGCCGACGCGGACTGTCCCGACAACCACGCGTGTACCCGCTCTAGCAGAAGTGGCACGGCCGTCTGCTGTCCCGACCCGCACTATGTTGACAACACTACTGAGACTGATGCTATGGAGGTAGGTTTCAAGATCTTTAAAAGTTGCATTATCCTAGGAATTTCTCAGTTGTTGATGTGATAACAAACATTCAGAAAGGCAAGGAAAAGAAAAGAAATCAAGAAACAACGGTTGGATTCGGGAAGGTAAGGATTCGGGGTTTATATATAGATAGATCATACAAATATTTCGTGATATTTTATGTACATAGCATATAAGCGTCTGTCGGTCGCTGTTACAATCATGCCGTCATACATAAAGACAAAATGACTATGACAAATGACTATTCTTGATTGCAATGCCTAATTTACCGACAGAAAAATCGTAGTCCGCAACTATGGTTTACACCCCTACCTTAACCTTTATCTTAGCTATCAGATCTTTGAAATAATATCTTACAACTCTCTTCCTCCATTTCCATTCCCATTTCTCCATTTTAGAAGTGAAGACTTGTAATTGGCTCTCAGTCTCACTCACTATTTTTATTCTGTTTTCTTTAGCTGTAAGTCTTCCAAAGTTCTTAAATAAATAAATTTCATTAACCTTTAAAATGTTTCCAGATAACCTTCGAATCCTGCGGCATTGAGGCTGAAGCAGTATGTGGGCTCAACTCCACAATGGCATGTCCTGAAGGCGACTGCGACAACGACCTAGTCTGCTGTTCTACTGCCAACTGCGGACCCGTGTGTGTGGACCCCGCTAAAATGAAGCTACAGACTGATAGAGTTGATGATACTCCTACAAGTAAGAATATTATGAACTTATACTTTCACGTACTGGAGATCTACCGTGATTGTTCATGACTTTAAGCTCCCGATATAAACCGTGAAACTGACCGGACCGGTCCGTGACTGGTTTTAAACCACGAAAGCTTAAAACAGTAAGAATGTTATGTACCTTTAGAAGCTTTGTAATTGTAACCAGTAAGACAATTCTCACACGACGCCGCTCGTCTGCGCGTTCGGGCGGTGTATGTGTGTTAGGCATCAACGGATGTCATACAGTCAACGCGATGAGAGATCCGCTTCACCGCCCGACTGCGCGGACGAGCGGTGGCATGTGATAACCGTCTATGAGGCAGTTATGTTTGGCCCGAAAGTGCTCGACCAGTGACCGCATACCGAAAGGCACGGGAGGATTTACAGCCTAATGAAGATTGTGAGAATTCGCTGAATATGGGTGGTCCAGGTTCAGACGTTGCAGTGATTCTTGGTGAGGTGTTATTTCAACAGGGTGTAGTTTTCTGAGGCGAGGAAGATCGTGTTTTTGCAATTTCTTCATTATACTTCTAGGTTGTAAGTACTACTAGTAGTTTTTAGCACTAATTCTGTAAATCTTTGTATAACAGTGTGCGAATACCTCCGCGACTTCGACGAGAAGATGGAAGGCACAGTGGACGGCATGAAGCTGGCCCTCCCCGCGCCCACGTGCAAGTCTGACGGATCCTTTACATCGCAGCAGTGTGCCAACGGACGGTGCTGGTGCGTCGACTCCTTCGGAACGGAGATACCTGATACGAGCACTCAGAATGCTTCGGCTGTGGATTGTGATGAGTAAGTTGTTTCAAACTTTATCTTGTATGTTTGTTATTCCTATACATAAACAGTCAGTTTAGCAGTTGAAGATTGGAACACCTCACCCAACCCACCCTCCGCGACTATTTGCAGTGATGCAAGCGCAAAAGAGAAATTAATATTGTGGTCTTAAAAATTATATGTTTGGTTTACAAATTCAAGCATAAAGATAAAGCAGTTGAATTTTGCAAAGCTTACTGCTTCTGGCCAAATCAATCGTAATTCTTTTTAGGGTTCCGTACCCAAAGGGTAAAACGGGACCCTATTACTAAGACTGCTGTCTGTCTGTCTGTCACCAGGCTGTGTCTCATGGTTATGAACCATGATAGTTAGTCAGTTGAAATTTTCACAGATGATGTATTTCTGTTGCCGCTATAAATACAAATACATACTAATACAGAAAAAAAAAATATTTAAGTGGGGCTCCCATGTATCAGGATGTACCAGTATGGCGGATAATTTCATGCAAATTCTCTTCTTTCGTAGACAGTCCAGAACTTTCTAAAATTATTTCAATTTAATTGATTAATTCCTTAGTTGAATCGTCCACAGGGTCCGTTCCAACCTCACGTGCCTAGAGCTGACGTGCCGCATGGGCTGCGACTACGGGTTCGAGCTGGGCGCCGGGCGCTGCCCCACGTGCCGCTGCCGCGAGCCCTGCGCCGGCCTGGCCTGCCCCGCCGGCCGCGCCTGCGCCACCGTCGACGTGGCCTGCGACGCCGACTACTGCCCGCCCGTGCCGGCCTGTGAGTATACCTACTCATACAGGGACCTAGAACGCAGATCTTCTTAGAGAGGCTGGTAGCAGTTGCATAAAAGATGGATAACGTGTGATTAGAGGCAGTCGCTCCATGTACAATACTGGTATTCAGCTGCATCCGGCTAGACTGGAAGCCGACCCCAACATAGTTGGGAAAAGGCTAGGCAGATGATGATGATGATGACGTGTGATTGGAGAGGCTTATGTCCAGCTGTGGATTGCTATAGACTGATAATGCACGTGAACATAATTTCATAGTATGATGATTGATGATGAACTGAGTTCAGGTACTTACCTGAACTCAGTAGCTATACCAAATGGATGGAAATCAAATAAAAAAAATGGATGTATGGATGGATGGTGTACCAAATTATGTTCATGCGTTAGGCGCCTTCCTCTTTAATTTTGTGGTTGTGAAATTAGAAGAAAAGATATCTATTGATTTTTCCAATATATAAAATGCTTTATTGCTATGAAAGTTAGTACTGTACAATAGAAAAACGGATCAATTTCTGGTTTAAAAATGAAGCTGTACAGAGCAAGGTTACTAGAAAACTCAATAACACTTGGTAAGACTGGTTGTAAAACTTTAAGACTCGTGACTTTCAGTAACGACTGTCAAAGTTCAACGAATGACAGGTGGGAAGCTATCGCTTAACGTGCTTCTGAGGCACGGAACCATCTCGTCATAAAATCGACTGGTTGCGACAACTATGCAACAATTAGGCACTTGTTTCTCCTTCTAATACCCAACATCAATCTTTTTCTAGGTCTTCCGAAGAAACCAGGACAGTGTCCTTACCTAGTGCCTTCAAACGGAGCGTGCGAGTGGTCGTGCCGCACGGACGCGGAGTGCGGGCCTGCCGAGCGATGCTGTGCCACCGGCTGCGGTACGGCTTGCACTAAGGCCGTGCATCAGACTGCTTGTCAGCAGAGAAGGTAAGATCATCATCTCTTGTGCAAGAGCTAGAAGTCTCAAGTTGATTCAAGAGAGATGGTAATGCATCATGCGGAAAACAAAACAGTAGTATTTCTTGGATACAAAATGTATCATTACCATGGGAACTGTTATTGAGTTCAAAACGGTCTAATGCCTCGTTACCGCTTCGATGCTCAGTCCAGATCAATTGAAGTTGATATTTGTTTTGGGATCCTGTATATTGTCTATACTCATAGAGAATATAACCACTAGAGAGAGAGCTTATAGGCCGATTTCTTCTAAGAACACGACTCACCATCGCGGGCCGGGGGACGGGGAAGAATGCGCGGCTGCAATTGGTCAATTTGCGTAGGTACGCATATCGTTAGGGCTGCTCTACTTGATAAGGAGAAAATAGTCGATATCGATAAAATGGATTTTAACATAATGAAAACTCTCGAATTAAAATTGTGCAGATAATATTTAATCAAAATCAATCAATAATTATGTGTGTGACAACAGGATCGATGTAGGATTTCGTTAGTAGTTCGTCACTGGCGGGAAAGATGGCGTTGCTGTTTTTTTTGTTGTCGTACAAATTTCGCTTCGTTACTTTTTCTTGCGGTATTGATGCCACGACACTTATTGATTTTTAAAATGAATTATTTTGGTATATGTTTTTCGAATAAAAGTTTTACGGTCCTGACTGTTCTTTGTAAGAAATGACAAACGAGCGTCGGCTTGCCAATTCAATTAAATGATTGGTTGATTCTATTTCAAATTGATAAAAATTAA
Source organism: Eurois occulta (assembly GCA_950022335.1). Lineage (NCBI taxonomy): Eukaryota > Metazoa > Arthropoda > Insecta > Lepidoptera > Noctuidae > Eurois > Eurois occulta. Next base: position 14,000,788 of record OX465497.1, read on the forward strand.
TATCCGGGAATAAATTATACCCAATCAGAGATTTTAAAACCGATCTTATAAAATAATCGGTATTATACTCGTATTTCGAAGACAAAACTTTCGAACCACTCTCGTTGATCGTCCTCTTAATATAAATTTCACAACAACGGCAAATTTCTATTACTGTGATGGATCCGTACACCAATCAGTGCCCCAATGCAAGTTATACTTATTCTACCACTTTTTTTTTCTTCACTTTTACACCAAAGACCTCAAAACTATAAAGGGAAAAATAGCTACACAAAACAAGAAATAGAACATTATCAAAATTCAAGTCGGTTAAAAGTAGATAGGTATTTTATTGCAGTATTTGAATTAAATAAATATTATTTTAATTTTACTATTTTCGATATCGACTTCAGCTATTAAAGGTAACAGCACTGATTTTTACGATAAACATACAAAGGGAAAGAAAGGGTTAGACGTATTAGAATTGCCTGATGAAAGAAGAAGACAGTTACAAAAGACATCAACGAGATACTCAAATTTTGTGCTCTTTCACCCAGCCACCATTTTAACTAGACCCCTGCGGTGGCTCATAATCTGATTAAATCAAACATAATTTTCTTTACTGTGTTATTACCTATGAAAAGTAATACCATCCTTTTTGTAATTCGATGTCTTGGAATGTTTCCCACACCACTTCACCGCGCATGAAGGCATTTTGATGCGTTAAAATTGCATAAAAAGTCATCCCTATTTGTAAAAATTTTGCGTGCACACAGTTCTAACAATTGGACACAACTAAAATGGTTACTCGTACCGTAGCCTATACATAGGTGCAAAAACACAAATAGTTTTCGAGCGCCGGGGCACTGTATGCGCAGTCAAGTGGTTATATAGTCTTTGTCTATACTTCTCTAGCTAAATAAAAATATTTAAAGTCAATTTTTGAAGATCGGTCTTGATGTGGTAGCTTCACCTATTTCACAAATAATTCTATTTCTACAGGGCATTAGCTCTCCACACAGCGGCTGAGAGCGGCAGTCCGCCCGCCTGGACGTGGGTCCCCAAGTGCAAAGAGGACGGCGCCTACGAGAGCGTGCAGTGCAGGGGCTCGGACAAAGCTTGCTGGTGTGTCGACACTGCTGGAAACGAGGTCAGTATTTTCTTCATGGAATTTGTTTATTTTTGACAAATGCGTAGGAGCACGGAGACTACCACAAGCAAATAAAAGCTTTTGAAATCTAACCTTTGATGATGATTTTGTACAAAATCATCATATCATAATCTTTGATGATGACAATGATCATTATCTGGCGGTCAGTGTCAATGGATAATGCTCAACAATCTTATTTAGGAAATGTGAGATTTGAATTTAATTTACGCCTATATTATTATTCCCACAACCAATAACAAAACAAAAACTTCTCACTTTCTAGATCATCGGCACACGAGTAACGAACTCCACACCGAACTGCGAGGCTCCCATCAACTGTACCAAACCAACCTGTGCAGAAGACCTGGTGTGTTCCCACGGATGGGAGCTGGATGACAAGGGATGTCCTACTTGTACCTGCAAGGATCCCTGTGTCGACGCCAAGTGCAGACCCGATGAGACCTGCGAACTTGTACCTTTGGAGTGTGAGGTAAGGATTAAAGTGTTTTTATCCATTTAGTTGTAAAAGGTATTGTCTAATTATCTAAAAACCACTTGGTCAAAATTGAACGAGTTTAAAACGATCTGCTAGATATGAAAACAAGAACTTAGCCGAAGATAGTGTAATACGCTGTAAATATGTTCTGTCCTGTAAACTTACCTAGGTGACAAAATCCATATCTATAGTCTGTTACAATACTCATAGCTTCTTTAGGATCTCAAGACATTAACCTCACCTTCCTTTCACTCCCCAGGGTACCCCGTGCGCCGCGCTGGCCCGCTGCGCGCCGGCCCCGCCGTGCCCGGGCGGGCAGGCGCTGCGTGCGCCGGACGACTCCGGGCCGCTGCAGTGCGGGCCCAATGCGGCGGCCTGCCCGTCCACACACGCCTGTCGATTTGCTCCTCATGATTCTACACCGTCTGTTTGCTGTCCGAAGCCACGTGAGTATAATTTAATAGTAGAACGTATACCTATCTATCTATACAAAGAAATAATATTGAAGTGTATATTTGTAATTTCAAAATAACCGGTTTTTATTAAATGCATATAATGACGGTACTTATAAAAACAAAAAATATTTTTATTGATTTTCGTTTTTCTGACTGTTTGTTCCGAAAAATGAGTAGGGTTCCGTGCAAAAAATGTAGAACCCTTCATTCACTTTACCCCTCTATTCAAATAGGGAAGTAATACTCAGATTTTATAATAATTTCACCCGAACAACAGCTAGTGTCTGATAAATCTCACTCAAGCTATAGTCTAATCCCTTGTTGACTGTTCGACAATGCAAAAAGTTTAAATAGGGAAAAAATAAATAAATGATCAGAATATTAGCATTCATCGTCTTCTCCCATATTGGCACGAACTTTATGAGTAAGTCATCCGCTCATAAAAAAACGCCATTCAGTAACGTGGTAGATAGTACAAGAAATTGTTGGCTTTGGTAGATTATCTCTGAATTAACAAGTTGCAAATAAAGATCTGTCGTAAATAATGCCTAGTGTTGATCTGTGTTCGTCAAATACAATGCTCTTCTCCACCATCCAGGCACCGTATGTTTCGAGAACAAAGATGAGGGTAGTTGCACAGAAGGTGAAGTCCTGAACACGACGAGATGGCACTTCAACCACGCGCGCAACCGATGTGAACGGTTCAGGTACCACGGGTGCTCCGGGAACCATAACAACTTCAGGACCAAGGAAGAGTGCAATACTGTGTGCCCTGGTGAGTTTGCTATCTCATTTTATGGTGTTAGGCTACTAAACTATTATATTTACCACCTGTTTATTCAATCCCTTCATGTTTATCTGATTTGTAAATATTATTACCTCAATTTTTGTGAAGCTTATTCACATCTCTTGATGTGATTTGATTGACCACCGATTTTCTGAAAACCTATCACTAGGTTAAAGTTTTGCAAGAGTCCTTATCCTTGTACATAAAAGTGCTAAACGGTACAGCTTCCAAGACTTCTTTAAATGCTTCTAACTAAGAAGTTTTTGTGTTTCAAAACAGTGGCTGGAGAAGCTCCGAAAATGAAAACTAAAAAAAGGAAGGCAAGCCACGTATTGAAAAAGGAAGGCATGTCGTTATTTCTTTTGTATATAAGTGTTGTATCATAAATCAGTGTTAACTCCACAAAATTGTAATGCACGAAAATTCTAATAGCATGTTAGCTTAATTGGCAATATGGGCAATCTGGGGAGCTATGCATGTATCTTAATTATGGAATTAAGCGCTACTCTGCGGCAATCCATGACATTTAAAATGTTATGCAAAATTTTTAGTTTTAATTCTGAAAAAACCTAGATCCAGGCGGTGCCGAATGCAGCACCGCAAAAATTTTAATATGCACACGGATAAGCTGCGACAAATATAACATGCAACACAAACCTACACCCGACACGTGTTTTGCCCTTCTACGGACACGCTCAGCAGATGTTGATTAGGCGACGGCTTCCAGCGAACATTGGTAATTCGAGAGTCTTAAGGTTGCCCAGTGAATGGGCTAATGAAAACTAAATGCTTTGCATAACATTTTAATTAGAATCAGTTGTCAAAAATTGAATTTGAGTCAGTAGAATTGAAACTGTAAAATCTAATGCAGAACGCCTACGTGAAGACCATATACTTATGACTGCCGAATAGTCAAAACACCAAAAGAATAATTGGCTTGTTTATTTTAAAATGCTAAGGACACCTTACTACGTGTCTTATGTTTTGGGGTCAATGACAACCAAGAACATCCATAACTAACATTATCTTCCCCTGATATAGTATTGAGCCCATGCGAGAGGCTAAAAGAGAAGAATGAAGCAGCAGCGCAGAAATACGGAAAAGGAACGTTTATACCCAAGTGCGATGCCAGTGGAGCTTGGGAACCAGTGCAGTGTATGTCACATATTGGTAAGTGATCATACTCGTATACACTTAGATTTTTCGTTCTTTCTTTGAAGCTACGCAAGGCAGGTTGTTTAACGACGAGAATCCAATAAATCCAAAAAATCGAAGAAAATTTCGCAGTAGGTAAGGCTTGCTCTGTATGGAGGCCATAGAGAGGCCTTTGCTCTACTTTTACGGACAAAACGGGAAACGCAGTAAAAAAAACACTAGCTATATCCGTAATTAATATTATGATCAAAACATCAAAACCAACATTTTATATCCTCTTCTTGAAGATTGCAACTTGATTTTATCCCTCCTAAAATTTTGCTTGATCTAAGATCTTATCAGAGAAAATCAATCTATTCACAGATGTATGTTGGTGTGTAAGCGCCCGCGGTGAACCTCTGAAGGGTTCCTTAGTGCGCGGCGCTAAACCTTCGTGCAACTTCAGACAAGCGCGCAAGTGGGTGCATCGAGACGCGCTCGATGAACGAGCTAGAGCAGACGAAGGTAAGAATTTGGGGCTCTATGGACTAGTATCATAGTAAATAAGTGTTAAGCCAGAGAAAGTAGCAGATTTAAATAAGCTAGAGGATTCCACTACCATTTCTGATGTCATAAATCGATTTGTGGGATAAAGTGAAAATGCCAAGTTTTTTATTGCAAGTGTTCTACTTTTGGGATAACTTGGTGGGTCAGAGTGAAATAATCCAAGCTAGATTATTTTTTTCGGAGACTTGCTTAATTTGTTCAAGTGAAAACAATTGACACTGTAAGTTCATAGATCTCCTACATTTAGGAATTGGGATAGTTTTTCATATTGAAATGTTTTCTATAAATGCACCTTATATTTCTTTTCTAGTACTGGAAGAACTAATCAGACAAATGACTGCATACAGAGGAGACGAATTTAATGACGACGACGAAATTGATGATGATCTCGATCTTGTGGCCGAAGTTCAGGAAGATGAATCTTTAGACAAAATACTTGAGCAGACGACAGATTCAGACGTACCCGTGATCGTGTCGGAGATCGTGGAGCCCAAAGCTGCAGACACTACTAGAAGATTGGAAAAGCATCTAGAAATTAATGTTGATAAGATCGTGTTTAGAACCAAGTGTCAGATGATGCAGGAGGAAATTGACAATGGTGAGTTGGAAAAACAACACTTTCAAATCATTGAGGTTATTATATGATGGGTTTTGGCACAATCATGCCATGGACAAATCAAGGCTAGAAGTAAGGGAAAAGGCTTCTCTTCGTTGAAGAATGACTAAATAAGTTCCATATATTTCGAAGGCATATCGTTCATTATGTTTAGTAACCCACATACGAAAACTAATACATATTACTAACACAGAATTATACAGACGTCAACACATCAAGCTACCCGAAACTGTTAAATCCCAATCAACCTTGAAACTAATGCTATAGCGGTAAAGTTGAAAATTTATTAAAGACATTTGACAGATTGTAGTAGCTTTATGTGCTGGTGTCTGTACATAAAAGTCTACAAAGAATTCGTTCATAAAAGTCCTATTTTCCCATAGGTGGTGAAGGTCTCCGACCACGTTGCTTGGAAGATGGCGAATTCTCCCCACGACAATGCTCTCGTGGGCGATGCTGGTGCGTGGACGCCGCTGGACAGAGGAGAAGTCATGCAGGAACCATCGCCGATGCGCCGGCACACGATTCTTGTGGTAAGTTACTGTTATTTATTGCAATGCTGATTAGTACAACTTTAGACTTATGGACTTCACACACCAAAACACCACCGAAAGTCGCTGCCGACATGCCCTTCAACTTAGATGTGTAGAGTCCATTAGCTTATTTATCTACTAGTAACCACAATCTACATTAGTAACTGGTTTCAATCAGAGTCAGAGGCCCGGAATACCAAAGCGGAGACGACCGGAGCGGAGAAAAGAAGCGCGGGAATTAACCAATCACATTCATTAAAATATACATCACGTGTCTCGTCTTTCCTGTGATTGGTTGAATCATGTACGTCTCCACCGCCCCACTCGTATTCGTTTTGGTGGAATCCAGGCCTAAAATGTCTCCCAAAAAGATAAGCGTGAAACCTGAACTTACGATAATGTTAGTCGTTGATATCAAGCAAACTTATCCATTACCACTTTGTTACAGAACAAACACAAATAGAAACAGCCATCCTGGAGCTAGAACTCCTGAACGTCGATCATTCTGGTGCGGAGCGAGCGCGTGCTGGCTTGGCAGCGAGACTAGCAGCATTGGGAGCAAGGGTTCCTGTCGCTATGACCAGGGACAGGAACATTGTCAAACTGAGAGCCGTGCTTACTGGCTCCAGGGCTGTTGACTATGTCTACCATATTGAGAACTTGGTAAGATGAAAACCACAATTCAGCTTTTAACATCCATAGATATGCGACAGCTCTTTTTATCTTCTAAAATTATGGTGTTGATCTTTAATGGCACATTCGGCTGAAATGCACTCGTAACTTATAAATATTAATTATTGCCTACCCCAAAAAGTTCATAATACAACGAAACTGCATTTTCCCAAACTTCTATACAAAAGGCTCTAACCTGTATCTTACTATCTACAGGTGAAACAAGAGAAACTAGCGGTTAACGAGTCGGGTGATAAGGTCGTGTTGGGAGCCGACGTCATCCGCAGCGAGTACCGACTGGCTTCACCCAACCGGGCCGCGATGCAGCAGCGGGAGATACTTAGCGAGTCTACTGTAAGTTTATACAATCTCTGCTAGTTAGTTGATAAGTTCATAGGTACGAAATAACTGTTTTGTTCTAATGTATGATAAATGAACGTTTACTTAATATCATTGAGCTATACTAAGGGGCCCATTGTTGTGCAAAGCTTTAAGTTATACATTCCCCTGACTTGGTGATTATTGCGCAATAAGCAGGCTAACATTACCTGACTCGTAATATTTTTGTGTTCTTACCAGGTATCCGCAACAACTTCCTACCACACTGCACTTATAGTCTTAGCAGCTACTTCAGCATTCATCATCAGCGTGCTATGCGTCCTCGTGATGCTGTACCGCGCGAGGTTACAACGGGAGCCGCAGAAAGCTGAACGATTCCTTCCAGCCGCCCCTCCCGTCTACGTCCTCTCCGCAGATGAGAAAGCAGAACTAGCGAGAGTACTACACGCCCCTCCTCCCCCTGTCCCACCACTAAATGATGACCAAACAAGAGTGTAACCAAACCTTAAGACGGAGAAATGCTTTAAAACTTTACTGTAGAACATGGATATGACAACTCAAATTTCCCGCTAAAAATTCTGTCACTGAATGTGTTGCCAAGTGTAAAAAAATACTTTCATAGACAAAAATAATTTTCGTCTTTGGAATAGCTTGGACTTGACGTGACAGTAAAATTATAATGCCGGGATCAGACTTTCACAGCACACACGAATTTATCTGCTAGTTATTGACTTAAAAATATTATTATTATATTTACACAATAAACTTACCCAATTTACACAATTTCTAAAAATATCTAGGATTATTGACTAAAATAGATCCCTTGACCTATCTTTTATCAAACGCCTTAGTTTTGAGCCTATGAAAAATTCAGAGAATTGATGTTTTTTTGTATGATATGTCATATCTATGTAGACGTGGTAATTTACACATAGTATTACTTGAACACTGTAAAGCGGATGGTTTACCTTACCTACGTTACTCGATAAAAAGCTATTGTAATGATAGTACAGGTACTAAAGTAATTATAGGGTCCAAAATAATATTGGCTAGAATTTTGGGTAACGTAGTTATATTAAATTAATGTCTTACCTCTGTATTTGTAGTTTAGTATAAACTTAATACGGAACCAAATTATGTGTTCGTAGTATGGACCAGTTGCCAGTTACGACACGCAAGACCACGATGATCATTGTTAAAGATCTAAATTAGTAAAAGTGAAAATGGAATTGGAAGTACAGAGTTAAGGTCCATTAAGACATCGATCAGATGTCGAGTGAACGGAAGTATGATAGAGACTGATAGGTGATGGTCGTATTCTCCTGAAAGAATCTCTGAAATGTCCTTTAACTATGCGGTAGTTGCAATGTGAATCAGATTGATGGTCCTATATACATACAATGAAAGAAATTGTAACTTTCGCAAAGTAGTAGGAATCATAATTTCCGATTCTAGGAAACAATGACATACTTGCAAGAAAAGTGAAAAGACAAATATGTAATGTCATAATTTCTAAGAATCAGAACACAAGTATCTTGTTATGTTTTATATTAGTATAAGAAACTATTATTAAGTAAGCGCAGAGGTGCGCGTAAATTAATACTACGCGCGCCTTTACGCACTCTTTAGTTCCTCTCGTTGAGTCTCGCTCTCCATCACTTTAATAATAAACTTATAGTCCAACACACTCTACTGCTTTAAACTATAAAACCTCGGAAAAATTATATACTTACACCAATCAAGAACGTGGCTCGACGTAGAACTAATCTAGTCTGTTTTTTATTCACGATCCCTTATTCATCCATCACAAATCATTTTATACCCTTTATTATTTGTAAATAAGTGTAATATTTATTTAAGTTGCCTTGTAACTCTTTTTTCAACCAAAAATAAGCATAATTATTTTCCAGGTATTTTCAAATTCATAGGCGTTATTTTTAAGTTAAAACCCCTATTCCAGCACCCATTTGACAAAGTCTCGTAATAAATAAAGAATTTATTCATAATATGTATTACATTATTTCATTAAATAATTAATTTTATAAAAACGTGTCTTTTTTCTATTCCTGCTTCTGTTTTATAAAGTATACATGGTGGAATTTTATAGATTGGTCAGAAAGGGTTTTTCGGTAAGTTTCATTTCCTACGAAATGTATGGGAATGTTTTTAGGGTTCATCAAAAAATGGATTATTGATTGTTCGCATGTCTGTCTGTCTTTCCGTCGCGTCCGTATGTCACAGTAATTTTACTCCGAGACTGTTGGCACCACACAGTTAGTAAAAATTGAGAGTAGGTGTCTTCTATAAACCGCTACACAAAAGTGAAGTGAAATTACGAATATAAAAAAGGGGCCCTCCATACGACCAGTAACTGAGGGTTAAAAAAAATGTACATAACTATGGGTAATCTATCGACAGCTCTTAAAAATTATATCGAGGTTAATAAAAATAAACAAAGTCTTTATATCCCAAAATTTGTACATACATAATTCCATAACATTTTTCGTGCACATTACAATACCAATTCATATTAAATCATAATTACATTCTACGAGTATATTCGATTAATTATTAGATTTGTATACGTTTAAATTATAGTTACATTAAAGATTTAAATTATATTTGGTTTTTATACAATACTATTTTTATGATTTTTTTACAATATTTTTTTTATATTAGTTTTAAAATCATGCTTTTATTTAATATTATTTATTTGATTAAATTACATTTTTGAATCGTACTTCAATAACCTTTTGCAAACATTGACATTTTTAAGTACTCAGGGTAAAATATTAATTTTAATTCGATTTTCGGAATACTTTATCACATCATTGGTACAAGTATATTATTGGGCTAGCCATTTCTGGGTGTAGGCCTCCTCCAACTCTTTTCAGTGCTGTCTGTCTTGTGCTTGGCGAGTCCATGTAGATCCGGCTACTAGCTACTGGTAGATATCGTCACACCAGCGTCGCCTACCTAGGTCGGCCGTTGCTGTCTAATATCTTTGAGATGCGATTTAATAGTACTGAGGCAAACAGTTTGTATACTGTTTGTTGTAAACTTAAAGTCTGTCGGATCGCCTTTTTTAGGGTTCCGTACCCAAAGGGTAAACGGGACCCTATTACTAAGACTTCGCTGTCTGTCTGTCTGTCTGTCTCCAGGCTGTATCTCATAAACCGTGATAGCTAGAAAGCTGAAATTTTCACAAATGATGTATTACTATTGCCGCTATAACAACAAATACAAAAATTTAAAAAAAAAATGTTCAGGGGGGCTCCCATACAACAGATATGATTTTTTTGCCGTTTTTATAGATAATGGTACGGAACCCTTCCTGCGCGAGTCCGACTCGCACTTGGCCGGTTTTTTATATAACAGAGTAATAAAATTGATATTCCCCATTCTTGTGGTAGGTACTATGTTGAGCGTCAGTATGTCAGCTTTTAGCTGATTTCAAGTGTTGAATTGCACAGCGGACTTCACTCTAGGTCGAGGTTCCTAAGACACTTATTATCGTAAACCAATAGTTGATTAGATATTTGCTTCTAAAGCCGTGCCCTCCCCCTTTAATTTATAAAATAAGAAGAGGAAAATTCTGAAAAACTGTAGATTTGAATAAAGTAAAAAAAAACTTACAACGAAAATTAGTTTGAATAAGATTTAATACTTAGTTTTGTATATGAGGGACTTTTTCCTTAAACTACAGCAGTAACTTTATTTTTCATTAAGATAGTATGAAAAACAAATTTAGTTTTGCTGTTGAATGTTTTACATAAATATGAATAAGCGTAAAAAATATTGTTATTATATTATTTGGTGCTACAGAACCCTGTGTGCGAGTCCGACTCGCAATTGACCAGTTTTTTTCTGAACTACGCGCCCCTCGCTTTTCGAACCTCACGTGATTAAAGTTAAACGAAATGAAAGTACGATCGACGAATGATTAATGGTTCTTTTTGGTTTTCAGATAGATGCTATTTTTTAAATCTTTAGCTTTCTGCTCAGTTACATCAACTGAGTAGTAGGTATGTCAAAGTAGAAAATAAAAAAATTACTCATAATCTATCTGACAAAAAATGGCAGTCACTTTTTCAGCACGTACATCTGTTATTATACTCTGTGTTCATTATTTAAAACTACTATCTAGTAGTACGAAGTAACTCGTCAGTCTTATATAAGTCATCTAGGCTAGTAGGTACTGAGTATTTATTGTAGCGATGGGGACGCATTATCGCTCCCAGTTGAGAAATTCTGTCAATCTATACGTCATCAATAAAGTCTGTGAAATTCACTGGCGGCTTTTCTGTTCTCCGATCATTATAATCTGGATCATTTCAAAGTTCGAGTGAATCGGTTTTGTCTGAGCAAAACGTTAGGCCGTGGGAAAGCGCTCCTCTAACACAATTCAGGAATTTCTCAGTCACCCCAGCTATAGCAACACTGCTATTCACCAAGATTTTAGTAATATTACTAATCTCAATGTGTAGGAGCGGCATAATATTTAGTTCATTAGTCATTACATTGATTTATTATATAAGAAATTAATGAATAAAATATTTTAATTTAAATTTTACATAGAATAGATATTTACAATAGAATAACATTAAATTAGCTATGAAATCATATATATCATTAGTCTCCATTTTGAAATCCGCACAACTGTCACGTCGTCGATGACATTTGTTTCAGTTGACAAGTCGTAGGGGCCGGCCCTTGGGAGAAATTATTTAGAATGAATCGCGGAGGCGGCCTTGCTTGTTGCGCTGTTTGCAACGAGAAAACTCATCGGAGGTGCGGTCGCTGTCTGACGATATATTATTGTAATACAGAACACCAACGGCAAGACTGGAAGAGACATAAAAGTGAATGTGCACCCAAGTTACTGAAACAGGGCTCCAAAAGCGATAAACCAGATGAACGTTCGATAGTTGGTGAAGAAGCCACGAAGAAAGTGAAAGACGGAACCTCCGACGTCACAGAAGAGGGTCAGAAGGATATCCCGAAGGAGGGTAGTGATATAAGACGTTTAAAAAAAACTAAAACGAAAAACGTGAAAAATTGTAGTAAGGAGGGTAGCCTGGACAGTGTTATTAAACATACCTCGCAAGTGTCGACTGAAAACGTTAAACAAAGTGAGGAAGCCGCATCGAAACCATCGGGACACAATGACAACAGTGTGATATCTAGTGTAGTGTATACAAACCGCGACCTAACGACTAGTAGTGCCATAACGTACGAAGGCTCCTCTGAGCAGGAGGTGTTGCGCGAGTCGGCGCAGCTGTTGAGCACAGTGGACTTCCCTACGCCTAGTACTTCTAATGTGTTGCAGGCGGTGAACAGGACTGACACAGCCAAGATGCCTGTACTTCCTAGCTTCGCGTCGGAGCAGGGTACAAGGGTGAAGGAGTACCCTGAGGCCTCGTTGAAGGGCAGTGGGGCACCGTTCCACCACATGCCCAATAGTTACTACATGGATCCGAGTGACTCTTGCTATGAGATATGTCATAGAGTTATTAGAGATATGACTCAATATGGTGTTTGTGTGCTGAACAATTTCCTCGGTAAAGATCGGGGGCTGATGGTGTTAAATGAAGTGTTAGAAATGTATAGATCAGGAATATTTACCGTAAGTTTTGCTGGCGTTATTTTATTTATTTACACACTAAACAAGACAAAAGAAACAGGAAAATATAAATAAAAGTTGTGCTTATTTCTAAAGATATCTTGAAGAATGTTGTTTTTTACTGTTATCCTCAAGTAAATGACCTCATTTTTTTCTATTTGTAAATGATTGTCTGCTTTATTTCCTATTTCACAATGATTTCCTAAGCAAAAAAAATATTACTTGCAAAAAGATCTGCAAAAACAATTAGAGTCAGAAAGACAACATTGCTCAGTATGTATATTATGTAAACAAGATACAAAACAGGTTATGAGCAATGCAATAAACATTGCAAAACAAATAACCACATAAATAAAGCATTTCCTTATGGGGTGATGCATAATTAAGAAACATTTCGAAGATTATAGCAACTTCATATTAGTGAAAGATAGTGTCCAATTAAAATTTAAATCTATTTATTTCCAAATGTAATAAATTATTAAGACTATTACAATAAAAAAAAATAACGCTCAATCTTTTTGAGGCAAGATTATGTGCGCTGTCAAAATACAGGTCTAAGTAAGTAAAACAACTTTGTAACAAACAACTTGACGTTTCTAGATTCTGATTAACTAATTACTGAGAAGGGGTGAATGGACTGCGTGAAAGATGATATGGCTAGAAAAGAGGTGACTGCTAAGAAAACAAGTAAAACAGAAGTATGGAAGTAGAAGACATGCTGTGCCGACCTTAAATAAATTGGGAAAAGGGCAGCAGAATGCTGATGAAGGGCATAAAAAAAATAATTTGTGTTAAATTATCTAATTTCACGTTGAGTAGGTACCTATTTATTAATAACGTGTGCATTTAATGGTGAATGATAAACAAAAGTTCGTTTTTGTGTATAGCTTGACAACACTCAAGCCCGCTTTACTGTTCTTTTTTAAATACATGTTCTATGTTCTATGTTAGGGATTTTGGTTTCCGCACTTAGTCCTTAAAGTGGACCATTGTGCGTGAGCCATGGTGGCCGTTACTACAACCTTTTAAATACATAAAGAATGCCTAAATGATACGGGGTGAAAGGGACAGTTTCTTACAAAAGTGCAATACGTACACATTCAAAATGTATGGAACAGCTGATTTAAAAAAAAAAAACCGATGAAATATTTCTATATTGGAGGCTCAGAATGATGTACTGAAAACGCGGTAACCATTTTTCCGTCAGTATCCTTCCACCCCGTATATCTTACCTTTATGCAGGTGACGTGTGACCTACCTACCTTTATATTAAGTAGTAGTAATATGAATTTATCCTTAAAACTAGAAAAGAAATTACAACTTTATTATCAAAGTTTTATCTTGTTATTCCTACCAGGTTTTGATAAAAATAAATTATTAGTATTTCCTTCTTCTGCTAGTATTGAGACAGAAATAATTTCTGGTATCAGCAGTTTCATTATAATAATTTTTTCAAGATTTTTTTAGTTTATTTAAGTATATACTTCATGTAGTAGGGCATGCATAGGGGGACTGACGTGTTTCTAATATATCGTATAAATAGCATAATGTATAGTAGATTTCTTTATAATAGCTTGTCATGTGACCGGAAATAGTAAATAAGAAAGATGCACTTGAAACAACAATATATAAAACCATTAACACCATGGAGCTCTTACAACCATTTGACAGGTTATTGAACAATTCAAATACACATTATTAACAACTAGCAACCCGCCTGGCTTCTTTCAGGTGCAATTTTCTAATGCAGAACATGAGATATTCAGTTAGCAAAAAAAAAAACAGTTTTCTTTAATACAAAGTTTGTCCTGACAATTCCAATACTATTAATATTAATTTACTAAATTATAACATTTCTTATTTTATATTGAGATCAGTTAGAAGTACCTGCATAATATTTATTTGGTAAGGTTAATTAAACATATCTTAGAGCTTTTAGAATATCGTAAGTTAATAAAAATACTAAACAGAAATTTTGTTGAATATTTGTTATTGTTAGGTCATGATTGTTTTAAACACTCACTAAAGCACAATGTACTTTTTGGTACAACCCCTCAGTTGCAATAATATATAATTATATCAATGGATAGATATTTTTTAATTGATCAATATTTACTTTGATGGCATTTTTGAATTCGTTGTCCGTTCGGCGTTATAAGCAAAGATAGTTAGATGCTCCTGGCTGGAGGCCTTGCAAGGGATCCACAGGATATATATCGATAGTCTGGGTAGGCAGAAACTAGCATGATTGGTTGACCTGCGAGACGAAATGTCGACCCGCCTTTTTGCGCAAGATCATGTTACGTTTTACTATTTTTATCAATTTTTGACCTGGCGATCTTCTCAGACTTTTATTTTCTTCTTGGATTCTGACATTATTGGGCTCTGTTTTAACGTTTACCGGCTGTCTCAAGGAAACTGAACATTTTGTTGATTGCATTGTTGAATTGTAAACAAATTGAAACGATGAAGATGTCTGGCTTTCACGTGGCCGTATCCAATCTCGGCACGTGCGAGCCAGGACATATTATTGTTATGTTTTATAAAATAATAATATTGACAATATAATATATTATTGTTCATGCTTGACAGGTCGACGTAGGTACCTACCATGAGCACTTGCGCGCGTCTATTGTCAATTATTTGGTATCTAGGGTCACTAGGGTATGCAAGACATCTAGGATTTACAGCTCCTGCTTTATTTTTAAATGATGTAATAATAGATGAGCCTTAAAACATTTAATTATTAATAACATTAAAGTACTACTTTTGACTACTATACGTAAGTGAATAGTAATTAATAACTATTGTTTTTATTTACAGTAAACGGCACTGCATATTAGAACTGAGTTTTCTTTATAACTTCGTGTTTTTTAAATTATTATGAAGTAATAAATCGTCTAAAAACAACAGAATGAATGCATCTTTAACTCCGAACCAACAACGAATTGAAAAAACTCGCGATAGTAAAAGTAGTTCCAATAGAAAAGACCTTTCCAAAAATATATAATTTATCGCGATTGGGGGGTTGTACCAGATTCCGTACTTTTATGGCCATTGTCCTTTATTATAAAATAGTATGTAATGACAATCTAGTAAATACTAAAATGATATAATTGTCCGTTTCACTGCAACCTTATATAGGGTCGTTTCGCCGGTATCGCGACCACCTTCAGTAGGCGACCATTTGACGGACTAAGTTTCTTTAAATCAAGATAATAGTATTTGTAGAAGAAACTTATATAAAAAATAAATCTAACGTGCTTTATGAATAATTAGGAAATAAGAATTTACACAGTTTGAAACAAATGGGTTAACCCAGAGCCGAAAAAAAATTGCTCAATGCGCGTCTTGATTCAGCGGTTACTGGACGTACCGCGAGTTAGAAAAAAAATAACACGACGCGCGGCGTTCAAAGGTAAGTTTTATTACTTATTTCATGTTTTACACACAAGTTAGTTGTTAAATTGTACAATCGATAAGTTTTGGGTAGTATTTAGTTTTATTTTACTATTTTTTAACTTATTATTAAGATAAAATCAAGTGGTCGGTAATCGAAATGCTTATTTATCAAAAACGTTAGATAGCGACCACGTGGTCGCAAACCGACGTGAACCGCATTATTTTGTTTTGATTAGTATGACCCTAATGCTTTATACAGGACTGTTACAATTTTGAATGTAGCATTGTAAAAGTATTTCGTTTTAGTTCTTTGGTAAGCGACCACCAGTTTCTTTGAAGGAACTTTGTACAAAATTGGGCTAAACAGGTGGTCGTAAATCAAAATAATCGAAATAAAAACACTGGTTTTCGGCCACCATCGGAGTTCCCAAATAATTCAGTCAACTAAACAAAAAGAAAAAGACTGTCCAGTACACTGAAGATATCCTGAAAAAAGTTCTCGATGATATACGAAAAGAAGGGAAGGGAATAAGAGAAACATGTAGAATTGTAGACTGTATCAGATCCCAAGGACCACGATACAAGATCGGCTTAGTGGGAAGAGGTGTATCATTCATAATTATGAATAAGAAAGGCGGAATATGATTTCTAAAATAATATTAAACCAGATGATTAAAAAATATTAATGTTGATTATTTTTAAATGTTATTATACTACATACTTTACTACATACAACTATGACTAAGTTCCTACAAAATGTAAGATTTTTATTTATTTATCTTTACACATATTTACAAACTACAAAACTATAATATAACTAAATATGTACAAGTATAAAAGGGTTACAGGGCATCCAAAAATTCGTCCGCATCGCTGTCAACAGGAAAAGTGCCCAGAAGGCTGGCAGCATTACCACGTTGGATGGCAATGCTGATTCTTTGGCCAAAAAATAGGCCCGCCCTCTGGTCACGTGAAGAGTCGACCAACCGCTTGGCGATTTCCCGAAAAACTAGGTGGGCACTCGGACCCCATGGCCCTAGTGTTTCAACCCCAAACGGCTCAAACACATAATTACCAATTAAATTATTGTATTTGCGCCGTTTGAGGTTTTCAGCACCTGCAGCAGCCGCCCCAGCGCAGCCCACTGTGCTAGGAAGATGGGATGGCGCAAGGGTGTCGACGCAAGTTGCGTCCCACACCAAAGGCCTACCTAACTTCCATGGCATTATGGTCATACCATCTGGTCTCTTCCCATCGACGCGTGCCAAGCCATTGGGTTCTAAGACAGCTGGCACCCCGGCGGTGGCAAGAGCACGACGGATGAGATCATTAATGCTAGCGTGCCGCGCAATCCGACCTGCACTCTTACTGCATGAAAGGCCATGGTGTCCGAGGCAGTCGACTGCTTCACCACATTGACAGCGATGTGGAGCCCCACAAGGAGCGCCCAATCGCAAGCACGTAGCGAGCCGGAAGGTAGTGTCACCTAACATAGTGCCTATATTAGGTGACGGTAGTGCCTGAAGCCAGAGGCCCGACTCCCACTCACCCACAGCCAGTAGGCGGGCACGCTCAGCAGTATTGGTAGACGTATTAATAAGTTTATTCCGTACCAACCTGCAGAGCGGCTCATCCCACTGTCTCTGGGAAAACGGGTTCTCGGGCCGATCCGTATCCGGGCAAGTCACTTTCCAGGCGACTTCTGCGTCGGTCAAGCACGGCACTTCCGAGTCAACCAGGGAGAGAGCTAAAATTTTCCTGGTTAGCTTTTCAGTGCTGTGGACAGAGGACAGGAACGCCGGTAAGCTTATACTAGAAATTTTGCGGACGCCGAGGCCACCAAAACGAATTGGTAGGGTGGCTTGCAGCCACGCTCGGTCGTCCAGGGCCACATTAAGAATCGATGTTAATGTGTTGCGAATAATTTGGTCAATTTTGTCCAAAAGTTGTGGTTTCTTCCAAAGAGGAGAACAACGGAGAAAATACATAAAATTTGGACCAAAACAGCAATATCTGATCAGGGTGAATGCCGAATGTAAATTAATTTTGGAGAGTCTATCCGAAATGTCATTAAAATGATTGATTTTGTGATCGATGAAAGATGAAAAACTTTCTTCTAAAATAGGGGAACCTAGGAGGTGCAGGGAACTTTTTTCTAAAATTTTGATTTGAGGGGCTATTGCATTAAATTTATCTATAGTCGATTGTCTGTCGGTGATGTCAGTGAGGTAAATTTCGCACTTTGATGGGTTAAGGTCTAGGCCAATAGCTTTAAATTGATGTTTGAGGAGTTGTAGGTCATCCAAAACGGTGTCAACATCACCTCCTAGAGTTCCATCATCTAAATACCACACGTTAAATTTTGAATTTAATTGTTGAATTATGGGATGAATAGCCAAACTGAAAATGACAGGCCCGAGAGGGTCACCTTGTTGGCAACCAACTGCAGATTCTAAAACGTTGTCCTTGTATAGTAATTTTGAAGGGTGTCTATAACATTGCCACATAAAACCATAAATTTCGGGTAATACTTTTTTGACTTCAGCCAACAAAGTGTCCCTGTTCACGGAGTTAAAAGCGTTTTTAACGTCAACCTTGAGGATAACCTCACCTTTTTTGGAATTTAAAAAAGAGGATAAGGCATGTACGGCAGCCTCACAGCCCCCTCTGGAACCAAAACCAAGTTGAAGGGGCTGGAACTTAGTTGCAAGTGTTTCACTATAAAACTTGCAACATATTTTGGCTGCCATACGCCTGTAGGTGCAACCGACGGCAATGGGACGAATGCCGCCGTCCTTCTTGCGCAGGGCACACAGGTTAGCCCCATACAAGACATCGACGACGGCATCATTCACACCGCCGGAGAGCATTAAGTTGATCAGAACCGCGAGCTCCTTCAAGAGCGACTCACCAGCTTCCCCGGCGCCTGAACTCAACAAATCTTTCAAATGTTGTGGAGTCAGGCCGTCGAGGCCGCCAGCAGAACCACTCCGGAAAGAGCTCACGGCTGCGATCAACTGCGGGGCTGTAATTTTAAAAAAAGGTGAATCCTGAACGAGGGGGTCGGGGTGGGCGGGTGGGTCGGGGAAGGTGAGACCATCCGCAGGCGATGGATGTTTACTCTCCAGAGCTGAAAGAGTCTCTGGAGAATAAGGCGCCACCACATCACTGCTGAACAGTATTCTGGCTGCCCCCCTAATGTCACCGTCACTTAACTTGGATTCTACATGATCACAAATGCCTTTCTGTTTATTAAAAAAAGGTAATTTGGAATCTAAAATACGGGCCGAATTGTTGCAGTTTTCTTTAATTTGGTTTGTTAAAGATTTTTGAGTTGCCAAATTTTTTTGGACATGCAGAATCCTGTAAGGGAAGGTGAGTAACTGCTCCCAGGCACGTAGCGAGTTCTCCTGGGTCGCGAGACGGACACAGCGCGCTAAACTCAGCGCAACAGAGTGTCTCGCGCCACGGGGAACTCTTTTAAGGACAGGGGTGGAATTTTTGAATTTGGACAAAGTTTTCCACAAATTTGTTTCACATGGGGTTGATGTCGGGGATGTGGTTGGAGGGCACAAAGGTACACTATGAGGTTTGTGGACCTTGCCATAGTGTATCTTGAGCCCCCGTTCACCTTTAAAAAAACGAGCCTGGGAACAGTGTGGGCATCTTACCAGTTGTACATCCAGTGATGTGACAGGTTGACTGGCACTAATTATTCCGGCGTCGCTACAGCCGGCGTTGGACATAAAATAACTAACTTACCAACTATCACACGTATAATAAATAACTAAAATAAACAACTATAATGTAAGATTGTTATTTTTTATTACAAGAAAACATTACACCAAATGATTACCATATTTGTTTTTATTAAGAGGCAAAAATTAAAATATTTTTAAAGCGATTATAATTGTTTTAATGGCATGTTTTTCATATTAAAATAGTGGTCGCAAACCAGCTCACTGGTGGTCGTAAACTGATAAAAATGGTCGCAAACCGACGCTTTCGCTATATTTTCACTTTTTCAGCATTTTATAAATATTTTTGTATTAATGTATTTTATTTTACGTTTTATATCCAAACTAGACTATATTTGGGACAAACTCACATTAACATATACTATTTTGCGTGTAGACAACATTTTTTTTTCCTCATCGTTTGTGGGCAACCCAGCTAACTGGTCGCTAACCGGCGCAATGACCCTACCTAGAATGTAAACAAACCGTGGTTGGTGGTAATTTTGGCTTTGAATTTACCAATAAAACATTGAATATAAGTTGAATCGTACTTAGCTCCAACCAACCCGCGAAATTCAAATTTTCTTACGTTTTTTGCAATTTGCAGGCCAGTGCTAGGTTGTATGTTGATTAAAATATTATTCGCGGCTGTAAGACATATGTAGTTACAGAATTATAATCATCAAAATCACCAATACAACCCTCCAAGTTCATAAAGGCGTAGGAACAAAAAAAAAAACAAAAAAAGTCATTCCTACAGCTTTATGAACTTAGAGCGTTGTATTGATGATTTTGATGATTATAATTCTGTAACTACATATGTCTTACAGCCGCGAATAATATTTTAATCAACATACAACCCAGCACTGGCCTGCAAATTGCAAAAAACGTAAGAAAATTCGAATTTCGCGGGTTGGTTGGAGCATTCACCTTAAATGTAAACAGCAGTGATGATTTTAAAAAAAAAAAATGTAAATATTCTTATGTGATAACATTTTTATTAATATCACGCCAGTAATTCCTTAAGGATTAAGCAGAGGTGGACCTAATAGTACACCTACATTTCGCCAGTTATGTTTAAGTCCCATGAAATAGGGGGCGAGCCCATTGCCATCAATTGGGCACAAATCTAAACTCCGTGGTCGCTACTGAGAAATACTCATTGGAAAAACTCAATAACACAACTTATTTTATTTTCATTTTGTTTATTGAGCTTCGGCTGCAGCTCTACAAGGCTTAGTGTAATCCCTATAACACTGTTTGCGCCATGTAATATGTTAGCATGCCTATTAATTTTGACATCACTTCGATCTGTAAGAAAATACATCACTATATTTCTGTATAATTCAGGCTGGTCAGCTGGTGTCCAATCCTGCGAGCACAGAAGCGCAGACCATCAGGAGTGACCTCATACATTGGATCGACGGCAAGGAGTCCACCTGTCAATACATCAGACAGCTAATTAGTCAAGTAAGTATTTGCCATTTATTTACAGTATACAAATACATAACACAACTTATATGGATGAATTGTGTGAGGAATGATATGAAAGAAAAAAACCGGCCAAGTGCGAGTCAGACTCGCGCACCGAGGGTTCCGTACAAACCTGTAGGTATATAAGTAAAAGTTATGGTAAAATATTTTTATTATATGATATAACTAAAAATGTATACTTTTAGCAATTTTTCCTATATCTCTGCTATAAGACGTTGCTTCATACCAAATTTCAAGATTCTGAGTTCACGGGAAGTACCCTGTAGGTTTTGATTCCCTTGCGAGTGTCGAAAATTTGCGGCATAAACGGGAGTATCTTTTGATCGCGTTGACTTAGAAGTTTGATTTTTTCACAGCTCCAAGAGACCATAGACTTGAGTATTTGATATGAATTTCAGCTTGATACCTCCACGCGTTCCTGAGAAAAAAGGTCTTGACAGACAGACAGACAGACGGACAACAAAGTGATCCTATAAGGGTTCCGTTTTTACCTTTTGAGGTACGGAACCCTAAAAAGGAGTAAATGAGTGCATGACGGTTGATAGGGGAGAATCATGGAGAATGGAAGAAAAAAATCTGTTTCGCCGACCCCAAGTAACATGGGACAAGTGGAGAATGATGATGATAAAAATCTATTTGTCGAAATCAACTTCAGCCGGGCAGTAACAGCTTTATGTCCTTGCAAGATAATCGAACAATCAGACGCGGGATTGAGTCGTGAAGGCCGAAGCGAAACGTGATGGAAGACGTCGTTTTCGCTTTTCATCATCTGCCTACCCTTTTCACACTTACGTTGGGGTCGATTTCCAGTCTAATCACCAATATTTTACATGGGCCTATCTGACCTCCATAACCCACTTAGTACCTACTGGGTAATACTCTCAAAGATCTACAGAAAGCCGGGATCAACGGCTTTACGTGCTTTCTGAGGCACGGAGGTAACTGTATATAATGCATAATCAGCATAAATTGTTCCCACTTCTGGGACACACGGCCTCCTCCCTATGAGAGGGAATGGGCTATAATCCACCACGCGGGCCTAGTGCAGGTTGGTAGATGTCACATGTCTTCGAATTTTTGGTTCTAGGACATGCCGGTTTCCTCACGATGTGTTTCTTCACCGTTTTTGAGAGCTGTGGTGATGAAATAAATTACACAAAGTAATGCGCCTGCCTGGGTTCGAACCCACGACTTACTATTCGTAAGTTGGGGCCGCCACCACTGGGCCACCGCTGCTCTCTATATAATGGGTGGTCACCAATCCACGGATCAACCTAGGCAACCACGGCCTAACCTTAAGATCGATCCGACCGGCTGTTATTATTTTCGCTTGTATTGCATTCCGCATCGAAAAGTATGGTAACTTCGTAAAAACAACTGAAACTGGGCGTATCGTATGCCCCTAAAGCTGTATTCCTAAAGCATGGTTTAAAAGCTCCGTTCTTGCTACGAATAGCGCTCTCCTCTTTGTTGGAAACCGGATCTAACAAAGGACAGCGTACATCTGTACATCAAACAAAAATGAATGGCCTTTTTCAGTTGCTAAGGATAATCATAATATGCCTTTCTGACTACGTGATTTAAGTCATGTCAGTTTGTTGACAAAAGACAGGAAAACAGTTAAATAGCTTCTAGTAGTAAATTGTGAACTGTCCAGATTTCAATAAGTAGCTACATACCATACCATTCGGCACACAGCAGGACGAAAAATCCGAATATCTGTAGAAACGCCAAAAAGCCGCTCGACTTAGCTGGAATTGTGCCTAGCTAACGGGGAGGGTAGATACTGAACGGAGTTTGCCGATCGACATGAACCGAATGAAACCCTAATATGTGTGGAATTCGGGTCTACTTTATTCAATAGGTACTGTCGAATCGAATTTCCCAATCCGAACTAGAGTGTAGCACCCTGTAAGATTAGTTTAGCTACTGTATTACTCAAAGGATATCAGACTATACTCGAAGTACCTACTTATCAACAATAAAAACAATGCAATAAAATTAAATGCTTGCATACATTATTTATTAGGCCAGTGTCGTCAAAAGTACTTAGTGAGGCTCTGTAATTGTCCGATAAACATTTCTTCGTGCACAATCAATAAATTACATACGCATTATCTTAGGAACAGAAAACATTTGCTGAAGGCAGGAAACGCTGTATTATTGATTGATAATGATAACGGATGGAAAACCCGTAATTATAAAAGACAAGATGTAAATAAAAACATCAGCCCAAATCATACTTATTATTTGAAAATACTTTAGAGAGAGAGGTGTGAATAGAGAATTCATCTCTATTCACACTTCTCCGAGATGACGATATAAAACCTGGAACATCGCTAATTCGCTAACCACCTGGGAGATCCCCGGTTCCACCTCTTTACGCGCTGAGAAATTCTATTGTCAAGTTTATGTCAGTAGAAGCCTTCCGTTTCACAAACATGGGTTTTCCCGAAATCGTCGGCCTTAAAGCGTATCACATCAAAACCCATTCACAAAAACCCAGCCTTGCTTTCCAAATCTGGTATCAACGACCGGCACACGAAATAATATTATCATCTTTCATCGTATGTTTGCCAAACGGTTTAGCAATATTTGCGTAGAAAGAGCTACATTTGCCACAAATCGTCCGCTTGTTTGACAACAGCGGGTCGAGTTAATCACAGCAAGCACGTAACGTGATGTTGACACAGACTTGTTAACGTATACATACAGAAACTTGTCGCCATTTTTTAAATGAAAATATTTGATTTCTCAGACTAAACATACTTAAAATCGGCAAAGTTTCTGTCTGTATAAATCCCAGTCTTGGCTGGTTGAACATTTCATAGGCGATTGAAGGAGTCTACTATCAATGTATCAATTACAGAAGTATTTTTTCTTTTACGCCATCATTTCACACATCTTCGAAAACGGTGTTAGGTGGTGGCGGTGGTGGTTCGGTGTTAACGGTGTTCCTCGTAAATATTTCAGTACCTCTGCTAAATGTTCTTTCAACTGATATGTTAATAATTGTCATATATGATATCATCAGCCTACAATGTGAGCTTGTAAATAAAAATAAAATGACGAACACAAATCGATACATAAAGCTAATATCATGCCTACGTCATCTTTTATGACCATCATATCGTGGTTCTCTTGATATTTGTTCCATAATTATCAAAATTGCGCCATTAATTACTTTAATTACACGCTCTCTTTGACCTCGTCTTCATAGCATTACTAATTACTGCTAAAAATAAACACCAAAATCTCTATAATATAAAACAAAGTCGTTTGACTGTTTATTCGCTGAGCACTTCTAGACTGTCAGATAAATTCTGATGCGGTTTTTTCTATTATTAAGTTCTGAGAATTTCTTTCAAATGATTTTAGTATCTATAGAAAACATTCATGTACGATAGGGAGCTGGGATGTATAGCTAATTCGCTATATATTTTCAATTTTAATTTTCGTAAAAATAGGCAGTGAAGTGGTGATGTTTGTCGAATGCCTCTAAAGGGTCAACATTTTACGGTTGGGTGCCATGTTTGCGCATAAGGACGTCTGGATATTATCTATTATCGAAACGCTTTGAAATACCAGCAGTCGAGTACTATTGAGGGTCTTAAGATAAGCCAGGAATCTGTCGAGTTTGTTGCACTCTTTCATCGGTAGACTTTGTGTTTCAAGTTAAAGTAGTACCGAATATGCTTAGTAATCAATACTCCCTAATAAACTCTATAATTATACCTCCTGTTCTTCTGCATTTAAATGAAGATCTATGGTCACACTTCGGAACGATCTAAAATACCTGTAAAAACCAATCAAATAGACCTTGATTCTTTCTCACCCATAGATGTTTAAAGGTCCCACTAGGTCCAACTTAGAGCCATAAAAAATACATAGGTAAATAAAACATCGAACCACAAATAAATAAATAGTAATAACTCGAGGGCTTATAGTGTTATCGACTGATTACTGATATCCTTTCGATTGATACAGCGGGCGGCGCCAAAGATTGCGTTACGTAGACATTCCTTTGTTTGCCAATTTTGATTAGGACACTATCAACATCGGTTGGCCTAATTTCAAACAAAAAATCTCTGGTTTAACTTACATTGATTTGAGATGACAAAATATGAATACCATTCCTGGGAATGTTATCATTATCATCATAGATGCTACAGCGCACGTATGTTTAATCTGATAACACAGAATTATATGCTTACCTGACTCTTATTGATATTAGAAAAAGCAAACAATTCGATTGTTTATTTTTAGTTAGCTTTACGGACCTACTTACTACTATATTATTTCAAACCTTTAAACACCATTATTTTTAGGTCGTTCTGGAGCCGAATACCATGAACTCGATCATCGAACTCGAAACGATTGGGACTATTTTTTTTCAAAAAATAACAATAAAAAAAAACACGAAAGAATACATTTTTTTTTTTTTAAATATTGAGGTCTCAAATGCATAATATGTGTGTGTAAGACGTATCCACGATCGGCAACCCATTGAAAAATTCATTCATCGATCGATTCTCATTATTTCACAAAAAAAAAAACATTAAATTTATTCTTTCGTATTCTTTTTTTATTGTTATTTTTTGAAAAAAATAGTCCCAATCGTTTCGAGTTCGATGATCGAGTTCATGGTATTCGGCTCCAGAACGGCCTAAAAATAATGGTGTATAATGAATTGTGCCAAATGAAAAGAGATCTTATTCTAGTAAAGATTCTATTTCAGAAATACTGCAGCATCCGTACCAAGTTAATCTCAAATGATTACTAACCTAATCTAAATCAATTTTACTCCACATTGAACTTTTCCACTAATAACGAGCGATGTCATTACGTTCCTTAGTGAGAATGCAATCAAAACGCAATTTAATGTCTTTTGTATTCCAGGTTGACAATATCATACTGAGAGCGAATAAGATGGCCAACAATGGGAAGATGGGCGACTACGTCATCAATGGAAGGACAAAGGTACATAATATTACTATATATAGAGTATAGACATAAGTATAAATCATCATTATAAAGACGGTAGTAGAGGCTCCTTGAGAAATAGATGGACCGAGGCAATACTTTACTCAATTCTGACATCAAGTATCATTGCTGTGTTCCTGTTTGAGGAGCATGGGTGCCGAATTACCATGATAAAACAAGGCATATATGAGATATTTTAAATGTTTATATCTGAAGCTTCTAGACAAGTAGGGGAATCTTCGTATAATCTCGCAGTCACCTCAGCAGAGCGTAACCATTTTCCTTATGCCTGTCTGAAAAAAAAACGTGAAAACTTGTAATGGTAGCCCAACCTAACACTAGTATGGCGATATTAATAATTCTCGCATTAGAATTCAATGCAATGTTCTTATCAACTGTTATATCAAGATTCTAGTTTAACTTGAAACTTGACACTGTAAGTAGGTACTTAGTAGTAGTAGGTTGATTTTTATTGCTCTCTACCATCGTTGGACTGCCTCACGGATTTGGCGAATGAGGTCCTTAGTAGTCATTTGTCATCCGTAACTTTAAGGAAAGTCTTACTTCGATTGGATCATCAACTCTTACGAAAACCAATCAATTTAACCGTTTTATTACTTCACCTCTAATTCAGCATGAACATGTTACTCCAAGAGGCGTCATCTGCCAAAGTAGAAACTTGCCTAAACTGTCACGCTTTCACAGTCCCATTTCGCTTAACAACAGAAAATACCGAAAACATGATATGCGGCAATCGAAAGCGTACTACTAATATCTTTGTTTTGAGGCTTGCTTGAGCGGTGTGAAACAAACCCAAAAGTCTTACAACAGTTACAATTGGTATCTGTTAGGGCTCAGATCGCAGCTTCATGTAAAAATATTGATACTTATACATCCTTCGTATAAGTAATCTGAGAAAACCAACCCCACCGTAGTAAGTTGAGAAAGAACTAAGCGGAATTCAGTAACGGAATAACAGAAACTTAGTCGTCTTCCAACTTAAACCTGTAGTCCAAGTTGACACGTGTTTTGGTCCCCAGCTGTTCATAACACCAAAATAAACCGCAGCGTAACCACATACTGATGACTAACAATTCTAAGCGTTCCTCTCTTCGGTTGCATAATGGTCTCTTGCGAAACTGCACGCTCGTTTATTTGAGGCCTGACGTAAGCTGACCTCCTCGGGTGTAACGGCTAAGTTTTGGCAATCTGTTCTTCGTAATCCTTGTTGGATTACTTAGAATTTGTGAGGAATGTTGAGTTTGAATGAGATTCTTCAGTAACAGTTGTTTTTATTTTTGCGATTCGAGCGATCGTTTATGTAAGAGGTGCCCTAAGTTTTAAGTCTACCTCGGTTGGTTTGTCTGAGGGATAGTAGCTCTCAAACGGATTTACCGATATTATGATCGTCATATTTCTAATCAATTTGGAATTTATGTTTCTCCTACTCCTCCGCTGTTCCTTTCTGATTAATTTCGTTGCGGGATCCAAGACAGTTAAATTGTTTCTCTTGGACTTAATCAAGCTTCATTCTCTCGGCGCTTGCCTGGTGGTAGCCACTGTTGATTCTGGCTTTCAGGAGTGGCAGTGGTTTGGGAATAGTGTGGCGGGCTTGTCCAAATAAAAAAATCTAAGCAATGTTCAATAATAGTGACTTTATCATTTCATCTTTTTTAATTTAAATACTTTCGTCTCTTCTACTATAAACTTGTTTACCACTCAAGCACATAACGCAACCACCAACACATTAAAACCAATATTACTATCCAAAATTAGACAGGGCATATCCAAAGCATATCGATTTTCTACTACTGAAATAGCCTTATTAGTGAATATATTACCAAACGAGGGCTATGCTAGACATAGCCTCACTAGTTTTCCTGCTAAGTTTTGTTTCGATACTGGTATATTACAAGGCTATTTACAACTTCAGAAACCTTTAGATGTTTATAGAAACCTTTACCCACCTCAGCTCAAAAATATATTATTTTCTAGAATTCTAACTTCAATAGAAACTTTTTCTATAAAAATCTATACTTATAATATAATAATATTATAAAGCTGAAGAGTTTGTTTGTTTGTTTGCTTGAACGCGCTAATCTCAGGAACTGCTGGTTCGAATTGAAAAATTATTTTTGTGTTGGATAGTCCATTTATCGAGGAAGGCTATATAACATTACGCTACGGCCCTTAGGATCCGCGCAGCGTGTGACACCGCGGGGAACAGCTAGTAAAAAATAAAACTCCTGACTCACTGAGTCATCAACGCCGCCCCAAACCCTTGGACCAAGAAAGCTGAAAGTTTGCACAGAGGTTCGCTTTATACTGTAGATAAGGAATAAGGAAGGATTTTTCGAAATTCAACTGCTAAGAGGGTGAAATGGGGGGTTGAATTTTCTGTGAAACTTTATATTCTCCGATCGATTGACTCAAAAATTGGCGTACACACTCTTCAATTAAAATTATGAGACACGTGTCTCACAGATTTTCCAAAAGCATCCCCCAATAGGGTCAAATAGGGCTTCGAAGCTCACGTAGACGGGTTCATGGCGCGCAGTGTGGCGCACAGCGTGAAGGGTTGGAGGGTGTATACTTTGTGAAAAACCATTGATTTTAGGGTTGAATGCTTTTTTCAGTTAAAATTAAGAGAAACGTGTATCACAGTTTTTCCAAAATCGTCCGCCAATATAAAATTCAAAGTCCTGACTGCCTGACTAATATTATATCAACGTACAGCCTAAACCGCTGGTTCTAGAGACATGGAATTTGGAGGGTGTGTTCTTTGTGAAGAGTATGTATCAACTAAGAAAGCATTTTCCGAAATTCCACCTCTAAGAGGGTGAAATGGGTGTTTGAATTTTTTGTGAAACTTTTTATTCTCTGGGTCGATTGACTCCAAAATTGGTACCTACCTATACATATTCTTAAATTAAAATGATGAAAATCATCTATTACTTTTTAAACCGACTTCAAAAAAAAGGAGGAGGTTTCTCAATTCGACCGTATATTATATATTTTTTTTTTATGTGTGTTCGCGGATAACTTCGTCGTTTATGAACCGATTTTGATATTTTTTTTTTGTTGGAAAGGAGATACTTCAAGGGTGGTCCCATGATAAGGAAACCGGGATCTGATGATGGCATCCAAGAGAAATTGAGGGGAGCTTTCAAAAATTGTAGTGGCGACTAGTGCGTTTGTAAATTTTTTGATTAAGTATTTTAAAGCACTATAATTTAAAGAAGGTCTGGAGTCGCTCTGATGATGGAACCGAAAGACAGTCGAGGGAACTCTTCAACGGTTTACAGAGCAGTCACCTTGTGTTTGGGTTTGATTAATTTGTATTGATGAGAAATTTACACCTAGATGGGTTGTGACTGTCATAAGGGGTCTGATGATGAAGACGAAGGACAGTTAAGGGAACTCCTCAACTGTTTACAGTTACCTTGCGTTTGGACTTAATTCATGTATATTGATCAAAACTTTGCACCCATCTGGGTTACAAGTGCCATTACAGGTCTGATGATGAAAAATATTTCTATGGATTATTGCAACTAAAAATAAAAAAATTAAAACAACTTTTGTCAAAAAATAAAACCGACTCCAAAAACACAAATAAACAAAAGTCACCGACTTCTGAAGCTAAAATTATTTTTCACTTTTTTTGTGTTTTTGGAGTCGGTTTTATTTTTTGACAAAAGTTTTTTTTAAGCTTCCGTACCCGAAGGGTGACTAACTGGATCCTATTGCTAAGCCTCTGCTGTCCGTCCGTCCGTCCGTTTGTCTGTCAGCGGGCTGTATCTCATGATCCATAATCAAACAAATCTTACTAATATTATAAATGCGAAAGTTTATGAGGATAGATGTATGTTTGAATGTTTGTTACTCTTTCTCCAAAAAAAAAAGACTGAACGGATTTGGATGGAATTTAGCATACAGATAGTTAATAACTTGGATTATTAATAGAATACTTTTTATCCCAGTAGTATGGTCCCGTGGGACAATAAAATTGTCGAACTCCACGAGGGCGAAACCGCGGGCATAAGCTAGTTTTTTTTTAAAATAAAATGACCTTAAACGTCAAATGACAATGCCAGAAACTCTATAGAGCTTTGACCCATCAAATGAAAGTTGGTTTACAAGCATGCCAAATGTAGCATTCTATTTATTAACATCCGTAGGTACATAATACATAATAATACATTCATTTTTTTAAGCAAAAGGCCCCTTTTTTCCTCTCGTATGCGTACTAAGACACGCCGATGGTCGCGATAAAAACAGAAACTAGGCTTTGGGTTTTTAAATTCCTTTTACTTTTGATCCACAAGTGTAACAGAATAACAGTTAAGTAACCAAGGGTCCTATTTTCATTAATTTACATTTCTTGTAAATTTATGAAAGGGTGGGCAGGATCTGGCATTATCTTTTTCATAAATAATTCAATATTGTCTCTTCTCTCTCTCTCTTACCAAATTGTAAGTTGCTCTGGTGATTGCAAATGGCTTGCCCATCCTATATTGGGTGTTATTGTACTCTTTGAAGTATACCTGACAACCTACATGTATTGCCTTTTGAGTCACAGTAAGTACCAGATGTCCCTATAATACAACGAGTAGATTGATGCAATTGATTATATTACTCATGTACAGTTCTTCACGAACACTAGCAGATAACTAGATAAGTGAATAGAAGCTCGGTGTTGGATTTTCAATGTTTAGCTCAGCGACGAAGATTGAAAATTAAACATCGCACTTTTATTCAGATGTGTTAGTTACCATGCCTTGTGTGAATAGGGAACCCCCTCATATACCTAATGATGTCTGTGTCATCAACAATGTCGTCATAATACATAATACAAAAAAAACATCGCAACGACAGGGAGGACAAGTGCCTGTCAGCTTCGTTAAGGGTATTTTTACACTCATTATACTCGTACAATGTAAAGCTGTAAATGCCATTGTACTTAGTCTGTTTTGATAATAAGATTACGAATATCACCTGATGAATTATCAAACATTCTTCAACTTGTTTTATCAATGGCGACTTCATTTAGTAATCCTTTTATAAATAAAAGGATTACTAAATGGAATAAAATCAAATGATAAAATTCTGGAAATCGAATCCAGGACCTCGTGCTCAACAGTTGTGCTGGCGACCACTAGACCAACGAGGCAATCTACTGTCATCATAATTATGGGAACAAAGCCAGGCTGCTACTGACAAACTCCAACTGGAATAACCCAATAACACTGCCAGACTTGGCCCTCGAACCCAAGACCTCCGGTCCCCCGCTTGCGGCCACCAGATCATAGAGGCAATTTAAATAATTAGTATCCACATTAGTCCTGGAGGCCTTTGCCCAGCAGTGGGAAGACACAGGCAGTATCAATATAATATGTATCAAAACAAAAGGTATATTTTTGTCAACCACGTCACAATCAGGCTGGATTTCAACGGCAATGTGCCGTTGAAATTAACTGTTATGATAATTATAATCCTTTCCGTGGGCACGCGCTAGTTAAATATTAACATATATACAATTCAAATATTATTGTAGATGGTACTAATTTAAATATAAATGACTTTGTAGTGTACTAACAGTAAACTGGTCTTGGAAGTCAAAAACAAAACTGTTTAGTGGAATTGGAAGTTTAAAAGAAACTGTTAAAGTTCCATCTCTACTGAGCTACTTATGCGGTGGTAAAAATACTAGCCTGACAGCTAGCAGTGAGCAAGATATAAAGGGGCTGACTGCTCCGGGTGCTTCGTTTGAGTATTTGAGTATCGCCTCTTGTTGAGGGTTTTTTAATACTACTTAGCTTTTTTTTTTTGTTAAACTGATCTGTCTCATTCCTGGACCTCTCAATTCTTTCCACTTATCTCGATGTTGCGATATTGTTACAAGGCATTAAGTAAAGATAAATAAGTTACAGAATATGTTATTTATTTGTTAGTTTTGTTGACTTCACACACACAATAGATCCTTCATTCATCTATTTGAAACAGCTGGCGTTAACCGTGACACAATATCACACTATCGGATCAACCATCAAAATCTTGTAGGCTATTGTTAAAGAAATGACCAGCTGTTCACAAGAAAAAAAAACTTCAAACAATTTCAATCGTCCATTTGTTTCTTTTTTTTAAACTTAAATAGCCTTGTCATTCAGCCTTGTCCATGGAAAAGTTTAATGGAAATTATGGGTTTTCTATTGCACCAGATTGTCCCAATTTATAATGCCAATATAACCCGCTACTAGGCAATTCATTACTCTAGAGGCTAGCCTATTATTTTCGAACGTTTGCTATTTCCTGTAATTTATTATTAACGAAAACTCAAACAATGAACCCAATTCATTGTTTGAGTTTTCGGTTACCTCGTATAACGGGCTGGTATCCGGAACTCCACGCGTCCAAAGCGCGTATTTTGCGCACGGGTGGGAAAATTATTCGATCCACCCCAACTCCCCGAGAAAGGCCAGCGACTCCTTGGAGAATACCTGGGTTACCTTATTTTACTTTTAATGTTGCATCTTTATTTTTAAGTCCCTCAAGCCCCTCATGGCTAGTTCCAATACTATCAACTAAGCCTGGAGCATCACCATATTTTCAGCACCTGCTGCATCTTCTTTATCCTTTTCTCACTATAATAAATATTTTTTCACCCTATCCCTGTCTTCTTCTTAGCGTATCGATGGCAAATCACTACATATTATAAAACAAAGTCGCTTTTCTGTCCCTATTTCCCTTTGACCGCTTAAATCTTTAAAACTACGCAACGGATTTTGATGCGGTTTTTTTAATAGATAGAGTGATTCAAGAGGAAGGTTTATATGTATAATTACATGCTTAATATATTAGAGAACCACTGATAATTTCAAGATTTCTATTGTGAAGTCGTAAATAATTTCATTTTTTTCCGCTTACATTGCAAACGCAGGCTGAACCCTACGAGATTTAACTAAATAATGTACTAAGTATTGTACACATTAAAAAGGTCTACAGAAAACTCCGCGATGGTATATGTCTATCTCTTATGGATATCCCACAATAACATGTTTTTGTCATTTACTTTTTACGCCAAATAATGGCTAATTTCCGAAGCGATTTTAACCAATACGGCATTAATCCTTATCCAATTAAATACCTTAAATACATTGTTGATTTAATATAGATCTATATGGCCCTTTACAGCATATGATTTAATTGAATATTTTTGAAGATATTACAGATTTAAAAATTTCGGGACGTAGCGTTTGCGCCGGCACCGGCCGGCGCGGCGAGGCGGACGGCGGCTCCAAATTTAACGCGTGCGGGCCACGGGCAGTAATAAATAAATCAAAACTACTGGATCAATTTTAATCATTTTTTCAGTGAGTGACATAGGCTATATATTTTACACCCGAAGCCGAAGTGGGCCGCTATGTTTTTATATACAACGTTCACAGTTTTTCCGTAGTGTATTTAGTATCAGCATTGCACCCGTGCGAAGCCGGGGCGGGTCGCTAGTAAATGTAATAAATCTTTAGCCCAAAATTCAGCCACGCGAACCCCGTTCTCTAATGCAGTAATTAAATCATCAAGAGCGCAGGTGATAGGGCAAGCGGTGCAAGATGGCGCGGTGGGCCATTGTTTGTGGGGAGACACCGCATACGCACTTGAGGTCTGAGCCGTCCACAAACACCCTCCTGCAGAGATTGTCTTTGCTCCGGACGACTTGCGTTCGAAGTCTGTTTAGAGATTTCCAAGTCGACCACGGCAACTCGTGCCCAGGTGGAAGCTTTTCTGGTGGATCGTTGAAGTTATCAGGGGGTTTAAACCGCTCTCGCCAGAGATTGCATCTTACTGTGGAGGCGTTGAAATTGACTGGGCCAGCTGGGCCCACGCACCCAAGAAAACTTTTGCGACTTGTCAGCCTCTGGGGCATTGAGCCGTAGTTGTGCATTGGGTGGCGTGAGTCAGCCTGTAGCTTCGTCGTCTAAATTACCTATCCCTATAGTTTAATAATAATTTCTATCATCTTCATATAAGCCGAAATATGTCCACTGTTGGTAAGGGACCTCCCCCCAAGCTTCCCCGCCACGTTTACATGTCCTTTTCACCTTACCGAACCTGTGTTGCGTATCCAGTGGATTCCCAGTTTCTCTCACAAAAATTAAAAATTCTCGTCGCCTTACAGTCTGCCCTCATAAAGTTCACAGTGAACCGACCTCAGTAACTCAGTGAGATCATCAGATCACATCTGTATACACAATAATATAATTGATTTATTATTTCATTTATCAGCTGCCGATAACAGCGTTATCTCGATGATTTTCATTCCATTCATACGATGCAAGTTTACTGGTTTCCGGACGTTTTACGGGCATTTATTTATGGTTGTTTAAATTAGTTGTGTACAAGTTGGGGCGACCGCTGCGTAGATTTAATCTGAACAGCCGGCAAGACTTATCTTTATAATGCCAATTTTCGTTCTAATCTGCAAAGGATTTCCTGTATTATTGATTTCTAAGAATTCTTGTGTCTCGTTGGTGTTGTGCGACCTCATGCGTACCAGTGTCATTTGCGACTGCAAATAACACTGGTACGCATGAGGTCCTGATTTGAACTCCCGAAGTCGGGCAAAATGTTAATCGGAAATTTCTTACTAGCAGCCACACAGTCTGGATTGGTGCCCGATTGACGGGAATAGGCTTGCCTCATTACTTGGGACTATAGGGTACCTCAGCCTAACTCTTCGGCGATTACAAGCGTGATGCTATGTGGCTATTTATTTAGTCATGGTTGGAGCATCCGCGGACACTATCTTGATATGCGAATTTTTGGTCGTATCTGCAAAGGGTTTCCTGTTTTCTGCCCCTGCCCCATGCCTCTATTTTAATTTGTTTGGAGAATAGTTTTACTGTTTTGTTTTTCAGCCAATACAAGATTTTCTTTACCTAAGTTTTGTGGGTCTAGGTGATGCTGTTTAATTTTTGGCTGGTTTACGTTTCCAACTAAATTTTATGTTACATAATTAGTAACCTACATCTGATTCTTTTATTATTCTAAAATAGCCCTTAATAAATACATTTCCGCAGGAAACCGTTTGGTATCAGGGTCACTGTCCCAGTAGTCCGGTGCTCCCGATCTTGGGTGGTCATAAAGTGGGTCACTTGTCAAATGTTTTACGCGTAGGTATTATATGTTAGGCGCCGCTTTGGTAAATTACTTACCTGTTCTGAATATTTTTTTCACTTTTAAACTTGGTAAAGTAGGTAAGCATGCAAATTACAAAATAATGAACTAGCCTATAACCACACTAGGCTAACCACACTGTGGTTAGATTACTATTAATTTATTTAGCGTACCTAACTTAATTTTGCTATAATTTTTCCTATTGCTAGCAGAAGCAATATGCATAATAAAGCCCAACAAAAAGTAATAAGTAGGTACCTTAGCAAACTCCACAAGCAGAGCCACCTAGAAATATATTCCGCGCCAACGTTATCGTTATCATTTCGCAAAAGTAATATCGCTCAAAGGGATCGCTAGTTTGCGCGATAAAAACCAAAATAACGCTCGCCGCGCATGCGCGGTGGGGGCGTTGCGTACGTGACTTGTAGCATGGCGGCGGAGACGCCGCACGCGGCTTGCGGGGAGGGGGACACTGTAAACATTAGTAAGAATCGTAAGCGAATCCCACGCCGCCATCCCTCTGTTTACAAACTACTATTGTTCGATTAACACGACCAATTTAATTAGATACACGTCTTCTTCCGCTTCAGAAGTAACATAGCTCTTGGTATCCTGGCCAGCAACGTTGACTTCAACTATGTTAAATTTGCTCAGAAACTATTTGCGATTTTTTTGTTCAGCTGTCGGAAGGTCGGAATGTTGATGATTTGACAACAGAAAGCTTTTTAGAAAACTAGAATATTTATAATTTAAATATTTTGTTTTGTATTTTAACATCCGTCTGGTTTCTTTTTAAGCATGTTTGCTTTTGCATATCTTTAAGTATGATTTTTAGCACGTACTGTCCCACCGTTTGATAAAAATATCGGTAAAAAATCCTCAAAAATTACCCAATCAAATTTCAATGTCACAAATGTAGGCCAAGTTCACAATCTTACCTACTTTATTAGAAGCAGGGATCAAAACCCTTGACCAGATACCTTCACCACAGTTAATTCACTACTTACTCATGTAATCACACATTCGGTCACGTAGTTTACTGAATCATTAGTCATTACATCATAATGTTTATCAATACTTACATTTGTTTGAAGAGAACCGCCATTGTTTTGAGTACGTTCAAATGGTGAGAGAAAGCGTGCAGTAAAATTAAAATTTTATGATGCGTGAAAATTGTAAATGGCTTCATTTTCGAATACTAGACTACTTCAAATTTCCAGTGCTCTTAAATTCAGAATAGAAAAATTCTAGAGTATGTTATCACACCTACCTAAATAAAACATTTAAAAAAAGTTTAAGTACAAAAATACTACATCTAAAAAGTTTTCAAATAATTGGCCGCATGAAATTCTATAGAGAAGGTCTCTCAAAGCTCATTGTAAATGGCGTGTCTTTAGCTAAGGCCGAATCTGACCAATGAGGTCAAATTATTTTCAAATAAAAAATGTCAGTTTTCCAACCAGTGACGATAGGTACTTGGCCATTCATCCCCATATTCCCCAGATGGCGGTACGTGCATATAAAAACTCCTTGGCGTTGTCAGCAAAAAAGGTCTATTTTTTTTTTTTTAGCGGAAGCCAACATTCCACATTCAAAAAGTTGTGCACGTTCTTCGAGATCAGGAATTGAACCAGCTTGTCCCTTCCCGTTTATTATATCATAGACTCTTTAAGTTATGAGATAACAAACGGTTCAAAATTACACAAAGGTTAAACCACTAATCCTCTACGACATACAGGAATAGCGGTTTAACTTTTGTGTAATTTATAAATAGTTTTTTTTTTTTTCTTTCATATCATGCAATCAGTCCTTCTGACTATGAGCAGATGTGTTGAATGACTAATTTTCATGAGGAGATATTCCCCAACAGAAACATCTTCCATATTAAAATATTGGCTTAGTCAGTACCGCCGAGATCTAGGGTTCTGCGCCGTTTCAGGCGATTTAGGCAGTCAGGCAATGTGAGCTGGACAGCGAGCTTGTTAGGATGGTTGTCCAGTCTTGTTTTGTATTTGCCTGCGAATGTCTTTATTTCATCCTTCACTGTTGGCATGTTCAGGTATTTGTGTACTTCACTGTTTCTAATGAACCAGGGTGCATTGCTTATATGCTTGAGGATGTGGTTCTGAGCTCTTTGGATTATATTTATGTTTGAATCACAGCAGGCTCCCCATAACTGGATCCCATAGGTCCAAACCGGTTTTATGACAGCCTTGTAAAGTAGGAGCTTGTTGTCCAGTGACAGTTTTGAGTTTCTACCCACGAGCCAGTAAAGGCCTTTGTATTTGAGGTTGACCTGTTTACGTTTTGTTTCAACGTGTTTCCGCCATGTTAACCTACGGTCTAAGTGTAGTCCGAGGTATTTAGCTGTATCACTCCGAGTCAACTCCCTTCTACTAAGGTTAACCGGGGGACAAGTTTCTCTTCGCAGTGTAAAGGTGACCTGCACTGATTTATTGGCACTCACTTTTATACGCCATTTATCAAACCAGTTGCTTATTTCATCAAGGCTTTGTTGAAGTTTCGCAGTGGCATCTGCTGGGTCTTTACTAGATGCTAATATTGCCGTGTCATCTGCATAGGTAGCAATAGTAACTCCAGGTGTTAGTGGCAGATCTGATGTGAATATGGTGTACAGAACCGGACCGAGAACTGAGCCTTGTGGCACACCAGCAAGTATCTCGTGAAAGCCTGACGAGCAGTCATCCTCTTTGACTTGGAATATTCTATTGTTGAGATATGATTCTAGTATTTTATAGAAGCTGTGCGGCAGCAGTAACTTAATTTTATAGAGTAATCCCTTATGCCATACCCGGTCAAAGGCTTGTTGAACGTCAAGAAAGGCCGAAGAGCAATATTCTTTCTTCTCAAGATTGTCACTGATACGTCTGCACACTCTGTGTATTTGTTCAATTGTGCTGTGCTCAGGTCTGAACCCAAATTGGTGGTCTGGAGTTACGGAGTTTTCGTACATAGCACATGAGAGTCGTCGGAGTAGTATATTTTCTAGAACCTTGGATATTATAGGCAATAAACTAATGGGCCTGTAAGATGATAATTCATGTGCTGGCTTTCCAGGTTTATAGACCATGATCACTTGTGAGACCTTCCATAGAGCAGGAAAGTACGATGTTCTAATAATAGAATTGAATAACGTAGTCAGATATACTATTGCTTTTCGTGGCAATTCTGACAGGATCTTTTTGTCTATAAGGTCAAATCCTGGAGCTTTTTTAATGTCTATTTGGCGGATGGTTCTTGTCACTTCTCCCGGTGTCACTACTTTTAGAGGCAAGTCAAGTTGGAAGTCTTGGTGGAGAACGTCGTCTATGTCAGTTTCATCAGAACCAGAACTGGGTTCGTTAGGAACAAATACTTTGGCAAGGTGATCAGCGAAAGCATTACACTTTTCCTGTTTCGTTCTGGCCCACTTGTTTCTTTCTAATCGTAGAGGTGGCTTTGGGTTTATTGGCTGGTTCATATTTTTACATGCCTTCCAGAGGGAGTAGTCAGTGTTTGCAGTAGCAGTAAGCGATAATAGGTTTGCCTCAACT
Organism: Eurois occulta; assembly: GCA_950022335.1. NCBI lineage: Eukaryota > Metazoa > Arthropoda > Insecta > Lepidoptera > Noctuidae > Eurois > Eurois occulta. Next base: position 14,039,483 of record OX465497.1, read on the forward strand.
GTGGCATCTTCTTCTTCTTTTATAGTTTGTTTCAGAATTTTACTGTAATTGTTTAACAACTTTTTATCATGGGGATGCCGGCTAGAGTGCCACACTCTGCGTAGTCTCCTTTTCTCCAGAATCATTTCTTTAATTTCATGTGGTACATAAGCCTGCCTTACATTCTTAACATTTACCTCTTCTGTGCTATTCCAACAAGCCTTCTGGACGGCGACTGAGAACGCTAAGACTGCATCATCGATTTCGTCCTCGTTCTTTAAGGAAACTCGTAGCTGTAAGGAATCCTCAACAAGGCAACGAAAAAGTTTCCAGTTAGTCTGATTATTAAATAGTTATGTGTTTACAAATAAAACTTATAATTATAACTGAAACATTGATATTTATAATACCTACGCAAGTTTAGCCTGCAAAATTCAATTGTTATCACCTTTTTTTTGCAATTCGCAGGTCAGTGTCAGGCTGTATGTTGAACAAAATATGATTCGGAACCTTACGGTCCCGGTATTTTGTTGCACTATGTGTTTATGGAATTAATATCATCAATACAACCCTCTAAAATCATTCAGGTAATACCATTGAATGAGTTGCTCATAAAAAAGTCATTCCATGGGATTATTACAACTTTGATGGTTGTATCGATGATTTGAATGATTATAAGTATAACTCAGGAAAGCTATGTTAAGGGTGCGAATCATATTATTTTAAGCCAATTCATATACAGGATGTAGCAGAATAAGCGCAATATATTTTAAGTGGTGATTCAGGCCATCAAATTAGAATTTTCATACTGTCCAGTTTGATGGACAACTTTCGCTAAGGAACTGGTGGTTTCATATAGGTACTAAAGTACAGTTATGTCCGAAGCCACAAAACAATAATAATGTAGTACCTATTGAATTTATTTTATACTATCGAAAGCCATAACAAAACCAGTTGATTCGCTCGCGGGAAATACCCAATAGTAGTATTATCGTAGGTACTTCTTTTGGGTAGGCATAAACATAATCAGCGTGCGCGATTTACTTTCCAAACATGTAAACAAACAACTACATAATATGTGCATTTTTTGGAAAAAAAAAACGACTTTAAAACGTGCAGGTAAAGTTCAGTTTGTGCTACAAGTTCAACCATTTTTTGACATTGTAAAATGAACTGAATTTACTCCATCGTAAAGAAAATATTTGTTTAAATGAAAATATCATCAATTGGCAAAATGGACTTTACATTCTTAAGGTAATGCACCTTTGATATAAGTAGGTGTAAAACTTACCGTTGAAACAAAAATAATAATAAAATGATTCATATTTAATCCTATTATGATTCTGCTAAAGTGGCCATTTTAGACCCGCTGGTCTGGAATTAAAACTGTCCATAAATATCCAATGGTACCTAATTGAATTTTGGATGGAGATGATATACAGGGTGTTTGGCGCATGGACCGACATAATTTTTCCAGGGATTTGGGAGGTCATTAGCTAGGTTCTACCCATACACCCTTTGTCCCAAATGTCACGGTTGGTTACATATGTTTTTTTTTGTTTAAATGAAAAAAATGCCCAAAATGTTTCCTTTAATTCGAAATAACTTTTTTGTTTGTGGGCGTAGTGGCACAAAACAAATTTTGTTGCATTCTCCAAAGTCTTTTAAATCTAAAAACATCTTTGTTTTATACAACTGGTTTCAAGAAAATTCCTTACAAGCTTCTAAAGTAATTTTTTTTATTTAATGAATGAATTTTTACAACTTCTAAATTAATTATAAAAAAAAATAAAAGTCATTTTGAACTTAGCTTTATTTTAAAAAGTTCTTTAGTAGATACCCTTTCTAACGGTATGCTACATGTCATAGAAATTATTCATTATGTAGTCAAAATACTAGTTAGGAGAGTCAGGGTTCAGAAAAGACTTTTTAAGGTTATTTTGTTTTTAATAAACGAAAGTTATAAAAAGGAGGCAAAACACCGGGAGAGGTGGAAAGTAATAGGGGAGGCCTTTGCCCAGCAGTGGGACAGAATAGGCTAGTTAAAAAAAAAGTTATAAATCTTGTTCAAATTGACCTCCTCCATTTCGTATGCATGCACGACATCTGTTTCTTATTTCAACTGTCGTTGTACGTAGTGCCCGAACTTGTTGTGCCTGTTTTGGAAGAAGGTGTGCCGATAGTTTTCCAAAATGGCGGCTGTCCAGCACACTACCAACTGGACGTGCGAGAGCATTTAAATAATGCCTTTCCAAACGCATGGATTGGTAGAGGCGGCCCTATTCCGTGGCCCGCACGGTCCCCAGACCTGACGCCTTTGGATTTTTACGTCTGGGGACGTGCAAAAGAATTGGTTTACCAGACAGAAGTGCCCACTAGGGAAGTTCTAACTGAACGAATAACCGACGCGTTTCAAACTATGAAAGAAGAAATGCGACTACGTACAACGACAGTTGAAATAAGAAACAGATGTCGTGCATGCATACGAAATGGAGGAGGTCAATTTGAACAAGATTTATATTTTTTTTTTTTAACTAGCCTATTCTGTCCCACTGCTGGGCAAAGGCCTCCCCTATTACTTTCCACCTCTCCCGGTGTTTTGCCTCCTTTTTATAACTTTAGTTTATTAAAAACAAAATAACCTTAAAAGTCTTTTCTTAACCCTGACTCTCCTAACTAGTATTTTGACTACATAATGAATAATTTCTATGACATGTAGCATACCGTTAGAAAGGGTATCAACTAAAAAACTTTTTAAAATAAAGCTAAGTTCAAAATGACTTTTATTTTTTTTATAATTAATTTAGAAGTTGTAAAATTTCATTCATTAAATAAAAAAAATTACTTTGGAAGCTTGTAAGGAATTTTCTTGAAACCAGTTGTATAAAACAAAGATGTTTTTAGATTTAAAAGACTTTGGAGAATGCAACAAAATTTGTTTTGTGCCACTACGCCCACAAACAAAAAAGTTATTTCGAATTAAAGGAAACATTTTGGGCATTTTTTTCATTTAAACAAAAAAAAACATATGTAACCAACCGTGACATTTGGGACAAAGGGTGTATGGTTAGAACCTAGCTAATGACCTCCCAAATCCCTGGAAAAATTGTGTCGGTCCATGCGCCAAACACCCTGTATATGAAGCTGCAACACCAAACTGTACCCCAGGATATTGTTATCATTCGCAATTTTAAAGACGTATTCACGTCAAGAAACAAATCCATAGACCATCTCAATTAAACACTCTTTGAAGTTGTGACCTACACTTCATTCAAACAATTCGCGAAATTCACAAATATAATAACAACCGTAGTAAACTCGATACGTTCTCTTATCTGACCCACTTGATAGTCCCAAATAAAAGTTGAATTACTAGAACAACATATCTTGAGACGTGGTGGAATTTGGAACTACGTTTGAAATGTACTGAATTTGACAGGTGGATGAAATTTTACTGAGCTAGCAGCGCCACTCTAATGTCTCAAGTTATGTTGGTCAAGTTGCACTTACGTGAGTAGCCTCTTAGTACCGTCTGATTATAAAATCGGTAGGCTAGGTGCTTCGGCACCGAACTGGAGAATTCGCCTTTCATTTATCAGCTTTATTTCGTAGGTCAGTTACCTGGCACATGCATGAAGCATCAAGGCGCATTTTTATCTCATTACATTCTAGTGCTGGAAATGAGCCTCCTCCCAATTTGCGCCAAAACTTTCGGACGCGTGCTACATCAATTCTTTCGCCCGCAACCAACTTTTTGATTCAATTCATGATTCACGTTCTGTTCAATTCATGATCACGTTTTTAGGACATCGAAACAGAATTTTCTTGGAAAAATCTCCATAGTATATCTCATGGCCCACAAAGTATGGTAGCTGAAGAATAAAAACTCCTCCATGACGACAAAACCACACGAGTACCACATAAAACAGCCAACAGTAGCACTCTGCCAAAGCATAATAAATAACAGACATGCCCGTTATCTATTGTAACAGTAGTGATCTATTGTGAGAAACAGATGATTTTACTGTCTCATCTGGCTACCTACGAGATGAATAGGCGGCCATGTTGATTGTGAACTTGAAGATAGGTTAAGGAGAACGGCCGTAAAGGCAACACCCATTGCCATTTGTCTAGAATTCGATTTCTTTTTTGGTCGACTTCAAAAAAGGACAAGGTTCTTTGCCATTAAGCCTCTAGTCATTCTAATATGTGACTGAATTCTACAATAATGAAAAAAAAAACATAATAATGGACATTTTCTATTAGTTTTTTAATATTAAAATAGTACTAAAGTTTTAAAACTTTCTGTGGAGGAAGAGCAATGTTAAGATTCTGAAATTACAAACATTGTATGAAATTACTTCCTTTTATCCTACCGAACTTTCTAGAACTAATAAAGATACAATGTTGGTAGTTTTACGCTTAAAATAAGCTGTAATCTGATAACATTGGTCTTGATAATTTGGCACGCTTTGAAATTGTGTATTGGTGTTTACGGAAATACCGTTTTATAAACATTCTAGTAAAAAACATTTATACGTAATCTCTTTGATGGTATACATGGGTTTTTTGGAAAATCAACAATTTACAATCGGATTTTTTTTTAATCAATGCACTGCTTATTTAAAAAAAAACTTTACTATTTTGTAGTTTCTGTTTTCCCCAACGGGAAAAGGCGTTAATTGATGTTTGTATTTATGTATTCAAAAACGATTTAAAACCATTCTATTCAAACAAAATATAAATAAACATCCTGCATTTTTTTAAAGGGTGCTTCAAATTATTTTCCAATTTAATAAACGAACCCAACACCGTCCGTATAAGTATTCAAGTTGCCAAAACTTGGCTTTAGTTTGGCAATAACATGAATAGGCCTACCTCAATCGACTATCAAAGAACTTGGTTCCATAAGTAGCCCATACTGAATAGGACCACCCATCGTGCTATCTATTCAATCCTTTGTCTTCTAGGCGCGTAGGCGTAGCGATGTTAATAATTCGCACGTGATTATCCTACCAATCACACACACCTGCCAAATTTCCCATAAAAAAAAAACACTTCTTAGCGTGTCGATGGCAATCTAAATTGAATTGGCCTAGAATTTGGCGACGAGTTTGGCACCTTAAGTAGCGTCCATCAGCTCTTGTAACAGACAGCAGGGGCGCCTAAAATAGCCACTTTAGCAGAATGATAATAAAATAATAATAATATGTAGCCACCATTCTAGGCCCCCAGGACAGGCCCTATGATAATGTGCGTGAGTTCCTCTTGTCAAATATCTCAACCTAACCTAACGCCCATGTAGTCAAAGGTTATTCATGGTCCTTCGAGCCGGATGGTTAAAAATTATTTGAACTGTTCATATGTGACTAGCAACACTATTGTGTGGTTTTTCATAAACGCTGGATAGAAATTACGAGACATTTAAAGGTCAAAAAATGTAAAGTACAGTCGCTAATCATTACTCCAATTTTAACCAGCGTTGACGACTTCATAAACCCATAAGCGGCCTATTGTTTGTGACACAACACCAACAACAACATTCCAGAGCAGAATTATCTATGAATCTCTACCAATAAGGCCTCTTTTAATCGCCAAGCCAAAATGTTTTTGGAGTTTTCACTATTATTTCTGTTTTCGACTAGCTCCGACAGTGTTAGATCCGGCTTGTTTTTGAATAAATATTTTTCTTCAATTTTATGATTCATTAATTGAGAGTAAATAATAATGCCGGCTTCGCTTTTTCATCGACATGGATATTCTAATAGGCACTAAAACTTTTAATTGCTCAAGGTAATGGTTGCTCGCTTAGAGTATTTGCTTTTTGTTATGTTTGCAATGTGGGTATTAGATTACCAACGTATAATTAAAATAACACATACCATTACGCCTGTAATCCTTAAAGGGATCAGCAGCAGTGGCGAAGGTTCCATACAACTCGGTTCCTACCGGCTTCCCTTTGAAAAATGCCTCAGTCAGTTTTCTAGACAAATAATATAATCACATTAAAGATATGTGCTTACCTCTTACAAAAATTGACCCTCCGCTACTGTTAGGCAGAGGTGTACCTCATAGTACAATCACCAGCACCAATATCTGAACACTTAACAACTTTTAACTTTTTTTTTCGTGTTGTGGGTTCGATTCCCGCACGGAAAAAATATTTGTATGGCCTACAGATAGTTGTTCCGGGTACCATGCATCCAATAAATCCTACTGTACCTCAATTCAACATTGTACCTACCTAATTGATCCTACTGTCCAACGTGAATCCGTAAAACTATTATTTGTCACTATGAAATTCAATACTTCATGGAGTATTATAAATTCTACGTACGTGTATTTTCCAAGTACCATAGAAAGTATATCATACACGCGCCATGCATATGTTTACAATCATATAATATGAGTCAGCATAAGGAATGCGTAGGTGGCACCGCGGCAGTTTAGTAATATCACAGAACAGTACTTACAGAAAGTTTGTTATAACAAAGCAAAAAACGGACATTTTCGTTAGCAATTTAATTTCCAATACTTGTATGTATTTTTGGAAAAATAACATCTATAATGTTGTGTTAAAATTGAAGTTCGATTTGCGCTTCAACTTGAAACATTTTCGTCATGGCCAGCCATGCCATGGTGAAAACATCTTAATTTACACTGTCATAAAGTCGTTATTGTTAAGTAGAAATAACATCTATTGGAAACTGTAATTTCAATATTATGTAATACAGACTCAAGTACAGCGAGTGCTGCGCACTCACGGGTGGCATTTGTTTGAGATCGCCGTACTACTCATCTGTGTACTACCGAGTACTTTTCACCTTTATGCGCTAAGTAATAAGGTTGAAAAGCGGTCGACCCTCAGTGAACTCGGGAGTACGTGCGTCTGTTTTCTCTTGTTGTATTGGACCTGACCTTCTGTAGATACTATTCTGTGGGAATATGGACGATAGGACTAATTTTATTACTCTCTGTGATGGCGTAATTTGTTTCCTCCTCTATGAGCGAGGCCCTGTCAAATACAGGGGGTGGTACATGGGTTATCGTAAACGAGGAAAATGAAATGACTTCAATGTGATTACGTCATATCGGTAGAACATGGAGTACGATATATTTTTGAAAACCATGTCCTATCCAAAAATAACATAGCAAAATAAATGATTTGGTTTTTCAGTATTAATCATGCGCTATTGAGACTACTTTTGAATGAAAACGATTATTAGAATTATTATTTTAAACAGAGCTGGGAAGTTTAGTGCTCCATATAACACATTCCCAGAGCCAATGCAATACAACATCATTGACACTGAACATTGAACATCATTGACTGCAAAGTTTCGTAGCCATTTTCCAACAACATTTTCGAAACTTTTATGCTGGTAATTATAATTTCTTATTTCCTTAATTTTGTGCCTTAGGCGATGGTGGCGTGTTACCCAGGCTCGGGCAGTCACTACGTGAAGCACGTGGACAACCCCAACAAAGATGGCCGCTGTATCACCGCCATTTACTATCTGAATCTCGACTGGGACGTCAAACGGTGCGGGGGATTGCTCAGGTAAATAACTTTCATTTATTTAAGTAATATACAGGGTGAATTTATCAAGTGGGTGTGCTTGGCCAAATCCGAAACTATGAATAATCGCAAAAAATACTCAAAGGAGTCAGGAGCCCGATTTTGATGAAAACGAAAACTGCATAATTGGATTTTTGAAAAATCAATATAACAAGCCAGGAATCGAACCCGTTGATTTTGTTAAAAAAAAACATACTATTCGAAAATGTCGCTAATAAGGATCAAATTCTGGATCAAAACCCTTAATAGCATTTGAAAGGAACTTCGGAGAGCTCGATTTACGAGTTGCAGTTCATCACCACTATTCTCAAAACGGTGAAGAAAAATATTGTGTGGAAACCAGCATGTCCTAGAAACAAAAAATCAAAGACATGTCATCTACCAACTTATTCTCTTTTCCACTTAAGTTTTGATCTTTTACGACTTATTAAATCGAATTAATTTAATGACAATCGTAATAAAAACAGATTGGCCTGATGCCATGCAGTAATAAATTAAGGAGTTGTGTTGCCATAACAAAAAAGAAGATTATGTTGCTATAATTTTTGTTGACTTTTAATAAAAAAAATTAGGAGTACCATTTTTTGGTTTAATTGGTCTGAAACATTCTTTTGCATTACTGAATTGTGTCTATAATGTCCACAGGGTATTCCCCGAAGGTACGAATCAAGTAGCAGACATAGCGCCGATCTTCGACAGGATGCTGTTCTTCTGGTCAGATAGGCGGAACCCACACGAGGTTCAACCTGCCTATAGCACCAGGTTAGCAAAATAATTAAATGTTCGTTTACTATGATAATTGTATCTACTATCTGATTCGATGTACTATTTGAACCCGTAGCGACATCTGTGTGTCGCGCCTGTTACTTTTATAACTAGAAGACGTAAGTAATGAGATAGTAAAACCTGAACTTATAAGTACTACTAAGTACTATTACATAACATCATGCCTGTAATTACCGATAGGTTAGGCAGAGGTGTACCTAATAGTATATCCACATTTCGGCAGTTATGTTTAAATCATGTTATATGAGGTGACCTTATTGCCATCAACCGGGCACAAATGCAGATTCCGTGGCTGCTACTGAGAAAATCTTGATGGAAAAACCCTGTTGGGTTGGTCCGACCTGGGAATTGAACCCAGGACCTCATACTCGGCAGTCGCGCTTGCGACCACTATTCCAAAGCCAGGTTTTTTATGTTCGCTGAATCAACTATTGCCCTATACGGGTTAGTGCTCAAAGCGAGAGAAGACCTCCGCAACAATAATCCTGACACATGGTGTCGATTATGTTAAACCCATGCTTGTATTTTCCAGATATGCCATCACGTTGTGGTACTTTGACGCTCACGAAAGAGCGGAAGCCCTCCGAAATTTCAGTAAGTATTTTTGATCATAATTTTTTAGGGTTCCGTACCCAAAGGGTAAAATGGGACCCTATTACTAAGACTCCGCTGTCTGTCTGTCTGTCACCAGACTGTGTCTCATGAACCGTGATAGTTCAAATACTAAAAAACGGAATAAAAAAATATTTAAGTGGGGTGCCCATACAACACATGTTCTTTTTTGCCGTTTTTATAGATAATGGTACGGAACCCTTCGTGCGCGAGTCCGACTTACACTTGGCCGGTTTTCTTTTTCCTGTTTTGTTATATCGAAATCTAGTATGACTTACTTGAGATAAGAGAGTAGTAGTAAGAGTGGAGAGTTGAGTTGAGTGTAGACGCAGAGGAACATAACATATCATCACGCCTTTAATCCCCGAAGGGTTATGCAGAAGTGTACCTAATAGTATACCCACATTTCGCCAGTTATGTTTAAGCCCCATGTAATAGGGGGCGAGCCTATTGCCATCAACCGGGCACATATCCAGACTCCATGGCTGCTAAACCCAATATCACTTTGCCCGACCCGGGAATCGAACCCAGGATCTTATGCTCAGCAGTCGCACTCACGACCACTCGACCAACGAGGCAGTCAGTAACGAATTGACCTAAAAATGGCGAGCACTCTCCTACCCTTATCCCAATTAATTTTCGGCCATATACGATTACCATTAACAATTTGTAAGGTTGTTGGAGTTATATAAAATAGCCTTTAGTTCTAGCATAAATACATAACTTGATTCATCGTAATTGTAACAAATCTATAACATTACAAATTATCAACGAGGTTGGAGTTAGTACGCATGCATAACGGCCCGTTCCTATGAAATGGTTGGGTTATAAATATTTTTACTACGAAATATAGTTTCACGCAAAATATGCAGTTTTTATGTTTTAAACGCAATACAATTTCAATTTAACAGCCATGTTTGAACACTAGCAAAATCTGATAAGATTTTTAAACAACACACAAATTCACATTTTTCTTCAGTGTTTAGCTAGTATGCAAAAATTCGTACTTATACCTACTTTATTATGTGTCCTAATTGAAGTGCTCTTAGCTATTTGAGTCATTTTCAAATGAAATAATTTATAAGCGATTTCTATTTGTGTTAGATAGTTCTAAAATTAAAGGAATATGTGCTCAAAAATCTCCCAATTGGGCTCGCACTAATTCACACATTCATAAATAATAATTATGAACAGAAAAAAATATGAGGCAACCTTGTAGTCACATACTGCCGCGCTCACTGGCGGTCGACCACTTGTCAACCTTATTACTCAGTACATAAGGGTTAAAAGTGGACGACCGTCAGTGAGCGCGGTAGTACTTGCATACGTCATTTATGTCATTTATGGCCGTTGGTCCCGGCTGTCAATTGTAGATATTTGACAGTCGTTACAGGTAGTCAGTGGCCCGCGAAAGTCTGACAACCAGTCTCACCAAGGGCTATCGTTTTACCCAGTACTAACTGAGTTGTGGGGGTTAGATAGGCAGTCGCTCCATGTAAGAAACTGGTATTCTACTGCATCCGGTTAGACTGGAAGCCGACCCCAACATGTTGAGAAAAGGCTAGGCAGATGATGGATGTAAATGTTGCATGAATTTCTTATAAGTAATTTTCAACGTTGGATACGTTTTGAATCAGTAATCTTTTAAAAAAGTCCGAGATAGCATAAAATAAATTGCTATCATATAAAATCTTCAACTTGCAACATCTACGTTGCATTTACAAGGGAAATACCCGCGAGCTGGAAAGCAGGAAAATGCTTCACTTATGTCACAAGTATTTAAACAGCACACACTAGACGTTATCCTGTTTCTCATAGATCGTTATTTTGTGCACTTTATAGTTGTTTAGTATAGCTCTGTTTATTTAGTAAAGCAGTAATGTAAACATTGATTTATTTATATGTGCGAGCGGAGGAGGAAGTGAAGTCATTTAGTAAAACAGTAAAAAGGATAATTTATAATGCTTCTGTCAAAGAAGTTTCTGTATAGATTTTCGGATAGTTCGGTGTTGGTTTGAGATGCGATATTCCCGGTAGATTATAAAGGAATTTGATACATTTTTTTTTATGTTTAATGGGCCTACTCTTGACCTCAATCTAGTCCTAGAGGACAGAGATGAGGTCGACGATGGAACGAACTAACCCAAAAGATGCCTATTGCCTACATCAACAAAAGCTAATTTTGACTTAGGTCCATCATGTAACAATTTCAATCCTGATTGTTCCAGGCGTACTTCTAACTCTACTTAAGTTCGTGTTCAAGCTGATATATGATTCATCTTTCAAAAAACAAATTTTAATAATTTTGTTTTAATATTTGATGCACTATTGAGTTCACGGGCGGTCTGCCACTTCCTCTACACCCTTATATCCTAAGTAATAAGGTTGAAAAGTGGCAGGTCGTCAGTGAGCGTGGTAGTACCTAATTAACACGATGTGGCACGATGATGTCATGAGATAAAGTTTTGTTTCGCTCAAGATTTCGGTCTGTCGACATCATAATACAAAGGGTCTGGTTAACATTGAAAAAAAAATAGTAGCCCAGCGGTATCGGGAACAGGGTCTAAGCTACAGAGAGAGGAAACTTTTAACAATGCGCACTGTGTCAAGAAATACCGTTTTCTGAATTAGGCCCTTGATCAACTGCTTAACGAGAGTCTCCTCAGGCATTGGTCGAGGCTCTTTGCAATTAAGCCATTGGCTGACACGACTCGGCACCAAGATCGCTGAGTCCACATCCCACATGTCGACAACCTCGCAAGCCAATTTTCTTATTAACAAAGTTGTCTCTTTTTTCCAGAAGAACGCGGCCAGCCATCATCAAGTAAGTGATGTTGGTACCTGTGGGGGGCCTCGCTCCCTGCACGCCACAGACGGAGTCGCGCGCGCACCAAGTGCCAGACTGCGTAGCCCGTAACACTACTATTCTAAATTATATCATAGGAAGATATTGTAAAAGGTCGAATTTAATTAGCTAGCTGCACTCCAAAGAAGTGACAAAAAAACAGACGACACTACACTACTTGCAGTCATTGACCCCAAAAAGATCATCAATTCGTTTTTTTTTTCTATTGTTTAAATATCGAAACCCGTCACGACTGCGGAGCTGCTAGCTAATCAAATTTGACCTATATTCAATAAACGTGCTGTTTTTGTCAGGGTATCGTGTCAGATCTTAGTTTTTTTAAAGCACGACAATTTAAACTTTATGTCAATGGTATAAGAGTCAACGAAGTCTTTAGTATCGCGTACACTACTCCATAGCACATAAGTGCCCACTGTAAAATATTGGCTTTAGAACATAAGTCCTTAAAAGCAGTCAGCACAAGGCTGATTTTCAAATATTGTCTACATAAGGTAGATTAGCATTTCTTTTATAATAGCAATACTTATCGCATTGCTATATGTAACTATTTAAAATGCAATACGATCAAATAATATCTGGCAAACCTACTATGTCAAAAACAGCACCATATGACTGCCTCATCTAGGCTAATATAGATCAAATAAATGATTTATTTCTAAAATTGTGTGAAGAGTGCATCTTACCCTAATCCTTACAGGTAAACACGCACTAAGAAATATTATTTTATTTTAATTTCAATGTCGACAGACATCAGTCATAAATATTAGATAGAATTTATAAATAGATAGTTCTAGATAAATTTGATATTTTATTAATGTATGGTTATTGTTTTCCATGCCCTTGAAGTATTAATTTTGTTAAAGTGTATTTTATTGAAGCAAGTCTACTATAACGCGCTTTTTATATTGTGCTAATTTGAGCTCTATAGCGTTATACACCGGACCTACCAGGCCTACGATCCGGGCCTACCAGGGCTGCGGACCGTCCGCGGTCTGGCCCTCCCCTACCCGGATCATTGGCGTTCCGATCCACGCGTATTACCTTAATACAACTATGAGTGAATATACCTACGCTAAGGTAAACTAATCACAGAAATTAGAATTTGCTCAAACTTAACTCCAAAAGGAGCTAATTTAGCATAATATTAAAATTGCTATAGACATCATGTTTATATTATTTCGTTGATGCACGATTATGCAGAATTATTCAATGTTTGATGCTAGTTCGCTGATGTTATAACTTAAAAGTAAATTGTTCTTATTTCCTCTTTTTCAGGCATTACAAACAATAATGTGCGTCCATTTGAAATTTTCTATGAAACTTCCCTGAAACCTTTGTCTTTCTATCTGAAATTTACTACAGACTTCACTGAGGGTCGGACTTCACTGAGGGTCGACCACTTTTCAACCTTATTACTTATGGCATAAGGGTGAAAACCAGACCCTCAGTGAACTCAGCAGTAGCAGTACTTTTAAGACTTGACATCAGTGAACAGTGAGAATGGCTAAGACTGAATATAAATTCGACACGTGTTTATGAGATTTCAACATGTACATTTTATTTATTTGTTATTACAATAACTACATATTCGTTTATTTACCGTCTTATAATCTTGTAAATATTTTTACCGACAAACTGATTGAATTATTCTTCTACTCGGTTGTATTTATACTGTTTTTCTGCGCTATGCCTGGTACTCTGTTCTTTGTATTTACTCTGCAAACTCGCTTGGAATATCTGTTACTTTGTCATACGATCATACCACCCCGTCTTTAGCACTAAAGTGAACTAGACACAGCTATTTCCACCGAGTTATAAAATTAGGGTAGTCTATTTATGTCACAAAACATTACAATTGTGACGAAAATGTTAAAAATATACCTCTAAATTACACTTTTGTAAGAAATTGGTGTAAATAAATAAAAAATTAAAACGAAAATATACATACTTAACTTTATTTTATAAATGTTGTGTGTATAGTATTGAATTTTATACAGAAATTAGTGTTTAAAATAATGTAAGCTTGTTCTTCCGCACTGTAACTTTACGTTTTAAGTTTTTTATAAATAATAATCAGTAAGTTTAAGCTGTGTGATTTAATTTTAGCCGATTATGATTTTGTATATGCTGTACCGATTATGACATTGTTGTCCTACAAATGTTTGTTATAATTAAACCAAATTGACTTATGTTGAAGTCATAAATTATTTTGCGGACAGAGCCTCGTATTAAATTTTACATTGGAATAGATTCTTTTATTTTATCCTTACGAGTCGATATTCAAGATTAAGCCGCGTTAGGTCAATCTGTGGATGGGTGACCATCCACTGATTGACCGAGTTTCCTCCGTGCCTCGGAAAGCACATTAAGCCGCTGGTCCCGATTGTCATTTTGTAGATCTTTGACAGTATTGCTGTTACAGGAAGTCAGTGACCCGAAAGTCTGACAACCAGTCTTACCAAGGGGTATCGGGGGGTTGTAGAGGTCAGATAGCCAGTCGCTCCATGTAAAATACTGGTATTCAGTTGCATCCGGTTAGACTGGAAGCTGACCCCAACATAGTTATGTATGGGTAGACGAAACATAATATGTTTATCTCGTAATCGGGACGGCTATGCATCAGCGGCATGGATTTAAATTGTAACTTAATCGAAAATAGTCAATTCTTTGTTGTTGGGTGACAGTTTGACCTCACAGTGATCGTATTTCAGTGCTGATTAAGATGTGTAAAAAATAAGATCGGCTCAAAACACTGCGGAGCCTGCCAAATATGTCTGCCTTCAAAGCCCGTCGATATCGAAACAAACTGCATAGAGTAAGCTATATATACCGCGCTTTAGTTTTGAAAGTGTTATGTATGGAGCCGGTGTACTACGTAGCTACGACCACAAGTTGTCGCATGACCGACCGCTATCTTAACAAAGCTATTCGGACGCCAGGTCGTGCGAGCAAACTTTCTAGTTTCGACCAAAAGTGGTGGTCGTGGCCACGTAGTGCACGAAGTCCCTTACCGTACCAATTATTTTACCTCTGAGAGCAAAGTCGACGCCCTGTATATATGTTAGCGATTTAGTTATAAAAACTATTATAAATATTCGCATACAACTGTAGACGGACTACATCGGTGTTTTTTTTTTATTTCGAGAATCTAGTATGACTTTCTTCGGGAAAGTTGTTTAGGTAATATGACGGGTAGGTTTACCTCCTTGAAGGAGAGAATCAATAATATCTCTGTAATCTACGCCGACACAGTTCTGGGCCTGATTATCGCAAAACTGGAGCCCTGAGACAGCTAGACGGGGTCGCGGCAGACCTAGGAGAAAATGGCGGGACGCCTTGGATGGCTTCCTCCGAATTGACGAGAAGAAGCACACGATCGCGAGAAGTGGAGTGGAAGGAATGGGGCAGGCCTTTGCCCAGGAGTGGGACAAAACGGGTTAACTAAAAAAAAAATCTTCGTCGTGTAGTCTATGACCGGCGTGTTTATTCGGCGAATATTTTTGTATTGTGTTCAATAAACAACTGTTCTCATCAGTACATAGGATTCGCATCGGGCTTGAGGCCACAACGAACACCGTGCACCAAAGCTTTCAGAAAACATTTTAAACTTACATTTTCTTGATAAATATTAATTTGGGAAAGAGGACACTGATTAACCTTTGCGATAGAACTATCATTTAGATCTATGGGTATAATAATATCTGTTTTACTCTTTGGGTACAACTGATTAAGTCAAAATGACAACTTACATTATTTTGTGATAGCGTATACATTTCTGATGATTTTAATTTAATATATGAATGTTATTTTTTATAAAGTTGTTAATCTTTTCGAAAATGTATATTTTGTAGATCCTGCATATATTAGTTAAATATTTTGAGAAGATATTTTTCGCAACCTAAAATGAGTACAACCAGCGGCAAAGCTGGCTTTAAAAAAATACGCGACGATGTATGTATTACCCTTGTACCACCAATTAAACAACTATAATAATAGGTACTCTTGCATGAGGTCACAGCGCAATGCTGTTTGGGGTTTGAGGAACAGTGAGTAAAGGGGAGGATACTCCGCCTAGAGGGGTGTTGTGTCTGGTGGGCTACTGCCCGAAAGTTGTTATCGGGGCTATTAAGGGCTTGTATTAGTTTTATCTCGCGGGAAAAGGAGATGTACCTATGTACAGACGCCAGTAGGTCAACCTACCCGAAACTGTCAGATTTACCCAACCAACCTTTAGAGATAAAGTCGAAAATCTATTATAGAAATTTGACAGATTGGTAGTAGCTTGATGTGCTGATGTCTTTACAAATGATTTTAATTAAAAAACAGTTAAGAATTTTGGAAAATGATTAACGTACTATAGCAGATTTTGAAAAGAACACATAATAAAAAAGGATTTTTATTTTTGATTTCACTCGAAAAGTCGAAAGTAGCCTCATTGTTGCCATACAATATTAACAAAGAACAGAATAGGGAAAAACTCATATTGTCTCAGTTTGAAAAATAACTATCTTCCAATGATAGTAATATTATATTATATTATATAATTCCAATGATAATAGATTTTATATATATGTACGTTGGGGAACAGGCTCATACAATTTTTCGCCATCTCCTTTAATTGCACGATGTTGGATTTTTAGTTGTTCACTTGCGTCATAGATGTCGCTACATATCTAATTTGTATATTTTGGCTATATCTGTCACTACAAATGATTAAGCTGAATAAGTCCGGGCAGCCCAGCCACTCCAGCCAGCACCGCTACCATCTTTCTGTGCTGCTACCATTTTTGGCAGCGCAAAATCAACTCTTGCAATGTCGTTTTTGAAGAAGACTGATTTCTTATCTGGATCACGCAGAACTTCTGCCAGCAAACCAGTTGCCATTATAGGCAAATGCCACATGATAATCAGAAATGAGATTGTTGGAAGACACATAGGTTTCGTCCAAACTAGAAGGGGGACGCGCGGGCTCGCGAAAAATGGAAGAAGTGGATCCCAGGCTTTTGACCAGGAGTGGGGCAAAACAGACTAAAAAGAGCGGGCTCGCGAAAAATGGAAGAAGTGGATCCCAGGCTTTTGACCAGGAGTGGGGCAAAACAGACTAAAAAGATGTCCTAAGTATCTTCGTCCTATCCCGCGACCACATATTCTTACTTTTCCAAAAGAAGCGCAACATCGTCGCCATCTTGGGTCTTTTTCTAGGCGTACATAAGTACATGGAACTGTCTCAAAACCGCCGCAAATAAGACGCAATTTTCAGTAATATTCAACATGGGAAAATGCGTTTCCGTGCTACTACTAGATGAGGGGCAGTGCTTACACTCAGTGCCCGACATTACTTGGCCCTTCTTTCAAAGAAGAGGACGGAAAGACGGGATAGGTAATGGAAGAGACTGAGGCTAAGATCTATAAAACGAACTTAGTCTTAACCCAAACTATGTACAGTAGCGTTTCATACAATAAACAACCTTATTTGCTATGATTTTAATGTTCATGCTTGATGATGACAGTCGCTTCTACGAATACATACAATTTGTAAGTTCAAGGTCTCCATTTTTGGATGAAGCGCAAGTCTATCCTACATCGATCTTTGTCTGACTGTACAACCATAATATCCTCTAACCTCACTGCATAGAAGTTAAAGTTACCGGTTTTTTTTCAGCCAGAACTTATAGTGATAAAATCCAATGAGCAGCATGGAGTGGAGTTTAAGCATTCCTGGTAAGCTTTCCACAAGATTATTACCACCGTCCACAGAGCACGGGAACGCCTCGGCGGCCTCTGCTGTTAGGCGAGGCGGCGTTGTCACTTTTTACCTGACTTCTTAAAAAAGGAGGAGGTTATGTAATATATTCCACCAGCATCTTTTTTTCATGTACCTATGATGTACAGACACCAGCACATCAAGCTACTACAATCTGTCAAATTTCTTTATAGATTTTCAACTTTATTGCTGAATTATTAACCTTGAAGGTTGATTGGGAAAATTTGGCAGTTTCGGGTAGCTTGATGTGCTGTCTGTACCTACACCGATTTATCTGTGATAACTGGACCAATTTTCGTGACTTTCTTTTTCATTTGTTAGAGAAATCTTGCGCGATGGTCCCATATAATTTTTATTAACTTTACCCAGGTAGTTAATGAGTTATTTTTATATTACGTATTTTTTCTTCTTCTATATTTATGGCATGAACTTTTCGTTACAAAGTAAAGTTGTTTCATTACAAGAATTTGTGTGCTATCTACAACTAAATAAACTTTTTACAACTCTTTACTGGCTTTTTTGTCTTGCAAAAAAGCCAGTTTTTTTTGCAAGAATGTTCTTTTCATACAAACGAAGCGTGTCATTGTCTCCCGACTCCGCACAACATCAAGGGCACAAAATAATGATCCATAGAAACTGACAGCTTTAACTCTATTTTGGCCAGGGTCGGCGTGGCTTTTCCGTGCTTTGTGATTTATCATCAGATAGGTATTGTAAAACGGGATGAATCGAAACGTAGGATGAACCATGAAATCTATTGTTAACAATGCTAAATATATGCATAGCAAATATTTGTATATGATATATTACAACTAAAAAGGAAAAATAAAAACTTTTTTTGTGTTTGATTCAGTTTTTTTTTGTCACCGACTTCTGAAGCTAAAGTTATTTTTCACTTTTAGGTGTTCTTGAAGTTGGTTTTAATTTTTAACATTTTTTTTTTACGATAACAATAGTCATAGTCAGGCAGATAAAGATCTGCCTAACTACCTGCCTTTTCCCAACTAGATATATTGCGTTGGCTCGGCTCTCTGTGCAGCTGAATACCAGTATTCTAATTTGGTAATGTTTTCACTTCTCTAATTTTTGTAATAACCTTTAAGAAATCTATCTGTGTGTATCTTTTATTTGTGGAAACTTGTAAATGGTCTTCAAATTCGTATTGTTTAAGAACTGTATTCGTAGTGTTTATATTAGCTGTATGTTTCCGAACAGTATAAAATACATAAAAATATTTTTTTGCAGTCTTCCTTATTTGCACTCTCACCTCTTCGCTTCTGCACTGTCTTCCGCTATAACACAGCTACAGATATTATGTAAGTAACATATATTATTGTACAAGGTTGAAAGGACACCGACGCTAAAACGTTTAGGTACCAAATATTCAGTAGAACACACATAGAAAAATTTCGTCAGTTATTATAAAGAAACAGTCTGTTTCCTACAAAACTGCAATACACGGTCAAAATGTATGGAATAGCATACGAAAAAATTGGTTCAGAATGATGTACTGAATACGTGGTAACAGTTTTGGAGTCGGTATCCCTTCCACCTTTGTATACACCATTATTTTTAGGTCGTTCTGGAGCCGAATACCATGAACTCGATCATCGAACTCGAAACGATTGGGACTATTTAAAAAAAAAAAAAAAACACGAAAGAATAATTTTTTTTTTTGTTTTTTTTTTAAATAATGAGAACTTAAATGCATATGTGTGTGTAAAACGTATCCACGATCGGCAACACATGCGAACGATACCCATTGAAAAATTCATTCATCGATCGATTCTCATTATTTTCACAAAAAAACATTAAATTTATTCTTTCGTATTTTTTTTTATTGTTATTTTTTGAAAAAAATAGTCCCAATCGAGTTCGATGATCGAGTTCCTGGTATTCGGCTCCAGAACGACCTAAAAATAATGGCGTATACCCTACCATAGAATATGCATAAAATGAAATGAGAATTCAAATTATAAAAGGGTTCGTTTTCACTGAAGCGGACACATGCAGAAATCGATCAAACAATTGGTTGAGTATAGTCTATTCCTGCTCAGTTGGTCGATTCCTGCTCGATATCTCTTCAATGCAAACGCACCCTAATGCACTTCCGCACCCATATCCAGCTGAATGCAACAATAAGCTGCGGATCATGAAGACAATGGCAGACATGGGCACTCATCTCGCCTTGAAGTTCCAAGTGGAGGTTAAGGTAGAAGACCCTATAGACAAGATCAACCACCAGGAGTTGGGATCCGATCAGTACAAGCTAGATAAACTCTTTGCTGACAGGTACTACTTACATTTTTTTTAATATAATATAAGTTTATTATTTCACAGAATTATACAAATATCTCTTAGGCTATATTTTTCACTATGCAAAAGAATTTAACATCTGTACTTAGCAGAAATAGGCAATAAGTGCCTGTATTTCGGCTATCAGCGCCAATCCCCTCTAATAAATAATCATTAATGGCAGCCATCAAGTAGAAATGTTAACCTTAGTGGGTTTTTTACAAGCAAGTTTTGTCAATAATTATCACAAAAAAATCCAAAAATAAATTTATTAAAATATAGTAAATATAGTTACTAAAAATTGTAATAAAATCATTACAAATAAATATTTTAAATAAAATCACTAAAATACAACCATTGACATAAATTAATAAAAGAATTACAATAAATGCATTTAAATAAAATCACTAAAATAAAACCTATAAAATAAATTAACAAAATCGTTGAAATAAAATAACAAAATAAAATAAAATCTGAGTAGTGTGTATGACCTCTTTTTGTGTATAATATGATAATGTGGGTGCGTGAGTGACAGAGACATAATCAGCTATAACGTATCCACTGCTGGAACCATAATCCACCACGTAGGCCCAGTGCAGATTGGTAGATGGTCACATCACATGTCTTCGAATTATTGGCTTTAAGATTTCCTCACGATGTTCTCTTTCATGATTTTGAGAGCAGTGGTGATGAAATAAATTACTAACACAAAGTAACACGCCTGTCTGGCAAGTCCGACTGTTATCTCTGGGATCTGTGCCTCTGGGCAACCACTACTCACAGGTACCGACACCCAGGAAATCATTAGTTTACCATATTGTGATTACACCTTTTTTTTTTGGTGGGTGGGAAATCATCAAAAGACCCCCCCCGCCCTGGGCGGAGCGGAAGGGAGTGTCAGACTCTTACTGACTAAAAACCACCCATGTTCCTTCATTGGCCCTTTATGTTCCAGGGCCGCGGTATCTCTTTCGAACAGTCCCGCAGCCCTGGCAGGCACCGGCCCTTGCGGGCCCCTCCCGTTGCTGACAACTCTTTGAGGCGCGCGTGGAACACGAACGCGCCGTCGACACGGCCTGCCCGTCGTCATACGACGGACGGACGGCGAGCTAGCCCATTACTCACCGTCCACAGGCCCGTGCCTACGGTGGCCGAGAGCCATCACGGCGTGATTGTGATTACACCTGGGAATGTATTTTTTCTTACAGAAAGTTCTTAGTGGATGTGCTGCACAATACCTGTGTAGATATGATCGCAAATGCTTGCTTTAACAGTCTCAAAGCCACCAACAAGGATCTTGTGGGAAATAATTTGTACCGAGTCAATCTTGCCGAAGAAGAAGCCAGGAATAAAATGTTTGTGTTATAATAATATATTTACCATGCTTTATTTTCCCTCAAACAATAGACCTGATATTAACTGTTTGAGAGAATTTCTCAGTACCAGTTGGACTGCACTGGTCGATTTTGTTGTATGTAGATTCTATGGTCGTGTGCGAGTGCGAAGTCATTTAATATAGAAATTACAATCATCACGCGGTAGACGCGGTGATGTATTTTTGTACATGTTATGTTAAAAACATTTGAATATGTTAGCGCTCGTCGTGATCTGGTTCGGCAACTGAGACAGCAACGGAACTACATCAAGACGGTCCTCTACGACACCAATCTGACAGTGGAACATCTCAAGTGTAAGGTCGAGGTAAGTAGATAAAAATACATTCATCATTGAGTGAAAACCTTCTAAACTCAGGAGGAGGAGGAGGGTATAAATTCGACACTTAGGAAAAGTGTCATCATCTGCCTAGCCTTTACCCAACTATCTTGGGGTCGGCTCCCAGTCTAGCCGGATGCAGCTGAATAGCACTATTTTACATGGAGCGACTGCCTATCTGACCTCCACAACCCAGTTAGTACTGGGTAATACGATATCCTTGGTAAGACTGGTTGTCAGACTTTTTGGGCCACTGACTACCTGTTACGACTGTCAAAGATCTACAAATGACAGCCAGGACCAACGGCTTAACGTGCTTATCGAAGCACGGACGAAACTCGGTATGTAATGGCTGGTCACCCATCCACAGACCAACCTAGGTAAGCACGGCTTAATCTAAAGATCGACCCGAGCGGCTGTTATTATTTAGCCACGAGCTCCTCTTAGGAAAAGTGTATTCAATCGTTTTCACAAGACCAGTTATAATTCCTGCATAGCATAACTTCCGACAGTTTTCCTGATTAAATTAAGCTTCAGCTGTACTGTAGTCATCCGTGAACGACTTAGACCTGACTTCCGCCAAAGCGCAGACGTGCGGAGCAGAAAGTATACGTGCGGGAATCGACGATGAATCACATATGTATAGGTTGAAGACCGTCCGTATGGCATCTCTTGTCTATCCTATGATTGGTCGAATCTTGCTCTTCTCCTTTTCGCTGCGCTCATCTCCGCTTTGGTGGGTATTAATCGTGACCAGTTACTCCATTCCGTTCAATTCTATGTTTAGGACACAGAAATAAACTCACAAATAAGGAGCAGATACATAGAAAACTGGCAGCGAGCGCGCACGGAGCAGCACGATCACAAGATCTCGGTCACGGAGTCAGGTCCGTCCGATAACATCAACTACTACCAGTCAAGAGCTGACCAGGAGCAAAGGATCCACTCTGAAGTCGAACTGCTTGTCAACATTTCTATCAATGTAAGAGGATTTCTTTTTCTTCGTCGGTTGATAGCAGGGCTTGTATCCACCTTGCAAATCCACTCGTAGATATAGGTTGGACGGTTGTAACTAACTATAAATGAGAATAGCTCATGTTACGTTAAGTCCTGAATTCGATATCCAGGTCGGTAAAGTGTTATTTTTTCATCCGAGATTTTAGGCTTTTAATCGATTTAGAGCAACAGACTTCTTAATACCTGATGAAATGAGAGTTTACAAGTACGCCTCTGCCTCTACAGAGCACCTGTATTATGAAAGAAAATAACAATTAAATATTACTTATTCTTCAGGAAACACTAATGAAAGTGGAACAATGGATAAATAAATTCGACAAAGACATGGAAGCACAAGACCTCAAGATCGCAAAAATAAAGAATAGGTATAAAGATGCATTGGACAAGAGAACACAAATGGAAGAAACGGTAATCATTCTTCTTCGATAGCAATCGTTAATTAATATTTACTGGTGATATCGTTGAGCTTGTGCTTCTGTGTGCGAAGTGTGCGGCGCACACAGGCGCCAAGACATTAGAGGCGCCGCCATCGAAATTATTTTTGTTACACTTACACAACAACATATTCTTTGTACTGGAGTATCGATAAGTAAGTAGGTACAATAGGCGCAACATATGCCTTGTAATAACAAAGCATAATTATAATGCGCTTATGTTACAAGTCTAAGATAATAATCACGTGTGTGGTTTAATTTTACGCTTTGGGTTTTAGTTAACATTAGTTACGAGCTCAGCGTTAAAATCAAAAGAACCGCCGCCGCCGTGAGTTTGTTTGAATCAATTATGAACGTAACCCGATGCGATGCGTGCGACGACGCAAGCGGGGTGGAGTCACGGGGATTCCCCGGCTTTACGAGAGTGCCAAAACAATTTGACGGCACGGTTGGCGCAGTGGCTGAAGCGATTGACTGCTGTGCTTCGTGTTGCGGGTTCGATTCCCGCACGGAACAAATATTTGTATGGCCTACAGATAGTTGTTCCGGGTCTGGCTGTTTGTGTATGTGAGTTTAAATGTTTGTAAACGCACCCACGATACAGGAGAAATTCCTAGTGTGGGGCAACGTTTATAAAAAAAAAAAAAAAAAACTGGAATTGAACAATCAGCCAATTGATAGTGTGTGCAAGCCTTGCAAGGTGCGCATTGTGTTTTTAAAATAAGATTAAATTCTAGCTCTAAAAACAATATATAGTTTATGTGTTAGTGATTGTTTTAACGTGTTTTCACGATGAGTGATAGTACTCAAGATAAAAAAAAGAAATTATCTGGTTACCAGAATTTAATAAGGAAAAGAAAACATTACTATTTATTTAGACTATTTTATCGATGAAGATGTTATAAATTCTGATTAAAAAAACGCTTCAGGTACGTGTTTTTTATGTAATTTTCTATAGAAATAAATATAACTTTTGTAATGTCAAAAAAAAAACATATTCTTTTTTAATTTCATTACAAGCCCTGCTCAGCTTGGGACTAGACGGCGGAGTTTGATTGTAGAGAAATATTCATTTATTTACTAATTTTATCATAGGTACATAATTATTCATAGAAAGATAAATCAGTTTATTCAGATAGGTAGATAGGTACTCATATGTCTTTGTTTGTCTGTCTTTAATTTAAGATGATGCCACCGAAGTTACGTTCGCGCCTCTGCCTGATAGGTACACCATTGCCACCGCCAAGACAATAATTGCTCATTTCAATAATTATACAAAATGGACAGATTTATTTCAACAAAAACTTTTAGAGGTTGAAAAGCAGCGCTGGTACGATGTAATCAAAATAATAATATAATGTGGTCCAATTTCTAAGTACAAAAAATATGGCTTTTCGTGGCCAAAGCCAAAAATTATACGACAGTAACAATGGTAACTTTTTTAAATGTATTGAACTGTTAGGAAAATTCGATCTTTCAATGACTGAACACGACGCGTGACGAATGGATTTCAAAAATGTGCCGACTTTTCTTGGAGATAAGATCCAAAATGAAATAATTTACAATATTATATATATTAATTTACGTAACCAAATTCAACATTTTATTTTAAATTAATGTCAAATTAATAAATATTTTTCAATAATACTGGATTGCACACCTGACGTTTCACACGTAGATCAAATTAATATTATAATAAGATTTGTCTATTCTAACACAGAAAATAGAAAGTTAGAAATAAGGGAGCATTTCCTAGCTTTCTGTCCAATTTATCGATACAACTGACGCTGGATTAACGTTATTTAAATAGTAGAAAAACTAGCCGAAATTATTTTGGACATAACCAACTTAAGGGGACAGAGCTATGATAATGGATCAAATATGCGCGGTAAGAATAATGGTATTAATGGTCTTCAAAAAAGATTGCTGGATCTAAATCCCCGCGCTTTCTATGTACCTACCGTGCGCTAGCCATAGTTTAAATTTAATAGTAAACGACGCTGCCAATCTCAATCATCATACGACTGGATTTTTTAGTATTGTGCAAGAATTATATAAATATTTTTCGTCCTCTACCAAAAGATGGGATATATTAAAAAATATGTCATAAATCTGAACTTAAAACCATTTTCTGAAACAAGATGGTCAAGCAGAATAGATGCTACCAAACCGCTGTTTACAAAAGAGAATGACCAAAGTTGGTACCAAAAAGTCTCGCGCCTCAAAACCAAAATATTATAGTAATTAGTTTCATATTTTTTTACGGCATTACGCGTCGGGGATTTGATTTTTGAACTGGAAATATACTTTTCGAGTTTAAAAGTATGAATATTGTTTTACTCCCTTTATATGACGTTCCGTTTCAACTGAATATAAATGACGTTCCGTTTCAATTGAACAAACCCTTGTCTGTCGAGCGGACTCTAAAATTAATTACAATTAAGTAAGATCAGTACACCAAATCGATTTAGTTTGGTTTATTGCTATTTGCAACAAAATAGATTTTCTCAGCCTAAAGATTTTGATTTATCGATTACATCCCTAAATCCCGACTAGTTTATAGCACTTACTATACTCTATGGTTTATAGTTATCTTATCTGTGGCATCTGACATTTGTACTGTACTGACTGACTATTGGCAATGTAAAGGTCTAAAATAAAATCGAGTTTCAGTCAAGCATACTGTGGATGTTACTTTAACTCGTAATTCTTACTAATATTAGTGTATTACGCTGTTTTTAGAGCAATAATGTAATGTATGTGTGTTAAAATACGTCGTTGGTAGCGTCGAAAAAATAGACCTACTTTTTAGGTTAGTTTCGATTTTATAAAATAACTCTGAAACGCGGGTTTTTTTTTCAAAAATAATTTTTGTAGGAGTTAATACGATCAGTGTAGTCTATAAAAAACAAGGTTTGATTTTGATGCAGCATGGTACGGGATTCCATACTTCCATGAGCATTGTCCTTTACCAGAAATTTATGATACCTTATATGAAATATCAAATGGTATATCATAATTATGATCAGAAGGCAAAATATGACGCTAAATGTCTAGCAGAAAAAATATGCTCCTTTTCATTCATTTGTTCTAAATACATATATGGCATACCTATGCATTATTTTTCGCAGTAATTGGCAAGCGGAAGCGAACTGGTTTTACCTATTTAGGAAAATATTATTTAAGTATATAAAACTGGAGAACATTTATTTCGGTCAAAATTAACAAATAAAAAAAAACAAAGATTCGTGAAAAAAGAGGCGCTTCATAGGTTTCGCACACAGGCGCTGTGGGGGGTCGGCGCGGCCCTGCTTCTGGGCTGCGTCGCCTCGCCTCACGATGACCTCGATTTATTATTTTTGTAATTGTTTGGCTTTCCAACCCTTTGTTTGACTGTTTCTCCGACTTCCAAGGTTTCTTTGACGAAGACTAGTTTTGATCATTCCCCTGTAGAGCTTCCAACGCCATGAACTTTGATTCTAAGAACTCGGTGAATTCTTCCAAATCAGGAAATTCTCTAGGATAATGTCCTTTATAAATTCGTTGTACGTAACACTATCTAGATTTTACATCAAAAGGTGGACTATGATTGGATCCCAATTCGTAGTGTCTAGAACTCACGCTAGACCGATGTTCTTGAGTCCGTTTAAGCACTCCATCATGACGTCATGTAGCTTCCGTATGTT
This sequence comes from Eurois occulta, assembly GCA_950022335.1. Taxonomy (NCBI): domain Eukaryota; kingdom Metazoa; phylum Arthropoda; class Insecta; order Lepidoptera; family Noctuidae; genus Eurois; species Eurois occulta. The sequence goes on from OX465497.1 coordinate 14,066,214, forward strand.
TGCTTCTTGAATATTAGGTTGATTCAAGAGTGTATTCATGTACGAAGTGAATAACAACCGTTTGTTATCATAGCGATGAGTTAGAATATCCCAGGTGGATGCATAATTTTCAGCACTAATACCAAGATGCTGAACCAGTTTCTCAGCTTCACCATTCAGTTTTGTTTTCAAGTGTTGCATTTTCTGAGCTTTCGAAAGGACCGGATTATTGTGTACACTTTCGAGGAAGAGGTCTCTGAAAGTCAGCCATTGGTTGTAGTTGCCGTGAAATTCAGGTATTGTTGTTTTTGGTGTTGATTTCTCATAGTGCGCGTTGTTCCAGATCTTGTTTTGTAGTTTCTTTCTCAAGTCATCATAAATGTTTTCCGCGGAATTATATTTTTGTATGTAAACCGAGTCTTCATCTTGTAGAATGTAGTCAAGTTCCCAATTTGCCTTTTCGACATGCCTTCCCTTTTAGTTGTCAGGATGTTTAGATTGTGGTCTAATTCCCATTTTTCCATCGACTCCGCCACTGCGAAGTATATCTTTTCCACAGTGCGTTCAAATAATTTAAAGTTTCAGTATTGCTGACCTGACGCAAAAGATCTTGTTGCTTTTCCGTGGTCTCGTTCGTTTTGTGAGGTGGCACGTGACATGAGATATCGTCGAAAGTACATTTCGATTGTGCCTTACTTGCGTAGGCGTCGCAGGTGGTTGCTCCGTCTTACTAGTAGATGCAGACGGCAATTCCGATTTACGTTTCAACATGTCCTGCAGCACTTCTTCATACATCTTCTTCGTACTGTTAAATGTCGTCGTTGAAGTATTGAAGGTTTGTTGCTCCAGACTCTTCCAGTAGTTAATGGTTGTGAACAAACTTCTCCCAGTTATTGTTCAACCGAGAAACACGCTCCAGGTACGGCAAGTTCTTCCTGGTGGACTGTCCTTCTTGTAGTTGGTGCAAATAAGCTTCAAGTCTCTGAAGATGGCTTCTTGACGGCTTATCAGTTCTGCAACACTCTGAACCATTGTTGCTAGTTGTAGTTTCGACCGTTGGTAGAGTAAAGTTGTGTCACCAATGGTACTAGTTCGCAGGTAGTTGTTGTGGCTAAGTGTGTTTCGCAATCTACTAACGCTACGTGCGCCTTTTCAATCCAACTGGAGCGACCCGCTTGTTCCCAGACCAGCTAGACCGATTCGCTAACTAGCCAACGTTTTAATCCGGCTCGAAGGACCAATTTTATGTACGGTCAGAGTGGTCAAGTTGCAGCAGTGAGGTGAGGTACGAAAACCACAGACTTCACGATCCCAAGTAGTTCATTGTACAGTTACACAAAGTTATGTTGGGTGCTAATCCGTGGTGGCGCTAAGGTAGCTAATGGTCAACTAACTTTTAGTAGAATAAAAGTATATAAAATATATTCACGAAAGTAGGTCGCGCCGTCAGCGAATTATTGGCCTGTACGTAAACCGTACAGTACTGTTCCTAACTACATCAAAAATAGAAAACGATTGTCTCAAAATAACATAAACTATTTAGAGGGTATGAGGAACTGGGTGTAACCCCCATCCTCCATTAAAAAGGGAGGACCCTCCAATCGGACGTATGATGATGTGTATGTGTCTGGTGTCGGGTCCACTATGTGTGAGTGTGTATGTGTGTGTGTGCCTTCACTCATAATACGCGGATCACGGATCACGGATAATTATGATTGCGCGATGCAGGATTCTTTGTTGGCATATAATGTCGCTTCTGATCTTTTTTGTAATTTTGGCTATGTTGCTACAATAACTTTAGTAGTTTAGTTGGCAGCAAACATTCATTAAGTACTTTATATTTATCACCAGTATGCTACCCACGAAGTGTTGATGAAGAACTGGATCCAATTCAAGGAGGAACGCCGGATGGCTAACGAATACAGGAACAATATGATAAACTCCGCCATTATTGTGCAAGCGTGGTGGCGTGGTCTACTGGTACGGTTAAAAATAGGCCCCTACAAACCCTCGAGGATACGTAAGAAGGCTCCCGCTGATAAGGATAAGACAAAGAAGAAATAAACAAAACTACTACCGTCGTATTTTTTTTTCTCATTTCAATTTAATCCTTGCTACGGTCTTAATCTTAAATCAATTTTTGGTTGGAAGGTGATTTATTTACCATCAAGTTATGGGTACCAAAATGGACACTGGCGGTTAAAAACACTTTTAAACTTAATTCTTCAGAGAACGGATAAAAAGTTTTCAATACAAGTTTCAGTAATCGTTGTGCGATAAGAGCCAGTTTTCCTCGAAAACTGGCTCTTATCGCACAACGATTAGGTTCAACATGCAATGTATTTCACTCGTGTGGATTTTTCTCATTAATATTTTATAAGTCATAGTTTCCTAATCATCCATGACACAAAAATACATTTCATTCTATTATTTTATTTCTTCGAAACTGTATTGTTAAACGTCGTTTGATACACGTGACCATTTGTTACTGCTGTCTCGGTCCTTAACAACCTCGCCTGCGGCTCGGGTGTAAATTCCGCCTCGAATGCAACAACAAAGTTTCCCCACTTCTATCAAAATGTACTATTTCAGCCGCTGTTGTTCGTGGTAGTACCTACCTATCTTTGTTTGCAATCCTAGTTTTTTTTTGTTAATTGAACCGTTCAAGGAATGTTGATACTCCAGTGTAAGCGAAACGTTTCGCGTAACGATTAATTTATTTTTTATATTTTTTAATAATTTGTATGATTAATTCTTACTGTGTTTGATATCATTGTTTAGTTTGCTATATTTATTTTATAGTTTACATAAAAGTACTAAATACATATTTGTTTTTTTTTTCAATCATTACATTCTACGTATTTGCTTCCTATGTTTGCACTTTGCAATTTGTAAAACAGGCGCTCAACCGCACTTCAGAGTAATTAAACTGCTCCTGTATGACCACTTTAAGTTTGCAGTTGAAGATGGCGCAGCTTGTCAAGAATAATGCATTGATATGTCAAACTTGGTACATTTATTTTAGTTTTATGTTTTCCCGCCTGCACAAATAAGTTGGTTGAAGTGTAGACTACACCCTTAGCAGCGAGGGTCAGATTGTCTGTCGTTAAGTCGCGTCCACACCTACGCACTTGCACGAACAGCGCGGTTCGCGTGCATCTTAGGAACATAGTATGGACACCTTTGGACATGTTCGCGAGACGCTGTTACCAAGATGTATTTGAACAAGATCACCTAAGTTACTAATATTTTTAAAACAAGCTTTTAAATGTAGGTGATTTTTTTCGCATAGGTACAGGGTGTAAGGGACAACCCTCCGCAAACTGACAGGGTGCATTCAGCTAGAATTCAGCTACTTTTGAATCATATTCCAACGGAATTAGTAAAAAATTTTTTTTATCGTTTTTAGGATTCCGTACCTCAAAAGGAAAAAACGGAACCCTTATAGGATCACTTTGTTGTCCGTCCGTCTGTCCGTCTGTCGGTCTGTCAAGATCCTTTATCTCGGGGTGGAGGTATCGAATTGAAATTAACCAGATACTCAAGTCTACAGTCCCTTGAAGCTGCGAAAAAATCAGAAATTAAAAATTTAAGATACGGCCGTTTATGCCGCAAAAAACGTATTTTTCGACACTGTCAAGGGAATCAAAATTTAAAGGGTACTTCCCGTTGTCCTGGAATCATGAAATTTGGCAAGAAGCAATGTCTTACAGCATATGTAAGGTAAAGGAAAAATATCTGAAAACCGTAAATATGTAGTTTAATGACAAAACAAGTTTGTACGGAACCCTCGGTGCGCGAGTCCGACTTTTTTGTTAATATTCCTTTATTTCAATGTAAAATTACATTATCTGTAAGCAGTACTCCATTTATGTAAATATTACGGCTAAAATAAAAATAAAACTTACTTGGGAACCGATCATTTTCCGATTCTTTTTTGTCTTTTACCGAAAACTGTTGACCGATGTCTTTTTTGCTATACCTTATGCATTATTTGACATATTTTTAGATCATCGAAGTATCATGTGTCATCTAATAGGTATTATTTTACCGAACTATATTTCGCCAATTTATAAATTAACTTTTTGCTATTGGCCGAAGCCTCTTTTGAACTTTTTTCATTTGCCAAATGATTTATTTGCCATATTTTCACCTCCCCGAAACAACATTTTACGGAATATTATTTGGGCACAAATTAGCCGGTTACTTGGTAGCATTTAAAATATTGAATTAAAATAGTGTCATAAAAGTCATTATGTTGTGCTACAAAATTTAGTGACAGAAAGGAATCGCTGCAAAACTGACTTCACGTAGGTAGTCTTGTCTGCCATAACCCTAGAGTGTAAATTTACTCCCGTGTAGCCGCGGAGGGGTTGGGCGGCCCGCGAGCTGAGGAGCAGGTGGTTTGAATCCCGCCGCCGCCGCTGCGGAAGCTGCGGTGGTGAACGTTAAAACCATCTGCGACCAAACCCCGCAGCGCTGGAGCCATGACAGAAACAATGCTTGCTGCATGTGGCATGCTTGCTTGCATGTTGCATGCTTGTTTGCATGCTGCATGCCTTCTTGCATGCTGCTTGTGAGTAGGGAATGCAATCTCGTACGAGATTTCCGCCTAGCGAGATCTCGCGAGACTCAAAACCCAGTCTCGCGAGATCTCGCAAATTACGGGATCTCGCGAGATTGAGAGAATGGCAATTAAAACATATGCAAATGCTTGTTTTAAGAACTAGTAATTGACATGATATGTAATTAAATAGAAACTGCGTTGCTTAGTTATAAAAATAATGTAAGTTTTATTTTTAAAATCAACAGAGTACTTATTATTTTGTCTCTAACTCTAATAACATTTGTTTATGTCTATAATTATTATAGTAGGTATAATAATTATAGACATAAACAAATGTGTAGCTAATCAGTTCAAATTCTTACAATGTTAGTAACAAAACAATAATTATCTATATTTAGTCCTTTGTAAATTATTACTTTAGTTTCAATAATTAAGAGTAATAGGGACATTACTTATGGTAAATAAATACAACAAAACAAAAACTTAACTTCACAAGTTGTTAAATAAATGTTGTGAGATCGTATAAAAAAAGTTTAAAGTAGAAGTCAGATGAAGTTATCAAGGTACGGAAAGGCAAGTTAGTTTGTCTGAAAATGGCTTCTCAAAAAACACATCATGTCGAGAGTATCATCTGACAGACGACTTCTGATTTTGCATGCCAATGTCGATCTCGTTATCTCGCGAGATCTCGTACGAAATTTGACGAGATACAATCTCGTAAAATATGGCCGGGATCTCGCGAGATCGGGATCTCGGCGAGACGAGATTGCATTCCCTACTTGTGAGCCTGACAAAAAAGTAACAGTAAAAATTAGATATGAAATAGTGATTTCGGCTAAGTGTAACTCCGGTAATTTTTTTTCGACCAAATGAAACGTCGGAGTAAAGGAAAAATCTAATTGATAAATAGGCCAACTATACAGTGGCAAAAGTGACTTCGATGAAGTAAAAAAAACGAAACGATAATACATAGTTAAGCTTTATGTGAAATGAAATTCGGTCCAATATGTTTCGAACTTATGATAGGTAACCAACTTACTTATTTCAATTAAAGCTACTTTTAGAATAATTAAAACCAAATATTTATACGACTTTTTTCTATGGATTCTATGTGATTATGTGTCGATGTATTATGCCTACTCAAAATGTTTCTTTTACGATATTTTAGTGGATATTTATGACGTATGTGATAATAATTGGTTAGAAATGAAATATCGTCGAATACGACAGCGTTCGGGAACTTGCGTGGTATATTCTCGTCCAATTTGACGACGAGTGTGTGTGTTGCCAGTGATGAAAGTGTGTATTGCCACTATTGCCAGTGATTACATACGGGACCGAAACGTGGTCGCTCACAAGTCACAATGGGCCTCGTCAGAAGGCTTAAAGTTACCCAAAGGGCAATGGAGAGGGCCATGCTCGGAGTTTCCTTGCGTGATCAAATCAGAAATGAGGACATCCGTAAGGTTACCGACATAGCCCGAAGAATTGCCAAACTTAAGTGGCAATGGGGCATATTGCTCGCAGAACGGATGGCCGATGGGGCCAAAAAGTTCTGGAGTGGCGACCGCGAACCGGAAGACGTTGCGTTGGAAGGCTATCACTAGGTGGCCCGATGACCTGGTGAAGGTTGCGGGGATCCGCTGGATGCGACTCGCACGGGACCGGTCAATGTGGCGACACTTGGGGGAGGCCTATGAATAGCAGTGGACGTCTTTCGGCTGAAATGATGATGAAATATTATCAAACACCAAAAAAATAAAAATATATGAATATTTTTAATTTTTTTTATAGACTATTTTAATTAAATGATTATTATTCCGTTTATTCATTTTCAAACATACTATTTATTATTTTGATTATATTATTCTTCTTCTTCGCGTATAGATGGCAATCTAAATTGTATCAGCCCAAAACTGAGCTACTAGTTTGGCGCTTTCAGTAGCGCCCATAAGTTCCTGTAGCGAACAAACAACAGGACACGCAGGACACGATATTAAATGCCCCATCGTTTGTAGAACTGCACCACATTTAAGTACACTCCAGGGCAGAGTCATTAATGAATCCCCACCTGAGCAGGTTTTCCTTACTGCGACCAACCTGGGTCCGGAGTCTATTCAAAGACTTCCAGGTCAGCCATGGCAACTCATGTCCAGGCGGGAAATCAGCAGGCGAAACGAATGGGTTAGGTAAAGATGAACTACCTCGCTACAGCCTTTTTTTTTTTTTTTTTTTTGGAGGGTGAGAAATCATCAAATGACTCCTCCCGCTCTGGGCGGAGCGGAAGGGAGTGTCAGACTCTTACTGACTAAAAAACACCCATGTTCCTTCATTGGCCCTTTATGTTCCAGGGCCGCGGTATCTCTTTCGAACAGTCCCGCAGCCACCTCGCTACAGCCTTAATCTTTCTTTAATTTAGTTGAAATATGAAATGTTACTTGCTATATTACTTACTTTTTTCTTTAAATTTTGCTTAATACAACATTCGATAGTGCTTACTGTACATAGTACGAGGAAAAGTGATATGTTTTTATTTCTTTTAAATAATCCATATTTTATAAAACGACACTGCGGAGGAATACAAACTTGTGTCTGACGAAATAATGCTGAGCGCGCGATCGAATCGAGACGAACCTTTGGGTAGTTGGCAGCGAATGCCGCAGCATGCCACGGGATGTCTAGGTAGTGGCCGGTGTGCAGTGGCGAAATCCCTTGCCGTGCCGCTATACGCTGGCCTAAGGCGCTAAGCGCGTCAAAACTCGTACGAGTCACTCGTGAAACAAGCCGCGAGAAGACGCGCGTAGATGCGCTTCAAAAAACGAGCATAAACGCGCCGAAAATACCCAAATCTGAAATATCATCCGTATATCATACAATATTGTGAGTCGTCCTTCTAAGATGGCCTGGACAGTGGACAGTTGTGACCAAAAAAGTTCTTAATAGCCCTCGTTTCTTTTATATATACCTATCAATTTTTTTATCACTTGTCATGTCATTAACATATTGTCAACGTATATAACAAAAGACAGTTTTGAGTAAAAACTTATGAGAACTTGTTAAAGTATTTATTTTATGATTGTGATTAATTTATATCATTGATAATAATGAATAAAGTATCTGGCCAGCCGGCAGCTACTTTAGAGCCATTAATATATATGAATCCTGGAGACTCTGGACAGAATGGTGATCAAAACCGGTCAAACTCGGTATATTATTATCCTCTTATATATTTTTACCCTCACAGGACACGGCTAGTGGAAATTAAGTACTGTTTTGGTACCTAATGTAGTTTAGTTGTACACACCTCGGATTGCCATTACTTACCTATACTTATTGACAATACCCTCGCAATACTGGACAAAAACTTCAAAACCCCCGACATTTATTTTTGGTTGAAATTCAGTTGTAAAAAATCCCAGACACCTACAACCCAGAAAATTACATACAATAGAAATGTACTCAAGGAAACAAAATAAACACACTGTTTAAGTACTAATCTACAAACAGTGTGTTTGGCTACTGGTTTCCGATACTATAAATGGGCATATTATTATACTTGTCGGATTTTCAGGATAGGCCGATAGATATTTGAATGTCTTTGGCCGATAGTTAGGCCGTTAGGCTTGTACATCATGTGGTGTGGGCAGAAGATGGGTTTCGTGCAATGTAAATACACTGTAATTTCTATTCAACTAACAAATTATTTGACATTACAATGTAACACAAATCACAACCCAAGTAACACAGTCTTGAAGGTTTAAAACAAATCTGTCTATTGACAGTCTAGTCGTGGTTAATCTTTAGATAGGGGCTTTCTAAAGATGGTTTCAATTAAGAAAATATATTCTTATAGAGTTTTTTTTCTCAAGCTGGTTTATTTTTAGAGCATTTGTTCTATAGCACACTTATTTTAAGTACGTTTATAGGCATATTGAATGTTTTAAGATAAAATGCTCTACAAATAGAAAATAAAGCCTAAAGGTACCTAACTTGAAGTAATTTTATAGGTAAGATGATATATTTTAAGATAAAACATTCTATTTTAGCTATTGGTACACTTATCTCTGTCTATAAAGTGACTTAAGTCTGGATAAAATACCTTAATAGATATTTTGAAAACGGGTTTATAGTGTTTTTTTTCTTAAAAATGGCTTAATTAAGTGCATTTCTATTAAATTTTTGACTTGGATGGCTTTATGTAATGGAGACAGTGAAAAAAATTAAAAGGTCTGGTGGCTTTCGTCGAAAAATCGGCAAGTATTTAAAAAGGAAGAAAAATGAAGAAGAGTTGCAAAATAATTTAGATTCAGATTCGAAACTTTCCAGTAACTTCCTTCAAAACGCGGGAAATTGTTCTACGACAGAAGATACAACTGAATTTGCAGTGTCCCCTTCAACATCACAAAATTGTGTTAGTGAGCAGTCCGATTCGGATGAAAACAACACAAATGACGATGACGACGACGAAAGTCGATCATATTGCCTCAAAAGGGATCTGCGCCAGTGGTCAGCAACTCATGCTATAACTCAAATAGCCTTGAAGGACTTATTTCAAATAATAAATAATTTTCAACCCGGTACTCTACCAATGGATGTTGAAATATTCTCAACGTACCTATGACGAGTAAAATAACGATACATTGCGTGTGAGGTAATAAAAGAAATCAGGTTTATCGGATTCCCATTACGTTCCTGAAATAATTTCGGGTACCGGTCATCTTAGTATGATGTACTGAATTCACCCCATCAGTTTGCGGAGTACTGTCCCTTACACCCTGTATAGGTACCTGAGGTCATGCAGCAGCTCGAGCGCCTTTGTTACTAGACACTATTTACTACGACCGACGACGAGCGAGCGATCCGTCCGCTTCCAATGCACCGATACGAGTGATGTGCCTCAGGTTGGCTGGACAAATCTTCAAAATAGCTTGCATTTAACTAGGTCAATAGGTCACTTTATGTGACGGCTAAACACCCTTATTTCAGAATTTGTGACGCTACAGAATCTTAGATAATCGATCGAAAACGTGTCCAGCCATCTTGAAAAACCACTTTTCGCTGGTCTCTCAATCTCGGTAACGGAAGTGATTTTGACGACTTTTTGCATATCAACGGGCGTCACATAAATTTTTGACGGGCACCGAGCTAAAAGTTTTGTGATAAGTACAGTGGTTTAGTAGAAAAATGCAAAAATCTTGAATTTACGTATAAAACTTATGGCTGGCACTTCCGAATCTCAATAACGGGGGCGTTTTCGAATATGGTTCCTTTACTAATACTTGGTGACGCAATGTGTGACAGTAATAACGTTTGATTTATGGCGTCACATGTAAGGGTTTACGAGAAATCAATAAAAACTTAATGTCCAGCCAACCTGAGTTCAAGATGGCTGGACACATGTATCTCCACTGCCTGATGATCTACGACCTTCAAAATGTGTTCAAAATGTTGTGACGGGGACGATAATGATAACCTGAAATTGTGACGGAGAAACTTTGCGTAGTTTCAAAGATATTGACCATTTAAATTTTCCCATACAAACATCCATTAATATTGTGAGGTGACCATAATTTTACGTAAATAAAGGATTTCTTTTTAATCGATTAATTGGCCGGTAGCATCCACGCCTGCTTTGTATTTGATTTTGATTCTGAGATCTGATTCTTCATAGTAATAAAAGAAATAATTGTGAACCTAATTAAGGTTTGTCTTATTGAGACATATACGAAGGATGATTTAAGTACAGGCGTCTTTGAAATGACGAAACACAAACTTAACAAACTTTTTGCTAATACTTTAATTGATGACCCAGCAGAGGATACAATTTCTCTTTTTAATGACAACGATGAGATTAGTGACGACAATATATTTTTACATTGGTTCAATGAACAGGTGAGTAAAGAAAAACAAAATGTCGCTAAATGTGAACCCGGTAATGTAGATAACTGTTTGTACTTTCCCATGTTTATAGCCCTACTCAAAAGACTTGAATAAATTGCCACTGTGGTCAAACGTAATGTGTCCTATTTTTAAAAATGAGAATAAAGCTCCGTCTTCTGCTGCGGAAGATTATTTTAAGACCTTAAAAAAATTAATATTTCGAACTAAATTAACTCGACACCGACTAGATAATTTTATTATGACTCATACAGAATTTTTAGATGAGGAACTTAAATAAGCAATGAGTAATTTAATATTGGACGCAAATAAAACTAAAAAAAATATCTCAAGAAAAAAACGCTGTATAAGTACAAATAAATAAATGTGATTTTATTTACAGCAAACATTATTTTTTCATTTAAATACCTTCAGAGCATTAGTTTAGTTCTCCTGACATAATATATACCTACTAAAAATAATAGATATCTGTACGTAAATAATCAATAACATTTAAAAATTACACCCCCCCCCCTTCCTCACGTCTACATTTTTGTCTTCTATTGATTTAAATATCTACAGTTGTTCGTATTAGTATCACCAATACACGGATTTTCGTTCATTTAATGAACGAAAATCCGTGTATTGGTGATAAAAATTGGTGAAAACACCTTAAAATATACTTGTCCTACATAAAACCTACAATATTGGTTACCCTACTGCAGTCTTTGTATGGGGAAATTAAAATGATCAATATCTTTGAAACTACGCAAAATTTCTCCGTCACAATTTCAGGTTATCATTATCGTCCCCGTCACAACATTTTGAACACATTTTGAAGGTCGTAGATCATCAGGCAGTGGAGATACATGTGTCCAGCCATCTTGAACTCAGGTTGGCTGGACATTAAGTTTTTATTGATTTCTCGTAAACCCTTACATGTGACGCCATAAATCAAACGTTATTACTGTCACACATTGCGTCACCAAGTATTAGTAAAGGAACCATATTCGAAAACGCCCCCGTTATTGAGATTCGGAAGTGCCAGCCATAAGTTTTATACGTAAATTCAAGATTTTTGCATTTTTCTACTAAACCACTGTACTTATCACAAAACTTTTAGCTCGGTGCCCGTCACAAATTTATGTGACGCCCGTTGATATGCAAAAAGTCGTCAAAATCACTTCCGTTACCGAGATTGAGAGACCAGCGAAAAGTGGTTTTTCAAGATGGCTGGACACGTTTTCGATCGACTATCTAAGATTCTGTAGCGTCACAAATTCTGAAATAAGGGTGTTTAGCCGTCACATAAAGTGACCTATTGACCTAGTTAAATGCAAGCTATTTTGAAGATTTGTCCAGCCAACCTGAGTCACATTACGAGTGATACGATTAGTAGGTACATAAACAAACACAACACGTCAAAACTGCGACCGGGCGGCCGCGCGGACGCATAGTACAACTGAACATGTCTAAACATGCGTTACTCATCTATTACTCGGTCAAATTACGGGCTTTGTACACAAATCTGCGAATATGCACATTACAAAATTAAATACGAATAGGTACGCGTTAAGTTAACACTGCGTCTTTGGCACCGCCGCCGGCGTATATAACTAGGTACTATTTTTCACATTGTCTATAAATAAAACTGAAATATCTTTTACTTACCTCTTGAATTGATTAATAAAATTGCTTTGTTAGGTACTGCATAAAAAGGTCTTCCGTTCACAACACATCAAATTACCTGTTCACTAATGAACGTCTAGAAATACTGTGAGAAGATAAAAAGGAATACAGAGACGACAGTCACTAGGTAATCTTAAACCATTCATAAATCTGTTTATTCTATCACTAGATAGTTTAGTATGTAGCAAGTGAAATTATTCTTATCATGAGCTAGAGCCATACTACAGAAAATTATCTAGAGTGTTTGTTCTATTAAATTCGTTTTCTAGTTAATTTTATCTTAACGCCATTTTTATTGCCTATTTTTGTTTCAAATGATTTTCGTTACATATTTTAATGCTTGTTTTTTATGGTTTTATCATTCAATTATGTCAAATTAAACATTTAACATGTTTTAAATTACTATATTTTAAATAAAATGAGTATTTTAAACATTAAAACGCAATTTAAAAAATTTGCATATACCAAATTAATATTCATATTTGGTAAAAAAATATTAAATCTTGCATTTACAGCGGGCGCTCTTATTTTAAGAGAGTTTTACATAATATTCGACGATAGAATTTCAATTGCACATAGATTTGCTACTAGCTATAACACAAATAATGTAAGAAATAAGAAGTAATAAATTTATTACGCCATGATACAATAATAAGTTTAAATAACTCTTGTAAGTTCTGCGCCATTATCTGTCGTTGTCTATTACAAATCAAATCTAACTTAAAGTTGTTAGTCTTGAGTTAATTTGGTTTTAAAACTTACGAGTAAAGAGTTCTATAAAGGTCTCAACTTTATCTATAAACTATCTACTATATAGTAAAACTTGTGGTCTATAAACAGTTTAGTGAGACACTAGATGAATCTCTACAGACGATTTGAAAATGTACAACTCTTAACTCTATCTATTCATGTTTTCTTAACTCATTCTTATGAGAGCGGATAAGGTTGTGCCCACTTTTACTAAACTGTGTCTATAAGCGTTCTTGAAGATTACTTGGGGATATTTTACTCTTAAGGTTGACAATAAAATTAAATTCTATTAGATATCTAATAGTCAGTTTTTAGAGACGATTGTGTTACTTGGGAATAACACGGGGCACAATGAATCGGGTACAGTTCCAAGACGTCTCAACTCCGCTGCGATCGGACACTCAACTGTCGTCGTCGCCTCGAGCTGTAAACATCAGGGCTCTGTAGAAGCACGCTGTGGTGGGGGTAGATTTGTAAGTAGGTCGCGTGATGTCACCACTGCCGTACTTGCGGTTCATTTTCTACCTAGTAGTTGTTAGGTAGGTACGCTATTTTAATTCGATATTTTTTCATAATTTAAACAAAACGTCTTAAACGTGTGCGTGTTTAAGACTGTCGTTGCTTATCGTACATTCTGTAAGGAAGGTTGGTATTTCTGAAAATATCAGAAAACGGTACCGAAATTTCAGTAGGTACAGCTAGTGATGTGATTTGTCACCTATCACAAGTATCGATATCGATGAGATGAGAATATCCTTTCTAAAAAGTTACCTAAAATGGAGATGATAACTTGGTTTTATTTTATTTACAAGTAGGTATCTAATGATTATTTTTAGGTCACGATGACGCGTCGGGCGTCAGTATCAGGACTGTATGAACCAAACGTTTCTAAACCTGCAACCCCAACCCCTTTAGGGTAATATTTTGTTTGTTTTAATTGATATAAGTTACTGGAAAAATAGTGATTGCTTTATTTTATTTTTTTTAATTCAACAGATCCACCCAGATTCTTGTGACATCTTTATTTGCATCTATTCTTGAAGATGTGATGACACAACTGTGGATTCTTGGTAAATATGAATGGTGTCAAACCTAAATTTATGTCTACCGTGACCGGGTAGGTAAGTGGATAGTAAAATTATCAAACTACTAAGGCAATAAATGTCAGTCTATTTATGTAAGCTGATATCTGTAAGGTAATAAATGTCAGTCTATTTATGTAAGCTGATATACGAGGACTCTAAAAAATATTATGATTTAATAGAAAGATGGATTGATTGGTTGATTGATTGATTATGATTTTTTAGAAAGATGCAACAACGGGCTAGCTCTCATAAAGACAATGTCAGATATTGATTATTTGAAAGCTATAAAATATGGCGTGTATAGTGTCAATGATGTCCAAGATGAGCTTGATGGGATAGACCCTAAGAATCTTAACAGTACGATATACAAAATTAAGAAGCTTGACGCAGACAGGTACTCAATATTTTCTTCTTGTCTTTCATTGTTATGCTTTGCTTTTATTATTTTTATCGATTATGCATTGTTCTAGGAAATATGTGAATGCAGTGATGACTGCAACCTATTATGGTCTAGCACACTCCTTTAACTTTGATCCTATGTTAAGTCACATCAATGCATTCGAAAACCGTGAACGCTACAACTTACGTATAGCGGAAGAAGAAAATACAAATAGAATGTAAGATTTTTTATTATTGATTTGTTTGCCTAGGTATTGTTATGGAATATTGAATTGATTACCTAATCATTTATTTTTGCATAGGCTTCGTAAAGAGATGTCTAGACGAGTTAGACAGCAACGTAACCATATCAAAAGCATATTGTATGACACCGAAGTCATCATTACTAAATTAAGGACAGATGTTGAAGTAAGACTTTTTTTTTTTTTGGATGGTAAATCATCAAATGACCCCTGCAGCTCTGGGCGTAGCGGAAAGGAGTGACTTTTACTGACTAAAACCTATCCATGTTCCTTCTTAGCCCTTTGTGTGCCAGGGCTGTGGTATCTCTTTTGAACAGTCCCGCGGCCCCAGCAAGCATTGGCCCTTGCGGACCCTTTTCGATTTGCTGACATCTCTTTGAGGCGTGCGTGGAACAAGAGCGCGCCGTTGACATGGCCTGTCGTCATAAGACGGACGGACGGTGAGCTAACCCATTACTCACCGTCCACAGGCCCGCGCCTACGGTTGCCTGGAGCCACCACGTGGCCCTCGACGCCTGGGGCGTCTCCCGCGGCGGCTGGGACGTGAGGTTCTCGCCCTCTCACTTCCGCCACCTCCTTCACTAGCATGACTGCTTTACAGAAGGAGGTGACGGCTTTCCATTCACTCACACTCCGGACCATGGATTGAACCAGGGCCGGACGCGAGAGGTTGCCGCCGCCAATCACCGCTACGAGGACACGGCGGTGCTCCACCAAAGTGGAGCAGACCTCTACGGTGTGCTCCACCGTGTCCTCCGGGCGATCCTCGCAGTGGTGAAACCCGGTCGTTTCTTCCCACCCGATTCGGTGCAGGTACCTCTCTAGCCACTCCTCAAAGAGGAGACTTATCGCCGCTATTGTGTGTACGGGGTTACGACAGTCGCTCTCTCCTCCATGTTGCCATGAGATCTCGCCGGAGATCTGTCCGCTGTGCGACGATTTGCCGCGGTAACGGAGTTTCCCCCGGCGTAGTGCCTCCGCGCGCCACTCGTGCACGCTTTACAAAAATCTTTCAACCCCTTTAGCCAGAGGGCAGAAGTGTACCTATAGTACACTCACATTTCAGCTATCTTATTCAAGCCTTATCTAATAGAGCGAGTTTATTGCCACACCAAATGGGCACAAGTCCTGTGCGTGAGCTTTTACAGAGAAATTCCTGATGGAAATTCCCAACAACACTAGGTTACTTTTACTTTTTATTGAATAACATAATAAGTATATGCTGAATATTTGTTTAAAAAGAAGTTACTTCCTGGATAACTTATGTGTAATTGACTAACGACATTGAATATATTAGTAGAATTTTGTTATCATTTATGTTCTGTAGGATTCAGTCTTGTATGCTGAAGTCCGCAGTCGCTACACGGATAATTGGCAAGAAGCAAGGACAGAACAACATAATCAAACAATTCATGATATCGAATATGTTCCTTCATCGACGATTGAATATTATAAACAGAGAACTGATCATGAATTAAGAGTACATACTGAAGTGGAAACATTGGTTACCATTACAATTAACGTTAGTACATTATAATTAGCAGGATTTATGTTATATCTTTGAACATATTTGTCTTTTTGGATCCTTTCTATATACTAACTTACCAATATATATTTTAAAGGAAACATTAGAAAAAATTGAGGAGTGGATGGAAAAATTTGACTCAGATATGGAAAAAATTGATCTCAAAATACAAATTAAGAAAAATAATTACGTAGACATGCGTGACAAAAGAGAAAATTACGAGGAAATGGTTAAGTTCTTAACTTATTCTTACTTTGCAACAGCCCCTGTTCTTTATTCCTCTAATCGTTGACCTGATTTCTCAGAAATATTCTTAATTACCATGACTGCAGTTGCAAACAGTTCAAGTATGGGGGTACCCAGTAGATCCATGACTGTTGCGAACAGGTCAACATGGCAGGTACCCTGGAGATACACATACTGTGGTGGCGGACATTTTCTATTGAAAGTCACTGCAGGACATAGGCCTCTTAATCGCATGCCATTTAACACGAATCTCTGTTGGATTCATACAGCTACTACTTACTAGGCGGTTGAAACTGTGCTGGTCTAATGCTAAGGTGTTAAAAGGAGAACGATCATTGTGATACATTTCAAACTCAAAAGCACTTTGTCAAATAGACCAGGCACTTATAAATTGTTATAGTTTACGTCTACTTATATATTGCTATATATCAACTCCCAAGGCATAATAACTGTAAAATGAGATTATTTGCCCATTTCTAAAGCGTAAATCTCTACGGAGAAGAATGGTTAAGAATCTTCATGGACAATTTCAAATATTTCTTATGTATCTACCCTATTTTAGTGGTGAACGATTTTAATTTAATTTAATAACATCAATGATCATCAAATGTCTGACCTGACGCATGACAAGCGGGAAAGTCTTTTCTTTACCTCTAATTGAAAGTCTTAAATATTTTCAGCTCGAGAAGCATGGTATACAAATGGAGGAATGGATTCATTTCAAAGAAGAACGCGAGAGAGCACGTCAATACCACGAGAAGATGCTGACTTCCGCTATTATTGTGCAGGCTTGGTGGCGTGGCCTTCTTGTGCGCCTTAAACTTGGACCGTATAAAAAAGCCAAGAGAGGCAAAAAGGATAAGGGCAAGAAGTAAAGTTATGTTCTATGTCTATGATATATTGTTAATTTATTTATTTAATAAACTAATTTTACATTATTTTAAATTGGTTTCTGATTTGGAAGGGTGTTCGAAAGCAATACATAGGGGTAATAGATAAAAGCACAAGTCTAATATACTACACCATCTTTACAAACCAATTGCCTGTATGAATAAATCCGAAAGACATTGGTCAAATGTTTAGTGAAGTAGACAAGTACAATAGGTCACAGTCCTTATGGGGTAAACCGATCGAACAGTAGCGAGCCATAAGTTACTGTCTAGGTTTTCGCCACTCACCACTGCTGTACTTGGGAGTCACTACTCGCAACTGTCCAGACTATCCTTGGCCAATGTAAATTGTGCGTATACTTCCTGAAACGGCAGTTGCACTTAACGGCGCTCCTTCAACGGTAGCATTCGCCAAAATTATATATTACACTAGTTATACCCGCAATCGCATGCGTTGCAATGCACTTTTTCCTGCCTAGTCACTCTACTTACCTACCCTACCAACCTACCCTGCCTACCTATCCTACCTACCTACACTACCTACCTATCCTACCTACCCTACCTACCCACTGTTATAATTTTTTAAGACCCAATATTTCGGAAGCTCTAGGCGCCTCTTCCACCGCCAACGACCAAGCAACTAGCTACGAACTATTTCCTTTGTCAAGCATACAAAAGATGGTAGGACCCGTGTGAGAGTTGAAAAGATACAAAACATATTGTGGTTGATCGCTGATTGTTGTCATCACCATTCAGTACACTAGTATGGTCACAGGAGCTATCGAACAAAGTTCTCCTTCAGTGATGCTCACTTGGCGAGCAGAACTCTCTTACAGACTCTCGCTTGGTGCATAAGTCCTTGCTTATATCAGCGAGTTATCGCTCGTCGCCGTCACGCATTCCCTCATGACCCAACGACAAAACAAATAGAAGTTCTACACACTTGCAGCTCGTTGCTCGCCAACTCGCTTCTGGTTGTATCTGTTAGGAGGACATTTGTTTACATAAAGAGAAACAAACTTTATAGAAACATTTCACTGACAAATTCAGAGGTAATTATTACAAAATAATGCTAGTAGGTACTTTACAAAAAAAAAGATTGTGTTCAATTGCGATTTTGGATTTTTTTTCAGGTATAAAAAAGGTGTCCAGTTTTCTTTACATGTTCATTATATCTTTAATTTCACTTTGCCATTACATCCCAGAAAAAACCTTAGAAACAACTAAGACAACTATTTTTTGATAATTAATAACCATAATAAATCGATACTTTTTATTGCTCACATCACTATGTGCAACGTCAACGAAGTCACGTGACCATTCTCAACCAATCGGAACGCTGTATTTGACAACTAAAATGTAAACTCTCCACGCGAATGTTATCAAAAACTTGTATTGAAAGCTTTAATTATTAATTTAATATGCCGAAAAAAGAAAAGGTGAGTTTAAGAATAAAAGAGAATTTATAACGCCCTAAAAATATATAATTTTCTTACCGTTGTAATAAAACGGTAATTTACGTTGTCGGCATTTTACGCTTCCATCGTCGTAATACCTACTATGCCATGTCAGTTCAGTTCGTTTATGGTATGCGGTGCTGCATAATTTACGTGTGTAAAGTCTCCGCTTATTGGTGATTTGAAGCAGATTAGCGTGTGTTGTGAGGGTTTCAGTGGAAGCTGTTGTTCGCAGGAGGCGATGAAGACCAAAGTTGATAAAAACAAGAACGGCGACAGTGAGGCCGAGGTGAGTTGTTTATAATGTAATTTGCAAGATCGCATTATCTTCCCGTTGGCCGACTTGCTTAGTCCAATGTTTTCTGTTTTACAACGGCAGAAATGAACAAAACCTGCTTATAGAACTCGTATAAAACCGTATTTACCGTACTGGGGTGCATTATTTGTACTGCAGTCGAAAAAAACGGGTTTGATTACTGCTGTTAGAAGTCAACAGGATATGTTTTTATAAATATTAAGTAGAAGAAAACACCATGTCCGTAATAGTAATCAATTCTTATTCGTTAATTTAGACTAGGTGTCGTCAGTCAATAAATTGATGGGTCAAGCATACGTTTTATTGAAGGAAAACGCCGTGTGTATTATAATGCAATGGTCAGTACATTTCCAACATTCTTTAATCTTCTGTAGTTAATCTGATAAGAATCAAACTAATTTTCCACCTAACCGGTTGGAGTGTACGTAACGGGGCACTGAGGAAAAAAGACAGAAATTAGCCAAAAAAAATTGGCAAGAGCGAGTGAAGCAAGCTCGGGACTTGGGGCATCCCGACGCGACGTTAGGTGAGGTTAGTGAGCACTAGTTCCCATGATCCCGGTGCAAGTGTGAGAAGGGAACACCGGGGTGGTTTTTAGTTGGTTAGAGTCCGACAGAGGACATCTGTGTGGATTTTCCACCATGGGAACAAAAAAAAGGTTACTTTAAACCCTGCATACAGGAATAGGAGCCTTTTAGAGAACTTTTTCTTAGTGCCCTGTTTCGTATCCACTGACTGAATCTTAAAACTTGTGTAAAAAAAAAGAATGGTTTAATAGTAATGGTTAATTGTTATTATTAGTGCATAGAAACTGCCAGTTCACCAAATAAAAAACTTACATAAATATGTCAAAAGAAAGGCAGCTAACTTGCTGACAACATACAGGGTCCACCACATGACACTGGCAGAATAGTTGATTTCGGCTCAGTTGCCAAATAAGAAAAAAAATACATGCAGGGTACAGACAACTGAAAGTTATGCCAATTAACTCATTTTCTGATGGTTCCTTTAATTAATTTTAAAACTGTAACCTAACCTATATAATCAGCTGTCTAGATAGTTGTGTACAAAAATCAATTCCATAATTGACCTCTTCTTCATCTTTTGTAATATTTATATTTATAAGGGTCTGTTTAAATCGTGATCAGTAATTTATTTATATGATGCATTGAATACTACACACTGAAAAACTCTCCCCCCAGTAATACACTAATTAATTGTGAAGTCTTATAAGCAAAAATTAGGGGCTTCCTCAAAAATTTGCTGTGGCTGTGGCTCTAAAATTTGCTGTGTTATACCCATACTCGGCTTGTAACCTACCCAAAGAACCTTTTTAAAATAAGCAGTACGGGATATGCTGTTGAGAAGTTGTTCAGTTCTTCTTTTTCGTTATGGCCATGATTCTCATAATTATTTGAGTCAAACTAGCGTCAATCAGAACTCTACCACTGGTGACGGTGTTGGCAGTGGCTTTGCACAAGTCTCTCAAAGTGTGCAAAGAGCAGAAGAGAAGATGGCCTTACTAACTGACAGAATAATTATGTTTTATTTATAACTAGTTGTTGCCCGCGGCTTCGCTTGCGTGAACTTTAATGATGAACACCTCAGGGAGGTGTTGGTTGTTTTATCAAGTAACTGGAGCATTGGAACAAGGGCTTGATTCAGAAAGCAGAACACGGCTCATTTGGAGAAGGTTTCTTTCTCTGGAGCCCAGACTGTTTTGACCTGTAGCTTGGTCTTGATAGGGCTAGGATTTTTCTAAATGGTTTTTACTTTTTTATTTAAAAAGTAACTCATAATGTTAACCATTGAATAAAGGGGATGTAAATATGATATTACTTTACTCCAAAGACCTCTTCACATTTCCAATGCCACTCCATTATATTTACAAGCTTGTAACAAGTGTGAAGTACTACTTTTATGTTAACTGAATAACAATAGTTTTCTCGAGCATCTATTCATATGGAAATTCGACGATAATTTCTGTATAGAGTTTGATGGACAGACAAATCATACTGCAATTTATAACATCATTCAGACAAGAAATGTTTTTTTTTGTAATTCTAATCTATAATAATCAGCATGCAGCTGTTCCCAATGCTGGGACACGGGACTCCTCTCTCTGAGCGGTAGTGAAGTCTTAAACCATATTTATACACTTTTACAAGTCACATCATGTTAACATTTTAAAACTAGATTGGGCTGGTGTTTCATACCTGACTACTCTGAGAAGAAACAACCATAAGCAACTCAGAGGCCTGTCACGTGAGGGAGGACTGTACAGATTAGTCTCAGAGTCTTTTGAAGAAAGAACCACACAGATTTGAGTGGTCCTGTCCAGTCAGTGCAAGCATTTGTCACTTATCGTGTACTTGACTCATAACTCAAGGAGCTCAATGACATGATGAACAATACCGAAGAAAGGACATTTGGGCAGGCCATAATCTACAACTGTGCCCTGTGGGTTGGGTTGGTGGAACTTTGCAAATCATTTTTCGACTACTTGTTGGTATCCGATTGAGCTGAAATTTTGCTCACACCTTTGGGTTGTAGTGACAATATATTTTTACTTCTCACAAGACAACTCTTCAAGGGTTCATAGCCTGGATACGAAACTTTATATATGCGTTCTTTGATAAAAACCTTCTTTTCAAATTAACAAAAGCTTGTTTTTTCTTAAAAAGTTATTGTTTTAATAATATGTTTTCATAGAGGTATTGTTAACATTCTTTGCTAAATTATCTGACATTGAGTACATTATACAACAATGGGAGAGATATAGTTGCTGGCTTGTTTATATATTAAACATGTACTTGGTGAGAAAGTTTTTATCATAAAAATAAAATGTTATAAATAGAGGTAGTTCTCATTGCATCATCGTAAGTTATAAATAATAATGTATTTTAAAATGGTTATTCATTATCTCAATATAAATGACAGAATATCTCGCTTATATTTCAATAAGGGTTATGTAGATGTGTACTACTAGTAGTAGTACATATTTCGCCAATTCTAACATAACAAAATATCACGCCTGTAATCTCCGAAGGGTTAGGCAGAGGTGTACTTAATAGTACACCCACATTTCCCATTTATGTTTAAGTCCCATGTTATAGGGGGCGAGCCTATTGCCATCAACCGGGCACAAATCCAAACTCCGTGGCTGCTACTGAGAAATGCCTAATGGATAAACCCAATAACATTTTGCCTGACCTGAAAATCGAACCCAGGACCTCATGATCTACAGTCGCGCTTGCGATCACTATACCAGCGAGCCAAGTATGTTCAAGTCTATTTAATGCGAGACAAGGCTATAGACATGAACCGGACACAGTTCTTCATAGTGAATAATATAATAATTAGCTTATCTCTTGGTTTAGTAAACCAATGTTATAGCATTCAGATATACCTTAGTCTATTGTATATTTTGTCTATATTATTCAGAATATTTTCAGAGTAGTTTTTTTTCTACATGGTAGGTAATTGTAAAGTCCAGAGTTCAAAGTAATGTTTTACTTAGAATGCTGTACAATTTTAAATACAGTACACAAGCTTGGCAAGATACTTGAATGACAAACGTTTTCTCCAATTAGCATTGAATTAACCACAATTTAAATGAAACAGGGATAAGTAAATAACTGTCAATACCTACCTCTTCTACACAAACTAATCTATTACAAAACTAGCTGTTGCCCGCCAACCTTCATCCGCGTAAAATTATTATAAAAATATAACTTCCCTATTTAAATCGGATTTTGTTACTTAACAATTTCAGGGGTTTGCATTTTTTTTGCACAAAATCGTAATCTGTTATCTCAAATAAACTAGCCTAGTTACTCCTTATAACATTAGCTATCTGCCAGTAAATGTCCCGTCAAAATCGGTCTATCTGTTTCGGAGATTAGCCGGAACAAACAGACAGACATATAGACAAATAATTATTTTAAAAATATTTTTTGTATTTTAAGTACCGTCGTATATTCATACGCATTCAGTAAAAAGCCGTTATTTTGAAATTACTAACAGACACTTCAATTTTTTTACTTGTTTACATTTATGATGCCATTGATGATGTAAAAATGATGCATAGAGTATGTATTTAGTCAAAACATGAGGCAGAGAACAAAATACATTTTGTTCCCTGCTTCTTGTTTTGACTAAATAAAAACACAAATATTTACAAAAACATAAAATCAGACAAGAACTGAGAAAATCGACTTCACATCAATCTTCTTCATTAAACTTGCAAAAAACGTACAAAACATTTAAATGGGTTCTCGCGCAAAAAGTGAAAATTCTGCAGTTGCATTTTGAGTCTTATTGCGTGGAGATAGCGCATTGGATGTATATCATTGATATGTAAATAGCTCGTCTTCGTATGTAGGTAGGCGTTGTGAGGATTTGGCATCTCGCATGAGTCGGTTATCCCGCCCAGTGAGTGACGCGATCGAGCGAGCGCAAGCGCGCGTCCGGTTACCCTCCCTTAAATATTCCCATTATTCCGTTGTGATTTGAAATTTTCTCACCTGTACATACGTATTGTGATTTTCCGTGTTGGCTTCCAATGTTTACATTGGCAGATCTGTGGAATGCCGTCGCTTTTGTATGTATGTCTGCGTCCCTGTTTTCATTGATGCGATTCTTCTGCTGGATTTTACTAAAAATGGTTAATCAGAGCTGCCTTCTATAACTGCTAAACCTAAATTGTAACATACCTCGATACTCATTTTTCTAAATTCTCTTCTTGCCCCAAAGACCAAGAGTCCTGAATACAGGAACTAGCACCAAAAATTTTAAGAAAAATACACCATGCGTATGAAAAGGTGTGCTCTCAGCCAAATGGTTCTATTTTCAACGCATTCCATCGAAAACCAAACAATATAATAACATGATCCCATTCAAATTACGAAGCTCTTGAATATGAATCCTTCAGGCGACACCTCCCATCCACCGTACGCCGGAATCCAATCAATCCAAGTCGACCCTACTCTCCGGGATCGCATCTGCTGATTTCCTCCATCCCTCTCCTGTCGACAGACTTGAGAAACAGCTACACATTTTTCCACATAATGTGTGCCACTTGTATGTCCTCAAATACTTTGATGCGCTTATTATGTTAATCTTTACGAATAACTAATACATTTCTCTGTGTAGAACGCGAGAGTAACTCTGTTATCGCTACGCAACTTTCACTATCGCATGTGTGCGCTATAATTGCAGATAGATCTGTTTTATATTAACACACTTAAGTATCGTCCCGACCTTCGCCAGTGCTTGCGTCAGTAACCTCAAAAACTTGACTTGTTTAGCGCGTTCATTAATACGTTATACATTTGGGGTTGTTATTCTGGATATCATGTTCCAGTTGGCTGCTTTTCAAAGTTTTCGTCCAAAAATCCGTATGCTACCTAAATAGGATTTTCGACCTAGTTGATCCAAAGCGGTTCTTCAGTAAAATCATCCAGTTTTGATCTTCTGGTCGTGGTTCTTCGTAGAATGACGTCCTCAGATACAGAAAGTTACTTCTGCCGAGCCCCCTAATATTTCAATCATCTGCAGAAATAGTTTTGCTCGACATGTAAACAAAACACAGGCACGTGTCCAAGATTGAAACTATTTCGCCTCGTATAATATATCTGAGCTGTCCAAAACCGATGTCTTACGCATATCCGTCGATCGTTTTGCACTCGTCTAATTTTGTCTCCTCGGTAATTCACGTAACTGCTCATATTATTACGTACGATCCACTTGTATTAAAATATAGTAAATCGAATATTGTTTATTGACGGAAAACGGGGTCAAAAGCTTGTAAAACCAACATTGGCGAGACGTGAGGACTGAAATAAATTACACAATGAACATCTTACGGTTTCTGCGAGATTCTTTCATTAATGTCTCTCTTGTGGAGCAAACATATTTATGCAGCGATCCACGCGTTGACAATCGAGTTAATGAATTGTCCATTACTGTTAACAGGGCGTCATGCTGTGGGCCGGCCTTCATACGTCACGGTGGCCAATACGCCCTGAAAATACATACGCCGCGTACCGAATATCAATTGTTGAAATAGAGCCTCCAAAACAACATCTACTCGTATTTTCAGCTGTCATCGTACGGTATAAAGTATAATTAATATCCACCGTTCTTCAATGCTTTACACATTGTTTTGTTCATTTTATCGCAAATGTAAACAATATGAGCGTCGCTTGTTGTAACAATATCATAATATCTGGATAGAAAAATGAACGGGTCTTATCGTGGCGGATTTGCATTCATCTGTTTAAATAATGAAGCTATTTACATGAAAAGTCGGAATTTAATAGTTTAATTTATAACGGCAATTGCGCGTACGATAAATAAATGCTTATAAACATCATTTGTGATAGTATTCTCTCTGAATTATATCATCACTAGGCCTGACTGGTTAATGAAGACCCATTCCCCGTTGCATGCATAAGCCTAGGGCCCCAGCAGTGGTAAAATCTCACGATTATTTTAAGCTTGTCGAGTGTAAAGGCATGAACACATAACATAATGTCTATGGTTGAACAAATCATGGGCATTGTCCAAAATTTTCCACAATCATCCATCATTCAATGCCAATTAATTACATTTCTGACTGTTATCCTTCATTTGCGTGAAAATCTTCAAGATTTACTATAAATAGGGGCAGCGCATCATTGTTTGCTTTCTCTATCTCATGTGGGCGTTCTACTGACGTTCATTGCGTTTGCGCTGCTCATCTGGTTTATTTAAAGTTCAAGATTTTTAGCACATTTCGTTGTACGGATGTTAGAAATTAGAATAAATCATTTTGGAAGAAATTTTGGAGGGAAATTACGTTTTGAAGTTTCTCATGTCAAGAAGTTTTATTCTGTTTTTGTTGCGTTTACTGTAGGAACTAGTTTTATTGCAGCGGTTGATGTCTTAAATCTTTTTTGCACTTGGCAATTACATGCCAAGATCAAAGACGTTCTGAGATATTTATAGAATTACACATTTCAGAAATTCGATAAGGTCTACCCGCTGATTTCTTTCAAATGCGCTTAATACTTATGCGACAATTATTCAAATTGATTTGGCTTGGTCGGAGAGAATCTCCAGGAACAGTCATTTTAAACGCTGTACGTTCGACGAAGGACGGCCTTCCCTGATCGTTTTAATATTATACTGTCATTCGTTCCCATTTACAATTCTAATTCAGTAAAACTGCTGCTGCTGCTTACTCACGAATTCTTCCAAATTATAATAATTTGGTTTTTCTCGTTCAGGAAGTCTTCAAAATTGGATAACATGGGTTTTCTCGACATTATGTTGCAAAGGAAAATTCTTCAGGATGATTTCAGCTTATTGCTTGCTGATAACTCCACAAAAGTCTACAGACATGACAAACAGTTGCCAATCTTTGAGAATGAGTAACATAAAAATACGTACTTCTTTCTTATATCTATGTTTTCTAAGTATCCAGTTCTCAAGAGTCAAGAGCCAAGAAAATTATGCTACCATTCCAATTTTTCTCTTGTTTTGAATGAGAGCCACCAAAAGATTGGGCGATACATTTACTATTAGCATACTTAGGTATTGAACTGATTTTTAACAAATTGGTACTTGTTATTTATTCGTTAATAACGATTCGCCAATGAATGCAATGAGGTCATCGGTTAACGATATAACGTAACGTTAGTTGCGGCAATTTGCTGTTTAATTGTAGAAAACCGACTGTAATTCGACAATACACAATACGATTTAGAAATCCGATTCCTGTGCGATTAGTTTAGCGACGTGGTCGCCACTGTGTACACGCGTACGTTAAATTTACGATCCACCAGTGTATCTAAAAGTGCTACCGTATATCATATCTTGTACGTAATCCCGCGCAGCATCCCGAAGTCTTAAACTAAATATACTGACGATATTTTAATTGCACCTTAATACCCCAATTTTAGCACAGCCGCAGTGATGTCACAAAATTTACTAACAACAGATAAGGACAGTAAAATGTTTTAAAGAATTTAAGCGAAGTGGGTTACAAGTTAATTTATGCAGTAGATTGCGCGCTCTGGATCGAGTTACTGTCTCCGTCGCCGGCTCGTCTCACTAACGAGGTTTGCAGCAGTGACGCTTTCCCAGAATACTCTGCCTCACCTTGCGAACATTTCAATCTACTGCTCTTTGATATTGATTCCAATTTCGGAGTGAATTTACAAACAAGTTGATGGGGGTCTCGATTCTCCGCCGTCAGTAAATGGTCCGTTCCAAACTTGTGCCGGGCAATACTTTCCATATTTAATTCGTTTTCGTTCTCATCCTCGTGCATTGACATATCGGCGCATTGATATGACTCACATAATGGTAAACTTGCAGAGAAAGTTTGCCGTGTTTTGACCAAACCAAGAAAAGTGATAGGTTTGCCGGTTCTCGCGAAATACGAGCTACTGCGCACTGCAGTGAAACTTTTTTATGTGGCATGATAGTAAAAGTTTATTGTTCTTGGAATCACAAAGAGGTTTCATTGTGCTTCAGTTCGTCTGTGTGCTTTCATGTTTGTCCAGCTTGGTCTGACGAGAAAATTAATTTTTCAGTTTTATCTTACATGAAGTTATAATAACCGATAGCTATAGTTCAGTGCGCAGTGATAACGGGCATGAGCCGGTTTCAGTGTATGTGATAGAGTTGGAAAAGTGTAAAATGTTGGTGTCAGCCGCATCGGCGAACCTGACCAGCCACTCTATTTCTTCGATGTTTCGGAGGCGCCGAAACCGTTCACCCGTCACGGTAAGCTTTGATGTCTAAAAATAAACAGAGATGCGAAAATGTAATCTCGTTTAAGCTAAGTTTCGCACCTTCTACGCTTCTTATGAATAGTCAATAGCAAAATTAACATAACAAGCGTTACCAAAATCAAGTTCAGACAAACAACAATAGACGGTGCATTTAAATCTTGCATCTTTGTTCCAAAAATGTATTTATGAATTGGCATGACCCACAAATTTTGATCATTAATTCACTATACCAAAGAAGTTGACACGAATGGGCGACGTTTTGTTAATCAAAAAGTAGGCAGCATCTGGAATTCTTAATATTCTTTAATATCAGTCTATAAGTAACGGTGGTTTTATCTACGTCACAGCTAGACTCGGCGACTGCCGTGATACCATTCGCTTTACATACCCAACGGAACATTCTGCTCAGAGGTTACGTTTTTTAGCAGATTGATCGTAAAATAGTCAGTTATTATTTAAAGTGAAACTGGTGATTCTTAATCCTAATGGTAGATGATTCGTTTTAAAGTTAGCCTTATACCCGAAATTAATCAATAACAAGATATCCTACATCTTGGATCTTAGATCGTGTCTTTTTACATTATTTTTTGGATGCAGCTTCCCAAAAACAAATCGATAGCCGAGTCACAGCAGCAAAGATGGATCAGGATTAGGATCCAGTTAGATTGGAAGCCGACCCTAACAGATAGGAAAAGGGCATGATGGTGATCTATCATCTATTTCCATTTCCAAAATGTTTTTTTTTTTTAAATAACAGTTGATATTCACTTCCGTATGCGTTTGATCGTGATCATTGACAGTTCGAGATAACGGACTTGATTGTTAAACGTCATTGTTGCGTCAAGTGCAAGGGCACACGCGAGATCGATTCATGTTTGCGATTCTAACGTTTATCTCTCAGTGTCCTTGAGATTATTAACGGTTTTCAACCGTAAACAAGCTTATTTCTACAATCATAATCAGCCTATAGAGTTCGCACTGCTGGGATACAGGTCTCCTCTCTATGAGAGGGAGTGGACTGTAATTCACCTGCGGGCCTGTGCGGTTTGGTAGATGTCACATGTCTTCGACCTTTGTGGTTCTAGGACATGCCGGTTTCCGCACGATGTTTTCTTACACCGTTTTGTGAGCACTGGTGATGAATCATTTACACAAAGTAATGTGCCGACCTAGAACTTGGTAATGCGGGGCCAATACCACTGAGCCACCACTGGTCTTCCTAATAATAAACCATCTAGGTTTTGGACTCTGCTATCATTGTGCCGATTGTCGTAACGGCCAAATGGCCTCATGGCCAAGAGCCTCGACGAACTTCTTTCGAGGTTCTCTTTAGGCGGTTGGATCAAGGGCAGAAGGCAATACTACTTGATACGGTGCGAATTGTGAGGAGGTTCCTGTCTCTGGACCCCTCATCACCGGTAGCTTGGACTTTGCTCCCCACGCCGGCGGAACATTTTTTTTTGTGTTTTAAGAACATAACATAGCGCCTATTATCCCAGAAGGTTTAAGCAGAGGTGTACCTAATAGTACCACATTTCGCCAGTTATGTTTTTTTAAAGAAATATTTAAAAATGTGTATGAAATACAAATAAAGGAACATAACTATCTACAAAAGAATGCAAATTCATTCGTTGTACCCGAGATAACATTGCCTTGCTATGATAATTCGCCATAGTGCGGCACTTGTATGGACTCAAGGAGGTATTACGTAAACGTTACAGGTTTGAGGTGACGTTTCATTTACGCGTTCGAATCGCACACGAGAAAGTGGTACCTACGGTGTGTCGGTGACATTACTTAGGTGGATAAATATGAAATAAGTATACTTAACTATTGGCTTTTTGGAAATGTTCAATATGGATAAAAATCACTATGTTCGTACACGCTAATTTCCGAAAACACCCAAACGATTTCAATGAAATTTTGTGAATTTGTTTGATTGGTGCTAGCTTATAATATAGTTTTTGGACCTGATAATTCGCGCCGTGTGAAGCAGGGGCGGGTTGCTAGTTTGTTGTAGTTGTTAATTGCCTCCATGTCATCTGTTTCTTCTTTACAAAAATCTGGCAGGCACCCAATTCCATTCCCCATTCAATTTCTGTATCAAAGGCGCGAGATATGCAAGATAACCAAAAACGCCGGCAATGCTGATTTTACCCATAAGGCCCTTCGCACATGGAGCTACTTAAAAAGAACTAGTCACAAACTTAAATTACTAACGAGTTGCCTGAGCGTCACAGCCCATACATGTTCAATGGAGGTTCGCACACGACGCGACTAGTTACTAACTGGTCAGTAACGCGTTAGCAACCGATCACGCGCGACGCGTCGTACCGGTCACCACGCTACTGGTTTCCCGAGTTTCTTTATT
Organism: Eurois occulta; assembly: GCA_950022335.1. NCBI lineage: Eukaryota > Metazoa > Arthropoda > Insecta > Lepidoptera > Noctuidae > Eurois > Eurois occulta. Next base: position 14,096,390 of record OX465497.1, read on the forward strand.
TTTTGTTATAAAAATGAACGAGCAAACATTAATATATATATATTTTTTTTTTAATTTGATTTTGAATTAAATATTCAATTTGTGAAGGAGGTGGGAAAAATATCCATGCTTATATAATTATAAAATAACAGAATATCCACGAAAGGATATAACAGAAAGAGCTTGGATATACGGATGAACCCAAAACCTGCGAATATTCCTTCGGCGTCTATTATGATAATAGTATAATACAATATCGTCGTCGTCCTCGTTCGATCCAGTTGACATGTTTACTACTTGTTAACCGTGTGCTTTTGTAAACAGAAATAACAGAAGTGACTGAAACCTTACAACTTGAGTAGCGTTGTGTGCGAGATACAATTTCTAACTGGTTTGTAATCGTAATTACTAATTGGTTCAGTCATTTTTGAGTAGCTCCATGTGCGAAGGGCCTAACTCTTAGTGTAGTTGTTATTTATTAGTTACTAGCTTTTACTCGCGGCTTCGCTCCCGTTATGTACGGAAATTAACCCACGGGAACTTTGAAATGTAGCCTGTGACACTGGGATAATGTAGCTTCCTGTTAGTGAAAGAGTTTTCGGGATCGGATCAGTAATTCTGAAGATTATCCCCTACATACTACACACTAACAAATTTTACCTCTTTATAATATTAGTATAGATTAACTGTTTAAATTGGAGAGCATCGTTTTCTGTTCGATGTTCCTGGTTGTTATGATTACGTATGATATTATCCAGACCACTTCCTACGCTAACACTCACTAGTAATGTAGTATCCCTATTTAAGAAGCTATAATCGTAAACTCGTGTTCTGACTGGCAAGTTAAAGCCAAGAATAAATTGACAGGAACTATCATACAGTGCATCTCCATAAAAATCGTGACACTAGATAATGTTTGGAAGCTTTCAATATTAAAATGAAGACAAATGATGTACTTAGTTTCTTAGCTAAATCTATCCGCGGGATGCAACATGATACACACATTACGCGAACATTTTATCGCCGCACGTGGTCTTGAAGCGCGGTAAATGAATCCGCACCTTTACTCCTACTAACATAAAATTATCGAACTAGACTAGTATTGATTGCGTACTTTTCACAGTAACCTTGACATTGTTTATCTGATTGGCCGTATAGATTGTTACTGTACCGTCGTACCCACGTAGCTTTTCATAATTTATTTAGGAAAATCGATTTTGATTTACTGGGATTATTTGAAGTACTGGAACTGGAACTTTGTTTTGTTTATTTGTTAGCTTTTGTTGGATGTGATTTCATTAAGTGATGTTGACCTTTGGAGTTTCTCTATAGCAATTATGTTTTTGTTTGAAAACGGTCGGAAAAACCAGTCGCTTTGTCATCAAGGGAATCACCTGCTGCAAAATGTGAAATTGATGGAATGCACGTAGCGGTCGCTAGTTGTCATTGTCTGATCGATGACGCGTTCCGTTCACATTCGAACGGAATACATATTAGTCGCTGCATCGATCATTGTCAATAAACCTTGGTATGGAACATCCCGTAAATAATTCCTCGCTAGAAATACATTGACATTTGTTGGGCTACTGTTTTCCAGAAAGCGCAAATGTTTACAGTATCGGTCCTCGCCCACAGCGCTGCATCTACAAATCTTGTCTGTTCTATTATAAATTCTCTTTTGGTTTGTTTTTAAACAAACCAATATATATTTATCTTTTTTCTAACATTGCCCAGTATAGTTGAGAGAGAAGGATCTTCTACTGCCAAAATACTTTTCTTTTATGCCGCTTCTTTACCCACCTTTCATTATCTTGTGAAGTCTTTGTGCTCATTTCCTCGTGCCAGACTATTATTCTTGTAAAACAACACGTTTATTTATAATTCTTGACTACAAACGAAGTATGTAAATTAGGTTTACCATTTTATAGTAAAACCATGTTACTTAATTGGTGTTACGTAAATTAAACTTTGTATTCTTGAAGAAGCGTACGGTGTTGAGCACTGCATTATATTTTTTCTGTATAAGGAAAAGATATGAATCTTAGATGAATATCTTCATCATCATTATTGCCTTTTCCAACTCCAACTATGGTGGGTTCAGTTTCCAATTTAAATTACCTGCAAGTAATTATGCTTACTATTTAATGTTTGTGTCATTAACACGCCAAACTACTTGTAACGACTGTCAAAGATCTACAAATGACAGCCGGGACCAACGGCTTTCTATCCAGAGACCGACCTGGGCAAGCGCGGCTTAACCTTGAAGGTCGACCCGTCCGGCTATTATTATTTAGCCACGAGCTGCTTGTCCTTGGTGGGAGTTCATTGTCAATCCAAAATCGATCGTGAGATGTGTGGGGTACTTTTCATCATCATCATCTTCATCGGCAATCTTGTTCCACATAATGCTATAGGCTTCGTTCCCCGGGCTCTGCGACTCTCAACTGGGCCTTAATCGCTATATTCGTCGTCTAAACAGTCCATTACTGAATATTCTTAAAAACATCAATTTTACAAACAAATACTCATGTAGTCATGTCGTTCAATCGCCAAGGCGATCTACAGTAAATATGTATGAGCGATGCTAGTGCTTCGATCCTCGATTTTCTTTCCATTCGAAGAAACCTTGACTGCTCCAAAGACTCTAATAACGCACGAACCGACAATATCGTATACCGTTTCGTTCTGAAAAGAAACCGCAAAGAAAACTAGTGAAGTGTAGTCTAGAAAAAATTTCATACAATTTCACTGTATGAAAATTTTTCTTTGAAAATAATGACAATAAAGAAAGGTAATCTGTCTACTGTTGAGAGTAAATTAGGTACTTATTTATTTTGATGATTTTGTTCTTTCCAACTTCTACAACTCTGACTGCCTCGTTGGTCTAATAGTCGCAAGCGCTGACTGCTGAACAAGAGGTCCTGGATCCAATTATCGGGTCGGGCAGTGTTATTGGGTTTTTCCATTAGGAATTCTCTCAGGAGCCACGGAGTCTCGATTTGTGGCCGGTAGATGGCAATAGGTTCGCCCCCTGTTACATGGGACTTAAACATAACTGGCGAAATGTGGGTGTACTAATTAGGTACACCTCTGCCTAACCCTTCGAGGATTACATGCGTGATGTTATGTTCTTTACAAGCTTTGTTTTAACAGTGAAAATTTAATGTTTTTTTTTATTTATTTAGGACGTAGGAAAGCCTCGTATTTTGTAAACTGAATATTGTAGTGTAGCACTTGTGCAAGTTTTACAAGTTGCAGCGTTGTCCACGGCATTTCCCATCCTTCTACTATTGAGAAGAAAATTTCTCCTCACTGAGCGTGGCCTTAAAAGACACGACATTTGTCATGGAGCACTGTGGCGCTTCATCGTGCACTTTATCGTACTTCAGTACCAGCTGCTGCCCGCGCCCTTCGCCGCGTCACATTATTATAAAGATATTTCCCAATTTCAATAGAATTTTGTTACCAATTTCAAAGTTTTTTTTTTGCACGAAACCCTAATCCTTTTTCTTAAATAAAAGTAACCTAAGTTACTCCTAAGATACAAAATCGATCCAGCCGTTTCGAAGATTATCCGGAACAAACAGACAGACAAAAATTTTAAATAATGTTTTTTTGTTATAAATACTTATATTATACTTTCATAATGCATTCAGTAAAAATCTGTTATTTTGAATTTACAAACAGATACTTAAATTTCATTTATTTGTATAGATGATTAACAGAATTTTAGAATACCTGAAACCCAAAAGGACATCATTCAGGTTCCGAACATATTGTACACAAGAAATCTGCTGAGTATGATTGAAAGTACTTACCACAAATCATAATAATTTTTATTTTTACGTACGAAAAGAATATGTCCTTTACATATCAAATATTTTAAACGTTCTTCTATTTGCGTAGTAATAATTCAGTCAAGAGGTTCTTTCCATACACTATTAAAGTTCTCCATAAAATCTCTCCTCAGTCACGATGCTGCCAACAATAATTACGGTCAAATATTCAAGCCAATGCTTTTGCTATAATAACATCATTTATATCCAGGGGCACATAACATAAAGTGCTCGTATGTAGAATTACGGACGAAGTCGTAAAACTAACCGATATCATGTTCTGTTTCATTTCAGTTTCGCTTTTAAAAGCTATAGATTTTATCAATAGAATATAAATTTTAATTAATTCATTGCTAATTTGCCACTAAGTTTTATAATTTGATATACTGATATAGAACTATTTAAATATTTAAGCAATTAATTAGCTGAAAGCTGTGAATTATTTCAGCATTGTTAATTAAAATGTTGCTTTCAGAATCTTAATTTAGGCACGCGAAATCCTTAATTTAAGTAAACAATGAGTAACTAATGAGATGTTTGCGAAGATAAATATCCTTGACACTAAGATAAGGGCGGTACAAGTAAATATTTAGGAAAGTCTTTTGGTATGTTGACGGCACACTATCTATGTGATATCTCAATAATATTTTATCCGATGAAAAGCAACGACGTGCTGCTTCCTACAGAGAACGCTCTCATGCGGAAGCAGCAGGTCGATAAGCAGGTTTTGTTCGTATCTCTATCCTATAAATACCTAAGCTAGAGAAGTGGAGATAAAAATAAAGTACTTACCTCTCCACGCGTTGCTTCTTGTAAGCTTCGACGTTCGTAATTTGTTATTTTCTTCTCCAAAAATAAATCCTCATTACATCTTTCTCACATCTCCAGACTCGTCCAGAGAAGCAGCATTCGGCCCTAGCATCGGGACCGCCCCCTCCCGCGCCGATCGTCCCCCGCTCCGCCGATGGGCCCCGACCTCCCGGCTGGAACGGCCAGCCCCGAAGACACGGTTCCAGCAGATTCAACGTTCACAGTCACAACCAGGAGCTGGTGAAACTACCACCTATTAAAGGTAAGTTCACCTAATACTATAATACCTAAACTTGCAGACTTGACCAGTGAAATGATACAGAATAATCATACAAAAAAAATGGCTTTATTCCATAAATTGAGCTCACAATTGATGCTCAGATGTCGTTGTCATTAGCGGGCAGCAGCAGATTCCCGTAGCCATTCGAAAGCCGTTTTTAGGGGATCAATAGGCACCTCACCGACCCCGACGAATAGCGAAGAGCGAGTACATCTAGTAACTCGAGTTGTTTGAACAGGCAGCTATCAACTATAAACAATTGTGTAGCGGAGATAATCAAGTCTACAAAAAAGAATACTAGCGACATCTATGACGCAAATGAAGAACTAAAATCAAAATACTGCATCGCGATAATAGAGTTCACCGCGAGTTTAAGATCATAAAAACCCGACTAGAACTCTCGGGCAGTAGCCCACCAGACACAACACCCGTCTTGTCTGAGGATCCTCCCTTTCAACGGAGTATGAGGAGCTTTCATCCGGTTCTTTACTCCTCTTAACTGGTGACCCCTTATAGCCATAACTTTTTGGGGGCCTACATCTATTGTACGTTTCATAAACGAGAAAAATGCCGCTTCTTCGTTGGCGGTAGGACAGTTGGTGCCTCACTCATGGTCAAGAATGTCTCTCTTTCCTTGCAATTCCAAGTTCACAACAGACATGCTGTACGCAGGTCTTATCATAATAGGAAGTAAAACGTACACTATGCTCAACGATTAGGCTATCGCGAAACCGTTTTCTTTTGTAGCGGCAGAGATAGAACATACAAAAAGTACAGTATCTATGACCAAAATCTATGACGTAAATGAACAACTAAGATCAAAATTTCTGCATCGCGCTATTAGAGTTCTCCGCGAGATAAGATAATAGAAAAACCAGACAACAGCTGCTGTCGGGCAGTAGCCCACCAGACAGCACCCGTTTGGTCTGAGGATCCCGTTTCAACGGGGGATGAGGTACTTTACACCCGGTTCCGCATATTCCTAAACTTCTGTCTCGACCGACTTACAACTCTGCCAATAGTGGGTATGTATGTGGTTTTTGTTGACAGGGTTACCCCACCCATATTCTTGTCCTAAGAGTCTCATGCTACTAATATGTTGAGGTCAGATGACGATATTATTGCGCCTGGCATGCGTTGCAATGCATGTTTTCCTACCTACTACTTTCACTACCCTACCTACCCTATCTTCCCTACCTACCCTAATTTTCCTGAATTTTCTTTGCTATAAACCTCACGGAGCCCGAGACCTTTCCAACGAATGCAAAACCGTGGAAATCGGTTCGTGCGTTCTGAAGTTATAGCGTCAGGAAGGAAAACCCGACTTATTTTTATATTATAGATTTTCATATTTTGTATGAGGTGAATGAAAAAGTGATTTATGATCGTTGTGTATATTTTGTCTGCTCTATAATGAGACTCCAATGTATTTTCATACTACGTACAGAATTCTTATGCAAAGAATGTAAACAAATGTGGAAACTTCTACAGAGATCTTAAATTGAATGTAATTTTCCCAAGGAAAACGGTATTGAATGGGGCTGTTATGTTTAAATTACGGTTTAAATGAAATGTTTGACGAGTTGATGACACAGTATAATGTTAAACCATTCAGTTTTGTCGCTCGATTGTTCCTTCAGAATTCATATACACGAGCTGAAATAACACGAGTTCTGAGGAGAATGTGTATTTTCGTAGAAATATTCTAATTTTAGGATCTACAGCGTGGATCAGAAAGGTGGTCATATTTAACGTTGTGATTCAGATCATGAAACGGAAGAACTTTATGCATGACATGGAACCAACATCGTAATCTCGGAAAAAGAATCGGCTGACCCTTAATAATATTTGAATCGAGTAGGTATTGATGGGACAGCTGTTTATTTTTCGCGATTACGATGTCAATTTCATGGAGAAAGATGTTCAATTTGATGGTCTGTATCATCATCTGCCTAGCCTTTTTAGGGTTCCGTACCCGAGAGGTTACCAACGGGACCCTATTACTAAGCCTCCGCTGTCCGTCCATCCGCCCGTCTGTCTATCAGCGCCTCAGCGGGCTGTATCTCATGATCCGTAATAGTTGGCATTTGAAATTTTCACAGAATGTGTATTTCTGTTGCCGCTATAACAACAAATAATAAAAATAAATTAAATATTTATGTGGGCTCACATGAAGCTACTACGATGGTACGGACCCCTTCATGCGCGAGTCCGACTCGCATTTGGCCGGTTATTTCAACTATGTTGGGGTCGGCTTCCTGTCTAAACGGATGCAGCTGAGTACCAGTATTTTACATGGAGCGACTGCTTATCTGACCTTCACAACCCAGTGAGTGCTGGGTAATACGAAACCCCTTGATAAAACTGGTTAGTAGACTTTCGGGCTACTGACTATCTGTAACGACTGTCAAAGATCCACAAATAACAGCCGGGACCACAGCTTTACGTGCTTTGCGAGGCACGGAGGAAACTCGCTATGTATTGGGTCGTGACCCATCCACGAACCAACCTAGGTAAGCACGGCTTAACCTAAAGATCCACCCGAGGGGCAGGCTGTTGTTATTAAGCCGTGGTTGTCTGTACATTGGTACTTGTTGTATAAGCACTAAAACTATTCGACGCAAAACTGAATTCCTACATTTTATTGCACTGCTGTTAATTTGAGCTCTCAGCGCCGAGCGGAAAGTTAAAAATTCAACCGTGCAATAATACAGGATGAAATAAAAAAACTAGCGAAACGTGTATAAAAATCGAAACGCGATAAAATCTTCTAAAAAACTATTTCAACACGCGTTCATTAAATCATTGCGTTAAAATAACCATCAATCTTTTTAGATAAGATTATGTGCGTTATCGATTTAGATTTAGGTGTTATTCGCTCACAACTCGCAACTCTTTCTTTGTCTGGTAGTGGAACCACACGTAGGCCCCTACCCCATTCTAAACTTTTCAACGCTGAATTAGAACTGAACGTCTGATAGCTAGCCAATATCCAGGTATGTACAGACGCCAGCAGGTCAACCTACCCGAAACTGTCAGATTTTCCCAAGCAACCTTGAACCTAATGCTTTTGAAATAAAGTTGAAAATCTATTAAAGAAATTTGACAGATTGTAATAGCTTGATGTGCTGGCGTCTGTACCTATTGCCGAGTATAAAGCGCAGGCCACACCGCCAGCAGAGCGAGCGAGCGGCCGAACGTCGCATCGTTTCATCTCTTTTCATACTTTGGTTCACACCGCGAAGGCGCGAACTATCCAAAGAGCCGAACGAAGTATGAAAAGGGCGCCGTTCGCGCCCGCCCGCTAGCTGGCCTGCGTTTAAATTGGGCTGTATTGCCCAGTTTGGTGTGTATGTCACCGGAAAATTGCAAACGCCGTAAGATTAAAAGTATCGCGTGAAATTGCAAACAATTTTATTACAATCTTACGGAGTCTACAATTTTCCTGTGACATGTACAACATATGTATATTAGGTGCGGAGGTCGAATACTGCCATAACTCGTGAAAAATTGAATATTGGTATTCAACTCGCATTTGGTCAAATTGAAAGTGCGGCCCAAAGCTACTCGAGAAAGCGATACTTAGGTAGATCAGAAAATTGAGTTTTTATACACACTTTTTATAGTGCAAACAAATTTCTTGGTAGAGCCGCGGTTATTTTCCTACTTCAAAACGGTAATCAACATCTCCAAATGCAGAATCCATGCAATTTATTATCTTCGAAAGAAAGAAAGAAAACACATTTATTTGGCACATGCCACGAATGCACACAACATAAAATAAAAAATAAAAACTTAAATCTAAACAGAAAAAAAAGAGGACACGTAATTATGTGTCTCACGGCGCCAAATAGGCCCAGTTCGACCCAGGCCGAAACGGTTTTTCTGACTTAGTGCGATTATTAGCTTGAAGTTAAGGCACATGTCGAGATATGTAGTGACACTATCTGCTTAACGACTTACAAAGCATTGCGTATGTCTTCGTTACACACGTAACCTTGCCGCTAAGCTGACTGGCGGCTGTTACATTATTAGCTATAAAGCATACAAATCAATAATTCTGTATTTATAAAACTGTTCCGGGATGTACTTACTGAGAATGTGAAGCCTGAGGGTCTAAAACGGCCGCTTTAGCAGACTCATAATAGGATAATAATATGAATTACGTTCAAATTCTTAAAATGATTATAGACGCACTTAATATTATGAATTGTCCTTGTGACCATTTTACGAATTTAAACGTAATTCATATTATTATCCTATTATGATTCTGCTAAAGAGGCCATTTTAGACCCCCTGGTTTCTGACAGGCTTATGTCGCCATCTGCGACATGACATGCGAACTACGTATCACAACTTGACGTCACAAAAATCCTACATCACGCAATCAGCGTTATCCGCGAGATTAGCTTATGCCCGCGGCTTCGCCCGCGTAAGAGTTTAACAGGATGATACACACGGCGCCACATCAAGCTATACGTTACCAGTATAACATGACTTCGCTTTGATTTTTTCCCGTACAATGAGAGATCCGCACAAACTGGATTCATACAGCTTGAATGCTTGATTGGTCGTAGTGCGTATTAACTACCGGGATAAATAATAAATTAATTTATTTCAGTTAACTTTATAAACTTCTACACTGTATAATCTTACATAGAGACTTCCTTTTAAGTATGAAAAATACTTGTGCTAGGAGACCCCGCTCTTCTGTAAATAATGTAGGAGTGTACCAGTAGTGAAGGGTCAATTTTGTAAGAGGTAAGCTGGAGTACATAATTATCTTTAATGTGATTATTATATTTGTCTATAAAATACTGACTGTGCCATTTTTCAAATGGAAACTGGTAGGAATCGAGTTGTATGGGACCTTCACCACTGGAGTGTACATACAAAAGAAATTCAACTTTAATCTAAATATCGAGATAAAGCGTACTTATCCTTTGTTTTAATACGAGTTATAAACTTTCTGTGTGCCAAACATCGAAATCGGTTCAATAGTTTTTGCGTAAAAGTAATAAACCCTCAAACTTTTATAATATTAGTAAGATTCAAAATCCCGATAACGATATTGGTTATGCAGTAGGTAGCCCAGTAGACACGACACCCGCCTGGTCGGAGGATCCTCCCTATTCAATGGGGATGAGGATCTTCACACCCTCTTCCTCATAGCTCTATAGGTTAAGGGTATCTCATGAGAATTGGTTAGCCAATCCAGTCTTTTGACCTGAGACTTCACAATATATAAATTTCACAGGCTTTTTCAGAAACCAGGGATAAAGCACTAGAGAAGAGCTCTGAAATTGAGTAAATTTCTTATTTATGGGGTGTACCGTCGAGGTGCACCACCTTTACGGTACACCCCTCGAAAATCGATTTTCTAAACTCAACCCCTAAATGGATGAAATGAGGGATGAAATTGGAATGAACGAAAACGTGGAGGAATATCTTAAAGAGATTAAATATTATATTCTATCATAAACTTTATTATTCACCAGCTATCCCCGCGACCTTCGTCCGCGTGAAATAACTATAAAAATGTTACTTCCCTATTTGAGTCGGATTTTGTTAACAATTTCAAGGGTTTTACTTTTTTTGCACGGAATCGGATCTTTTTTCTACAATAAAATCAACTATCTGCCAGTAAAAGTCCCGCCAAAATCGGTCCAGCCGTTTTGGAGATTAGCCGGAACAGACAGACAGACAAAAAATTAAAAAAATGATAGTAAATCAAAATCAAAATATTTTTATTTCACATAGGCCTACATGGGCACTTATGAAACGTCGACAAAAAGGTGCACGGTTCGGGTTGGTCGTTTCCTATGGAGAAGAACCGGCAAGAAACTCCATGGTTACTCTTTTAAAATGATTAGTTTTACAATATTATCATGTTACAGCATTAGTACTCAAGTATGGGGGGACAGCATAGGCCCGACAATAAGTCGTTGTTTACTACACAAGAAAAACGGAAAACAAGATAAGAGGTTAACAAAAGTTAACACACATCTAGGAATCTACAAGGCCTACACTGTTCACACATTCACAAACAATCGTTAAAAAGAATCTATACAAAGGCAAGAAAATATTATAAAAGATTAAATTAAACAAGTGACAAAAATATTGTCATCAGTGCTGCAACTATTCTGAACAAAGGGTGTTTAAGTGATGTGATAACCATTGCAAAAAAAAAAAAACCATTGTAAATTAAAATGAAAAGAAAAAAAAATTAGATTGAGAATAGTTAGAGACATCCACATATTTGTGCTGTTTATGAGCTACCAGGGAAGCCGCATGCGCAGAAGGAACTAAAGCCAAACCTCTTTATCTTCAACGTAGTCCTTGATTTTGTAATATGCTTTTTTAATAAGGACACGTTTAATGTAATTTTTGAACTTTCCATCGGTCAGTTCTATAACTGACTTAGGTAGTTTGTTATAAAAGCGTATACTGTTAATAAGAAAAGACTTACTAGGTTTTGTTAACTTGAATTTGGGTATTACAATTTCGTGTTTACTGCGTGTATTAATATTGTGGAAGTCGCTTCTAATTTTGAAAAGCCCTCGGTTTTTGCGGACATATAAAATACATTCTAGGATATAAAGGGAAGGCAGAGTCAGTACATCGATCTCTTTAAATTTTTCTCTGAGGGACTCGCGAGGACCCATTTTATAGATCGCGCGGACTGCCCGCTTTTGTAAAATGAAAATTGAGTCAACGTCTGCCGCCGATCCCCACAGCAGAATGCCATAAGACATAATACTGTGGAAATAAGCATAGTATATTAACCTAGCTGTAGCTGCATCAGTTAACTGCCTTATTTTCCTTACTGCATATGCAGCTGAGCTTAACCTACCCGAAAGAGTTCTAATGTGCGGTCCCCACTGCAATTTTGAATCGATAGTAATCCCTAGGAATACAGTTTCCGCTATAACATCAAGTTTTTTGCCGTCAAGATTTAAATTTATATCCCGTTGAGGTACATTTGGTAAAGAGAATTTTAGACATTTTGTTTTGTTCGCATTCAGTAAAAGATTGTTAGCTGCGAACCATTTCGAGAGAACAGTTAGACTTTCGTTGGCATGTAAGACATCCGTATCCTTTCTATCTATTTTAAAAATTAGCGAAGTGTCATCAGCAAATAGAATTATATCCGATAATTTGGCCATCATGTAAGGGAGATCATTAATGTAAACAAGAAATAGGAAAGGCCCGAGAATTGAACCTTGGGGCACGCCCATCTTTACTAGAGACCCGGAGGACGTCGCCCCATTTACATTTACTTTTTGCTGCCTGTTTGATAAATATGAGAGAACAAGATCAGCAGCTTGTCCACGAATTCCGTAGTGGTGTAATTTACAGATCAGTGTGTTGTGGTCGACGCAGTCAAACGCTTTTGAGAGGTCACAGAAAATACCAATGGCATCCTGGGACTTCTCCCAGGATTCCAGAATGTGACTGATGAGTTTTACTCCCGCGTCTGTTGTCGACCTACCCTTCGTGAAACCAAACTGTTGACTATGCAGAATCCCATTTGAGTTGAAGTGAGACAGCATCTGGTCCAGCATTATTTTTTCATAGATTTTACTCAATGCTGGAAGCACAGATATAGGTCTATAATTAGAGGGGTCACCCTTACAACCCGATTTGACAGTATGTTATGTACGTCCCGTAGGTATATACTTTCATATGCATTCAGTAAAAAGGTCTTATTTTTGAAACTACAATCAGACACTTCAATTTTATTTATTTGTATTCATGCTAGAAATCAATCGTGTGTAAACCAATAAAACACAGCTGAGCTACTTCACGAGTATTGGTGATCTACAGTGCGCGAGTGTTCATCTATATGCAAATTAAACTTTGACCTGACAGAGCCTGGTCCGGCCAACTAGCGTTCATTAATCTTGAGTCCATCGTAAAATTTGAATTTGACGCACCTCTTTTTTAACTTTCTCCTGATTTGACCTAGGAACACGTGTTTTATGTCTCTCTGGGCTACTGCTTTCGCACTGCGCTCCTATTCGTGATGGTGTTTTATAGCTCCCTAAACTCACTTACTCGATAAATGGGATATCCAACACTACAAGATTTTTTTAAATTTGAACCTGTAGTTCGTCCAACCAAACAAACTTTTCAGCTTTATAATGTTAGTAGATAACATAACATCACGTCTGCAATCCCCGAAGTAGGCAGAGGTAGACCTAATAGTACACCCGCATTCCCCTAGTTGTAATACCCCGGCCAGCTTATTGCCATCAACCGGGCACAAATCCAGACTCCGTGGCTGCCACTGAGAAATTCCTGATGGAAAAACCCAATTAAACTTTGCCCGACCCGTGTATCGAACCTCATGCTCAGCAGTCGCGATTGCGACCACTAGATGACTAGACCAATGAGGCAGTCGGTTTACGTCTTTACGGTTCTGGACGGTTTTTTTTCTTCTTTAAATTACTTGCTTTTCCGTCTGCGGAGAAATAAATTCTTGAACCAAGCATTTCATACATTTACTACGACTTAGAAAAATGTTAACTAGCTTAATATACGTCAGTCATTTCTAATCTTTTACATAATTATGTGCGGAGAATGTACGAAATTGCTTCAAGGTTAAGAACCCCTGGTGAGTGCAAGTCGGAACTTTTGTGATTAATGTTCTATACCACGACGTGAAATACAACTTTGTGGGCGAGCTTTTATGCATCTCATCGTGAAAATTCTTATGTTTAACGTCTAAAAACATTTCGCGTATTTTTAATATCTTTAAACATCGCAATAATAAAAATAGTTTAAATTAGTATCAACTAGCAACTATGCCTGTGATGTGAGTTCATGTGAGCTAACATCACTATTTTTTATATTTCATCCTGGCAACCCTTAGTCGAAGCATTTTTTCGTTTTCGTGACAAGCGCTTATTTTCACAAGGAAGGGTCCTGTCGGATGTCATTTTTCATGTTCGCCAAGGGATCCCATTTTCCAAGGGGAAATAGAAAAGAATGGGCTTTCACAACGCCATGGGATCCGAAAACCACAAAATGTTAGTTCCCTCATATTTTAGTGTATTGGATATCGGATTTATGCGTTGAATGTTTCAAATGCCTTTTATGAATGCTAGCGTGTGATTGGATCATTTCATAAAAAAACGAGTTGGTTATAAAATCACTTCTAATGATTACTATAAGTAATTCAAAAGTAAATAAGCATTTTTATGCTTATCATAAAATGTAGTACGGAGTTATGAAGCTAATATAAATATTTTGCACGTAAGATTACTTCGTTTTATCAACTTTTACGGTTTTGCACTGGGTTACGGTTAGGTATCGGTAAAAAAATATTATCCAATTTGGCATTTTGAACAAACATAGCGTTGAAGTAGTCGTTGGTCTAGTGGCCGCAAGCGCGACTGCGTAGCATGAGGTCCTGGGTTCGATTCCGAAGTCGCGCAAAGTGTTATTGTGGTTTTTCCATCAGGAATTTCTCAGTAGCAGCCACGGCGTCTGGAGTTGCGCCGGTTGATGGCAATAGACTCGCACCCTATGACATGGGTCTTAAAGATTTGGGGAAAAATGGGTCGTTCGTGTACTATTAGGTACACCTCTGCCTAACCCTTCGGGGATTACAGGCGTGATGTTATGATAGTATATAGAGTTGAAGCAGATTTAGATGTAATCCCAAAGTGATTGATGCGGAAACTCATTATTTTCTAAACGTGTTTGTTTACAAAACAAGACATTAAGGAAAATGGCACTATAAAGTGTTGTTTTAATTGAGAGAAACAAGCCATTACAGTACCACAACAAGATTATGATTTGTCACGGACTGCAGTGACTTTTTTTCCGTGTCCGTTGCACATTTTCTCCATCACAAGAAAATAATTATGCTCGACACTCGTCGTCGACACGAAACGAGAAGAAAATGTTGTTAGTGTTGCCAGTTCTAAAAATAGTGTTTTTATGATTAAATATTTATTTGTGACGTTTTCCTTGTTGCGTGCAGTTCGTCACTATGCATTGTGTAATGTAATATACCTCTTCCGGAACTAACAGACTGACAAAGTACCAGTAGTAGTAGTAGTTACATCATCACTAACCATTAATCTTGGTTTATCTAGAAAAAAAAAGATACTCAATTATTTAGTTTACTATAAATGGTCTTTATCAGCCGAAAACGGTTGAAAATAGATACTGCTGACTTGTTTCCTCTGACTAGAATTAGTTATGTTCCTTGTTAGATGATAACGGGCACAAAGATTTTCCAAAACTGGACTCTTCTGCCGGCTAAATTCTCAAACACACCTCAATCTTGTTAAGAATTGTCAGAAGCTTTTGTCTCTTTCACTTAAATCCTAAACTATTAAATGAGCAGTATTTGTAATCACGTTCTCGAAAACTGCTCATACGAACTCGATGACAGTTCCAATTTGGGGGGTTTACGGGGCGAAAAATCGATCTCGCTAGGTCTCATATTTGGGCAAATTCGTTTTCTCTATTTTCATCCCAGCAGAGCTCTGTTAATGTGGACGCCCAGGTAGTGTAAAAGTAATGCGTGTAAAGCGACAAAAATACATAATAATATAGTGAGTATTAAGCAAAGATAAGTATCGTTTCAAAATTCGGGGTGAACGAATTTATCAGAGGGTTGAATTTTGTATGCGAGTAACGAACGGTGTCGTGGGTATTCTATGTACTTGTATGACCGCCCCGTTGGTCTCGTGGTTGTAAACGCTACTGCTGAGCAAGAGTTCCAGGGTTCCATTCCCAGGTCGGGCAGTGTTATTAGGTTTTTCCATCAGGAATTTCTCAGTAGCAGCCACGGAGCCTGGATTTGGGTCCGGTTCGCCCCTATTACATGGGACTTAAACATGACTGGCGAAATGTGGGTGTCTATTATGTACACCTCTGCCTAACCTCTCGAGGATTACAGACGTGATGTTACGTTAAGTCAAAATTCGGGGGTGAGCGCATTTACAGAGGGTTTAAGTTTGTATGCGAATTACGAACGATGTCGTGGGTGTCAAGTGTACGTAGGTAGCTCAATATGTTCAACCGAAGACACCCTTACACCCTGAGTAATAAGGTTGAAAACTAGTCGACTGCAGTGTCTGTAGTACGTGTATTACACATATGTACCGTTACCTAATGATTCAGTGAGGTGTCCTTAGTAATTGAGCTGGGTGGGTAGGGCTCATGCGTCACCTGAACGTTAAATCTTCTTTACTGTAAAATGTGACGTCATAAGCTTGTGGAGAAAAACACAATCGAGTACCTGCAGCGAAAGTATTTTTGTTGCCTGTAGGGTTTGAACATAACATTACGCCTGAAATCCCGGAAGGGTTAAGCAGAGGTGTATCTAATAGTACACCCACATTTCACCAGTAATATTTAAGTCCCTGTCTGCAGGGCTTGATTGATCCATCAAATTGGAGTTTATTTAATTTTAAACATTCCAAATAAGACTGACACAATTCGGAAATCAACAAAATACAAAGTTTTACCACGAAATGATACATCTGAAGTAAATGCTTGGAGTATTTCCTAACTATTTTAGGATCGGCTTGCATTTAACCGGATGCAGCTCAATACCAGTATTTTACATGACCCTTCTGCCTATCGGATCTGTGCAATCCAGCTACTGAACACCATACCCGTTGGTAAGACTGATGGTCAGACTTTTTCTGACGGCGCGTACTGTCATAGACCTGGAAATGACATCCGAAACAAACGGATTTACGTAGAAAAGGTGCATCACTTGTTTTTTAATAGTTTTATAACGCACTCAGCAACATAAAATTCCATAATTATTAGCTAATCACCACTATATTATCTCATCTTGAATTGAATCGAACAAAAAACGCAGAACCGTCTCACGTTCAGAAACTATACAAAGCAATTTAGTTAACAACATCTTGATTCTTGTTTCTCGATGGTATCATTGTTTATTTTTTCCAAGGCAAATGACAATAATCGTTCTGACTTGCCATCGGTTTGCAGTACAACGCAGATAGCAAAATAATTGACACATGTAAACGCGCTGTGGAAACAACCGTCTTTGATATGTTCAAGGTTGGAGAGAACGATATCATTTTAAATGGCTTACCGCATAGGTGTTGCAGGTCAAATTAGCATTACTTTGACTTTTAACCCCTTTGTTGAACTTAAGACTGGTGAAGTTCCCAAAATTCTTTCTAAGTTTGGTTACAACTTTAAGGACGAGGGGAGCGGAGAGGAGACGTACGGCAATGAACCACTTACATTCTTTGAAATCAGAAAGGGCAGCTGTCCCGGTACACCGACACATCTCCTGGAATTACTGTGTTATGTCCCGGTATATTTTGGCTTTAATCCCCCTTTGTGAACCATAGGGATTTAAGTATGCAAAAAAAAATGGTAGCTGGGCCTTCTTATAGTTCGTGCTAATAGGATAAAAAAAGTTTGTAAAACTGTCAACAAGACTCCATAGTATGAAATAAGAGACGCAGTTACAAATATGTAGTCACTTGTAAAGATATGTTCGAACACTTATAAAATAACGTTCCAAAAGTGAACACGTGCATATTGAACAGGTGAAACCAAATACTTTCGGAAATGCTGGGCATGTGGTGCGGAGAAATGAGGAAAACGTCGTGAGGAAAGTGTTTTGGACGGCTATACGAGTACTGATTGTACTAAAGAAACAATGGATGTAGCAGAAAGATGATATGGTTAGAAAAAGGATGATTACTAAGATGACGAGTGGACGATTAATAGAAAAGTAGAAATGGTAAAAGAAGAGAGAGCAGTCTTGGACGACCCCAAATAAATCGGGACAAGGGAGAATGATGTGTGCATCATTCACAATTTCAATGGACTACCGTGGAATATTCTGTGTTTTGATAAACCCATACATCTGTTTACACGTAACTGTACATTGGCCGTTGTTAAAACAACACAATAGGTGATTGTTAAAGTTCGCAATTATAGTACTAACGCTAATTGATCGATGAGTATTTTATACTCAACCCGCATTGTGCCAGTGGCTTCAATTAGTCTTTGCGCAGGTATATTAATCAATCATTTAATTTTATCATCTCGCTTTGATGTTGTATTTCGAAAATAACATTCAGGTTAGAGTTGTCAAACGTAGAGCCTAAAGCATCCGTAGATATTTAAAAACACGATAAAATAATCCAACATTTTTGCACCAAAGACCATAGCGAGAAGACACAACGTAAACCTGGTCCATGACTGTCATTTGTAGCTCTTATTCCGATCTAAAATCTTTCTATGTTATCAGCGTTAGTAAGTTCCAGCCGTGCAAAGTTAAACATGCAATAATAAGCCGCCTCCTTTACCAGCTGCACTGAAAGAATCCCTAAGCGCCTTAAAGCGCTTTTCACGCTAAACGCCATATAAAGTGGCATGTGTCCTATGCTTTTTGCTCGGCATCCCTTTGTGCCCGTGTTCCGCTTCCGTTCGCTTTTCACCGCTGCAAGCGAGACTCCACCGTGAATGCTACGTCAGAGACATCGTCCTAATTCTCGCCAACGACCGCTTTGTGTGTCATTTGTGACGTGTTATGCGACGAAAATGACCTAATACCGACCAGGGGACCTATTAGGCGGGTTTGTTTTTGCCGCTTTTTCGGCATTCGGCTTGTTTTTTTGTTCGGTTTTGGTTAATTTACTGAAAAATTTGCCTGATTGTGCGGTTTAATCAATTTGCCCCTTAAGATTTTACTGTGTTATTTAAATCCAATGTTTAGGTATTTTTTTGTAAATAGGTATTTATTGGTCGTAATTTTTACAACCTTTGGATATCAATCTGACTTGAGGTGACCTTGTATTGCGGTCATTATTTGTCCATCATCGTTTACTATAAATAAACAATCTTTACCTACATCTCTTAGTAAATTTCATTTCAGTAATCGTATCCCTAATGTCAACCATCTGGTACTCTTATGGGGTAAGGTCACCATTGAATTAGAATAATCCCTGCAACTAAGGGGTTCATTACCATAAGTCTTTAACCGAAACACGTCTTCTAAACTTCTAAATTGAATTTAGTCAGGAACTTACTAATGACGATCACTTCTCTTCATTTGAGTAGTCCCTTAGGGGGATGAAGATATATCTGACCTCCACAACCCAATTAGTCAAACTTTCGTGGCACTGACTACCTGTAACGACTGTCAAACAAATGACAGCCGAGACCACCGCGCTTTTCGAGGTTTGGAGGAAACTCGGTATGTGATGGGCGGCCCATCCACAGAGCAACCTAGGCAAGCACAGCTTAAACTAAAGATCAACGCGAGTGGCTGTTTTTTCATCATCGGTATTCATCGGTTTCGGTAACAAAACTGCCGTTAGGATTTGGGTGACATCCCCAAACATCGGCTGTCTTTAATGATTTCTTCCCAAAAACTTAATATCACTATCCAAGTCGGATCTGTTCATGTTGCAACGAAAGCCGCCTAGTACGCACCGTAAATGCCATATCCTGAGACATCATCGAGAAACTAGGTCGCCGTGCACCGCATGAATCGGCGAACTCGTGTGACCCGGAAATCTTAGCTTATTTGTCTGTTCGATACTATAAAACCGCACTTTATACTTTCTGGGCGTGTCAGTTCAGCTGTTTTATTCAATTTGTCTATATTCAAGAAAAAAACGCTCTTTGTCGACATTCTACTGCTCTTCCTTATCGGCACAGCGTGTCTTCGTCTTCCATGATCTTCTATTAGTCATCATCTCACCCATTTCTAGCCATATCATAGTCCATCTATCGTTTCTGTGGTCTTCTCTACTATAACCACCCACATACATACGTACCCAAAACTTGCTCCACGACATTATCCTCGTTATTTGCAAATAATTATGCCTTATTGTTTCATTTATTACCACTTCATAGATACCATATGATTGCGTATCAAAGGACACAGCGTCACTGAAATCGGTTCTACTTGTAATTAATTCTATCAAACGTTTCCAGTACTAATTAAAGTTGAGTGCTTTGCAATAGCACATAACGGCTCATATCATATATCACCCGACACCACTGTACATGGTCCCGATGATACGACATATTAGGTGTACGTGCTTGCGTATGTTACGGGTTACAAGGAGTATGTGAGAAAATGGAGTGATAATGTGACTTTGCTAGGTGCGTAAAACATGCAGGCAGTAAATTTAGTCAGAAGATATTAGTCAAGTGACGTAATACACTGTTCTTACTAACACTAATAATGTTGGATTTTCAACTCTCTACGCCAAATCGAAACATTGAAAAACCAACCGTGCGCTTCGGCGCTCATCTAAATGTTACCATCTCCATAGTGTTACTGACAACGGGCGTTAATCGTTTTCCTTCTCTCTTTTAAAGAGGCATATCGGTATGATTCACTGTATTAAAAAGTTTTAAAACAAAACAAAGCTGGTCATTTGAGTTCTCCATTTATAATTTTAAGCTTATCTTCCGTGACCGCCTCTGAGTTCGATTTACACAACATATTCTTATACATCTCTCATGTGTAACTTTGAAGTGCGCTCATCCTTTAAAGGACAGCGATAGCTAATTAAGAGCATTAATTAGGGCACAGGTCATCGCCATTCAGCAGCTAATCTTGCTAATTTCATCAGTGAAGGCCTAATCTCCGCTCTTATCTTAATTAGGCTGACCTTGGAGTATTTTTCAAGTTTTAAAACCGTTTTGTTTTATGGTGTTGTTGACTCCTCTAAACTGGAGTAAATTTACAACCATGTCTGGTTCTACATAAAGTGTAGTTTGCCATCCATATATCTTCCTTTGCTTTGCTATTAAGACGGAGGTGGAATCCCGAGGGTACTGCTGCGGTAAATTTAATGCGGAAGTCGAAGCATTTAATGTTTTGGCGAACATGGGACTTTTGGAGATCTTGGTCGAGAAGACGGTTAAGTAGTAACGATCTTGGTCGAGTAGCCGGTTAAGTAGTAACGATAAAACCTTTAGTTGTAAATGGTTTTAGTTAAAACTAGTCTAGTTTTTCCCAGAGAAACAAATAAATTCAACAACAACTAATAAAGTCAACTACTCCTAAATGAATTACATCTGCGAAAAAATTTAACTCGCAATGGTTTTACAGCAAGAATGACAAAAAGTCCCAGACGCCTTTCGAGAACTCTTTTCAGTTATTTTCTGTTTCCGCATACAAAGTTGGGACAAATAAGGCTGACCTCCAGATATTTGTTCCGAGTCTGAATGTTTGTCGGCTTTCTCTCTAGCAAACAAACTGTCTGATATAGCAAAAGCCTTGACACACTTCTTAATCACATCATAGCTCTAAATATAGCCTTTATTTATGTTTTATGTACTTCGTTTAGGACTAACGGATAGCAATAAAAAGCAACCCGCCATATTGAAACGAAAAAATGGCGTAAGATATCATAAATGTTGGCGAAAATGTGGTGCTGTTCCTTTATCATATGGTTTTACGGGTTTATTTCAAGATCTTATAAGATTCGAAACTATTCACGAGTTTTATCGACTCTTTTTCGTAGATAAAGCTAGGTATTTAATTCTTTAGTGCTCAGTTAATCCTTAAAGGTCAAAACGGAATCCCTATGGTTAGTAAGTTATGGTGTCTGTCTGGTCAGTATTTCAGTTTCATTTTCTCACACCATGTTGTAAAAGTCATTTCCTTTTGTATCACAGAAAAAGGTTGCCTATATCGAGCCTCCTGTCAATATAAATTATCTAGCGGCACCGCTTATGAAAGCAAATTTTCGGCTTCCTGCGACCCTTCCGCTTGGTTGCCTCGCTAAATCAGCACTTTAGCCACCATGGTGAGTAAGGGGCTATTTTGAACTGAAGGGATCTTCTACCGCGGGTTCTCCGTTTCCCTTAGCACTTATTACCAATTTATAAGAGAAAGGTTCATACGAAAATCCATCAGATTGCGGGCAGCTACTAAGATATTCCTAAAAGAAAATCAAGGGACTGGATTTGTGGCATAAGGTCATCCCCTTTTACATGAGACTTCAACATAACTGGTCTTCGAATTAGACGTGATGTTATATATATAACCCAACACAATTCCGAAAAAGACTTGCCAGATGAAAGTAGAGTAGTAGTACTTCATTGTTAAACTAGAAAGGAGCTACTAATACGGCTTCCTATATTAAAAGCAAACAATAGACCAACTTCCGGTAGCTGCATATAAACAGGTTCGATCCTAAACAACTTGCTTAGCATAGCCTGATAATGATAGCCCTTTGTATTCCCCACCCCACATGGGGATACGGTGTGATGGTGCATAAACGCCATAGCTTATATCCCTATCCTTACGTATCATAAATATAGCCGCCCTAACGGAACTTCTTTCCTAATTTAGCAAAGAGTCTGAAGGAAAATTGATGGCCCTGAAAAGTGAATTTAGATTTTGCATCATTTCCACGAAACTCGAGAAAATATAAAGGCTGTGATGCAGGTAGGGTTGTCAAGCGTTTGCTAATTTGCTTACATTTTGTTTTAGTTAGGTATCTAATTTCGTGTCTTGTTTAGCAAATATTCGTATATTTTCGAACACTTAGACTTTGTTGTCAACTGCTAGAATTAATGCATCTCCAAGTTTTTGTTTTTTTTTTTTTTTTTCGAATAACCCGGAGTTGCCTATATTTTCAATCAATGTAATCAGCCGTCCATACCAAAGCCTTTAGTCCATAATAGCTCTAAAGCTTTATACCGATTCCGGACGCTTTTGACGGTCGCGCGAAAATTGCACCCAGTGGAAATATAAATTTTCTCTGCAATCTCGGAACTATCCCAGTTACGTTCCAGAGATTTGAATCCTCACTTTATGTTATTGTCCGGTGTCGATGAATTACTAGGTGATTGATTGGTTGAAAAATTCAAGTGAATACCAGTTTATTTGAACGATAATAATAATAGTCGGACACTTCAAATGTGTTGTTAAGACCAATTCGGCTGCCGATTTTATCTCGAAAGCAATTTAATTGGATCTCGTTTCTAATTTAACCAAAGCACTTTCTCATTTGAATCCAGGAAGTGAGTCAGACGAATTGAAGTCAATTAAACGATCGATGGTGCAGGGGAAGGCGCACCAGTCTGGGGCAGGGATACACCCCCTCTTCCCCGCAAGCCAAGGGTGGGGTCCCGGCGGACCCCACCGCGGTTCACCCAAACAAACTTACCCTAGTGTACTCCTTGTTATTCTTCTACTTCCCAGAAAACCGTCGCCGTCTACATTCGGTCGTTACTCGCAATTTATAATTTATCGCCAGCTTGGTTATTGGCTGCGAATTGCTCGTTGACGCAAAATGTTTATGGCGCCTATCTGTTCAAGTATTTTTTTTTCTAATTAGCAAAACGTTGAAACGCTTATCATTCGAGATAAAGGCCTCACAGCTGATTAATGTTTACTTGCATATATTAATATTATATTGGTCGGTACTGTTTATAATATTACGCATTTGGTTATCACTATACAGTCCATTTGTTTACTGTTGCTCATAGGGTGACGCGATTGCGAACCCCGACCTCCTCGACTTGTGAAATCGTCGTAATAATCTACAGGGCTGCTACAATGAAATACGTATCTGCGCCATTACGCCGAGCTCTCCGTGTCGCTTCCAGCAACTGCCGTTACTCTATTACGAGAGTGCTCCCGTCACAGTCGCAATCAGCTATTGAGACGCACTCTCGTGTGTAGGGGGCGTTATTGTATTGCAGTAACAATCCATGTAGACATTATGTTAATGGTATATGTTGTGACGTGGCAACCCTAGCCGAGGTTGTATAGAGCGGTTGGGGCGCGAGCGGGGTGCGGCGGGCGTGCGCGCGCACTCGCGGCACCGCCAGTGGCGAGTCGCGGCTGAGACCGGCGCGTGGCAGTCCGGCCGCCCCCGCAGCTCGCACCGGTCCCGGCGCTGCCGGGCCTCCGCTCGGATGCCGCTGCCGGCCGCCGCAAGCGATGGTCCACGCCGGGCCGGCCGCGCGCGCGCCCTCTCGCGCGATGTTTGCTGCCGCTGAAAGTAAACCGCGCCGCGCCGTCTCGCCGCTCGGAATCCCAAAGTCTCCGTCGTTCCACTCGGGCCTCGATCTCGTTGCCAGCCAAGCGGCCACCAAGCGTTCCGAGAGCGTGTCGGACGTCGCGCGCGCTTTCCGGTTCGCGCTGTTCGCCGGCTCCGACATGGAGGGCCAGGGTCCGCCGCAGAAGGCGCCGTCGCCGCCGGACGCGCGCAGCCCGCCGCCCCCCGCCGCGTCCGCCGTCTCGCCCGAGCGCCCCACGATACCAAATGCCGATAAGGAAAGTTTGATGGTGCAGCTCCCCCCGCTGAAAGGTTCGTCGGTAATATCAACAATGCACCCGTGTTAGCTTTGCAGATAATGGACATCAATAGCGGCGAGCCCAGAAGGCAACTCCTAATCTCTGTTTACAAACCACCTCCAATGTTTGGCTAATTTTTGGCATCCGCGTGTGAAATGGCCGCGTCTATTTGTGGTTTATACCTAATTACTGAAGGAAACATATCGAACTGCGCCGAAGAAGACATTTTCAATACACTATCATGTACGACGCAGATAAACTACGTTGTAGTAGCGATAACTACATAGTAGTCGCCCACACCTCGTCACTGTCAGCCTTGAAGAGTCTAATCAGCCTCGCCGACCGAAACAATGCGGCTGAAGCACTGAAACTAGTGATTGACTATCTTATGCGTACATGTAGTATAGATGTTGGGGAAATGGCGAACACGCCGCAGAAATATATCGACCCATCGGCGGCCAGCGGTCGGCCCTGTGCTGTACGTGTGCCATGGGAACGTTGCGACGTCCTTGCGATGCACCGCAACCAGCAACAAATCATGCAGCACGATAATAGGGAGCTGCCTAATTGCTACCAAGCGGCATTTTTGTTTTAGACGCTAATGAGCGAAAGTAGCGCCACGAGGTCATTTGTCTATTTCTGCAGTCTGTTTAAACTCATCAAGATCATCATGAACACTATGTTTATAGACTGTCTTCAAGACTTTGATATTACTAATGTTTTTGTCATTTGGAAACATGTTTGTTTATATGCAACCTTAGGTGCGGCATTTAACAGTGTTTTTACAACTCATGGTTGTAAAATTTCTTCAACATAATCTCATAAACAAAGCATAATGGCCGGGTTGTTCCATCGTTAAAGTACACGTTTTACATTAATATCAGGATGAACTGCTAACTAAAATTAAATATTTATCTAAGCCCAACATAAGTCTGTTGACATTCGTGACCTCATGCTGATATCGTTTTACCCTGATAAACTAAGATAAACCAACATAACAATTTAACTAAAGATAAACATTATATTCTACGAAAGCAACCACGTTTATGTTTTCTACTGTTTTTAGTCCCGTAAACCAGAGATTAATCGGGAATCCAAAATATATACTAAACCAAAGAAATTTTCACGAGATGTTCATATGAATTTCGAAATCTACTCCTAGAGTTCTGAATCCGTAGAATTGTCGGATCACTACCAAAATACTTTTTCACACCCCTCATTTATACTACTCGCAGATTACGCGAAAAACGCAAAGCTATTGCGAGGACGCCGCCACTAATTTGCGGCTTCACACGCCAACGAAATTGAGCGACGGACGAAAAAAATCGAGGCTTTTACTACCATTTCTCTTGAACCCTATACTTACGCACCAAGTTTTCGTCAGCTATTTAAAAAGTCCCCTTTTGTTTCTGTTCATTTAGGTTATAACTCACCGGCCCCCTTGGAGGGGTGTCTGGTGCTGGTGACAAATTTATTACGAAACGAAGCACTGAATTGTCGGCAGAACTGTCTCTTTGCGTAAACTATTGTCCTTTTTGCTTGAATATTGAGTCGTAAATCTTTGAATACTTTAGCCAACCCGCAAGTAAAGGGCGCCTTCGTTTTATATTTATCCTCGCATTTTCAGAGTTTTTTCCGGGTGCTTTTGGCTTTGAAGACACTGGAAGTTTCAGACAGCTATCAGTTTTTAAGTTTATGATAAAGGACAATGACCAAAGTTGGTACCAAAAAGTCTCGCGCCTCAAAACCAAAATATTATAGTAATTAGTTTCATATTTTTTTACGGCATTACGCGTCGGGGATTTGATTTTTGAACTGGAAATATACTTTTCGAGTTTAAAAGTACGAATATTGTTTTACTCCCTTTATATGACGTTCCGTTTCAACTGAATATAAATGACGTTCCGTTTCAATTGAACAAACCCTTGTCTGTCGAGCGGACTCTAAAATTAATTACAATTAAGTAAGATCAGTACACCAAATCGATTTAGTTTGGTTTATTGCTATTTGCAACAAAATAGATTTTCTCAGCCTAAAGATTTTGATTTATCGATTACATCCCTAAATCCCGACTAGTTTATAGCACTTACTATACTCTATGGTTTATAGTTATCTTATCTGTGGCATCTGACATTTGTACTGTACTGACTGACTATTGGCAATGTAAAGGTCTAAAATAAAATCGAGTTTCAGTCAAGCATACTGTGGATGTTACTTTAACTCGTAATTCTTACTAATATTAGTGTATTACGCTGTTTTTAGAGCAATAATGTAATGTATGTGTGTTAAAATACGTCGTTGGTAGCGTCGAAAAAATAGACCTACTTTTTAGGTTAGTTTCGATTTTATAAAATAACTCTGAAACGCGGGTTTTTTTTTCAAAAATAATTTTTGTAGGAGTTAATACGATCAGTGTAGTCTATAAAAAACAAGGTTTGATTTTGATGCAGCATGGTACGGGATTCCATACTTCCATGAGCATTCTCTTTTCTCGAATTCCTTCATGATATACCACATAACTCACTATGTGAGGACACTTGGGGGGAGGCTGGACATAGCCAGCAGTGGACGTCTTTCGGCTGAAATGATGATGATACCTACCACATAAAAACAGGGCTCTCAAGTGTCTTGTTGTTTTACAGATAAGTAAGCGGAAAACTGATAAGTCGACATTGAAATTAATTAGCAAAAAGGAGCAATTTCTAAGTAGCCGCCCGGAATCTGTATAATTATGCCCGGGTGATGGAAATGGGCTCGCAGGTCGCCTCCTATTACATAGGGCTTAAACATAACTTACGAAGTAAGGGTGTACTTTAAGGTACACTAATGCCTAAACCTTCGGGGATTATGTTATGGAGATTATGTTATGTGGCGTGTTGTGTCAACCTATACATCCAGTAAAACATGGCCTCGGTTTGTATAGATTTCCGGTACAATGAGAGATCCGCATAAACTGGTTTTATATAGCTTGATTTGTTAACAGGTTCAATTAAGATTGAACTTGGGTTAGGAAACGACTTTGTTGATATGAAGTGACCTACAGTACCACTCTCCGAAGGTAAACATAGGTCACCTTAATACCTAATTCAATATTAATTTCGTTGTTCAGCTTGGGAACTAGTTTGACAGCAAATTATTCCACGCTTCAAAGTTTTACTATAAGCGAGTAATGTGGAATTTGAAACACAGGGAACTTCCAGTTGGGACAGGGCTCAAAGCTAAACACAACTATTTCTCTTCCATCGCGTGGTAGAAACTGTTTCTATAATAACGTTATGTTATGCTAGGTAGCTACGAGGAACTTTGTTTCGAATAAACTTAGTTTTGATTTCCAGGTGCATAGGTTTTCAGAGCTTTCTATGTAACTATTTAGTTACAACTTGGTTTAAGTGCAGAGACTTTACTTTACGCCGTAAAGATAGATACACAGTAATGTAAATCTATGCTTCATGTTTACATTTTAATCTATAATAACTTCATCACAATAAATAGGGAATATGCAAGAAATACCTACTATAAAACATTTCGGGACACTTGTTTCATTTTCTAATACAAAACTTATTTTACAATTTAATATTTTAGGTAGCGTGTTTTTGGTGAAACGGAACGCAAACTCAAAATGCATCGTCCTCGATAACGCCGGTAGTGACGTCAAAATATATGTGTCAAAAAACACTTTTATTGAAGTTTCACTAAGATTTTATTATAATATTGTTATTGCAATGTTTGCTTGAATAAAGCAAATTCAATTAGTAAAATGATTATATTATGGGTAAAAAATTAGATCATGTATACAAACCAGATAGAGGTAAATGTCGTCACGTAACATGACATCAATGACCGCGACAGTCACGGACGTTTGAATTGTCGTAGAAAATTTTAGGAGTTTAATATTTTTTTAAGAGACGAGCAGTAATTGAACTTACCTTCAAATTATTTTCTTGGGTTGATAGTACTGTATTTTATTAACTTAAGTGAAGCAAAAATGACATGCATGGATATTGCTAAATCTCAATCAATTTAATTTTATTTATCAACACAGATCAATTCTCAAGTGGTTAACTAATATTTTATTTACTTATGTAGGAACTACTTTCTCTATTAAATTGAAAACTACTGTCAAACAACCGAACTAACCTTTTAAGAACAAAAAAGTGTCAGGTCTAAAGAGTCTTGTTAATAATATGGGTCTTAGTACCATCAACATCATTCCAGCCAAACAAAGGTCTCCTTTGAAACATGTCCTTCACCAAAGATACCACATACAAAAAATAACCCAAAGCTTTCCTCCCCCAGATGCACCGGCGGCGGAGCGTGAACAGCTCTTCGTACAGAAGCTGCAGCAATGCTGCCTGCTGTTCGACTTCGCCGACGAGCCCCTGTCGGACCTCAAGTGGAAGGAGGTCAAGCGGGCAGCCCTCCTGGAGATGGTGGAGTACGTCACCTCACAGAGGGGCGTCATCACTGAACCTATATACCCGGAGGCGGTTAATATGGTGAGTGTAAAATAAAAATTGTTTATTCTTCTTGTCTATACCTACAGTATACACGCAATTAGCTGGTACTATACTAAGTACTACAAAAATAAACAATCAAAATCAGCACTATAAACGGTAAATATCCCGTTTCTTGTGTTAATTATAATGTTAGTGACCATGACAGTTTAAAAACTTAAATCAAAATCAGTTCATCCATTTAGGAGCTACGAAACTACAGACACACAAACACCCACATTATTCTAACACCTCTGTTTTTTCATCGGAGGTTAATGAAATACACGCGCATACAAATTTAGATACCATTAAGTTATTGAGACCATTGCCGACAACTGTTAGTATGTGGAAAATAATTGCAAAAGTAACAATAAAAGAACAGATAACGGATTCATGTCGATTTATCGAACATTTGTGTTAAATACTAAGTGTTTGTTATAAACATATTTAACACAAGTCTTGTAGTTCAAGTTTTAGAAAATTCTTGTTAAAAGCAGCATTCGTTGAAGAAACTCTTCATAAACATAATTTTCTAAAAAAGTACCTAAGTACTGTGATAAAGACTAGATTTAATGAAGCACGTCCTTTGTAGATTCAATCAGCTCTTGAACGTCTAGTCAGTACCTACCTACTTTCTACAGCGCCTATCTAACGCCTTTGTAACTGATAGGCCTGGCGACAGCTCTTTAGCTTGCTCGGCAAGATTCGAGATTGCCTCCGTAGTGACAGTTAAGAAGCTTCTGATATTGTAAGGGGTTCCTTGCAAGGAATATTTTTAATTGAAGGCTCACTTTTCGCTATACTGTGAGAGTCGATTCTCAGGATCATATTTTCAGATAGCTCTCGGCATCCTCTTTGTACATACGCCCGTGATCATTTTTATCCGACTTCTAAAACATGAGGAGATTATGTATACGGCGCGTATCTTTTTTTTTTTTCAATATACTCGGATTTCTTCGTGAATCTCTTCTCATTTAGTAGAAGCCCGCGCGCTTGTCCCATAATGGGTGTGGTGTAACAATATCCTTAACGTAGCAGAAAGGCTCTTGTTCTCCCCATCATTGCGACCATTTTTTTGTTCTGGACCGTACCTACCTTGTGAAACTTAAACTTGTGAAAAAACTTGTGAAAAAGTTGGAACTTTGACCGCTAATATCTCCGTAACTAGAAGGTACCCACCTTCTAGTTACGGAGATATTAGCGGTCAAAGTTCCAACTTTTTCACAAGTTTTTTGTTTTTTAATACAAGTTTTTAATGTTATAACTTTACTTTAAATACCTTCACAAACCCTGTACTATTCAATACATCCATCAGCACAATGTTTTGAATACGTTACATTGAATCTTACGGTCAAATGTAATTTTACCCCAAAAAAAAAAGTAGTTTCCCCAGCAATAATTTTTGCACAAAGAGTATAGTTTGATGTAGAGAATGCTTGGTTGGATGACGGCTTCGTGAAGAGTGCGTTTACACCTTGTATAAAGGATGGCATTTCTAGGTCCAAAGTTAACAAATTAAAATATGTAGGTAAGCACCAAAAAAGACCGTTATTTTTTCTCAAATAAATCACAAAATTCAGCAGCGTTTTACATTCTAGGAAGCGAGAAAAGAAGCATTAAAGTATAAAACATAAGTTATAGAGAATTAATAGATCGGTAAATTCTAAGAATATGTAAGGAAATCGAGTGACTAGTACTTATTAATCGATTGAAGATTGGGAATCGAGTTCCTTTAAATTATTTCTTGGTACTTATTAGTTCCATCTTTATTTTACAGTTGACAATAAAGTCTGGTCATCAACTGTTAATGACAGATAGGTAATTACTAATAAGTCAAAAAATATGCCATGTGCACACCACAGACAGTGAATATATTATATTCGTATTCGGGATGAATATTTACGCACCCACAGTTTTTATTCAATCACCTCAAACAAGTTCGTTTTTCGTATTATTTCTAAAAAAAAAACTATTAAAATATCTCCAATTGTAACAGAAAATATCCCAGATCTCACATTTTTTTTGGGTTTCGTTTTTATCATTTGGCTATTGTTCCCTAAAAAGCGATGCTCTTGCGTTTTCTTTCGTTCTTCTCGCTTTTATTAAACTCCATATAACTTCGATTCCTGAATAAGGAGTAATTTTTTCTTCACTTAAGTCAATAAAATACAGTACCTACTATCAAAAAGTATTAAAAGTTAAGTTCAACTACAAAAAAAAAATCAACAATTTTATATGACAGTTCAATCGTCCGTGACTGTCGCGGCCATGATGTGACGTCATTTACCTCAATCTGCCTTGTTTACATCAAATTTTTGTCCATAATAGAATAATTTTTCTAATTGTATGTATTTTGCTTTATTGAAGCAAAAATTGCAATAACAATATTATAATAAAATCTTAGTGAAACTTCAAGTACTTTTCAAATGAAAGTGTTTTTTGTCACATATCTTTTGACGTCACTACCGGCGTTATCGAGGACGGAGCGTTTTGAGTTCGCGTTCCGTTTCACCAATTTTTAAAAACGCTACATAAAATATGAAATTTTAAAATAAGTGATGTATTAGAAATTAACCTTTTGAATGCCAGAGCATAAACGCACGCGTGCCCATCACGCCAAACCACAATTTCACCAGCTACCATTTTGTCACATATTTGTGTCGTTTGGCCAGGGCACGCGCTTGTTTGTCATGTATGTGTCAATGGCGGTCAAAAGGTTAAACAAGTGTACCACAATGCTTTCATGGGCCAATACAAGGCATTTTTAAGTAATAAAAAAAAGTTTTGTAAGTATTTCTTGCATATTCCCTATTGCTGAATTCCATAATATTTTAGTAAGGACGTTATTATGGCGTCGCTCAAATAAGCTAACTTTGATTTAGTTAACGCCTGAGCCCAGAACAGAATGAAGTCGAGTCTTTGTCCTTTTATATGAATCAAACAAACAAGTGACTTAATTGTTTGTTTGATTTTGATTGACTTTAGAAACTTATTTACACTAGTATTTTGTTATTTTCTACTATTTTGTGTTTTTAGAAGTCGGTTGTTTTTTTTTTAATTCCAATTACAAAGACTTGGATTTAATTTGTGGACTTTGTGAACCCAGTGACTGAATCTAGAAATAAGCGTTGTTAAATAAATATTGATATATCGTCGTGACTCGGAAATAATGGTCTCTTCATTCCGAATTCCTCATCAGCCATAGCCCGTCTTCACCCACTGCTGAGCAGAGGCCTCTCTTTGTCTGTATCAATCTCAGCATAATTATAACAAAAATATCATTGTAAGAATGTTCACTAGAATCTCCTTAATTTCGAGTCAATCACGCAACAACGAACACTGTAAGGCCCTTGCGCTCTCGCTTCATGAAACACGAATTGTTTTCAAAGACCAAGAATATCCCGGCCGCCCTCAAAATAGCTACATTCATTTACTTTCAACTTTTCTTTAACTACCCTACATTTTTCTTTGAAAAGTATCCGAGGCTTCTCACGCTTAAATGCACTGAACAAAGGAAAATTGTTTACGGAACTTTTTAGGGTTCCGCCTGGGCTTTCGAGGTAAAACAAAGAACCGATTATCGTATTTTCGTTTTGTTTAATTTGTCTGCCGCAAAAAATGTGTGTTATTGTATTGTTTTGTTCTTGTTTTAATCGATAGTTTGGTTGTGAAACTATTGATTAAAATATTTTCAACAGATAAATTATATTATCTTGTAGATTGCTTGTATATATCAAAAATAAATTATACTTTTAACCTACATGGGGTCGCGTTGTTTCCTAGACACACCGACCAGTCCTGGTAGTCACTGGGTTGTGGAGGTCAGATAGGCAGTCCTCCATATAAAATACTGGTAGTTAGTTGCATCCGGTTGGACTGGAAGCCGACCTAAATCCACCATATTTAGGACCATAGTTAGGGAAAAGGCTAGGCTGATTATGGGGTCGGTGTGTCCTATCCGACTACTCGTTAAGGGTCTTTTTACACGCTTAGATATTATATTCTATATCGCTCGCTACTATCGCCATACAGTCACGGTTCATCCGCGATAGAACCGCGCACCCTTCCACCGTTCTCAACTCCTCGTTATCGATGTCGTGAGAAACAGTCGCGCGCTTGCATCGATACAGTAGCGACGGTGAAGCGCGTTTGTATCGATGCAGTAGCAATAGCAATACTGACGCACGTTGCATAGCCTGTCGCGCGTTTCAAATGCGCGCGGTGCAGAAGCACTTTTATTAAGGGTTTTTATCATATTTGCATGCCCTGATCAGCGTTTTCGAGTATATCTATCTCATTCTGTCACTTAAAGGCGTCATTTGATGGAGCGAGAAGTCCGGTTGCAAGCATCTGCATTCATTCGCTTCGGAAGCACATTAACATGCTAAATGGATCTCTCACAGTGAGAAGGAAAAAGATGCAACAAAATGCTGATCTATGGCGTCGGCGAAGGGCCTTAATAGATCAAGGCCAGCAACACAAAAGTCACTATCATTTATTATTAATAAAGGCCTCCGAACACTCGTAAGGCCAAGGTTTTGTTCAGGGAATTATTTATGAAGCCCCAGTACCGATTGTCTTCAGGTGTCTACCGGACATAAGTATTTATTTATGTAATAGTCTGTTATTATTTTGTTAAGACGTAGATATTGGTATGGGTTACACTTACATGTTTGTGATGTTTAGCTTTTAACACTAGAAGGGTTCGGAAACATGCCCTACCTTCAAAGACCGCGACCGTCAAATTGACGGTACCTACCTATCTTGGATGTTTGTGATTGGAACAAAATTATGAATTTAACTGTTGATTTTAATTACTTATATAATTTGATTAGGTATAATATTTATGACAAACAATTTTTATACTTTTTTTTTTACGCATTGACCATCAAACAAACAACTTTTTGGCAAACAGTGCATATTTCACAGGTGCGGTTTTTTTTTCATTTCGAATTAATTTGACATTGCCGTCAATTATGTGGAAGGCTGTTCTTCAGTAATAGCTATACACCATTATTTTTAGGTCGTTCTGGAGCCGAATACCATGAACTCGATCATCGAACTCGAAACGATTGGGACTATTTTTTTTTCAAAAAATAATAATAAAAAAAAACGAAAGAATAAATTTAATGTTTTTTTTTGTGAAATAATGTGATTTTCTGTATTTAATTTTTCTGTAGCATGTAACTGTTTTATGTCCCTAATAAATAAAATAAAATAGTCGATCTCATAACTGCTCATACCTCCATAATGTTGAATGTTACTTTTAATGTCATAAAACGTCCATGTCTAACTTGTTTTGCTTTACCAATGTCAATCTTAGTAGAGTATCAAGGTACTGTATCATTTTGTCAAATGTGGTAAAGCAATTTTTTGCAAGAAAGAAAGAAAAAACATTTATATGTATGTCGCAGGACATGACTTGCATACAAAAATTAGAAGAAAAAAATGAACATACAACGCATAACAAAAATTTATAATACAACATACTCGTAATACATAAACTAACTCGTTTTTTTAAGTGGGTAGCCAGAACCTACAAACTACAACGTGTCAATTCTTTCTAAACACTGCTGTCGTCCATGTTTGTAATATTTATTTACAAAAAAAAAAAAAACAAAAAAAATTGGGATAAGGGCAAGAGAATGATGATGTTGACGACATGAAAAGCAAAGAAAACATAGCATGTCTACATTTATTCTATATCAATTCACAATTCATGTACCCAGCTAAATTCACGGGCAAGGACAATAGCGCCCAAGTATTGAATGGGTTTTGATTGGCTATTGACAAATTGTCTATGATTTGACAATAAACATGTCTGAGGAGAATAGTGAGGATGCATTAAGTGAGTGGAGCTTTAGGTGTAAAAGTTAATTTTGACATATTGATCTATTCAAAGTTCGAGTGAATCGGTTTCTTCTAGGCAAGCGTGCTCTACCCTAGGCCGCGACATCGCTTCACCTCGGGCGAGTTGCGGCCAAACGCAAGCCTATTCAGTATTAAAAAAAAAAACAATTATATACAATTTATTTGTAGGTTCACTATATTTTTTCATTGATATCCAAAAAATTTGCATAATGTAAAATGTATTTTTTTTTTTCGAGCATAACTAGACCACGGCCTGTGGTAACGGACTAAGTTTTACATTACAGTGAAAATGGTTCACTTTTTATGAGCAGAAGCCTAATTTGCTTTGTATGTAACCTTACAACATTAACTAACCTTTTCCCCATTGCCCACAGTTCGCGATAAACCTATTCCGGACATTACCGCCCTCCTCAAACCCGAATGGTGCGGAGTTTGACCCAGAGGAAGACGAGCCCACGCTGGAGGCGGCCTGGCCACACCTCCAGCTGGTCTACGAACTGTTCCTAAGGCTGCTGGAGTCGCCAGACTTCCAGCCCAACATCGCCAAGAAATATATCGACCAGAAGTTTGTACTACAGGTCAGTGACTATAAGTGTTTTAAATATGGTTAATTTCGTTTGGTATTATAGG
This sequence comes from Eurois occulta, assembly GCA_950022335.1. NCBI lineage: Eukaryota > Metazoa > Arthropoda > Insecta > Lepidoptera > Noctuidae > Eurois > Eurois occulta. Next base: position 14,131,583 of record OX465497.1, read on the forward strand.
TTATATAGGTACCAGGGGTTCCCAAATTGTGCGCCGCGGCGCCCTGGTGCGCCGTAGAGAGCAAAGAGGGGCGCTGTGAGGCGCTTCTGTTTACTGTTCTCCGGAAACTAATCTTAAGTATTCGATAAAAGTCTAATGAGCGTGTTGTCTCACAGGAGTCAATGCCCATTTTCACGGAAAATCTTTCGAAGCTCACTTAATGGTTTTTAAAATACTTTGCCGAAGACGATCTCGAAAATTTTTCGTGAATCCATAATCCTTTCCATGCACAAGAAGAAGATAGTCTCATTGGTCTCTTGCGACAGCAGCCTTGAAATAAGATTCACGTTTCACGTGTTCCGATTTGGTGGAGTTTTTGATATTGGTAAAAAATGAATATCAAACTTTAAATTCAAAACCTCTAAAAATTCTCATTCCCCTTGCAACATCTTATTTATGTGAAGCCGGATTTTCAAATGTATTCTTATGTGTCAACACTATTATAAAAACTCTGCTTTTTTGACAAGCTAGGGTGCCGAGGCAAAATATTAAACCTGTTAGTGCGCCGCGAACTGAAAAAGTTTGGGAACCCCTGGGTTATACTATAGAGCAGTGTGTGAAAGTCAGTAACACAACGTCAAATCGTCTGTTTAACTTTATAATAATCTACCGGCAGATTTCAGGAGAACATTTTCTTTCAACTTATTGAAAGCTAAACTCAAGCAGTACGTCACTAACAACACAAAACTATTAAGTTAACGATATAAGCTAGTCTTTCACACAATAATTATGTCGACGTTCCTACCTACATTAAGAAAACAAAACTGTTAATTGCTGGACCACACGTTACCTTCGTCATGTATTTATTCGATAAGTGAACAATGTATGTTCTTTTAGAATAAATAAAGAATCTTTAAACCCAAATTAAAAAGTACCCGAAACGATTCGGGTAAAATGTAATTTACGGAGGCAGTTTTCGACCGGAAATAGTTATAAAATAGTTAGGTCGGTGTCGCTGCATGATCTTCAGAATCCTCACCTTTTCGATCAACTAAAACTAACAACTTTTATTCTTATTACGAATTATTTTTTATTAGTAGCTAGTTCTCTCAGAAACCTTCCCTGGCTTATAAAAAACATGTGCAAAATTTCATAAAAATCGGTTCAGTAGTTTAGGGAGTCTATAGGTAAGGGTACGAACAAACAGACAGACAGACATTGATTTTTATAAATACAGATTATAAGGTCAAAGTCGCGGGAATCCGTTGGACGCGAGAAACAGGACCTGTGGATGAGGGACACATGGTGTACACCTTGTATTGTATAACGGGCTGGTGTCCGCAACTCCACGTCCAGCTGTAATGATAATGATGAAATTAGCCAATTTTATTTCACTAAACTTTTAGGTTTCTCTATTTATCTATGGTAATGACGTCAATATTGATTGTTTACAAGCGTAATCAATAGAGATAGTGGAGAACACAATAGATTATTATCAGTGATTGATTACGCATGCCTTATTATAGATCAATAGATAATGTGGGACAAATATGCGCTATTTGATAACAAAAGACTGCCTCGTTGGACTAGTGGTCACAAGCGTGAATGCTGAGCATGGCGTGCTGGGTTCGCTTCCCAATCAAAACGTGTTATAATTGGGTTTTTCCATGAGGAATTTCTCAACCACCACCACACCACGAACCACGAAGCCACGAAGTCTGGATTTGTGCATGTTGTTAATAATGACAATTCATTATAATGGGGATTACGAAGCGACATTATTGGAGTACTGTCGAGTCTTTAGGATGCAGTTAGGCGTGCTACTTAAAACTGAAAAGAAAGTACTTGCAAATTTACAAAATACGCGTTGATAAGGGCCTGGCCTTGCCTTCGACAAGGACGTATCCACGGATAAGCTATTTTATGTTTACTAGTCTAACTGAAAGGGCATGAAGAAGTATCTCAATAACAAAGAAAACATAAAACAAATACATACTTACAATAACAACTGAGAAAATTACATAGTTCGCTTGAACAACTAGATATCTCAGTAATTGCTTTGTGAAATGCCCCGACAAGAACAACAGACTTATTTTATATAACGTCTGATATTCATAGATATGTACAGTAACGAGCACTAACATGTATACACGAAGCAACTTTTAAAAGTGAGTTTTCTCCTACTGTATTGATTAACGTTTTATGTTTTCTAGAATATAGTATTTTGGAAGACATGTTATAATAACAAAATAGGTAAAATACATATATTATGTATTAATAGGTTTAATACTATTCTCAAAGTAGAAACTGGTATTTGATTAGAAAATCGTTTCTAGGGTTCCGTACCCGAAGGGTAACCAACCCTATTACTAAGCCTCCGCTGTCCGTCCGTCCGTCCGTCTGTCTGTTTGTCAGCGGGCTGTATCTCATGATCTATAATAGGTAGAGAGTTGAAATTTTCACAGAATGTGTATTTCTGTTGCCGTTATAATAAGAACGAATAAAAGTGCGAGTCCGACTCGCACTTTTTTTTTAATTTTGCAATGTGTATACATTACATTGCTCGTGAGTGTACTTATTCGCGATCGTTCGTCGCGCCCTTGATAGTCTGTTATTGAAAGCAATTCCGCTTAGCGATTGATTTATAGTAACTGCTGGTAGTTGAAAACAAAGGTGTGGTATAAACTTGTACAATGTAAATGTAACGTTTTTCGCCGATGTTATTACATATTTCTTTATTTTTCGTGTGGTTAATGCGGCATTAACCACACGAAAAATAAAGACAAACAGAAAAGTCTGACACCAAGTTAGGCATTAATAATGAGGCAACTTGGTGTCAGACTTTTATGCATGGACCTCGAATTTGGTTCTACATGCAGTCTTTTTCCGAACTACCTGCAGCCTTTTCCCAACTATCTTGGGGTCAGCTTCCAGTCTAACCGGATGCAGCTGATGCTAGTATTTTACACGGAGGGACTATCTAAACTCCACAACCCAATTATTGGGTAATACGATACTCCGACGGCGATTAGTCACATTGCTCTTTCCAAACTCGATCAAATTAATGCCAATATGACATTTCTCAAAGTTCAATTTTGTCTTCTGTCCTGAAAAACAAAACAACATAAAAAAGAGGAGCTCGTGGCTAAATAATAAGATAACAGCCGCTTGGTTCGATCTTTAGATTAAGCCGCACTTGCCTAAGTTGGTCTGTGGATGTGTGGACCACCCATTACATACCGAGTTTCCTCCGTGCCTCGGAAAGCACGTAAATCCGTTGATACCGGCTGTCAATTTTATTGTAGATCATTGACAGTTGGCCCGAAAGTCTGCTATCCAGTCTTACCAAGGGGTATCGTGTTACCCAGTACTAACTGGGTTGTGGAGGTCAGATAGGCAATGTAAAATACTGATATTCAGCTGCATCCGGTTAAGACTGGAAGCCGACCCCAACATATTTGTGAAAAGGCTAGACAGACAGTGTCCTGAAAAACACAGTCACATTATACAACGAATTTCCTTACAGAAAAACCCTACAAAACTATAAATATTATAAGCTGGGAAACACAAGTCGCACGTAGACCAGTGAGTCGGTCAATTAATAAATTACATTGTGTTACTACAATAGCACCATTGGAAATTACGTACGTGCCTCGCTCCATCAACTTTATACCACGGTATATTGCTTTGACAAATTGAACTTTGTATTATCTAGATTATATTATAAAAGCAAGAACTCTAGTGTGGTGTCTCGGACCATGAACCTGAATAACTTCTTCTCTCCGAGTTACTAACGTCGAAATCCGGAGACGTACGAACTACGAAGGTCTTCGGTATTGGAAATCGCGTTATGAAACTCAAATGGAGTTGGGCAGGATACCTACCAAGGCACGGTGATGGCAGGTGGAGTAAAGCTGTGACCGAGTGGCGTCCAAGGACTGGCAAGAGTGGCAAGAGAAGTGTTGGTCGTCCGGCGGCGACATTGTTGCCATCGCGGGAATTATCCTAGATGAGGTTGGCACAAGAACGTGGAGCTTGGCACAAGAACGTGGAGCTTGGCACAAGCTCGGGCTGTTGATGATGATGATATTTTGTTTACAGCATCATGCAATGTAATGTAACCTACACACGTTAGATTCTTTCAGTTAAGTTTTTCTTTTATAATGTTCGTATCCGACTACATGATAAACACGTTCCACTGAATATAATGTAAGTAGCATTTCTGGATACATTCATCCGTCGCCCTTGATCGCGTTATTGAGAGCAATCCTCGCTTGCCGAGTGATTTATATGCCTTTTTGATTTATCAATGGCTGCCAGTCCTCGTGGCTTGATTGGCTCAGAGAGACCTGCTCATGCGTACTGTTACGGGATTTCTTCATTCTACACGACTTATGAAGTGAATGTAGCTTATTTCTGAAGAAAATTAGGTCATATCCCGGTGAATTGTGAAAAGTACTGGGAATATTGTATAGTCAAGCCCTAGGAAAAAAACGGATTTAGTTCAACAATTCAACACCAAATTTTAATTTGATATTTTCTACAATAACATTATGCAAGAATCGGCAATAGAAACACGGATTGTAATTATTTTTATCAGACTTTTCTTAGGAAAATTTCTTTACTTTTATTTCACGAGTTGGACAGAACCAACCAGTGGTCCACATTGGCCCTGGATTGAAGTATTTGGAAGTTATGTGTGCCTTTGTCCAGCAGTGGGCTAACGCAGGCTGATAGTAGTAGTAGTATACTTTTATTAGGAAAAACTTAATGTGTAGTCTTCAGTCTCGTTTTTAGTTTGTTAATATTTTTTTTATGTCCACGTACGTTTGCCAGTCGGCAAAGTGCTCCTCCAACCCCCTCCATTCCGGTATCTCACTCTCTAGCCGCTCTCTCCCATATTGCATTATATCAACATTTGAAAAAAAAAGACCTAAAAAAATTAAAAGTTTTTTTTTTCAAGTTCCTTGTAGATTTTGCTTCAATCCTTGTTTTTATTTTTGCATGATATCAGTTCTACTGTACACTTAGTGGGCAGTAACAACAGTTTTCCGCTTAAAAAGGTGTGAAATTCTAAGAATGTGCAACACAATTTTTCCGCCTGTAAATTGATTTTCAATAATAAAATATAATTCTACCGTAGAAAATGTGGAATGTAAATTCATTGTATAATTTTCTTAGATTGTAGATTGCATTCCGTTTTTTTTTTTATACTTACATTAGAAAATATTGAACGAACTTTAAAACTTTGATGGTGGGTGGGTATGATTACTTCATCATCACAATTTAAGAACCTCTGACAAAATCTGTAAACGAAAATATCGTCAACTTGAGTTTTAGCTCATACATTTTGTTTAACTAATATGATACTCCATAAGACCCATTGTACTTAGTTGTACGTATCACATAGCGTGCAGTAATTCAGTATGTAGCTGTATCAAGTCAACACAAGTCATAGATACGAAAATCAATAACAAACGTCGCATGCAATAAACCTACTCATGCAGACATCAACTTCAACATGTATAAGTGCCTACCCCAGCCATGGAAGCTATAAGGTCTTGTTGACAATGACAGCGGGTAACAGAGCGGTAGCGGAGGGACAGCTCTTGATAAATCAAATCAAGTGTCATTTATTCAAGTGGGACTGACAATAAGCACTTTTTGAACGTCAATATTAATGAGACGCCTCACAGATCGCACTCAGGACAAGCTTACTTTTAACTGCAATTCTTTGGGCCACTATTTATTTCAATAGAAGTCGGCTTTCCCAATAAACGCTTACCGCCGCCGTTCCCGCTCTTAGCGCTATCTTTGAGCACACAGCCTTACATGATCGATTTCAATGAATCTTTCATCGCAATACTCAATTTGTTTACGACCTATATCATGTGAATAGAAACTCCTTTTCCCTTTGATCTATTAATTTAGTCTTGTTTACGAAACCTCCTTTTTGTGGTGAATGGTGTTGAATGTTAATAGTGGAAAAAAGTAACGCACTAACAAGGTCGCCTTTGTACAATCTGAGCCTTTTTTGTGTTAGGGGATCAAATGTCTACATTATTTTGTAAACAAACAATTTCTTATTTCAAAGAAAGAATAATAAGAACTGGGTTACAATAATTATTTTAGAAACACTGTGTAATTATAAGTAACCAAGAATACAAGGTGGAAACGGACGCTTCATGAAGCCGTCAACCAAGCATTCTGTACATAAAACTAAATAACTCTGCTCAAAAATGATTGCTGGTAAACGTCTTTTTTTTGGGGTGAAATAATGTTTAGTATAGTTTCACAGTAGGACTCAATGTAACGCACTCAAAACATTGCTGATGGCTTTATTAAATAGTATGGAGGTCGTAAAGCTATTCAAATTATAACATTAAAAACTTGTATTTAAAAAAAAAAAAACTGAAAGAGAGAGTTGGAACTTTGACACCCAATATCTCCGTAATTAGAAGGTTCCCAGGTATAGTCTAGAACAAAATAATGATCGCAGTGACGGGGAGAACAAGTGCCTTTCGGCTTCGTTAAGGGTACTTTTACACCCAATGAACGGTTTTGAAATCATGATCATTACTATGATAATGCTAATGTAGTAATGTCATACAATTCTTCTAGGTATTTACAAGCTAGCAGGTGAAAAGGTTACTGCTGACACTTTTGACATAATCCCTCGTTTAGAAAGCGCGGTGGTCGAGCCTCTGATCATCAAATCGCGTGTTAGCAGGTGCTGTGATTGAATTACTAAAATAACAAAAACCAATCAACTTTAACAGGAAATTAGGGTTCCAGAAACTTGAGGTTAGAACGCCTTTTACAACTTGTGAAAAAAATGGGAGACTTTTTCATTTTGAAAGGCATTTTATTGTACACCATGTGCGTACACCATATAAAAGCAATTAAATAGACAAACATATTTATAACCAGTGTAGACTTGGATCATGCATGACACAATTAGTGACTATTAAATGAGCAATATTTGTAAATACACACAGGAGAAATTCCTAGTGTGGGCAACGTTTTTTTAAAAATGAAAGAAAGAAAGAATATATGTATATTTGTTATCATTATCACGTTCTCGAAAACGGCTCTAATGATGTCGATGAATAGGCGTTTACGGAGGCGAAAAATCGATTTAGCTAGTCTCATATCTGGGAAAATTCGTTTTCTCTATTTTCACCTGAGCAGAGCTCGGTCGCCTAGAAACTTAATAATATATATATTTTTTTTTTATTGACGCAACTACAAACTTGACTACACGCCAATCTGGGGTAGCTCAAGGTAATATAATCGTTATGTTATATTTTTTCTTTGGCCCATTCGATTCCACTTCTTGGTCAAAACCCGTGTCTCCATTTCTTACAACTCCCACGATCTCTAACTTCAGTTTCGTTCTTTTATCTTATATAACTTGTATTAACAAAAAACTTCTCGTTGTCCACAGCTACTAGAACTGTTCGATTCAGAAGACCCTCGGGAACGAGACTTCCTAAAGACGACGCTACACAGGATATACGGAAAATTTTTAGTACTCCGAGCCTACATACGGAAACAAATCAATAATGTGTTCTATAGGTAAGTTTTGTCGATGTGCATGTGATAGCGCTGCGGTATTCAGACACGTACGGTCAACTTCGAAATGAACGATGAATTGGCTTACATTAATTTAATTTTAACAAGAACTTTGAGAGGGCTGTTTGCTGTTGACTGCAAATAATAATACTATACTGTTACTAAAATAAAAAATAAAACAGGTGTTTCCTACAAAACTGCAATATCTACACGGTCAAAATGTATGGAACAGATGATTTTTTTAAAACTGCCGATAATTTTTTTTAAATTCATTTGACATTCAGTCATCAATTGTTTATGGAATATAAAAGAATATGCAGCTCAATTTTTATTTGTTTCAAAGCCCTTATTTAAAGACAAAGATAGTAAGACAATGGGTCGATCAGGGCTGATTCTTTGATAACGATTGCATTCAATACGGAAGTACCTTTACGTGCTAGAAGGCGTGTATCAATTGTTTATTTTACGACGACAATAAAACATGTAGTATCAGTTGTGCAGAGCATCTGGTCACAGGAAACCAAACCTATAACTGATACTGATAACAGTTTGTTAGTTTTGCATTTGACAGATGTTGCGATCCACTCTCACTGACTAAAAACCATCCTTGTTCCTTCTTTTGCCCTTTATGTTCCAGGGCCGCGGTATCTCTTTCGAACAGTCCCGCAGCCCTGGCAGGCACCGGCCCTTGCGGGCCCCTCCTGTACTCTCATATGCCTTGGAATACAGCTACAAAGGCTTTTGCTCTTCTGCTTTATTGTTTTCACTGCTAGGACGGTTTTACAGTACTCATCATCTTCTTGCCCTTGTCTCATTTTACTTCAGGTCGGCGCTACACGTTTTCTTCTTCCATTCTCCCCTGTCAGATGTCACGCTATCATTTACTCCTTTCCCTTTCGTGACACTCCTCGTCCTCACACAATCCATCCGTCTTTTCTTTGACGGTATTCCGCTACTATGGATCTGAATATTACTTTTGAATGTCTTGTCCTATGTTGACGTCAGTAAAGGACATACGCGTTTGCTTAATTATAGATTTCTACACCTGTATCACGATCACACCTGAATCGATGTGCGTCAGGGTCACTATTGTCATGTACTTTGTTTTTTTTTTTATGATTAATGTATCCAATGTGTACATTTCTGTACGAAACGGGAATTACTGTGTAGCTAATTGTTCATAAATGTATGTCGTAAATAAGGTACAAGTCAGGGAGATACAGGAAAACTAATAACATAACATCACGCCTGTAATCCTCGAAAGGTTAGGCAGAGGTGTACTCATTAGTACACCCGCATTTCGCCAGTTATGGAGCGAGCCTATTGCTATCAACCGGGCAGCACAAATCCAGACTCCGTGGCTAACTCATAATAATTATAATTCATTATTTGAGTATAAAGATAATTTTTAGGTATTTTCCGTGATAGTTAATTTTACTCACATAATATAATGAAATAAAATTAGCCATTACAATTATCATTTTCAGCCATAATTTCCTACTCATAATCCGTTAAACCACAATAACACAGATTCGAACAGTTTTGATGTACCTACAGTCCATACAAGATAAATGATCCGCCGTCTATTTATGTATGAGGAAACGTGACGAACAATAATAACTAATTACATCTCGTTGTTCATTCACGTGATAAAATTAAACATGTAACTCGAATGGCCACACTTCATTATAAAGCTAAAGGTGTCTAGTTTAACCCTAGAAAGATAGTCTGCGTAAAAATGACGCATAGATTTTCGAAATATCGCTTTCTCTTTCTAAATAGCGCGAATCCATAGCTGTGCTTTTAGGACATCTCATTCGTCACTGGGAGCTTCCGTATGGCACACGTGTCAGTAAGGTAAGTGTAACCGATTTTGAAATATAACGACCGCGTGCGTCAAAATTACGCATGATTATCTTTTATGTGACTTTTACGATTTTGACTTTTATAATTTGATTCTATTTTTTTTATGTTATTATAACTGTATATCATTACTTATATTATTACTTTCTTTTTATAGATATTGAAGCAACAATGGGAAGTAGAAATTTGGACGAAGACCATATCCTGGCCAGTCTCATGCAAAGTGACGACGAGCTTCCCTGTGAGGATACCGACAGTGAAGTATGTGACCATGAGAGTGAAGATGACGTGCAGAACGACACAGAAGAAGCTTTTATTGATGAGTTAGAAGAGGAACAGCCGACGTCAAGTGAAAGTGTAAAAAAAATAATAAAGTCGTCTTGTAAAAAGTGAAAAAAAATAATATGTCGTGAGCATAACATTGATATGTGCCAAAACTGTTTGTAATTGATTTTTATAGAATTCTATGCTCCTAATATGTAAAAGATATCGTTATTTTTGATTTTGTGAAAAAAAAGGCTGATTGTTATAGTTAAAAATAATTTATAATAATAGAAAAAGTAAGTGTTAAAAAAATTATTTGATTTATGAAAGAAGATTATAGCTTTTGTTGTTTTTTTAATAAAAATTATTTATAAATATATTATCTGCAGTTTTAATTATTCTAATATATGTGTTTATATATATAACATACAATTTTATTGAAATAAATTAATAAACACCAACCTACAGCTAAATAAAACACATGCGTCAATTTTACGCATGAGTATCTTTTCCGTACTACACAATATGATTATCTTTCTAGGGTTAAAATACATTACGTACATGTTTTAATGGCTCTGAAATATTCACATTAAATGACATACCATCACGCCTGTAATCCCCGAAGGGATAGGCAGAGGAGAGGAGCATTTCGCCAGTTATGTTTAAGTCCCATGTAATAGGGGGTCAGCCGATTGCCATCAACCGGGCGCAAATCCAGACTCCGTGGCTGCTACTGAGAAATTCCTGACGGAAAGACCCAATAACACTAAGGCGAACCAGCACGCGTAGCATGACCAATTCCATCTCTATTCTACGTAGAATAGACAAAGCTCTTTCTATACAACTGGACATGTCTTCTGCCCGAGCATGGGGCAGCCCGTAGACTCGAGTTTCTACGAAGACAAATTTTAATACATAGAAATTATATCCATAGCAACAGAGAAGTAGCTAGTGTTATATTCTGGGAATCTCGATCGTCGTGTCACTAACTCAGTGTTGGTGAAAACAGGAATTAGGCATGCAGTTAGGTGACACTTAGTGTTGGTGAAAACGGGCAATCAGATGTCACTAGTGTTGGTGAAAACTGGCAATTAGGCATTGAATTAGGTAACACTTAGTGTTGGTGAAAACGTGCAATTGGGCGTATCTTAGTGTTGGTGAACGGGCATTAGGCATGGTCTGATAAAATCTTCGCCGTACAGCATCCCAGGTCACAAGCTCCGGTTAATTCAAATACAAAATCTTTCATTCGAACGGAGGCTCATAAAGGGTTAGTAACATAATCCTTAAAAACTTAAGTTTACTAACAACACCATACGGTGACAAAAAAGCAGCCAATGCTCGTTTCTTTCGGACTAAAAACTGAGGAGACGGCGCCGGTAGGACCCCGACATGTTTTTAAAATCAATGTAGGTCAATAAACACAAACGCGACGTAATAAAAAGAATCTTGTCTAGGTCCATGTGATGATGTATACTATTTAACATTTGTTGGGAAGAAATGTTTCTGCCCCCAAATGTCAAAAGTAGAGAAAAATTGTCGTCACGCTTGATGTTGTATAGTTGTAGGCTTTTTTTCGACTGAAGAATAGAAACATATCCTTTTCACACTTTTAACATCGTCATGCTTACGACGATAGAAATCTTTCTACAATCTGTCATTTTGTCGATTCTTCGGTAGACATAACCCGTTTCCACTGTGTTCATGCTATGCGTGCTGGGAATCGGACCCAGGATCTCATACTCGGCAGCTCGACTAGTAGTCGCACCCAAAGAGGCACTCTGAAATATTCAAGATAGTTTAATATGCAAGAGATGTGCGGGAAATAGGATTTACAACATATTATGTTTCTGAATAAAAATAGAGCAGCTTTGTTTGTAAACGGCCATCTAATATATCATCCGTAACGACATAATTATCATTCGAATTGTTATTATCATCAATATTGATAGTCGTTGCAACCAATTTCTTTCTAAAGCCTATTTTTTTTCTCGGATGGGAAATCATCAAATGACCCCTCCCACTCTGGGCGGAGCGGAAGGGTATAGTCAGACTTATAGTGACTAAAACCCATCCATGTTCCTTCTTAGGGTTTCTTGTGTTCCAGGGCCGCGGTATCTCTTTCGAACAGTCCCGCAGCCCTGTCCTTCTAAAGCCTCGATTCTAGTTTTTATTATATTCTCTTACAACAGATAAACGAAGCTATTCCCCTACAAACATTGCAACAACAAAAATATAGACACAACGTGTGAATTGAACAGTTCAATTTAAAAGCGAGTTGCTACCAGAAACATCGACATCCAGCGTTGCGTACGTGGAAATCGCTTTCTATGTAAATGCCTCGTCCTTACTTCACGAGTTATTTCCGATGTTATAACGTACGGGCGCGGACTGAAAATGTTTAGCAGATTTAAAATTCGTTTCCTTCGCATAGATCTAAAATGTCATAACCACATGCATTTATGATTCAAAATTGTATATCCTCGACTGTATCCGTAGTAAAGAGGTGGTACTCTTTGATGATAAAATTTCAATGTTTTTCATCATGTACCTAATATTGTTCCTATTTGGAACAACACGTAACGTATTTTGTGTGTACATTGCAAATTTGATATGCAGTACTTGGGATGGGTTAATTGCAGGCCGGAGCCTAAATTTTTGCCAGGTTGAAAGAAAGAAAACAAGAAAAGGTATTTGTTTGTCTCGCATAACAAAATAATTAAAACTAACAATAAAAAAAATCTTGTTTTTTTATAATTTTTATTGCTAAAAATATTTATAAATGGTACATAAGAAAAACTTAAAAATGAGATATACATTAAACCAAAATTGATCCTGTATGAAGCCAAAAGGGTGCTATCTCAGCATGGTGCTGAAACATTTAAAAAAATGTGGTTGATGTCAATAGTCTTAAAAGCGAGTAAGACGTAACTGGTGAAATGTGGGTGTACGATAAGTACACTTCTGCCTAACCCATTTTATGTACCTAATAAACAAAGGAGATGTTTTATTTATGTTTTTTGTTTGTGTCCAGGTTTATCTACGAGACGGAGCATCACAACGGCATCGCTGAGCTGTTGGAGATCCTCGGTTCCATCATCAACGGGTTCGCGCTGCCGCTCAAGGAGGAACACAAAATGTTCTTATTGAGGGTAAGCACATTTTACATTCACCAACCCGCACTGGGCCCACTCTCTTTCACAGAGAGACCGGTAGCCCAGACTGAGAGGGCCCAGCGGTTACCTTTCTTCCGTTGATAAGGATTGGTCGTTTTTTTGCAGCATTAAGTTGTAAGGAGTGGTATGCGTCAGCTGATTTTTGAAAATTGAATGTTGACTCATTGTCAGCAATGCATTTCGCTCACTCGAAAAATTGCTCTTTTTCCACCCAAGAGTGTCACTGCAGGTGATTAGGATTGATTTAATTATGACATGTGTTACCGTTTACAAGGAACTGTGATAACCAATCCACCTGCTTAACGCTGTGATTTATGTAGTTTCCCCTGATTGTTTGGTTTTCTCATGATGTTTAGTAAGTCTCATCATCTGCCTAGCCTTTTCCCAACTACGTTGGGGTCAGCTTCCAGTCTAACTGGATGCAGCTGAGCACATGGACCGACTGCCTATCTGACCTCCATAACCCAGTTAGTACTGGGTAATACGATACCCTTTTTTTAAGACTGGTTGTCAGACTTTCGCGGGCCACTACCTGTAACGACTGTCAAAGATTTACAATTGACAGCCGGGACCAACGGCATAACGTGCTTTCCGAGGCACTGAGGAAACTCTATATTATGTAATGAGTGGTCACCCATCCACGGGTCAACCACGGCGAGCACGGCTTATCCTAAAGGTAACCCGAGCGGATGTTATATTAGGAGTTCAGCAAGTCCCAATGTACCCAAAAAAAAATCGTTGTTTCATTTCTAATTATATTATTTATGTAATTATTTTCAGGTATTACTACCGCTGCACAAGGCGAAGTCCCTGTCAGTGTATCACCCGCAGCTCGCGTACTGCGTGGTGCAGTTCTTAGAAAAGGACCCCTCGCTCACGCAGCCTGTTGTTAGGTATGTAGCTTATGAACAACTAACCTCGCATGTGATGGTGACTTACCAACTGTTTCTGAAACTCGTCTGTGATGTTGTGATTCTTTGACGGAAAGAACAACTGCCACACTAATCATGAGATTTGATTTGACAGTAAAATTAGGGTCGATATTTCAATAACTTGTTAGGTAAAACTTATCTGGCGATTCAAAAATCAGTCATTCATTTAATGCTGGTATATACAGAGTGGAAGTGACACCGACGCATAAACGGTTATCACGTATTCAGTACATCATTCTGGGCCCATCCCGAAAATGTATGGACCAGCATTTTTTTTAAAATTACTTTTGTATAAATCTTCCAAGTGTAGTACCACCATAATACGATGTAAAGAAACCTAAGATTATTAACTATGTAAATAACTGAAGCGTAGAAGACACACACAAACCATATTCACAACTAAATATGAGCTACTTGAGCTTGATCTTTGATATTTCATAACAACTAATGTGTATTACCCATATTTGCAAAATAAAATTCTATTCTATTCTACTACTTCCAATTTTCAGATTCCGCACCACAGTTGCTCATCTTTGTGACTTACAAAGGACAATGACCAAAGTTGGTACCAAAAAGTCTCGCGCCTCAAAACCAAAATATTATAGTAATTAGTTTCATATTTTTTTACGGCATTACGCGTCGGGGATTTGATTTTTGAACTGGAAATATACTTTTCGAGTTTAAAAGTACGAATATTGTTTTACTCCCTTTATATGACGTTCCGTTTCAACTGAATATAAATGACGTTCCGTTTCAATTGAACAAACCCTTGTCTGTCGAGCGGACTCTAAAATTAATTACAATTAAGTAAGATCAGTACACCAAATCGATTTAGTTTGGTTTATTGCTATTTGCAACAAAATAGATTTTCTCAGCCTAAAGATTTTGATTTATCGATTACATCCCTAAATCCCGACTAGTTTATAGCACTTACTATACTCTATGGTTTATGGTTATCTTATCTGTGGCATCTGACATTTGTACTGTACTGACTGACTATTGGCAATGTAAAGGTCTAAAATAAAATCGAGTTTCAGTCAAGCATACTGTGGATGTTACTTTAACTCGTAATTCTTACTAATATTAGTGTATTACGCTGTTTTTAGAGCAATAATGTAATGTATGTGTGTTAAAATACGTCGTTGGTAGCGTCGAAAAAATAGACCTACTTTTTAGGTTAGTTTCGATTTTATAAAATAACTCTGAAACGCGGGTTTTTTTTTCAAAAATAATTTTTGTAGGAGTTAATACGATCAGTGTAGTCTATAAAAAACAAGGTTTGATTTTGATGCAGCATGGTACGGGATTCCATACTTCCATGAGCATTCTCTTTTCAATTTCAATGCTCATTTATGAAATGTTGAAGCGGTTCTATACAGTCGTATGAAACTTGCTTTAAAAACGGTTGGTGGTAAAAGACGACATTTGGGCATTAACTGTTCGATGTGGAATATTGGCCCACAGGTTTGCACGTTGTGCGGCTCAGGTTAAGGTGACGCTTTTCAAAGCCTACTGTCAATCCTTTTACACGTGCAGCCTGTGGGTGAACTTTACGCAAAGGGCATATAGTGGCCTGCGCACACAATATAACAACATGTTCCGGGTGTTGATGGGGCTGTCGCGATTTTGTAGCGCGTCCGGCGCGGACGTTGATAGTTTTTCGGCCATCATGCGCATCTCTGCTACGCCGTGTTCGCGCCAGCCCCAACACCATTCTTAGAACGCTGACTGATAGGTGGAACTCTCCGATCTTGGGGCGGTGGATACGACTGCACGTAGTCAAGTAGACATTCCGCAGGATCGGCGTGCCTCACGCAGCTTAGAATAAATGTTAACTGACACTTGTTTATAAGTTTACATTGTTGCTAACAAAGATGGAAGTGATTCTGAAGTAAATGTTTATTTACTAAACATTTTACTAGGTCAACACTGAATATTTAGTTTCCAATTTCCAGGGCGTTATTAAAATACTGGCCGAAGACCCACTCGCCCAAAGAGGTGATGTTCCTGAATGAAATGGAGGAGATTCTGGACGTGATCGAGCCTGCCGAGTTCCAAAAGATCATGGACCCGCTGTTCAAGCAGCTCGCCAAGTGCGTCTCCAGTCCGCACTTCCAGGTATGTTGAGACACTCCATACATATTATTTTTTATCTAAATGACTTCAAAACAATTATTTATTTATTTCCACGACACTTATTCTAATATCACAATGTTTTGCCATACACGCAAACCTCTTAGGGCAAATAATCAGTATTTATAAGATTAGGAGATCTTCTTAGGTATTTCAGATAGATAATGCCTAAATAAACATCTTATTCATAAGTCGGATATTAGGATTTCAAACAGTCGTTTCTTAGTTGTCATGATAACTTCAAAACTTTTCATTGTCTACTTTTCAATGATGGACTATCCATCTTACGCTATATTTCTCAAAGTTAAATTTAAATGTTATGTCATAATGTGTGAGGAGAATTAATTATAAAGGTGATCATTTACTGCAATCTTAGCTAGCCAGCATGAACCAAACCAAACCAGCATACCTGTGAGATATTTCTCGATGGCATGTAAATCCAAGTCAGAGGCCCATGGATGGCATACGACTCTGACCACACGTTAGGCACTAACCACACGATAAAGAAAAGCCACCCACGATACAGGAGAAATTCCTAGTGTGGGGCAACGTTTTTAAAAAAAAGAAAAAAAAAAGAAAAAGAAAAGAAAAGCGCTAGCCTGCGTGATAAACATAACTTTTTTGCAAAAAATAAAACCGACTTCAAAAACACAACAAAGTGAACAGCAGTGCTTTAGCTTCAGAAGTCGGTGACTTTTGTTTGTTTGTTGTCGGTTAAAAATTGTCAAAGTAGTTTTGGTGAAACATTAAATGGAACTTAACATACCTAACTAATCTGGGTGTACTGTACACATCTGTGTACCCCCTCAGAGCATACAGGCGTGATGTTACGTTATGGTGTTGTGTAAACAACAAACATCCAAGCGATTGCAGCAACCACGACAGATTTGCTATCTATTTTTGAAGAGTCCCATTGTATATCTCCGAAGATCAGCATCAGATCTTCACCAAATTTAAACGGGATCACCGCAGAAAAAAATACTTCCAAACAAAAAAGAATCATAAAAATCGATTAACCATTGGCGAAGATATCGCTGAACATACACACAAAGAAAAAACAGACGAATTGATTAACCTCCTCTTTTTGGAAGTCGGTTAAAAAATAACAGCAAATCCTCCACTTTCCAGGTAGCGGAACGCGCGCTATACTACTGGAACAACGAGTACATCATGTCCCTGATCTCGGACAACGCGACACACATTCTGCCTATAATGTTCCCGTCTTTGTATCGGAACACCAAGAGCCATTGGAACAAGACCATCCATGGACTGGTCTACAACGCGCTGAAGCTGTTCATGGAGATGAACCAGAAGCTGTTTGATGAGTGCACGCAGCAGTATAAGCAGGAGAAACAGAAGTAAGCGATTCTTGATAATATTTGATATCCATAATAATAGATACTGGAACACCAAGAGCTATTGGAACAAGACATCACGGACTGGTCTACAACTCGCTGAAGCTGTTTGTTCATGGAGATGAATCAGGAGTAAGCGATACTTGATGTATTTGCTTCGTTCATAGTAAGAGATGGATTTATGCTTTTATTCGGAATTACGAACCGAAACAGGCAACAGCGATCCTCTGCTTATGGCGGGCATCAAAAGCTGATATCGAAAAAAAGAGACAATCGTAAACGCCCGTCAAATGTAATTTCACTCTTATCATTTCTTTTCACGATGTTGCTACAATAATTTACTTTCGTGCAGGGAACGTGAGCGCCTCATTCAACGTGAGGAAGTATGGCAGGCATTAGAAGCGAAGGCGCGCGTGGCCTCTGGCGACCCCAAGGACGACCTGTGCGGCCTCACGTACCAGCGCATAGAACAGGAAGCTCATGAGGTATGAACGAATACTTATATGTCGTATATACGGGATGGAAGGGCTCCTAATGATGTGCCGAATACGTGGTAAACGTTTTCGCGTCAGTGTCCCTCTACCCCGTACATCTAGACCAAATCAAATCATTTATTGCTTTGCCAACAAGGTGATAGCACAGAAAGGGGTTCTCCCTTTCTTTTTCAGCCAGTTCCAAGTATAGGTTTCCTCCATAGCACGTCATGTTTCCCGATCTTGTCCCCCCGCAAACTCTTCAGCTACCTTGACTAGGTGTCGACCATGCGGGTTGTAACCGGTAACCCACGCTCCATTTTGGTATGCGGTCTCTAATCAGCTTCATGAGCCAAGTATTTGATACAGGCGTCTGTCTCTGTGTGGCAATGTGATGGCGTGCATACCCTGACTAAAAACAACGGAATTATACCTTATGGCGTATTATGCAACTCTATTAATACAAATACCTCCTCCACAGCTCCGAAAACAAGGCTACAACGCGAGCAAACCCTTACTACGCAAGAAATCAGAACTCCCCGCGGACTCCACAACCGTCAAGGCGTTGATCGAGCACAAGCGTGCGGACCCGTACCTGCCCACGCCGCCAGACGTCAACCAGTGCTAGCGCAAGACTAAGAAAGCCCGCACACAGAACTCGAGCCTTGACAATCATCAGTTGTAGATATTGATGTCAAAATGGCGGAGTCTCGGTCTGCATAGAAGCTAAATGATGATGAAGGAGCCCTATGCCAAATGCCTTATGAGTTGGTGGATTGAGTTCCATAAGATACCTTCCAAAAGTTGGTTTCAATGTTCGATGGCCACAATGTCACTAGAAATGTTCGCGAACTAGATTGCTAGAAAGTGAACATTGATGGTTAACAGGCTCAACATCAATTCCACCTAAAAACTCAAAAACGAGAGAATTACACACAGATTTGTCAACGGCCTCTACAATATTGAGTAACCAAACAAACAGATTTGACAAAATTATACTATGAAATTATGCCAAGACGTGTTTCTAAAGTGCCGGACATTTGACCGCTGGCAACACCGCGGTCACAGAGTGTGCGAGCGAGAGGACGCTATATGAGTGACACGAGTGACGCATTGTGCTCGATATTGATTAGTTAGTACACATATATTAATACGGTAGTGTCCTTTTGTTGATGTTTTATATCCACTTGGGTCGACAATCGCGGACGAATCGCGTGATAGCCGAACAATCGGGAGGCTTTCGCTTTTGCGTACCGCTTTCCCATTGGTCGGTTATCACGCTATAAAAATTGCTACTTAATGTACTCAAAGCACTGCTGTTATTGTATTATAATGTAAAAGGAGGTTCTGTCATTCGTCGCGTTGTCGACCTGTATTATACGGACATGTGATGCTAATTGTGAGTGACTGGATGTAGTTTTCTTTCTGTGGTTCTCACGAATTCATTTCGATTGCTTACTTGCAGAACTAAAAGGAATCTGGCATACTAACCTCCGGTTTTTGAAAATCTCATCCATTTGGCTGCATATCAATTTAACTTTGTAAACAGGCTTAACGATCGGGAGCTTTTCAGCAACCGATGGTAAAGCCCGGGCTCCGCGAAAACGACGACGAGCGTAGAGGTGCAAGATTTGACCAATCATAGACGCGACGTCGATTTCACGAATGTGATTGGTTGATCCGGGGATTTCTCCTCCGATCGGCTCGTCCCCCGCTTTGGTGAAGTCCGGGACTTACATGCGAAGTCAAAAATCATGTCTGTATTCCTACAGTTCAATTCGAAAATTTCAACTGTACTGATGGCTTTGTCCATTCAGGACGTTTCATTCAATACGCATCACAAAGCGGCTCGGTTTTACTCGTTCTTTTATAATTATAACTTTATATGTGTCAGGTTTAAACACCATTCCACGCCAGAACCACCTACGAAATGTTTTGAGACATTTTAGCCCAAATCGTGTATTAATTTAAACTATATCTAGATTATAATCATGTTGATTTAAAAGCCATACTGTTCTAGAATACGGGAGAAGATTAATTGTGATCGAAAATAAACAGTAAATGATAGAAAATTTAACTTTTCATCAATATCTACTGATCACAGCTGATCCTTGCCGTCTCTATTTAAATCTTTAATTTATTGTTTATAGAAACCAAATACATGAACACATGTTTATACTATCTATTTGTTTGACATAGATATTTTTCTCTAAAGATTTCACAATTATGTAAAAAGTATATTTTTATGTCAAACGGTAGATAATTATATCTTATATTTTAGTCGACTTTGTATAAACGGGCGAGAGAATACCTGCACAACTAACTGCATAGCATTTCATTTAATCATTACTTAACATATTTTAAAATCCCGTGTTTATATTATTCTCGCCTTTAGAAACGGAAACATATTTAGCTTATGTCACTACACCTAATACATAACTAAATAAATAAGTAGACACATAAGTGTTTCGGTTAATAATATTTAGGATCGTAATAAATCGTAATTCAACCGTCCTACGGTAAATAAACTATTTGATAAATGTGAAGACTATGTGCTAACCGCTTGTTGCATACCTACCTTGCTTGCTACACATTTGCTCTAGAAGTATATAGGTAACTTAGAAATTCACAATACTTTCCACAGTGTAAGCTGAATATGTGACCGTATGTACACACTCGACGTAAAGTTAGTTTATTTATAAAGAATATATGCCTATCTGCCTTTATGCAGTATCTTTATTTAAACTTGGGCACCAACGGTGATGTATTTCGATTTATTTAAGTTTTATTATTTTGTGTGTATAGTGTGCCAAAGGAGTTTGTTTTGAAGCCATTTCAAACAGTCGACTTAACATATGATGTGTAATGTATGTATAAAATGTATTAGATGAGCTTTGGGGATGAGAGAGTGTTTGAGATGCAGAGCACCTATGTATGTAGTTATTTATTTTTTTATTTTAACATTAACTTACCCATGTTATTGAGTGACGACTGAAAGGGAATTATCAAGTGTTTTAACGCAAAGTGTCCGATACTATCGACTAACGAAGCTAGATTTTGTAACTTTTATATTTATAGTTATTTGCAGTGATATGTAAAATGACGTTAATGTTAAATGTACAGTTTCACGTTACGCACGCCACTATTATCGTATGAGGCCAGTCCGTAGCATTGCAGAAAATAATTTTTAAACTTGATTGTACTGTTGCAAATGCGCTTGTGATAGCTCATGAAGCATTTATTTTATATTTAGAGCTCTCATAGTTACAATTTTGTACTTCATTTGTGAAACCAAACTAAGTTTCATGTCTCTGATCTCGTTTTATCAACATCCAGTTTAAAAATCTATTTTCTTTGGAGGGTTTTCCATCACAAGGCCTTAATGCCAGTCGATAGTATCCAATACTTATTCTATCTACCACCAGTTTCCGATACAGCAAGTGACTGTACCGGACTATAATATAAACGATTTAAAAAATAAGGTATAATAATATAAACTATGGAATATTTTGCAATATGCTTCTGGTAAGCTACCAAGTGCAATGTTTTGATATACATATAACGTCCGGACAGTTAATTGCTGAGTTTGTCTGACTGTTTGTTCGCGTGACGCATGATCTACAAATGACCTCACTTTAGCGAATTATTTGCAAAACGCTGTTCAACAAATTGATAAATTTTGTATAAATATTTATAACGATAATGTAACTGTTGAAAACAAATATTGTAACAGAGGACATATTATAAGGTGCTTATGATTATCGTTATAATACAAAGTTGTGCATATAACGTGCGTTTTTATTTCGTGTCAATGTCTTATCACAAACCCAAAACATAGAGCATACAGTTACACAAACTACCTCTATCTTATGATGGCCACGCTACGACTACTTAAATACAATATGTTACAAAAAAACCTGACCGATCCGTGAGGGTATCATTAGGTATCGAAATTAGATTCTAAATATGTTATACTTTTTGGAGGCAAGTAAAAAAAAATAAATGAAATGTACTAAAATGAGGAAACTTAAATGCATTGCTACACAGGGTGGCGGGCGGCGACACTCCGGTCGCTGCTCGGGTAGTGACGTCATAAACTAACAACTGACGATCGAACATACTAATGCCGAAGATGGTGTCACGTTTTAAGTTTGTTAGATTTTAGAGTTTGGACACAAAATTATGCATTTTTAAATTCATTACTATTATTTTATTTGGTAATGTCATTTGGTATGCCAGAATTTGATCCCTAAATTAAAATCATCGGGTTCGATTCCTGGACAGGAATATTGATTTTCCAAAAATCAAATGATGCAGTTTTAGTTTTCATTAAAATCGGGCTAGAGACTCCTTTGAGTATTTTTCGCTATTCCTCATAGTTTCGGATTTAGCCATTCAAGCCCACTTGAAAAATTCATAAAAATGTATAAAAGTACTCTCTGGCTGTATGAATATCCCGCTACGTCAGTGCGACGCAGACACCCGTCACTCATGTGGTGGTCACTGGCAGGGCTACGATAGTGCGGCCAACACTGTGCCGCGATACGACATTGCGTCCGAGATCACCCCCAGCGACGACCACGGTATTGTCGCTACAGGTATATGAATACCTTATTTGACAGTCTAGATAGCTAAGGTAAAATATAAAAAAAAACCGAGCCTATCGTAGTCCACACATGAACATAGGCCAAATCTTACTAATATTATAAATGCGAAATGTTTACTCGAAACTAGGCTTAGGCCTAGGGGTTTTTTAGGCTTCTTCTGGGTAAGCTCATTCCATCGTCGACCTCATCTCTGTCCTCAGGACTAGATTGAGGTCAAGAGTAGACCCATTTAATATAAAAAAAAAACTAGTTACTTAGGCGCTTTTGACGGGCTTCGGATAGTTTAGGTAACCACTGCGAGTGTCGATTTCACCTTTTATAGAGCTTCGTGATCCCATTAGCGATTCCACCATAGTTGATAGTTTCTCAAGTTCTTGCGCACATGCGTGCAGCTAAACCTGATGCAACTGAATACTCGTATTTCACATGGAGCGACTGCCTATCTGAACTCCACAATGCAGTTAGTACTGGGTAATACGATTCTTCTTACTGGCCACTGACTACCTGTAACGAGTGTCAAGGAATGATATATTATACTATCTCAAATAATTTATGACAAAATATTTCGATAGCTTCGATTCCCAGGTCGGGCAGTGTTATTGGGTTTTCCATCAGGAATTTCTCATTAGCAGGAGTCAGAATTTGTGCCCGATTATTGGAAATAGGCTCGCCCTCTATTACATGGGACTTAAATATAACTGGCGAAATGTCGGTGTACTATTAAGTACTCTGCCTTACAGGCGTGATATTATGTAAATCTGCAAATTTTATTGCAGCATCATTGACCATGGAAACTGTTTAGGCTTCCATTTCTTTTTTAGTAATTTTATGATATGCATAGTCAATAAAACGTCACAATTTTTAATAAACATTTTATTATTGATCTGTCGTCAGTATTACAACGATATCTTATTTTACATTATATGCAAGGACTGATTGCGAGTAGTTAGATACAACTTGTATTGATCTGGATATGAGACTACCATGGCATAACATAGCCTTGTTTATCTTCTTTTTTTTTAACCGGCTTCTAAAAAAGGAGGTTATTGGTTTCAGATATTTGTAGGTGATGCAAAAAGTATTGAATAGATTAAGCAAAGGAAATAGTTCACGCCGGCTTAAATGGAGCTATCAGAGAAACTTCAGTAGGTATGCGACATCGCAGAAATAATATGATATTCTTCGCATAATATTTACAGACATACCAAAATACTCGCATAGTCTACAAACTTTTTATACACATAATTACATATTCATTGCATATGGTATTGCTTAAATAATTATAACTTAAAATAAGCAGATTAACTTAGAAACACAACTCTTTAAAGAGTAACAGTCTGGACGTCGGTTATAATCTCAATGACCCATCTTTAACCAGCTCTTTTAGACATTGGCCGGCCATTAAGAGCTAATATCCCATATCTATACAGTACTTAATAATGCCATGCTTATTTCAATGTCCTAGACCGGCCAATGGATGAAGAAATGAAGAATAATTTTCATTTTTTTAAAGCAGTGTTCATATTAAAAAAAAAATAAGCATACGTTCACTGGCAGTCAGAATAAATAAAGATTGTGCCAAATAATACGTTCTTTTTTACAACTTCCAGAAGCTGTATCAAATGCTTTACCAATAATTGACTTAACTAAAGCACGAATCACTAGCCAATTTTAATACGATTACATACATCAGATAGGCCACAATACTTCTCGTTTAAAAATGGTGATAGGAATGCAAAGAATTGGAGACTAGACTTTTCTACTTGAAATAGAATAAGGAACAAGTTTTGAAAAGAAACGTGTAATATAATCCATTAGGGCACACATTCTGAATAATGACTAAACAGAATGGGGTGCTAATTCAATATGGCGTCTACAAAAATGTTGCCTCTCTAAAAAATTTCGATGTTTCTTTTTTAATATTCGAATTTACCTTAATATTGGACTGCCACAATGTATAACTTATTAAGCAACAATAATCTCTGACAGTATTTTGGTAGTCCTGAGTAGTCCATAATTTCACTTCAAACTGCAATTATTTTAAGGCTGCACAAAATATATGGCTTAAGGCCAAAATACACATGCCAAATAAAAAAATCTTTGAAATTGCTGATAATCGTTTTACGTAAATGCTCTGCATTTGACATTTCAGGCTATATTCCAGGATATATTATATAGGATATATTCCAGGCTTATAGAAGAAATATTTTAATTGATCATAATTTTCATATTCTTAGTCATTAAACCATTTCTTACATACGACATGATTTTCTAAACACACACGTAAATATTTTATAAAATTTATACAATATGCAGTGTGTACAATTTCATTTAATTCCAACGACTTTTTAACAATTTTTACATTTTATACAATTTCTTTGTCTTAGACATTCAAACGTGTATAGAAGGGTGATAGAATGAAAATATTAGGGTGGAGAAGAACAAATCCTTTTGCAAATGTTATTCACACTAACTATGGTGTAAAGGTTCGCGAACATTATGTCGGGCCGCAGCGGGTCGGGTCGCAGCGCAAAAATCCGCTCAAATCGCTCGTATGTATTTTATATGAACTATCGCAAACTATGAGCAGCGGGCCGCATATTCCGCCGTGGATTTTGGTTCCTGCGATGCGGCCCGCCTCGCTCCGACACAGTGTGTTAGACCGGGAAATAGTGACACAAAATTTACGATATTTTACGATTTCTTTTTAGACCACATTTTTGTAGAAGCTGTTCATTATCTTCTTCTAACAACAGGCACAAAAAAAGATAATCCTTCGTCAGAGCTATCCATAACGCACAGTTGCACGAACGCGAACGTCTTGCAGTACACTGTACTCAAAATCCGTCAATGCACTGCGACCCGGCCCGTCACTAATGTGATAAGTAAGCATCACGCACAATGGTCCACTTTAAGGACTAAGTGCGGAAACCAAAATCCCTAACATAGAACATAGATAAGTAAGCATTTTGCACTGCGGTGCAGCCCACTCCGCACAGCTGCGGTCCGACATAAAGTGCGCGAACCTATACGGTTCGTCTGTAATAACTTTTACTATACTTTTGGTACATCATTCTGGAGGCCTGGCCGCTTTAGCAGAATCATAATTGGATAATAATATAAATTACGTTACAATTCGTAATAAAAACTGTGTCTCTGACCATTTTAATCAGATATTATCCTGTTATGATTCTGCTAAAGCAGTCATTTTAGGGCCCTCTGGACCAACCAACGTTGAAAGATTTGGTCAATCCATTAAACAAAATCTGCTACTCCATACATATTAATCGTATAGGTTCGCGTCTAGATAACTACTTTTGGAGGTCTGGAATATTGTACTAAATCCATAGCAAAGGTTTGTGCCACGATGTTCCTAACTCGGTATTATCTTACATAACAACTACGTGTTTACAAGTATCAACTGAACATCAAAGCTACTGACGATTTTATTCAATTTATATGAATTTCAAACGCCTCGTGTTCCTTTGTTAGCATAACTCAGTGTTGAGTTTTCTTCGGTGAATCTGATTTCGTTTCGCACTCAACCGGAGATCAAATAACTTAGATTAGACGATAGATACCTCGCTTGGAATTCCCGCCATAATATGCCTATTTGCGTTCACCAAGTCCGAGAACTATATAATCGTTATTGCCATCACTCTCGCACAACAGTCGAACTAACAGTGCAAGACAAAGACGGGAATCTGTCTGAGCTGAAAACGCGTATTATATCTCGGCATAATTTTAATCATTTAAATATATCTTTACTGAAGTCTTCATACTGTACATTTTGATCATTAGACCATGCTTTTAAACTATATTCTTTAAACATTACAGCGAATATTGACAGTATACAATATGTACGTTTACATGGACGTGTTTGGGTAGGGGGTTATCAAGGAAAGGATTGTCGGAGGACTGCACTAGTCAAACTGCAGTATCTTGAATTAAAGAGAGGTAGTTTTTACCACGAATCAATTGAGATAATTTTTCTGAGCTGTTAAAACGTGATTCCTCCATAGATTTTCCTAACGCTCAGCTTAGTTTGAAAATTTAACAGCGCGATCTTATTTAGGCATAAGTCTGGTCTAGTATAAGTTGGCGATAGTGTGACATTCTTGGAAGAAAAAAACCATAGTGCTCCTAGCAAAACAATGTGAAATGGATATTAAATGCACAGCACGCATGCCACGTAATGGATACAAAGGGTGTAACAAGACCCTTAACGAAGTCGAAAGGCACTTGTTTTCCCCGTCACTGCGATAATTTTTTTGTGTTGGACCATACCTGGGAACCTTCTGGTTACAGATATATTGGGGGTCAAAGTTTCAACATTTTCACAAGTTTATTTTTTTAAATACAAGGTAGTGATGTTATAACTTTACTTTAAATAACTCCACGACCCCCGTACTATCCAATACATCCATCGGCAGAATGTTTTGAGTGGGTTACATTGAGTCCTACCGTAAAACGAGATTTAAAAAATATTTATTGCATTAAAAATATTTCTGGGAAACGAAATTAT
Source organism: Eurois occulta (assembly GCA_950022335.1). Taxonomy (NCBI): domain Eukaryota; kingdom Metazoa; phylum Arthropoda; class Insecta; order Lepidoptera; family Noctuidae; genus Eurois; species Eurois occulta. The sequence continues at coordinate 14,158,465 of OX465497.1, forward strand.
TTCCCAGCAATAATTTTTCGTAGAGTTACTTAGTTTGATGTACAGAATGCATGGTTGCCAGCTTCGTGAAGGGTCCGTTTACACCGTGTAGAAGAAAAAAACCATACTGCTCCTACCAAAACCAAAATGTGAAATGGGCACGCTGACCGTGGGCTTAGACGCGTAATGGATGTACACGTGTCTTGTCGAAGTTATTTAAGGGGCCGTCCAATAATCACGTGATGTTTTTTTTTTAGCATTTTTTAACCCCCCCTTCCCCTTGGTGATACGTGGTGAGGTTTAAGACTAAACCCCCCCACCCAAAATCACGTGTATTTTTTAGTACCTACAAAGAATCATAAATTTTTTAGAATATATCTTTAAATACAGTATGAAGTATAATCTAATTTTATTCTGAAATTAAGGACCACGATACAAATGTCTAGATATATGGATAGATAGATGGTTGCAGGTTGTTTTTGAGTGGCATAAAAATAATATTAAAGGAATGGTGCAATGATGCGAAAAACATGTATTGTACTAGTACTAGAACATTTATTTAATGTACATTGTCCTCGGACCACAGATTAGCAAGCCTTTCTTCAACACTAACAACTTGGTTTAGAAATCGCATCGCGCGTTTGACGAAAAAATAAATACACGTGATATCTTACTACACCCCCCTCCCCCCATTGTGATATTTCGTGATTTTTGCCAAACCCCCTCCCCCCTTTGAAGCCTCACGTGATTAATGGACGGCCCCTAAGGCGAGAAAGAGATGACCCTATACGTACTACCTTAATTCCATTTCTTTCTCACAATGTGGACTTTCAACACTTTTCAAACACGAACACCCATCCCTCACCTGCATCTTAAATTCCCCCCCCCCCTCCCTCGTCCGGCCTATCTACCCGCTATTTCCTCCGAGTGTGTAGCGTGTGCTTGAGCTTCTGTATCTCGTCGTGTTGCCTCGTGAGCTGCTCGTTGAGTCCGGCCACGTGTTCCGATAGCACGGACATCTGTTCTTCGTAGTTGCGCGACGTCGAGTGCAGCTCTTCTTCCTGTGAAGGATTTAGTTGTGGTGATGTGGTGGTAAGAAGTGGGAGAATATTTTGTGCGTAATTTATTCGAACAGAGAGAGGACACAAACAGAGAATGTAAAATGACTCAGCGCATAGCCATCATCATCTGCCTACCCTTTTTCCAGCTATCTTGGGGTCGACTTCCAGTCTAACCGAAAGCAGCTGAATACAAGTATTTTATATAGAGCGGCTGCCTATCTGACCTCCACAATCCAATTAGTAGTGGGTAATACGATATCCCTGGGTAAGACTGGTTGTCAGACTTTCGGGCCACTAACTATCTGTAACGACTGTCAAAGATCTACAAATGACAGCCGGGACCAACGGCTGAACGTGTTTTCCGAGGCACTGAGGAAGCAGTCATATTGAGCAAAAAAGGCTGGGTAATTACTTTTATTTTTAGTGTGAAAAATCGCTGATTACATTAGCGCACAATGTATCGCACGCAAAACATTGTGCTTATGGGCATATTTAAATATTTAACCGCAAATAATACCCTTCCCAAAAGCTGAATGCACTGGATGAGTGCATCATAAATAATGTTTAATGCAGTGACGAACTTTTTATTAATATTAGCTTAAGGAATAAGTGACTTTGTGTCTTTTTTGAGAATAAATATCTTTAAACCTAAACCTAGTTAGTTAGTCTTTTAAGTACCTTCTTTATAAGCTTGTTGGAAATATTTCCTATACTTTGACTACCTCTGAGCAGAAAACCAACAAACAAGGGGTCGAAGTCAACCAAACATACTTCGCAAATGAAAGGCATTGTCAAAGCTGGTGTCGCCATTTTAATAAATTAAAAGCTTCTTATCGATTGATGATATAACCTTGTAAGCTCATTCAGCGCTCGCTATCAATTGTGCGTATAGTGTTGTATACACTTCAAAAATATCGAGGGAGTGATAAAAAATATAAACACTGAAGTATACAGGGTGACTCATTGTGATGGGTGATACTATCTATCTACTATGAAAAAATGAAGGCCAACACACACTTATAAGCGGGGGCCGAAAAGGTTACCCGGGTTTTAATTTGGGTTATTTTTTAGGGTTAGGTGAAAAACCCTACAGTAAAGGTTAACCCGTATTATAGAGTTAAACAGCCTGTAATACGCACAGAGTTAATTTTTGTACATATAAAAAACTATTTTGCAAAAAATAAAACGGACTTCAAAATCACAAAAAAGTGAAAAATAATTTTAACTTCAGAAGTCGGTGAGTTTTGTTTGATTCAGTTTTTTTTCACCGACTTCATCATAACTTAACCATCAGACTAAATCATTCTTTCACAACTTTTAAGACAAAGCACTGACCGCGGGCTAATTCCGTCACTTTCTTGCATATTTTTCATTTACCAAAATGAACTTTGTGCGTGAACCGGTTATAGGCTGATTAATCCTATAATGAGGGTTAACCTTTACTCTAGGGTTTTTCTCCTAACCCTAAAAAATAACCCAATAAAAACACTTCTAGGCGTACCTAGAGGAGTTTTATCGGGTTGTTTTTACCGACGAAAAAACCAAAGAAAAAAAAACAATTTTAGTAAATCACCCAGTGTACCTCCTGGCAGTAAAAAATAAACCACATGTGCGTGACTCACCAGTCTGCTGATAGTGTTGTGTTTCTCGCTCAACGTGTGCTCGTCTGTCTGTTTGTCACGCTCCATCTCCTCGAAACGAAGGCGCAGAAACTCGCACTGTGAACAAGGTATAGATTAGGGATAGACTAGGCAGAGATTTTAATGTGATACAGAGTTAACATACATCGATAAATCATGCAGTTATTGATGAAAGTTACATAAATACAAGTCCGCCTAATTCTTCCACACTGGCGGTGTTATGTTGTAACTGCAATAGTTGTAAATGTCGAATGACGGCACGGTTGTTTGGCAGCACAGCAGTCACCCACTGCGGTTGAGCGATTGACTGCTGTCCTGCATGTTGCGGGTTCGATACCCGCACGGAACAAATATTTGTACGGTCTACAGGTAATTGTTCCGGGTCTGGCTGTTTGTGTATATGAGTTTAAAAGTTAGTAAACGCACCCACGATACAGGAGAAATTCCTAGAGGGGGCAAAGTTTAAAAAAAGAAAATACTGGGCTTACCGTTTAACTCAGACGGTACCTGAGGTGCGGGGCTGTTGGCGTCCGTATGAATGAACTGTCGGTACACGTGACGCACCCCTCCCGCACCCTACAGCTACGTCAGGCACCGTCAGTTAAGCGGTAGGCCCGCAGTACTTACTTAGGACTACTAGCAGGTCAGCTCACACAAACCTCTTTAACGTAATGTTCAGTCTTACTCTTCAACTCTTCTCTCTCAGTTTTCAGCTCGCTAATCTTATTTCTAAAGTACGTCTTCATCCTTTCTTCCCTCGTCTCCACTTCTTCGGTCAGCAGGAAGGGTACTTGTAGGCTTCCCAGGAGCCCCGTGACCCTGCCCTCAGCATCCATAGAAGTCTCTCCGAAGGTATTAAAGTCCCCAGAGTCGTGGCCATCACCTCGCCTTCTTTGGGACGCTGATACGTGTTTTGCTATTTCTAATTTAAGGCTCTCGTTTTCCATTCGGAGCATTTCGAACTCCATCCTGAGTTTCTGATTTTCCTGAAGTCAATTGAGTATAAAAGGTATTTTAATAAGACTACTAAATTACAGGTATGAATGTTAAGGAGTTCAGATGCCGCGGTAACTACGAACATTTTCACAAAATTAGATAAAATATTATACAATAATACAAGGTGGAAGCGGACCGAACATTCTGTGCATCAAATTGCTGGGAAACTTTTTTGGGGTGTAAAATCACTGTTTACGGTACAAGACTAATGGGGTATTTAAAGTAAAGCTATAACATTAAAAAACTAATATTAAAAAAAATACTTATTAAAACGTTGGAACTTTGGTATGGTCAACAACAAAAAAATTAACGCAATGACAGGAAGAACAAGTGTTTAGAACGAACGACCAGTGGTCCATCTTAGTCCTGGATCAAAAAAAAAACTGGAAGTAATGGGGAGAGCCCTTTGCCCAGCAGTGGGAAGACACAGGCTAACAGCATCAGTAGATAAAATATGAAACAAAGACGAGTTGAAATTTTTTATTTTTTATTTTTTTTTTGCAGATGACGTGATGTCTGTAAGTGTAAATGATGAACATGATTTTCAGTTGTTTACTCATGCAGTTTTTTTATGACTTGAATGTCAGCCTGCACCTTATCGGAACTGAACCCGATATATTTATTGCAATAAATAGAAAGATGTAGAAAAGCGTGCTTACCTGTTCTAATGAGTGCGCTTTCACACTAAGTTGCTCAGTAACATTCAAGTCATCTACAGAACTGAGTGCATCCTCACTTCCCACCTGCAAACAAATGTGAATCATGAAGTGCAAAAGTGAGTGAAATTATTATTTTCTCTATTTTTTAGCTTACCGATGGCAAATAATATATTTTTTGTTTTTTAAGGAAGAAACAATTGGTCATGCACTAAAAAAAATCCCATACATTCTTGACAAATAAAAAATAAGCTTGTTTTTTGAATTAAAATTAAATTTAATACTTAAGCTTTTAAAACAGCCAAAAACGTGCGATCACAGCTATTATAATTATACCCCTCACAGAGTAGCAAAGACAAAATGTAAACAAACAATTACACACTGAAAATCTCTGAAAAGATCTTGATATATTTATTTGTAATTACGTAACAGACATTGAATGTGTTGTTGGATTTTCTACTTTCGGCGAAGAGCCGAACGTCGTAAATACAATGCACAATTTGAAATTTCCAGCATTTGTGTTTACAGTTTGGCTATATACACTTATAAATTAAAATAACCTAAAGTAACTAACTTAAAAATAAACTAAAAAATGGCGTCAAAAAACTCCTCCTAAACGCTGGCGCTGTCAACTGGTAATGTCCCCAAGAGACTGGCGGCGTTGCCACGCTGTATAACGCTAAGCCTCTGGACAAGGTAAAAGCCAGCCCTTGGATCACGGGAAGTGTCAACTAAGCGTTTTGACATTTCCTTGAAAAGGATGTGAGCACTCAGACCCCACGGTCCTAGTTTGGCTACTGCTATTTTAAATATCTATAAATCTTACCAAACTCCCTCCTTCCGACAAGAAGTCCCCATTACAACTAGCTGCCTGACTGCTGGTAGCCAAGTGTATCTTGCCGGGAGTGCCTCCTAACCTCTCCCTCTGTGCCTCCTCTAGGGAGTACTGCAACTCTTGGTTCTTGTTCTTCAGCTTGGCTATCTCACACTTGTATTTACTGTCACTCTCACTTATGTGTCTCTGGTAGTCTTCTAGTGATGATCTCAGCTGAGATACCTCAAATACTTTGTCTGATAGCTGTAACACAGAAAATTTAATGGGTGAAAGTTATAATAATTAAATTAAAATAATTGTTTGGGGGAGGCCTTTGCCCAGAAGTGGCACGAAAATTAGTTATTATAATTCAACAAATAATGGTATTGTATAACGGGCTGATGTCCGCAACTCCATGGTATTCAGTAACACGACAGTTGGAGAGATACCAGTTCCCGACAAAAAAAAGGTAGTGCAAAGAAAAAAAAAAGGGGGCAAAATTGAATGAACCTTGCAATGTCAAAATCTAGTTACTGAATACAATTATTTGTCTAAATATTGGTTTCTTTTGCAAAACATGAACTGTTATTAAATCAAATACAATCTTCATTAAAAGTCAAAATTGTGGCTTACAAAAACACACAAGTGAAGGTATCCATTCCAAAATGAACCTTATTTATATGCATCTGACAGGTAAGTTTTAAGATCACAACACAATTAAGTATTGTGTTGTTATTAGTCATACACTAATTACCATCAGTGTGAAGTTTACAGTTGCAAATTAAAGTTATAATATTTCAACAGTGGGTAGCCCACTACATGGTCACCAATTAAATGAATGCATAAGATACAAACAGTATCTTATGAATTCTTTTAGATTAAACATGTGGATGGTTTCTTCTTGAAAAAAAAACCACCCTACTTGTCTTGTAAGAATCTAATAAGTATCTGTCTGCTGTTAATCTGTGTACTTATATTAAACACAAACCACTACGGCATGCACCAGGTTCTACAAATACCTTGAAGGAACGGGTAAACCCAGTTCTAAATGGTTCATTCAAAGTATTTCTAGAACTGGGTGCATGCCCCACAAACCACCAATTGAATAATTTTTCAATTTAACTTTTTCAATTTAACGTTTATATTTTTTTTTCTTACAAGAATCTTCTCTTAAGTTTTAGTTGTCCTTTGTTACCAATAAACATTGATCAATAAAAGTAACTTTAGTGTGGACACACCTTTATTCTATGAATTTAATAAGCCGATTAAATAAGACTTAATAAACACTGCCTTGGTAACTTTAAAACAAGGCTGAACCCTTGATCAGAACAAAAAAAAAGATTAATTGTCTATCATACCTGTGAAGCATAATGTGCATTTTCTATGATTTTCTTTTGCAGTTCTTCCTGAAGCAGTCCCGAGTCCAATGCTGCAGCACTGCTGACTGTTGGCTGCTTGTCATCACTTTTACCCTTTGATTTCTTTGTCAACTTTAACTAGAAATAAGAACAATTTATTTCAATAAATGGTAATTTAAAGTGATTTTCAATATTTTGTACCAGAAAGTCTTGTTAAATCTTGAGTAATCATTGAACCAATACATTGGAAGTTGTTTCTGTATTTTTTTTTTAATGATGCACATTTAAAACGGGATGTTGTAGTATTATTTTCTTTGTTAAAATCTCATAGAAACTTGAGCAATTATTAGAGCACAAGGTAAAGTGAAGTAACACCAAACTATCTGAAAACATTATTGTCTGAATGATGCAAAACAAAGATAACAGAATCCCTGCAGAATTGAGATAAGTTCATTATCAGATGTTGATTAGGAATGCTTCACAGCTATTGAGCATAGCCTTTATATTGTTTCAGTGCAACTGACCTGTAACGCGTCGAGTTCATCCTGAAGGACGGACACGCGCCGCGTCAACTGCTGGTTCCTGAACGTCAGCGAATCTATCTCTAACTCCCCCTTCCTTAGAGATTTCTCCTTATCTTTCAACGTGTCTCGCAGCTCATTCGACTTTGCTTGCTCGTCTAGAACACCCTTCTTTAGCACCTTTACATGCACCCGCAACTGCAACAACGGAAACAACAAATTCACTAAATTGCCGATCGTTTTACCGCTGCACGTTAGCAAAGATACACACTTTTGAATACTCCGCTGCCAATTTCTGGTACTTCGCCTGTATATCACCCGAAGGCAGCCCCTCCATTGTCAGTTTTCAGGTGTTCATAACTGTAAATTCCGGTATTTAGCTGTTTATTTGTTAGTTGTATTGAACATGAACACCCACTTCAACCCACTTTCGTGAAAATGACGTATTGTGATAGAGGATTGAAATGTCATGTGTCAAAATTGATAATGAAACCGATTGTGTGGATAGGCGATTTTAAATAACGATAAAACTAAAATACCGTAATAAAATAGTTTATTTCTGAAATCACTTTTTCGGCGAGAAAGTAAAAGTTTGAATATAATCTATCAAAAACAATTTGAATGAAATGTGTCACCCATAAAAAACCTCATTGAAAAAAAACGAGGGAAATCTTTTTTAGGCATGGTAACATTGCCTCTGTTGATGTGTCGTGATTGTCCAATATAAAATATCAATATTTTGGAAATTTATGAAAGAAAAGCAGTAATTTCTACCCCAAAAAGCATATTTACATACTACTAAATATATTTCATCTTTCAATGGTACGGTCATGGACGATAGGTACGGTATTTGTAATTTTTTCATAACATTGTATCGCAACAGGTAAAACTAAGTTAGAACAAAGTAAATTATGACTAAACTATGGTTTATTTTGCAGGAATATGGAATCTGGCTGTTCTCATTACAACGATGTTGATAGCGAACACGCGCGTTGCATTATTCACATCGATATAGATTGTTTCTATGCTCAAGTGGAGATGGTACGGAATCCCGAGCTGCGGTCGGTTCCGCTCGGCGTACAACAGAAGAACTTCGTCATAACTAGCAACTACGAGGCCAGGAAGTACGGCGTGCAGAAATGTATGCTTGTTACGGACGCGCTAAAAGTTTGTCCCAATTTAAAACTTATCAATGGTGAAGACTTGCACAACTATAGAACTGCCTCCAATAAGATTTTTGCAGTGTTACAATGTTGGAAATGTCCAGTGGAAAAATTGGGTATGGATGAAAATTTTATTGATGTCACAAACTTAGTACAAGAAAAGATGAAATCTGTTAACATTAGTAATGTCACTCTTGCTGGTCATGCATACAGTGAGCCTAGCATCGACTGCCCTTGTGGCTGCCACACCAGACTGAGGGTAACATCACAAATAGCCAGTGAGATGAGGAAAAAGATATGTGAAGACTTAAGTTTCACAACTTGTGCTGGTATTGCACACAACAAGTTGCTAGCTAAACTAATGTGTCCCCAAAATAAGCCTAATGACCAAACTACTATATTCCCAGAACATGGGACCAGCTTCATGTCTACTTTATCAAATGTTCGCTGCATCCCAAGTATTGGTTCTAAAACTACAGAAGCACTTATAGCTAACAATATTATAACTGTGAGTGACCTACAAGAAGCTTCCCTAGATGTGCTGAAAAAGCACTTCAGCAGTGATATGGCTGTTAGATTGAAAGAATTAAGCTTAGGTGAAGATAATACACCAGTAAAACAGACTGGCAAGCCTCAAAGTATAGGCCTGGAAGACAGTTTCAAGATTGTCAGTGTGAGGAGCGAGGTCGAGGACAAGTTCACTGCTCTGTTGCAGAGGCTGATGGTTCTAGTGAGGGAAGATGGCCGCATCCCGGTCTCTTTAAGAGTTACACTGCGAAAGAAGGATGCCAAGAGGTTGAGCAGTCACAGAGAGTCGAGACAAAGTCAGATCTCTCCTTCCATTTTTACTCTTAGCAGTGGTGCACTGACAGTGACCGAGACTGGCCAGCAAAAACTGATGAGCATCATTATGAGATTATTCAACAAACTAATTGATTTGACCAAACCATTCCATTTAACTTTAGTGGGATTGGCATTCACTAAGTTCCAGGAGCGCATGACAGGCAGAGGATCTATAGTGAACTACTTAATGAATGATATTTCCGTCCAATCTGTGCTTAATTTACAAAACGAATGTGATACCTCCTCTTCGCCTATGGACTACTCCGCCGTGTCGCCGAGCAGTAGCACCACGACTGATCTCTCTGACGCCGAAGTTGAGCCTTCACCAAAAAAACCCAAAAAAGTTACATGGATAGCAAAAAGACGATGTTTGTCCAAAGAAGAGGTTGCATCTCCAAGTAAACTAAAAGTTGGTGAACTCAGATTAAATTCGAAAGAGCTGGAGAAGGTATCTGAGCTAAGACTGAATTCCCGCGACCGATCACTCACGCCGCGCGCCAGTCCCGCGAAAGACAACATGTCTGACACGTCTGACACAATGAGGGACTGTGAGGAGCAGAGCTGCGACGATTGTCCTAGCTACGTTGACAAGGAAGTGTTCAGCGCACTTCCCGACGAAATGCAGAAGGAACTGAAGGCCATGTGGAAGAACCCCTCCAGCTCAGATATGCCTAGGAGTAGTCCCAGAACCACGAACAAAGCTAAATCGAACACAATTATGAAATATTTTGTTCCACACAAATAGTATTAGTAAGATTTTATCTTGTTAATTATTTTAAGTGATAAGTGAATGGTTTCTATTTTTTCAAATCATACAATTTTTATTCAGCTGATCAAATACACGTTTATGTTAAAAAAAAAATCTTTTATTGCTTGAATAAGTTATAGTTATAGTATAATACATTACAATTAGATACTACAGGTTGAACAAAAAAAACTTTAGTATACAACTGGGCATATCATTTAATATCTATATTTTTTACAGCATCCGATACCATATTCGATAGTTCTGTGAATTTGTGAACACTATTAACATTGAGGCGGAGTGTGTGCGCGAGGGCGCCGTACGAGACCACGTCCACGTTCAGCTGCAGGCGGATCTTGTCGCCGTCTGTCATACCCGCGCTGTCGCTGCTCTGAGGGGAGCTCATCTCTCGTATTTGCTTCAGTCTTCTCAATGACTCTTCGGTCCTCTGCACCGAGGTCAAAACATCCTCTACATATTTGTAGTATCTGGAACACATGTTTCTATTTATAGAGATTTACTTATCGCTCATGTAGATAAGGAGCTAAGTTTTATTAAGTTAGGTATCATTTTCAGCATTTAAAAACGAATTTATCCTATGTGGATAACTTTGTGTAGATTTAGTTTTTGAACTTGTTGATGCATTATGATTTTATAAATTATAAGGAAAATTTAATAACATAATGAATACTTACGAAACAGTCATAACATTGAAAAGCGATTCGAATAGCTCTATAGTGAACACATTATCCAACTTTTTGGAAACTTCCTGGCTGAATTCTTTCAAGGCACTAGACACTACGTCGATGTAGGTGCAAGGCTTGGTCGGAACGCTGCGGTTGGTCTTCCTATACAACCTTGGTATGTCACTGACTTGCTTCAAGTGGACATTGAAATTGTCGTATAGTTCATTGACTATACATTCTTTTATCTTCTCCTTTGTAGCTTGTAGTGCCTCCTCAGAAGATCTCAAGCTTTGTCCAAGTAGATCTTTGTTGTCAATAGGTATTTTGGTCTGGACAAGCTCCAATAATTGTGGCAACCTTCTCATTAAGGTCTCTATGTCCACATAGATGTTAATACTGTTATCAATTAGGTTTTTATTTAAATTCACTGGTTCAAACTTATGTGGTGGTGTTCTCTGAAAACAGTGAAGAACAAATTGCTTTACATAATTATCAATAAACCATTCATAATCATCATCAGACTAGCTACTAAGAGTAGAACATGACTTTGTTGTAAAACAAGCAACACAATGTGTGTTCATTAATTTAATGTTAACCCACTGTAGTATGACGTCATCGCTAGTTTATTTTTATTTATCTTTAACTACAAACTACTTACATACAGCATGTCTTTGTTGTTTGAATTAATTTGCATTTGATTACTCACAAACTAGGCCTTGAGATTAAACGATCGAAGAGCTTAGGGCTTTACAAGTACCCATTAGCTTAATGATAAAATCAGGTATATTTCATAATGCTTATCAATACATACAAGAGAATTATCAGCACTCTCGAGGTTTCAAATCGCCGACACAATCATAAAGTTTATTACCTGAGTGCAATACGCATTAGCCCACGTGGCATATCGAGATAACAGTTGCAGGGTTAGTTTCCAGAACTTGTGCGCCAATGCCTCGATGTAGACGCCATCCGACCAGCACTCTTGGGTAGCATTCCAACACTTGTGTGTTTCTCTCAACACAAAGTCATTATTGCTTTCCACGGTAGGGCTCTTTTGTAGCACCGCCTCGAAGCTTCCTGTGATTGTTTGTACATTTTATAAACACATACATTCTTGAAATTTTTACGTGTAATCAGGTGAGAAAGTTATATGTTTCCTATCAACAATGTTGGAGTGGGCAGTGGTTTAGGAATTCAATAGTGGATTTGGCGTTTGTCCAATATAGGGTGATTTGTTATATTAGCGTGATAATCACTACAAACTACGTATGGGGCGGGGCGACGCCAAATGTTTCGTTTAGTCAGTGGGCGTTTTGATTGAACGTAAATGGGAATGTCGGATTTTACGACACCCACAAACAATGGCCCAGTGACCTTACTGTGGCAGGGGAATATGGATACAAAATGTGGACAGTTTAAATGACATTGCATAATTAAGGTCAAGATCAGTCACATTTATACAGCTGAAATTTCAAGTGTAATTATATTTAGGCATGTAATTAGGTGTCGCTTAGTGTTAGTGAAATCAAGCATTACATTTTGCAGATTGAATTCAAATAAATTCTTGCAAAGACAAAAATGTTTACCTGCAATTTCCTGAAACCGTATCTGGAAATAGACCGGCAAGTTCCATCTCCTTTGGAAGCTCTTGTACTCAGATGTTTCATGCATCAACTTGACATCATCAGCTGAACAATACCCTTCAAGTTTTCTAATAAACTGAATGCTCTCACTGTACCTCCTGTAAAATATCTGAGGGTTGCCAGGAGCAAAAATAGATGCTAGATTGACCTCCAACCTGTTTTCAACTTCACACCAGAAGCAGTTGACTAAAAACCTATATTTCTTAACGAGAAAGGATAGTTTGGAATGTTGAGTTACAGTTAGAAGCAACTTCAATTTTGTGTCTAATAAGGACAAAATTCTCTCATAGATTCCTTGTAGTCCGTCTTTGCTTTTCTGTAATGCTGGTTCGTTTATGATGTCTTGTAATAGAGGAGCAACTGCTTGCTTTCTGATCAGCATTTCGGACTCTTTGACTCGGTCTAACGATGCAAGTGTGGTTAGAGTTTTAAGGAGGTCCTCTTCATCACTGTCATTCCAAAACTTGAACAGTAAGTCATTGAGAGTGTGTATTAGTTTTCCTCCTATTTCATTATATTGTAATTTATGCTCCGGCTTTATTATACCGTCACACTTTGAAATGGAGAATTTCAATTGGTTGTATTGCATTGCTGCACGATCGGCTAGAGCTACCTGTTCTTGTTTCTTTTTAAGAGATATTTGTTTTAGAACATTGTCTAGTGTTTTCAGACAGTTTATTGTTTGGCTATAATGTTTGAGCAGCTGCTTCTTCTTTTGTAGACCGTGTCTCTGACTCATCCACATTGACAACTCCTTCATTGCATCTTCTAAGCATTGTTTAACACTCTACAAAATAAAACAAAACAACTTTTGAGGCATAGTACAAAATGTTAATTCTGCTTCACAATTAATGCATACTGAATAGAAAGCTAATCAATACTGAGAAAAGTACGAACTATTCGACGTCATAAAAATCTAAAATTGATTTCTGAATAAGTTACCTAAAGAAAGATAAAGAAACAAGATATACTTACAACAACTTCATCATTCAACTGTCCTAATGGCACCTGTATTTTCACGATAGCCTTGTCAAACCCGATGAGAGTGGCACAAAGATTGACAAAATTAGCGTAGTCCTTGTTTATAAGCTCTATCATCGCCAACCTTAGGACTTTTAAGTACACTCCCAGGTCATCTCGCATTGTCTCCAATGATGCCACATTTTGATGCTCCGCCAAAAAGTTATCGACGGAGAAATTCGTCTGAAATGATCAATAACAAGTTAAGAAAATATTTTAAGCCCAATCAACCGATGAGCACGATTAATTACATGGAAATCGGCGAAAATACCTTGACGAAATCATTTCTGTCGAAGCACAGCCCCCGTGGGGCCGGCGGCAGTGTAAATTCCATTATACTGTGTTCCATGCTAACGTGTCACTATCATTGTATTATGAAGGCACCATTATTGAAAGGAATTGTTGGAAAGTGTTTAAATTACCTATCTATTTAGATCGCTAGTCCCTACGGCGATCATTTTGACACTTAGAACTTCATTGACGTAAGCTTGACACATCACACGTCAAGTTCGGAAACACACCAATATTTTTCTAAAGATTTTTTTTTGAGTTTTAGATCTGAATGAAGGTCAAATAAAATACACAACAATTTAAATACAATTGAATGAATAAGAATAAAAAAAACATCATTGTCTGTAAAGCCGACTCCACACGTTTAGTTCTTGCCTCAAATCGTAAACCTCTATATACCGCCAGTACATGACATACTTGCCTTAAGGTTCCTTTGATTTGTGCACTAAAATCAACATTTGTGCGGACCAACAGCAAGTGCTTAACTAGCCACATGTTTGAACTAGTGAATGTTTGAGATTTGGCAAGCGTATACGCCTACAGCAGTCCACGGCTAGACATAGGCCTCTTCCATCGAACTCCAGTTAATACCAGCCATCCTGCGAAGATCATCACTCCACCGAGCCTAAGGGCGTCCCATCTTACGCTTGCCGATTCACAGTATCCACTCAAGAACACGTCTACCAACGGACGGTCATCGGTCATCGGTTCTATGGCTAACAACGGCAACACTAACTGATCTATTCTATGAACTATGTCGACAACTCTGGTACTCCAAGCATAGCCCGTTCCATAGCTCGCCGAGCGACCTTGAATTTGTGTCCACGTTTCGGAGGCAGGGCGCACTGATTGAAGACCTTAGTATTTAGGCTCTGTTGAATAGGTAAGCGACTTGAAGACCAGACGAAACTTCCTAAACGCTGCCCAGAATAGCTAAATTCGTCTGTTAGCCTCCCTCTAAAAGTTGTTCTTACCAAACTGCAAAGTTTATCCGAGGTAAACATTTCGAGAGGACCGACATTGATAACAATAGGTCCAGGGGTGACATGTTTGTGGAACATAACCTGGGTTTTGTCCAAGTTCACCCTGAGACCAATGCGTATTGAGGAATCCAGCATCTGATGCAAGTCCTGCAACGGTTCAGCCAGTATGATGATGTTATCTGTAAATCAATAAAGATGAGATGTATGTACTCGCCGTTGATGTTAAGGCCACGTCATTCCCAGTTCAGCGTCTTAAACATATCCGCCAGTGCGTTGGTGAACAATTTCAAAGAAATTACGTCCCCTGGCTGGCCTCACTCCCCGACGCAATGGGATATACTCAGTTTGCTGGTTACTCTTGTACTGGCAAGCTTATGGCGCCGACATAACACTGCTAATGGGTGACTTGGGTGGTTACTGAGGGTAGTCGTTGATCTCATGGTCGCAAGCACGACTGCTAAGCCTGGGGCTCTGGGTCTGAATCCCGAGTCGGGCAGTGTTATTAATTATTTCATGAGAACTTCTCAGTAGCATCCCAGACTTGGGAAGTTGGAGGTATGATAACATCGTACTTCGGAAACTACTATTAAGCTGTTGGTCTGTGCCTTCTCTCTACGGTCGTGTCGGATTGCCGTCCCGCCGGACTCCCGACTTTGAGAGTGAGAGAAAATAGAGAGCACCTGTGTCGCATACACAGGTGCTCTCTATTTTCTCTCACTCTCAAAGACGGACACTCTTAAGCACTAACCTTAAATATTATGACAGATATTTAAAATCTGTTAGGAACGCATAGAACCGCAGTCTTATGTTAGTGGACCCCTTATTTTAATTTACTGTAATTGGTCCATTAGACACAATACAAACAAAGGATTCAATTCATCGATATTACACTATCATTTTGCCCTTATTAGGCCCATTTACCAATAACTAGATAAATGGAACG
Source organism: Eurois occulta (assembly GCA_950022335.1). Taxonomy (NCBI): domain Eukaryota; kingdom Metazoa; phylum Arthropoda; class Insecta; order Lepidoptera; family Noctuidae; genus Eurois; species Eurois occulta. The sequence continues at coordinate 14,173,807 of OX465497.1, forward strand.
TTATTGGAAAATGTAGTAACAAAATTGTACAGGTTGTGTTTGTTTAATCGTTTTAAAAGTAGGAAAGTACGTCGTCGTACAGCCGTACCTACAGCCTACAGAAGCTGACGTAATAGAATGAAAGTGAGAACCATGTGGATGTCAGGGAGCTTGGATGTTGTAAAAAAAAAATAGACAACTCATGGATATTTGACTGATTATGACTGGTCAATCTCGCATTGTGAATTCATGATATTCAATCTCTTGCTGTCAGCGCGTACCTACCTACTCTTCAGGGGCCACTTTTTTATTGTAGAGGAGTTATTTTCAATACTCACGGCACCAGGCATCAGCTTGTATAAAAAACATGCGAAACGTGCCAATTATCGTCTAGCCATATTGATACAACATAAATTAGGTCGCTATTAACTGTTTATTTACCATAATTACTTACCTCGTTATACTAAGTGGTCAAACATAGAAGATTATGTTTTATACAGGGCATTTTCATTCAGAAAGGATTGATTCATTTCAATTCTCGATTTGTCACCATGACTTCGTCAGAAGACCTTTTTCTGAACAGAGCAAAGTTTGTAATGAAATATTTAGGAGTTTGGGTGCCTGGGGAAAATGGGTCTGTTCTCCATACTGGCTACAGGGCTTTTATGATGATCCTGCAGTATTTGTTCTTGATTTTCCAATCAATTTACATAATCCAGGTGTGGGGAGACTTGGATGCTGTTTCGCAAGCGTCTTACTTGCTGTTCACTCAAGCCTGTCTTTGCTTGAAAGTAACCGTTTTTCAAATGAATATGGGAATGTTGAAGGAGTTGTTGAGGCTTATGGATACAGAGATTTTCAGGCCAGAAAATGTTACGCATGAGAAGTAGGTTACGGGAGATGAATTGCCGGAGTACACACATTTTAGATTTTTACGGGGCTGTGATTAACTCTGACTTCAGAGCTAATCCATTATAGTAGCATTCAACTGCTGTTGATATCATACCTATTATAAGAAAGTCACTGTGAAGCTGACTGCTAAGATGCTCCTCAATTTGTGTACTCCGGTAACACTTATGATATTTTCTCAAGGAAGGTAGGAGAAGGTTTTCCCATTAGTATTTTAAAATTGCAGGCCGCTCGAATCAAGCGTTTGCTGCTCGCTTTCATGGTGAGCTCTCAAATAACCTGCGGCATGTGGGCACTGAAGCCTTTGTTTGACGACGCTGACCGGAAGTTCCCGTTTGATATGTGGTAAGTGATTCCTCATCATGCAGGCTATACCTGTGGCTATACGGATACTCTGAAATCTGGGTAAACGTTGGTACTTTTACGAGTGCACCCACTTTTAAACTAATTCCTTAAAGTGTCATCAACGTACTTTTTACTGGTTTTATTAGCATACCTAAGGAGCTGGGCTCCGAAATCCCATGTGGAACTCACTACAACATTGTAGTTACTTATGCTGTCGGATGTTAGTAGCAATCAAAGTTTCAACCAAAGCGCACAATTTTGGAAAAACAAAAATCAGTCTGTCATTCAGCACCCTTTAGGAAATGGGATTAGCATTACCATTTGACGAAAATCTTTTCCAAAACATAATCTTAATTCATCAGGATGCCACTAAATCCCGAGAAGGCTGTTCAGTACTACATCGGGTATGCCTTCCAACTGGGCACGATTTGCATCAGTGCCTATTTGTACTTCGGAGTGGACAGTGTCGCTTTCTCATGCGTCATCTTCGGTTGCGCGCAGATTGACATCATCAAGGAAAAGATTTTGAATGTATGTACTTCCATCAGCTTGTCCTAGTAGCAAGTATGCATTTATGAGCAGAACTATCCAGGTAGATATTCTAATACTGACTGGAAAATTATATTCTGTCAGTGAATGTTCTAAAAGTTGAAATCTTTGTAGATTACTTCAATACATGGAAAACGGGGCACAAGGGATGTGGATGACGCTTTAGCCGACAACTACAACAAGCTCGTAAATTGTATTAAACACCATCAAGCTATTGTTAAGTAAGTACTTATGTAAAAATAAGGAGGTAAGTATCTTTATCAGTAGTATTCTGATCATGAGCGTGATAGCTTGCTTTCGCAAAATGATCCGAAATGGAACTCTGGGGATCCCTTGGTTCTCTAGTCTGGCTACATTTACACCGTACCGTCGCTGCACAAGTCACGTCTTCCTTAAATCAGTTCTTCTATTCTTCCGGTTTCTGTTCTATTTTTCAGGTTCACAGAGCTTGTCGAAAATGCTTACCACCCATATCTGCTGTTCCAACTTGTTGGCAGCGTTGGAATCATCTGCATGTCAGCTTTAATGATTTTAGTGGTGAGTCTTACCTACTATTTCCTATCTACCCAACCTAACGGATCCATCTTATTGCTAAAAAGTTTTTCAATAGTTAAATAGTTGCTAAAAGGAAGTTATCTTAATAGATCGATTGGCAGAGCATGCAGTTCTTCTCCATTCTGACTTACTTATCAGTGATGATCAGTCAACTGTTCGTGTGCTGCTGGTGTGGACACGAGCTCACTGCTACCGTAAGTAATTACATTTTGCTTGGGTACTTAGGTACCTATATTTGATGTCCATTCATAATCACCAAAACCAAAATAAAATTGGTGGTAATAGTACCTACTTACACCACTACCTACCTTCTAGGGAGTCATCGCACTTATCACCGTGGAAACAACTTGAGCCGATCAGAAAGAGACACAGAATAAAAATAAATACCGCCTCTCATTCAATATGTATTATTAAATGGACTCTTTCTGACCTACTCATCCCCGATTGCGCGTCAAAAAGTGAGGCCTTTAGATTTGTGATGAACCTCAACCAGGAAGACTTATCGCTTCGGGAATTGGTTGATTATTTCTACTTTCAAGAAATCTACTCTTATACTTGGTGTTAGAAGTTTTTCTAGGAGTGGTTATCCGTAATTACTTCTTTGACATATTTCAGAGCGAAGATCTGCATACAGTCCTGTACAAATGTTACTGGTACGAGCAGGACGTGAAGTTCAAGCGCGAGCTGTGCTTCGCCATGATGCGCATCAGTCGCCCTCTGGTGTTACGCGCTGGACACTACATCATTCTGTCTAGACAGACTTTTGTGGCTGTGAGTACCTTGTTTTTTTGTTCCAGGGTAAAACCTGCAAAAGGCAGACTTCGGGTAATACCGGGAGTGTGCCATCAGCACATGACTCTTGAAAGATCCCTGTACTACGGCTATCAGGGCACATTCCTTGGGAAATGCTGTCAGTAACTTGCTATGATAAGACAATCACAATAAGTGCGCTTTAGATTGGATTTTCCGATCGTGCTTGGCGATACATTGACGCGCTGAATTTGTTCCAGATCCTTCGAATGTCGTACTCCTACTTTGCGGTGTTAAATCAAACAAAATAAGATGACAAAATTTGCATCGTAGCCTGAAAAGTTTTCTACAAAAGAAAAGCTTTTGTATAAAGGAGCTATAAAATAAAACCATGCAAGAGTAGAATATTATATTAGTTGTAGTAGTAGTAAGCAGGAAATAAATCACTCCAGAAACAGGTTTATTTTTGTTTTATTCTTAGGTCAACCCTAGAACTGCTGCTTCCTTCTTGCAGGTATAAGGTAATCAGAGCTGTGTGAACGAAATCACAGAAAACTTGAACACTTGTGCATTATTTTAATTGTCACCTTCCAACAAACTTTGCTTTGATGTGGAAGTTTATAATTGCAAAAAAAATACTAACCTAGGTATAGTGGGTAGGTAAGAGTGTTCAGCGTATTATGTCCGCGCTGGTCCAACCGGAGTGCGAGGCGACAAGTAAAGTAAGTAAGAAAAGAGGAGATGCATTCAGCTTAAGAACTGTGGGGGTGGGGTACCTGCTTAGAAATGCAATGCAACCAGAGGTTGGCAACTCGTCAACTAAATTGCTCTGCAAAGTTTCTGTCGAAAAACAATTAAGTACCCTACATAAAATTGACAGTGGCGTTTAAAAATAACTAAAAATATTACGTTTGTATCAAAGGGAAACCCTTCAGTGTTTACTTGTGAAACAAAAGCATTTAGCACAATGTCTACAATTTATAACACATCAACGCATCAACAACGATTAAAACTTTACAAACTTGAAACGTTTAAACTTTATGCTTTTAAATATTCAACGGTTCTTTGGAAATATACCATTCAGGAGAAGTTATGCCAGTATGGTGAAGAAACTCTTGAAGGTATGATAGGCATTGGCCAATAGGAAAACTCATATCAACGCCTAATGACAAAAAAAAAATGGCAGTAAAAAATTCAATATTATTCCTCGGCCGACCAAAAAAGATCCTAAGTGCTCATGGTGTCTGGCCACATCCAGACAACTACATAATTTTACGGAAACTTTACATGTTCTTCGTAATGTGGACCCAATACTCCTTTCTCTTATTCGAGATCATCTACATCGTGGACGTTTGGGGCGACATCGATGCGGTGTCCGAAGCTTCGTACTTGCTGTTCACTCAGGCATCCCTGTGTTATAAGAGTACTGCTTTCATGGTAAATAAGAAGAATCTGTTAGAGCTCCTGGGGATCATGGATTGCGAGATTTTTGAGCCGATGTCTGCTGAGCATGAGAAGTAAGTAGACCTTCCAATTTACTCACAAAAAGGGAAGCCCTACCTAGTTCCGCCAAGTAATTTGAAATTGTTCGTATCCGAAATAAAAATAAAGATTTTTCGATCATCATCATCTTCCTGCCCTTGTCCCGTGTTACTTGACGTCGCGGTCGGCGCAACACGTTTTTTCTTTCATTCTCCTTTGTCAGCCGTCACGCTATCATTTACTTATTTTTCTATCATATCATTCCTCACACAATCCATCTTTCTTTTCTTTGGTCTTCCTCTCCCTCTCCATCCATCAACATTTATATTCATCACTCTTTTAGTCACATGCGATTCGATCAAAAAGTTTTAAATCTCCGCCAAGATAAGATATTTGTCTTACTTAGGTAGTTAAGTATGACTTTACATTTTAAAGCTGCTTATAGCATAAAAATCTTATCCCTTACCAGAATATTAGCAGCGCAAGCCCGCAAGATAAAGCGACTCTGTTTATTCTTCCTGACGAGCGCCACAACTACCTGTACCCTGTGGGCTATGATTCCGCTGTTTGATGATGCCAGCAAGCGATCCTTTCCTTTCAGAATCTGGTAAGCAAGCAAGAAAGTTTTTTTCAGTAAGTAATAAGGACTTTGGGACTTTGCGGCAGCACAACAACATTTTAGGCTAAAAAATACAAAAGCAATCTGATATTATTTTAATAAAAGCAGGTATGCTGGAAGAGATTTCTTTAGAAATAAGCATCACCTTTGTACCTATTTTTTCTGTTCCTTTCTTGTTTTCAGTATTTAGTGTGTACATAAACTGTTAAATAAATAAATAAATAAAATTGGCCAGCATTTTCTATCTAATGCATTTCTTCGCCTTCCGATCCTACCTTGAGTATCTTGAGACGCCATTTTGTTCAGGATGCCAGTAACTCCACTGAAGTCTCCTGGCTATGAGCTGGGCTACCTGTACCAGATGATCAGCATCTACATCAGTGCCTTCCTCTTCATATCCGTGGACAGCGTCGCCGTGTCCATGATCATGTTCGGGTGTGCACAGCTGGAGATTATCATGGATAAGATTCAGAAGGTGGGTGGAACAAGGATAAAGGCCAGACATTACTTGTGGTTGGAGTGCTGTATAATTTTACTGTTCGGTAAGAGTGATATGATTCCATCACCCAATCTGTACGAATATTATGTATGAAGCTGAAGAGTTTGTTTGTTTGAGCGCGCTAATGTCTGGAACTAAGTAGTTCCAGACATTAGCGCGCTCAAACAAATAAACTCTTATTATATTAGATGCAATTTTAATAAAATGTTCATTTCCAATCCACGTTGTGTGAGAATAATTTAAGAAAAGAAGAATTTTTGAGTATGTACCTAATCTACAAAGTTATGCAAGTAGGTATATCGTGACTCCAATGGGTCAAAAAGGACAACAATAAAATCCAGGAGAAATAATGTTCACGAACGAAAAAGTGACATATGGTGCGAAGGAAATACCCTCATTCCCCCTCAATTACTGGATTAGTGATGATTTTAGTTTTACCAAGCTAACTAACGTTTGATGCTTTTTAGATACAGCATGTGTTTGATGCAGCACAGTCAGAAGAGAATCGTAAAAAGTTGATCAAAATTAATAACGAATTTCTGGTTGAATGTATCAAACAGCATCAGACTGTTGAAAGGTTAGTATCTAATGCATTTTTTAGAGATTGCAAAATATTATTAGAAAAAATTACCATAAGATGGAAGGAAAGACGCTGAATAAGGCTGATCAGGAATATATGAAATGTGGTTTTCTAATTACTTTTATTAAGTAACATAATTAATGTAATCATCATCTACCCAGCCTTTTCCAATTTTTTTTAAAATACTAAATGGGTCTACTCTTGAACTCAATCTTGTCCTGAGGTCAGAGATGAGGTCGACGATGGACCGAGCTATGTTGGGGTCGGCTTTCAGTCAAACCGGATGGAACTGAATACCAGTATTTTACGTTGAGCGACTGCCTATATAACCTCCAAAACCCAGTTAGTACTGGGTAATACGATAGCCCTTGGTGAGACTGGTTGTCAGACTTTCGCACCACTGACTTAACCTACTAACGACTTTCAAAGATCTACAAATGTTAACTTAACGTGCTTTCAGAGGCACGGAGGAAGCTTGTTATGTTTTATGGATGGTCACCCATCCACGGACCAACCTAGGCAAGCGCGGCTTAACATCAAGATCGACCTGAGTGGCTGTTATTATTTAGAGCTCCTCCGTAATTATGTACCATAATTATCTTTAACTAAAATATTTAAACACGACGTTGCGACTGCCAGTTGTTTTATTAACTTGGTGCGTTACGATATGGATTAGGATTCATTCTTTTTGCAAGTATAAAATAATAAAGATGTCTTTTCTAAATATATTTCTTTCAGATTCATCCAACTTTGTGAAGACACGTATCACGCAAACATATTCTTCCAACTGACAGGCACCGTTGCAATTATCTGCAACATTGGATTGAGGATATCTATAGTAAGTTTTTACTCATAATGCTTTTAAATTCTCTTGTCAATAAGGTACTACTATAGCATTATGTATTCGGTTTAAGTTGATTTTTCACTGACCGTTTGTAATAAAAAGGTCTTGAAAATTATCCGAGTTTCTAAATTCAATTCAAATACAGGTGGAACACAACAGCGTGCAGTTCTTCTCCATGTTAAACTATATGGTTACCATGCTTGCTCAACTGTTCCTGTACTGCTGGTGCGGTCATGAGCTTACTATAAGGGTAGGTTACAAAATCGAAAATTAATATTATGTATAAGAACTTTTTATATTTGCCAAATTGTGGAAAGTTAGATTCAGCCTGCAATTTTTTTAATTTATTTCCTAATTGTAAGGTTCGAACCTGACCAATTGATTGGGTCCTAACTTCAGTTCAGTTCAAGCAACAAGTTTTTTTTTTTAAATGACCATAACACATTATCTTTCAGAGTGAAAACCTCCGAGAATGGCTGTACCAGTGTCCATGGTATCAGCAAGACACCAAGTTCAAACGTGCCCTGTTCATGGCTATGGAACACATGAAGAAACCCATCATTTTCAAAGCTGGGCATTACATTTCACTGTCCCGACCCACGTTTGTTGCGGTTAGTAAATAAAATGTTTCAAGAACTCTAGAAAGGGCTTAAAAATAGTTTGATTTGTTCATCTGGGATATTTTAAATCTATGGAATATATTAATAATCCAGCAGTGTTCGTTCACGCCGTGATGGCTCTCGGCCACCGTAGGCGCGGGCCTGTGGACGGCGAGTAATGGGCTAGCTCGCCGTCCGTCCGTCGTATGACGACGGGCAGGCCGTGTCGACGGCGCGTTCGTGTTCCACGCGCGCCTCAAAGAGTTGTCTGCAAACGGGAGGGGCCCGCAAGGGCCGGTGCCTGCCAGGGCTGCGGGACTGTTCGAAAGAGATACCGCGGCCCTGGAACATAAAGGGCCAATGAAGGAACATGGGTGTTTTTTAGTCAGTAAGAGTCTGACACTCCCTTCCGCTCCGCCCAGAGCGGGAGGAGTCATTTGATGATTTCTCACCCGCCAAAAAAAAAAAAAAAAAAGCAGTGTTCGTTCATAGAACCTCCTCCTTTTTGGAAGTCGGTTAAAAATTATCAAATGCTGCAGCCGGATTCGACTCCGCACGATGGGGCCTCATTAACTACCTCATTACTAACGGTAACTGGTACTGTTTTCTACTTATTTTCAATACACTTTTTCGAAAACTGGTTCTTATCGCACTAGGATTAGGTCAACATGCAATGTATTTCACACGCGTGGATTTTTAATATATTCCCGCACACGAGTGGAAATAAAAATTTCCACAGATAACTATTGACTACTAAGTCCAAATGGGTTCAATGACTATAATCGGCGGTGATTATTTTTTTTTTAAATCTCGGCAAAGGGAATGCGTCTTTACGGCGTAAATATTTGTTGAGTATTTAAATTGTGTTTATAAATAGAATAGGTATCATAGATAAACATGATAATTTAAAACAAATATTTATTTCTACGGACAATTTAACATTTATTTGTGTTCTAAATGAAAAAATATATTTGAATTTCCTATTTTTCATGTTAGATCTGTTTAGAGCATTCCTTTGCCTTTCAACCTTGCGAAATATATAATAGGATCGGCCCCTATTACATGGGACTTAAACATAACTGGCGAAATGTGGGTGTACTATTAGGACCACCTCTGCCTAACCCTTCAGGGATTACAGGCGTGATGTTATGTTGAAACTTTTTATTTGAAGTTATGTTTTTTTTTCACATTTCAGATTCTACGCTGCTCATACTCCTATTTCGTGGTCCTAAACCGGGTGAACACTGAATAAAACGCAGAACTCACAAATTATTATTTATTTATAAACCGTGTAGGTATCACATATGCTTAGTGTAACATTCACGACAGATTAGGCGAAAGTGTGCTTAACATGAAAAAATATTATCATTTTTTATTCTCGTAACACTCGATGACACTTAACTAAAACCTTGTGCACACTTTATGATACTTTTGAACAATTTATTTGTTAATATTCGTATAGTCTGTTATATCAAAAGACTACGAATCATCGCCAGCGAATAAATAAAAATAAAACAAAGCTTGTAAACTCGAAATAAGTATTCCAAAGTGTGTACAAGACTTAACAAAGTTTTAGTCAAATTGATAAATTCGTGCGCTTAAATTAAAAACAACAATTAGCGTAAAGGCGAACGTGTAAAAACAATTACAACCACGTTTTAGAATTTACATTCGCAATAAATAGGATACTTGAGGCCTATTTATATAGGAAAGATAACTTATAATACAAAAATCTTAAACCAACCTTGAGAGAACATTCATTACGAGATTCATTCCACATTTAATTGTACGTACTTATTAAAAAAAAAGCTCATTCTTATAACATATTCTAACCCACCTTTACATTCAAAATACAACAACCTTAAACCATGTTAATATCAATTCTTTATAAATAGGCCTGAAACATTAGAAGTACATAATCTGAATAAATTCAGTATTATTATAAATGTCTCTTACATACATTTATTTAGCAATAAAGCGTGAACTGTTCCGTTTTTTTTCACTTAATACCTTATCCTTTAAAACAATTACATCAAAACGACTTAGGAAATAATTTTTATATGGTAACAATCAGTCGCATGTCGTTATTTATTTGTTACGAAGCTCATTTTGTTTGAAATAACGTTTAAAGATGACTGTCTGTCATACAAGCTCTTTTTTTTTAAATGGCATCTCGTCTGGTCAACCTGATGAGGCTGGCTTCTGCTTTACCGGACTATCCTGTGGGTGCCTAGAGTTTAAGGTCTCCAGCCAGGGAGATACAAGCTCTTAATAGTTTCCAATCATATAAAAAAATACCTACGAAACAATGTAAGTTATTTTTAAAGACTATGGGGACCTTACATATCCCCATGTTTTAATTTTTGAATGAGTATTGATATTTTTATTTAATTATTTTTATAAATTTTTGTAATGATTTTTAATAGTTTTTTCAATGATTTATTAATGACTTTTTAATAATTTTTATAATTGCATTTTTTTTATTTCTGACTTGGCCCTATAGTCGAAATTGTTTATTTTGTTTCCTGGGTCATTTATTAACCCCAGAATTGTTTCCAAAGAATCCCAAATTAAATTGTGACAGATTTGATTTGGGATTCTTTGTAAACAATTCATTGATGCGACAGATTTGACTTATTTGAAAACAATATTAAAAAAAAAACAACAAATAAATTATATAATTGTTGTGTTTATTTGATTTTAAATGGCCGAAACCCTCAAGCTTTTGACCATAGTTGTAAGTGATTGAGTTTCAAAAACGAAGATTGTTCAGCTAGGATGACAGACAGACACTGAAAGTCGACGTAACAATATTAATTATTATTGTGATTAAAAATAGTGCGCATGAAATAAATAAGGCATTGGGTTTATTATCCATATCACAGCGATGCAGTGCACGAGATGATCAGAATATTGGTAGGTATTGTATTATAGATTTTTGTGTAGTTGCAAGAAGTTGGCAAGGTGTATTGCGAAATGCATTTTTTATCAATGCTAGCTGCTTAGATATTTGATGGTTTTTGTATTGTTTTATCTGGTGGGCGAAAAGCTAAGGCTGACTTAAAAAAACAATATGTGATTTTGATTGGCATACAGAAAGTTGCAAGGGTAGCCTTTAATAGATTATGTCCTTATGCGCTTTTAAAATTTTGAACACCCACAAGATTTTACAATGCAACTTTTCCCTCAGTAGGAGAGCAATTAAGTTACATTTTCTTGTCAATATTTATTTTTAAATACATAATTACTTTGAACCAATACTCACCTAGCGGTTGCCTAACTAGCGTTCTTACATGATTAAGAGTTCTTCAAATGAAGAGGTGTATGATTCATAAGAAATTGATTCCATTCAATATCTATGGTCATGGTGTAAATATGTGCGTGCATAAAATGTATGTATAAAAGGTAAGACACGCGGTACTTTTTACATCAATTCTTTCTTTCAGATTCTGGCCATTGAATTATCAAACGGTACCCGATTTTGATACCTTTCTTTTAAAGGCGACTTAAGCTTGAATTATGTTTTGAGAACTCGATGTACTACGAGTTCACTGACGCCTTATGCCCTAAGTAATAAGGTTCAAAGTCGTAGACCCTCAGTGATCTCGGTAATACATGCTTCAAGGTGGTAAAGTATAGCAGAAGAGAAAAGATTTCCCTACATATTTAGGTAGAATAATAGATACTGTACCTGTTACTTTTTGAGATATGAAATCGAAAGTATTGGAGTTAAAGTATCGCGCGACAAGTATTAAAGCTTTTGTCTGCTACAATTAGCCAGGATGTACAATTTAGTGAAAGGCCACGAAAATGCAGTGAATAAATGATGTTCGCATGTGATTATTAGAACATGCTGTGTAATGTTCCTCATTTTAACATAAAGTTTTCCAAGATAGGTATCTAAACAATTATATTTCAAATATTCAAACTTCACATTATCAACCGAAACGTAACACAACTAGTAAAAAATCTTACGAACACACAAACACTGACGACACGACGCGTATTAAAACGAAAAACTTTGCTCCAAAAAAACCACAACCTAAACGTTAAAAACGATTGTTCAAAAATCACAACGTTATTTTTTACACTACGCTTGCACACTTGCCTTTAAAAGTTTTGTTTTAATAAAAAAGTTCACGACGTAACCTCAGCCATACACTACAGTGCAAACCAAAAGGGTATATGGTATTCCATTCGTTCAATCAGTACTTCTAAAATGTCAATAAAGACGAGATCCACATGAAATTGGAATCGAAGCTAACACTCCCGAAAAACTCAATCAGATCATTATCAAAAGGGACATCTACAAGCTATAATTTGACCGTACAAAGATCATAAATGTTAACCAATATTAAACGATCTAAGCTGTCACTCATTCTAAATATAACCTTACTTCTAAACTTCCCAATAACAATACAAATTACACACATTTCCATATTAAAATATCCCTTTTACTATAATTCCTAAAACCTGCTTTTCATTCTTAAATTCATTGCATCTTAAGTAGTGTATGACGGGTTTTAAGATATAAGGGAATTATTCTATCTAAACGCCTTGCTGACCACTGAAATGTAGATTTAATATTAAAAGACTAAATACTGAAGTATACATTGACTTAAATTATTGCTTTTAGTTGATCTAGTTGCTTGTTAACTATAGTGTTCTCCATCGTACCATATCGTTCTTGCTACAGGCCTACGACGGTGTCAAAGATAGCTGAGCGGAGCGGGAGGGTTTAGTTATAGTTATTCGTCCACTAATGGGCGCCAAAACTCCTCCCGAACCGCGTATTTACCCCAAGCACCGTCCTCGCCTGTATCTCAAAATATTAATGAGCCTCCTTAAATTCACCAGATTTTTTCACACTCAAGTTTGTTCATCACATCAGTGGACAGTTGGCCTAAGAAAGCTAAATCAATTTGTCATTCAGTTTAGCACTAGGAGTTGTAACTCTATTTTTAAAGGACTTATCTACATAGCCAGTTGTGGCGTGATTCTGAACGTAATCCTTTGAAATCTTCTTAATTGTTCCCCTTCGTACTTTTCCCGGATATGTTATCACTGAATCCTCCTTGATATGCTTGCTTACAAGTCTCGTGTTTTCTAAAGTTGTCTAAGCAAAAAAAAAAAAAAACAGTTAAAACTGTTTGTGGAAGCCTTCAACGATAATATCATTATTATAGCCCGCAAAATCTTCAAAACATTCAGAAACCAGGGCCCATTGCGTAAACATGACAATCAAGCGAGAGTGACAACCGTGGTCACTTGGTAAAACAGAACATGACATACCTAACACCACGATTATATTTGACTAAGGCCATTTTTTATATCCCCGAAAAGCAGATGGGTTCGCCTGAGTACCACAATAAAACTGTCATGAAACTCTAATCTCTTCACCTGCTACGACTATTCCATCTAACATTTTAGAATCACGCCACATCTCAAATATAAGCGTCAACATATAGGGCAGAGACTACAAGTTACATTAACTACAACTAGCTACGTTAAATGCTACAATAACTGCACTAACCACTATGTCGCTGTCTTTTTAGGAAAACTTTTAACTATATCGTTACAAAATCTATTAACTTTAACGTTTGGCTAACACGATGTCGACCGGAGAGGAGCTGAAACTCGTTATACAACTTCCAATAATAATATATTGTGAAACATTATTAGTTTGAAACTGTATTTAAAACACCCATAACGAAGTCGAGAAGCATTTATTATTGCCGTCACGTCATTGGAATATTGTTTTTGTTCTGGGTCATACCTGGAAACCTTCTAGTTACGGATATATTGAAGGTCAAAGTTCCAACTTTTTCACACGTTTTATAGAAGATACAAGTTTAAAATATTGTACCCTTACTTTAAATACCTTCATGACCCCTGTACTATTCAATGCATCCATCAGCACCGAGATTTTTCATACCAATAAAAAAGTCATTTCCCAGAAATCGTTTTTGCGTAGAGTTACTTAGTTTGATGTACAGAATGCTTGGTTGCCGGCTTCGTTAAGGGATCGTTTACACCCTGTAGGTTAGGATTTATTCACACATTTCAGGGCAAGAATCTGGAATCAGTGTTTCATCAGAAATATGAAAGAGATTATTTGCTTACATTTTGTTTGGAAGCACTTGTCTCCAGATGTTACGGAATCTGCTCTGACGTTCAAAAAAACAGACCCCGATCTGTGGGAATATGGCTTAGTAATGCTAGCCTAATGTGATATATTGTAGTTTATCCAGGAATTTGAAAGTTTCACGATACATAAGAAGGTGTTTAACAGGCTTCAGAGGGAGTTACGGTATATGTTTTTTTCCAACTACTTAAAAGATTGGGATAGCAAAAGCAATGGGATGAAGTTGGCTTACACTTATTTATTAATCAATTTGGCAAAGTTAGCTTGTAAAAGAAACTTTGCAAGATACACACAGTAAAGACAGGGATACCTATCTCAAACTTTATTGGAGTGAAAGAAAAAACATAAGACCCCGTACTGTAACTCCCAAATTGCACTTGGTCAGTAATATAGTGTTTTATACCGTACTTTGGTTTGTGGAAGATTATTGATATTTAATTTAGATTTAAGCGTTGTAGTCGCATATCAAGTTACCACCAACTATCAAATTTCTCCAAATGATTTTAAACCATAAAATGTTGACGGTTAAGTTCAAAATCGAATGAGAAAATTTGACAGTTCATGGTAACTTGATGCGCACGCGACTATACAATTGGATAAACCTGAAGTACGACATTTATTTTTCTGGTAAAGAAGAACCATCGAGACAAAGATCACATTTAGAGAATTTATTTTATTTTTAATTTAATTTTAAACATCATTGACACTACACATTTAAAATTGTTTGTTTACTTTTCATTGAAATACAAAAACAAATATACAGGGTGACTTTAAATTCACTGGCAATCTTCCAGGGGGTGATAATGTCACCACCCGAAAAAAAATACTCTCACTTAAGGACCATTTGTAAAGTACCTACCTAAACCAGAATTTGTGTACTTTTTTTTTGTTATTGAGACAGCACATTTTTTTTATATTTCAAAGCAGGTCTTCTAATAAAAGTTTTTCATAAACATGAGTACTTCCACCCCCGAAAGATGGCCAGTAAGTTCATTGTCACTCTGTATATAAACATGTCTCAACAGCTCTTAGCAAGATGCTCTCGCGCATCTCAACATGGCACACTATAATTATATTATCAATTCTACAAATTACCCACAACTTGCATGGTCCTGAAATTGATAATTTCCATTAAATAACCTTCAATCCAAGAGATAGACAATTTGTAACAAACTATTATGAAAATATATTATCATTTCAACACGCTCAAAATCATCGTTTTCAATACAACATTTTGAGCAAACGATTCTAAGGCAGAAATCTATAAGTGTACCAAGACTTTGTGAACCTTATTCTTATGCAGATAACGTTCAGAGTCCTATATGCTAATTAATGTATTTGAGTGTTTCATTCGAATATGAATCTTAACATTTTCCAAATAATGTTCATTGTCGTATGAAACACTTAGAAAAGTCTAAATACACTTAATACATCGCAGCCTAGTACTTCCTGCTAATTTAAAGGAAATAAATGTGCCACCTATTTTGACTGTCGTTTAAAAATGTAATGTAATCATTCATAAGATTTGCAGCATCTTATATTAACTAAGCATAATTTCATTATTTCGCGATTGCGGCAAGATAATTTTTCTTTTAATAAAAATAATAAAATCAACAAAATTAGATTAATTAAGTACATTTTAATAACAATTTCTAAAAAGAAAATTTAATTTTGACTTGCGCAGTTTTGCGAAAAAATAAACTCTTTAATTTTGCAAAACTGGGCTAGACATACTGTATAATAAAAATATTTGAATAATTTCAAAACTAAGGATTATTCTAACAACACTGGGCAGTGTTAATACTAATCTATTAATTATCAAGTTATCGACAACCTTAAGAACCTTTTACATTAAATCTTAAATATAAATATTTTTGGGCAAGTTATCTTAGATATTCTTCGAACTATAGTGTTACGTATACCATTTGAGATGATTTTCAGGATGGAAGGACACCGACACACAGACGGTTACCACGCATTCAGTACATCATGCTGATTCTGCACCCCACCACAAAAAAAGTTTTTCAACAGTAATAAAAAAAAAAAACAATGTGGGGTGTTCAGAATGATGTACTGAATACGTGGTAACCGATTGTGCATCGGCGTCCTTACCACCCTGTATAAAGGGTATGTTCAAAACATTGCTGAAAGTTAAGTTTTAAGTAACTTCTGCATGAACATGTTTAAAGCATCAATTTGTCTTTATCATCTTCAAACATGTGACTGAAACCGAACGATAATTTAAGTGCGTTTACCGCTACATGGATTTAGTGATTCGTGGAGCAAGTCGGCATTATTTTGATGTTAAAACTTCTTCTGACTTTAAACAACGTTCACAAACAAACCCCATAATTATCATGGTATCTATATTAGCTATTTGTAACTATGTGTTTTGTTTTAAGTGAGATTAGTGTTTAATAACTACGTACGTGGTTAAAATTAATAAGTACACGCGGCAACCTATCAAGGTGTACAAAACCACTTTATGCGGATCGCTCATTGTATGGGAAATCTATACAAAGCAAGGCCATGTTATACTGGAAATGTACAGCTTGATGTGTCGCCACGTGTACGTGAAAATGCGCTATTAGCTAAATATGGGTTCTGTTGCTGTTTTAATAATACTATAATCCTGACACAAAAGTGCATCTTACAGTGTAAAATTACGCATTCTTAGATACTATTTATACAGCATAAGGTTGTCGATACTAAAAACACAATTAAAATATAATAATTTCATTAAGCTACAATAACATTTATTGCAATTAATTCAAATATACAAAATTATGAGGTAATACTAAAAATTAAACGCAATTTGTACAACGTTTCATTATTTTGTTCAGCTGATAAATTGTGATTAAATATTTTATTCTATAAAAAGTGGTAACAAAATCTATGAATACCTTGAATTTCATTTCACGTAATTATTATTATGTATTTTTGAACGATTGAGTACAGTGTTACAGAATAAATATTGTGCATCGGCAAACATCGGAAACAATATGATTGAACATTACGAAAAAGATTGACTAACGTGATGTGGCCCTAAATAACACTCACAATTTCAACTTTATCAGAATTAGATAAATGTCAATTTCACTTTCCAATAACTGTGTGATTGTATGTATATTTCATACCATGTCATGCCCAATTTTTATCCTATACTACTGTACATTTTTAAAATATTAAATAATGTACTAGGAGATTATGTATGCAGTGGAGTACAATTTTATACATGAACTAAAGCTTTATCATTGCAAATCATAACAACTATGAGAGTCCGATGAAAAACACATCCAATAAAACAAATATTTCCATCAAATTCCACATATATCGTTCCTGGGTCTTTCAGATAAAAAACGGAACTAAGCCGAACAAGCCAAAAGGAAACATGATAATAAAAAACACACTCTCTGACCTCAACATAGAGACCACTTTTCAACGTTCCTTTTGACTGGACGGGTACTATGAGGGCTAATGTAACCCGACTCATTTGAGAAGTCTTTGGAGCGAAAGCGATTTCTTTACATCTAGAGAAAGCAGCTTCTTTAATGATTCGGGTTATATTATTTGGTGTCACCCGTAAAGGACTATTTTAGTGGAGTTTGGACATTTTGGTTAGTAATTATTTTTAACTTAGTATTTTTGTTAAATTATTCCATGTTAAAGTGTTGTCTTAGGTCGTAGTTGAATAAAATCGTAAGTATTTCATATTCATTAAGACTAAGTTAAAAACAATTAGTTTTAATTTAAAACTACTCAATATCAAAAGCTTCAACATTGACATATTGCATGGCAAGTTTTATATTACAAGTAAAATCGATTACGGCAAACATCGATAGGCATCACTAATTTATTGGACTGCATACACGCAAAAACAGTCAGCAATGTTGACTAGATGCGATTCAATTTCGTAAATACAACGAATTAGTTATAACCATGTCAATTGTGAACAAACTCATTCGGTTTGCCTCGGCTGCATTTCGGGAATGTTCGTGTTTTATAGGAGATCCAAAAGGAATATATGGCTACTTTAACTTTAGCTGTTAATGCAGCCGAGACAGGGTAAAATAAATGTATAAAAATTTGAGCGATGAATTTGCGTGATAAATATTATCAATTGTAAATCAACATCGTACTTTCTATTGTCTATTCTCTTAATTTAATGACTCACCATTATATTGAGTTTATGATCGATACCTGGAAAAGAAATAACTTTTTAAAACTTTTTCCTTCTGTTGGATTTTGAGCGCTAGGCAAAGCGCCGAGAATTGAAAGTTTGTCTAAGTATTTAGACATTAATTTAGGTAAAGTCTAATGTTAGTGAAAACAGGCATTAGAGCGAAGAAGGTCGCGTCGCGTCTCATTAGTTTCCTGATAAAATACGTTTGAATTTTCCTTATTTGAATAAAGATCATTTTACGGATGACAGCTCACAACTTTTCCTTACAACTAAAATAATCGACCGAAAGGTATAACGCGATCGTATAAAAAAAGAAAAGAGTTGCCAACGAGGATCTGAAATCTGAATCTGAATGCCACTACATGACTACACCAGTCAAGGTATCAGAATGGTGTTGCCACATTGAAGGGTGTAGACCTTCAGAAGAGCTTTCTTTGTCAAACGTAACCGGGCACAACCCTAGACTTAAATACTATTTAAATTCCTTTTGAAGATGAATTCCTAACTATGTGGCAGTGGTAGGTTGCATTAATTTCAACATTATGAGTTTTTCAGTTAAAATAAAGGCCCTAAAAGTCTGACCACCAGTCTTACCGAGGAGTGATAATTGCATAGCACATGTGTAAGTACTATGTACTGTAAAGCTACCATTGACATTTAAGTTATCTTTCATTGACTTGAATGTGGCCTGGTGGCTGAGAGAATGTCATGCTCACTCAAATGTCTCGCTGATGGTGGCGGGTGTGTCAGGTCATTTAGTTCCCTTCAATATGGTTGAGCTGAATGGGACTGATCTTTGGGTCATCTTCGTGAACGGGCGCTGTCAGTTGGGACTGGTCATCTTTTAGCTGCCACGGTTTATTTTAACTATCTAAAAATCAATTAATCAAATCAATTCAATTAATTAAATCTTTTACTGTGGACGCTCTTAATGTGCACGTCTTTCTACATCGTTCTCACATATATGTATAATTTCAACATGAATGATGTAACCAAGATCTTGTAAAAATATTTTGATTGAAAAGAGTGACCATGGAGTTTCTTGCCCATTCTTCTCCATGAGAGATCTATGCTTTGGAATGGGCAACTACAGTACTTTCAAGTTATTATGCTTTGTGTCTGTGACTGTAGCTTTGCTTTCTGTGTTTTCTGACATTCAAAAGTGCCTGTTATGTCTAATTGAAATAAATGCTTTGAGTTTCAGTTTGAGTGAAGTATAACCCAGTACTAACTGGGTTGTGGAGGTCAGATAGGCAGTTGCTCCATGTAAAACGGGTATTCAGCCAACCACAGCATAGTTGGGAAAGGCAAGGCAGAAGGATGGATTTTTTCAGTCAAAAAGTACCTGTATAACCAGATCTTCATAGCCCCAGGTCTCCGTACTGGACTGACCACTTCTCGTACGCGACCAGACTGTGCGGCGAGACGGACGGCCGGATCCTCTTGAGGGCATCCATGAAGTCTTGGAACGTGATGCTTCGGACTAGAGAGAGGTCCAGGCACTTCACCTCCTCGGGGTCTAGTTCTGTGGAGGAAATGGAAAGGTTTTAGTCAGTTGGTATATTTAATTTGACCTATTGATGTGTCAAATGGTCAAATAAATAATTGTCGGTCAAGTTTCGTGATCTATTTTCTCCTGAATTGGAGGATATACACGACGTATAACTTGACAATCATGGTTAGCAGGTCACTTTTTGAAAATAATTAATTACTAGCTTATGCCCGCGGCTTCGCCCGCGTGGAGTTCGGTTATTGTCCCACAGGATCATACTACCGGGATAAAAAAAGTATCTTATGTATTAATCCAGGTTATAAACTATCTG
Source organism: Eurois occulta (assembly GCA_950022335.1). Taxonomy (NCBI): domain Eukaryota; kingdom Metazoa; phylum Arthropoda; class Insecta; order Lepidoptera; family Noctuidae; genus Eurois; species Eurois occulta. Next base: position 14,193,668 of record OX465497.1, read on the forward strand.
TGTGCAAAATTTTATCCAAATCCGTTCAGTAGTTTTTGCGTGAAAGAGTAACAAACATCCATACATCCAGACCAGAAATAAATAAGCCGTTTATAAAATGAATCACAAATGTTTTAGTAGGTTGTTAGTAATTTTGCTTATTGTCTATTGTTAGTTTTGTTAGCCTTCTTTCTTTGAAACACATTATTATATACATTTCAAATCAAATCACGTGTTGTTGTGGTGTTAGTAGGGTGTTAGTAAATTTACTTATTGCAAATGTTAGTATGGTTAGTGTTCTTTCTTTGAGATATATATATTTGTTTCAGTCAGTCAGGACATTCATACATCGTCACAAACTTTCTCATTTATAATACTAGTAGGATTAATATCAGATAAATAGGTTGTGAAATGATAACAAATATTCACGAAACATTAATCAAGTTATCAAATCATTAATATCACTACTTTACAAAAAAAAAGTTTTTCTTTTACCCAAAGATAATTCATATTGCATGTGTTTTCTACCTACCCCCTTACTACAAAAATATATGTCTCATATTTTTATCACGTCATGTTTTTGATACACCCACATTAACCTAAGTAAGCTATCTTGTTAGCCGTGTCTGAGTTTATAGTTTGTTTTTATTGCGTTTAAGTATTATTTAAACATTTTCATTTGTTTCAAAATGTCATCAAGGCAGTGTAAATTAAACCCAAATAACTTTTGCTATGTTTGTGGTCAAATTATTTTGTCAAAATAGAAGAGACCAATCACTGAGGCCGTAGAACGAACCTATTTCCATTACTTTCAAATCTCGGTAACAAACCTTTATAAAAAATGGGTTCCTGGTGTAGTGTGCGAAAATTGCAGAAGTATATTATTGAACTGGACATCAGGAAAAAGAAAACATTTACGATTCGGAATTTTAATGATATGGAGAGAACCAACAAATCATATTACTGACTGTTACTTCTGCCTCACTGAAACTACAGGTTTTTACAACAAAAACTGAAAGCACATACAATATTCTGATGTTGCATCAGTCACAAAACCTGTCCTATATTCTGAAGGAGTTCCTTATCCATCATTACCCAGCAGTTCCAGTAAGGGAAATGAACCACAGCTCATGGAGTTGGAAGTAGATGAGGCGGTTTCGAGCCAGGACATTGATTTCGAAGCTCTTCCCGGATCGAATTGTGAAACACATTTAATATCACAGGGTGTATTAAACGACCTTGTATGAGACTTACAGCTTTCAAAAATCAAATCTGCTTGCGTCACGACTTCAGCAATGAAATTGGTTGGCCTCTGATACCAAAGTGACTTTTTACCGCAGTAGGAGTGATCAATTCACGAAGTATTTTGCATCAAAGGAGGGGTATGAATATGGTGGAGATATTCGTGGACTTTTTGCTTCAATGAACCAGTCATGCAACCCTGAAGAATGGCGTTAATGCGTATTGAGCATGGCGAACGTTTTCACCAGGATTTGATGCTTTTTGAGGAAAGATACCAAGGATTTTGGGATAAAAATATGTTAGCGGATTACTGCTGGTCTATAATAAGGGAAACTGATACTAAGCAGTATAAAAGAAGGAGTTACACTACCCATTTTTGATTTCTTTTTGAGATAAATGTATAAAAATGATAAAAACTGAATATAATCAATATTTATAAAATTGGACGTCCTAATTTTTTTCTAATTTCAGTTTTTGAGTAAGGTTTTATAACTCTATCGATACATATCAGTTTCATCTCGGGGTAAAAAACCTTGTAAAGTAGTGTATTTATTTAAAAGTATTGCTAATGGTGCACTTTATAGCTTGCTTTTAAAACTATCAATCAGTTGATTACATAACAAGAAGAACTGAAAGTTGTCAGCCGGCACCACCTACGACATGCCATAGAGTTCACTGACCGTTTGATTTATGCTAAGAGGTGATTACTAGGTGATTAATAATAAATAAATAATAAATATCCCTGGACATTTTCACACAGCACCATCTAGCCCCAAGCTAAGCAACTTAATGCTTGTGTTATGGTAGCTAGATGGCTGATAAACTACATATATACATTTTTTTTTTGTAAATACATACATATTATAGATAGAAAAACACCCAGACCCGGAACAACTACTTGTAGGTCATACAAATATTTGTCCCGTACGGGAATCGAACCCGCGACATGCAGCGCAGCAGTCAATCGCTTGACCACTGCGCCAACCGTGTCGTCATATTTATTGATTATATACCTAGTACATTACTCGGTAACATAGCTTGGGTTTAGGCGGTAGGTACTCTTACGGCCGTACTCACATACGCTTCGCATACACTGATACACGTTCAGAGAATTATAGGTAGAGTATATTTTGACAGCATTGAGCAAAACAAAACGATGGGGAAACGAGGTTATGACCGCAGTTCCGCCCGCGTGGAGGTCGATAATTATCCTACGGAAACATACTACCTACCTAGATAAAAAGCCAGATGATGGTCTGTCACCTGTGTCTTCTGATAAGGCGTGAAAAAGTTAAAAATTGACAAAATGCGCGCAAAAGCATGGGAGTAAAAACCGGCCAAGTGCGAGTCGGACTCGCGCACGAAGGGTTCCGTACCATTATCTATAAAAACGGCAAAAAAATCATATCTGTTGTATGGGAGCCCCCCTTAATATTTTTTTTTTTAATTTTTAGTATTTGTTGTTATAGCGGCAATAGTAATACATCATTTGTGAAAATTTCAGCTTTCTAGCTATCACGGTTTATGAGATACAGCCTGGAGACAGACAGACAGACAGCGAAGTCTTAGTAATAGGGTCCCGTTTTACCCTTTGGGTACGGAACCCTAAAAATTTGTAAATATGTGAGGTGTCAGTCTCCTCTGTATAAGACAATACATTTTCCGTGCAGTGGGACAATAATAAACATAACATAACATCACGCCTTTAAGTAATCTCCGTAGGGTTAGGCAGAGGTGTACCTAACATGTCGCCAGTTTTGTTTGTCCGTAGTAGGGGGCGAGCCTATTGCTATAAATCGGGCACGAATCCAGACTCCGTGGCTCCTACTTAGAAATTCCTGATGGAAAAACCTAATAACACTTTGCTCGACCCGGGAATCGAACCCAGGTCCTCATACTCAGCAGTCGCGCTTGCGACTACTCGACCAACGATATGCTGTTATGTTCGCTTCTATTTACCAACACAATTTGTATTGTATCTTAAGTATGTTAGTCTGTAAGGTAAATCTATGGGCCATAGTAGCCAGCAAATAAATGGATGTTAGTTTGTTTTATTGTAACAATACAGTCAAGTTAGGTGACGTCTCTCAATGCGGACTAAAGACAGTTGCTTTATATTTCGCCTACAAACATAAAAGATATCGTGGGCGTCAGTTTTATTGTGTTCCGATATCTTTTTGGGCTATAACCTAAAGACATTTGACGTAAAACCAGGTCAAGGCGTTGCGTGTCAAACTGGTGTAGCCAGATGCATGCGTTACGTGGTTATGGATCTTACATGTTAGTGAGCATGTCCCAGTTTCCATTCAAGTTTTGATACATGATTTTTATTCACATTTATGTTGATGCTGTAAATTAAAAATTTACAACAGTCTCCTTACTATTGAGTTTTAGTGTTACTAGCTGTTGCCCGCGAACTTTTCAAGGGTTTTAATTTTTTTGCACGGAATCCTAATTTTTTTTTTTCAAAATAAAAGTAGCTTAAGTTAGACATTATAACATCAGCAATCTTCCAGTAAAAGTCCTGTCAAAATTGATCCGGCCATTTCGGAGATTAGCCGGAACAAACAGACAGATAGACAGTCAGACAGACAAAAATTAAAAAAAAAAGATTTTTTGTTATTAAAGTGCCGTATTTTATATGCATTCAGTAAAAGTTATTTTGATATTACAAGCAGACACTTCAATTTTATTTATTTGTTATTTGTAGATGTAGATAGATAGAAGACAATGTTAGTTGTGGACCCCAGGTCTTTCCAATCGCACGTTAGTCACCTTGATTCTCAACAACTCTTATCTAGCTGCTACCAGAAACCCAGCGAAGATAGACACCCACCTGAGGGCTTCCTACCGTCCTATCTTACGTTTGATGATTCGTGGTCTCCTCTCAAGGACACGTCTACCCCATCGGTTCGGCCGAGGCGTACTTTTGCTTACAAGGAGGCTTCGTATACCTACGAAGGCCTCTTAGTCGTCACCTCTGATAGGCCCGAGGGCGGCGTCCCGGCAGAGCGCGGTGAGGTCGCTGCCCGAGTAGCCGTCCGTGAGCGCGGCCAGGCGCGCCAGCTCCTGCTCGCTGATGGTGGCGGCGGCCGCGCCGCGCGCCAGCACGCGCCGGATCAGCGACATGCGCGTGCGCACGTCCGGGAGGCACACGTACACGCGCTTGGGGAAGCGTCTGGGGACAGAAATAATGGTCAAAGAGCGGTCTAATGAAATAATTATTGATATACCTACGCGTGTTTTCTTTTTGGAAAATGAAGTCGGTTATATAGGCTGGTTATTTAGTGACCTGCATCCGTCGTCATACTAAACAAACTTTCGCTATGAAAAATTTACTTTTTATACATGCACCGAAATGTCCGTCCATTGTTGTATAAGAATTTCATAAGTTTTTCACGAATCGGATTCAACTTCATTATGATAGTTGTTTAGTATAACGGCTAGAATCACCTGACGGAAACAGGTGACTAAATAGCCATCCTGTATAAAGAAAATAGACATTTACTATTAGTAAAGCTACAACGATTTTGCGCATTAAAAAAAAAACAAAATCGCGGACTAACTGCAAAACAGTTTGTCCGCATCATGTGAATCTTTCCAAATTATATCAAGTGGAATATAGAAGACTGTGTTAATTAATTTGATAAATTATATTGATTGACGTGGAATGAATCGGGCTTTGCCCTGCAGTAGGAGACAGTACAGACAAAAAAAAATGATTGATATAAGGGTAAGAGGTGCACTTCCACCAGGAAAATACAGGCTGGCAAACACATTTGGAAAACTCAAGTCAAAGAAGACAAAACCTTACGAAAGCCAAACTCCTTGCTACACCCTCACCTTAACGCCGCTTCATCCAACTCCTGCGGCCGATTGGTAGCGGCCATGACGATGAGCCGATCAGCCCCGGCCGCCGGCAGCCCGTCGAACTCCACCAGGAACTCGGTCTTCAGTCGCCGAGACGCCTCGTGCTCGCCCGACGAACGCTCGCATAGCAGCGAGTCTACTTCGTCTACGAAGATTATTGAGGGCTGTGGATGGACCAAATATGAGTAAAGATATTATAAATCAAAATTTTAGAAAAGCAGCAGTACCTCCTCTCGACATAGAGCAGTGAAAAATGGACTTTAAGTTGTGCTCTATTCAGCACACTTTACGGTATTTTAACGTTTTGCAAGAGGTTCACTATCCATTTGCATAAAATGTTAAGACCTAATATAACTTAGCATAATTTTGTTTGGCATAATTATGTTTTCGCATAATATAATTACGCATAACAGCTTACGCATAATTTTTTAAGCATAATTTCTCTAACCATAATAATGATGAAGCATAACATTCTAAAGCATAAATTTATTAAGCATAAAGTTCTAAATCATAACTTTTTTATACGCCCTAGCTTTTTTGCCCGAAGAGGATAATTATACCAATTTTTTAAAAATTTGGAAAACAGCCATATCTCCTGAATCAGGTAATAAATAACATATTAATATAATATACCGTATTGAACAATTTTGTGGGTTTTTTTTTCGCTGTAGGAAGCATGAAGCAAGCAAGCATACAGCATGCAAGCAAGCATACAGCATGCAAGCAAGCATGCAAGCAAGCATGCAGCAAACAAGCAAGCATGTAGCATGCAAGCAAGCATGCAGCATTCAAGCGAGCATGCAGCATTCAAGCGAGCATGCAACATGCAGCAGGCAGGGTTTCTGTCACGGCTCCGGCGCTGCGGGCCTCCGGCGGTCCCACGCGTGCTAATCGTCGCAGACGGCTTTCACTCACCACCGCAGCTTCGGCTTGTTGGCCGGCTTTGCCGGCCAGCCTCAACCGCGGCGGCTCGCTCGCAGCCACCTGCTCCTCAGCCCGCGGGCCGCCTCGCCCCTACGCGCCTACGCGATTTTAAATTACACTCTAGGGGTAGGACAAACAAGACTACGTGGAGTCGGTTTTGCAGCAATTCGGTTCTGTCACTAACTTTTGTTGCACAGCATATTAAATTTTTAACCAACAATATTTTGTATGCCTAAATATTATTATGCTAATTAATAGTCATTAGGCCTACTAACGTTATGCGAATCAAATTTATGCCAAAACAAATTAGTCTTTAAGATGATTATGCCAACATAAAATGTATGCCTAAAAAAATTATGCCGAAGTATTATTATGCCAAAACAAATTGTGCCAAAATCGTTATGCCGAAGTATATTAGGACAAAGAACATTATGCGAAAAGAAGGGATCCCTTTGCAAGACCACGTTGAATACGGTCTTCTACCAAATTATTTATTGAATTCCTTGTGTTGTTGTTGATTTTCCTTACAACATGAACTACAAAGACGTTTGTTTATTTCTTGAATAAAATTCTATAAGCGGACTTTTAAGAGGAATTAAAAGTACCCTTAACGATGCCGAAAGGCACTTTTTCTCTCCGTCAATGTCACTATTTTTTGTACTAGACAAATACCAGGGAACCTTCTAGTTACGGACATACTGAGGGTCAAAGTTACAACTTTTTTACAACTTTTTAATGTCATTTACTTTACTTTAAATATACGACCACCGTACTATTCAATGCATCGATCAGCATCAGCACAATGTTTTGAGTGCGTTACATTGAGTCTTACGTAAATCGTAATTTTTCACCCCAAAACAAAGTTGCTTCCCAACAATAATTTTTGCGCAGTTACTTATTTGATGTAAAAAAAAAGCTGGGTGAAGGATCCGTTTACACCTTGTATACAGTAAAACAAGATACGGTACAAAATTCACTTTCTAAAATACTGCAACAGTACGGCTCAAGTTTCATTGAAAAAACCGTTTGTTAAAACCAATAATCCGGAAATCACTTTCATTCATACTTGACCGATTGTTTCGACCTTTCTTTTTTAATTGGAGCACTTATGTGGTGCATTCGACCTCGCGTTTTATAGCCTACTTTTAAATGCGATATGTTTATTAATATTGTGTAGTTTGATCATGAACATGAAATATTGTGAGGGTCAAATAAGTGAACAAAAAACATTCTGTTATGGTTTAAAAAAAAAAACAGAAACAATTAGTATTCCACATCAGATCTATATCGAAAGATTTGGAAGTCATGGGTCTCTACCCATGACTTCCAAATCTTTGTCCAGCAGTGGGATGACACAGGCTAACAATGCCAGTAACTAAACAAACATCGATGACGTGACAAAACACCTAAGGGTAGAGTGTGAATTACACCACCATTTCGCCAGTGTGCCGTGTGCGTGACTAGGGCACATAAGGGGACCGTGGTGATACTTGGAATTTCCCGATAGAAAAACTTAATAACGCTTTGTCTGACCTGGCGATCGAATCCAACTGTATTTAACACCTAAAAAATGTCGTTTCCCGGCTATAATTTTTGCGTAGAGTTACTTAGTTTGATGTACAGAATGCTTGGTTGCCGGCTTCGTGAAGGGCCATTTACAACCCTTATGCACCCGGAAAGATTTTTAACAATTCATCCCCACAAGTAGTTAATAGAGGATGAAAGTTTGTATGTAAGTTCCACATTTTTGTCGATAAGACATCCCATTACAGGTTGTGTCACGAGGACAATTAAGAAGATTATTTTGTTAAGAATAAATGACTAATGACCCCTCTGCCTAAATAGGTGGTTCCGTTGAGACACGGCGGCGGGGACATAGCGACTGGCTAAGGATCAGGTCATCATGGCTGCTACTGTTGTATATAGACCGCAAAAAGAGTTTGATTACTAAAAAGTTTCTTAATCAAATATAATATAAAACTGCAGCAAGGCAACAATAGGTCTACCAGACTTGGTTATACGAATACCTAGTAGTAATAACCTCTATTTGAAAGTGCATTCAAATGTTCGGTAGGTTTTTTTATCACAAGTATGCGTTCGAAAGGAGGTCATTGACTTGCAGTTTTATTGTTAGCGAGATAACGAGTAAATAGCGCGGGAGTGTTAATTATTTGCAAGGCATGGGACGTTTTAATTGTATAGTCGGGTATGAGACAGTAGTTTAGATGTAGGATTGAGTACCTATAGTTTGTGGAGGCCAGATACGATGTTTTTTGTAGAAAAAACTTTTACTTATTATTTTGTGAGACCGCTGATTGTTGAAAAAGACGAAAAAAGGGATTACGTCAAGAGAATGGACTGGAGATGGTCCGGCAAACTGATACCCTAGTATTTATAATGATTTTCCTTTCAAACTTCAAAAAATCTATCACTAGAGATTGGATTTTAACTTTTGTTCATTACGAAATCAGCCCACCTGAAAAGCTTATGGATGACGATTCTTTAGTATGTCTAGCTGGGCATACATAATTTAGTCGATTTTTCTGATCCTGAACTAGCTGATTGGTTAATCTTACTGAGGGCGAATTTTACCTATACAACTGAACGTGCTCAAAACATTTAAACAGCGTTTAAAAAAACCTGTCATTTTTACACGGAATATTTGCACTGACAGCTCCTGAACGTGTGTGAAATGTGCTAAGCGCATTCAATGCGCTCTGAAAATGGTTTAAGTACATTTTCTCGAGCTTCAGCAACAGAAGAATAAACGTTCCGTTCCGGCCTGTTCTCCTTTCTTTATATCTCACCTGCAGTTCTCTGGCGACCTGAAAGAGCGCTCGCACCATCTTCTCGCCCTCGCCGACGTACTTGCTGGTGAGCGTCGCCGCGGAAATGGAGAAGAACGTCGCCGAGCACTCCGCCGCTACGCACCGGGCCAGTAGCGTTTTACCTGCGTATTAACAAATTCAAGTTTACTTTAGGTATATTAGACTATTTTTATTTTTGGGGCTCTTTGGTAACTTTAAATAGCCGCTAGGCGCTAAGGGACTAGATACTTAAGTAAAAGGGCCAAGACACATACACACGATACGACGACGTGGCATTGTGTGACGTTGCGATGTGTCGTGGAAATAGATAGATAGATAGATTTCTACGCCAGAACATCAAGCTTTACACAATCCACTTTTCAACCTAATGCTTTAGCGATAAAGTTGAAAATCTATTAAATAAATTTGACAGATTGCAGTAGCTTGATATGCTGGCATCGTAAATATGTGTTATTGAGAATTAGCCATAACATCTTCATCATCATTAAAATGATTATTTACCATTTCCTGGTGGTCCAAAGAGAAGCAGTCCTCTCGCTGGAGACCGAAGTCCAGTGAAGAGTTCTGGCCTCAAGGAGGGCAGCACTACCATCTCTTGTAGCGCTTGCTTGGCCGCCTACAAACAAAGAAAAACATTAAATAATTTGAAACACGCCTGTCGTGATAAAAGTAAAACTTTTTTTCACCAATTACGTTTGACCCTTTTGATAGGGGCAACCCTGTTGACACGAACTAGATAGAAATCCAGACACACGGTCACTGACTACTGAGAAAATCCTTTGCCAACCTGGGGGTCGAACCACTCCCACGCTCAGTTGTCTATCTTGTGAGTTGTGACTAATATATGAGAAAACTAGACTAATGACATAAAAATATATTACTTTCATTTATGCGTTATTTATATTAATTATACTGATATTTTATTATATATTTTCTAATAATAGTTATCATTAATTAAACTAATTTCTTGTGGAATAATGTGTTTGTCTCGTCTTTGAATATAGATATTAAATCGAATTTGAAGAATTACTCGTGGTATTACTACTATTACTTGGTTTCTAGAAATAAACCATTTTTATTATAAAAATATAAACCGTGTATTATGGGATATCGCGACACAATCTTTTACTAAGTATCAAGTACATTAGACCCTCCCGCGTTGAAAACGATTCATCGGTTATTTAAAAAAAAAAACAGCTTTTCCATTCAAAAGTACAATGGCTACACAGCCAAAATGTAAACGACAAATAACGTGTGTTTGTATTTTACGTTTTTTATTAGGCTTAGTAAAAAAAGTATCGACAAGAAAATAGTCACGATCGATTACTCTAGACGACACAGAACAATAGAAGTCAAATCAAAGTCGCTTGAATACACTTCGGTAGGTCACGCATATCTTTTCAAAGATGTCGTAAGAAGTAACAAAACAACTGTATCGACACGACTCGATCTAGCATGGCGAAACTATGCTATAAATAATAATGTCCTATATTAGATAGGTAGTACCTAATACACAAAAGTTAAACTTATTTAATACAAAATTACACATAAAATTGTATGTCACTTATATCTTCCGTGATTATACATTGTCATCCCGAGATCATAGCGCTTGCAACAGCGTCGAATTATCGGGAATTCGGGAGCTCAGGGGGTCTAAAATGGCCGCTTTAGCAGAATCAAAATAGGATAATAATATGAATTACGTTTAAATTCGTAAAATGGTCACAAGGTGACAATTCATAATAGTAGGTACTTCTATGACCATTTTAAAGGATAGAATAAAGGATAATCACGGGAGATATCTCGTTAGTGAGACAGAATAAGTTTAGTTATAAACCGTGAAAGTTTAAAACAGTGTTTACAATTTATTACAAAAAAACCGTTGCAAAAATATGTCTTATTCCTACGAGTCTAGTACTGTCCATTATCTGGATTACCTTTTCCTAATTATGTTGGGGTGCGCTTCCATTCTAACCGGATGCTTAGTGACCTCCATAACAGTTAGTAGTAGTCATCAGTTGATTAGTTAGTAAAAAAAACTCAGTTGTAAACCTTCTTTTATTTATATTTTCACTGCTATTATTTTGCTTTACTTTGTTACTGGGTTGTGGAGGTCAGATAGGCAGCCGCTCCACCTAAAATACTGGTATTCAGCTGCATCCGGTTAGACTGGAAGCCGACTCCAAAATACTTGGGAAAAGGCTAGACAGATGATACTTTCTTATTTTTTAATATGTGCTATAATTGTTTCTTTTATTTTTATAATTTTTTGTTAATTGTCTTAATTAAATAAATCAGGTCATACGATACCCTTTGGTAAGACTTGTTGTCAAGACTTTCGACTATCTTACGGATCGTCTGTTCCAGATGAATGACAGCTGGGACCAACGGCTTAACATGCTTTTCGAGACACGAAGAGGTGTTGGTATGTAACAGCAACACCGTAAAGTTGGTCAACCGTTCAAGTATCGACCTCAGCAAGGGTTGCTTAACCTGATTGACCGACCCTAACGCAGCTATTATTTACCAACGAGCTGTCTCTACTCTGCTCCCTATTGTAACAAATGCGAAGAATCTGAGCGGAAAACGCGGCAAATTTCTGCTCCGTCTGTCGTACTGTAGTAAGTTACATTTATCCGGAACTGTAGTTTTTCAAGTAACAAGGTTTATCGGAGTCAACAAAAAGTGGGTCTGCGACGTTTCCAAGATCAGCGGAATTACGCTGCGTTTTTCCGATCAATTTGTCTCTGGTCTCTTTCTTTAGAACGAGCATTAATCATTTTTAGAAATCAGAATAGGTGTTTTACCTGTATTTCAAAGACGTAAGTAACATGTGAGTGGATAATACCTCCCTCTAATTTAACTGCTGCATTTAGGACATTACTGCATCATTGGTCTAGTGGTCGCAAGCACAACTTCTGAGCATGAAGTTTTGGGTTCGATTCACGGGTCGGGCAGTGCTATTGGTTTTTCCATCAGGAATTTCTCAGTAGTACCTCGTTTGTGCCCGGTTGATAGCAATAGGCTTGCTCCCTATTACATGGGACTTAAAACATAACTGGGAAATGTGGGTGTACTTATAGGTACACCTCTGTCTAACCTTTCGTGTATTACAAGCGTGATGTTATGTGTTATTTCTGAAGTTACAAATCATTCCGGGTTTTATAGGGAGCCACATGTTACTAGTATCCTTGAAGTTTAGGCAAATAAAATCTATCTACTCCGGTCGCTGATTATACTTGCACACTGCGTGTTGACAATTTCACACCATTCAAGCCAGGCTCACTATGTAGTCCTATGCCATAAGTCTGTCTGTTTTAGATTGACGTAGAAAGTATAAATCACGGCCTTCTTGGTATCGACACATATAACATAACATCACGCCTGTAATCCGCGAAGGGCTAGGCAAAGGTGTACCTAATAGTACACCCACATTTCGCTAGTTATGTTTAAGTTCCATGTAATAGGGGGCGAGCCTATTGCCATGAACCGGGCGCAAATACAGACTCCGTGGCTGCTACTGAGAAATTCCTGATAGAAAAACCCAATAACACTGCCCGACCTGGGAATCGAACCCAGGACCTTATGTTCAGCAGTCGCACTTGCAACTACTAGACTGACGAGGCAGGTATCGACACTTCAACTTTTATTTAGACCCGGTGATATCCACTTTTAACATTATAAAATCTCAAGTAGCAACCAAGTTTTGAACCCAAACCCCGGTGATTGCTGTACAATACCTGGCCATTTGGGAATGAGTATAAGCAGAAGAAAGTTGAACGAAGATTAATCTCTATTGATAAACTACGACATGATTGACTCTTAAAAGGATGATTAAGGAATATTATTTGCATTCAAATTGTTAACACTTTTCTAAGAATATTTTAGAAAATGTAATCATCAAGTTAAGTTTGATTGATTACAACATAAAAAGTGTTTGAATAACTTTTTTTAGCTATCATCGAATCGATTCGATTTCTATACATTCACCTAATTGGTCTATGTCTGGCTTTCATTTGCATTTTTTCTATTGATAAAGTAAACTTTCACTGTGGTATTATTTTCAGAACTTAAGCCCGCTTGCACAACAAATCACTAAATGCGTTTAGCGTTAAACGTGTTTAAAACATCGTTTTGTTTCTGGCCATCTTTTGAAGAGACACACACCAAATTATGTTTTAAAACATCATTGTCCTGCCCTTATCCCAATTTATTTGGGGTCGGCGCAGCATGTCTTCTTTTTCCATACTTCTCTAGTACTCCTCATCTCAGCAGTCACCTCCTTTCTAGCCATATCATTCTTCACACAGTCCATTCATCGTTTCTTTGATCTTCCTGTACTCTTATAGTCATCTGCATTCATACAGAATTGTGTTTTAAATAATTATGTTAAACGTATTTGAAACATCGTGCTTTTCTGTCAAAATAAATAGAATATACTTTTACCCCAACATTATTACACAGCTCTTTTACAATAAAACACTAATTACGTATTGAACATATTTAAAACATTCTTCCGACTTTGTTAAGTCAGAACAAAGTTTTAAATACGTTTAGCACTGAACGCTATTTGTGATTTGTGGTGCAATCAGCCCTGAATCAGTTAATGGAAAAGGGTACTTCAAAGGTCATTTACATGAAACGGATTGGGTAAATTAAATTCTACGAGTCAACGCTATTGTCATTATGCTTGCCTAGTACATTTTTATTGATCGCTTCGCGGCTTTGCAATGGTCAATATAGGTACGCTCTTTACAAGGCGTAGATCAGAACATCGTTGTTAGAGACAGTTTGGCTCCAGTCCAGTCCAGTTCAGTTTATAATAGGAATTGGGCCGGGTATAGAATTGTATGGGAAGCAATGTCTATCGAATAACACGTAAGTTGCTTGCACTATCTGTATGTTAATTTAAATATAATTTTTGGATTGCTGTTGTTGTTGTCTTCTTGAAATATATTATCACGCCCTATTTTCTTATTGCAATTTTTACATTGATATAACCAAACTATTTGTTGTTTTCTTCTAAACACGTTCTCACTGTAATCAATTAAATACCCAAACAAAATGAACGTTAAAAGTTAAACAATTTCTTTCACCAATATTGAAGGCAGACGTGATCGAAAGAAAATGCTTTTATGTAATGGTTCTCGTCGTCACCCGATGTGTCAGCTTCGCTCCGTTACTTTAAAGGTCAATGGACAAGTTTACATTACAAAACTCTAGTTACCTCACGATTCTTAATAAATACAGCGTTCGCAATTTAGTTTTTTAAACATGTAAACAAATTTAATTTCCACACAAACTCTTTTACTCTTCATCTACATAAAGTTCAATTTGTGCTACAACTTACAGTATTGTAATGACTTTTTCAATGGTAATAGTTATTCAGAAATCAACTTACATTATTAATTGCATAAAGTTGGCATTTGTTTAAGTGGAAATAACATCAAAATTGGAAACAAGAACTTTGATAGACTTGAAATAATTTGGCTAGAGGTTAGCTATTGTGTGATCGTTTTTCATGTTTAGTTGTCACTGAAATTAAACAATTGTTAGGCTATTTGCGATACGCGCAAAAAGTCAAGCAAGGCGGACTAAAGACAGTGATGTGCCTCCCTCACCGTACTTAGATCACGCGAAAAAGTGTTTCCACTGAGAAAAACTCCGGACATTCCGCATGCCCCTGACTGGAGGCCTTACAGTGAAGGCACCCACAGGATAGTCCGGTTATGCAGATGACAACCTCCTAGGTTGACCAATGAGAAGCCATCCACAAAAAAGGACATTCCGCATGAAACAATTCATACGATTTTCAGTATTAATAACGCGATAGCAGGAATACTTTTGTTCAAATTTCAGTGACGCAATATGGGGACTATGGCGATTAAAATTTTGTACAAACGCCAGCACATCAAGCTACCCGAAACTGTAAAATTCCCAATCAATTTTGAACCTAATGCTTTAGCGATAAAGTTGAAATCTATTAAAGAAATTTTACAGACTGTAGTAGCTTGATATGCTGGCGTCTGTACCAACGATCCTTAAAGGTCGAGAAGTTTTGGGCTTCTTGAGCGATAGTTAATTACAGAGTTGAATTTGGCAACAAGCCAGGCCTGTGATCGGTTTTGGTGTTCGTGTATTAGCATTGCGACGTTATGAGGCACCATGCTTATAGCTAAATAATAGCCACACTTTGAATGCAACACTGCCAAATTGCAACTGCGAAGTAAACTGCCAGTCGGTAGACCTCATGTAGTTGTATTAACTGACAGAAACGCTGTGTATCGTAGCTGAAACTTGGTAGGAAAGTTCTAGTCACAATGCAGCATGAATTCTTATTCCTAAGTAGTGTTTTTGTTGCAACCCTTGCTCTCATTGCTACGTAAAGGTCTCCCATAACCCACGCCTCTGTGTGTTTTAGAGTTACATCATCATTTTCTTGCCCTTATCCCAATGAATTTGGGTTCGGCGCAGTTATCTTCTTCTTTCATACTTCTCTTTTACTCGTCATCTTATCAGACACCTCCTTTATTTAAGAGTAACATCAATCAGTGCAATTTTAAACCTTGTACCATTGAAATAAAAGCCACATGACGTACGCTCATGATTTTTAAAAGACTATAATACAATTAAAAATTCACTTACATCTTGTCCCGCAATATCTTCCCACTGCACCTTAGGGCCTCCTTCCACAATCTCGTCTAGGATCAGCTGGACGAGTTTGGGGTCCACGCCACGCACGCTGAGGGCCGGCTGGGGTGTTCTGCTCCTCGTGGGGGTCCCGCGTTGGGAGCCTCCACCCACCACGCGTCGGACCGGTGACCCGTTGGAAGGTACCTGGTATGCGCTCTGATTTGAGACGCGGATTGGCGATGATTGTGCGTTAGATGAATGGAAATATTAATGAAGAAAGAAAAGATATAAAAGTTAGTAGTGTAGTTAAGATAATATCAGTCCTGTTCCACCCGGAGGGGGTACACAGAGGTAGTCTCACAAAGCAGTAAGCAGTTAGTTTAGTAGAGAATAGATTGTCCTGAATTTAACTTTCCTATAAATAATATAGGTTATAAACCTTGTTTAATGAGGAAGTTTTTTCAATAAAATAAAAACAAAGACTTCCTGTGTTCTACTTCGATCTGTGTCAGAAACATAGATTTGTATTTACTTTTTCTTAAATTATATTTACTTTCTACTTAGTCATTTAATTATCTTTCTAGATCATCGTGCAACGGAGAGTTCTGTTAGTTCTCAGTCGAACAAACTAGTACTCAGTATAGCAGGATTGTTTTTAACGCATCTCCGCAATCAATTCTGATTCATTGAGTAGGTGAAGGCAATAGAAGCATAGTTTCAGCCTCCTATGTTTCACACAATGTACAATTTATTATGTACTTAATACACAGACACTTAACTACTAAAATAATTTGTAATTTGTTTTTGAAAAACAATGAATTTTGAATGAGTGAAGATGCCAATTGGTGATAGTCACAAAGATAGTTTTATTCGAAAAGAAACCAATTTAAAAGCCAATTGAAATAGAAGTTTCAGAAGATATAAAAAAAAGCAATTATTTCTCCGAAAATATTTGAAACTATCTTTTGATCACTGATAATGCTGTGTGGTGTGAAGTCATTTTCAATTTCAAACAATGATTGAATGTTTCTCACCAAATCTGTTCACGAAAATAGTATTCAGTGTTTGATTATCTACTAAGTAAATATTCGTCTAGTAAAAAAATAATAACGGCTATTGTGTCTGCACGCAACAATCTCGACCAACAAATCCCTTCAAAAATATTCATATTGAATATCACGCCAAGTCTCGCGATGTTTTTCACCGTAAAAAGTTCTGAGATCTCAATTTAGCCAAGTCTGAAATTTATATTAGGGAGACCTACTCAATTTAGCAAATTGCTTTTAAGTTTAACTTGTAGGAGCTTTGGAATATTTAATCAGATTGAATCGATACTCCACTACAAAACCTCTTTTGATTTTTTGCGTCTATGTCGTGGTCGAGCTGATTGTGTATTAATATATTTTAGTACCTTTTGTCAATGGAGCTGTGGGTCCGTTGTAAGCGTATTGGTAAAACTTTTTCGCCCTCAAACACAGGACCACGGCAACAAAAGAGGTGTCAGGACGATTTTGATGCCTTTTTGAGATTGATACGAAGTAGAGCAGCAGCGGCGAAATGGGCAGACTTCATTGTTGCCATCGCAGGAATATCCTGGATGAGGCTGGCACGAGAGCGTGGACATTGGCACAAGCAAAGAGAGGCCTATACCCAGCAGTGGGTGAATTCTGAGCTAATGAAAGAGTGTGGGAAAAGGTATCCCATCAATGGGACAGAGACTATATTTAAGCACGTGATTATAAACAGCTGGTGTCAACGATGTACATTCTTTAGATGCGGACACGAAACGCGATACTTTTGAACGTACTTATTACTTAGTAACCGCAGCAGACGCAGGTTAACGTATACAGGATCGATATCCCCCTCACTGCAAGAACTAGAACCACCGTTTTTTATTTGCTTAACGGATAACTTTCGGTTATGTCGTCTTTTTACTGACGTTTAGACGAGATGAGAGAAATAGGCGTGACGTTTTATGTATAACATTACGCCTGTAATCTCTGAAGGGTTAAGCAGAGGCGTACCTAATAGTACACCCTCATTTCGCTAGTTATGTTTAAGTTCCATGTAATAGAGGGCGAGCCAATTGCCATCAACCGGGCGCCAATCCAAGTTCCGTAGCTGCTGCTGAGAAATTCCTGATGGCAAAACCCAAGGCAATAACAATCAATTAACAATTGTGCTCAGCATTGCATTGCAACAATGAGACCAACGACCTAGGTATGTACGAGTATGTAGGTATTGCCATTAAATCACGTCACTCGTCACAGCTTTTTCCCAAAGCCCATGTCAGTTTTAAGGGTTCCGTACCCAAAGGGTAAAACGGGACCCTATTACTAAGACTCCGCTGATCGTCCGTCTGTCACCAGGCTGTAGATTCTCGAGAACCGTGATAGTTAGACAGTTGAAATTTTCAAAGATGATCTATTTCTGTTGCCGCTATATCAACAAATACTAAAAAAACAGAATAAAATAAATATTGAAGGGGGCTCCCATGCTACAAACGTAATTTTTTGCTGTTTTTATAGATAATGGTACGGAACCCTTCGTGCGCGAGTCCGACTAGCACTTGGCCTGCTTTTTTTATTCACCTAAGGGACAAACGGCTTTTTTGCGTCTGTAAAATGTCCATGTTAACTATACTACGATCGATTCTCGCGCCACAATGACTCCAACAAAGTTTTTATTCAAGTACAGGACAATGCGCGACTTTGGCGTCTTAAAAAAATATTTACGAGCTTCGTTTAATAAGTTACTTGACAGCTTTATATCGCGAAACGACTAAGATATGGGAAAAGTTTTATATTCAAGATTTCATACATAACATCACGCATGTAATCAGAGGGTTAAGCAGAGGTGTACCTTATAGTACACTCACATTTCGCCAGTTATGTTTTAAGTCCCATGTAATTGGGGGCGAGCCTATTGTCATCAACGAGGCAGACTCAGTGGCTGCTATTGAGAACTTCCTGATGGAAAAAACCCAATAACGCTCTGGCCAACCTGGGTATTGAACCCAGGACCTTTATTACCTTTACCAATTTTCTTTTCCTTTACCTTTTAAGATTACGTTTGATATAATTACATACACATACCTATTTAATACTAACCAGTCGATGTGCTTAGTACTAATATTTTGATCATTACCCTATAACTTTCACTAATATTGTTTTTTTTTTATCTAAACAGAATTAGTTACTCATTTATTTACCAAAATCACCAGCATTTACAGTAATCAAAAGAAAACAAAACATTTTATTTCACTTAGGCCTTTATGGTAGGGTTGCCATACGTCCCGGTACGCCGGGACATGTCCCGGTTTGAAGCATCGTGTCCCGGCGTCCCGGCCGATAAGCAAATTGTCCAGGTTTAAAAATCATAGTTATTTAATAGAGGGCTGGACTTGGTAAACGCTAATATACCTCCAATAAACGCGCTCTAACTAGCTAGGCTAATCGTACGTTTACTTTAGTTGTGTAATGTTGATTTCGTAAAAATATTTTTTTTTTATCAATATTTTGTAAAATTATCAGAACTATTGAATTGGCATTGAATGGCTGTGAAAAGTTGTTCTGTGTTTAGGCAAGGACTAAACCTTTAAAGTTACCTATTGTTGTAATAAAAGTTCCGTTTTTTCTACCTTTACTAGTTTTTCTTGAAATGTCCCGGTCTGAGTCCTCACACTTATGGCAACCCTACTTTATGGGCACTTATAAAACGTCGACAAAAAGGTGCACGACCAAACACTACCAAATCAAATCTAACCATCATTTTCTTCTACTTACCGAAAGCTGTCGTTTAACAGCAGGCGGTGTCGACGCTGGCTTCACAGGATATCTGCTGTAGCTGCCATTAGAGCTGTTCGGCTGTGACGATGACCTGCCCATGGACCTGGGCAGGGTCTGCGACTTCATCAGAGGACCTCCACCTCCCCCACTGGGCACACGTCGACCAGCTGTCGTGAGCTTGCGGCCTGCGACTGAAGATGCCGTTGTTAGAGGATGGTTAGAAACTTCTGGATTGGGTAAAAGATATTGTTACTTACGTGGTTGTGATGTGGTTAATTTGTGATGATTTTTAACGTTAAAACGATTATGACAGTTACTACACAATATGCAACTAATTTTAATGCCCTGTTACTTAACCATTTTTATATTGTATCTTGGGGCAGGCTTTGCCTATTTTCTTTCAAGTCTAGTTTGCTCTGCGACTGTACTTTCATTGAGTGAGAAAGAGGTTTTGTAACTAGGATTATAACGATTATGATTAAGTCAGTAAAACATGCTCTAAGGCATGGACACACGGTAGTGTCCATTGGTTTATATTTTATTGAAATTGATTGAAGCATTCTTTGTGTGGGTTCCTATTAGACGATGACGCGACCTACCCTATTATGGAACAAGCACATGCTTCGTTTAAATTGAGATGATTCACAATTACTATGAATTGCAGTAACTATACCTAAGATTGCCATTGATTTACCAACAGAATAGATCAAAAATTCAAAACCCGCCCGGTTGATGGCAATAGGCTCTATCGCTAATGTGGGTGTACTATTAGGTACACCTCTGCCTAGCCCTTCGGGGATTACCGGCGTGACGTTATGTAGATCAAAACCAGGTTGGTTTTTCTATATCATGGAATTATCATTTTTTGTTTTGCTATAATAGATACGCAATATTTTCCTTAAAATACTAAAGTGACCAAAATACTATTAATCTATTTTCATATTCTATTGTTGGGTTTAGAAGTCAAAGAACGTATTGGCTATGTTTATGGCCAACTATTTTGAAACTAGGTTACAAACTGAAGCGACTTTTATTTTTGAGCCACTTATTTGGGTCAGTTCAGTCGAGAATTTTAACAACATCAATTCTAGTTTGCTTGCCGTGAAAACTTTTAGGCAAGGCTAAAATGGAGGTTTTGCTGGCTGCAGGCAAACGCAGCTTGTTCACTTTGTTTAATTACTTTATGTATGCAATTTTTTTGTTGTTATAGGTACGTGTATTTTGTATTAGTTACTTTGCGATCGCGTTTAAATAAAAGTAGATCAAGTGTAGTAAAATAACTAAACTAAACTTACATTATACTACCAAATGTAACTCGAAAATCGTACAAAGCAGCTGATAAAAATAAATTGATAAAGTACTCGTTAGTCGACGTAAACACGTTTTTGGCTAGTTACTTACGGCCGTTAAAAGTAATCACGAAATTATGTGGTAGGTATACTTAAAATACACATAAATGATATCCCTCTACTCTACACGTCTACGACTACAACTAAGCTAAATAAGCACTAGAAGAAGGTCACAGATAGTTTATTTTAAAAGAGTAGAAATTGATAAAGAAGATAAGTTAGGACGTTTCTACACTGAGAGACATATGGAACCCGTATTCCCTGGTTTTGCCACTTAGGCCCGGCTTCCACCAAAGCGGTGACGAGACATGCAAGATTTGACCAATCACAGGAGAAAATAGAATAGAATATTCTTTATTACGTAGGTACCTATACCATGCAAAACATTTCACATAGGGCGACACAATAGGCGGTCAAACGCTTATCGCTATAAGCTATATTTTTAAGACAACCTTTGGGTGGATTACAGGAACAGGGAGAGACAATACTGCAGGTAGTTTGTGGTATACCAATTACATAAAGCGGAGATGAAACACGCGATATTGGATTTCAACCTTTCCCCGTTCCGCTCGTCTCTCGCTTTGGGACCTTACCTTGACAAGGGTCAAGGTAAGGTTCCAGCAGTATACTATGAGAATTATAGCACAGATGATATAGGTCTAGTTTGACATGAAAAATACCCCATCCACCTCACAAAACATAACGCAATAAATGCAATATACACACAACAAAATACAGTATAGTGAACAGATACCCGCTTTTATCAAGGATATCGTACATGAATAATCATTCAATTGCAGTATCCTTGACTCTATTCCTATAAACAATCAATACAAAGATCTATGTCTATTAAACAGAAGGAAATACTGTATATTTTATCTTATTGCATGTGGAACTAACTAGACACTGGTGCGCGTTGAGAATGATCAAGTAGCAGTACATAAGGTACATAACTGAGGCCCTGGAAAAGGTGACATTATATCAGTGAAAATGATGCTGGAAAAGTACTTAATGGAAAAGGATTGACTCAAGGAGGATGTGCTAAGGTAGCCCGCGGATTTAAATTTTCTTTCGTTTTTTGCAATTAGTAGGTCAGTGTCTGGTTGTGTGTTGATTAAAATATGATTCGTGATTGTAACAAAATAATACGACTGTACAGAATTATAATCATTAAAATCATAAACACAGCCCTTTTAGTTCATATAATGGCTTTTTCATGAAATGGACATAAAATGTAAGAAAATTTGAATTTCGCGGGGTACCCTTGCGCTTCCCCCATAAGCTACTGAACAGCATATGTCCATTTTGCTGGAAGTCTCTGAAGGAATACGCTTTGTTTTGCGACTGTCCCTCGTCTAAGCCCTCAGTGTTTCTGGAAAGATTGGCTCTGCCCACTTCTAAGTATCGAACACCCACCCACATTTTGGCCAGGTCTTCCGTTTAACAGGGAAGCGAGCCTACCTGACATCGACGGTTCAGATCCAGATTCCAGGCTGCTGCTCTGGAGTTCCCAACGGAAAACCCTACGGCACTTAACCCAACTTGAGGATCGAAGCCCATACTTACTAGGACCACAAGACCAACGAGGCAGTCAATTCTATCTCCTTACTGCATATCTAATTTACGCACACGACACACGCTTCGAGAATGACTAAACAGCAGAAATAAATAGAACGGCTATTTCAATTTAAACTGCAGCACCCAAGTTCAAATCGACAGATTTAACCGAAACGATTGATTGATTCGAGTGGATGAAAAGGGGCCAGTGCCAATGTCAGTGGGTCAACGACCGTTGGGCGACCAGAGTATCGTATCTCGCGAGAGGTAGCTCGGATGGAAAGGTGCTTTTTATGTAAAACTAGCTTCTGCCGCGAGTTCGACTGCGTGAAGTTTCTTGTTTTAACATAAAACATATCCTCGACCAATAGAGTTCGGCTTTCTATCAATGAAAGATTTTTTTGAATCGGATGAGGGGTTTCGGAGTTTACCTCCTACATCCAAACCAGAGGTATAGTTTGTAAACTATACGTCTTTATAATATTAGCGTAGCCTAGACTAGCGATTCGCCCCTGCTTTACACGGGTTTTACGGCTTAACTAGACATCAAGATTTATTTAGTGAGTTCAATAAAGTTGTATAATATACATAAACATTCTGGAATAAATTCTTTGAATGATGGTGAGGACCGTATCAAAATCTGTTGCGCAGTTTAGGAGAACAACGTGGTCAAACCGATAGACACAGAGAAAACCGACTTAGTTTTAATACTGTATAGATAGACGATAGTGAAAACTTTCTTTTAGATAGGCTCTGCCCGTTACTATAGTTTCTTTGTAAATGTTATCGAAGAGAACACAATGTGGATTGTAGGTACTAGCTTTGGTAGAAAGGTTTCACTAGATTTTGTTACCATTAAACTGATTGCTTTTAACGGTTTTCAATGGGAGTTTGTCGTCACGGTCTCTTTGTGGGACAAATAAAAATTTAACTGATATCGATACGGAACGGTTTGATGTTGGAAAAGCGCTTCGTTCTAAATTGACTAAGGAGATTAATCTAGATTTTAGATTAGATTCAAATATCTACGTGTGCTGCGGTATAGAACATGAAAAATATTCTCTAGATTTTGTATACGAGGTAGCCTGCTCTTAAAGAGACACTGGGACTAAAATTAGACTCTCATGGATGAGGTGGCTAAGAGATGAAGTTTGTAGTCTTTCTCGTTTGGAGCAGGCAACATCTACAACTAGGCTAATATTATAAAGAGGTCAAGTTTGTAGGTTTGCATGTAAGAGGTGATCTCCGAAACAACTCGTCTAATTTTAAAATTTTGAATTATCGAGTGCCATAGAATATGATGTGTCTTCGACGCGAAAACCGTCGCAGACACAACCTAGTGTTGTATAAATCTCAATAGCCGCGGTGTTAATAGGGTAAGTAGGTAATAAACGTCGCCTACGACGAACTAAACTGGTATAATACCATAATAAGCCGTTTCCCTCAGTTGATTCTAACGAATTGTGAAGGTCCATTAGCTGTGAAACGGGCGCGAAATTGTGCGAGACTAAACGTCTATGTTTATTAAAACTCCGTGAAACAATTTGTGAGTGACTGACGTTATTTAAAATTGACCTTATTGCCCTGTTCGCGTGAATACGTCCCTTGATACATTTTCCCCGAAATTTTCGACCCAACCTTCAGTCTTTTTGGTAAATATTTAAAGACGTTGAGTGGAATAGATGAGATTTTAACGACGGGGGTTAACGATCTAGAAAGCAATGGTCTTTATATACCCTTTGAAGGGCTTTAAAGTCACCCCTCTGCGGCTAAACTGAATTCCATGAAAATCTGTACCGCATTTCCGCAGTGGTCAGTCAACTGTGTAGCCATACCTACATAACTTTCGACTGTAACATTAGTCAGAAATTCAATGAAACAGTAGCTACGCGTGGTGCCTACTGAACCGAAACGAGATGTTAGGGAAATACAAGTCGTATGTAAAAGATCGTGCGTGTGCGTACTGTGTGCGCATGATTGCGTTACCCCCCTACGCAGCTTGGCCATACAACGCAAGTCAACTGAGACCAACTAGATTAGGATCCGACAATTAGCATAACATTTTTCGGTCGATAAATTAAAGCTATGAATCTATGAATCAGTTTCGTTTTGTTCAAGGATAGAGCTATTTTTAGATATTTGTTTGCATAAAATGGAGCGACGAGGAGGATTTAACAAGACCTTGCACTTATCTTGTTATTTTACCGCATAATGTCATTAAATATTTGTTTTACGTAAGGACGAAAGTTGCATAATTTGAAGATAACAGACTTATCTACAAGGAAAAGGAAATTTATTTAATGAAAATGCGTAATGTGACGTCAATTGTGCAAACTCAAGTAATACCAAGTTTTTAAACTACAATTTTCCGGAATCGGGCCAGACGAAACATTCTACTTTAGATGCATGTTAAAAGATGCTGTGAATGGCCTAACTAGTTAACGAAAGTGGTACATTAAAGCTAATGTAACAATTTTCACTATGACCGTGTTGTTTAGCTGAAAATCTAGAATTCTAGACTCTAAATACAGATAAAGTGGTCTAAATGACGTGTTACGTGTCCGAGTTGTGCGCTGTGCTAATACATGTATGTGCCTCCTAGTTACTATGCAAGAGATACTGCGTCCATACATAGAAAACTTATTTGAGAACATTTTCCTTTGAAGACCAAGCGATAACGAATGCACTCTGCATATAAAGTGATCGATGAAGATTGAGGCGCTACGATTTTACTTGGATAAATATTTATATAATGGATGGGTTTTTTATAACATTAAATGCCTTTATGTATAGATGCAGCGGAAAGCATAACACATAACACAATCAAACACATCACACAGTGTGTTAAAATTTGAAAACAATTGCAAGCTGAAATGATGGTAGGCAATCAAACCCATGCAAACACTGACAATTTAAAATAAAACAGTCCAATTAGTTTCCAATGTCGAGTGTAGTGTTATAACAATCAAGTTATACAGATGTTAGTTGAATTTCTGATTGAATTTTGCATTAGGTTACGTCAAACGAAGCATATTTCATGAAGCATTATGTTCTTGTGTCTACCTTCGTTCGTCGGCTTCGTTTGACCACTGTTACTCTCTGTATGCGCGAGTAACGTCGTCTTCGACTTCTCTAGCCGTCGGCCCTTTAGAGGTGACTCCGTCGGCTTTTTGTCACTCCGTTCGGGCTCACTGTCGACGCCCAACTTACTGAGCGCAACTAGGCTGGCTACATTGGGGAATATAAAATTATATTCAATAGAAACTGTAGGATAAGTTGTGTATATATGTTGAAAGGAAAAAAAGAAGCGAGGCATGCAAACATTCAGCCAATTTCCACTTTCAAAATAAAATAGCGTAGTTGGGTCATAGCTTGGAATTGTGGCAGTGATGAAGGATGGTAGTATAATGTTATTTCATACCAAGGAAGTGTAGACGGTCTTTGGCCATGCCTAGGTTAGTTTTCATTTTGTCGTGCAGTCGTTGCGCTCGCTGCCAGGCGTCCCCGCGTCCGCCCCAGCAGTCGACGGCGATTCCTCGTTCTAGCTCATAAATGCCTTTTTTGTAAAGCTCTATAGCTAATTCTTTTTGTCCTGTGGGAGAGATCCAGTAGTTTAATTTTGTTGATTGTATATTCATATTACTATGCAACTAGTGAATATGGGCTAGGGATGTTAACAACATCATGACTGTAAATCTTCACGCACACTTACCAAGGTGGCCACAGACCTCAGACGGCAGCAGTGTTGCGGTTAACAAAATCGGCAAGCGACAAAGCTGAGCGTTTTCAATTTCAAACAACACATCATAACTTTGATGGCATCAGCACTTTCTTTCGTGAAAGTAATTTGTCAAACAACAAATTATGTCTTGTCGCCCAGTTTATGACAGTCACTGACGACGCTTCTAGTTTGCCTGAAGTAGGTGGCAATGTTGCCATAGAAACCAGTTTATGACCCTGACATCAGTCATTGCAGTTGATTGGCTTGGCTGCTGCAGTTTCAGGTCTGCCGTCACCTTTGATCTGATCTGGCGTCATGAGTATTAGTTAACAAGGCTATGTTTCATTGTAACAGCACTTTGACGTCCACTGCTTGAGTATTAATCAGTCCAAGTTATTAGAACAAAAGAAAATGCTACTGGCTATATCTTCCACAATAAGCAATAGTTATAATCTTTGCATTAATTTTAAGTCCACTTCTCTCTCTAAGATTTGATTATGGACACTAATTTGAAAATATGATTAATGTGTTTGTTCTAATTTATAAAGAAACAATTGTTTTGAAAAAATTTTATACATTGTTTTGAAAACCTCTGTTTTAGTCAGTGTCTAATACTATTAGTTTTTCCATGTTCTATTCTAAAGATGTTTCCCCATTTTCTGCCTATGAAGATTTTGTATGATTTTTTAAAATTATTTAAGACAAAACTGCATGTTTTAAAATTTTGTTAAAAATATTAATCTGAGAAGATAGAACAATGAGTACTTCACATTTTAATTAACAATTAGGCAAATAAAAAGTTTCTGTTATAAGTTAACAGTTATTAGCAGTAAAACTCTGTGTTGGCTTACTCTAGTGAAGTGACTCATTTGGCTTTTGTCATTTAAAAATTATTTACTTCTATTAAAGGAACCTAAGTATTAGCTAAACTCACCCTCATTTTCTTCATCAATCTTCAGTGCTTTTGATATGTACTCAAAAGCTTTCCGGTGATGATGCTTCTGTTTAGCCAGCAGGGGGTCCCCAGGCCCAACATTGTGTATGTGAGCCATCTCCTCACTGGGGGCGAGCTCCGTAGACACTATACCGTCCTTCACCACCACTTCCAAGTTACACTCGCCTGCCTTACGAGGCTTGTGCATAAACCGATGCGATGCCGAATACAAATATTTAAAAATTATAAAAAGTTGATATAAAATTGATCTTAGCACGTTAAACAGAATGATGATTGGGAAAGAAACGACGTAAAGATTCCTTTTATGGACAGAAGGTTGCGAGTCATTTCGCAACGCTGACCCCTTTGCTAGGTCTGCGTCTGCCTTCTTGGACTTACGGTTCGGAGACCTCGTAGTTTTACGCGACAAACGGCCACCATTTGAATCGTCACCGGACACCATCAAGAACACCAACACACGGGCTTGTTTAACACAAAATCTCCATAAAATTTTCAGACAAAGAAATGCGAGCTTATCCTACTCCCTATCATAAATACAGCAAAAAAATTGTGATCACTGAAACGTATTATTGACAAATTTTGACGTTTGTCACGCTTGCACTGCAGACCATAAAAATAATATTGACTTGGTAGTTTTGCTTGCATGGGAGATTTTAATAAGATTATTAAATAAAATAAATACGAAAGATTCGTAACTAATTATTTATTCTAAACGTTTAGTAATCCATTAACTTACATAAAATCGGCATTATTACTGGCTAAATGCAAAAAAATATATATTTGATAAAAAATGTTTAGGGTAGAATTGGTGCTATTAATTAGCAACATTAGTGGCCATGGTAGTTTTAAGCGTTTCGTTATTTTTAAGCAACCGGAGCAAAATTTTGCTAAATATCAAGAAATGTTAACTAAAATTCAATAATAATTTAACAAAATGGTATGTGTGTGTATGTGTATATAAAAATACACAAGAAATAGTAATTTAATTCCTTTATAGTGAATAGCGTATTTTTTTCATAGAACCCATGAAGAGTCACAAAACGTTTTGACAGCGTGAAAGAAAGTATGACAGCGCCGCATATGCGATTGCGATCGATGTTGACTTTTTACCCAAAATAATTGCATCAGCTTTTACTTTAATTAGTGCAGTATTCTAAACAGACACGTATTATAATATTACAGGGATTAAAATTAGAACTTCAGAACTAGAAAAAGTAAGTTTTATCAGTTTATTAAATCTAACCTGTAACAGTGTAACCAGTTGTAATTTTAAGAGGATTTCTAGTAATCTTCACTGTTTAACAATAGTGCAACTACTTACTAACTTATAAAAACAAACATGATTTTAATCATTCTATACTTACTAAATATTCATAAACATTTCCATAAAATCATTTTAGATCACATTATCCACTTGCACGACGGCGCTCGCGAGCTGTCATGTGGGACTTACGTCACAGCGCAACCGATTACCAGCGCTACTAATATGCCGTGGATCTTCCCCGATAAAAACGTTTGCCAAATGAAAAGTATTAAAGCAATTTCAAAATAAAAAATACCATTGATTACGTTAGCGTATAGAGAATAAACTTAAATAAAAACATGTGCTCCAAACTTACATGGATATACTTTAAAAAAATATTAAACTTAACCAAAACAGAAACCGATCGTAAACAAACTCAAACGGCACTCGTCAACTTCTTTTGCAAAATGTATCACCTTTGGAGAATAAAAGAGTATGATAATTATACACCATTGTAACGGGTACATTGTCTAGAAAAATTTAATATATTACATTATTCGAAATATGCAATAAAACATAAGTACTTAGGACATAATTACGGTGACACTTTCACGTTCTCACACACGAAAACACCGGCTGACTTCAACTCGTTGTCACAACCACAGAGTAATGAAAAATGCACCGCACTTGGTTTCAGAGCCATCTATAATTCTTTCTGTGTATTAAAACGACAGATAACGTATGAAAGAGCCGTAGTCTAACCAGAAATTAATATTTCCGTACAGTCGTCATATTGGCACTGTAGTACCACTGACGTAAGTCCGTAAAAAAATTATTGGCACTACAGTACCAGACGTCGTACCAGTGGTTATGGCTGAAACTGTAGAAGAACAAGTAAATAACCTAGCCGTGAATGAAGACGATGATTTTGTAGACCCATGGACTGTCGCTGGAAAGTCAGAGACAGGAATTGACTATGACAAGTTAATCAGTAAGTTAAAAATGATGAGTAAAGACTAAATAAAAAAAAACTTTATTATGAATTGAACTCATACTTAGCAATCTTTATCCTACCTTTCAGAAAAATTTGGGAGTCAGAAGATAGATGAAGAAGTTATCCAGAGATTTGAGAAAGTCACAGGGAAAAAAGGTATCTATAATTAAGATCTTGTTACTTTCAATAGTACAAACAGTATGTGGACCAAACTTGCATTTGACCACCATAAGGACTATTCATGCCTACAGTGCCCAGCCACTATAAACACTTAAAACATTCTCTTCCTTGGTGCTTTTTTGATTTATTTCTATTGGTCGAAAAAGGGTGGTCAAACTTCTGTGAACATAATGAGCCTGAGATTTTTTTGAAATTAAATATTAATGTAATTTTTTTTATTATTTTAAGGTGGCATATTTTTCGGTCTTCTTTTGTTTTATTGCTATCGATCTGCACAAAAAGGAGTGGTTAACAGATGTGGTTATCATGTGCATGGGATTTTGTTTTTGTTGTTAAATGAATAATGTATTTGAAACGCTGCCGCCGAGCCCGGCCCAGAAAGAGGTGGCGAGACGATTTGGATGCATACGGGGTGGGCTGGCCCAAGGAGGCATGGGAAAAGAACACATGGAGGGAATTGGGGGAGGCCTTTTCCCAGCAGTGGGACAGTACAGGCTAATAAAAAAATAAAAAACAAAATATTTCTCATATAAGTGAAATTTCTTGGGAAATAAAGACATCTCATGATCTCAAACCTAGCTTAGCTAGGTAGCTTTTGTCTATTACATCAAAATTAAAATTTGTGTAAATATGCAATAATTTAACATATTTTTTCCAGCACATCACTTACTAAGGCGTGGCATATTCTTCTCTCATCGTGACATTCACAATATTCTCAATCTACATGAGAATGGCAAAAAATTCTACTTATACACAGGCCGAGGGCCTTCATCTGAGAGCATGCATATCGGACACATGATTCCTTTCATGTTTACCAAGTAAGTTATTGATGTAAAATTGACATTACAGAAAATTCTTCTAAGCTCAGCATGAATTTAAAAAAATATATAATTTTGCTTTCCATGATTCCCTAAAAATATATAATATCCTTGCTCTATTATTGAAAAAACTGCCATAAGTGTCCTGTGAAAATAACTCACTGAATGGCACAAGCGAAAGTTGTTTATGCCAAGCATTGGTAAAGTCACAAAAAGCTTTTAAATGTAGTATATGTCTCAAAACTGCTATTTCTGTGTTACAACAGTTTTGTTAGAGGATGTAAGACTAGCCCTAATGTACTGTCAGGTGTGCCAAAAATCCGCAATCTTGTGCCTTTGCAGGTGGCTACAAGATGTGTTCAATGCACCATTACTCATCCAGCTGACGGATGATGAGAAAGTTCTGTGGAGAGACCTGAAGATTGAAGATGCTCGTAAAATGGCATTTAACAATGCTAAGGACATCATCGCTGTTGGTTTTGATCCAGAAAACACCTTTATATTCAACAATTTGGACTTTGTTGGGTGAGTACTTAATGATAAAACGTTAAAGTGTTTTGCTATGCTAGTTAATCGGTTTGATGTGTGATTATTTTTGATCTAACTAGGAATCAAACAGAAATATTCCAGATATTGAAAGTAGATGTCGTTAAGCTGGAAACTAGGGTAACCCGCGAAGTTACGACTTGCTAATTGCAAAAAAAAAACCGTAAGAAATTTTTAAATTTCATGGGGTGCCCTGTCACTTCCACCTTAATGAGAACGTTTTTTAGCCATATCTAAACATAGATATAGACTTAAAAAAATATGGTGAACTTGACAATTAGTCTTATACTTCCAGCCAATGCCCAGCATTCTACCAGAACATGGTGCGGATACAGAAGTGCGTCACCTACAACCAGGTGAAGGGTATCTTTGGCTTCGGAGACTCTGACGTTATCGGCAAGATTACCTTCCCGTCGATAGAGGCTGCGCCTGCATTCTCAACTAGCTTCCCCTTCATATTTGACAATAAAGTTGTAAGTATTATTATGTCACAGTTCATTCAATTGACTAATTGTGGATTAAGTGTCGATAAAACATGTTCTTATCAATATTTTTATATCACACACTGCATAATCCGCAAATATGTAGGTAACATAATGTGCTAAAACAGAAATGAGTTAAATTTTATTTGAGCTTCTTCCATGATAAATATTTGCATAGAGCTGCGTAAAAGTTACAGAGAACTACTTGGATTAAGACAAAGATTTAGGCGATTAAAGACGTTTCAAACCTCTGCTATTCAAACTCAGAACATTTATTTCAATTAAACCAATGAAAAGCACTGTTGAATTTTCAAAGTATATTACTTACCCCTTATTACATGGAACTTAAACATAACTGGCGAAATGTGGATGTACTATCAAGTACTCTTCTGCCTAACCCTTCGGGGACTATTGACGTGATATTATGTTATAATTATGTGACAACAATGCAATAAGCTGTATACCGTACATTATCAACTTGACTTCTGCCAGCTCCCGTGCCTAGTCCCGTGCGCCATCGACCAGGACCCCTACTTCCGCATGACGCGCGACGTGGCGGCACGCCTCAAGATGCCGAAGCCGGCGCTCATCCACTCCACCTTCCTGCCGGCTTTGCAGGGCGCGCAGCACAAGATGTCTTCCAGCGATCCTAATGCGTCTATCTTCTTGAGTGATACTGCTAAGCAGATTAAGACTAAGGTAATTTGACTTAGGTTTTTTTTAGCGGCATTGCCTGTTCACTTTAGATGAAATAAAAAAGTTTTTTTCAAAAAAATTACCGACTTCCAATAAAAAAAACATCTAAACGAAAAAAAATCGGCGGCAAAAAAGTCAATGAAACAAACAAAAGTCACTTAAGTGCTTTTTTGGAAGTCGCTTATTTTTTTTGCATTTTTTTTATGGGAGACCCTTGATTCCTTTAGAAATCGGTTTATTATATTGAGCAGGCTCTTAAATTGTTTTAATAAATAACCGAAGGGCAGAAAGTAATTTTGCATCAACGAGTTAGATATCAATCATTGAGTTTCCCGAACAAGTGCTTGAATGGTAATTCTTATTCGATCTTTAATAGGTAACTCACTTTCAGCACTTTTGTATAGAATTTTGTGCCGAAAATTTCGCGATACCGATCACATTTGGCAATACATTAATGTATCGCCAAATGTTGCTTGACAACAAGAATCAATATTGCAATTTATGCTCTAGTTTGCCAACATCTTTATATTTTACTAGCTTTTGCTCGCAGCTTCGCTCCCGTTATGTACGGAATGTACTCACGGGAACGTTTTAAATGTAGCCAATAACACTCTGGGATAATGTAGCTGTCCGTGAGTGAAAGAATTTTTTCGGAATCGGATCAGTAGTTCCGAAGATTACCCCCTACATACAAGCTTACAAACAAATTTTACCTCTATAAAACATTAGTAAAGATGATGTGCGCTATGGTTGGTAATTATTTTTCAGTCTTAAACACTTTTTAAATCATGTTATTTTTTCTTCACAGATTAACAAATACGCGTTCTCAGGCGGCCAGGCTACCGTAGAGGAACACAGACTGAAAGGTGGCAACACTGACGTCGACATATCATACAAGTACCTCACCTTCTTCTTGGAAGACGACGAGAGGCTAGCAGAGGTAACAACACGTTTTTATTTTTCCTAATTAAATAAATATATCACAGTAACAATTAATTATGCTAAAGAACTTAAAGCCTAAAATGGCCAGATTTTATAAAGAGTGGTCGCAAGGGTTACTGCGGAGTGCAGGACCTTGGGTTCGATTGAGATCGAGAAAATACCTTATTTGGAACAAAAGTTTGCATTTTATCAACACCTCTTATTGTATGGAATTTGTAGCTTAACAGCCTCGTTGGTCGAGGGGTCGCACGCGCGATTGCTGAGCTTGAGGTCCTGGGTTCGATTCCCGGGACGGGCAAAGTGTTATTGGGTTTTTCCATCAGGAAATTTACTCAGTTGCAGCCACGGAGTCTGGATTTGTACTCGGTTGATGGCAAGAGGCCCGCCCCTTATTACATGGGGCTTAAACATAACTGGCGAAATATGGGTGTACTATAATTGGGTACACCTCTGCCTAACCCTACTAGGATTACAGGTGTGATGTTATGTTATGTTTGTAACTTAACTGGTGATAGTTGTGCCTACCCACTGAGAAAATAAATGCGAAGGAATTGCCATCATTATCATTGGCAGGCTTGTTTCTACACACAGTTCATTATGCTCAGCTCAAAATCAGTTCATAAAAAAACTTTTTCCTTGTTTTTTTTTCAGATTAAGAAAGAATATGAATCAGGGGCTATGCTAACAGGAGAACTGAAGAAAGAAGCAGTAGATGCTATTACCCCTTGGATCCAAGCCTACCAGCAACGCCGAGCCAAGGTCACCGACGAAGTAGTACAGAGCTTCTTTAAGATCAGGCCTTTAAAGTTCTAATTCGCGTGCATTTTCTCATTACAAACTCTACTACTCTGAGTTACAAAGTATTTTTTTTTTACATGTATTTTTTTGAACCTAAGACTGACTTAGTCAGCGTGCCTTGAAGGTGCAGGATTTGTGGATTATTTTATGTTTGTTGAATTGTCTAAATAACATAATGGTGACGTAATTTAAAAGAAAAAAGTCTTAAAACTTACTGCTCTCTTCGACTGCCAGATCTTGTTCTGGTGATAACATCTAAGCAATAAATTGAAGAAACATGCACAAAATATTCCTTGTTCAAACTATTATTACTAAAGTATTATGAAAATATGGTTAATTGTCATTTTCCTTATTTTCATAATAGTGATACCGGCGTAAATCTCTAGGATTTGCTGTCTAAAAGAATATCTTCTGGTAGGGACGCAGAAGTATGTAAAATATCACGACTTATGATTATTACATTTAAATAAGAACACTATTTTTGAACTGAAACCTCTTTCGTTGACTTAAAAACCAATGTGTTCAATGCATAGCAGTTTAGTTCATTATTCTAAAGATTTAGTTCACTTTTATGCTAAAGACATTTTGAGTTTTATTTCATGAGTGCTTAATATATTAATTTGCTTGAAACATACCATACTCATTAGTGATTAAAGTTAAGACTTGTTATGAATAAGTGATAATTTTGTATCGATATAGTATTGTACCCATCAAGTAATCAAGAATGGAATGATAAAGCGTGTGAAACCGCAAAGAAATTTCTGGCAACGTCAGTAGACTATCAGAATAATATCGAACTGACACGTTGGTAATCGGCCAATGAGAGGCGTGCAATTGTAGCTCGAAAAGTTAATTCCATGATAATTTATAAAGGGTGTAAAAGTGAAAATACCCGAAGCCGAGAGGTCACTTGTTCTTCCCGTAACTGCGATCATTTTCGTGTTCTGGACCATACCTCCGAACCTTTTCGTTACGGAGATTTTGAAGGTCAAAGTTTTGACTTATAATTTTTGCGCAGTGATACTTTGTTTGATGTACAGAAGGTGGCTTCCGGAAGGGTCCGTTCACACACCCTGTAGAATTATTCTTTCGGGTGTTACACAGTGTATTTTTGCTTTACTTCATAAAACTACTTATCTTTCATATAAAACTTGCATTTTGTAAGTAAATGTTTTGCAAATGTCATAACCAAACATTAAATGAGTGTTGTATTTTCATACGCTTAGGATAACAGCAGTTTTCATACTTGAAATATTTTATACAATCTGAAGTTTTAGTGGAAGAAGCGATTCTTTAAGAGTCATACCTGTTTTTGTCTCCTCCTGTTGATTACTTTGACGAATGCACAAAATAATTACGCCTTGGTTGTCGGTGTATCCCAATTTACAATTGCAGAGTTCGCTCTCTAAATGTTATATATTTGGGGTGAAAACTATTCTTAAAGTAGTTTACAGTACGCTAGCTAGATGATTCTGAACCATTGGTTTTTATTAAAATTCGTAATCTCGTCTTAAGTTTCAGATTGTAAAATATTCAGCGCCTTTTTTACGGAGTATGTAATGTATTTACATAAATATGTAGGTAGTTGATAATTCGTGTGTTCTTTTTTTAAATTATAAAAAAAGTCATACAGGCAAAGTTTTGTTCACATGGAGCTAGGTCCTCATTGCAAGACTCGATGGCATATTAGATAACATTTTTTTCTATTTTGTATAAGAAAAACAGATTTGTAGTAATTCGCTACCACACCTTAATGTAAATAGTATGAAAATAGGTAGTATTTCATTAAACATTGTGTACCGTGCATTAATTAAGTCTACAAAAAGCCTTAGTTTTACTTTACACATAATGTTGCCAGCCTTTTCAAAAAAAGTTTTACTTGGCACCTATCAAAAAGTATTTTGGTGCGCACAGTGCGTACGAGCTGGTTTTATGACGATTATTGAGCGCGTAAATAAATCCTGGACTATTATACATGGCTGTGCTATAAGCATAACATAATAAGTTATAAATTATTTTATTTATTTCAATAAATACATCGTACAATTCATGCATTATTACTTTTTTGAATACCTAGCACCTACTTGGTTGTTCCGCCAAAATCTTTTACCGAAAAAGATATTAGCGGAAAACCCGTTTAATAATTAACATGACTATGTTTTGAATCACGGACATAGGTAGCCCAATGTTACCAATCGCATGGCTTGGCAAGACATGACTTTATTAGCTAATAACTTGTGCTATAGTATACATAAGACGACCAATCGACCTATACATAACCATTTTATGCGGATCTCTCACTGTACGGGAAATCTATACAAAGCGAGGCCATGTCATTCTGGTAATGTATAGCTTGATGTGTCGCCGTGTGTACCTATACTACCTATGAGTAGACAAGCCAAAATGGCGATGCTTTGCGGAAGCCTATGGCCATCTTTCGGCTGATATGATGACGATGATAATAATATTACTTATTCAAAATACAGCACAACACAGGTTCGCAGCTTACTTTACCTAATGGTGAAATCACATTTGCACGCACGGATCAGCGTTTTCGAGTATCTCTATCTCATTCTATCACGTAAAGCCGTCAGTTGGTGGAGCGAGAAGTCCGGTGGCAAGCATCCGTATTCATTCGCATCGGAAGCACTTTAACGATTGGACCTTTCACTTGACTGAGTTGCAATTTTAAGGAAACAAGACATTACTTATGGGAAAAAGATGCAAGGAATGCGGATCTGTCCGTGGAAATGTGATTTTACCCTAATGCTCCACATCAAGATAAAATAGAACCTTTCTGCCACCACACAACCTAAAAAAACAACATAATGACATTCACACATTACCATTTAAATAGAGAATGCATTAAATCCACTTAGGAGTCCATACCATGGGTGTCTCATAAGTTCTGTACAAAGCAAATATCCAACAAAAGAGGCCAAGACAATGACGGCCCTCCTTGGTGAAAACTAAAAATTGTAGCACACACTTGTGTACATACGACGCTACTTTGATCGAATATGCATTACAATAGGACTGAAATGTGGATGACACAGTCCTGAGGCAAAACAGGTAGTGGACGGGTGTTAGTGGTCTTGGAAAGTAGATGCAGTGATACAATTTTGGTGGTTTAAGATCTTGAAGAGGTTATCGGAGTGATAATGTAGGCACTGTGTTTCCTAAAGTGATAAAGATCGAACTTCCTTGTAATTGTTGGATTCTTGGTTCCAGAAACTTTAACCAGATGTTTTCATGACAAACTCTGAAATTGTGGTGTCTTGTCCCCAAAAACGACTAATGGAGAGTTAACAAACTTTGAAAGAACTATTGAATCAGGTGGTGTTTCAATTGCCACGTTGGCGTAATAGAACCAATCAAACTAATTTAACAGCTGGTAAAACTATAGTTTAAATTTCATTTCTTTGAGTGATTAAAGGACACTGAAAGCGCTACGACAAGTGCAACATCATTAGTTGTAATCCACGAAAGTTTAGACATAAGTGTACCCTATAATAGGTACCAGCTACACCTACATTTCGCCAGATCAACGAGTGAAATGTACAACCAAACCTATGAAGATGAGGCTCCCCTCCCCCTAATAGCGAACTACACAGTGGTCAAAGAAGATGACGAAGAAAAGAGGGAAGCAGAAGACCGCGTCATTCTAGAAATAGGACGACAGGATGACAAGCCCAGAGAAGAACATACTTTTTCCCATAAGAAATACGATAAAACTATTTCACATCATAGGTCTTATGTGTTAGAGGACTATGAACCTAGAAGGATATCGTATTTTAGACCGCATGAGTTGGAGCACTGCAGCGCCTCTGAAGGTAAGAAACTGCATCCTCCCTCAAAAATGTAAGATTCCAAAGGAAATTGATGATTCATCCATTTGTTAATGTTACGTAGACAGGTGGCGTTTGGTTACGTACGTGATAATGTCGCTTCACTACTTATTATGCTCAACCTCATATTCCAATATTCTGAGAGCATTTAGGGGTTTTCGGAGCATTGCTATTTAAAATCCTACAGGTTCGTTATTTATAACTTTTGGTTTCACTTATTTATTTAGGATCGCCAACAAAACATATGTATAAAACATTATTAGATACCTAATGGTCAACCAAAGGTATTTATTAGGTACCTAGGAGTACTCCTCCTCTTAATTCACAAACACATCATCATCAGACTTTACTGCATGGTCATAATTTATGTTTTTTAATAGAGGTCAATGAGGTCATTACACTATTTTGTATGTGTTCCGGATGTTTGTAAGCTAAGAGGTAATTTTTTTTAACTTAAGTACGTGTACTAGATTGAAAAATCTGTGAAAAGCTGCGAGATTACCTAAATCTTTTAGATCAAGTTCTTAACACATTTGGACGCCGAAACAATACGAGTAGTTTGCCCTACCACATTTGGCTGATTCTTTAAGTATTTTGAAAACCTTAAATTTGCCTTCGAAATACCAGTTATTGCTTATTATGTAGGAAGTCTTCTGCTCCTCATTAATTAAAGGTCCCAGATATTACGAACAACAGGACTACAGAGATACAGCCAACATACCAGAGCCTGCAAACTCCGAGTCTTCTCTAGACTACTCCCACGAATCCCAGGATACCTCTAAATACGGTACAGACGATCCCAACCTGGACGGCATCACGAACTGGAAGGAGAGGGCCATGCAGCTTGAGAAAGGTAGGATAATCTCTGACAAAATATTCATTTCACCAATAAATTCTCCTTGAGATTTGAACTCGCTTTTGAGTCTATGGAATATAATGTAGTGTGAAAGTCGGTACACTCTTCAAAGTTGAACTTTCTTTATCAGTTGATGAGAATAGTTATGGCACCAATTCAACATCCTGTCTAGAAGTAACCCGTACTGGCCCCGTGTGGTCAATCGCGGCTAATAGGCAGATTATGTAATGTTTGACGAATTATTAATTTGAACCCCTCGACGCAAAAAGAAGGGTGTGTGTCTGTGGCATCGTAGCTCCCAAACGAATAGACCAATTTTGATGCGCCTTTTTTCTCTACAAGGGTTAAAACTACGTCATTTCAGAATACAAGAAAACGGCGTGCGACCGAGAGAGAACGCGTATGAGGGATATGAACCGTGCCTTTGATCTGTTGCGGTCCAAGCTGCCGGTCACCAAGCCTTCCAAGAAGAAGTACTCCAAGATCGAGTGTCTTAGGTGAGACTACCTTCTCTAAATACATTCGGCACCAACTGCATAGCTCCAACAGAGAGAAGCAGAGGTGTATCTACAACGTGTATCACACAGGTGTGGTCATATTTAAGGGGCCGTCTCCACGAGCGAGAGAATCGCGGCGATATAACGTATTTGTATGGGATAATATCGCCGCGATTCTCTCGCTCGTGGAGACAGCCCCTAAGGGTATGTTATACGAGTTACAAATCCAGATTCCGAGCTACTGTGAAATTCATGATAATAAAACGCAATATCACTTTGCCCGACCTGGGAATCGAATCTAGGCCCTCATGCTCAGTAGAAGCGTTAGTGACCTCTAGGTCAACGAGGCTGAATAGCTCATACTGTGGTAAAAATGTTTGTCAGTCAGCAAGGTAGTGAAAGAATCGCCTCCGTTTTGGAGGTATAGTGTTTAAAACACCCCAACCAATGTGATACAAGCTGAGATTTTTCCAAAGAGTTTGTAAGCAGCGTAGTAGCGGCTGTTTTTTTTTGTAGTTTCTGCTCACTGTGGAAAAACATTGGCCTGCTGAGCATCGGTTCCTAAGTTTACTTTAATTAAACCCAGGTCGGGTTATAAATAGTTTTTTTTTTGTATATTTATATTATACAAGGTGCAACATTATAAACGCAATACCTACTGTGTGGTCTCCTGGACCATGAAACTGATCAACTTTTCTTCTACGAGTAATTGAAATTCGATCAGCTGAACGACATGAATGGTAAAACTAAAAAAAGGTTATGCATTTCCAAAAGCTGTTAATTTTCATGACCTGAGACACCACATGCTAGGTCTTGCGTTTATTATGATACACTCTGTATAGGACTCGCCAAAACAAATGAATTTGGACGTTAAGAAAAAGTGTAACATAATATTCAAATATCTAATAGTTTGTTCTTGAATTCCAGAATAGCCATTTGTTACATCAGGCATCTGGAGTTTATGCTGGCTGGTGGATCCCCTGATGAAAACCCTGCGTTCTTCGAGCTTCACGCTTCAGATCTTAGACGTAGGCAGCAGAGAAATTAATTTGAAGTTTGTAACTAAAGTGGTCTCGTTTTTTACAAGTCAACCTGCGCAGGCAACTCTATGGTGACCATAAGGTTTGGTCGCCATTACAGGCTGGTATCCCAAAATTTGTTAACAGAATTATATTGAAACAATTCGGGAACAATCTGAGAATATATAAAAAATCCACTTTAATGATGATTGATATTAAAAAAGGGGCTATGGTTAGCAAAGCTTGTTTATTAGTTATTTAAAAAAGTTTACCATAAAATATTCTTTTTTATTTTTCATAGAAGTACACCCCCCTTTCACAGCAATTTTACCTCTGACTGCACCATCTTTGATTTCGTAACCTTATCGTTACGAAATCAAAGATCACTGTGAATCTGACAGCTCAGCGTTGAAGTCGGGCGTAAAATAGCGGTGAAAGGAGTATACGTTTCTTGTCTTTATGCTTACCATAATTTCAAATCTTGTCTCGTGGTTTAGATAAACAAAAATTACTTTTTTACGGAAAGCACGAAAACATTACACCTGAATTTACATTTTTGTTTAGGTAGGTACTTCATAGATTCCATTTACACAAACGTAAAAATCTCATTTTGGCGACTTCACAAAGACGTGACCAAGAACATGATGTTGACCGGGCGCAAACACAACTTCAAAAAAATTGAAATTGTTTACAGTTATTTCAGTCTTTTACAATGAATCTTGCAATTTTAATGACGATACGAACTTTCTTCTTAATATTTCTTTATTTTCCTTTCTTTCTCCAAGTCATCCTTTTTCTTCTCAAGAGCTGCTAGGTAGTCAAAGTAAGCGCATTTGATTAAGAGCGGTATCTTGACAACACCTGTCGAGAAGAAACACCATTAGCTAGGTATTTATTACAAGTGTAACAAGTCTAAACAGTTCTCACGGCTGGGACCCAGACAGCCTCTCTGAGGGAGAGTGGCGTAGCCTATTTGCCGGGTTAAACTATGAATGAGAAAACTTAGCAGGGGGACTATGACGTCTTAAAGCAGGAGTAATTCCAGTATGGGAAAGACACAGAGCTATACAGGTCGTCTAGCGCCATCTGTTTCCCACACTGGAATTACTCGTGCTTTAAGACGATATGGTAAGCCATCAGGTCTAAATATTTAGTCCTGTTAAGTTCTAAATACATTTTGCATTCTGGTTTTAGCAATTTACGTTAATTCGAATTTTCTATCACCGATAAACAGGTAAGGTTTGCAAGTTTGGTTGAAGGAGGTATCCTAATCCTTTGAAATTGCTCATACGATTTCAAAAGCTACATATTGCCGAAAGTCGTGCACAGAAAACCTCTGATTACTGTGGTTTTATGTTAAAGCAACAAATTTCATGCAGGTGAAATCGCGAGCAGAAGCTAGCTATTAACAAAGTAGGATTTAGTACGTTACCAGCGAAACAAGTAGTCACAGCGCCTTTGTACAAAGTATAAATGGGTGACATCGCGCTGTCCACTGTAGATTTTTTCTGAAACAAAGCATTTTATCAGCAAATCATGAAACTGGGACATTTCGGTCAGTGTCCATGTGAGCTGTTTATATTTGCCTTTCCATTACTGTCATATCAGCATGTTCTGTTCGATAATGGAAATGGCACAATAAATTACTTTTACGTAAAGTATTAATGTCGATTCGGCTAGTATGTCAAACATTTGTGGACATGAAATGGTGTTATTATTTTGATATCCTTTTTTGGCATACATAATATACTGCCCGAAAATTTAATACTTGCGTATTTTTTATCATCACCATACGATATATTTTTTATCATAGCCAGCCATTCATTGATAAAATTACTGAATTGCCTTGTAGCCTACAAGGCAATTTGTATTAATAAGTACAGGCCGTCGTTAGTCGGTGTAACCAAGCGTCACAATTTTCATTCTTGTAACGTAACATTGTCAGTGATATGACCCCATTTATACCAGGCTACTATCAGCGCGGAGGATGCTCCATGATGTTTGCGCCCAGTATTATATTACCGGAATTACAAGCGATATTGATAACCATGGATCCCCTGCCTCCCTCTGCGTGCATGCACAAGGATCACATAAGGGTATCGGAGCGTACTACGACATGTCTAACAGTTATGGCATTGAATGGTGTTATCCGTATGACTTTGGCCTTTAGGATCTGGATGTGACCTAATTATCCAATGTAATTATCTCTTTAATTGTTTCACAATAAGCATTTGTTAGAAAATATTACAATGATTTGTTTTGACGTAGTAATTATACCACCCCTTTTAAAAATTCGAATACTTACAATAATAACTGACACTTAACATAACATCACACCGTTAATCCCCGTAGGGTTAGGCAGAGGTGTATACGCACTTCGCCAGTTATGTTTAACTCCCATATAATAGGGGGCAACAACAACACGATAACAACAACAACTAACATGATCTGAAAAATAACTTTAAAAAATTAATACGAAAAAATACGTTATTTGATTGGTGATCAAATTAAATTAGCATAGATGTAAGTAGGTAAAAAGTGCATCTGTTGGTAAAACTGTATTTGTAAAATTTAAACAGTATGTTTCCAATCATTTGTAGGAATTGCAGAGTTACCTCCGCATATATTCCTTTTTGCTGAAATCTCAAAGCCATATTCTTCTTTTTGCTTGTCTAATTTTAAATTAAGAAAAAAAAAATCTAGACAGATCTACAAGAGCGTTCGCCGAATGGCAACAAATTATTAAAAAGTCGCTTCAACAGCGTTTCTCATGTGATAATCATGCACATTACCTGATAATCTGATATACGAGGGCGGCACTGAAAACGGGAATCAAGGAAGTGACACAACATTACTATTTAAAAATGTATTTATTGCTTTTCGAAGTATTCTCCGCGAAATTTGACACATTTTTCCATACGATGGAACCAATCATTGAAGCAACCATTCCATTCGGAAGTTGGGGTCTCCAAAATGGCCGTTTTGTAGGCGTCCACAGCTTTTTCAGGTGATGAAAATCTCTGACCACGCAATTTATTCTTTATTTTAGGGAAAGTATAGAAATCATTAGGGCTTAGGTCGGGGCTGTACGGCGGATGGTCTAATAATTCTATGTTTTCTTGCTCTAAAAACTCTTTTGTTCTGTGTGCGGTGTGAGAACTCGCATTGTCGTGATGGAGGATGATGCGGCGGTTGCAGTTCTCTTTACGGAGTTCAGAAACGACCTGTGGCAAACAAAT
This sequence comes from Eurois occulta, assembly GCA_950022335.1. Classification (NCBI taxonomy): domain Eukaryota; kingdom Metazoa; phylum Arthropoda; class Insecta; order Lepidoptera; family Noctuidae; genus Eurois; species Eurois occulta. The sequence continues at coordinate 14,236,672 of OX465497.1, forward strand.
GCTAGCATACCATTCTGCATTAACCGTTCTTTGTCCCTCAAGAGGAATAGTCGCAACATGGCCGGTTTTGGAGACAAACGTGGCCGCCATTTTTTTTGCAACACTCCGTGAACGAACAATTTTTGTTGGCTTTAACTCATTTTCGAACACCCAAACTCGTGACTGGTTTCTTGTTTCGGGTTCGTACGCGTATATCCAGGATTCGTCACCTGATACGATGTTGTATACAGCATTCGAGGGTCCTGCGTGGAATCTTTCGAGAGTTCTGACGCACCAAGTAACGCGAGCCGCTTTTTGCTCTTCACAGAGCAAATGCGGTATCCATCGGGAAAACAACTTTTTTACACCTAATTGTTCATGCACGATTATTTGTATTTGACTCATGCCAATGTCTAAAGTTGCCTGAATTTCGCGGTATGTCACATGTCGATCTTCCTCAATCAGTTTACGCACAGCATCAACGTTTTCTTGGGTGACTGCAGTTTTTGGACGACCTTGACGGGGATCATCACTGAGCTTGACAGGTCCACGTTGAAATTCAGCAAACCAGCGACAAATTGCGGTTTTGGATGGGGCATCATCACCAAATGCAGCAATCATCCGGTCAACACACTGTTTTTGTGTTAAACCACTTCGAAAGTCATAAAAATTCATCGCTCTTGAATTTTCTCGAGTCAATTCCATTTTCTCAACGACTAAACAAGTTTGACAAAACCTTGTGATAAGACCGAGAATCTTTTTTTAAATAAATAAATGGTATTCGATTTTTAAAACCAAGGAGTTTTCAATTAAAAAGATTTTAATATGACAGGAACCGTGGAAATATTCCATTCCCGATACTTTTAGTGCAGACTGCGTATTATATTCATATTTCTATTTATGAATCTTCTTTTCAAATCTTTTATCTGTTTTTCACCACCATAGCTTTGACCTTAAAAGCTGGTTTTCCTAGCCATCTTTTCATTTGTTTTAGGTTCCATCCAGTCATTTAAGGTCGTAATATTCGACCTTTTCCCGGAAATCCGGAATACCCATAACACAAGGTTAAAATCCTGGTTTGCGGTCTTTCCACTATTCACCTATTCACCTCATGAAGTCTACACTAGCTAACTACGGTATTCTTGCGACTGGTACTCTTGTGAATCAACCTTGTCACCACAAAGGTTACCAATATAATGTTATTAAACTGACGGCGAAGAACTGAAGATATCGTGTTGTTGAGACAGTAACCTAGGGAGCTGAAGAGACTGGCACATAATAATATCTTTTTGTACTTGTATGTTTCAGGTTTAAAAATAATTAATCTTTCATTAGATCGTAACCATTCAGTAATATTAACTACCAATTTGTAAAAGTGGTTTTAAATCTATAAGAAGCTTCTTTTAGACAAGATACCTCTTTAATTAATATTGATTTTTAATTTCACGATGATTTTTTTATAATTAACAAATTTTGGTCCTTTTAATTATTTAGTTCTTTGTTCATATTTAACTTAAGTATTTCTTTTTGATCTTAATTATGTTTTCTTAGTTATAGTTCTTTATATTTATTAAAAAAAAATGTTCAAAAGTGGTGCAGATTTTATTTAACGCTATGTAGTACGCATATACAACGATTTCCGTAAACTCCACTCGTACGCAAATCTATACCTTTACACAACATTTTATAAGCTAGGTTCTAACTTGATTGATTGGACTTGGGTTGTGGGAAAACAACACGTGATACGGTCACGTGTTGTTTTTCCCAGTGCCCATTCAATGTGAGAATTTGAGTTCATTTTCATTGACCGTATTGAGGGGGAATGAATGAACCAACACTATGCGAAGAACGGCGTCCCTCGTATGTAACTGACATGTATACACTAGGAAATCATAATACTAGAAAAGCTTGACAGGAATTTTCGCGTATGAAAAGGCAAGTAGGGGCGCGACTTCACTGTGCCATAGTTTCTGTTGAGCGCAGCATACATCTACTAGGCTAGCAGCGATTGTTGTAGGTTGAGCACCGAAATAAATAGTCTGTTACACTGGCTGCTGTCTCCACCAATGTCTAAAGATATCCATTGCTTCATGTCTAAGTATGCTTTAAAAAACACTGAACAAATTGCGCAATGGACGGAGCGTGTAAGCGGTTTAGAATGGCGCGAATCCTCGCGAATCTTTTTTGAGCAGGGTGAGGTTGGCACGGCGACTACGGCAAGCCAATGCCCATTGCGCGGATGGCTCCCATTGTGGGCAGACGTTTCGCAAAAGCGAGTGGTTCCGGTGCGAATGGCACGCGCCGATTGCGAGACAGCCTCCGTTTTACTAGGCTCGCAGACTTTACAAGGAGATCATTCACATTTCGTTCAGAATATTTTCAGAACACTGGATGGAGCTGTCGAGTTATTAGTTCGATGGATGGCCTATGCCATGCCCGATGCAAAACGTCGATCATATTTTATTAATTTAATTATTTAATAATAAATACTTATGAATCGGCAGTACCTACCTATTCGACTAAATTTAAAAACTGTTGTTATTTAAATGACTGTGTAACTTCAATAATATCATTGTTTTACATACTTTGTATGCTTTCGATTAAAATGTGAACAACTAACTTACTTCATCTATAGGTACATATAATAAAATTGTTACAACTACTACATCTATGTATACATAATAAATTAGAGTAAAATTGTTACAGGCCGATATCTGTACATTGAAAACAAATTGCAAAAAACGCAAGAAATTTTGAATTTCGCGGGCTGGTTGGAGCATTCACCTTAACTTAAAATATGGGATACATTAGATAGTTTTGGACCCGATAGGTGGCGTAACAAATAAAATTTTATTTCATGTTTTGGAATAAATTATACTTTTTTAACTTAAATATTAATTTTTATCTAATATGATACATAATTAATTATAAAAAAAAACGATTTATCAGAGCTGAGAGCCAACATTGTGAATTTGCGATAGCCGATTGCGATAGCAACTTGCACCGGTAAAGTTGATCGAACGACTGGTGACGTAACTACTTCTACTAGGGACACATGAGCCGCGAGCAGGTACAAATATTCAGTAGCAGCCATGTATTTGCACTTGAATCTGAATCTTATCTGGGTAGACATAAAGTTCCATTTTAATGAATTGTAAGTACTTACAATTACGTTACCGCATTGATCGAAGACCGGTGGGCGTCTCGTATTGATGCTACGTATGTATTCCTGCCAACGACGAACGCATTCTGTGACCTCTCGTTGGTCACCCCACACTCCTTGCGTGTACGTGAAGTAAACAGAACCTACTATGATGCCAGCCTGTCGAGGAGATGGTACGAACGGTAAATTGCTTCAATCACTACTAATGACGATGAAATGTAGAGGAGGTTGCGTGTAGATTTGTAAACATGGTTAGATTAGAAGTAAGAATTTCCTATATTTATAAGTGGGATTTTATAGAAAACTGTTTCCACTACGAAAATCTAATGATTAAATCTAGGCCAAAGTGACGTATTGCAAAGGTTGTTTATCGGCCCCTTGTCCTTAATAGATACATGAATGAAGGGAGAATGAACTAACTTTTAATAGGGTTCATTTTAGAAATATGTTAATATCAATCTTTCTTTCTTTACTGTATACTTAAAGCATGCTGGTTAATGGTAACACAGATCATTCTTATCTTATGATTATTGCAGATGTAAATATGAGGTTTGAATGACGAATCTAAATAAGTTAATTATATAAATGAATTTTCAACCTTACGGATAAGGATTACAGCATAGCAAATCTTAATTACTACTAGGATAGCATTAAGTAAAAGAGGTAGGTTTCACCAACTTTGATGGCGTACATAAGCTTTCCGTGTACGTAGTGAGGGATACTGGGTAAAGCAACAGATTGGCCGCTTTTTCTTAGCTTGTACTCTTCTTTGCTGCAAACTTTGATGCAGGTTGGATTTAGCGGATGAACTGGGAAAAAGTAAATTTTAAATTAAGTAAAATATGGTATGAAAATTTTATTGATAATAATAATTTCTGAGAAGTGTGATAAGATAATACCGGAACCGCTTTTGGGAGAAAGATTGCTCTCTTAATTCGGGAACACGTAAATAAATTTACAGTGTAACCAGCCTTAAGACATAAATTAGAAATATGTCTAGTCTACATCAATAATTATGTCTAATTACTCCAAGTAGAACTTCAGGACTATTCAAGAGATACAATTTACAAGTAACAATCAACCATGTAACTCGAGAGCCTAGTAAAAGTTTGAGAGCATTTTGGAGACGTTACATAATTTGTAAAAAACACCAGGGCACCATACCCACAAGGAAGCTTGTTCGTAAAATGTAGGTCAGTCACCTATTCACGGCTGTTTCATTGATGCAAAAGAGACAGAGATATTTTAATTACCATGTTATATCTCTTTCTGGCTTTTGTAGCGGGGATATTTTGATGTTATTTGACTTTACATTTCACCTAATCCGTGTTATAATATCCTAGTACATTGGACATTTCTGCTTTTTTTTGTAATGAAAGTTGTTTTTTGTTTTATTATCATGGAGAATCGGAATCATGTTTTTCTTGATTTTGTGAAAACGTAGCCGCTTCAGTTACATTCATCACACTTTATTTTCATTAAAGGTACCTTATTTCAGAAATAGTAAGATGATCTATTTAAAAACAAATAGTGAGCTTCATTAACCAAACTCTATTGAAAGAAACAAGAAAACTAAAATACATTTTTTTTAAGATATTCAAACACTGATAGGCCATTAATTTAATTGAATAGGACCCTCAACAATTGGAATTAGCATTGTTTATTCAATTAACGATTTGAATGAAGTTTCAGTTGGAAGCACATTACGATTCTATTGTCCGAGCATGCAACATGGAAGTCAGTGACACGAGCCGGTCAGTGTTATCTGCAAACTAAAATAGAATACACGTAAGATTTTATATTGTGCTCGCGCGTTGGCTGACTCACTACCATACAATGTACCGGATTCAGGCGTCCTAGGAAGCTAGATCTACAAAACATTGCAGTGATATTTTTTGGGTTTAACACGTTTACTGCGGCAAGTAAAATCATAATTCTTCATCTGGTGCGGCGGCGGGCCAAAATGCGGCCCCAATGATATTTCCGCCAGTGCGTGGCAGGTCTTTCTAGACCCACCAGCACTAGGATAGATTAAATTGCTATAACTTTGTGGAAACATAATGTATACATTTTCTTTTTATATTGTTAGAATGACCTTGAACACAACTTCCTTAGGTTTGATTCGCCCCGGGATCTGCCAAACAGGAAATGAGAAATAAAGCAGGAAAAGCGGCAGGCCGATATCGACCTGAACCGCACTAGAAAGTATTTTTAGTAGTGATGAGACAGAGAAAAATAAGGGGATATCGAAAATAAAACAGAATTATCGTAAAAGAACTGAAAAATGTTTTTATTTACTTAGGGTCTTAGAAACATGTTGGTTGCATTTCCTGCAATATTTTTTTATTTTCTTAACTTTTTGTTTGCTTGGGTACTATTAAAGGTTTTCCGCAGTCTGTCGTAGCACCCTGCACAATTTCTTCGTTTAGCGCTCATCTCAATGACATGGTCGTTTTCCTTAGGTTTTACTTGATTTTCTGAAATGAATTTTTTTTTTCTTAATTCCGTGTGATTTATTAACCATTTATGAGTTTTACCACAGAACTCGCGAAACTGAACAAATAAGACGTTATCACGTCAAAAATTATATTGCAAAAACTATTTACTGTAGAAGTTAGCTAGTTTTTAAGAATAATCATTTTCATAAAGGATGACATTACTTAAAAAATCCCCACGTCATTATGAGTCTAAGGCTAATATGTGTAGATAGTAAACAAAACTTACCGCTTGTGCTTCGTTTTCTGTGCACATTTGTTTCCAAATTATTTTTATTTTTCTTAGTGGAAAATATTTCTTCACTGCTGTCACTAACTGCAGGGCGAATTACTCTATTTTCCAAAAGGACAATGACCAAAGTTGGTACCAAAAAGTCTCGCGCCTCAAAACCAAAATATTATAGTAATTAGTTTCATATTTTTTTAGGGCATTACGCGTCGGGGATTTGATTTTCGAACTGGAAATATACTTTTCGAGTTTAAAAGTACGAATATTGTTTTACTCCCTTTATATTACGTTCCGTTTCAACTGAATATAAATGACGTTCCGTTTCAATTGAACAAACCCTTGTCTGTCGAGCGGACTCTAAAATTAATTACAATTAAGTAAGATCAGTACACCAAATCGATTTAGTTTGGTTTATTGCTATTTGCAACAAAATAGATTTTCTCAGCCTAAAGATTTTGATTTATCGATTACATCCCTAAATCCCGACTAGTTTATAGCACTTACTATACTCTATGGTTTATAGTTATCTTATCTGTGGCATCTGACATTTGTACTGTACTGACTGACTATTGGCAATGTAAAGGTCTAAAATAAAATCGAGTTTCAGTCAAGCATACTGTGGATGTTACTTTAACTCGTAATTCTACTAATATTAGTGTATTACGCTGTTTTTAGAGCAATAATGTAATGTATGTGTGTTAAAATACGTCGTTGGTAGCGTCGAAAAAATAGTCCTACTTTTTAGGTTAGTTTCGATTTTATAAAATAACTCTGAAACGCGGGTTTTTTTTTCAAAAATATTTTTTGTAGGAGTTAATACGATCAGTGTAGTCTATAAAAAACAAGGTTTGATTTTGATGCAGTATGGTACGGGATTCCATACTTCCATGAGCATTCTCTTTTGTATTTTTCTTTTATTGCTTGCCATCGTTGATTATATCGAACGCTACGTCAGATCAGTTAGATAGCACAACACTAACTGGCGGGGCGCGCGCTCTGTGCGGTATCGGGTCGTTTGCTGCCTGTTGGGAGGGCGGGCCGAAATAGGCCCACTGCCGCACTCACCGGATGTTTTTCACCGTCAGTGCGTGGTAGGTCGATAAAAGCCTGCCGTTATGTTTTGATGGGGAACACCTACATTTTTGACCGCAAGATGAAATATATATTTGTCTCTGTCGAATTTTTAAAAACACCTGAGATAATCGTTTCGCACAAGCGAGAGGGACATAGTTTTCTTCGTCCGCACCAGCTGAAGTACCGCGGCAGGCCGATATCGGCCTGTTACGCAGTGAACGTGTTAAGTCTAAAAATTTGATTATCCTATCCTACTAATATTATAAATGCGAAAGTTTGTGAGTATGGATGGATGGATGTTACTCTTTCACGCAAAAACTGCTGACCGGATTTGGATGAAGTTTGGCAAACAGATAGTTTATAACCTGGATTAACATATAGGATACTTTTTATCCCGGTAGTGCGATCCCGTGGGATAATTACCGAACTTACGCGGGTGAAGCCACGGGCATGAGCTAGTAATTTATAAATGATGATCGAAGGTTTAATTAAACTTGTAAGTTGAAAAGTATCAAAATTAACCGAAGTAGAGGTGTGAACAGGCTATCGTTTAAGTAAAAAAAAACATTCAGACGAATTGATAACCTCCTCCTTTTGGCAGTCGGTTAATGAAGAATTTCTAATGTCATATCTTCAATGTCAGGCCGCTGTAATTGATTCTAAACTCAATGACGTTTATTAGTTTGTTTCAATAAAATTCTTAAAACATTGCATAGCCACTGTAAGGTTTGTGTCATGCATGAATGACCTCTAAATATTTCGTTGACCCGTCACCATCATAAGATTAATTTGATCGCTAAAAACATCTAAGCATCTATCTAGCTCTTGATAGAAACAATTTAACAGCTTTGTCTGTTAGTGTAATACTGTTTGTTATCTAAAACTTCTCAGGACTTAGCCAGAAGGAAGTTTAGACGTTCAGATGCAATGCAGAGCAAGTACTGAAATATATTTAGTAAAGGTAATAAATTATGAAGATGGTTTTCAGATGTTTATAAAAATGCATAATATTGTAGAAGAATGAAAGGACAATGACCAAAGTTGGTACCAAAAAGTCTCGCGCCTCAAAACCAAAATATTATAGTAATTAGTTTCATATTTTTTTACGGCATTACGCGTCGGGGATTTGATTTTTGAACTGGAAATATACTTTTCGAGTTTAAAAGTATGAATATTGTTTTACTCCCTTTATATGACGTTCCGTTTCAACTGAATATAAATGACGTTCCGTTTCAATTGAACAAACCCTTCTCTGTCGAGCGGACTCTAAAATTAATTACAATTAAGTAAGATCAGTACACCAAATCGATTTAGTTTGGTTTATTGCTATTTGCAACAAAATAGATTTTCTCAGCCTAAAGATTTTGATTTATCGATTACATCCCTAAATCCCGACTAGTTTATAGCACTTACTATACTCTATGGTTTATAGTTATCTTATCTGTGGCATCTGACATTTGTACTGTACTGACTGACTATTGGCAATGTAAAGGTCTAAAATAAAATCGAGTTTCAGTCAAGCATACTGTGGATGTTACTTTAACTCGTAATTCTTACTAATATTAGTGTATTACGCTGTTTTTAGACCAATAATGTAATGTATGTGTGTTAAAATACGTCGTTGGTAGCGTCGAAAAAATAGACCTACTTTTTAGGTTAGTTTCGATTTTATAAAATAACTCTGAAACGCGGGTTTTTTTTTTCAAAAATAATTTTTGTAGGAGTTAATACGATCAGTGTAGTCTATAAAAAACAAGGTTTGATTTTGATGCAGCATGGTACGGGATTCCATACTTCCATGAGCATTCTCTTTTGCAAGTTATGTATGTAGTTTTCGTTATAAACCGATTGATTTTCGTGAAAGCAGGTGAAGATTGTTGAAGAATTTTCAAACATGTTAAAGTATTCAAAAGGATAGTAAGGTTGGCTCTTTAAAGTGCTACTCTCCCGGTACTTTCTGGTCAAGAACTTCTCAGCGTCGGCTGAGTTCTTGTCAATCAATGCTTTTGCACTGAGCCCTGTCACTTGCTTGTCCTTTCATTTGAGGCAAACATAATAACTTTTTGCCATCAATACGCTAAGAAAATTAAATAGTTTAAAAAGATTACTTGAACTCGCAGGACAGAACTTTTCGCTCGGTGTACATTTATCATACATCTGCATGTTTGGTTTGGGACGCTGTAGATGTTTGGCCAAGTTGATGGTACGACAAACATCGCACCGAACACGTTCTTTATTTTCACATCCTGATGCAGCACTCATGATTAATTTTTTATTTAAAAACTTTGAATTTAACGGGACTAAGGATTTAGAAAAAGTTAACAAAAATGAGATGTTTATGTCAAAAAGTGACAGCGTAATGTTTTGTGGATTTTTTTCTTTTTTGGTCGTTTTCTGCCAGTCTTTTTTGAAGAAGGGTTTTGGTATTAAAGTTTCTTTGGTCGGTTCGAAGTAGACTTTCGCACTGCACTTTGGTCGAGCGGAATTCGTGGGTAAATAATAAGAGCCGCTCGGGTCGAACTTCAGGTTCAACCAAGCTTGGCTAGTATCCATCCAAGGACCCATCCACCGACCAACCGTAGATGGGTGACCAGTTGACCACCCATTATACACCGAGTTTTTTTTTTAAATAACCTATGAAAAATTTCAATGCCGTACCGTAAACCGTTATATACCGTAATAACCGTTTTCGCGTCGGTGTCCCTTCCATGCCGCTGGTCCCCGCTGTCACTTATATATCTTTGACAGTCGTTAAGTAGTTAGTGACCCGAAAGTCTGGTTCTGTCACTCTACTTTACTCTTTCGGGTATCATATTACCTACCCAGTACTAAGTGGGTTGTAAAGGTTCTGCTTAGCCTTTTTCCAAACATAGTTGGAAAAAGGCTAAGCAGATGATGAATTAGGTTTTTGGTAAATTGCAGCTGTCCGAGATAAAATAACTGTGGAAGAACTTTAATGTAGATTTCTACCAAACCGACCCACCAACCGAAGTTAACATTGACTTTGCTTGAAAGTAAAATCCTGTTTATTTCAGACCTGAAACTTTCCAATTAGCAGCTGTTTTCCGAACTGCGTGGCACAATGCTTTTACCCTCTTTCGAGGTTTATAGCCCAGTCGTGAGTGGCGTTTTCATTCACCATGTTGTTTATAGTGTTAAAATAAACATGTGGTGTACTCATACCTACTTGTACTAGCTTATAACAGTATGGTGGAGAATCGTCAGTTTTATAATTATATGCTAACGCCTACGATAAATGTTTTACCACTTTTGTAAGTTCTAAGGTTACAATTTATTGTAGTCTAGCTTGTCCCCGCGGTTTCGCCCGTGTGGAGTTCGATAATTGTCCCACGGGATCATAATATATTACCGGGATAAAAAGTATCCTGTGTGTTAATCCATGTTATATACTATCTCTGTGCTAAATTGCATACAAATCTGTTCAGTAGTTTTTGCGTGAAAGAAAGCTTTCGTATTTATAATATTAGTAGGAGTAGGATATTAGTATGATTTTGGAAAAAAACACGAATACAGTAATTTTGTTAATTTTCGGTGTTAAATAATAAATGCAATAAAGCTTCAGGTTTGGTCAAGTTTTGTGTCTATTAGTCATTTTTATACTTACGACTTCTCGTTGTGTAAGGTTCCAGAAATCTGTAATAAGTAATGTCGGTACTGCATTAAAATGCTGCAATAAAATTAAACATAAAATAAAATTAATTTAGTGAAAAATAAAATAAAACACACAAACACGTAAATTGACGTTGGTCATGGCCACTGAGATTAAAGCTATCATGGCTAATTATAATATTTTTGATCTACTCAGGGTGGAAGGGACACCGACGCGAAAACGATTACCACGTGTCCAGTACATCATTCTGAGGACCCCACATAGAAATTTTTCATCGGTTATTAAATAAAAAATCAGCTGTTTCCTACAAAAGTGCAATACCACGGTCAAAATGTATGGAACAGCTGTTTTTTTTTTTAATAACCGATGAAAAATTTCTATGTGGGGTCCTCAGAATGATGTACTGAATACGTGGTAAACGTTTTCACGTCGGTGTTCCTTCCACCCCGTATTGCACACATGCACAAAGTAATTCGAAGCACAATTTATTATTATCAGTTCTTTTACGCTTGTATTTATTTTGTTCTAGCAGATGCCCGCCCGCGCGCGAACTTCTTTTGCGTGAAATTATTAAAAAAAAAAATTAGTTTTACCTTTTGAACCGAATTTTTTTACCAATTTCAAGGGTTTTATTTTTTTGCACGGAACCCTAATTATTTATCTAAAATAAGAGTATCCCATGTTAGATCTTATAACATCAGCTATTTGCCAGTAAAAGTCCCGTCAAAATCAGTTCAGCCATTTTGGAGATTAGCCGGAACAAACAGACACACAGACCGACAAAAATTGAAAAAAAAAAGTGTTTTGTTTTGTTTTATGTGCCGTATATATTTTCATATGCATTCAGTAAAAAGCTGTTTGATATTACAAACAGACACTTGAATTTCTTTATATTGTTGATCAAACTATGAACTAATAATAGCTCAATCTGTGGCGAAATTAAAAGCCAATAATGATAACAGCGTTCAACTGCCCCGTTGATCTAGTGTTCGCAAACGCGAAGTCTGCTGGGCAAGAGCCGGAACCGGGAATCGAACTCAGGACGAGTTCGATTCCCAGTTCGGGCAAATTGTTATTGGGTATTCCATCAGGAATTTCTCAGTAGGTAGCAGCCACGGACTCTGGATTTGTGCCCAGGGGATGGCAATAGGCACGCCCCTTTTTACATGGGACTTAAACATAACTGGCAAAATGTGGGTGTAGGTATAATAGGTACACCTCTGCCTAACCCTTCGTGGATTAAAGGCGTGATGTTTTGTATGATCAATAGTAAGGTTCACCGGCGAAGGTGCAATAAACCTAATCATTGTCCTGTACTTGTCTCAAGTATCATGAAAAAAGTGCAACACGGGTTTTTCATCCATTGATCCCCTTTTTTTTCCCCCCCCCCCCCGCTCTGGGCGGAGCGAAAGGGAGTGTCAGACTCTTACTGACTAAAAACCACCCATGTTCCTTCATTGGCCCTTTATGTTCCAGGGCCGCGGTATCTTTTTCGAACAGTCCCGCAGCCCTGGCAGGCACCGGCCCTTGCGGGCCCCTCCCGTTGCTGACAACTCTTATCCATTGATCCCCTGACTTGGTTTATTCGTCTTCATGTTTTTTTCATGTCTGCCAAAATAAAACAAGTTTTTCATCATCATCTGCCTCCTAGCTTTGCCAATCCTGTTGGGATCGGCTTCCAGTCTAACTGATGCAGTGTGCAATCCTGTTAAGTTCTCAAAACATCAGAAGGCAAGGCTGAACATTTGTCTCGGAGACACAAAGTCAGAAGTCCCACAAGCGTCAGAATAGTCTTAGATCGAATGAATGAGACAAATAATACGGACGAAAACAAAGTTGGACATGTAGTTCAAGTCTATGGGGGTCGCCGGGATAGCCAGTTCTATTCCTGCTCGCTACAAATATTTGTATGGACCACAGACAGTATAGTTCCGGGTGTCGTAAGGTTTTATGTGTGTGTGTGTTTGTAAGCGCACCCACGAGCTACGGTATGAGAAAGCCCTTGGTTTGGGTCAGTGAGATAAAAAAACAGTCTTTGGCCTATTTTTACCAATTGAACTACCATACGACCATGACTGCAGATGACAAAACATAACATAGCATTACGCCTCAAAGGGTTAGGCAGAAATGTACCTAATGGCATACCCACATTGTGCCCGTTAAAGTCCCATGTATGAATGTACATGGCTATAAGAGTAGAGGAAGACTAAAGTAACGATGGATGGACTGTGTGAGGGATAATATGGCTAGATAGGAGGTGACTGCTGAGATGACGAGTAATAGAGAAGTATGGAAGAAGAATACATGCTGCGCCGACCCCAAATGAGTCCCATATAACAGGGGGTGAGTCTACTGCATGAAGCGGGCACAATCTAGACTCACTGGCTGCTACTAAGAAATTCCTGATGGAAAACCCCTATGACACTTTGTTAGATAAAACATAACGCTTTTATTCCTAAAACCCCCCGATTGTATACTGTAATCTGCACACACTATGGGTACCTATTAGTACTTCCTCCCACATTTGCCGGTTAGGTAGCTACTAGTCCCGCGTTATGAATAAAATGCTATCAGTCTGCAATCGGCTTGTTGCTACATTGCACATGCCATTTTATTGGCTGGCGGATCGCTATTTTTTTTTGTATTTTATTCTAATATAAAAAAAAAACTATTAAATAATGTTCATAAGCAGTCCACTGCTGGACATAGCCTCTCAAATCACACTTCATTTAACTTTTATCTCGACTTCTCTCACTTCTCCAGTTGTTACCAACTACCATAGAAGATCGTTGTGCCACCTTGCGTGCTCCCACAAGACCTATCTAACGTCCTTTCGTCTCAAGAAGCAACGACTGATGGGTCATCGGTTCTACGGCTAATATATACGGTCTAATGCTTCTTAAGTTTGTGTCGACTATTTTTAGATCACAGGAATTATCTACAGCTAAGCGCCTGCTACAGTAAGTGCCTACCGAAAATCTAATCTGCCAAAGCTAAGCGCATTTGCTACGAGACTTCCAAATATGAGGCTGTCTTCAACTCAAAAGCCGTGTTTAGTAGCGAGTCCTACAATGAAGAAATATGGAGTTAATTAAAAGAATCAATATGGCAGTGGTGAGGTCTCATCGTCGGCAGTCATGGACGGATGTGATAAGCCCGGCCCACGCGGGTAGCTTCCGGTACGTGTCTGTGTGTTGCGCAAACGATTGCTATATACTTCCTTATTGTGCTAGCCTAGATAACGGTATGTTGCGAAATTTTGCCAAAATTCGCCCATGATACCAGCCTATGGCGCTATGATACGTGGCGTGAGCGGGAAGCTTCTTGATGTCCCTTCGTGTTGCTGCCCTAACACCCACGTGATTGGCCGGAAGCATGTTGCGAGAGCTGATAAGGGCATTTTTCTGCGAAAAACTGTTTCCCCTATTGCCGTCGTGAGAGGCCACTCGAGTTGAGCGCTATATCCATTTTAATATTTTCAATGCGAAAGTAACTCCGTCTATCTGCCTATCATTTTCACCCCTACGGCTGAACGGATATCTATATTTGCCACACAGGTAGACTATGAACAGGGTTAGGACATTTATTTTTATTAACATAACATCACGTGTGCCTAATAATACACCCTCATTTCGCCAGTTTTATTTAAGTCCCATGTAATAGGGGGCGAGCATATTGCCATCAACCGAACACAAATCCAGACTCCGTGGCTGCTACTGAGAAATTCCAGATGGAAAAACTCAAGAACACTTCGTGTGACCTGGGAGTCGAACCTAGGATTTCATGTTCAGCAGTCGTGTTTGCGACCACTAGACAACGAGGCAGTCTTACTTTTTATTCTGGTAATACAATCCCGAACGAATAATTTCCGACCTTCGATAGTGCAAAGCCACACATAGCATCAGCTGTAGGCATGGTGTTGTAAGTTGTATAGGCGCTTTAATTTTCCATTCATATACCAAAGCATACAGATCAACTCGGTTGGCGCTGCTGCCACAATACTTGATGTCCGTATAAACTACTTTACTATACACGTTTTTAATTCATAAAGGGTGTAACAAGACCCATAGCATAAGCATAAGCATAATCAGCCTATTATGTTCCCACTGCTGGGACAGACGCAAGACGGCCTACTCTCTAGAGAGGGAATGGGCTATAATCCAAAACGCGGGCACAGTGCGAAGCCAAAAGACACTTGTTCTCCCCGTCATTGCGATCATTTTATTGGTTTAGTCCATACCTGGAAACCTTCTAGATACGGAGATATTGGGGGTTAAAGTTCCAACTTTCTACAAGTTTTTTTTTTAAGTACTTACCTACGTTTTTAATGTAAGAAATTTAGTTTATACACCTCCACGACCACCGTAATATTCAATCCAACCATCAGTACAATGTTTTAAGTGCGTTATGTTGAGTCTTACCGTAAAACGTGAGTTTTCGTCCCAAAAAAAGGCTTTTCCCTGCAATATTTTTTGCGTAAAGTTACTTAGTTTGATGTACATGATGCTTGGTTTATGGCTTCGTGAAGGGTCCGTTTACACCCTGTATTACTGTTTGAACCAAAGACAAACTGTTACGCAGTTTGATGGGTTTATAAAATGTACGAAATATTTAGACCTGAATAAATGTTTTTTTTTTTGTGAAGCAATGAGCAAGAAGTTTTTTTCACAACCCTGATTGAATTAGTAAGTCCGGTGCTTTCGAGTCTTGGGGAAAGGTCGACACTGCGTCTTGATGGTTACTTTTTGAAGCAACCTTTGTGTCAAAAAGTTTAGCTCTGTGGTACGAAGACAAGATTTTATCAGAATAAAAAATATCTATGTGACAGAATAATCACCATTCTCGTGCTCGTATTCCTTTTTACCTGGGATCGGCGCTGCATGTTATCTTCTGCTGTGCTTAGCCATTAGCCCTCATCTCAGTACTTTCACCGCCTTTTCATCCACGTAATCTTTCACTCAGTCTATCTATCGTTTCGTTAGTCTTCTCCTCCTTTTATAGTCATTCATACTTAATTTTTCTTCGCGACATTTTCCTCATTCTTCCGCATCACATGCGCATGCAACCTATTTCCACACAATTTTTCAGTAACCTTGGTGACACTTTCAAACTTCCCCGTAAATATTTAATTCTATCTCAAATTGAATCAAAATGTAAGAGTGATTGTTGTACTTAGGCCTTGAAGTAAAAGAGTGCTATGAAAAATAGTCTGGGCACATAGTCCGGCAATTCAATAAGGTTCAAGAACATGACACATAATACAACAATGTCAAAAAAAAAATTTGGTCGGTTTCTGCTACAATGTAGGTACCTAATTATTATACATAATTATGTTATTTTAAATCCTTATTGAATTCAAATACCTAACTAGCACTTCGGCTGCGACTTCGTCCGCAAAAATTCTGATAGGTCGGCTGTATGCATGATCTAAATTTAATTTATAGCATATAGCAAGGGTTCCCACTCGTTTTCAGTTCACGGCACACTTACAGGTTTAGTATTTTGTCTCGGCGCAATAGCTAGTCGAAATAGGGTACAATGATGCTAGGTAGATCCGCATTATAAAGCTGAGGTTTTATAAACATTGACCCACAGGAATACATTTGAAAATCCGGCTTCACGTAAATAATGATGAATGAAGATGTTGCAAGGGGAATAGGAATTGTTAAAGTTTGATTAATTTTGGACCGATATTCAAAACTCCACCAAATCGGAACACGTGAATCTTGTTTTAAAGGCTGCTGTCACAAGAGAGTTCAATGAGACTCTCTTCTTGCGAAGTGTAGTCTGGTGGATCTTATGCGTCGAAAGGATCTTCCATTCACGCAAATTCGACATCATCTTCGGCAAAGTATTTAAAAACCACCTATGTTTAGTATACCTATACCTAAGTTTCCGGATAATGGTAAACAGAAGCGCCACACAGCGGAGCCCCCCTCTTCATTGTCTACGGAGCACCAGGGCGCCGCCGTGGCGCACATTTTGGGAACCCCTGGCCTATAGTGAAAGAATTGTTAGAATTTGATTAATATTTTCGGTGATTACCCCTACATACAAACTACCACTTTATAATATAAGTACAGATTGCATTGTATATTCCGGATATACTGTACCTACCAAAGGAAGACACGTGACGGAATACAATGTAGTTTTTATTATCATAATTTTGTCACCAACTGCCAACATGAGCGATATTTTGTTGTATAAAATGATGAAAATCCGATTTATACTGTAACAGTTTCACACATTAGCTACCTACTGGATTCCGGCTGATGCTATTGAAATATTTAGGTACCTACATGGTTCATGTATAATAAGAGTGACGATTTGTTTCAAAATTGCTCACGAAAACATATTAAATTTTTGAGGATCTTTGGAAAGGTCAGGTGCGTGTATGTCCAGAAGTCAAGCACGAGCGCGCGGTGTTAACGTAACGTAAATACGTCGATTTTTGAATCGAAAATACAATAACCGTATAGTATTTTTAAACGACTTTCAAAAAGGAGGTTCTATGTTCGACTATGTTTATTATTTTTTTAAATGTATTTTCACCGATATCTTTGTCCATTGTACACCGATTAAAAAAAAAAAAATCAACCGTTGACCGATTTTCAAAATTATTTTTTCATTCGAAAGAGTATACTACTAAGTTGGTTCCATAGAAATATTCTCATGATCTAATCACGGACTTCGGAGATATGGAACGGGTATTCTTCAACAATAGACAGCAAATCTGTCGTGTTTGCAGCTATCGCTTAATCTGTCGTGATTACTACAATCGCTTGGAATTTTATTGTTTACACAACATTATAACATAACATCACGCCTGTATGCTCTGAGGGGTTACGCAGATGTGTGCAGTGCACCCAATTTTTTGTTAAATTGTTTGCAACAAGTCAGTATCATCCATAGATACGAATCAATTCTTAAAATTATGAAAGTTTATACGTGAAACGAGTATTTTTATTTTAAAATCACTGTTTTCAAATACACACCGCGCGCCCGTGTTAGGGCCTCAGATGCATCAACGTGAACGAAGCAAAAAGAGTATATAATTATAGGCGTAATGTATTCTGTGGTTTCTGCCTACCCCCATTTGGAACAGGCGTGAGTTTTAACATGTATGTTTCTACTCACTTCACACTTTTCACAATTGGGGCTAAGGTCTCCCTTTCCAGCCCTCTCTATGTCGAGCTAGTGGGGACCAACCTTGCCTGTAGCAGACCCAGGCACCGATGGTCGGATGAGCCTGATGCCTAGGGTCAACCCACCTGTTATGTTATTAGCTGCAATGACACTGGACGCCTTTCGGCGCCTATGAGTACACCCACAACCAAAACAAAAAATTACATTATAAACAATTAAACATAATTTATAATTTAATTTTAGTACATTATAAAATATGACACAACTTTTAATCTAGACTTTAGAGGATGTTATAATGCTAAACGGACGTGACACGTGATAAAATAATACCGACATTACCAAATGCCTTGATTTCATTTAATTCTGTAGTGTGTACTGCGTTGATTTTTTACGCACGAATACGCTACTGCTACGGTATCCGCCGTTTACATAGCATGCCTACGGCTACGCTACTGCTACGATTTGCGTAGTACGACTACGACTTCGGTACGGTTACTGCTACGCCTACCGCTACGGAAACGCTACGGCTACGCTCTGATGTATGCAAACTGCAGTGTTTGAACCTTAAAGTCTTGATCGGTGAAGATATGTAATTCTTTCGGAGAAATTGATTGAAAATTTTACAGAGATTATTTGACCTGCAGAGCAGTGGAGATTACCAGTGCGTGCTATCAGTAATGATAAATTGCTGTGGATTATTTAAGCAAGTGGCCTTGACAACAGTTTGTTTTCTTGGCGTATTTTTTGGCATTCCTAGTAGGTATTGATGACTTATGAATTTTCTAATACTTCCATGCTTCAATGTTGTTTTTGTCGTATTTTCCCTTAACATAAGATTATCCTCGAAGTTGGTTCGTAATCGAATTTTTCCATTTGTTTAAAACCAGTAGACAGGGCTATAATCGATGTTGCTGCAACTGCGAGCTACCGTGCGTGAGATTCGACCGCCGGATTGGAGCCGCACCACGCCGCCGGTGGTGCGATTCGGGAAGTATTTTATACCAGAATTGTTCTTACTATCGTTAGCTACAAGTCGAATCAAGTCGGATCGAAATTTGAAGACATAACTACGTATTTTACATAGAAATAAACTGAAATTGTAGTTTTTAATTATTTAATCAAATTATGTTTACTAAAAGTCGTTAGGTATCTTTACATTCTTATAATTCTAAAATTAGTAGTTTACCAAAAGCTTTTGGTGGAAAAGTACTTTCCACCAGAAGCTTTTGGTAAAAAAATACCTCTACTAACCCAAATTTTTCTTTACGAATTGTCCTTTTATATGCTTTTTTGTATACCATAATATCTTGTTTTTTATTTTCATTTTTTTATAAAAAAAAAATATAGTGTTTAACAAAACACAAAACGTAGAAAATTATTTCTAATTAGAAAAATTGTTTAAAATAAAATAATAATAATAAAAAGATAATAATAATAAAATGAGATAATAATTGTTAAATAATATTAATTAAAAGGCGCGAATTTAAAAGTAATTTTATGCTACGTTGCCTAATGTTTCAGTTAAAATGATGACCTCTTCCTGATGTTATAATTATCTCCTGAAATATCCGCTTGACTATCGATAGTAGTATGACATTATATGTATCTGACTGCCCTTGTACGTAATTGTAATGTAATAAGTCAATTGGCTAACTGTGTGAGTGCTAACTGCTAACGGCACCACAAAGTACCACAAAACATTTCTTTACCCCTCGTTTCGAAAGAAAAACGAAAAACCATCATTATTCGCAAAAGCTCCCATTGTTTCACTTGAAAGGGCAAAGCAAGAACTTGGAAGTTCGCGTCAAAGCCCGAAGTTCCATTGAGAAGCTTCATGAATGGCGGGCGTGGTGGGGGCTGTGAGGATGCGCGAACGCCGACAGACACTCCGATCGTCGGAGGCTGCGTCACACGCACTCCAGTGAAGCCCACCAGTCACTTCACTGTCCGCGCGCCTGCGCAAACGCGCGCAGTTCGGCGGGAATTTTAAAATATTACCTTTTTATTTTTTGATTTTCGAACATTTTTTTTTCTTTTTTATTTTGTGCCTGACTGTACTGTGGTGTTGTTCAGTGTGATTGAACAAGGTGAATGTTGGGCATGCTGGTGTAAAGATGACGGCTTTTAACTTCAGGTAGGTTTATTTATTAAGCCATTTAGCTTTAAGCCGGATTATATTTAATTTTAAGACGACGAGGCAGTTTACCCTTAATTTTGACTTTATATTTTAATTTTTAAAAGAGTTTGTTTTAATTTCAATCGGAAATACTCATTTATTTCCGATTGTAAGTAAGCAAAACTACTTTGAAAGTTTTTTTATTTTATTTTATTAGTTCTATATTTTTTATATTATTAGGTAATCATAGGTAAGTAGGTAATGGAGACAAATAATATTTTCAATTTATTAATTTCTTATTCCGTTAATAAGTATTTTAAAATCCCAGGGGTTGTAGGATCTGGTATTCTTATTAGAGGTATAAAAATATTCTTCATAGATAATGATTTTAAATGATAAAAGTTAAATTTTATTCTCTAATCACGGCTTTATTTGCCTGCGTTTTCGATTTGTGACAATTTAAGCAACTATTCGTGTTGTTACTGAAATACTGACAAAAAGCAAAACGCAACCGCGAAGCTTACTTACAAATAGTCGGAATAATAAAATGCTACGAACAGTATTATCAATTTTATTGATGCTACAATATTTTGCCGGCCGGCAATCAATACGGACTCAGAAAATATCACGCGCAGCGGATATTGATTGCGTTGAACTGTCGACTAGGCGTCTGCAGATAACGTAAACTATATATTATTTTAATAACAGAACGAAATAGAAAATACAGAACTTTGTATAATTATCGTACCTTTGGTAGTATACATATAGAGAACATTAATTGAAATAGGTAAGTACCTACATTTGGGTTTTAATTAAAAATCACACGGATACAACAGATGAAATTTTTTTTTTTTCATTCTATACGGTGAAAACACTTACAAAATTAAACTTCGCACTTACCAACTAGAAAAATATATAAACGCATACCAAATACTTTCACAAAGATTTACTACCAACGTTAATTAGTTTCCAAAACAATTATCCATTTGGCAACAGTAACGAAAATAACTTCAAAAAATTACCTAACTAAAATACTTGTGTGTGATTTGGGCAAATTGCAAAGTTTTCTGCGTACGCGCATCCATCAGAATCACACGCAAATCGTGCGCACAGTTGTCTTGCCAGGCGGGGCGAGGTATAAGGGCTCAGGGAGGGGCGGAGGGGTGTAGGGTCAGCACGTGTTGAGGAAAAAATCTTGAAGACACACAGAGTATTGTATGTAAAAAAAATAACAAAAAGATGCGTACGTTTTGTGGTCATATGACCGTAATTAGCCTGTGTCGATGAAGTTTGAACTAATATTGCTAATTAATAAATTAAAACAATATTTTTGTAAAATATTCCAGTGAATTTTTGGTTTTAAACCTGTAAATATTGTTCATGCTGAACTTAAAATAGCATCTCATCATTTCAGTAAGACCTAAGGGTTTACTAGAATAGAAATTCATAATAGGGTTCAAGTACCAATTGCAAAGTAAAAGCATAGCAAGGCCTAAGCACCATAAAGAAATAGAATTTCTTTAATTTATGCTGATTTCTTATTGAAATTGGAAATATAATACCTTGCTGATGAAATTCAGAATCTCCATCAGATATCGCGAATGCACGAACATGGATATGTTTATTATTTTATGATTCCATGTATATATATATATGTAGGCACTAACGGTTATTTCATAACTGAGATTAGTGCCTTTCATAACTGAGATGTTTCTATAACCCTATAATATCTTAATCTATCAAGCAATTAGCCAGAGCCAACTCATAATGCTAAGCTGCTGGTTTTCAGATTTTTGTCTAACTTCCTCTACACTTCTCACCGGTACACGTCTATAAAGAAATATATCTAAATTCGGGCAAGATAGTTTTCACTTTCGGAGCAGACGAGACTATCTTAGTTCACGGATACTTGAAGAGTAGTTATTCATCTTTATGCCTCTTGTCTTTCTCCAACGGATTTTTTACGCTTCATCAGCATCAATCCTCATTCCTCGAATTTTGAGATTATCACTTTTTACAACATATCTTAATCTTAATAAAGCCATCATGTCAAGTTCACACCTGATAAGGTCCCGAACCCCGCGGCAACCCTAACCTGCTCGTACGTCGTAAATCCAGTCCACGAACCCGATCCCAACCAAAAAATATATTAAAAGAACAACTCAAGATTAAAACTAAAGACTATTGTTCCTTTTATACTTACAAGATCCCGGCGATTCGAAAGGAGAAATTCTCCGTCCCTTCATGCATAAATTCATTGTCGGTTTTGTGGCAGAGGCCCGTATAATTAAGCTCTTAGAAGATTTAGATAACGGCAGAAAATCCTTTCTTTCCTAAAAAATTGAATAACAATACTATCGCGTTCTAATAGAGTTTCATTTCCTTCAACCAAGTAAGGTTAGGTTTTAAAGTTTTTGCAAACAGTAGCGTTAGCGTTGCGCACGCGATTTCTTTGAAATTTCGCTTTCAGTTTCGTGTGTTTGTTTTTGCTGTTGTCCCGTTTGGTAATTTTCTTTAAAGCTCTTTGTGTTGGGATGAAGACAATGTTTAGCTTTTGAATCTACGGTTGAACAAACTGAGCTTAGGTATATTCAGTAAGCTACAAAGAATGTCGGCAAAGAAAGCGATTGTTTCCAGTTTTTGATTGATATCCGCCGCTTGGATACAAGCTGGGATGATGTTAAGTGTTCGTGTTTACTTGAATCATTTTTTCTTGCTCTCGTGTTCATATGATCTTTGTTTTGGTATCTAACGTTGTGTAATCTTAAATGAGACTGTGTTTTCATTTAAGAAATTGAACATGACTTATGTTTTTAAACGGGAATCCTAACTTCACACGATAACTAATTGGCAATTGTGGCAACAGTAGAAACTCTTATCAATTACTTTCTCTTATAGTTACCCTACCATTAGCAGAATTTTAAAGTAATATAGGTAGGAGTCACTTTCAATTAGAATAAAACAGAGAGTTCAAAGAACCAATATGTCGTCCACGTAGAGATACAGAACAATGAACGTAGGTAAGAATCTAAACAAACAGAAAGACAATAAGCTATCAGCTAACATTCTATGGACTATAAAATTACGAAGTTTTGGTCAAAATGGGTCAGCCCGTCAGCCGTAAATACATACATCAACATCGGCGACATTCGCTTTACTATTGTAGGTACATTTCGTAACGTTTTGAGGCGAGTTACATAAACCTACATTTGTACATAGGTATGATTTACAGGTAGTAATGTAGGTACCTACTAGATGTTTTATGGTTTGTGGTTTACATTTATTTGGCATCCGTCACTTTTCACTTTCTGCATCTCTCACGTAGGTTTAGAGAGACCCCTATGTACAGTCGCCAGCACATCAAGTTACCACAAACTGTCAAATTTCTCCAAACTATTTTAAACCATAAAATGTTGGTGGGTTAAGCTCTAAATCGAATGTCAAAATTTGACAGTTTGTGATAATTTGATGCGCTGGGGACTGTACCTGCCTAAGTTATTCTCATTTACTGCAGAAGTAGGTACCTAAGACTAAAATTATGAAAATGACTTTAACACAAACCCAATATTTTTATCATTCTGTTCTCTTCACTGTTTTAGGATGGGTTCCGCACCGCTCGATAGGTACCTACACAGTGAATCGTTTATATTAGGTACTCCTATTAGACCCAACGATAAATTCAGTACCTCCCTAGGCTAGGTATTAATATGTCAATGTGTCAATTAAAAGTTCTAACATCCGGACAAAAGCTTTACACGTACCTACGTATCGAAACGATTTACAATGAGAGAAGGGCCAGAGAGGGACGCGTTGCATTTTAATTATGCACTTAGGAACACACACACGTTCACTAATTACTGGTAATAGAGACATTAATTTTAACATCTATTAATAAATTTATTGTCCATAGAAAGTACAAGCAGTTTGAATATAATTAATGCAAGATGCAGCACCAAAATTCCGCAAACAATAAAAACTTCTTGTTGAAAATCCAGTTTACCTTGTTAAAACTCGCATGTGTGAGTAGGTATTGAAAGTAAACCTAGTGCTTACAAACCTCCTGGTCCGCTATGCCGTCCTGGTAATTCTAGGTACAAACGAGACACAGCTTAGACTGAGAGATCTGGTAAATCTAGATTTTATCGCGCGGCGCGCGTCTATGAATAAAATTAGTCTAGGATGAAATGATTTTTTTCTTAAATTCCTCTTTTTTTTGATAATCGCATGCTAATTTATTCCTTGGCTGATTGTGATTGTTGTTTCCACATAATTTTTGCAGTAAATGATGCATAATTTGTTGTGTTTTATGTAAATTAAGTTCAATAAAACTATATTATCACGGGTGTGGAGACATTAGAATGTATATTGTGATTGAGAACCATCTGTGTTTATTTTGGTTTTGTTTATTACAGACGATGCATTACATGGTTACTATAAGCAGCATAAATTAATTAGGACTTTGATGTCATAGTTACAAGACTTAGGTACAACTGAGAAAATCGAAAGAAACACGGACAGGAATCCGGCGTAAATGTTATATTTTTAACAGGATTAATTATTAAATCTATTTGATAATTTATCTATAACTTATCTTACTCTTAATTTTAATAGATATTAAGGTACTTATTTCGTATCAGCTAGAACTACACGAGAATATCACTAGCAAGCAATGCTCACTTTTAGATACGAACAGAATGCTAGATAAATCTCTGTAACCAAAGTAAACATTTTAACAGGTTTATAAATAACTACATTCAAGCCAGCAAGTGTAGCAGTCCATGGTTAGTCGAAATTTCAGCGAAGTCCTATAAATCCATGTTGTAGTCCGTTCCTTGTAATACTAACGCGATCAAACGCTCCTGCTTCCTTGGTAACCGAAACATGGTTCCTGGAACCAATGTGAGAGGATCACAGTCTATTGAGACAAGTCATGGAATAAATAAAGCTAGTATTGTTGGTGGTTACTTTTAGTAGTAAAAAAAAAACAAGTCAATAAATTCATGTAAGTCAAATATGAATTTATTTTGTAAGTTTACAGTTATTTTGACTGATTTCTTGAAGAGATGGTGATTGATAAAGAAGTTTTATGGCCGGCTGCCTAAGTGTTATAAAATTATCGAAATAATGAAATACGTAGTTAGATCTATCGACTTTAAAAATATTGTCGAAAGAACCCATAAAATGGTCTACGGTACATCAAAAGCTTTACAACAATATGTAGATTTTCAGAATGCATGTTCAGGTTTGCAATAAAAGCTCGCTTGCGCCATGTTCACGACGGGAAACGATTGCCCAATGATAAACCAAACTAACCTACAAATCTGATATAGCCCAGACAATGTCCCAAGTGACGGATTCTTCGCTTGTACCGTGGCATTTTATGATTGCGGTTTAGGATTTTGTAATTATGTTTTATTTGCGTTTATGGGTTACGTAGATACCTACTGCATAATCATGCGTGTATAGGTATTTGGTTAGGAGAAAAAAATGGACTGTTTACTTTGGCTACGCACAGAACTCTTGTACATTTAGCTCGATGCAAACTGACAAGCTCTCTTTCTCTTCTTCAACCTTTGGCTGAGAATACATCTCTTCCAAATCTTTCCACTTTTGGCGGTTTTGTGTCATGGCTATCCAGTTTCTTCCATCTACTTTAATGAGATCGTCTGGTTGTCTTCCCACATTCTTCATCCCGTCCGTGGTCTCCACTCCAGCACTTTCTTCCCCCATCTTTCATCTGAGAAACTGAAATAGAGACAAAAGAAAAAACGTTGTAATTAGTTTATATTTCTATCTGCTTTGCTCGTTGATACAATTGAAGAAATTACCCCCTTAATTTGTGAGCTACTTAACTATTCATTAGCATTATTGGCTGTCCGTGAAACAATATTGTCTTTTAAACGTAGCAGTTGTTCCTAAAATGTCAAGGCCGTTCGCCTATCATAAGTCAACGCCCATTCATTGCAATGCACATTCATTGATACTGGTACGCTAAATAAACCTAGGTCTATTTATACTTCCCTGGTACTCGCAGAAACCTAAGGCAACCTGTCGGCTAGTCCAAATCGGTCAAGGTTATATCAGCACGCTGTTGCTGGCTGAGGGAAACTCAACGGGATTTGAGGAACGGAATGCCGGTAGGGCTGTCGCAATCACAACTTGTAACAGCATAATAAAATTCACACATATTTAATTTAATTAATTCTTATAGAAAAATAATCCGCTTGGGAACGATGAGAATCTCATTTCTAAATGATTTAAGTAATTATTTATGATACTGCACATAATTTGAATTTGGTTTTTTATGCACCACTTGCATCGGAATCTTATAATCGTAACAAAACTTCTCTGAGTTTTGTCACGATTTAGACGCCGGCGCATTTATTAATTAAACTAGCTTTTGCCCGCAGCTTCGCTCGTGTTAATTTAGAATTTGACAATAAATTAGGGTTATACTCTGCTTGTAATAATATAATTCAATCATGACTTCTAAGACACGTGGCGCCATCTATACTCAAATGAACGTTATTGTTGTTTTCCTCAGGAACAGTATTTTTTTCGGGATAAAAGGTACCCCATGTCCGTTTCTGTGCCCCTGACAACTTATATGCAAAATTTCAGGATGATCGGTTCTGTGATTTAGGCGTGAAAAGGTAACAAACAAACTTACTTTCGCATTTATAATATTAGTTAGGATTAGTATAATATTAGTTAAGATGGAGTTTTCGATAACACTATTTTACTTTTTTTATCGGACGTAATAATAGGTATACTGATTTATAAAATGAATGCACATATTTTTAGAATATTGATTTATTTTAGGCCGTAAAACCGTAACTGTAATAAATAAATAACACGTATTTTTGAAATTTAATAACACTTACAAGTAAATGTTCTGTGTAACCATACCAATTACTTATCGCAGTTCAGTATAAATATGTTAGTGCAATCCAGTACAATCTATATTAATATTATAAAGAGGTAATATTTGTTTGTAAGTTTGTATGTAGGGGGTAATCGTCGGAACTACTGATCCGATTCCGAAAATTCATTCGCTAACGGGAAGCTACATTATCCCCGAGTGCTTTGCTACCGTTATTTTCAAAACGGGTTGTTTTCTGTCCCGTATTTTAGGGCAACCTTAACTTGACGAAGGGTGTGTGGCAACGCGTGGGCATCGATATAGACGTTTATAGCATGTTTGTAAGTTCGTTAGTTTACATTATTAAACTATTACTCGCTGAAGAATGTTTGTTTCTTTGAGAATGTCGGTCAAGTGTTTCATGGGATATTCAAGGACGGAGGAAGGGGATATAAGTTTATGTCTATATCTATAGGAGACTGAGCACAATCAACAATTTGGCTTCTGTCAAGTTAAAAAATTTAAACTTATTCGACTTTTAGATTTGGTTCATACAATAAATACCTACTTATAATGCTTGAAAGTTGCACCAGGAAATCATAAATTGTTGAATATTTTGGCATTAAGTAGTCCTAAATGCACTCCCATTTGGATGACTAGAATAGATGAAAGCTATTGAAGCTACCTACTTTAACATTGAATATTGCAATTTTATGGGGCCAGGTAATTTAAAATTTAAAGTAAGGCGGAATAAAATATATGCCAGCTATTCAACCAATATGCAGTACCTACGTGATCCAGAGAGGCCAAAGAAAGTGACATTGAATCAGCGAGGACGATGGTGGAAATGTCAAAACGGTTTTTATTTTGTCTTTTTGTAAACCTTGCTAGGAACTAGGAATTTCTACAGTATCGTGGGTGCGTTTAACAAACAGCCAAACCCGGAAACTACATGTAGGCCATAAAAATACTTGTTCCGTGTGGGAATCGATCCTGTGACATGCAGCGTAGCAGCCAATCGCTCAGCCACTGCGCGCCAATCGTGTCATGAATCGTATTGGAACAACGCGTAACAGTCCCTTGGTCAAACCCGGGAAATCGGGTTCCGCATGCCGCGTAACCTACCAAAAAGCTTAAGTCAATCTGGTTGAAAGTCGACGTGGAACTAAGAGACTCTTTGAAACCATGCCACTTATCTAGGCACTCTGACCTCAACTTTCCTGAAAAACTTCACACAATGACTCCATTCCTGTATACTTGCGTTAACAATCCAGTGGTGACCAAAACGAAAATAACGCTTTAGCAAGTTCAAAATTAGCAGAAGAGCTTTGTGTTATGTCCGGCTAACTGGCGTGTCGGCGTAAATTTATATGTGCAGTGGAAACGGCGTTAACGGCCCGGGGACGACTGTTCACTTGTTTAGGAGTTCGGAGTTTAGGACACTTCCGCGTGCGATGTTTACTCGCCAAAAGCCAAAATTGTACTGAGAATAATCTAACTGTAGTTTTTTTTCGACTGTTATCTCTGTTTCTCATCCCTTTCTTACTCTAGTACCCTCGCATAGAAAGACAAAGTCCTGCGTCCCAGCTGTGGGAACATTATAGGCTGATGATGAGATGTAAAATTATGATTTCTGTGACAAAAACAGGAACATTGCGTAGAAGCTCTAGAATTTGGATATCATTCTTGAGTTAGGCATCTTTGGTATACCTGTATGTTACAGTTCTCCAGAAAAAAAAACTTATTTTTCCCAATTCCTTGTTTCATAATTTAATCATCACAGACACCAGAAGTGTCATCAGAATGGTTTAATGGGTAAAATTGGAAAATCATTAGAACCCAAGGTTGACTAGTAGAAAATGCATAAGTCCATTTTAGTACAGAATTTTTACTGGTTAGGTACTTGGTTTACTGTCCCCAAACATACAGTTCCAAGAAATAAAACTCAATTTTTTACCCAATTATAGTAAACGAAGAAAATTATGATATTAAGCAAAGAAATCACCGATAAGTAGTGCATACCGGAAAAACACTAAAACTTATAATTACTTAACACGCCCCACACATTGATCAACACCAGTCACATGTACTAATTGTTTCCATAATGATGTCAATACGAAAGTTCCCAATGATCATAGACGATGGGAGCGTCCTGTGTCTATGCGCAAGCGCAGCCGGGTCGCACATGTTGTCACTTTAGGGGGTGGACACATGCACTTGCAGCAAGGTTGTCAATAGTAATAGACTTGATGTCACTTGAGTTTTTGTGACACTTTTTTGTTTAAAGAGTTAAAATGAAGTGGCTTTTTGTTTTTATTTTAACAAAAATACACTGTAGATGCTGAACTCGTTTTCGCCCGACTCTATTTACATTGCCATCGATATGCCATGAAGAAAAAAAATACAGAACTTTTGTGAGGATTTTAAGTACCTATCCTACCCACCCAATAGTTAAATACCTGCCGAAACATCGTGTTACAAGCAATACCTACGTTTGTCTAGCGTTAAACACGGGCTTTTCTAATGAATGGAACAAATGTATATGAAGGAATACAACATACAGAATACAAGGAAAACAACCATTTTTTTTCTAAAATTTGTTATGCTTCCGTTTGGCTGTCTCATAGTTTATTCCTTTATATCAAATTTTTCAACAGAATATTTACTCGTAGCTTCATTTTCAACAGTAAAATCAATTGCAATATCTTATATAAGCAATATAAATAAATTAAATAATCCATATAAAAACGTAACATTGCTTATCAGTACAATTAAATTAACAAGCTTAAAAAATCAATAATTTGACAACCCTACAGTGGTTTACCAACAATGCGCGCCAAATCACCCGCAGAGAGCGGCGCGGCGCGGCGGGTGCATGCGTTTGACAAGCCGCGTTTCGTTTTACGACAATATTCACGTCTTCCGTGCGATTGACTCTCATAGACTACAGCCAATCTCCTACCGGTTACTGCTCGCCTAGTACTTTCGTAGACGTTTCGGTGATTTTGGCGACTTAACGCTTTCTTTTAAAAAGTGTGAGGGGAAGGATGGGAGATAAGTTAAACCAGATTCTTTGTTTTTGGGTTTTTTTTCCAGGCCATCTTTAAACTTTGCTTGTGGTTTTAGTATTGTTGAAATAATGAACAATAAGTAATTAAAAAATCGACTGCTGGTTGGTTTTGCAGATTTTTTTTTTCTGTCACTATATAATATGCCAATTTGTAAAGTCTCACTGTCAGAACATAATAGTAGTATAGGTTCCTTAATAAATCACGGGAAAGTTTTAACTATATGTAAGCTTGCATGGTACTTACTAATTTCACGCTTGTATCCAATTTAAAACCAAAACTTGATCTCTCTGAACTTAGTTAAACTTGTCTTGTACTTGCTTAGGAAAATTCACAAAGTTCTTTCTTATAAATCTAAACATTCTTTAACCATACTTGATTGCTGTTCATTTTTAGCCTTGTTTGTAATCACGTCCCAATCTTTCAGATTGTTTTCTTAGCACAAAGCACTGAAGAAAACACTTTTAATATTAAATGAAGTCAAGGTACCATTTCTTGTTTTTTTCTTATCAAATAACCCTTCATTTACTTGTTGAATTTTATTAGTTAACTACTAGGATAGCAGAATTTCCACACTTAGTACTTTCGCTATCGCTACGCCACTCGCCGCTGCTGGTCGGTCGAATCGTAAATTTACCCGCCAAGGCAATATTTCACGCGCTTCGCTACACGCTACCCCACCATTACAGTTGCGTTTATTTATTCTTCCGACCTAACTAATGATACCCTTCCTAGGAAGTTCGATGCGCCTAAACTTTTACTTATCCAGTTAAATCATAGTTATAAATCTTTGTAAACTTAGGACACAGTTAGTTACAGTAAAATGCATAAAGCAAAAGAGTTGGTTCCATTTACCTGTTTATTTGCTTCAATAAAACCTTACTACTTATGAAAGTTATGACCGTATAGATTAAGAGAGATTTGCAAATAGTTACTTTAATGTTATTTACTTTATTATTATTTTACTACAAGTAAATGCGTGTAAAATCTGTACTGATAAAAAGTCACACAATGAACGTAAGTGTACACTTAAATACCATCAAGGGCTGCCCTTTATCTTACCATTACCGGCTCAGTGCAGGGCGTAGTTAATCTCTCATGTGGGTTAAAAATAAACTAAAAATAAGTAATTTACTCGCAAAGGGCACACTTTAGAGCTGGCCAATAATTTTTATCGCGCGTGTTCAAGATGTACACATGCATCCTTATGACTCATGCGGTCCTAGTACAAGTTACACGGTATTTACAAGGTCCCTCGGGATGCTCGGGAAATACGGGAGCCGCCCCGACTCGATACAGAAAAGGAAAGAGGCTCATAGTTTTTATATTCACAAGACAGCAAAGGCGTTTGGCATGGACGACTATTAAAGAAACGACTTTAAAATTCTACGTACGATACGGAAAATGTTTTTTTTTTTTCTATAAAATATCTACTTACTTATACTTACAAAAATCCAGTTTTCACAATGTTCTATTCTAATGGTGAACCTAGTGAACTTTTATTCAATTTCACAGATTTTATTAAACCAATAAAAACAAAAGATGAATATTTAATTGTATAAACGCCAACGTAGGGGTTTCAATTACGTGTTCTTTATGAGTTAATTCGTTTATCTAGTTATTGTAACCGATTTAAGCGTAGGTGTAAATTGGTAATAGACGACTTGTTAAGAAAAGGTTAAAACTTTCTCTAAAAATATGTTTTAATTTCGTCGTAGGCTTTTTATCCCACGATAAAAACGGCCTTACCCGAAATAGCTTTAAGGCGAGGTATTCCTGCAAAAGTAGGCATTTAGCGCTGTAGGCTGCGCGCAAAATACTTCTCGTGGATACAGCGCGTTCGTGAACTCGCGTGACCTTGCCTAGCGACACAGCATAGAAATATGCAGTTGGATAAGTAATATTACTTGACTTTTATGAAATATTTTTTCTATGATCAAAATTTGTTACTATCTAGTAGCGATAAATTAGAGCTTTGTTAATAAATGAAATAATTGTCTATAAAATATAAGAATATAAAATAATCATAATTGGGCAGTTTGAGTAACTAATTGAAAATAAACAGCCAGTTCGCTATTAGTAGGTTCGAGAACTGTAAAGATAAAATTTTGATTTGTTTATGTGTTTTTGTGTAAATTGCAATAAGTGTATTTTTATTGAACCTTCCTATTTCATTCAAACAAATTTCATTTTTTTAATAAAAATATAATATTAACAATCACAAAACTAGAAAGAAACTCAACTAAGTAGATGAAATTAAAATATTTATTATAGGCCCGGCGCAGCCCTATCGCGTACGTACCACCCGGCTGTAGGTAATTATTTCATAGACAGGGCCGAGTCACAATACTGTATATATTTGTACTGTGACATATCTTTGGAGTGCATTCTTTTTATTTGTTACTTTTATTGCTTTACACGACTTTTTTTCACTTGCGTTGTTTATTGCCCATTATAACTTGCAACAATTATAATAAACTTGGTAAACAGACGGTATGGTACGCGAAATTGTCGCGGAAAAAACTGACACAGGTCCGTCGTCGGTAAGCGCCAGCGCGCGACTAATCGGGCCTCTCCGAGCCACCGCGAACGCTTTTAATTCATTTTAAAACATAGTAATTAAGAAAATAATGTTATCAAGTCAAACTCTGCCACTTTGTCTAGAACTAATTAGTTTCTTTAATTTAGTATAAAAATTAAATGTAAAACATCAGTAATTTAGTCATAATATTGAAAAAAAGTTACAAAAAGGGGTAACTTTGCGATTTTTTTCTATCGAGTGAAGTTCATCAAGTCTTGCAACTGAATGCGACTGTGACTAGATAAGATCCTTAACTATAACATATATTTTTTTTAAATTTCTAAACACTATATTCTTTGTCTCAGATGGTTTTAAAAAACTCAAATGTGCGCCCACCTCGCCTTAAAAACCCCAACATAGTTAGGAAAAGGGTACAAAACAGAATAAGATGATGATTTCTTACTCATTGCGTCATGTAATTCTCAAGCCTAGCATTCCCATATCTATAATAAGATTGGAATGGAATAGAGAAGCAATCTATAATTTTCCGATTAAACATAATGTTTCATAATTTCACAACTACAGCGGCGTAAAGTTGAATCTTATTAAAGGTTAGCAATGAGTTTATTATTTGATTTACAACTTAATGTCCCCCTGAACGGAATGAAGGAAATTGTTTATTTTACTGTACTGTAAAGCTGTCGTGAGAATGCTTAGCTCAGTCGATGTGACAGTTATCTCTTTATGTGAAGTACTCTTCATAATTGCATTATAATGGCTGTCTGGATAGAGAAATTAAAGTAAATATGGTAGTCATTGACTGGATTGGAGAATCTTAAGCGTGTCAATGTGTTTTACACGAAGGCTCGTTCGTCGAACATTTCTATTCTATCGTTACATCTGTTAACTAGGCTGTACTCTTCCCCTACCCACTGTTTGGACGTTAGTGGTTTTAATGTGCGAGTTACAACACATTCCTATGAATTATTTAAAATTGGCCGCAAAAGTTATAAAAGAAAAAAAACACAACAATAAGAAAAGTATTTTTTTCCGTTACAAACAGGTCCGATGTAAAGGTAAGGGCCCCACGTACCTAATAGATTGAATTGATATAATGAATACACAATCATTGGCATCAGGGGAAAATATAAATAAAGGACCACCGCAGTTTTCACGTTCACACTAAGCTTAGAACTAACTAAGTAAGGTAAAGGGCCCAGTAACCGTGAAGTTTTGAACTTCACTGACTTTGCAGGTCTGCTATGCTAAAACTAGAAGACTTACAAAAAAAATAATTACATGACTAGAGAGATAATTTAAACTAGTTTTAATGTATTATTCTTTTTTTTTATTAGTCTATATTTTCTTTAACAAAAATACAAAAAAATAAAACAAAGGGCTAATTGTACCAGTACCCGGTAGATTTGTACTAGTAAACGTTAAATTGTCCCTGAATCCGGTAATTTTCGCCGCAAATTTGAACTCTATTGCTTTACGTTAAAGTTCACAGAAATGCTATTTTTGCATTTCTGCGAACGGTGTAAAATAAATAAAAAACGGCTTATACAAAGAAGAGACATTTTTTGTTCTCCTAAGCGCATGCTTGGAGAGAGGCCAGTTCTCGCTTCGTTGGAAGACGGGGAAGCTGGTCCTCATTCGGAAGCCGGGGCGCCCTGCGGACTCTCCGTCCGCATACTGGCCCATTGTGTACCTCGACGAGGTGAGCAAGCTCTTTGAAATAGTCATTGCAAACCGCCTCGCCGGCACCTTGCGGGGATGGGCCTGGATCTTGCGGACCACCAGTTTGGTTTCCGCAAAGGGCGCTCGACGGTGGACGCCAACATGCGCGTGAGAGCCCTCACGACGCCGACGGGGGATGCGGTGTCCCGGGGTGGGGTCGTCTTGGCGGTGCCTCTTGACATTGCCAACGCCTTCAACACCATGCCCTGGAGCTGCATTAGGGAGGACACGGCGCGGCATACGCTGACAGAGTGTGCCGCATGGGAGGAGCCGCGCCGTGCCCTCGTGACAGTAGTGGGAACCGACCTGTCGCTGCCGACCGTCGCTCGCGCGATGGTCGGGAGCACAGAGTCGTGGGATGCGGTGATCTAGTTCTGTTAAACGGTCATCTCACAGAAGGAGGCTGCGGAGAGGTTGAGGGAGGTCGATACCACTCTCCCGATCCGCAGCAGACGTACCGGGCGTCGGCGGAGGGCGGATTACGTCCTCTTCCGGCCCCCCTAAACGGGTCCAGAGGGACGGCGGACTTGGGGACGTCCGCTGCCCCCCCCCGTATAACTGGACCCGAGGTGGTGGCGCGTAGTGTTCCGCGCGCCCCCCTAATGGCGTACCGGGGGAGGACACCTCACTCAGCGGGCCGGCACTAGCCGGGGATCGTGGAAGGCGCACTAGTTCCCATGATCCCCGGTGCAAGTGTGGGAAGGGAACACCGGGGTTGTTTTTAGTCGGTTAGAGTCCGACAGACCCCTCCGCCCGCCCCAGGGCGGAGGACATCCGTGTGGATTTTCCACACCGGGAACAAAAAAAGAAAAAAAAAAGGGAGGCACTCCTGACGAAACGCTGGTGCTGGCACAAGGGAGGTTGCACGAGGTGGCGGCCGAAATTATGACACGCGGGGTTGCGATAGTCATAAATAGGATCCGGCAATTGGGTCTCGAGGTGGCATTGCACAAGTCCGCGGCCATGTGCTTACATGGACCTTGGAATGCGCCACCGTCATGATCCATGCTGACGGTAGGAGGGGTTCCCATCGGCGTCGAGTCGACGTTGAAGTACCTTGGACTCGTCCTCGACAGCCGGTGGAACTTCGTGGAGCATTTCCGACGTTTGGCTCCCAAAGTGGAACGGGCCGGGGTT
The DNA here is from genome assembly GCA_950022335.1 of Eurois occulta. Classification (NCBI taxonomy): domain Eukaryota; kingdom Metazoa; phylum Arthropoda; class Insecta; order Lepidoptera; family Noctuidae; genus Eurois; species Eurois occulta. Next base: position 14,271,833 of record OX465497.1, read on the forward strand.
GCCTTCAAGCGGCTCTTGCCCAACCTGAGGGGTCCAAACGCCTCCTGCCGGAGGCTCTACGCGGGTGTCGTGCGGTCCATGGCCCTTTACGGGGCCCCGGTGCGGGCGCGATCCTTGAGGCGGCGGGCCGCCCACTACCTGAACGCGCCCCAAAAGGTGGTAGCCGTAAGGCTGTACGATCTCCAACGAGGCGGCGAGCCTCCTTGCTGGATTGCCACCATGAGATCTGGAGGCGATAGTCCTCGCGCGCCTGCACGAGGGGCGCGTGGAGGCACTACGTCGCGGGGAAACTCAGCTGCCGCGGCAAATTGTCGCTCAGCGGACAGACCCTCACATTCCGCCTGACGAAGGTCTTCACCGGACACGGTTGCTTCGGGAGGTACCGGCACCGAATCGGGCGGGAGGAAACGCCCGGGTGTTATTATTGTGAGGATCGCCCGGAGAACACGGTGGAGCACACCGTGAAGGTCTGCTCCGCTTGGGCGGAGCACCGCCGTGTCCTCGTAGCGGCGATTGGCGGCTCGCGTCCGGCCCTGGTTCAAGCCATGGTCACGGGCGAGAGGGAATGGGAAGCCGTCACCTCCTTCTGCTAAGCAGTCATGCTAACGAAGGAGGTAGCAGAACGTGAAAGGTAGATAACCTCACGTCCCAGTCGCCGCGGGAGACGCCCCGGGCGTCGGGGGCCACGTGGTGGCTCTCGACCACCGTAGGGGCGGGCCTGTGGGCGGTGAGTAATGGGCTAGCTCGCCGTCCGTTCGTCTTATGACGACAGGCCGTGTCGTCGGCGCGTTCGTGTTCCACGCGCGCCTCAAAGAGATGTTAGCAAACAGGAGGGGCCCGCAAGGACTGATGCCTGCCAGGGCTGCGGGACTGTTCGAAAGAGATACCGCGACCCCGGAACACAAAGGGCAAAAGAAGGAACATGTATGAGTTTTAGTCAGTAAAAGTCTGACACTCCCTTCCGCTTCGCCCAAAGCGGGAGGAGTCGTTTGATGATTTCCCATCCCAAAAAAAAGAACAACGAAAAATTTACTCGGGTATCCACAGATCGAGTCATGTAATTTAACCGGTCTGAAGTTTGCTTCAAATTACTGCGTGGTTATCAATATCCATACTAAAAAAGCAGCGCGCCACACGATGCGCATCGAAAAACCTGGTTTCAGAACAGCAGTAACGCGAAACGTGCAAAAATTTGAAAACCATAAAAAAACTAAAGAGGCAATCGAATCCAAGTGATTCCAACACAAACAAGGAGCATAGAAACTACATTCTATTGATTCGAAATAAAAGAGGACTTATCACAAGGCAATAAAGACGCTGTCGGGTTTAAATGCAACTGTTATTTGAATTCCCAATATCAGGCAGAAATGTATTCTACAGTTTTAAAGGAAAATGAGACCTATTTCAAGGCAATAAGTACACAATAACGGGTTTCGGTACAACGTGTATTACCGGGTTGATCGTGTCCCAATATCCGGTAAAAAAAAATACGATTTTAACGGGTACTAGGTCAAGTAGGGGTTTGTAAGTACCAATAGATGTGAACGGCAAAAATATTTATTTCCCAATTAGATTCACCTCGATTTATAAGTTATATCGCAAAATAATATACTTAAATATCTTAGAAAATTAACACTCTTACTTTAATGTTATCCGTCGCAGTATGGCAAGCTCATCAATGCGACGTGGTGGTTTCGTAGTTCACTGACAGAACTTTGAACTTTCTTATTATTCAGTTACAGCAAACTTTTGTTATCGCATGGTTTTGACGCCATTGAACTTTTTGGACAATGATGCCATTACAATTGTACAAAATATTACCGAGAAGGTATTGCCCTTCACAAACTTTAATTTATTATTGGTAGAAAATTGCAATAATAAAAAAACTGACTTGTTAACGGGTACTGGTACACTAACGGGAATACGTACTTTTACCTTAAACTACACGCACGCAGTTACCACGTTAATTTTGTAAAGCCTTATAAGGCTTTCCCGGAAGAACATGGCGATCTAAGTTGTTGGTATTACACTACTTTAAAGGTAAAAGGTCTTCCCTGACTCTGCCCCTTTGCTAACGTGTAGAACTTCTAATTAAAGGCACATATCTTTGCGTTTAGATAAGATTAATATGTATAAGTTCCGCACGCAAAATACGCGCTTTGGACGTGGAGTTGCGGGCACCAGCCCGTTATACAATACAATACAATATGTATAAGTTTTACAATTCAAATGAACTTGGTCGCGAAACGGAGAATAATTTCTAGAAATATGTATTAGTAATACCTACTTAATTATACATTAAGCATTTTTATTTTCTGCGTAGCTATAGCTACATTTGAATTTGCATGACATGTTATAACATGTCATGCAAATTCACGAGAAGCTTTATTCCACAAGTGTCATTTATATTCTGAAATAGGTAAATTAATAGACATAGGTACATCTACTTGATAGTCCATTGTTCTTCAATGTACCAGACACATACAAATGTGTCTATTAGTCAAACTTAATTTTAGGTCTAAATCCAGTTGCCTTGTTTTGAATTGAATTACAGGAAATGGTAAAAAATGTCCTTATAATAGAAAATAGAATTATTCACGTTGTACATACAAACTACCACTATATTTATTTCTCATCCATACTCATAAAACAGAAGTAGTCAGTCATAGACATTATATTTACAAACATCTTGAGAATCTAGTAAAATGTAAATTCTAATCTGACATCAGCCCGTATCACACATGTAAGCTCGCGCCAACTTTTCACGCCGTCAGTGTTACAACTTACGGCACACAATGTAAAAGTTTTCCCCATTCCACCCTTACTTTCCGTGGTTATCACCCATCTGCCGTCTCTTTCACTCGCAGTGGAACAATAACAAAGGTCTCTTGCATTGTTCTGTGCGCCTGGTAGTTGCCGGGCGTTAGAGCGCCGCACGCCCGCACCGCGCACACATGCGCGATACCATTCTCTGTCCATACGCCAATCCTATGCGTCCATTTACGTTATCTGTCATGTCATGTGCACACCATGTTGTTTTCACACAGCGAAAGCTTTGAAATGTTCGCAAAAGTTGTCTGTAGACAAATTCAGAAACAAGCCAACTGATTTCTTTCACAGCATAAACGAGTCTTGTCTGTCATCATAAATACAAAGTAAGGGTCAGACGTTTGACTATTAATAATTGGTTTTATCATATAATTGTATGTGTGTAATTGTATACAATATATACTAATATATTTTAGACTTAAGAACTTTTAATTTTATAGTATTCTACTATGGTTGATCATTCTCAACTTTATTTTGGTAGCAAATTACCATAGCTAGTCGAGTCAGAATTTTCTTTCATCTCTTTATTCTCTCTATCTTTCTTTTTATCCTGGTTATATATAAATAGCCTGTACAATTTCATATAACTAGGTACTTACCTTAAGAAAACTTTTGTTGTAGGTTTTCTTCTTAATCTAGTAGAAAATTTGTTAAATTCATTTCAAACTGTGTTTCAACTTCAAAATTTGTTAGCGACTGTGACTGTGCTGTAATGTAGGTATTCAATAAAATAAAATGTGATAACACTCGTTTATCTTCTGTGATTCGTGGTATCGATTAAGTGGAATCGAAAATTACCGGTTCGTTGATAAAATTTTTTGGTAAAGGGGAAAATCAATATCAAAATCAATATTTTCGGTAACTCTTTCATGAAATAAAATAAAAATTAGGTAGCTGTTTGTCACATAAAACTCTTCTTATAGTCTTGTTTATCAATGTCGTCACGGTTCTACTAGTTAACACCTATGAACTCCTGGTACCACGGGTGACATTCTTGGTTGGAACGGTGACGCAATATGACGGGGTTAATTTATCGATTAGGAGGGAAAGAGAGCGATGCAAGTTCAAGGGTAGTTGGTGTTCTTTCTCGCTCTTGCTTTACTGGGAGGGTCATGAACTTGACCGAAAGTTGAACGTAACCCGCGAGATGTAAAAGTCACTATGAAGTTACAATTTGCTTATATCATGCAAATATAAAATCATTTTAATTATTTTTACAGTTATGTAGTCACGTTCTTTGAGTCACATCCTGGGGCAGACGGACGGAGCGCGGTAGACAACGACCGACTATTATAAACTTTGTGACGAATATTCAACCAAAACAAGAGAAGCCATTGTTCCAACCGTGTTTGTATTTCCGCCGATGGACAAAAAATGAAACAGTTTGTCCTAACAGCCATGTGTGTTTATAAGACCATTTTTTTAAACAATGCGTGTTGAAACGATACAAAACTGTGTCAACTGCAAACTTTTAAGATTAAATCCCCGTTCCTTTAGATATAGGTGTCATAACTCAACTCATTTACAAGTTTTATAGGCCATCTGTCAAAACAACGCATCCATAACTAGCATGTAAATTATGAAAAATGGCTCGGAAAAGTTCACCTAAATTCTTTCCCGGGTATACCGTATGGTGGTAAACGGTGTAATTGATTTTGGAAACACGGAAATGGTCCGTTGCTCGGTCCGGTACGGGTCTACGGTACACATCGAATTAGACATGTTAGCAGGGCAGGCTTGTTCATCAATAAGTACCTTGTTTTGTTGACTTTATTGTCAAGTCTTGTTACCATTACGATTTTTTTAATGAGCTCAACGATAGCTCTTATAAAAAAGTTATTGAGTTCGCGAAACTTATAACCTTATGGTCCATGTATTTTCATGGTGGATAGGCGTAGTCGCTGATCCGTGATTTCCAGGGCCGGTGATTGTGACGCTGCTTGGGAGAGGCCTAAGTCCAGCTGTGGACGTATTTAGGCTTAAATGGAAGAAAAGTTTCTAACTAACAAAAATAACAAAAAGCACGGTAAGTTCATAACATTCGTTTTGTATTGTGTGTTATACAATACGAATATTATGTAACACTGTAACAGATACAACTCCAGCACTAACATACTTCGAGTGTGCTCTCATCATAAGTGCTGGAACACACGAACAAACTTCCAATATTGTAAATAATAAAGTTTATCATTCCATTGTTGTGGCTTTTTAGCAACTTTTAGCATTCTGAACCGGTGCTGTGCTAAACAGTCCAAAATGGGCATTGATGATGATGGTTTCCTGTTAGTAAAATGTGTTTGGCTTTACAACGAACGTTTCCTAAGTCGCCAGTTGAAGTACTTATAGCAGAATTTTCTTAAACAACTGCATCTGGTTGGAGCCCTTGGCATTCAAAAGTGAAGCTACCACCTCCTGCCAGGGCCGCGGGACTGTTCGAAAGAGATATCGCGGCCCTGGAACATAAAGGGCCAATGAAGGAACATGGGTGTTTTTAGTCAGTAAGAGTCTGACACTCCCTTCCGCTCCGCCCAGAGCGGGAGGAGTCATTTGATGATTTCTCACCCCCCAAAAAAAAAAAAAAAAAAAAAAAAGCTACCACCTGTCGATGATTTGGGTTTGATTAAAAGCACCAGTAGAATAATCAATTCCTTACTGTAAATAGGTAATGGTAGATATCACAATGTCTTCAAAGTTTTGGTTCCAGGTCATGTCGGTTTTCTCATGTTTCACATTGACAGGTTTGACGACACGACGGAGACCAAAGGTTGGAAAATTCATATTGGACAGAAAAATGCAGAAAAATAATAAAAAACTTCTAAAATAGAGATCATAAAATTAAAATCTTCAAAATACTGAAGACTAAGATGGAGAACTTCTACAATAAATGGCATAATAAAACGAGTTTAAAAAAATAGCTTTAAATTAAATCGAATGTGTACTAGGACCCTAAGTAAAGGTAGGAGATGCGTAAGGTCACACACTAGTGAAAGCCCGACCTATGACTTAGCAGCTCAACCATTAATCGTATGGAAACAAGCTTTAATAAATTCACTATCGAATGTAACTATCTTGTTTGGAAATGTTTATTCGCTTCCTCCATATTCATGTACTTGGATTACAATTTTATTTAGCCGTGGTGAATCTTATTTTATTAATATTAGTGGCTTTTTATGAATACTTCACCCAATCATGGATCTGTTGCGATTTAGATTTGTTTTGTAGGTTAACTGCACGGAATGTTTCAATGAATATACCTGGGATACGATCCATATGTAACAAAAACAACATACTAGGAAAACAGGAACGCCCTGAATGTGAATGTAAACTCAATTTACATGGCTTGTAGTAAATATGAGACTAGGGAAATATAGAGCACAAGTTACAGGAAATTATTAAAAGCTGAAGATATTCATAGCATTATGGAATTTTACCTCAGTGTATCAGAATCATACTTTACTAGAAAGTCAACTAACTGCTGCGTTGGAAAGTCCAACGCAGCAGTTAGTTGACTTGACTTGACTTAATGTCCTATGTCCCCTAGATGGGGCAGAGGGCGTCCACAGATGTCTCCATCGGTCTTGAGCTTCACGCTTCACCTCGCTCCACGACAATCCGATGCTCGCCGCTTCTGCCAACACGGTGCGAAGCCAGGTTTGATGAGGACGGCCACGCTTTCTTTTCCCTTGGCTATTCCAGTACGGGAAGCTGATAAAGAAAGTTGAAAGAAGGGGAAATAAACCTTGTTTACGAGTACGAGTATAACTTAATTACCAGGCTTACCTGAAAAAGTGAAAAATTGTAAGGCCAGCTACATAAATGCTCTTCTTCTAATAAAACTCCACATACTTAAATTAGAAACAGTTTTTAGAATATGTTTTAGAATTTGTAATGAAAACAGTGGCTCATGAAATAGCGAGATGAATATGGTATTTATTCTCAGGTCCGAACTCAAATCCAGGTCCAGACTCTGAAATATTTTGAAAACATTGCTACTAGGCTAGCACAAACGGCAGGGTGTTGCGTATTACATACAAAGTCCGTCCTTATAGGAAAGGGGAAGGAGGCCTGGGAGGTGTAACACGCTGGAATACAGGCACAGATTCCAGGCCGAATTTATAAACAATGTACTAGGTCTGCACAGATCGCAGAGGGTATTATGTGGGCCTGACACAGGGGGAGGGGGTAGGTTTTGGCCTCACTACCCCTTTTTGTGTACTTTCACTCGTGTGACTGAAATTCCGCAAGGGATTTCAGTTCATTTCTGCAAAAAAAAATGATGAATTGAGAACCAGTAACCTAAATCTAAGAGCACTCTTTGTGGAATCTATCCATCATTACAATCTGGAGAATGTATTCTATGAAACTCAATTACGAAATAACGGCATGACCTGATGATGTTATAAATGTTTAATGGCGGAAATCAATCAGCAAGGCATCACTCCAGCGGTAAAGTATTAAAGTTAACAATAATGAATATTATAAAGTTTACGGTGTTTTTACGTCGCTTCCCGGTGCCCCAGATCCGATTCAAAGTGTTCTTGTACCAAGGAATACGTCAAATTAAATTAGGGCTGTTGTAAAAAACGGAATTACGGTAGTAAAAAGTATTTTGCGATTTGATTGCTCGGTTAAATTCTTTTGTAAACGTTTTATGGGGCAAAGGTTGTATTTTTCGTTTAGATTTTTGTTGCTAGGGTTTTAGTTCCATATTTTTTCGGAAGTTCTTTTAAATGTTGTTATACGTTAATGTTCCAGATAGGGAATTTCGTTTTTACGAGTGCGAATGGGCATGGGGCATAAGGTCCCACCTACCCAACCTAAAAATGATTTTAAATTTGCATGATATTATTATGGCGGAATGTATCCTGCTCTATAACATTTTCATAACTATACTTACTTACTTAGAAATAACAATTACTTAGAAGTACGTAATACAACTTTATCCCAGAATAAACCTACAACAGAAATTACCACACCACTGACAAGCCTAAGTCCACAGGGACCGAATCACCGAACCAAATAAACACACAAACCTCTGAAAAAGTAACCGTACATAGAATTTGTTAAATCATTGCAGAAATTATGCTTGTTTTTGCATCAAATTCAAATTATTTAATATAAGAAACGTAAGAAGCTAGCTGCACGGATCGAATTGGACGTTTCCTATAAAGAACTACGGGCAACTCCACGGTTACTCTTTTAAACACACCGCGGTAACCCTAAGTTGATTGCTCCACAAATAGCCCACGTACGAAGTCGTCTTCGTACATCGCCGTCCATAGAGGAAGGAAGCATAGCACGTGCCTTCAGAAACGGTAATGATAACAGGAATTGATTTATTGCTCAATATTTACTCTGTTTATTAAGTTGCCCGGGCAGTTTCGAAGATTCGTATGAGTGATGAGCTTGGGTCCTTTTTGTTTATTTTGAAAGATAAGTCTTGACTCGGTAAATTATAAATGGTCAATTAATTATTGGAAAAAATGAACTGTTTTATGATTTTCGATTTTTGGGGGTTTTTATATATCAATGATTTTTGGAAAACTATTTTCAAACATAGGTATCTGAAAATCGATGAAACAGTACGATGACATTACGAAGGTACTGCAAACACGAAAGTGACTTATATGTGTAGGAAATAGATGGAAGTATACAGGACGTCTAGCTCTATCTCTTTCCCACACTGCAAATCTTCGCCGAATCCCGCCAATGAGGCCCTAGCATAAAGAAGCATAGATTATTATTATTATATTAGTATTGAAAGAAAGAAAATATAAAAGAAGGACGTCTAAAATAGAATGACGTAGTAGCGGAAAATTAAAGTAATGAATGAATTGAATATTCAGGCGCACACAGTCACACGATATTACAACTTTACGCACAGCCGATGTGTCCATAGTTATATTGGTTATATTATTATTTTGCTACAAAATGTAAACATCGGTACCAGGTAAACATGAAATGGAAGAGATGAAACGCAAACAAGTAAAACAGACCCTACCTTTTACAAAAAATATGCGTGGCAGCGTGGAGTAAGTAAATAAGTATAAATGAATTCAAAGGTCGTCAATAAAATAATAAAATAATTAAAATGCATTTGAACACATGCACAGTTGTATATTAGAGAAAATACTACTAACTAATGTAATTGAGAAATTGTCTCAACCTGCCAGTTTCAATTAAAGTGTAACCTAGTTCTCACAATTAGCTAGGAGTTGTTAGTCCTATGCCCTAGAATCAGTAAATTTAAGTTCCTATAAGCCTAGTTATTCTCATCTGTAACTAGAGTCATCAATTTAACAGTGATTGGTTAAAATGATAAATTGGTTGGTATCATTTAAAAGCGCATCATTTTATTCAGACTTTCTTTAAAATTATTCAACATATATTTTAAATTTATTTCTCTTGCCTTGATAATGTTATAATTATGTTACCTCATCATTCTCCTGCCCCGAGCGATACTTCTCTATTACTCGTCACCTCAGCAGTCTAGCCATGTCATCCTCACACAGTCCTTCCATCGTTTCTTTGGTTTTCCTCTACTCTTATAGCCATCTAAATTCATACTCAAAGACTCTATATTCATACTCAACATTTTTATCATTCCTCCGCATCACATGTCCATACCACGATAGCCGATTACCACACAACTTCTCAGTCACCGGCGCCATTTTCAGACATCCTCTTATGTACTCATTCCTTATTTTATCCATTCGCGTTACATGTTAGTAGGGCAATGTCTAGTATTCATTATATTTGCTTTTTCATGGAACGTTATTTGTGTCTATGTATAAGCCAGTTCATTAAGCTGATAGACACATAAGTATTGTGGTAGTGAGTATTCATTGCCCCGCGGCCTAGATTCATAAAAAATCGATGTTTAACAAGTCACTGCTATTCACTACAATATAAGATTATTCGTTTACATGGTTTAATTTACATAATACTTTGCTTGCAATAAATTAAATGAACATTCATCAAGTCAATTGAAATTGTTGTTATCAACGTCAAACACTGCGTAAAATACTGGTAGATATACTGGCCGTTTATGGACAGCTCTTATGAATCAGTGTTCTGGTTAATATGTTTATAAGGGTAGCCAGACGTTATCTCACTTTTGGCCAATCCAAGACCTCTTATCCAAGATAAGGTTTCTTCAGCAAGCTTGCTTTGAGCACAAGTCAGTCAATGTGAGTGTTTTATATTATGCCCAGTTACGGAAGAAAATCCTTTTTCATTTTTCTCGCTGGTGTCTTCCAACTTAGTGACACTGTGCTCTAAAGGTTGTGAATTTACTTCTCTACCCATGTTTCAAATTTTTTACTTGCTATCTGAAACTGTTGAAAATTGATAGCAGGCGAGTTTTTCAATCGGACTGCAGCTGTACTCTTTAGTCTTTAGTTAGTAGTTACGTTACTTGTCTCAATGCACGGATAGCTTCTATGTGCAGTAACAAATTGTTGGTGTAGTCTAACTAATTTTAAGTAGTTATAGGCTGAAGGTTTCCTTCGTTTTATTATTTACTAGCGACCCGCCCCGGCTTCGCACGGGTGCATGTATTATACATATGAACCTTCCTCTTCAATCACTCTATCTATTAAAAAATCCGCATCAAAATCCGTTGCGTAGTTTTATAGATTTAAGCATACATAGGGATATAGGGACCGAGAAAGCGACTTTATTTTATACTATGTAGTGATTTGTTTTATTCTAATTTGACACATGATAGTTTATAACCTGGATTAACTTAAAGGATACTTTTTATCCCGGTAGTATGATTCCCTAGACAGTTACCGAACTTCACGCGGGCGAAGCTGCGGGCAAAAGCTAGTTATTTATAAAACGCATGTTTCAGAAGCTAGAAAAAAATCTATTATTCTAAACATCCTCCAGACACTGTTAGATATACTAAATTCTACTGAAAAATATGATCTAACACAAGTATGATGTAAATCCCATATTTAAGAGTCTGCATGCATTACATCATCAAGGCAGAGAGCAGACATAAACACTGTAACAGTGGTTTACATTAGACCAAATGTTACTACTAAGTTCTGAGCTAGACTAATTATTCACTGTGCTCTAACCATGTGTTGATTACTTTATGAACTTGACGATAATTTACACGTAATTTTATAGAAGGATTCACGTACTGTTTCGCACGTAAATGTTTTGACGTTACGCCAAAGATGCAGGTCGTTCAGTTGAAAAGTTTGTGAGTTTTTTTTTACAGTTTTCTTGGTAAAACCGCTATGGGATTTAACGGTGTGTTTTGTGTGAGTAATAACTGCATTTTATTAGACTATTGATTGGCTATATAAACAGCCATGTGCAAAGTGTTGTTTATGCAACTCAACCGTCAGGTTACTAATTGCTTTATTGCCAGTGCTCTAAAAGAATGCTGCTATAAGTTTCGCTTTTTTCAGGTCTAAAATAACTTTAGTTTCTCTACTATTGGGTATATTAGATCCATTATACAAACTAAAATACTTAAAAATATCACTAATGTCTTCCACGTTTTAAATTGGTTTTATTTTTATATCGCGAGCGTCTAATTTTAATGTTATTTATTTTACATTAATGACTTTAGCTCGCGCTTGTACCCATCATCGGCCATGTGGATGCATCTGTTGGCAGTATGAGTACCTACCTACCTACATGACATTAAGTTTGTTTTCATTGTTTCATAAACTAGGTCAGTCCTTTGCCTGGCAACCGACAAAGAATAATAAAAAAAAATTGACGGGCTCCGAATTTATGGCCGGTTTTAGGCGCCAGATACGGTCCGTCGCGTTAGCTCAGATAATAATCGGCTTTCGCTTGATCCACGAAATGTGTATTATTTCGGTTTCGGATTCGTAATTTTTTATTCCTTTTGGAAGATGAATGGGAGGATAATTGAGTGGAATGCTGATAGATCTGACGTGTTTAAACAGTATTTGTTTTCCAAAAGATCTCAGACTAGTTCCTCTACTAAAAATGTTTAAACACTTCTACAAGATTAAATAACAGTTAGGTAGCAAAACTGTCATGTCCATTAAGACACTATCAACACCACATTACCGCAACTCAAAGAAACCGTTCACAGCTCGTATCAGTTAATTCTATCAAAAAGCCAGCTCCTTGGAAGCATTACCTGTATCCAGTCAGACGGAAACCCAATGTCGGTGGTCTGACCATAGATGTAACGGTCAGAAATTTGATATCGCACGTGCAAACCACACTACTTTGAACTTTATTACTAGGAGCACAAAGGTCAGGGAAGCTAAGACTTGGGAACTAGGACTAGAAATACCCGTTCCTGATTCCCGTTAACACTGAAGTTTTGATCTTGTTGTTATGGAGACTGGGCATTGTAGTGATTCTTTTTTCTTATGTGTTGTTTGTCTAAGATCATTGTCTGTAGAAATAAAAATTTAAAAAATTGTTCATGTGGTTAGCTGTTGCCATATAAGCACATTTGTGCTAAACATGCATTTAAAACAATATAAATTAGCTTCTCCCTCTCCCGAGAAATCACCAAATAATAAAACGAAATATGTATTACGAAATATTCAATGGCAATGCGGCAACGGCTCAACTCACGAACACGATGTGATTGAGCGGGAAACGCTGAACCAAACTTTTGTTCATACAACCATTGCTACGGGTACTTTACTATTCCTGTGAGTTTATGATTGCCTGGTACAAAACAGGAGCACGCAGGTGACTAGAAAAAAAAGAATCAGTGTCGTTTTCGTTTTAACCCGTTGCGTTAAAGCGATACTGCTCTTTGGTTTTATGGATTTCGGCTGTGTGGTCCATCTAAATTAACAAGATAATAAAATAAACAATAATACTATTTCATATGCATACAAAACATTATTTTCTTTACTGCAAATGTTGTCTCAACATTGCACAATGTATCCACCGAAGTTTACGATTTGCGACTTTCATTTTCATTGTGAAAAGACAATGTTTACTAACAAATCTTCAGCCCTTTGATATTAGTAATGCGGGGGCAGCGCACTGTTTCGCAATATTTCCAAAGCGTAGCGCTCTTCCTACAATTACCGTGACTTTCTGTAATTAATCAGCCGAAATAAAACTAATGGAAGCTCGGACTAATTTCTCAACCGGTGGCAGTTGTGGGAATCTAGTGTGGCGTAACGTATAAATATTTCCTTAGAGTCACGGAGTAACAAAAGGAACTATTAATTTATAGCCAACATCAGACGGATGTTTTGAGGGACGTAGGAGTAACGAAAATAATGTTGTGGATGAAAATGTTTTCTTTTATCCATTCAATACAACAGGTTTGACTACAAAAGAACGACGATGAAAGTCTGATAAGCAATCTGATGGTTATGGAAGCAAGAAATTCTCATCTATGGAAAGAGTCAATGTGAGTGAACAAATCACCCAATAGTAATGATAGAACACAAAAACTTTGAATAACTCCAGCTGTGAATGGTAAGCTTTAAGTTAATGATCCACAAAAACAGTTCGTCTCCATATTTTTTTCGTAGGGCCGTATCTTAATGATCTGTGTCGCAGGAGTGCTACGCGTTGATGCACTTTTAAATGCGCGGGCGCACTAATGGCTGCTCCCACGGTACCGCGGTCGCGCGGTGCCTTATTAAATTACTTTTACATGGAACTGCTTTGGATTAGTTGAATGTGTGAAGTTTTAAAGGAAATGTTTGGATTTCGTTTTTGATGCGTTCAATTCTTGGTTTGGTTTGTTGCTCTTACTTTCTTATATACAAAACACCGCCTTTTTCTCATTTTGTTCTTCTTGTTTTGCCCTAGCACAATGTCAAGGTGTGTCGAAAGCTTTAGCTGGGATTAAATCTTTCAACACATTTCATATACGCCAAGCCAGTTGAAGTAAGTCGAAAACTAATCATGCTTGCTGCAATTACTCCTACAGTGTCAATCTAAATAAATTCAAGTCATGTCCAGCATATGCTCCACTGGATATGATTGGTGGGAGCCCCCTTCATTACCGAAGACTTGTACCATTAGCCCAACGAAGAGTTACGATACAAGTCTGTGAAACGAGTCGTCATCTCTCAAATGTCATTACAGATAACAAGATCACTTTAAGTGAGATATATCCTTGCGTACTTGAAGCAGAAAATCTTCTGGTAGATTATGTAGTGCCTGGTAATGATGCTTCAACGAGTGTGAAAGTGAACGCCATTGCTACAAAACCCTTCGATTTTACGGCATCGCATAATGACGACGACATAACGCACGAAACACGCGCTATCCCGCAGACTTTATTATCCTGTAAAGATTCTTTTTCTTCTTTTATGTAATAAAATATTATCGTAGAGCGTTTTATGAGTGCCAATAATGGAACAATTGACGGGTTTAGTTACATGAAAATGTTATTTAAATATACACGTAAGAATAATAAGAAGTGAAGTTTTGAGATCTGGAGAGTATTTTTCTAGGGATTTTGCAGTAATAAAACCTTGTTGTGGAGCTAGCTACAGTGGTCATGCAAGATCAATAGTTTCTACTCCAATTGTACTTTCTCGATTTCAGGAAGATCATTCATAGAAATATTAAAAAATTGGGAGGCCTCTGTCCCGCAATGTTATAGTTAGATTAATTCTATACATAATATAATAAAATTGTAACCGGCCAATGTCAGTACATTGAAGATATTGAAAAAAATATATATTATAGGGGGTCTATATTAGAGTAACAGAAGCCAAAACAACAGTTTTTAGAATTTTTGTCTGTCTGTCTTTCTGTCTGTATGTTTGTCCACGCATCACGCAAAACCTACTCCATGGATTTGAACGCAGTTTTCACCGCTCTAGTGCTAGATGCTTAACTTAAAATATAGACTACATTAGATATAGTTTTGGACCCGATAGGTGGCGCCGTGCTATGCAAGGGCGGGTCGCTAGTTATAATATAAGAATTAAAAGATTTTGATCTAGCCATCTAATAAAAACTGTGTCCTGACGTCGTTGTAGACTCGAGAAGAAGCTGCATTGATATACGATTACATACTTAAAGCTACATGCAAATTGGTCTTGCTTTAATTTACGAGTACTGGTACTAAGCCTTCTTTGCATCTCCGCCGTATTACCAAGAAGTCAGTTTAAAGTCGGCACCAATCAGGTTTACTGCTGGGTCTTTGATGTGCCCTCGGTCTGTGCCTGTGACACTGTTATATGTGTCATAAACATAAAATTTATTGACGCTAACACTCCCGAGAGTAATATTAGCACATGCCCTAAATAGTTAGTCTGTAGTCATGATCGAGTATGGTGCTTTACATAAATGGATAGACTTCCTTGCGCTTTGGTATGGAATGTTGTACTGAAGTATGACTTATACTGTCACTTACGGGATATCTTCCGTGATTGTTCATGATTTTGAGCTCCCGATATTTCGACGCTGTTGCAAGCGCCATGATGACTGAAAAATGCGGGTGGATGGAAAAGCAGTACAAGAAAGTAGATGGTGGACAGTGGTAGCAGTATAAGTTTAGTTTTAAACCGTGAAAGTTTGAAGCAGTGTTTGAAGAATGACGTCTTGTTTTACTGAAATCTTTTTTTAATTTCTGATACAAATGTGGACATATTAACAATCACTGCTTTTTAAAGACATTTACTGATACGATAAAATCTGTCACTACCGTGAAATTACTCTATTTCATCTCCAATTCTTGGTCTTCTAATACAAGACTGGCATTGATGTTTGACTCATACTTAATAACCTTGCATAAAAAAAACATCTGTGAAGCTTCCCCGAAACATACGGTTAATCAAACTTCTAACAAAATATTGTTCCAGCGTTGAGCTACTAGCAACCTTGAATAACTTCACGTTGACGTAATTTGTCAGAATCTAGACTGAGTTTGTTGAATTCTTCACATGATTGATTGGAATAACTTTGGGGACCATAATGTACACACACTTAACACGGCACAGTCCTTAGTCTTTGCCTTAGCTAGACATTTTTAATAACAAAAGTATAAACATGCAACATGCCTATTCTAAGACATTCTAAAAGATGTAGTAAGCATTTCTCCTGAAGGTATCGTGGGAATAAGTTGTTTTGTGAGCTTAGCAGAAATGTATCAGCATTTCAGCAGTCGGCAGCGACTGACATAGGATCAGTAATTCCCTTGGATTTTGATGAGGCGTAAGATTCAATTTGAGACGGATAGGTAGCCAGAGATGCAACAGAAAGAAGTGTGTTTATTTATATCTCGGTACTTATGGTTTGATACATATTCGTTCGTCGGCTTGCTTGTTAGCTATCCGAAGAACAGGGATTTATAAAATTAAGTGTTTTTACAACAAACCCATAACTTGGTCGAAGTTAACGAGCTTTTAATTCTTAAAATTACAAATGAGTTAGATTAAAATGTTTTTTAAGTTTTATCGAAGAAGCGGTGTTAATCGAGCGATTAGAGCGAGCCGATGCATGATGCCTAATGGTCAATAATCGTTATTCCCAACACTACGTCGATAAAATTAGGAACGGCCCTATACACTCTTGCGCAACTTGTCGGGAGAGATTTTATGTGAGAACGTGTGTAATGCACTTTTGGAGAGATTGTGGAAGACGCAACTTTGTAATGACGTACAACTTTGAAGATATTGGGTAACAGAAAGGCGGACGGAGCTATTCATCATAGTGACCGTTGTGCATTCTCCGTTTTCCAAGTTATTACGCGTGTCTGATTGTATGCCTTGTAACATTTTACTTGTGAATATACATGGATCCTGTTACTGCATTTATCGAGTTCAATTTGCATTTGTTTAAACTTAGACGATTGCCAATTCATCTTTCAATACGATAAAACCAATTCAAATTCACCATGTTTTAATAGCACAGAGCATTCCACTCTTTTATTCAATCAACACGAAACTCCCTTGGGTTTATTATTTTGGGCTTAAACTAAATACCCATTTCGCTACTTCTTAAAATACCTCGCAAAGTAAATAAATTGTTTGTAGGGCCGGATGCTAAAAACACGTGTATGGCTCTACACGTGTAATGGTAAATCTTTATTCACTTAAAAATATACTCGCTGACTTGGAATCGCGAAAATAGCGCGATCATGCTTTAGTGTTTTCAGATAGAGCAAATAAATATAACAGGTTATAATATAAACATGTCTACGTCAAAATTAGGTCACGGGAATGCTCTGTTTTCCATTAAACATGAAATATATTCACATACTTACCTGCTTGTATCGTTATTTCAAGTAAAGTAAAGCGGGTCGCGGGTCGTGCGAATCTGTCATGAATGACTTCGTAAATGATTCACTGTAACGATTGGAAATACGGCTGGTAAACATTTGTGTTAGCGCCTCGTTTCCCCAATCCTGTTTGGTCCATTTTCCTGTATGATCTCGTAGTGTAAACTTTTCTTATTTACTTACGTATTGACTGTATAGATTTTTCATTGGTATTGCAAACTTCCTCCACGTCACTGGAATCAATAATTGAATCTGGAACTCTCAACTTCCCGACCAGTTTAATTGTTCTTAAAACCTCGGATTTCGCAACTTCAATTCTTTTGATACAAGGGAATTGCATTCTAGGAATTCCGCCATATGCTCTCAGCTTACGCTGTCTCATGAATCTTGGCTGGACAGTTGCTTACGCTAACCTCATTTCTGAACCATAGATAGGATGTTTGGAAAATGTTTTATGACTTTTCCTATTACGCCAGCGGATTTTTGCAGTTTATTATCGTTCCTTTTTAGCTAAATCTGGCGTTACGTCATTGTTAGTCTAAGGAAGTTGATTTGTTATTTCAACGAACATGGTATTAAATGTTTATTATCTTGTCTATAAAATTATCCGACTCGTTCAGTTAAAAGATGATTATGACGTGAAGTAAAATACAGATCGGTCTTATTTCTAGTGAAAAATCATAAGCGTCATCAGCCAGATTCCACTAATTCATTGATTATCTGACGAAATAATGTTTGACTATAAAAGATAAATGAATGAATAGGTGAAGTGATAATAACGCAGTCTGTACGGAATCGCATCGACAAAATGGTGACGTAACGTTTTGCTAAAACTACCAGGGACACAGACATTTGTAGGAGCTCTCCCGCTCAGGTTCTGTTCTTAGTTGAATGGTAAATGTTCATGAATGAAAGGGGGTATATATATTGTAGTAGGGGTTGTGCTTACGATGTAAAATAGTAGTAAACAAATATTCTATCTCATTCTGTCGTTTTCACTCACTGGCAAACAGAAAAATGTTTCTGCTGTTTAGAATTTTAGATAGAGTATTTTGTGTAAAATTTATGTAGGTAATACTATTTATGTGCGACAATGTCACTTGTAAAAATTACATTGTAATCAATGGGTAAACAATGTTTAATTTTCAACGTTTATGTAACTTCTTATGCATTTATCTATAAAATAAACGCCGTCATGTTACAAGGGAATCATGAAGAACGTAACTATATCACAGAGGTTTTAATTACATTAGTATTCATACAATGAAAAAATCAGTAACGTCATTAATCAAAGTTAACCAGTTTGGCCTGTGACAGCGTAAGAAAGAGATGGGTATAATAAAAAGGGATAGTAGCACATTCCTTCGGGATGCGGCCAGCATTCTATAGAAAGGGAAATTATTTATGTTTTTTTTTCTAAACCGCTTATTAAACATTTCTTTTGTAAGGTTAATTTTTAGTTTTGAAGTTTTTTCGACCATGACTTATGGGTGTGTAAGGAGGTTCACACCTCTTTTTTGAAATTTTCTATTGGTTCTATTTTTATTTAGGGCTGGCTGCCTCATCTAGTTCCAAATTCAATTTATTTTGATGATTAGTTTATTCGACGGCTTGGATTGTGTTTTATTTTTTCATTTCATTGTTTTATTCATTTTGTTGTTTTGAATGATTAAATTAATTGGGAAAATAATATTGTGACTATAAAAATAATGAAGATCGTATCTTGAATTGGTTTAAAGGGGTCACAATGTGACGATAATGGTAAGTTTGCACAATTTTGTCCAATATTGCCTATAATAGTTTATTTCAATGGATTTTCTCAACTTTACAAATAAGATTCAAGTAAAGACTACTTGAATCTTATTAGTAAAGTTATGTGACTTTAAATGAATAGCTTCAGTGATGGTTCGGTTAAATAAATATCCCGAACATGAGCTTTTCCCATAAATCGTTGTAACGAGCGATCCTGGTAGGATATTATGACCATAATTAACGCGGTTGGCAGCCGGATTGATGATGCTAGTACTCGTAGATATATTTTGCTCCTCCATATACATTGTTCTATTTAGTAGAAATTTCAAAACTAAAGCTGATTTCCAAAAACTGTTAATTATTCGTAATTCCTGGGTATAAGGCCAACCGAAAACCACTTTCATATCAAGACTCAAGAGCAATAAAATCACTTTTGTCTAGTGTTATTAATAAAATATTACTTAGTTAACAAATTGACTGATATCTATAGTTAGTGCGTATTAATAGTTCTGAGCCTCATAGATTGTCTGACAAGTGAGGAGTGGTTGTTCGATTAAAAGGAATTTTAAAGTGTAGCATAAATCAGACTTTAGCGTTCCCACTGCTGAGACACAGCTCTTCACTCTGTGAGAGGGTGTGGGCCATATTCCATCACACGGCATCAGTGAGCATACGTTTCATAATTATAACGTGTTTGCCACTAGTGATAGATTTTTACGCCTGGACTTATTAACAAATAAACTTTCATAGTACGACTTGCTTGTTAAGGATCTCACTAATTTGATAAGTTTATTTAGTACCGTTTAATACCAATCTTTTCCTTCCACATTTACTTTGCGAACCACCAGTCTGTGGAATTCACTGCCAGCTTCTCTGGTCATAGAATCTGGATCTCTTTAAAGTTCGAGTGAATCGGTTTCTTCTAGGCAAGCGTGCTCCACCCTAGGCCGCGTCATTACTTCACATCAGGCGAGTTGCGGCCAAACGCAAGCCTATTTAGGTAAAAAAAACTTTCTAAATAATAGTAAAACATTGTCCCACACTGTGGTGCTTCTACAAAAATTGAAACTCATACACACAAAAAGCCAGGCCCTGAAATAACTATCTGTAGGTCATCCAAATATTTGTTCCGTGCGGGAATCGAACCTGCGACACGCAGCGCAGCAGTCAATCGATCAGCCACAGCGCCATACGTTGCGGATTGTCCTACTGTAGAGATTTGTTCAAAAGAACGGGCTCAGACCCTAAAAAAACATTGCATAGAGTGACAACGTGCATGGGAAGGGAACTCATCACAACTTACCTACTGGGTCATAAGCGAAAGCACGAGACAGCTTGACTCCATGATTTGAATAATACTTGAAAATAGTAAAAGCCGAGCTTATTGTTATCAAGCTTCACAATCAACTGAGGATTGACAGCAACAAGCCAAATAAACATTGTATAAATGTACTGATTGTAGGGCGAAAGGTTCCTACTTGTAACCATTTCTACATTCACTGGTAAACTATGTGTGTAACATAACCTGAGGGCCTAGACAGAGTGATAGGTCTGGGCTATACAATCGGCGATAGCGATGATGGCAACTCAAATTGTATTGGATTGACATAATACCACCGAAAATCGTGTCATGTCAATCCGATTTCAAGAATTACGAAACGCTTGACGAAAGAATTTGCCACTTGCCTAGGCTCTTAGTTTTACTATTTTTGTTACTTATAAACAATAAATTAAGGTAATCAAAGACCTCTGCTCTCATAATTATAGGATCAGTGCAGTGCAGTGAATGACGATGCTGTCGAACTATCATGCACGTTGCATTCGTACATTTAAAATTAATAATCGGTTCTATTAAATAAGCCGATATGAGGGCCTAATTACAGTTAATTGAAACAAAGTAGGCAAGCACAACAATCTCCGTCCATGTAATTGGTACTTGCAACAAGGCGTCAAGTTGACAATGCGTTTGACAGTTAAGTCAACATGGCGCGATCGCGCATGCGCTCTACAAGCAAGTATATTTACGCGCGTAAAAATTTCATAACCATTTAACAATCTGTAATGAAAATCATCGTGTTAATGCACAATTTAATTTCTGTTTGCTTCACAGCGACACACTTTTCGTTATTTGTGTGTTTTATTTATTTGTCAAGTTGATGTGCCATTAAATTATTCCAAGTCTGTTTGAGCACGGAACTTACTATTGACTTTTCGTACACACATACGTCTGGATACTGATGTATTGCTTGGAATTCACGTGTATCAAGTGATATTGCTAAGATTGAGCAGAAATAGTTTACTTGGCCAAGTGCACCGCCCAAGCACTAGACAGTCACAGAGCGTGTAAACAAGGCATAACAAAAGAAAACTTAAATTAAGGTAACTGTTCTGTAAACAAACGCAACACCTTGATCGATGAAAATATAATGGCTGAAATTATGTCTATTAAAAAAAAAACATTTTTAAATAAGGTAATAAACAAAACATCGATTTCAGGCCCTAATCACTACTAGACCGCGTAAACTATTGTCACCACTATGGTATGGAGCGTGAATAAGGTTGAAAATAATGTGTATTTGTGTTGACATGCGACTAAGCTGCGAATGGGCATTTATTTTACAGGTTTTCTTTCAATTATTCAAAACATAGACATTAAATTAAATAATTGCTTGGTTAAAGTTTAAAAAAATGCTAAATCTATTAAATTCTTAAAAAAAAAGAAACTGTTTTTATCGCTGGAAATGCAGATATCTTCGACGCCCAATTTCATTTTTGTGCCGCAACTTCCCAATTTTTTATTAGGAATATCAAATTATTATTTATTATTCTGTTCGGTTAAAAAATTTCTTTAAACCCTTCTCTGACCACTGTATTTTTTGCGTTAGATATTTTTATTGTATTACGTCATACTTCGACTATCTACGAAACCAAGTTTTAGGAATATTGAGGTAACACCGCGCCATTAGCCGATTCAAAGTAAATACTTAATTAGTAATAAATCGAATTATAACTAAAACAAGACATAGGTAGTCCGTTCTCCGGGGTTATAGTGGTTATAGGTGCAACTTTTTTTTAAATCTGTTTAAACTGACACTGACGACTGAAAAGTATCCTTCCCAAGATTAAAAAGCTCCCACGAGTTTGTCGGAATGACTTTTATGATTTATGAGAACACATCCAATTCCCTATGTATGCCTT
This sequence comes from Eurois occulta, assembly GCA_950022335.1. Classification (NCBI taxonomy): domain Eukaryota; kingdom Metazoa; phylum Arthropoda; class Insecta; order Lepidoptera; family Noctuidae; genus Eurois; species Eurois occulta. The sequence goes on from OX465497.1 coordinate 14,293,830, forward strand.
CTTACTATGGCATGACGTTTCACAGTTTTACAAACTAATCAACAACAAAATACGTTATCCCACAATACAAATGACTCTAATTTCTATGTTAAAACCTTAATCAAGTTTTGTACTACATAATATATGGGCCCATCATACATTCAAATTAAGTCATTGAAATACTTAGTTCGAAATCATTTGGGATGATAATGGTCGCATTTCGCGGTCCAGTGGGCTTATGACCTCATTAGACCGTAATACGAATAGTATGGGCCATGATGCGTTTCACTGATTGGGGCTTTGACCTTAAGTCACTCAAAATGCGATGTGTGAAATTGATAGAAGAATAGATGGGTTTTTAAAATGCACTTTGTGTATTTCTTTTCCGTAAAAAGTTTGCATGTAAATAGATTCTGATTTTATGAAGAGCTAAAGCAAGTCCTATGTACGAGTACATGCCGTGTAGTATGTTTCCAAAAGTTCAATTATGAGTGTGTTTTTATACAACCAATTGGCAGTTCCAGTTGTTACTTTTATAATTATTATAAAACATGTTCTTTTTAGCTTTTTATAAGCTGTTCTTTAACCGACTTCTTTGATAAAATACTTATCCACGTTTCCCACAGGAAAAAAAAACCGCGCAGACTAACTTTTCCCCGATTTTCACGTCGTGAATGTGACGACAGACGCCTACTTTGTTTTCTACTCTACGCACACATGAACAAGAGGCCTGTCTAGATGGACACACACCCTCGTTTTCCACCGCACTGGCCTACGCACCCTTCAACCTCAAAGCACGATTAGCTTGATCCCTCAGGCCCCTTGTGATCCCCTCACCCAAGCGCCCTTTTTTATCGAGTTTTGTCCTAAAATGGAAAACAACTACCAGGATTCCAGTCTTCGGGAGTGGTTTACGAACTTTCACCCTTAGAGGAGACTCAAGATGCGCAGACTCAAACTTGTCTTATGACTCCGCAATTCGCGCCCCATATCTAACTCTTTCTAACGCTATGCGCCAGACGAGAATGTCATCTCTTTCGCGCCTGCCTAGAGGAGGGTTGTTTCGTCTGCCTGTAAGCAAGTGTGTGTATTTGGGTTAGGGGCCACGTACGCTCAACCCCTTCGATATGCGTTGCGTGTGTGTTTATGGCGTGTGTTATGTCTAGTAGGGAGGCATACATGTGATACTTCCTACCGGTTTCTGGTGCCCTGGTACATGAGTATGTGTAGAGATTAGAATTTGCTAAGCAAACGCTGTTTTTTTTCTAACACACGTTCACACATGTGATGCTAACGTAGGTTTCTAATATTCGTAGCACACAGATATCCGTTATTCAAATGCACATCTAAGTTCTCGTATGTGGACACATTTTCACACGAGTGTTGGACGTTAGAACGGGCTGGAAAATGTGGATGCACCCGTCTCTTTCTCCCGTGGAGGCTTTACGTTTTGGGAACCTCACACGTCGCGATTAGAAACGGTAGCGGTACTGTACAGATATATTAAAAATAACGTGTTTAGAAATGAAATCAAAGACTTTATTCATTATTGTCATTAGATGAAGTTGAGTTATGTCTAAAAATAAAACTAAAATATTGCACTCAGTGTATGGTTATTGAATCTTTGAGTGGTAATATACTTACTGCTAGTAGTAACCGCAAACAGTTCTAATAAACGGTATAGACTGCTCGAAATAAGTGCTAAACAAATATGGATTGAATTCTACTCAATAGTCTCGCCGTAGTTCGTTTGTACCAATATTGCAATAAAAGTCTGCAAATCGCAACCTAGCAAGTATAAAAAACGTTGAAATTAAAAATGTCTACGAGCTACTAGTTTCTAAAATCAATTTAAATATTGTCCGCTAGACATAATGTCTCGCTAAGTGGCATGTGCCGACGACGGCTAGTGGTCACAATTTGGTGTCTTTTACAGTCAACTGCAAATTCCCATTTGCCACATTTGCCCTACAAAAACCGGCCTTACTGCTATGCAATCAAGACACTTTCATAGTCAAACTTTTAACATTTACATATAGTTGACTGTACACCTCTTGTGTCCACATTGCAATGTAGACTGTTAACTTCAAGTTAACCCCTCGACTGGAGTACCACAATATTTGTTGAAGGTCGCACGCTACAACCAGTTTGAAGCTTTTCTTTTACCGTTTTGCGTAAAGTTCGTTTGAAGGAGAATCTGTTTTAGACATCGTTGCAACGTTTTTTTGCCTAATTATAGCCTATTTCATTTGTGGTTTATTTTAGTTATGCCTGAAATATCTAAGAAATATCGGTCTAGACTTTTGGGTATACACTAATCTCATCAGATGAGTGACTATATTAGGCTAAGCGAGTACGCAGACAAATGGGCGTCATTATAATGATAGGTATCACATGTTTCCACATGAATAGTCCCAGTACATCTCATTAGATTGCCGGCCAAGTATAAATAACAGTAGCTACATTATGACAGCGTCAGAAACGTTCATAGCACGATAACAATTATAATTATGTAGTCATAGATTTAAATTATAAACTCGTAAAAATGACTGAGCTGCGGATAGGAACTATTGAAAGCTTTGTAACGTCATTGGCGAAAATAAACGGATTGCTAGATTTTTTTGCGTAAGTTAGTGGAGTCTAAGATTTACACTTCTTGCTTCATCATCTGCGTATTTTCGAGGTGTCTGTTGGAGAAATATTTTTCTACTGCAAATAAAAGGCGAAATAAAGCGTTACATATTTACAATACGCTTTATTTCTCATTAAAAATCCACGTAGATTTTAAAAATCCTTGTAGATTTACTTACATTGTCAACATTTGCAGAAAACATTTTTTTTAGCAAAAAGCATACCTACGTCGTCGTAGAAAAAAAATGGTTCGTGTGTTTACTTTAATAAAAAACTTTATTCATGCAATTATGTCAAGTGCCGTATGTCAGCTTCGTGCCATATTTGAGTACTGTGACGTAATAAGTACACATTTGTCAATCTCAAACAATGCATTACTTTCAACAAAATGTTTGATCGTGTGTGGTTTTAAATGACGCGTGTAGCGAGCCTTAACTAATTTTAATAATATTTTATGTTTCTTTAAGACCAATTATCACATAATTTACCTTATTAATAAGAATTAATTTTATAATATTTACGACGATACAGACTCTCACTTAATCAAACAACTTTACGAGTTTTACGACCACAAATTAATGTTAACCCTCTCTTTGCAGGTAACACGCCGATACTATCCTGCTCTCTTGATATCCTGGTACTCTGTTCCCGTAAGCGTGTGTATAAATCACGCTTAATCCCGTGACGTCACGCCGCGCCGGGCCACCGGGTACTCACATTATATTCCGTAGAATTTTTATTGTATCATTTATTAGATTGTTCACCTTCCCATATTTTATAGCACAATATCTTTTTACTAGTAAGAATTTACTGCTATCGCTGTCTTCAAAGGTTTTTGAAGGTAAAAGTTAGTTACTGTAAATTACATTACTGTTGTGTAATAAAAATGTCATAACGACGCGACGCCGCGAAAGAAATAGTGGTAATTGTGACAATCGGGAAAACAATTTAGGAATAATCATTTAGCTAACATTTTTTATTCAGTAAACTTATAGTCCAGTGCTAGTGTCATTTTAGTTCCGTAGAGTATTTTATTAGAAATTTTATTAGTCTTTTATTATAGTGTATTATACGTACGTGAATCTGGTTTTCTCTTTATGGTTTCTTCTCCTCCCTTTTATAAAACTTTGATAACCTACTTTAGTTTTAACCCATTGATATTTTACATGATTGCTTAAGTAATTATTTGCCTTGTGGCATTAACACAAAAATGTGCAAAACTTTATTGTGGTTTTAAATCAAAGCCAAATGCATGTTATTTGTTGCTTCCGATCCAATCCTACATGTCACAAGTACTAAACCCTACATAATCTGAGTAGGCACTAGGCCTACTGCATACAGTGGACAATCGTCATTGAATTCGTATGAATGCGAATATATGACAATGCGGCGCTGTCCCTGACCACTATAGCAAGCGGTGGGCGGCGGAAGGGTTATCAGCGTGGAAGTCCGCTCCAATACTCCATATCGCGGCGCCGAGTGATCAATATCGTTTTTTTTTTGCTAGGTATATTTTACTAGTTAAAAACGTCGAAAATGCGAATTCTAGGACCAAAAACTTAGAAACCAGGGTAAAGATAACGGAATTTGAATTTTGGTATTGAGTAAATACCAAAATTCAGCGGGTTTCGGAAATCAGTCAAAAACTATTTATCCTTGGAGAAGGACTTTATTCCCGTCTTGAATTTGAACCCGACAAAATATTATTTAGTTTTTAAAAGTGACAGGTTATCAAAACAAAAGCAATTTGAATACCGCCTCCCTTTCAACAATGTTTCTCTCAAAACTTCAAACTTCTCACAATTGATTTAAATACGGAAGCTCTAACTCATAAACTATAAATAAATTAGAAGGACATTTGACTAAGGAGTTAGAAAACTTAAAAAATAAAGTGTTAAAGGATGAAACGGATGAAAAGGATCTTTTTATATCACCCCCGGCTTCTGAGAAGGAAATGCCACCGTATCCCTTTGAGAGCATTCAATTAAGCGTGAATGGATTCATAATATACGCTTTTTTTGGTCAAAAATAGACCAACCTCTTGACATATCTGTTGGAGATAATTTTCCAGTTTACTAAATTATTTGAACTTGAATATTTTTTGTGGTGTTCTCTCTGCCTGGTTAAACGTGCAAAAATGTATTTTGTCACCTTGGTAAACATACGATACACCAACACCTAGGCTTTGAACCTGTTTTGGCAAAGCGTCCTTACATCATCAGCCTAGACATTTCCCAACTATATTAGTGTCGGCTTCCGGTCTAACCGGATGCAGCTGAATACCAGTATTTTACTGTCTACCTGACCTCCAGAACCCACTTAGTACAGTTGGGTAATATGATATCTCTTGGGAAGACTGGTTGTCAGACTTTCGGGCCACGGACTACCTGTAACGACCATCAAAGATCTACAAATGACAGCCGGGACCATCGGCTTTCCGAGCAAAAAATTCAAAATCAAAATCAAAGCTTTTATTTCAAGTAGGCCCGTTACAGGCACTTTTGAACTGTCGAAACAAAGACAACAATGAAATTTAGCTACAGTCCCAGTCACAAGGCATAAAAACTGTGAAAGTACTGTAGTTGCCCATTCCCTAACGTAGATCTCTATGGAGAAGAACGGGCAAGAAACTCCATGGACACTCTTTTAAATCAGAATATTTTTACAAAACCTTGGTTACATCATTCATGTTTAGATGGTACATTATGTGAGAGCGATGTAGCAAGATGTGCACGTTAAAAGTGTCCATAGTAAAAACAAGGAAAAGAACAATTCAAAAAATAAAATAATTAATTCAAATAAGCCGTGGCAACCAAGAGATGACCAGTCACAACTGACAGCGCCCGTTCACGAACATGACGCATGTATCAGCACCATTCAACTCAACCATTTTGAAGGGAACTAACTGATCCGACACACGCGCCACCATCAGCGAGACATTTGAGTGAGCATGACATACACTTAACCGCCAGGGCAAATTCAAGTCATAAAAAAAAAAAAAAAAATGACGTAGGTTATCAACGAAGGATAGCTTTCTATTACATAGTACTCACATAATATGGGCTATGCGGTTATATAATACCAAAAGAAATTGAATCTATACAATGCAAAGATAGTTGTACAATCTTCAGCAGCTCCAACAATACTATTTAATGCTATCCATTAATCAGTTTATGCGCCCCTGTCCATGTGGAGCAGGACCGGCATTGAGCCAAGCATTTTTATCAGAGATATAATCGTCCAACTTGTAATATGCTTGCTTACATAGTGTGCGTTTAATGCATGATTTAAATTTCGTCTCATTCAGTTCAAGAATACTTTGTGGAATTTTATTATAGCATCTTAAACAGTACCCCATGAAAGATGAGTCTACTTTAGCGAGTCTGAAGCCCGGCTGAACTAATTGGTCTCTAGTTCTCGTACTGTAATTGTGTCTGTCACCTCTTTTATTAAAAAGATGTAGATTTTTTCTAACGTACATTATGTTTTCGTAGATGTATTGACAATGTACCGTCATGATTTTGATTTCCTTAAACAGTTCCCTTAGAGAATCGCGCCTACGAAGATTATATATGGCTCTGATGGCTCTTTTTTGCAGAATAAATATAGACTCAATGTCTGCAGCCCGTCCCCATAACAGAATGCCATAAGACATTATACTATGAAAGTAACTAAAATAGACCAGTCTAGCGGTATCTACATCAGAAAATTGACGGATTTTTCTAACAGCATATGCTGCTGAACTTAGGCGCCCCGCAAGAGATTTCAAATGAGAACCCCATTGTAGCCTTGAATCAAGCGTAAGCCCCAGGAAAACGGTTTTATCTACGAATTCAAGTTTCTCTTTATTCAATAGTATATCACACTCGTTACTTTTAACATTTGGTAAAGCAAATCTTATGCATTTCGTTTTTTTTTCATTTAATACTAAATTGTTTGCTGTGAACCAATTATGGACCTGAAGTAGGGCATTATTTACGTCATCTAGATTTTGGGCCCGTCTATTTATCTTAAAAATTAGAGAAGTGTCATCAGCAAATAACACCATATTTTGAGGTTGGTTTTTCAATAAATAGGGTAGATCGTTTATATATACTAGAAAGAGGAAAGGACCCAATATTGAGCCTTGCGGAACCCCCATTTTTACTTTTAAACCCTGTGAATTAACACCATTTATTTGAACATATTGTTGTCTATCACTTAAATAAGATTTTACCAAACTAAGTGCAAGTTTACCTAGTCCGTAATGCTCAAGTTTCAAAAGCAATGTGTCGTGATTTACGCAATCAAATGCTTTGGAGAGGTCACAAAATATTCCTATTGCGTCTTGGGATGCTTCCCACGCAGAAAATATGTGCTTTAATAAGGTTACCGGCGTCAGTTGTACAACGTCCCTTAGTGAAACCAAACTGTTGGTCGTGTAAGATTCTGTTGGTGTTAAAATGATTGAGCATTTGATTAAGCATTACTTTTTCAAACACCTTGCTAAAAACTGGCAACACGGATACAGGTCTATAATTATTAGTATCTTTACTATCCCCGGATTTGAAAAGAGGTATGACTTTACTGTATTTCATTAAATCAGGGAAAACTCCTTGGTCTACACACAAATTAAAAATTAAAGCTAAGTATGGTGCTACAGTCTCAACTATGGATGTACAAACTTTGATAGACATTCCCCAAAGATCTTCGGTCAGTTTGACTTTTATTTGCCGGAAAGCTTTAATAACTATCATAGGGTTTATGTGTTTAAATTTAAATTCAGCCGGGCAGCCAGACACATTCGCCTTTAATAAACCAATTGCTACTTCAGGAGAGGAATTAAGAGACTCCGTAGTTTTTAACGGTATATCGGTAAAAAAATTCACAAATTCTTGAGCTACTTCCTGATTAGAGCTTTTAGGACCACATGCTGTATCTAAGGTGTAGCTAGTGTTACGTATTTTCTTCCTGTTAGTCTCGTTATTTATGACTTTCCAAACTGTCTTTATTTTATTTTCTGCTGTTTTGATCTTGTTGCTAATGTGCAGGGCTTTGGCAACCTTGCATGTATTTCTAAAAATGTTTGAATACTTAGCAACATACTTATTAAAAGTTTCAGTGTTTATATAAGATTTAAGGTCATAAAGCTCAAATAGTCTTTCCCTACTTTTTCTGATACCTCTAGTTGCCCAATCACTAAATATAAATTTAGGGCAAATACTTTTTGTCTTCTTTTCAAAAGTTTTGTTGTATTCAGTGTGAACTATTGAAAAGAAATGATCATACAATTGATTTATATTAATATCGTCCATATGATGGCTCATAACACTTAACTTGTTCTGCAGGGAAATATTATACCTATTTAATTTGCTAGTAGTTATAGGTCTAAATTTAATCTGAACATTTTGCAATGGTGTGTTACACCTATAAGTTACAGTTTGTCCGCTGTGGTCAGACGGCAGGCAATTTACTATGGCTTTATCTAAGTAATCGCAATCGCAGAAAACATTATCTATACAAGTAGCAGAAGATGGAGTGACTCTAGTAGGTTCTATAAAAATGTTGGTCAAGTCAAATGACTTAAAAAGATTTAATAACCGACTGCTATTTGAATTGTCTTCTAAAATATTGATATTGAAATCACCACAAATAATTGTAGATTTATTACTGGCTGCAAGTTTTGCCATGACATCTTCCATTATTGATTCAAATAAGGAAAAGTTTTGATAGTTTGGGGGTCTGTACACACACACAATTACATGCTTATCTAGCTCAACACAGGACAGTTCGACGCAATGTTCAACCGAGAGACCTACTATGTCAATACGTTGTTTATATTTAACACAATTTTTCAAAAGTATTAGGGAACCTCCACGCAGCATAGATTTACGGTTAAAGCAGCTACCAACCGTATAGTTCTCATAATTAATCAGCATTTGGTAATCTTTTAGCCAATGTTCGGTAAAACAAATAATGTCAAACATATTTTTTTCTAAAAACAATTCAATTTCTAATAATTTGGAAGAAATGCCTTGGATATTTTGGTGGAATAATTTTAAGGTGTTCTGCTGAGGCCCTTTTTTACTAACTAATTGAGTGCAAGAAGATACCTTGTTGTTGATAGGTTTAACAATATTGTTAAAGGTACCTTCTTTTGTCTCACTACCTAGTTTAAATTAATATTAATATCTGGAGTGAGCCCCGAGACTCTACTACCAGTGGATTCTACTTGAGAATCATCTATAATTACGCATGGATCCTCCGATTTACAGTTATTATAAAAATGTTTATTAGTATGATTACTAATAGTCGCGGTGTTAATAATATAACTAAACTTAGACATACTATTTATGTCTGTGTGAATATTATAAGCTAATAGCCTAGCTATTTTCTGTCTACATCTAATTGGTAGATACACCTTACCCCGTGTCGACTTAAGTTTATCAACAATAGTGTTGATATCCAGATATATAAGTCTGTCACTATAGTGACCTACTAAGAAATGTACATGCTTATTTAACATATGTATGTAATTGTTTTTTCTACTACTTAAATTTTTAAAATATGGAAAAGCACACAATATGATCTTACTACAGCTTAACTTTAACAACTCTGATACATAGTCGGTGATGTCTTCCTTTTTAATATTTGAACTATTTCCAACACATATAGTAATGGTGGTATTAGGATTACAAACATTATTTATTACCGAAGCCATGACCTGTTTGTAGGTTGACCCGGGCGTGCAATAATTTTGGGTACAATAACTAAGGTTATTACTGATTAATTTACCTAGCCCTCTACCTATACCATCAGAGAACATAACTGAATGATAACAATTTTTACTATCAGGTGATACAAAATGACTAATCTCAGGCTGTACTACTTGTGACTCATGAAAAGTAATGACAGGGATTGCATCTGGGTTGATGGTGCAGTCCTGAGCGCTCATAGCTTGGGACGGGTCCTCCGTTGCCTCAGGCTGGAGGGCATCAAGACTGGGTTCACTCCTACAAGTACAATGAGTGTTGCTGAGAGTCAGCAAGTCCACTTTGTCTACTAACTCATTAGTGGCTAGAATATGCTCCTTAATTTGGTTGCTAGACATATCATATTTATTATATAATGATTTTAGTGACTTATTCAGTGCCTCAATTTCAGATTGTAAGCGCTGAGTGTCTATTTCATAAATATTTATACTATCTTCCAATTTAATCTGATAGTTATTTAATCTATTCACAAGATAAACACGTTCTTTCCTTAATTGAATATTTTTGGAATAGTGCTTTTGTTGTTTCTTGTATTTATTAATTTTTTTAATGATTTTATTCAATCTTGCATATTTCTTAATTTTATTTTTACTAGTTTTATGGTACGAATTATGTTTCAGTAAGGAGTCCTCTGTGAGGTCTATTGTTAATATGGAATTAGGGTTGCAATTTGTATTTGCTAATTCATTGTACAAGTGTTCAGTTTCTATAGCCTGAGTATGATCCTGTTCCTGTTTCAAATTTAAAAGTTTTACATTAGCATAATTTAATTCATCCTCTAGGTCCCTAACTTTACACAAAGCCTCCTCATACAAGTTGCTACAGTTGTTAAACCCATCCGTAATCACCCTTAGCTGATCCCGTTCATTGACAACATTCAAGTAATCCTGATGAAGGTCTACTAGCTCCCGTTTTAAGCTGGAGTTTTTGCTATTGACGTTATTGACCTCCTCCTCACTGTCCTCTATCTCCTGTAACAGTTGTTGACATTGGAGTTTTGAGTCCTTCAGTTCTTGGAGGGCCGTTCTCAATTTTAACTCCATATCCTGAGCAGTAGCCTTACGTGTCATCACAGGCATGATTTCTGGATTGGGTACTGAAAATTGGAAATAAGGAAACGGTGAGAACTAATAGAATAGATCAATGTTAGAAAATTTAGAAATTAAAGGGGGAAATAAACAGGGAAAAAGTTTGTGTTACTCAAAGAAATGAGGTAGGCTGCTATACTAGCTTGACAAAATTGATATTATCTAACTGAATGTTCAATTTATTACTATAATAAGATTTTCTTATCTAAGAATTTAACTTTTTTTTATAAGTGGGTAGATTGCCTAGAATGAAAACTTAGAATTTTAAAGTACTTTTACTTCAAGACGTTAATAAAATAACTATCACGAACGTTATATTTAATTAATATTGAAAAGACTGATGTAAACAAAGTTTAAATAGTTAAAGTTTTACTTTTTACGAACTGACATTTGACAACAAAGCGATTTTGAAACAATACTGGGTACCTACTAAATTCACAAAAAAAGAATTATTATTATTTAAATACGATTGTGTGCTATTATAATATAAAAGTAAACAAATACTCCCCGTATATATCCGTGTAATTCCGTAGTTAGACCGTCAGCTGTTGTTGTTTATAGGTTACCGGTAATGTCGTATAACCGAATACTTTATGAACTATCAGGAAAACAATTTTCCTAGGTATTTACACATTTAAAATACGTTATCACATTTAATTACACCATAATACAACCTAATTTCTAATTAAAATTAATTTTTAAACACGGAACAAAAACTTGACATTTCAATCGGGCAGTGTTGCCATCCAAAGTGTCAGTGAGCCACGGCGGAAAGCGCGCGGGCGGTATGTAATGGTTGGTAACCCATCCATGGACCAACCTAGGCAAACACGGCTTAACCTAGAGATCGACCCGAGCAGCTGTTATCATTTAGCGACGAGCTCCTCTCCGCTCGTCCTTACTTGACTGTAACCGTTTAATAACGCTTCAATTGCTATAGACCGTCATGAGGGTAACCGAGCTAACAATCTTAAACAAAGGCTGAATATTTTTTCTTACTTTGCATAAGTTTGTCCCCAACAACCTAAATTACACCAGCCTAAATTACACTACAAAGTTACTTCTAAATTAAATTCATTTTCTTTACGGTCCATTGCATAATAAGTTCTTTGGTATGATGTGAGTTTTACTTCAACAAATACATGGCCCAGTCTAACATCAAACGTCTTAGTACATCAGCCGGCAATAATATTTGCTCCTAACAAACCGAAACTAATTGCTTGGCGTTGTTTCTGGACTAATTAGTAATTACTGGATAATTGCCATATTATTATTCGTTCTACTCTCCCGTCAGTGTCGGTAAATTGTGCTTCATAATCTATATTTTGTAGCATTGTCCACAATACATTTTTCATCCACTGTCACTTTTAAATACACCATTCAAATTCATCATTGTCTCCAAAATCTGACAATTTATTATCCATTATTATAACTACACAGTCCAACTCGTTTGAAAGTGAGATTAAAATTAATAAAATCCTAACAAAGATCCCAGATAAAATACCAAAACGTTTTAACTATTACTTTAACTTAATTACAGCACGTTCTCAGTTTTTTGTAAGTGTCGAATTTTATTTTTGTCCAAATCTCCGAAACTCTACGCAACAGAATCCCGAGGGGTTGGATTAAAATAACTCGTTTTCATCTTCTTTTTAACATTTGATCCTAAGTAGCGGTTGCCAGGGTGCTCAAAGATTTGTATCTGTTAATGTGAATATGCTTTTTGTAATGCACCGTGAAGATGAAACTGATAGCGACGTATCTCATAGAAAACTGATTTTGAAACTTTATCGGCGGTAATTGGAAGTTAAGTCGAAAACAATAAGTGTAACGGTATGTCGTCGGACGCATTATATTATACAAAAATATCGAATCGTTTTTAGAGCAGTTGTAAAAGATATCACGATAGTAAAGGGTTAACACACTGAAAAATGATCTGCGTGTTCATCACTGTTAGGTTAAATAAAAAGTAAACATGTCACATTGTCAGTTCAAATGAATCTCATAAACAGCAACATTCTTATTTTGGTATTATTTTCATCAGCTGCTTGTAAACTCGGTGTAACATGCGTGTTACGTGTAAAGATCTCCTCTCGCGATATCACTCCGTACAAGGGTTACATGACTACACATGATAGTGCGCGCGTGTGCGGTTGCCGCGGCCGTCTCGGTTAGCGATACTACTCCAAGATTACGCGCTTCGAGGGCTGACTATTATATCTTCTGAGTTCTGCTGCCCTGGTACTGCGGGTGACGTAATAGTTTCTTTGCATATATTATCTTCGTCACAAGAATTCATGATAGTTTTGGAATAGGGTAGTTGGGAAATTATATCCCGCGCGATTGTAGGAAAACTTCGTAGCGTGGGAATTTAATCGCTTTTGATCTAAAGCGCGCAATGCTGCCTTGAAAGTTGAAACTAATATGAATTGTATTAAACTAACATTAATTCATTGATTTAATTATTTCCTTTGTCATTTCCTGTATGATGTTGGCTATTAAATGCACTCAAAAAGATTTGAAGTTAATTAACAAAAAATCTTCTGAGATTCATCCTATTATGAAATGGTGGTATTTTTGTTCGGAGTCATCAGAACCTAGGAACAGTAGGAACTACCGGTTAATAAGCTAAAAATCTCCTTTTAACACGAGAATCTTGTTTCAGCAACATCCATCCTTACCACTGTCATAAAATTACGCGGTATCCATTATGTAATTTGCGGTAAACGAACACATCAAGTTCTGCTAATTTGATCTTCTCTCTCCAATTTACAAAGTTATAGACCTGTTGCTGTAACAAAAATACGTTTAGGCACAGCATAACGTAACACTAACTTACATGGATGTATATAAAGAGGACTAATATGGGAGTAAAAGTACCCCACAGTAGATTGATGGGCGCAAACCATAGATATAATATACAATTCTATGGGCGCAACTAACGTAGAAGGACTTGTAAAGTTTGCCTTGTGTAATGTTTTGACAGTTATCAATCTTGATCTTGCCCCATAATCATAATGTGAGTCGGTGTAGCATAAAGTTGAATTTTCCTATTGTTTTAAGCAAATTAGGTAGCTAATATCACTTATTTTAGGCCTAAATTGAGTTAATTGAGACATAACTTTTCAGAGTGAGGCTAAAAGTTTATGGTAAGTCATTTGTTTTGGAGACTTTATGGATGACGAGTTTTTGTTGTTTTAAGATAAACATATAATTATCCTATGCCGTTCAGCAATAGCGTAGTTTTCTATCAGTCAAAGGTTTTTTGAAATTAGATGAGCAGTTTCGTGGATTACTTCCCACATCCAAACTTACAAACTTAACGTCTTAATTTTATAAAATTTGTAAAGATTGAAAATCACAGGTAAGCTCAAGATAATTGTGTCTTTATAAGTTTATAACTCATTTGAGCTCATGAATTTGTGACAACTTACAGACATTCTGTAAAGAGACAGACAAATTCTTAGCTGTGGAATTAAAAAAAACAGTAAAAAAGGAGTCAAAAGATTACCGTACAATACGAACCTGTGAGTTGTAAACGTATGAAGGCCATAAACCTGTAATTTTATGCTTTAAATTTAAAAAGACAGTCTGCGGACATTAGCTACGCACGGTTGACCTTCAAGGGCTGTCAAATTTGATAAATTCTGTAAGATATTGAGAAAACTTGGCAGTTTTCTCAATATTTATAGAGTTTCTTCTTGCAAATGTTTAGTTTCATCAATTTAGAATTTTCCACAAGTTTTCCAGGAGGTTTCTGAAACTTATACAATAGTTTATAGTTTTAGTCTACCTTTTAATTTTTAAAAAGTGTCATTTTTTGTATCCTTCTCATAATTTTAAACAACCACCTAAAATTACCTTCTCGTATGTTACTTCATCAGGTTTCCAAAGTATTTAGTTTTTGTAAATCCGATGCACCAAAAATTTTGGAAGTTTTCTTTCACCTTATTATATTTAGAAAAATATATGATCAAATAACTAGTTATGAATTATTATGGATGTCATTAGGTATCCGGCGGCGCTAATAAAAGTGACGTTGCATTTTTAAGCCAGTAGGCGGTACCAGGAGAGCATTATCACGCGGCACGTCTCATCGCTTTCATCAGTATACGAGTAGGCTACGCTTATGAGCGTAGTCCTGAAGATAGGGACCCTAAATGTAACATAGTCTACAGATTGAAACGGATGCATTTATAGGAGAGTAATGACTTCGCCATAGAATGTCTTTCCCTTTCCCTTCATCTTTCTTGACGTTCGATCGGACTTGTCGTGCAATTAAGAAATTAGACAGTTTCTTATTTGTACGACAAGTAAGTCAGTCAGAGCATGCTAGAAAGGTACGAGTAGAATGTATTCTTTTTCAGACAGATACATTACATGTCAAAAACTCCATAATAGCTTGTGTTTTGAGAATAATGAAGTTATTTTCAGCGTTAATTTGCCACGCCTAAACTACTAGATATTGAAGCAAAACTTTGTTTTTCTCTGCTGTGGATTTTCTCTTCTTATTTAAGGCTAAACCCACATAACGTAACAACCTTATAGCCAGTCTCCTAGCCTACAAGGGCCAGTTAATAACCCGGGCGTGTCTCGCCAGTCTTGCCGGCTGACGTAATTACCTCTTTATTGCTGAAATATATTACGGCCAGCCCTCAAGCCCATGTCCCTTGGGGTGACTGCACTCCTGGTAAAAAGAGCAAGGAACCCTCAGGGGGTTATGTAATCAAGATGCAAATGTCAATTTGAATTTAGTGTAATTGCAAGTTAACGATTTTACAATCGTGGGCCTTTATTTTTTCCGTGTTTTGGGATCAAACATTAAAATTTCTGAAGTATTTATTAAGCCTATGTCGATTTGTAGAATGCAGTCTTAAGTTTATTGAATGAAAGGCATAAATAATGTCATTAAGTAGGTAATTGTTTAAAAACACCTAAATTGGTTGAATTAGCTAATGAGTTTGGGCGCAGATAATGCCGTGGCCGTCTTTAGTAAAGGTAGGTCACGTTTGACACAGGAGGGCAAGAGCAGTTTCTAACCATGTATAGTCTAGAGTCGCGTTCCAAACGGTCGTCAAGCCTTGTGGAGCTTCGTCTACGAAAACTGCACTTTGCTAACTGTATCAACGAAAATCACTAAGTAACTTTTCAGGAGAAAATACTTTTCATTCACTTTTGTTTGTTTATCAGCTCAAAAATATTATATTTACTGAAAAAGTTTCTAAATCACAACACCTCGAATTCCACATAACTGTTTAGATAGTTATGTCGAATTCGAGGTGTGAGTTTTGTTTACACACGCCCCTGTCCATCGCGTGCCGTAGTCGCGTGCCAAATAAACGATACGACACGCCAGGTAACCAGGGCCTCAATTCTGCTATTTTTATAAAATTCGACATTCCAACACGATCCCATTGTCATTTTGCTTAAAGTTCGTAATCTGCTAAATTCATAATGGTCGATCATTGGTCGGTCAGTGGTCTCGTAATAGAATTGTGTTATAATGACATTGTAGTATTGCCATTATTATAAAATTCCTTGGTAGAAATGATTTTCGAAAAACTACTACTAAATTTGAACATCTATTCATGTGAGATTTTATTTATATATATTTTTACATATTATTTATTAGTATTATAAGCAATCTGAAGTAGTAAGAAGTTCGTAAATAGCAAAAAAACATTAAATTTATGTTATGTTTAGCTGTCAAAGTCAAATGTGACATTACTTTGACGTTTATCTGTTTATTTATTTCTAGCAGCCGGTGTTTTGTTATGTTTTTACATTTAAGTGTTTTTATTAGATTTTTGTTTGTATATTTAAATTCCCTTTAGAGAGAAGCCTATATTTATTGATTTTATACAAAATGGTGCTAATTGAGCAAATTTCGACTCTTGGCCCCTGCAGCCGCACCAATGAAGGGCGAAGTTCATCGAAACGATATTGTATGAAGTGCGCCCAATTTTTAAATTGGGTATCGGTGGACTGCCCCAATAAAACGCCGGCAGAGTGGCGCACATAAGTAAGTAAGTTTATTATAAGTACTTTAGTTCTAAGTACAATGAATATAAGAGTAAAATGTTAAAGAAAATTAAATCACAGAAGAGTCACATAAGTGCAACAGGTTACTCATTGTATGTAGTACCTACAAACATACCCACAATAAGTATTAAGGAGCATTGAAAACAATACAATAAAAATTAATATAACCCCTCCAGCTAAGTTTAAAACCTTTGTTAGGTGTAGACTCACATCAGTAGTACATTGGGCAGAATTTGACATCTTGATTGTAACTCAGATCAGATACTGAGCGCTAGGTTACACATCCTATTGAAGTGTTGTAACTATTGTATTAAAGTTAAATTTGTTTTCATAGAAACTCCGCAGAATTATAATGTCATCAGATTCTGAGTCTGACTAATGTTTTCTAAAGTATGCAAGAGGTTTTGTCAGATTATTAAAAGATAAATGAAATCTATTTAAGGAGGAGTCTATGTCCAGCAGTGGATTCCAAATGGCTGTAATGATAAATGAAACAGTGTTTATAAAAATAGTATTAATTTATTTTAAATCATATTTAGTACAATACTGTGGATCTGTAAAAAAGAATTAAATCATTTTAATAATAATTAGAGCATTTTCGCACTTCACTAGAATATTGAGGTGGGTTTACATTACATATCTGCTAATTTAATTTATGTATTTCTCCACAGTCTGTCAACAAGAGCCTGCTGCAGTGCCCGACCTTCAAGAAGATCCCGATTCACCCTTTGATGGTCTTGATGATTAGGTGCTGCTTAATTATTTTCCTCCTAAATTAAAAGACTGATTAGTGATTAATGACATGACTGTTATTATTTTCATTATATATAGTAAAATTTGTTATTTGTTTTTGAAATGATGATTAAAATATTATGATAATTTAACTTGGATTTGTTTTATTATTTAAATGATTTTCACATTTTTCAATTGGCTTGAAAGTCAACTTAAATATTGTTAAATAAATATTTAGTTTATGATAAATAAAAAGTAATTTAAATGTTGATTTTTTAACATAGTAGTAGTATCATTTAAAATTCCAACTTCATTATATTCCAAAATAATGAAATAGAAATCACATACCTATTGCAAGCCGAAGTGCTTCTGCATAAACTTCATCAGGCAGGTGGCAACGGTGCTCTTGCCATGTTTGCAATATTGTGCAATATGCAACATGCATTCACAATCTTGCCTGCAGTTGTTGGTCTATAACGTAAAGCATGTGCTGCAACGCTGCAAGCAAACACCTGCAAAAAATAAATTTACTTTTATACAACCCCATTTTACTGAACGTCTTATTACTTTTATATACTCACTGTTCTTGACATATAGGTACAAGAACTGTTGCATCTAAAGTTCTATAACAAGAAATTCATTCAATACCTCTCTAATGCCTGTTACTTCATTAATTGCTCCTGATACAGTAATTTGTGAAACATTATGGAGGGCAATCTGTCCAATCAAATTTTGGTAGGACCCTGATGCATAAAATGCAAGTGCTATTAGAATCTGCAATAAAAAATATAACATTAATCAACCTATTTCGTGTATATAGCTATAGAATAATAAATCAATGTCAAATTCAGTTTTCTCACCTTCATTTCTGCCGTTACGCTATCGTTTCGGCGCGGTCTGGCCATAAGGGGAATGAGTTCTTTAATTAACCCCCTTACTGAATCCTTTCAAAGGCGAAAAGTTTTTACAAATTCCGCCTCGGGTATATCATGGGTTCGTATTCATTCTCGTCAAGTTATGGGCCCGACGACGTCTTCTGCATTCCACCCATCTTCTTTATCTAACATCCACTGCGTTGGCTAGCTCGAGAATACATTGTCTCCATTCAATATTCCACAAACACTTTACTCGTAACTAAATAAAAGCAATGACTGCACGATGACGTTCTAATGGTAGGTCAGTGATCAAAGGAACTGTCAAAATTTTAGCAGATTACCGCCTAAGTCAGTCATTCATTTGTCATTATGTACAAGATTACCATTCTATGCCATTTCTTTCAATGGACTGTCAGTGGTTGACCATTGGAAAGTCATAATGACGCCATTATATTAGTAGATTACCAAACTTGTCAAAATCAACAATTATGAAATCAATGACAGACCATTCTGACACTATTGTAATAGCAGAATCGGGCCCCAGAACGCATGCGTTAACACGGCTGCCATTGTAACTGGACCTCCCCACCCTTCCCAACTAACTTACTTCTCAAATATCGAAGGGTCCACGCTGCAGTGGGGGGGTTCTTTCTAAATTGGTTTACGAATTACGGGACAGGTAGGAGGCAGGTGGACCGTGGGACGCATGCGTCAGCCGCCAGGTAAGCTTGCTAGCAGCCTCCCGATATCTCCTGGTATCCTGGTAGGCGGCTGGCATCTTGCCACAGGTATGATCCCAAGGAACAGGTGATAAGGCTCTCACATGGACCTCAGTGATGACCCTACGTGTGAATCTTACACCTGTGGACATGACTCATGAATATTTTTGATAACATTATTGTAGTTGATTTTCTAAGCGAAATTGAACTTTATGGCTAAAGAAATATGACTCTTTACGAAAAAAATGCTACGTGCTCTTTTTGTTGTCACAAAATGAAAAATGCTTATAACACAAAAAAGCATTCTGCTTTCATAAACATTTCTACTCATAATATTTGTTTGGTAAAATAACTAAAGATATTTATTCTAGTTGCAGTTACTGAGCATTAAAAATTCATCGTGTGGCAAAGAAACCATTTCTCAGATTTGTTACGTCTGTCTTACGCGCATTGTGAGTGACAGGACGTCAAAATAAATTGATATACCGCGCCATTCGAACGCTAGCATTGAACTTCTCGGCAGATAAGTACTTCACGACATGATTTATTACTTTAGAGTGTAAAGTAAATAGTCTAATATCTGCTCGACATTTTATCCGTCAATATACCATGTCTGCAGAAAATAACAAGTCGTTAATCTATCTACAAGGAACTTGGTTTATATTTTGCGGATAAGGACCAACAATATAAAGTTTCTGGGTCCTTTGTCCCCAAGCTAACTAAGTTATTCAAAATCTTTAGCTTACTATAATAACTCAATCATCTACCCGAATATCTTGCAGAACGAATTCAATATTGCTGTTCACAAGACTATAATCTTGAACAAGCTGAATTTATTAAAGATGCAGTGGTAATGTCTTTATAATAACAATATTAGCATAAAGATTTAAGTTGCCAGTCACTATACTAACGATGGACTCTGGTTACGGTGACGAGATGAGCGGTTAGGTTATTTTGGGCAAATCCCTGTTTCTTAGCGATTTTTGAAATCGTCGTTACCAAATACACAAGAGGTAAGTACATTGTATCTTAAAGTCGAACGATTTTTGATATGTTAAGCCTTATAGCATACTCGTAGCATAGTATAAGTAATATTAGTCCTTTTTGTAAATATATTTTGATTTGTTCTATATCTACGTAGTAGTTAGCTTTAATTCGTTGATGTATTTATTTATTTTGCTTTTTAGGGTTCCGTACCCAAAGGGTAAAACGGGACCCTATTACTAAGACTTCACTGTCTGTCTGTCTGTCTGTCTCCAGGCTGTATCTCATAAACCGTGATAGCTAGAAAGCTGAAATTTTCACAAATGATGTATTACTATTGCCGCTATAACAACAAATACTAAAAATTAAAAAAAAAATAAATATTAAGGGGGGCTCCCATACAACCGATATGATTTTTTGCCGTTTTTATAGATAATGGTACGGAACCCTTCGTGCGCGAGTACGACTCGCACTTGGCCAGTTTTTAGATTAAATGAGTACCTAATTTCTATGCTAACGAGATAATAACTCCCACAATATCTTTATCTTTAAAGAAAACGCATAAAGTAGTTCATCGTAAAATATCTACCTAAGTACTTGTGGCCGTCACAATCAAGTAGTCATGAAACTTTGCAAGAGCTACCTTGTCGTTAGCTACAATCAAAAATCAAAAAACTTCGCATCGTGTAATATCAAGCCAAGTCTCCATCCAACACTATTTCATTACTAAAATGCTCATCAAAAAATCTATTATTACTATGTAATGACCCTAACCCTTTCGCGGCGCGCCGTAGTTTTTACGGAACCACACACAGACTCTTTAGACCTCCCGAGAAGAGGGACGTGCCTCTGCAGGGTTAACTAATGACGACGGCAAAAAATGAACAGGTTGAATGGTGACTGAATTTTAGGTATTATTTTTATGGCCATTTTATTTAAAGTGACTGGCATCGAAATTGGAGGTTGAATGGATTGAAGGGCTTCGTAATTCGTAGCATCATAAAATGAAATCTTATAAAAGAAATCAGCGCCAATTAATACATCAGATTAAGCAATCAAAGTGTAAAGGAAGTACCATAATAGCAAAACGAATTAGGATTGGACCGATTAGAAAAAGTTGATGAAGAAAAAAATAAATGCAGTCATCATTTCATCACCCTTGTTTCAAAACGGTAATAAAATCCTAATAACCATTTTGTTGAACAATAAAGAAATGCGTAAAACTGCAGAGATGATCCGTGAAAAGCAATAGCCGTAAAAGTCAAAGTGAAGATAAAGATAAAACAATAAATCTAACGCTAATAGACCGACTGGAAAGAAAAATAGCAGACAAACTAGATGCAAATAACTCATGAAAACTATATTACCTAGACATTTTTACGACCGCAATGTAATAGTTTAAAATGTGTTATAAAAGTAAAACCAAAATCAAGGGAAGAAGACCGAGAGAGAAAAGATGTAACGCAACCTATTCCTGTTAGTCAAAAGCACAAATCCAAAGAAAAACACTGATAAAAATGGTGATCGATCTTTTAAAATTAATCTCATTGTCACGAAAGGAAACACTATATTGAAATACAGAGTATACTTCATATTTCATGAAATCATGAAGTCACGCTTTGTTCAGAAAAAGAATGAGTGCGTTTCGTTATGCCGCTCGACGCTCCCATAAAAGTGCGTGATCTTACTGCGTGAAGTTTTCACAATAAGTAAATATAATGATTCATCATTATCTCCTGTACAAATGTCGCCGAACAATAAGCTATTGACCTCATAAACGAAACAAAGAAGTTCAAGTTCCTGATATCTAGTATCCCGGTCCTGGGTTCGATGCCCGACTCAGTCAACTGTTACGGCGCGGTACTAATTGATTAGAGCCATCAAATTTGTCTAGACTTGTCTACCCGTGACCTATCTAGGTCCGCTTAAATTAGATATCATTAGGGTTCCTTGAAATGCTAAGAAGATCGTTTGAATTATACTTACTACAACTACAGAATATCTATTCGCATCGAAGTAACATGTAGCACTCTTTAGTATTGTCGTGTTTTTGAAATTAGATGAGTAGTTACGGAGATAACCTATCTACCATTCAAACTAACAAAAGTTATCTCTTTATAATAATAGTTAACAATAAGTCCGAATTAGATTAAAATCATCACGATTTGCACAAAAACTCTCTGACAGTTTTCTGTCTTGAGTTTACTGATAGGAATCAACCTTTTCTAGCTTTTTAGATCCAGCTACATGTCTTTTATAAAATCAATATTCCTAAAAGCCTTAACTTATTCAATAGATTCAATCTTGTCGATATCATTCATGCATCCCCTTTACATGCATCAGAAATTCAAATCAATACACACGCATAATGCAATGGCGCTTCTCATAAATAAATCATATATTCAGTAGATATTTTTTACTGTTGTAAGTTAACATAGTTTATCCTCATTCTCCTGCCCTTGACACAATTAAAACTTGAAGCTCAAAAAGAACTCAAAACTTGAGCTTTGAGTGCGAATGTCCATAAAAGTAAAGTCTTTAAGTAAAGTATGCAATACGTGAAAGACGGTGTGGGTAGAAAGTGTGTGACCACTGAGATACCGACTGATAAAGAAATATGGAAGTAGACCTGCTGCGTAGACCAAAATAAGTTAACATAGTTTTATAATTGCCATGAACTATCTATTGTTCGTCTTTATCAACCATGTACAGAATTCTCACAGCAATTGTCAAATTGATTAATTTTATCCGCTACAAGAAAACACGACGTTAAACCGCAGGAACGGCTCCCAATCTCTTCTATTAAATTGTCTATTTTGCTGTTCCTAGTTCCTACTTTAAATTACTAGGGTGTGTCACGAAGATGTCTTTAATTGGATAGAAAACCGCTTCTGATCTGTCTTTTATCTTGCGAATTATTTTTTTTCCTCGTCCTTTCTTTCAATCACGATTGTTTTTGTCTTTTCATGGAGTGTTTTTTACTAAGACCTGATTTATCTTTAAAATGTATTATCCAAATTCATCATTACTGGAATTTGGCATCCTTGTTGTGATTGGCTTGTTTTTATGAGAAAACTAGCGTGTTGAAAATTAAGTACAAACATTACAAAACCATAAATTGCACTTACGATATGCAAACACACCGCGTTTGCACTTAGTTCCTAATGTAATTCAAGCTTCTATTCAAACGTTGACTCACCATACAAGCGGTTAAATTAATATTTTTACTAACCAAAAGCTTGTTTACACATACATCATTATGCGGCGGTTCTTGATCAAAAGACCGTTGTTCTCACTGATAGTTACAATTTATTACCCTGCTTTGGCCCTCCAACGTGAAAGAATTCCATTACTCTAACAGTTATACAACTTTCATCGGGTTCTTATATTCGACGAGCAATGTATACTTAAACTTGTAAACGCTGGTCGGTATCTTTCGGCCGTGTAGACAGATATTTAGATCTAAATAGATGGCCGTGGGAGGCGGTGCTTTAAAGAAAGTGGGAGCCATAAGTGGACAATTAGATGGTTTACTAACACATAACAAACGCCGCTTCATTAGTCTAGTTTAGGACTTCAGTAATGACGTCATTCATGAGCTCAGGCTTTGTATTGTACCCACGTGCAAATACTAAGTGTCAATTTATCATCCATATAGGTAGCAACAACGACTTCTAGGTCATACATGGTTCTGAACGCTAAGTGTCAAAATTGAATGAGTGCCAAATCATTTTGGTGACTCCTTACAGTTTATTGGATGATTGGATTATTTGTATTGTTACTTATCCTTGTTTTGACAGTTTGAATTGTTTGTTTAACTACTAGTTCTCGTTAAGGATCTTTACTTGGAAAAAGTTGCATTGACCTAGTTGATACCTATTTTAGAACGCCAGTAACTTTGTGTGCATGTTTAATGACGATTCACTCTCATCCAATTAAGATGCTAAAAGTGGGTCAGTACTGGGCATTATTTGCTCTTCAGAGTTGCTTAGCAACCGTTTGGTGTAATAATTTTGCTAGTTCTTGGTGCCTAGTTTCTGCAAAGCAAAATACTGAAAATAAACAGAAAATTGCCCATTCGATCTTGAAACGCAAGAACCAGGGCGGCATAACTCCAAAGATCACCATTCCATGTCAATTAGCACGCAATCTAGAACGATAAAAGTAATAACAGTCTCCGAAATAGTCAACCTATTTTCGTGAGTGACTATACAATAGCGGTTATGGGTCGTAAATCAATTTGTTAGTGCTTTCAGACAGTTTCAGACTAAGCTAGGCTGAGACCTAATTCCCATGTGGAATTAATAATGGTACCTAAATTGCAATTAATATGTTATGCTTGTGTGTCATACAGCATACTAGACATTAGCGAACGCATCTGGTACAAGCTTGTGTTACTAATCCGTCTGGATAGTAGTTGGGTGGTCTGGGATACAATAGTTTACGTCATAATTAATTAAGCTTCATCTACTAGTGTCTAGTTTATCGCAAATTATCGTCAGGAAGCTGTCATGAATGTCACTAATGCACATAATGGGTATAAAAGTATCCTTAACGAAGCCGAAAGGCACTTGTTCTCCCCGTCATTGCAAATATTTTTTGGGAACCCCAATATATCTGTTACTAGAAGGTAGTAACAGATATATTGGGGTCAAAGTTCCAAGTTATTCACAAGTTTTTGTTATGACCCATCCACTCCCTCTCACAGAGAGTAAGTCTAACATTATTAGCATGCACGTGTAGTCTAAGTGGTTATGTAGTTTTTCTAGCTTTTTTAGTCCTCGCGTCGTCTGCATTAAAGACCACGCACCTCATATGATACTAAAATTGCTACGAATACCACGTCCTTAAATCTTTATAGCCAGAGGGCGCGTTTAATGTACTTGAGTCCATTAATATACGAAATTACAGTGTTGACCGTAATTGGATAGCAAAAGAGCTTTTTATAAAATCCAGACTTTGATGTAGACCTACAACTTTTAACTTAGTTTTTGATCTAAAAACAATGTAGTTCTAATTTAGGTCCTGACTTATAGCGTATAAGGATCCCCATTTATCTTCATCAATCTTCTACCCAGTTTAGGATTTGGATTCATTAGGTTGGGTTCTATTAATAACTCAATCAGGCTCCACATTTTTGTGGTAGCTATTAATGAAGCTTGTTGACCTTTAGTTCTCGTTAACATGGTAACAGCAGCGCTCATTGGTATGTTCTGTTTGGTATTTCTATTTTTATAATAGGGTCATGGAACTATTGAGTACAAAATAAGGTTATATTTAGAGACACCACTGATGAAATAGAAGGAACAAACATTGTTAATACAAGTTGCAAAAATGCGAAAGAGATTTTCGATTTGAAAGTGCCCACCTAGCCAGTGCCGGCGTTAGGGGGGGGGGGGGCGCGATGGGGCGACGGCCCAGGGTGACAAATTCTGGGGGGCGCCAAGGTCTGGAGTTGGAGTCTCTGGCCTCCCCTGGTGCAAACCCTCAAAACTGTGCTCTACGCTCTGTGCATACTTATGCATATTTTTTATTGAGATTTTTTTTAGATGGATTTTTTACATTGACGTTAAAGGAAAGATGAAATTCTTAATATACGTTCACATTGGTTCTGCAAAAAATTTTCACTTTACAATGATTTCCTTAAGTGGGCGCCACAATATTCTTGCTCGGGGCGTCAGTGGCCCTAACTCCGCCACTGCACCTAGCCTTACCAAGACTCCAAAGGATATAGATGATAACAATACAATACAAAACTTCAATAACCCGTCACCTTTAGACGCCGTGAAAACTGAAAGGTTAAGTTCAAATAAACTCGCTTTCCAATCTAAAATTAAGATAGAAATTATCCTTTAAGCTTACCCTGTAACATAATTGTGTATTGTAAACGTTATCGGCAATTTCATCAGTTCTCTCATTGTGTCGATTCAGCAACAATATATGCACTGAACAATGTACTGTAGGTGGTATGTGTTGAAACAAAGTATAAGAACAGAATAGACAAATCCATAGAATAAAAAAGTATATAGAAGCGAAACTTCGGTAGCAAAGCAAACCCAATGTCTGTTTCGATAGTTAGCCACCATCATCTTATCAGATGAAAGATAACCACAGCCGGACATTGCCCCTAAGCATCTTCACATCGAACATGCCTTTGCTTCTCGCATCCGCCAATTTCCCGTGACCTTCATCAGTTCATTGGTCCACCTTGTTCCAGCCTACGCCTTTCAGCACGCTGTCGCCACTCCAGAATATTTCTTCGTTCTTTCTGAATCTGTTCACTTACTAAGAAAGACAAGATAATAAAGGTATCTTTTGCATTCGCAGTCTGGGTTGTAAGGTACTACGATACTCGTTGGCCCTGTTTCTGCATTGACATTTGTACAAAAGAAAGCACTAGAGTTTCGCTTCTATTCAGTACATCTTTGGCAAAACCTGCATAAGTAGTAACTTCTACGAATAACGGGATACTGTCACGATGTCCCGGTAAACTTGTGTATGTGCTATGTCTGTGGCTATTTCGTTTTTGCATAACATTGATGTGCTGCATTTGGAATTCGGATACAAATCCGATGAACAAACTAATTTACTGAAGAAATGTTAATAATATTGTTAAAAATTCAGTAATTTTGTTTCATAATACGTTTCACAAAAAGGTAGGAAACTCGTAAACGCTAACTAACGTTGCTAACCGTGGAGTTAATAGAAGTAAAATATTATCTCCTTAAAATAACAATCAATATAATAAATACCCTGTGGCCCCAATATAAGTTAAACCTAATTTCACGACACTTATAAATCAATACTACAAAAATAGTCATAGCTTTAATACATAAAACGTTTTTGGACATCACCCACACACGTATCGCCGCACCCGACTTTCACAACTTGTGTTTCTAAGAGAATCTAAGAGACTTCGCACACTGCAAAAATTATATGGCAGATTTTGCAGTGCAGGATTAGTCGTTATTGCGATTCTTGTATGGCCAGACAAAAGATGTCCACTGTGAGACATATGGCAACACTTCCTGGAATTTCATGGACAAGTTCCATGAAGTTCTTTCCATAGAGATCAATTCTCTAAAACGTATCGAAAACCAAGAACTTCTAGGACTACTTGACCGATTCCTTGTCAAACCATAAGTGCCTGTAAATGGTTTAATGTAACAAATGATTTGAATTTGAGGTTAAATAGACTTCTTTCGCCTGTGTGTGCAAGCATACTAGCAATCATACTATATAGTATGATTGCTAGTAAGCTTGCACACACAGGTTTTTAAATAATCCGAGCGAGCTAATCTGTACTTGACAAGAAGGTAGGTACTGTAGTACAGTGTACATCAAAATCGCATAACCTATCTTGTTAGTTGGTGTATACCAAGTCCAACTGACAACGAAGTACCTACTTCTTTCAGCTCATCTTGGCTATCAACGAGCTCTGCAGTGGCATTATGACAGTTTTTAACAAAATCGGTCGATGAACTATCTGTAATGACGTGAATCAAGTCCTATTTCTAATGCTAATCGTCATAATTGCCGCCTACATAAAAATGTAATATATATGTCACCGTCCGAATTTGGGGGTTTGGTACTTATCTTTTATTATGATTTGCTTAACGAGTGTAATAAACTATTGGGCGGAATCTTATTTTCTTTTATGGCGCCGTGATATTTTCGCACGCAGATTATATCTTGACTTTGGGAGCGGATAGCTTTGAAATACAAAATAATTTGATGACGTAGTGATATTTTTTAAGTTTTAGCATCCAAACGCCATCCACAAAATTGAATTAGCCTTGTCCCACTGACGATCCCTTACACGTATTTCTAGAAACGGCTGAACATTTATACTCTTGAATGTTGTGTCCTCCTTCTCTTTATCTACCCTTCTTCAATCATCACCAGGATCACTAAACAGGGTACTGTAAGACATCTTTCTCCCAAGTCCCACCGGTCAAGTAGATACATCCACATCATAAAAACTTTACCACTCCATCGTAAAAGTCGTGAACACGTCTCGACATACAGATAGACGTATTGACAATTGTCCCGATAATAAAATCGAAAGTTGGACATCTGTTCCATTTTATATCGATCATAATAGTATAGAAGATGTTATTCATTTTATACCCGGTTTTATATGGCTCGAAACGAGTCGCTAATGTACCAATTAACTATGTATATTTCAATGATTATAAAATACTTAGGTAGTATAGTTTTAATTTTCTATTAAGTATTAAACTCGCAACTCATAGCTAATTTGAACTTTGTGTCGAACCATTTCGAACACTTCGCATTGCACCGATCCCAAGTAACCCCGACACGGGATAAAGGCACGAAGATGATGAGACGATTGATGACAAAATATGACATAGAACTATAACAAAGGCACTAAGTTTGGCACATTGTTGCATTTTGCCTTGACTAGCAGCGCCATCTTGAACTGCGAACTTAAACTGGTCAATACGATTTAACAACGAATAAAGAATTGTCAAATCAAAATTTTCAGTTCATTACTCATAAAAGCATACGGATATGGGACATCGATTTACACAAAAATAAAAAGAAATCGTAACTCTACTTTTACTTTAGAACGTAGTAGCTCTGGTAACTGTAATTACAAATCAGAGAAACTATTAGTATCTGAAACACTTTATCTCATTCTATCTGAATGAATTACCCATGTTTATTTTATAGTACGAAACTAGCTGGGTCTTCTAATTACATAATATCTAATAGTTTTGGCAATGTTAGTGTATTTTCCTAAAACACATAAACACTGTGTTCCTGTTCAGCAGAGCAATGACTTGTGCTGTCGTTTATCTGAAGAAGCTATGAATTTCAGTAGTAAATTGTACTAAAGACGGGTTTTTGAATGAGCTTACAACTGCAGTGCAAAAGTTACGCAAAATTTGATCGTAACTGCAATAATCTTCGTCTTGTTCTACCTTCATCTCCATGAGCCGTCAGCTCAATATCTAATACACCGAACTTCCAGTTATACGTTTTTCGCACAATCTTTTTCATCCTTGGTTTAAATACATAGTAACGGTTGAGAATAGTACAATTATTGTTTAGTTTATTATTGTTTAGTTTTGCGTCTGCTTTCTTTGAAGATTTTAGTGCGAATTCGCAGGGCGTTTTTACGATCATTGCGGCCCTAAGCCAGCTATTCGCGTAGTTTCGCAAAAAGTAAACACTGGATGTAATTTCTATTTATTTTTCACGGCCTTTTATATCTTTATCAAACAGTGTTCATTGATTATATTGTGTTAAATGAAACAAACTTTATTTCGTTCATATTTTTTTTTCTGTTTGACTCTGAGATGCTTTTGAGGCTTAGGAGGGAAATAAAGCAATAGAAATAGCAAACCTCGCCATTATTCAGCCAGTTGTCTTTGCAATCATTATTTAATGCTTTTTGCGGAACCTAGCAACCATTCACGGAATGACTAGAATATTTCTAGACAGCCTTAATACCATGTCAAATCAAACAAAATCTCTCAAGTTGTATCGAACTAAGTGATGACTAATTCGTTTCCAAAGTCTTTATCCATTTGATTTGTCATACCATACCATGCAACACTACCAAATGGCTTCGGGGCAATATTCTCATAGATTTGCGACCGTGTTTTATGTTCTGGTCTATAACGTAAGTCGGAACGTTAACCTCTAGTTCGTGGGTGCATGCGTAGGAAAACTAAAAATCTGGATAAGCAATCAATCAACGCCTTTAGACGAACGGATGTAGGGCTGACCAATCTGCTTTCGGTTTTGAATTTCCTTTTTTTACTGTAACTATGTAGGAGGTTGTATTATCTGTTATTGTTACTAAGTGGTTAACTTAAACATATTGCTTTGTTTATTCAACATCTATTTAAATGTCATGTAAAACAAATAGCCTCACTGTCAGTCTATCTGTCAGTTGTTACGTTTTGTTCTAGTCGTAAAAAACGTTTTCCTCATCATTTAAAAGATTTCAAAGTAGGTTGTTAACGGTTGTTAACCCTAGTTTTTCACTTAGAGCTGCTAGTGAAAGATAGATTTTAGGTTAAAAAATAGATTCAACAATATTTATTAATGGCTCACACGCATGTCTGCACTGTTTTCAACCGATACACAATTTACGCCATGTTTAATGTTTCTCTTTATAGTTACGTGATTCAGCTATGTGAATATAAGCAGGTGTAAGTATTAAATGGTTTATTGCTATGACTAATAGTCAGTTACTAAGGCTATTTTATACTTACATTATAGGCAGAGGATTAATTAACCTACGATGATTTGGAAAGAGTGTATAAATCTGTTATTCTTGGCACAACTTAAGTTTTTTACACCCGGCCACATCAAATTAGAAAGATTGATCTAGGTATTATTTTGGTTAACAGGGAGCCGGAAGCTCGGTGTCATCACTGCGTCCATTGTCTGGAGGACACGGCGCGGCATACGCTGGCTGAGTGTGACGCATGGGAGGAGCCGCGCCGTGTCCTCGTAACAGAAGTGGGAACCGACCTGTCGCTGCCGGCTGTCGCTCGCGCGATGGTCGGGAGCGCAGAGTCGTGGGATGCGGTGATCTCCTCCTGTGAAACGGTCATCTCACAGAAGGAGGCTGCGGAGAGGTTGAGGAACTTCGTCGCGCGCGCCCCTGTTGGCGTTGCGGGGGGAGTACACCTCAATCCCCCCGCAGACGTGGGCCGGCACTAGCCGGGAATCGTGGAAGGTGCACTGTTCCCATGATCCCCGGTGCAAGTGTAGACCGGGGTGATTTTTAGTCGGTTGGAGTCCGACAGACCCGCGCGGACATCCACGTGGATTTTCCACCCCGGGAACAAAAAAAAGGGTTTTAGTTTGGTTGGCTAAATGATAAGAAACGAAGGTTAAAGCCAATAATATGCCAGTCGGTGGACATCCCTTCGAAGTAGTATCCAAAATATAACTTTACCCAAAAACGATATTCCATTCCGCGGCCGTCATAATCTTTGTAACAATGACCTCATCAGTCCAAAAGCGATTTTGCGTGCGACACCATGATGATGAGTGCGTCCAACGCAGACTAGGTAATACGATTAAGTACTTCACTTCATAATGTGAATTAAATTGAATGACAACCTTTTTGAAGCAGATTTGAATACGCTTACAAGACAACTTATTACTGCTTTAATTCGACAGTGTAGATGAATGTTCTTTCAAAATCAGATTTTGTCACCTGTTGTTATGAATGTGCATTTGGAGATAACGGTGATAGGAAACTTAGACAAAACTAAATAGGTTTTAAAGTTATTGGAAAGAGTTCGTATTGTAAATGAATTGGGCGTTGCAGATAGTAGCAAAACTTGACAAGTGGATATCTGTAGGTGCCGAGACAATGGCATGTAGGTGTTTGCATACATGGGAGCATTTTGTCATAGCCACTTTTATCATTTTTGCTACTACTAGATGAGATACGTCGGTGATAAAAATGTATGGAAGAATAATACATCCGGGTTCATGGAAGATACAAAAGATATGGAAAATACGATTCGTCCAAATCTAGCAGGGACACAATATAATCATAGAAGGATTAATACCCAACATACTGTACAGTATAAGTTTGTTGATCATATTGACGAATTAGGTATCAACAAATTAGGCATAAAAGCATAACAACAAGCAAGTTCTAATCTGTCGGCTTTCTCTAATAAAAAGCTCATAATTACAGCTGTCTTCCTAACTCAAACGTATAGCCAAGCAAAGATTATGGAGATTAATATCAGCTGAGTTCTTAGCGAAAGCCATTAATAGTAATTGTCTCGATTAAGCCGCGTGTCTCAGTGTATGTACCTAATTAGTCAATCGATGTCAACGTTATTATAATCAAAAGAACAATTAGCAAATTCTGAGGACGTTGACACTTCGTTAATCTCATGGATGAACCAGATGCTGACTGAAAAAATTGTTGCCGTGCGAAGTCATAGCTGATGTTGTATTTTTAGACAATGTTTATTTAATTAATTAAAAGGAATTTATTTATCCACGCATTCGATGGTACATACAAGATCTACTCGGTCACAAAAATATGTTTTGGTAGATATGAAAAGTATTTGTGCAGAAGAAAATGTTATTTTAATATGACTACTCCTGTAGTGTGACAGCCTAGCATGTAAGAAAAACCGAAAAAAATTGTAAAACAAGAGAACTTAATTAATTAAAAAATAAAATTTAATAAATTACTCACTTTTATAAACTTCAGTTAGTAAATTCCATTTGACTGTCTGTTAAGTCTTAAGATACAGGCAGCCTAGTTTAAGAGCCAGGGTTCATATTTGTGTATGCATGCTTCTTGTAGACGTAAACTTTCTGTGCATAAAAAGCTATTTTATTTCTGTTTATTGTATTCTGCCTGTTTTGAACTGTGATGTTACTTGGAAAATAAACAAGTTTATAATTATATTATTAATTATTATTATTAAATATTCAAAAAATATATACAGTTGACAATAGTGTGGATAGCAGGGGCGGGTTGCTGAGCCGGAATGCGCCATTGAACTAAATCCATGTCTGTCTAGCAATATAGTTTCTGCTATTTATTTAATGTCATTCGTTGCTCCGCAGTCAGGCCAAGCAGAAGTGTTTCGAAGCTTGCTTGTGTACCCTAATGGGTTGAAAGCTTTCGATGGACAGTGTAAACATAATTGTTTGCTGGGTCAACGAGGAACATACTGTGAGCAAATATGTACGTACGAAACTCCATGATTTGCATTTCCAAAGCAAAACGCTCAAAATTTTTGACTAGCTTTTATATTTTTTTTTAACGATCTACTATTCTTAGTAAAACTACAAAGGATATATTATATGCTAGTGATAGACACACAGTTTGAACTGTCAACTGACTTGGCTTCCATTCTGACCAAATACGCCTATCAGCGCCATCTACAATTAAAAAAATCGCTACTAAAAAAATGTCTAGCTCCGAACTTTTTAATCGATCGAACATCGCGATTATCTAACTGTTATTTTTAGAGTATCGCTGTGCGAATGCTAATCGTCTGTTCGCAGACGCGCCGGCGTCGGCGCCGCGGGCGGTCGGCTACCTATGTCGGAAGCGGTGCGCGCGCAGCGCATCGGAATCGCACCTCTTTACATACCTAATTTAACTTTTGTCACTCCAATCTTTTATGTTCGGAGACATATACAATATACACATACTTACAATAATTTACAAGTTACTAAAAAGACTAAAATAATAAGTGCACCTTTTTATTATTATTTGAGTATTTTTATTGAATTGTAAATTGTAAGTATATTTATCACCAGGAAAGATAGACTTCTAGAAATAATGTAATAGCTTTTAATGGCAAACTATTGACAGATTTTAAGAGCTTTCAATTGACGTTATTAGAAATAGCTGACAGCTGCATTAGTATTCTGCTTTCTTTATAAGTATAGCTGCATTCCAATCTTCGACGTGTAAGTGCACTCTTCTGAAGGTTAATTGCAAATAACTGTTGACATATTAATCACTATCTGTACAACTACAGTCTTATAGTCTAATTGGGAGTCTCTTTGTAAAGTTGGTTAAGATACGTAAAACAAAACGTTGGTCCTTTGAAACGAACAGGACAACCCATCTATACCCAATTAAGGTTTTTGACGCTGAAGTTCTACTAGTTTTAGTACCCATCCACCAAAAAAAAAAAGGTACTTTAATTTCCGAATACTGTCTGGGAGTTTTTTCTTGTCTAGAAAAAACTCCCAGACAGTTTTTTAAAACCAATTCTCATTCTTTAACATCTAATCACAATAACTCTACGGCAAAAGCTTTTGCATACAAACTGTTAACTACCCACATTCGATTCATTTGTTCACTTCAAGCAGACAATAGAGTGTCAATGTATGTACTTATTAATATTCGATAGGGGACAAGACTCCGATGAAATTTATGATAGTTTATTATTAGGTGTAGTGTCATAGTGATATCATGGCGAAATTAAATGTATGCGCCTGTGGCGGTCTCTGCCGCACGTACATGTAAATGATGCTTAACGGTTACTTTATTGCGCAGGAGTCGTGTTGCAAATGTCTAAGTTAGCAATGGTGTCTGAATTGCATTGGGATTGTTCTAGTGTTTTATTGTTTTGATGACATGTTTATTGTTTTAAATCACGAAGTATAGTGGTGGCCCGCGGGTAAAAGGACCATGAAATTGCATATTATTTTATAAGCTTATAACGCCATACGTTGAACTACGCTGAATAGCTTTAGAGCTCTGAAAACGCGAACTGGCTGTGAACACGCGTGGTCTTCAAAGAAAGTTCTTTTTGTTTGTAAAAAGGCCTAGCTTATTATTAATTCGCCCCCAAGCCACCCTATACATAAAAATAAACGCATTCGTACAGTACGAATGCGTTTCCAAAGTTAACAAGCACACTTCATATAAACCATTAGAAATTTCGTAAGCTTTTAAAATATCAGATAGTGGCATTACTTTAGTTCTTCTAAAGCCGGACTATGCCATAGTCAGCACATACTTTCCCATGTTCAAAATTACACACACCGAATAATGTCCTGAACAAGTAAACTTTCTCAGGTCCACCACCAGTCCATCAGCTTACAGCTAATTGACAGCAGCGTGTCGGACGGATGCCGCGTCATTACGTGCGGTGTCGGATGCCGTGGCCGACACTGACAATTTATTATACCCAGCTGATTAGTAGGAAGTGGTGTCGGATGTCGGGATGTTACTGTTAGTCCTGTTCAATCTTGGAGGATACGGGAAAATGATCCTTTTGGATACATTTTACAGCTTTAATCAAGCTTGATGAAGTATAGACGGGGTGTAAATTGTAATAAAAGATCCTTTAGGAATAACGACAGTTATCGCTCAACGGTGCACGCGTAGGATCTAGACAGATTGTGCTTTATCAGGGAAACGAATAACAGAAAACTCTATGTTGATTAGTTAGAAGTGGTATCGGATGTCGGGATGTTGGTGTTAGTACTGTTCAACCTTGGATGATATGGAAAAATGGCACTTTTGAATACATTATACAGCTTTAGACAAACTAGGGGTGCAATAAAAGAGCTTTTAAGAATGAACATTATAGTTACACTTATCGTTCACCTGGTGCTCTATAACCTAGACCAAGAACAAGTAACAAATCAGCGATAACGATGACGGAAAGTCCACAATGTACTTAAGCTACCGATAAACTAATGCCAAACCTGTTGAAACTCGTTGTAGGAAATCGAAGTGCGTTTTTTACTTTAGTAAAAAATCTCAACAATTCCTAGCAAACTCACTAAGATTTAACTGACACCAAACGAGGAAGTCTCACTTAAAAACACCTGAGCACTAGGCTATACAAATACAACAAACTAATCAAAGAAAGGTGACAGCACACAACCACGACATACAACCTAAGTATTGCATAACTAGGTACTAGTTACCAACTGCCTGTGCAACTACCGGACAACTAACAGCCACTGTTTGTTGGCGGTCGTTTGTTTTGAACACAATGTTAATAGTAACTGGTGTTATGTTCATCTGTTATGTTTAAATGTTAGACACTTGACGCAACAGTTCTTGCCAAAAATGATAGGTGTTGTGACGAAGCTATATTGCATTTATATTAGCAGCATACAGCAGCTTTTAGTTTTATTTCAAATATAACATCATATAAACTAATGATTAGCTTACCTTTCATAATGATGCTGCTCACGAACTGCTCAAGAATCTTGTCTTATATAACACTAGTCTGTTGCCTAGCTGTCCAATTCAAAGATTCTACTTATTCCAATTCTCACAAAGAGAACGATCACGCCTTTGCGTGGTATTGATGACGTTTTTACAAACATTAGACCATGGTCCAGGTCCTTTGCCCTTTAGAAAATTTATTTACCAAGTTTTACAGATGAAACCGGCCGGTGTAAAGTCCGCCGCATTGCTTTGGTTCTTTACTAAAACACGATTGATTCTGACATGACTTTAGTGTAGGTCTTTGTTCTAACAAATCATGCGCGTGCGACTGTTTATTGGCAAAGATCGAAGCTCTTCGCGGCTCCCTTTGAGTTAGAGTGTTCACCTTAGGTACTGTTTACACTTCTCGTAATTCATCGGTATTTGTTTAGCAGTTACAAAAAATTCTTGGCAGAAATGAAAGGAACTTGTTAACCGACTTCAATTTGTTAGATTGTTTATTTTAACATTCTTTACAAAATCATAAACTACGTAGGTACGGAGGAAAAAAGATTTTCTGTTTCTTAAATAATTCATCTCTTGATTACAGTAGTAATCCGTGAAGATACTTAGATAACTCCCATAATTTTCCTAGCCATTTTCTCCACTATGTTGACCTCAACATTGACTGGCGGAGGAGCCTTCAGTCACCTCAGCCTTCAGTCTAACCAGCTGCAGGTGAACACCTGAATGTTTGTGGAGCGAACAACCCAGTTTAGTATTTGGCAACACCCATGGATAGGAAACAGGAAAAGAGACATATTAATTTCGAAATATCTAGCTAATAAGTTCTCTAAAATATAAAAGGAAAAAAAACTCTCTTCGCCACACTTATGTGCGCAAGCATACTTACCCGGACAAGTGTATGTACAGTTTGACCTCCTTCGGATATTTGGTTTGCCTAATTCGAGGACCTAAAAAGCAAAACAATACCTGCATATTATTATTATTCGCCCCACATCAATGCACTTCGCTTATCATATTACAAAATAATCAATA
The DNA here is from genome assembly GCA_950022335.1 of Eurois occulta. Taxonomy (NCBI): domain Eukaryota; kingdom Metazoa; phylum Arthropoda; class Insecta; order Lepidoptera; family Noctuidae; genus Eurois; species Eurois occulta. The sequence goes on from OX465497.1 coordinate 14,330,346, forward strand.
CCGAATTGGATATACGCATAGCGGCCGGATGCCATCGTCTTAACACCGTATTACTGACACTTAGCTGGGTCTATGAATCATTATTGATATGTAATTGTGCATTCGTGTCATACGATGGGCGCATTTGCATCGTAATATTCAAATTATTCAGACTCAGGCAGCCTTGGTAGCCTAACTTGTGATTGCCAGGACCATAGTATTAAGGAAGTTGGTCCTTTTAAGATTGACCTTCCAATCCTTAATGTTCAGAGATGATGATTTATGTTAGGTACACTACTGTTGATCCAGACGTAAGATAGGATAGACTTAATTTTGGCTGTCAATTTCTGAATCTTATCAATGATTGTATCATTCAACGTTGTTGCTATAGACTTGAGCTCAGAGGAGTGTAAAGAAACGGTGTGTCTTAGAATGAAAAAGAGCAAATGTCACGCTATTATAGTTAATAGGTTATTCATTTCTTGACCTCCAGCACCTTCAATTTACGTATTTTCATATTCAGTAAAACGAATGTGGTAATACACATCAATGCAAATCCACAACCCATCTGGCACCAACCAAAGCTCTAAACCAAAACATTTCAATAGCACATAACACTTTTATTACCGAACCATTATGCAGACTAATTAACAGTATTAAAGAGCAATGATACGTTATTCCGACTCTGATTACTTTCGTGTTAATTAAACCGATGTAACTTGGTTACTGTCGGTTTATGAGGGAAGAGCCTTTGTTCGGCCACAGAGGGTAATTAACTCTTCGCTTTCATCACGGTCCCAAGGACCAATGTCCCGTGGGACTCACTTCAGCTTCGAATGCGTGAGTCATGAAAGTTGCGCGGACTGAGTTTGTTATATGATACGTGTTGTCATATTTGCGGTACTACATCCTTTTTATTTTAGTTAGAGGAATGTAAGGTTGTGCGAGGACCTCATTCCTTATCCAGGAGTAATGACAGTTTTGGTACATTTTGTATACTGCGTATAGTCCGGCGATTCCTAGTAAGGTGCAGATAATGAACATCACGATACTAATGTTCGATAAATGGTACTCCTGCATAGATGCCGTATTTGAACCACCCGATGCACTTTGTGATATAAAAACGTCCTCTTTTTCTATATTTGACCGGCACATTTTTTATAAGTAAGTATATTAACCCACTTTTAAAGACCAAACAAAATCACTTCTACCAAAGTCCAATAAATTAAGTGACGCGACCGAACTCGGCACCCGTCTCAGATGGCAGGGTCGCCATGTAAGGTTGTCAGTTCGGGAAGATGAGTAAAACAAGTGCCTTCATTGGAACCTCATATATTACTGCACTTAGAGCACGTACAATCGTTAATATATATTGATTCTTAATACTACAATACACATGAGCACACATACATAAGTCTTACACACTACAGGAATTACATGTGGGGTGGTGGCGAAAAATATGAATAATCTAAAGATAGCTGGGCTGGAACATAGTAAAAGCTCCTGATTCTCCGTTTGCGCTTTTGATAGGAATAGGATTTTCAAACCTAGTAACTACCTCATTGGAAAAATAACAGTCGTTTAGTCCATAAAATAATAATACAATTGAAACAGATGGTGTTGATACTAAGTACTTGAGTACAAGAAAACCAGTGTTTCTCAAAAAAAAAAAAAATAGTAAACTTGATGATTTTTTGGAGAAGTAATTCGGTAGATTAAAGCACATTGTGAGGAGGATAGTTTAAAATTGGGCTCATCTAATAAGGCAAATCTTCAACAGTCCCAAAAATCGCTGACCTCTTCTAACTCACTCTATTACATAATAGAGATGTTATCAATGCCAGCCCAAAGGTACAGTTAGAGGCCCGTGAGTCCTTTATCGACGAATTCTATCGACGTTTCGGTGTTCGGCAGACGACACCGAAGATGAACGCGTCGATTAAACTTTTATTTACATACCATTACGCCTTATAATTGGTCTTTTGGACTGTACTTAGATGTTCGAAGTCGATAAATATGTTATTTTCGTTTGAATCCGATAGTTACTTGGCATCCTTTTTCTTCTCTTCATTTTTATAAAAGCTGTTTGTTATTAAATGAACATTTGTAATTTAAACCCCTGTATTAAGTTGGAAATAAGACTCGGAATGTGGTATTTATCTTAAACTACTTTATTAATTAAATGTAAGTAGACTAGGTGTACTCTTCTTCTTTGTGTGACTTTTTTTTTTAACTTTGCCGCACATTATTAATTTCTCCTGTATCGTGGGTGCTTTTACAAACATTTAAACTCACATACACAAACTGCCGAGTGGCGAGCGGGAATCAAACCCGCCACACGCAACGCAGCGCCAATCGCTCAGCCACTGTGCCAACCGTGCCGTCACTGTCTCGATAGTATTTTAAATTTTTTTGGTCCAAAACTTCGTCACTTTCACGGCGTCGTCGGTGGCACAGAGTATTCCTCAACTAAGTATATTTTTTTATTGTTTCAGATCGCTGCTTCTGGCAGCAATCGTATTAAGTAATTGTATAACATGGACGGCATCGAGGCATCACTACGCACATAATGTAAGTACATTAATACTTGGCAGTTCTATCTTCCTCACAACCTATTCTCATAGCGTGAAATTTTCCATCCAAACTATTCATTCCATATATATTTTATAAATCTGAAAGTTACTCGGTGTGTGAAGATAACATTCGTTTCGCAGGTAGACTATTATCTAGGTTAGGACATGGATACTTTGCATAGCGGTAGTATGTTTCCGTGGGGTAGTTTCAGAACTTACGCGAGCGAAGTCGCTGGTAAAAGATAAGAATAGTCATCTAAACAAACCTGATCCAATTCCCGAGAGCGTCGACCGCCAAACCTTGACACTGGTCCATCCGGAGACCGCGCCCGCGCGATCATACTTTATGACAGTTACAACCGCGGCCAGCCGCCACGGCAATATTTCAATCATCGTACCGCACTCGCGAATGAGAAACTGACGTTTATGCGATCACCAATACATGATTGACGAGTTTCATAAATAAATTCGCAATTTTATATTGTTGTAAGTAATTTAGCAATGTTTTAAAGTGGCTAAGTGGTGTTGGTACTGATATAGATTTATTGGTGGTCGTTTTAGAAATAGATGATAGTTTTTTTTATGGGGCTGCTAATTTAATTTATTTGCCTACGGCTATTTCTAAATGAAGTGAGATGATGCATGCCGCTAGTGGTGTCAAAGATCTTACTTCTGAAAATCATTCAATTAATCAAGATTTTCAGGACGATTTTCGTACATGTAGATAGGAAGTGAATAAAATTGGATTATGAAGATTCATGAACCGAACCGTGTTAACCAAAATCGGAGTGAAAAGGCCAAATTTGAACTAAATGAAACACAATTTATTCCGCCTAAAACTTAAGTTCCCTAAAACAAAAATAGCTAAAAACTAATGGACATGGTCTTATTACAATTACTACGAGTATGTTTCATTGGATTCCGTTGAGAGTGACGGGTATGATGAAGACTCGTGGCGGTCACAGCGTGAGATCATGTGAGCTGACCCGTTTCATTACTTAGGGTTTTACATTTAGGGCTGGCTATTCATTATTTTGCTTATTTATTAACGTACTAACGAAAGAATAAATATGGCTTCACAAAATATAGTATGAAGATACTTTGTTGTCTGCTTGTCTGTCTCTAATAAACAAAAAAGAATTGAAGAGCTTTATTTCTTCATGTAAATCAAGCTAACTACAATTTTTAGGTCCCTGTAATCTCAGGATGATGTAAGAAGTATAAATAGACTCAAAACTTCACATGTTGATATATCAATCTCATCTCCCTCTTCAAAAAACATAATGAATAAGAAGTATTGGTTATCCTTCAAAGTTTTGGTTACCCATGGTTCTATTAACTCACCCGGAAAAATGTCTGACTCAGCCTGCATTCCGATATTTATAGCACAGCTGACAACATTAATATTTAGTGGCTGCATCTTTATGAAGAGCACGTTCTTCTATCAATGCAGACGGGCATAGTTAGAATTTAAGGTACCTGTTGAAAATTAAATAGTCACACTCAACAAAACTATAAAATACAAATACGTTAACTGACAACCCTAATCAAAACTAATAGAAAAACATGAGAATAACCATAAATCTAATCAGGGCTGGCGCCTATCGATGGGTGCGTGCGCGTTTTTCCTCCTCCTTCCTCCTTTTGCCCAGTAAGTACTATTTCTGGATGTATGACTTGATGATCCACATACGGATTTACCATTTCTTAAACTGTTTGTCGTTTGTAATATTTTATTTTCGGTTGATGGATACTGGTTTATAACCGACGCCGGCGCCTGACTATTAGATCATTTGGATCAATTTCATTGTCTTAGACAGTTATTGTAGATGATCGTAAGAGTTGTATCAGATTGTGAGTAACTGACTGACGCCTTGTGGAATCTAAAATTGCTTTCAGAAAGGAATATAACTTTAGTACCTACCCATATAATAATTCACGGTTTATTATTTCTGTTGCATGATATAAGCTACGGCCAATAAGAAGTGTGAATAATTAGTTACCAACTAATTCAAAGCCTCTAACATTGTAACAGTCTAAAGTTCAATCACCATATTTCTTCTTCGCTAACTCGCTTCACTAGAGTAATTAAACCTGAATGGCATTCGTTTCCTGCTGTCAGCTGGACAGGACAGGACAGGTGGCGTTTCGAGTGGGGAAATGAAAACAAACTGTCAACCTGTGACTACACTTCATCAATAAGTACCTTCGCTTAATGCAATTGTGGGCCGGACTTGGAGATAGGTACAGAAAGCCAGTCGCTTTCAATGCCTTGCTACGACTTTCAATTTACGTAAGCCTTTCGGCAGACTTGTAAAGCTAGTAGAATGTCATTAGGTATTGTCTAGGACCTCAGGTGCAAAGTGCTTTTTTAGAAAGGAGTAGAATTGAAGCATAGGTAATTCTCTTCACTGTCTTGTCTCATGAAATAATTTTAGGTTAAATTTAATACACTTGAATCAACTAATTCGCCAAGATCGTGAGCAAGTTTAAGAAGATCTAACTAAGCTTTGTAAACTAGACAAACTTGGCGATGAAGTTGTCTCTAAACGTCTGATAATTTGTTACTCCGCTGTGCAGGAAACTTATTTAAAGGACCCCGAAGGAATTTCCTATAGGAAAAAAGGACGATAACATTTTTCAACTCAAGGGATGAGTTTTGGGGTTTGCTGTCTTCAAAACCCTGCAGTTTAGGCTATGCGTTGGCTAACAGTGAGCGAATGAATTCAATTTGAAACTCAAAATTGCACCTCTTGCATCCCACCCAACTCCGGCCCTATCCCCAAGTGCTTATCACCCGCAGAGCAGCACATTGCAACACTGACGCAGCGTCGGTAATGTACTACAAGTTGTTTATCGTCATAACATTTTACATATACCCAGCGGTGACGCGCGTTTTATTTCTAAGAGCTGTTTCACATCGCGCGTTACTTAATAAACGCGGCGGGTGGCGCGTGTCTAATGTACCCACCATATTCTGTTAAACTATTTTTATGAACTGATTTAGTTTTAACATGTAGTTGTTAATTTTGCTTTTGATCGTTTTATAATACTCTTTTGGACACGTTGCTTTTAGTATGGTGTAATTCAATCGATAAATTATCACGATTGAAATCAAATAAATCTATAGTGAGTACCAGCAAGACTTTCACTTGATGGTCTCATAAGGTGTTAGTTAAAAAAAAAAAAGTTTATTTCGGAACAAAAACACAAGACAAGGTACAAATAAAACGATGGTAGCTGCAAAAGTATAAACTGCAGCGCTGCTGCTGATTTTGTTATCGCTGTGGCTGCGGGACTGTTCGAAAGAGATACCGCGGCCCTGGAACATAAAGGGCAAACGAAGGAACATGGATGGTTTTTAGTCAGTAAAAGTCTGACAATCCCTTCCGCTCCGCCCAGAGCGGGAGGAGTCATTTGATGATTTCCCATCCGAAAAAAAAAAGTTAGTGTAAGTTATTAGTTATCGCTAGGATAGAATGTCATTTTTCCATGCCCTCTGCAGCTATTTAAAGAACTATTTCAAGGGACTTACAAAATTCTTCAACATAGCGTATATGCATGCACGATAATAATACGCGGGCACTACTTTCATCAGTATTTACTTATTTACCTTTATAAAATGTGAACAAGCCTTATCCCCAAGTCAAATCGGAAACACGTACGGCTAGACAGTGCGTTTGTTAGCCCCACGCACCTCGGCTAACAAGACAAGTGTGACCACTCCAACACCGTGGCTTAGGAGCGTTAGGACACGTTATTTATTTGATCAAACCGAAACGTTTCCTACTTCACTACTTTGTGTACGAATTTATTTTGTTTTGTCAACTTTTTGATGTATCCTGTAGAACTTTTAAGCTGTAGAATGTGTGGTAGCATTATTATATTTAGAATTAAACTCAACTTTTTGTCAAAAGTTCAGTTTCAGCAACGTTAATGTAATTTTTTTACGAACGGAATTATATGGGCGCGATAGCCTATCCCGTCTCAAAGGACCAACGAATAATGTGTTAGAGATTGTCGCAAGAACTAATATTTTATTCCTTCTAAGTGTCGGACGTGTTGGGAGAGAAATACGTTCAGTAGGTAGTTATTTGTACCATGTCCGAGCTTTGGTTTACTTTATAAACTTATACAAATGCCTTAGGTCAACAAAAAAATAACAAAATGCTACTTCTGCCATTGTTTTCTAGTCATCATCATTCTTCTGTCCTTACCTCAACTGATTTGGGGTCAACGCAGCATGTCTTTTGGTTTCATACTTCTTAAAAATAAAGATCGTTTGTTCCTATACAATTTTCAAGACGCTATAACTCGAAAACTATAAAGAATCGCGGAACATACATGGGGTATTTTCCGATACCCCTGGGTGTGAGGAATCTATATTTTTTTATGTCACTTTTTGGACTATCCACTATATATTATCATCTTTCACACAGTCCATCCATCGTTTCCTTGTCACTCTCACTAATAATATTTTGTCTTCACCAGGTACACCAACACCGCACCAGACACAGGCGGCAAGGCGCCGGGCTGTACCTACCTGCATCCTACGTCATCCCAGGAGGAGAGGGCTCAGGCCCGTGGGGGGAGTGGGGAGAGGTGTCCCCCTGCTCTAGAACATGTGGAGGAGGCGTCGCTAGTCAAAAGAGGATATGTTTGCAGTATGCATTTCTAAATTAATTAAAGACTTCAAGGTGTTAAGATAATGCAGAATGGAGGAAATTAGTGCCATTGCTTTAATTTAAACCATTATAAATAGATAAAGGATGAAAGTCGTAAAAGACATACCCACGATGTTTAAATTAACATTAGCTGTCACCTGTACGGCTCTTCCCGAGTTAGTCCAGCGGTAAAGCAACCGGGCAGGTTTTTTATTATATGTAGAATTTGGGGAGATTCTAACTGTATTTCCCAATTACGAAAACCTCGGTAAACGCGGAAAAGATAGATTTCAAATATTTTCAGACATAATTTCCTTCAACATAAACTATTTTTACGTTTTCAGGCCAGAAGACCAGTCTCAGTGCAGGGGAGGCGATACAAAGTACTTCTCGTGTCAGACGCAGGACTGTCCTGATGGCTCTGGCGACTTCAGAGCTGAGCAGTGCGCCGAGTTCAACGACAAACTCTTCAGAGGTTTCAAATACAAGTAAGTTACATCCATCTATAAACTCGGTCTTTTCCCCCGCGGTTCAAGAAAAAAAGGTGGAAAAGGCCCATGGAGAAATTAAAGAGAAGCGTCATCACCAGTAAGTTGTGTTGTATTTTGCTCCGATTTTCCAGTAGGTGTACTATATTAAAATGATGAATCAAAGCATTGGAAAGCCCTACATAATATGTATTGGCTTGATTATTATCTATCCAGCGATAATATCATTGGCGAATAAGCCCCGTTTTCTAACCAAAAGTCCGAATAGGACAATCGTTTTCAAGACAATTACATTGGTGTAGGTCGTAGGTAGCACCAATGTAATTGTTTACTACCAACTATTAATAGCGACGTCACTGCACTGATATTCGTATCATCAGTACGAACGCAATATGAACCAAACGTTGTTCACTTTGTTTAAAAATGTAACATTTATGTGATCCTTAGCTGGGTGCCATACACGAAGGCTCCGAATCCTTGCGAGCTGAACTGCATGCCCCATGGAGAGCGGTTCTACTTCCGACACAAAGTGCAGGTCACGGACGGCACCAGGTGTAACGACGAGTCCTTCGACGTCTGCGTCAACGGCAGATGCCAGGTAACATTCTTTAATCCATTTTTTGTTTATTAAATTCATCTTGCACTGTTTGTCCTGTAACCTGTGCACGTGATGACCTATTGACTGCGTCAAAGAGTGGAGATCCGTAGCAAAATTTTGGGCCAAACATAACACTGTGCTTTCAGTATGCTAAGAAAATTAAAATCAATATCTTTATGACTCAGAGGTTACAAATTGCGTGAAGTACCTGACTCTTATGCTAAATGATTTACCTGTGTTAACGTAATGCAAAAAAGTTTAAGTCTTCGTCCAAGATTGTTGATAAAAAACCTGCATCAACAAACATCGTACTGTGCAGGGACTTTAAAGGCCTGCGGAGACGAGGAACTATTTGTCCGCGAACAATTTGCAACAACCAATGGAAAAACAACACAATAACCAATGAACAGGAACGTTCATTTCTATCCGGCGGACACCTCGTCTGCCGGCCCTTAAAAGAATCGAGGGTCTACAATTTTTTTCTGACCTTTATTCAAACGAAAGCAATTAATCCTTATTTTCACCAGCCTGTCGGTTGTGACATGATGCTGAATTCCCCCGCGCGGGAAGACAAGTGTCGGGAGTGCCGAGGGAACGGCGCCAATTGTCGCACCACTGACGGCATCGTCGACTCACAGGATCTCGTGAAAGGTAAATGGCTTACTGAAGGCGACAGATGCACCTAAATTAAAGCGCTCTGTTGGGTTTTCAACGTATGGCTAAAAATGGGCAGACCTATGCCTGTTTTAATAAACTTTTAAATCTTAAATGTTTTTTTTTTAATTTTAGGATACAACGATATTTTGCTGATCCCTGCAGGCTCTACCAGCATTAATATTGGAGAAGTTGCACCTTCAAATAATTATTTGGGTAAGTGTTGATAATAATCTATATCCAAAAGTCATCCAGTAAATGGTTTATTTAAATGCTATGAATTTGAGTATATTGTCCTCCACAAATCCGTGGTGCAAAAGTATGGGTGATGTTTGCAATTCTTCCTCTCAGGGCTGTCGGCCTGTCTGCCAAAACATCTCTGAACAAGATAACTAATAAAAGGGTTTTTCTAAAAACCATTGAATTTCTACAGCGTTAAGAGCTAAGAACGGCACCTACTACCTGAACGGCCATTACCACATCGACTTCCCGAGGACCATCATGATCGCCGGCGCCCTCTGGACCTACGAGCGCAGTCAGCAAGGTTTTGCCGCGCCCGACAAACTGCGGTGCCTGGGACCGACCAATGAACCTCTGTATCTTTCTGTAAGTGGATCATTTCTTTAATTAAGAATTACAGTTTTGCATTTAGTCCATCCTAAAGTTGTGACTACTGAAATGCTATTTTGCCCGTTTCGTCCGGATTGTATTAGGAAAAAAAACTGTTTTTCTTGCATTTAAAACGCGGAAAAATGTTGATATTCTTGGCAGTCTTCAAACAGAACTCTAAGTGATAATTAACTGAGTATGTAACTACCTAATAAAATATCCTCTCTCCTAGCTCCTCCTTCAAGACGAGAACGTGGGGATCCAGTATGAGTACAGCGTACCCAAAAATTCGGCGCCCCCGACCGACAAGCGATACAACTGGGTGCACGAACAGTTCACGCCCTGCAGCGCCACCTGTGGTGGAGGTGAGCAAACTGCGTACTTGTTGTCCTCATAGCTTTTATCATACAAACTACGGCGACCTTTAATGTAGGCAGGCGTCGCTAGGTGCCGTTTTCCCAAAACTCGTTCCTGGACCAAGGAGAAGAATATAATTATCACACAGTACAGTTTAATAAATGTAAATAAAACATGTCATGTTCACAATTCCTGAAGATAAAAATATGATCTTGTACCACAATTTTTTTTCAGCTTATAAACCACTGCTGTGCTGGAAGTTATCAAGTATGCATTTTATGCAGCACAAACTAAAACATTATTCTAAGCTTCAAATATTTGATTTTTAAATAAATAAATAAACTGGCCTTTAAACTTTCCTAGGTTTTCAAACCCGTAACGTGACATGCAGATCAAGAGAAGAACTGGAGATAGTCGACGATAGCTTGTGTGACGAGGGTCTGAAGCCCCCCACCAACCAGTCCTGCAATCCCGACCCCTGCCCCGCGCAGTGGGTGGAAGGACCCTGGGGAGAGTGCTCACAAAGATGCGGCATTGGCGGTGTCCGGTCCAGAGAGGTCACCTGCCAGAAGATTATTGCAAATGGGTAAGCTTTCAGATTATCTCCATGACACGCGTGGTAGAACAATTTTTGATGAAAACTATTTGTTAGACACAGTCTAGCGACGTTGTGCGATGATGCTCATGCATGAGTTGATCGACATTCATCTCCCACCCATGTTTTGTCAGGAGACACGTAAATAAAAGGGCGCTGTAGAATTTTTAACGCTTGGCTCAGTAAGCCGAAAGTTGAATTTCCAGTGGTTATGGTCTCTTGGTATTGGTGAAATCGGGCATAAGAATTCCCTCGTGATTTTGCAAGACAGTACTGCACCTTACAAGGCAAAATCTAAGTTTAAATCAATTAATACCTGACGTAGTCAGAAGCCAGTAAATCTGACTCCAGTCTTGCCATGAAATACCGTGTTACCCAGTTAATGGGTTGTGGAGGTCTGGTAGGCAGCCGCTCTGCGTAAAATACTGGTATTCAGCTAAATCCGGCATGACTGGAAGCCGACCCCAATACAGTTGGGAAAAGGCTAGGCAGATGATGAATACCTGACGTAGTCTTTAAGTGTGTAACTGCATTCACTATTGACTGTTTTCACTAGAACTGTTATTTTGTATGTGCAGTCAAAACTCTATAGTACCGGACAAGGAATGCTTCGACCTACTGGGCCCAAAGCCTGAAGTGTTCCAGAAGTGTAACGAAGATGCTCTCTGCCCAACGTGGTTCATCGGACATTGGAAACCGGTAAGCACAACCTACCTAAAAATACTTATATTCAAATATATACAGGGTTATTTGTAAAACACCAGTAACCTCTTAAGAGGTCATTGTACTCATCATAATGAACATTTTTTACTATGGGACCAAACCTGAAATCGCGAAAAAAAAATCAGCTGTTCCCTACATTTATGATCGATTAACTCGTCAAAATGTAGGGAACAGCTGTTATAGCTGTATAGTAAAAGTTGTTCATGATGAGTACAATGACCTCTTAAGAGGTTACTGGTGTTTTACAAATAACCCTGTATACGCTGTTAAAAATATATTCAATAGCATTCTTTCATTCACGGTGGTAATGCCTTTATTCTATCTTTCTTAAGACATTTTATGTCACTCAATGTTTTTGTTTCAATTTTTTTTGCATGTTACCCCCGTCGCTGTTTAGTTTCAGTCATGTCTGGCAGATAATTCATATGATTGCATATTTTTGTGTACTATATCTCACTCTAAAATAGGCACTTACATAACTATTTTACTTAAGATCGTATTATTTTGCCAGTCCTCGTACTGACTATTTAAAAAGCACCACTGTTGAATCCCAAAGTCCAAATCAACAAACTAAGCAATTGTTTCCCCATCAGTGTGACAAGCTCTGTGACGAGGGTAAGCAGACCAGGCAGGTAGTCTGCTACCAGAAGAAAGATGGTCGCGTTGAAGTGCTGGATGACGAGAGCTGTACTGAGGAGAAACCGGAGCAAGAACAGCCTTGCATGCTCCAGCCTTGTGATGGAATCGACTGGGTCACGTCTAGTTGGTCTGGAGTGAGTTAACGCACATAATTGTTCATAGAATGATAGATGCCTACAATAAGACTTGATCATATTGACAATTTTACATGTTCTCCCTACTGGGAACTTACTAGTTCAAAGGTCTAATACTCAAGGAACTTTCTTGATCGATGTGTAAAAGTGATAGTTAAGTAAGTTAAGTTTTTAATATTATTATGTATTATTTACCCTAGCGTTTAATTAATTGTATATTATATACCACAGTTAATCTGTGAACAGCGTTGTGGGCTACAATATTGTTCAAATGTTATGTGTATCTCTTTTTATACTATATATTATAACTGTTTGCTGTTCATCTTGTATAAAATAAAATATTTGTACTATAGAATCAAGTGATACAAGAAGTATGGAACTTAAAATTAAGAACACAGTTCTTTCACACATGCGCTTTCTCCCATTGCATTGTTACAAGTATGTTCTAAACTAAACATAGTGCATATTGATGAGTAAAATCGCAAGTTTAAGTATCGGACTCTAATTACCAGTCACCCTTTGTAATCTTTACATTACTTATTAGTTTCATTGTTTTTCTGTCTTATCTTACTTTAGATAGATCGATCCTTAGTTCCGCAAATCTTTATTTCTGCTGTATCTAGGTATATGCCAAAAACATCTACTACCACGAATAAGACACCATCACAACAATAAAAATCTATATTTTTCAGTGCGACTCCTGTACCTCGAAAAACCGCACACGATTAGTGGTATGTTCGACGAAAGGCCGACAAGTGCTGAACGAGAGCCTCTGCTCATACCACAACCGTCCTATAGACTTTGAGGAGTGCAAGCCAGAAGAACTGCCAGACTGCGAATTGCAGTGGTACGCCACGCAGTGGGGCAAGGTACGTTGTTTGTGAACATGGATAGATAGAAGTTTATAACTGTTTCATGCATGAAGTACAGAGCGGATTCAGATGAAACACACAACTTAATTAAATTAACTGAAAATCGCCCTTGGAACGTAAATTTCCCAAGGTGGCCGTTTATTTTGTAAAGGAGTATAATATGTTTCTAGCTGTCCTTTTTCATTTACGTCTACCATCTAAGAATTCAGTGCGCCATTAATAGTACGAAAATTTACAAATCCCTTTAAGATAACCTCTCGTTGTTCCCCAACAGTGCTCAGTAAAATGCGGCGAGGGAGTGCAGACTAGGAAAGTGTTCTGTGGCATGTACTACGAAGATAAGACTGGGAGTGGCGTAGAGATAGTGGACGACTCGAAATGCGCCAGCCTTACCAAGTACAAGGACACCAAACCCTGCACTGTGCCCAAGGAGGAGTGCCCGTCGCAGTGGTTCGCTGGACCGTGGTCTGAGGTAAGCATCCTTCTTACATTTAGGAATACCATTTTGATTTTTAAACAGGCCATAATTAATTTGAAAGTCCTAAAAGAACTTTGCAGACTTGAGATTCTCCACTATACCTTATTTCGCAAATCTATCTCACGCTGAGTTTTCTGTTAGAGAATCCAATACTGAGTTATTTTCATATTGTAACATTGATTTTGGAAATGTGTACAATAAAGAACGAATAAAATTGATGTTTTAAAACGACAACTTTGGGCTAAGCATAGTTAAAGAACTTTTACATATCTATTCTGTACCTATAGCGTTAATTTAGATTTCTATTCTGTGCATATCTTTAATGCGCTATACATAATCTGGTTCCCAGTGTACTGAAACGTGCGGCGGAGGCGAGCAGTACAGACGCGTCATGTGCTTCCGAGGGAACGAGGAAGCCACGGACTGCGATGGCTCCATCGTGCTCGACTCCACGCAGCTCTGCAACGTAGGACCTTGCGACCCAGGTAATAGAGCTTACATTGCATGACATGAAATGAAATGCTATAATTATCTATTTTGTTGTTGCTTTTGTAATTTCTGTACTGTATGCAAATGTTGGTAAACTTTTAATAAATAAACTGCGCGAAGGCCCTGAATAGCATCAAATCACTCTCGATATGCATGACTAAGAATTTATGAAATTTGATTTAAAATACTCTTAAGAAATGGTCTCGCAAAATGAAATGAAAAGGTGTAACTATTGTATTAATCGCGAAACATTCACTTAGAGGTAGTAGTTTCGTCAATAGACAATACTCACTTAGGTACTGACACAACTTAACAAGACACGCTGGCTACCAGTATTTCTTACCTGCTGATTGGAGAAAAGAAGAAAATATTACGTAAACTCGCTCAAAGACGCTTGTTTGATTCAGTTTTTTATATTTCATTTTAGACAATCTGCTTCCGGTCTCCCGATCATCTACAGTCGTTATGGAAGATACAGAGGATGAGTGTGAGGAAGAGGATTACAAAGAAGTCGGCCTGGACAGCTTTACGGTAAGCCCTATATTACAAAATCATCCTATAACTTTCCCACTGCCGATGCCGCAGGCCACAAGCCTAATCTCTGTGAGAAGAAATGGGCTAGTATCCATCACGCGGCTTAAATGATGGCTTATAGGAAAACAAGGTTTTACTCTATCTATTATTAATTATCGGACCGGAATGATCGTGGTTTTTATTGCTTTCAGACTGACATCATGATGAGCGACTCCCCCGGTGAGTACTATTCCTTTGAATTTAAATTAATTTACTTTGTGAAACTCAGCGCAACATGGTTTTTGCAATGAAAGGGGTACAGCCAGCCCGTTAAAGAGTAATAATGCCATTCATGCAGATCGATTTTAGAGAACCTACGCAATTGAAAACTGAATATTTTTCCGCACAGTTGACGCATTCACGCAGCATATATATTAAACATGCAGACACTCAAAATACGTCACTTTAGTATTACTAGTTATTCTAGCTGTAATACCTATTCAATATTTCACATAAACAATCGTTTTATGGTTAAATAAGTTAACTGCAAAATCTCATGTTCCTATATTTTGGTTTGCAGGTTACGCTGAGCACGAATCTACCATGGAAACCGGATCAGGCTTTGGTACGATTTTATTTTTCATGTCGTTGTACATCTTTTATTCTGAATATTTTTATAGATATTTAAGGCATTAATTTCATGAATAGTAATAACGTTTATTTTCATGAAACACTTCTCAATGACTTCAATGGGGGTAAATGATTATTATTTTATCAAGTAACTCCTTGACCTTTACTATTAACCTATACGTGAAGATTACTTAGATATTACTAAGAATACTGCTACTTCCGCCTTAGTTTACAAAAGTCTTGCATCTGAGAAAATATGAAAATTACCACTTTATATCTTTTTCTGTTTCTGCCACGAATTTCATGCCATGAGAATAAAAGCCAGGTATTTTATAATTCCTCTCCTTTTTCAGGTTCGTCGCTATCTACGGACGATTTGATCACAGAAGGTTCAGGGTTCAGTACAACGGATACCACCGACTCGGACTATACAACCTACGACGACACTGGCTCCGGTGAAACATCTATCACTGATCTACCTTCTACTGCTACAAAGGACAAGGATACATCAACTACGACTACAGTTATACCTCTGATTAAAGGTAAGTAAGTTTTTATTCGTCTTCTACAACTAGTACATAAAGACATACATTATCATGAAACACTTTAAATCTTTGGGAAAGACAAGTGTGTTCAAGTGCCTATTCGTAGAAATACTTAGTAACAAAATGCACTTTTTTAGTAACAATATGTACTTTTTTTTAGTAACAATCAGTGAACCGACTAAAACAAGAACCTCTGATGCAACTGCTTCAGCCGAGACTGGTTCAACTGAATCAACTGTAGAAGAAACTGGAAGTACACCGACTAGCATAACCAAAGATACGGAGGATACGTCACCAAGTGAATCCAGTGGTTCTACTGAATCGACTGCGACTGAAGTAACAGAGAGCACACCTACTGCTGATACCGATTCTACAAGCTCAGACACTGGCTCTACAAGCTCAGATTCAGACTCAACTAGTTCGGGAGAAACTGGTGTTACAGAAGCTTCAGGACCGACGTCAGAAACAGGAAGCACCGATGGCAGCGAATCTACTGTCGTTAAAGAGACAGGATCCACTAGTGAAAGTGGCTCAACTAATACAGAAGGAACTGGATCCTCGAATACAGATGCTACAGGATCGACAACAGAGGCAGGAACAGGAAGTACGGAGAGCAGCGTTTCTACTGAAAGTAAGGAGACAGGATCCACAAGCGAAAGTGGCTCAACTAGTTCGGGAGAAACAGTCACCACTGATAAGTCAGATACAGGATCGACAAGTACAGGAGAAACGGAAACTACAGACAGCAGTGCGTCTACTGTCACCAAAGAGACCGGATCTACTAGCGAAACTGACTCAACTAGCTCTGGTGAAACGACACCAACTGGCGATACGAGTTCTACGGATACTGACAAAACTGAATCTACAGTATCTGGTGGAACAGATGAAACTACTTCTACAGGAGAAACAGAATCGATAGTTACAGAAACAACCGGTCCTACTGAAACGACGATCACAGAAGAAACAAGTCCCACTGAATCAACAGTTACAGAGGAAACTAGTTCCACTGAATCCACGGTTACGGAAGAGACAGGATCCACAGAGTCGACTGTCACAGATGAGACTGGATCCACAGAATCGACGGTTACAGAAGAGACTGGATCAACAGAATCGACGGTTACAGAAGAGACTGGATCCACAGAATCGACGGTTACAGAAGAGACTGGATCCACAGAATCGACGGTTACAGAAGAGACTGGATCCACAGAATCGACGGTTACAGAGGAAACTGGATCTACAGAATCGACTGTTACAGAAGAGACTGGATCCACAAGCACAAGTGAATCTGAATCGACAGGAACGGAAACTATAGTCACAGGTTCGACGAAGACCGAGGAGACAAGTGACACATCAACCGGATCTACAGGTAAATTTGCAATCAGATGAGTAAATCATTTTGAAGAAAAAATGATTTACTCATTTTTAAACAAATATAGGAAACAAATATTCCATAAAAGTATTGGAGTCTCATTCTGAGAAAAACTAAAGGTTTGAAATGGCCTATGATCGTAGTTGGATAAGTTTTCTAGTTACCACTTGTATATCACACGCCCAATACACTTGAGAATTTTATTCTTATTATTTTTAAACGGTTTTATGAAAGTGCTTTTTGTATTTACAGATTCAACAACCACTACTAAACTGGCAACTGGTATGTACAAAACTATAAATAACACATATTTAATCACATTATTAAAAAAAAAACAGAATATCAATGAAACTGGTAGTTTTTGGTGTGACCTAACCGTTGCGATGTATTTTTTTAATTAACAAAAAATCAAATTTTATTGAAAATACTATTTATTTAGCTCTTGATTTGTTTTGCAGATTCCACGACAACTACGCGTGCAGTACCAACTGGTATGTTTCTACATAAAGTTGCTTGCATTCTTAAATTTAACTTCTTTCTACTCACTTAGTTGCAGAGATTACCTACATCCAAACTTACGAACTTTACGTCTTTATAATATTATGTATTAGATTGATTTTCGGTAACAAACCAAAAAACAATTATTATATTTCTCTCCTACTAAACACCTCTTTTCTTACAACAGAAAGCAAATCTTCAAGCACCGAAGAATCAACAACCCCATTATTAACAGAACCTTCTGAAACTACTGAATCCTCTACAGATAGTTCTGAATCTACTGTTGAAACGAGCACTTCTTCAGGAGTCGGGTCTACTGGTTCAGAATCTACAAGCGAGGAAGCGGGATCAAGCACAGTTGAATCGAGCACTACTTTAGGATCAGATGGAACAACAGAGGCAGGCTCCACAATCAGCGCTGGATCCACTACAGAAAGCGCTGAATCTAGTAGTTTGGGTGCTGAAACAAGTACTCCTTTTGAAACTGAATCAACTACTGAAGCTATTGAATCAAGCAGTGAGGTCTCACAATCTACCGGAGCTGAAACCAGTACTCCTTCCGGAACCGAATCTACTGCGGAGACTACTGAATCTGGCAGTACTGTCGGTTTAGAATCAACTACGGAAGTCAGTGGATCGTCTACGCAAGAATCTTCTA
This sequence comes from Eurois occulta, assembly GCA_950022335.1. NCBI lineage: Eukaryota > Metazoa > Arthropoda > Insecta > Lepidoptera > Noctuidae > Eurois > Eurois occulta. The sequence goes on from OX465497.1 coordinate 14,348,411, forward strand.
CTGTCTCCGGAGGTGGGTACTTTTATGTCAAAATCAATTAAGATGAAAGTGCCAGGCTAGCCCGCGAAATTAATATTTTCTTACGTTTTTTGCATATCTTATTCATTGAATGGGATTAAGTGAACTTAGAGGGTTTTATTGATGATTCTAATGATCTTCTCTTTCTTTCTTCTTTATCGTGTGGTTAGTGCTTAACTTGATGTCAGGGTTTTAATGCCGCCCATGGGCCTCTGACTTGGCTTTACATGACGTCAAGAAATATCTATCAGGCATGTTGCTTACCACACGATACTTTCCTTCACCGAAGCAATTGATAATTATGCAATACGATTACTCACATGTATCCGAAAAATCAGAGGTCGAGTCGAACTCGAGGCCTACGACTTGGCAGTCCGACGGTCACACCACTAGACTATGACTGCTTTTTTAATGATTATAATTATATAATTATACACGTGTAACGGTTGCCAATCATATTTTATTGATCATACATCCTGACACTGACCTGAAAATTGCTAAGAAAATTTGAATTTCGCGGGCAACCCTGGCGCTTTCCCCTTAAATACGTGCCCCCTGCATGTTTTTTCCTGAAATTTTATTAAATAACTCAGAATATAACGCAAAATGCTTTTTTGTAGAACTCTACTCCTAAAACAAAATTCATCGCATGTCATGAAAGTGGTAAATGCGCCAGTTCTTCATTTAATCAATCGTGTACATTCTTATCGGCCATTTCATGTTCTACAGAGATTACGACAGGAACCGAATCCACCGAAGATACCTCAACTGGCTCAGGTTCCACTACCGAATCTACAGGGGCAGAAGAATCAACGGTTTACAGCACAACAGAAGGCACCACGATTTCAGAAAGTACCGAAGGTAATATTAGTAAACAGAAATCCAAAACATATGTATACTTAAAAAAAGGGGTTAATTCTATAACAGTTCTAGAGCATTATACGATAAATACTATTTTTCAGAATCAGAAAGTACAGTTACGGGATTGTCTACAACTGAAGAATCGACAGGCACAAGTACGTCACCAATTTTTCTATTATGTAATAATTCAGACATTTCGACCACGATTATCATCATTAGCAGGCCTTAACCCGGGACTGAGCCGCTACAAAATGAAAATGGTTGCGTGACATGTTATATTTGTGTTCGGGTTACACAATCTTTGATGAGAACTCAGTATGATTCTAACTTCTTCTTATTTCCTAACCTCTTTCGGTTATTTAATGATGTTAGTTAATATTGATTCGATTATTACAGCAATATGGACCAAATCTAGTGTGTTCGTGCCCTCCACGAAAGTCTGCAAACCAAGGAAGTCCAAATGTAGCAAGACTAAGTTCGGTTGCTGTCCTGACAGGAAAACTGCCGCTTCAGGACCGTTCGACGAAGGTACATTTAACCCACATGGCCAGTTTTGTAAAAGTTTTAGTGAACTTCTCCAACAGATGTTCTCCAGATGACATTTAAAATTCTTTTCCATATTTTTAACCGACCTCCAAAAGAAGGACGCTATCAATACGTTTGATTTTTTTAAAACATAACTTGAGTAAACTACTTACATGTAATTCTTTACTTAGGTTGTGAGAAACCACATACCTGTAAGGAGTCCGCACACGGCTGTTGTCCGGACGGCCTGTCGCCAGCACAGGGTGACAACAACGAGGGATGTCCCGTGGAGCCCTGCGCGGACACGCTGTTCGGCTGCTGCACCTCTGACAATAAGACTGCAGCTCAAGGCAACGACCAGGATGGCTGCCCGCCTCCACCACCAGCTTGCACCACATCCAGGTACGTACGGGTTTGAAAGGGTTTTGGTGGAAGTAATCCTAATCCTAAGTTCCTAACTAATTTTATAAATGCGTAAGTAAGTTTGTTTGTTACCTTTTCACGCCTGATCCACTGAACCGATCACCCTGAAATTTAGCATATACGGTGTACAGAAACGGACATGGGGTAACTTTCATCCCGAAAACAGTTCTGTTCCCGAAGAAAACAACAATAAAGTTCTCGAATCATGATTGAATTATGTTATTATAGAAACTTTAGTGGTGTGTTAAGACGTTAATTGTCAAATTCTAATTTAATGCAAGCGAAGCTGCGGGCAAAGGCTACTTGCAAATTTATATGCGAGAAAGACTCAAAACACCCTCTTAATACTAGGCTCTCTTAATATCACAAGGGGTATTTGGAGTCTTTCTCGCACTGTTGATATAAATTACTTGTACTTTAACGAACGCTTAGTTCAGTAAAGATTGAGTGCTTAGGTCGGCCGATAATCCGATAACCGATAATCACTTGAATTTGTGCTATTTTGTTCATAGACATGGCTGCTGCGCGGATAACGAGACAGAAGCCACTGGACCTGAGAAGGAAGGATGCCCTGAAACCGGTGAGTTGAGCATCAAGAACACAAAACAACAAAAAAAATTAAAACACCAAATAGATCTATGATAGAACAACAGACCTAGGCAAGTTAAGACATCCTTAGACTGCAGTGAGTGTCTTGGTAATAGACTGTTTCAGAAATAGGTTCCACAAAAACGAGACACATGTTTTGATCAGGTATTGACTTCTTTTTAGAAACCTCGACCACGGAAGCTCTTACCGAAACGACAACTGAGACAACCGAATCCATCGAAACAAGCGAGGGCAGCACAACTAGCGAGGGAACTACTGACGTCATCGGTACCACCACTCTGGATCCTTGCAGTAGTTTCGAGTTCGGCTGCTGCGCTGACAACGAGACCGAAGCCTCCGGACCTGACGGACAGGGATGTCCGTGCAACGCAACTGAGTTTGGTTGCTGTCCAGATGAGGTCACACCAGGTAAGCAATTATTAATTAAATTATCTGACTTCTGCAAATGCAGTCATTAAGACTATTGGGGACGATGGCCACCTAAGATGTACTTCATCTTCTAATTTGTAATTTCTCTCTACAGCTTCAGGCCTTGAAAATGAAGGATGCCCAGGACCCTGCAGTACATCGCCGCATGGTTGCTGTCAGGACGCCAAGACTCCTGCTCACGGACCTGACTTCGAAGGCTGCTGCTTGCTGCAAGCCTTCGGATGTTGCCCAGACAACCGCAAACCAGCTGAAGGACCACATCTTGAAGGTATTTACCAGCCTGTTACTATCTTATCCCACTGCAGTAGAGCATCAAAACATTAAGCATTCGTAAGGCTGGCCTTTTGCAAATGACCTGTGCTGTCAATCTGTTGAGTGTCAGATTAGTTAAATATGATGTGGGTTTATTCTAAGGTTGCGGATGCCAGAACGCGCTTCACGGCTGCTGTCCCGACAATGTCACCATCGCGCAGGGACCAGAAAACCAGGGCTGCGGTTGTCAGTATACCGAATATGGATGCTGTCCCGACAGGTAAAGAAATCTTTTAAAAAACACGATGTTTTTGTAATGCAACCGGTGATGTCGTCAAACATTTCGAATGCCCGATGATTTAGAAACTCAAACTCTAGTAAAATGTTTCAAAGTTGTCCAATACAACAGCTTAAAAATCAAACTCTTTCTCTAGACACACGGCAGCCTCCGGACCTAACAACGAGGGCTGTACTTGCAACACGTACCAGTTCGGCTGCTGTGCTGACGGCGTCACCACCGCGACGGGACCTGAACAGCAGGGCTGCCACTGCCGCGAGTCTAAGTTCAAGTGCTGCGGAGACGGCGAGACTCCTGCCACCGGCCCTGATGGCGCTGGATGTGATTGCTCTTCTAGTCGGCACGGATGCTGCCCTGATGGACGCACTGAAGCCACTGGGCCTAAGTTCCTTGGATGTACAGATGCTCCTGAAAATAGACAAGGTGAGCTTTCCACTTTGATTACGCTCCCTGCTTCGTCAGTTAAGGTTTCTATTAACCGTTACTTCTATTTCAGCTGCTTGCAGTATGTCGACAGATCCAGGTCCTTGCCATAACTTCACAGCGATGTGGTACTACGACTTGGCATACGGAGGCTGTTCTCGCTTCTGGTACGGAGGCTGTGACGGCAATGGCAACCGATTCTCTACCAAGGAAGAGTGTGAGGATGTGTGCGTACAACCCTCGCCTAAAGGTAACACGAATACCATGTTGCTTTTAATAAATCGTGATGCATACTAACATCTACACGTTTGGTGAGAAGGTTATATTCAACTCAGTTGTCTCATTGCTTATTGGCGTTTTTTCCCAGATGCATGCAAGTTACCAAGCGTGAAGGGTGCTTGCGACGCGGACTACCGACACTGGCACTACAACAGCACACTGGAGCAGTGCATCCCCTTCAGATACGGAGGTTGTCTCGGAAACGCCAACAACTTTGACACCCGGGAGCTCTGTCAGAAGCAGTGCGAACCTAGCTCTGTTGAAGGTGGGCCTTACCAATAAAAAAAAGTATATCTAAAATAATTTATAACGTCGTCTAAGTTAAAATACAAGATGAATGACGATGAATGTAGTTTGGTTTGTAGGCCAGGGGACAATTTTCAGACATAATAAGCAAAACTACATAGTAAACGTTTTTCAGGCCAATGCAACCTACCAATCGATCAAGGCTCGTGCGCTGGCAACTACAGCCGCTGGGGCTTCAATTCTGAGGCCCATCGCTGTGAACAGTTCATCTGGGGAGGCTGCGAAGGCAACTCTAACAGGTTCAGCTCCGAGGCAGCCTGCCAGATGCGCTGTGCTGGCACTCAACCACGTAAGTAGTGAAGACGGGATTATGAGGTTAAAATTTAAATTTGGGCATGTACCTGGTTTACCGCGGATATGGTAAATGTATGATTTTATGAATACCTCTTTTTTAGTTTGCAATTTAAATCTTCTAAGGCTCGTATTCCAAGACTTTGGTCTCGTCTTAATCATTTCTGTACTATCTTCCGCATATTAGATTTGGGTGTAATGATTGATTTTGCAAAAGCATTTGACTCTATGTAAACTGCTTTACTTCTCGAGAATTTTAATATTATGTTAGAATGGATAGTAAAACAAGCAATATGCATTTCATGGTTTGAAGATAATGAGCAAAACCATAGCAGAAATCAAAAGTAAACTCCTTCACAAGTTGCCATTGATTTCGGAATTCCACAGTGCAGTGCACTTGGTCTCACGCTTTTCATTAAACGTTTTAGAAAACGGGCCTAAAACTTTGCCAAAAACCACGGTAAATTAAAAAATAATTATGATATCTTGCTGTTTTAACAAGTTGCAGTAGTGTTTTGGGGCTTATCTTTAATTATTTGGCATGGTGTGGGGTGTTACAAAATCTGTAAACTATAGTAAATTAGGCTTGGGCTTCATTGGTGGCTTTTTCTTCTGTACTTATCTAAAATTGATTGTTTTTTATTTTCCTTTCACTAACGCTATTCTATAGACATCCCTTCGAATCCCACTCAAGTGACTGCATACTGTTCGAAAGCAAACTCATTTGGTATTAAAGTAAATCCTCGTGAATTCACGCTTCGCCATTTGTAGAAGTGATGTTTAGAGAATAATACTGTTTCTGTCTGTATCCTAACATTTTTTATCTTTGTGAATGTCTACTAACAAATGGGTTCGGCAAACAGCTCAGTGCACACAGCCACAAGACGCAGGCAAATGTACGGAAAAGGAAGCTCTCTGGTCATTCAGTCAGTCAGAGAACCGATGCTTGCCCTTCTACTACAGTGGCTGCGAGGGCAACGACAACCGGTTCAGTTCCAGGGAGGCCTGCGAACAGACCTGTCCTAGTGCATACGGTAAGTTCTGTTAAAGCAGAACATGGTCGGTCTTTGCTCAGATGTTTATATTCAACAGCTAGAATATGAGGACCAAAATTCACGTGATTATCGTGTTCCAAGTTTCACGAAGCATTTGGTAAGAATCTTCGTTTTCGTTCATTGAAAAGAAAGAAAAGGAGGATTCATGACGGGACAACTTCGGCGAAATGGCTATGCTACTCAATTCAACTAAGAACAAAAAGTGGAGAATAAATTACTTAGCAGTGCCATGAATAACAGTGCACTCATCGTACCACTTTGGTAGGTACGTGCCTGTGTTTTTGGTAGGTACAACACGTTTATTCGTTTATGTTAATTTGCATTGAATGGGTGTTGTTTAAGTTAACGCATTGTGGCTGAATGGTTTTGTATTTTCTGTTCTTGCATGTGAACTTTTCCACTGTCTATTCTTCTGTAGTAAACACGTTAGAAAGATTTCAAACAAATTCAGTAACATTATTACTAAAATTAATTCGTTTCACTACATCATAATCCATGCGTGGGTTTTGGGCCTGTTACTTTAAAAATAAAAAACTAGAGTTGGAGCTCAACAACTATTTATATTGCAGTGGCTGACAAATGTACGTTACCTGCCGAGACCGGCCAGTGCTCAAACTACAGGGAAAGATGGTTCTATGATACCACTTTCAAGAGGTAAGATTTACCATTTGATGGGCTTTCACACAAAATCTATGAAATAATTCCTGTATGCGATTAAAACTGCGAAAAACAGCTGAGTTATAACTAAGTCCCTCATTTTACCAGGTGTCGTCAATTCTACTACGGTGGATGTGGCGGTAACGAGAACAACTTCGGCACGGAAGCAGAGTGTGACAACAGCTGCTCAGAAATTAAGACAACCACCACCACTACCACTACCACCACCACGGCTAGTCCTGTGGAACCACAGACGGAACCACGTCCTCATGTAACGGATCAAAGGCCGGCAGCACCGGATAGATCAGGTACACATAATCCTGACCATGGCTGATAAGTGGGTTAACGATTGTAACGCTCGGTCGGTATGTTAGGGATGGCTAGTTGGCTACTCACCCACATTCCACATACTAACTTCGGCAAGCATTACTTAACTTCGAAGAGTGATCCGTGCGGCTGTTATAATTTAGCCACAAACGCCTACAAAACAATTATTTTTTTCCCAGAATTCTGTTTCAACGCCATCGATGCTGGTCCTTGCAACAACACCGAGACTCGGTACGCGTATGACAGCGAGCTCGGACGCTGCGTCACCTTCCAATATGGAGGCTGCGGTGGCAACCAGAACAACTTCCCGGATATGGATTACTGCTCCTACTACTGTCAGCCCATGCAAGGTAGTTTATTTTTTTTATTTTACTAAAATATGAAGCACTTTTAATTTGCTCTGTCCGCAAGATCTTTAATGGTCATTTTTCTTTGCTAGATATCTGCCAGCTGCCGATGCTACAGGGTCCATGCGATGACTCTTTGATGCGCTGGTTCTACGATCCTACCACTGACTCTTGTAGCCAGTTCACATATGGAGGCTGTGATGGCAATGACAACAGGTAGTACTACAAATATTTTGCAAACAAAGCATCGATCCTTAAATATGCTTTGTGGTGTTTGTCAAATGTGACCTGCCTTTAGACTTCAAGTATTGAAAATTAGGGCCAGTAGTTGCGTTGCTTTACTTTCAACGTAGGCGTCTGAATGTTTTGTTTAACTAGCTATAGCTGGCTAGTAGACGCTATCAAATACTTTGAAATATTGGTATACTAAGAAAACAATCATGTGCAGATTCGAGAGTCTTGAAGCTTGCGAGAATCGATGCAGGACTGGACCCGCACCAGTTGCGCCCACGACCCCAATAACCACAGTTATCGTAGTAAGTGCCTATCCTATTTTATTATCCGTTTTAACTTTTTGAGGTATTACATAAGTTTTTTGGACCTAGAATATTACGGTACAAATAATTATAAAATATTTACCAGTAAGAGTATTTAAACCCAGATCTTCCATTGGAAAAATACTTTGAGTTTAATCTTCACACATGTTCCAAGTATTTTCTTTGCCGTGGTCGACTTGGAAATCTTTAAATAGACTCGAATCCGAACCCAAGTCCGTCGTAGCAAAGACAATCTTTTCAGATGGTTCATGGACGGCTCAGATCTCAAGTGTGTATACGGCATGTCTCCACAGACAATGGCCCACCTTCCGTCTTGAGCTGCATGCCCTGACACCTGCGCACTTGATGATCTTATGACTGCATCAGCGAGCGGAGTTCGCATAGCTGAATTTTGGGTTAATTATTTTAACGAAAATTTGCATTCGATACGCCAAGATGAAGTATTTTAAAAATTTCTCATATTTCCATAAGGACGGACCACCAGAGTGTATAGTGCCCGAGGCACTGGAGGACTGTCGCTACAGTGGCGTGGTGTGGTTCTTCGACCCAAGCCGCCACGAATGTGTGTCCCACTCCAACCAGGAGGCTGGTCCTGTCTGCAGGCACACTGGTACCTTTTCGTCGCAGGAGGCTTGCGAGCGAACTTGTGGAGCCTTCCGAGGAGTCGGTATGTATATCTTTCATTCAGTGGTATAATTATCTTCCTTTACCTGCATTAATATTGTGTGCCTGCATATTACACTTCTTTTCTTTAATTTTGTGATTGACTTGTTTTCATTGTTCACAATCATTTTTTATTGTATAATGAAACTGTCTTTTGTCTCAGACGTGTGCAAGCAGCGTTTGGATGCAGGTCCTTGTCAGTCATACGTTACGAAGGTTTATTTCGACCCGTCCACCGGTCAGTGCCATGAGTTTATTTACGGGGGCTGTCTTGGAGGTGCTAACCGCTTCTCCTCAATCGAAGAGTGCTCGCAAGTCTGCAAATCCGAAATAGGTAAAATTATTATACTTCAGTCAGCAGTTTGGAAGCAGTTTATGAAACTTATAGCAAATATATATTATCCTATAACTGGTTCATTAATCTTACAGCAGATCCGTGCACGCTACCTGCAGATGGAGGCAGCTGCAACTCATATATTCTACAATGGTACTACGACCCATCGCGCGATCAATGCAGCCAGTTTGTGTACACCGGCTGTAGCGGAAACGAAAACAGGTAACTGTTGTGAACTATTAGTACACGCAGCTCATTCCATTTCAGGATTTGCCTCGAAAAAGGTACTTTAGGTTTTGCTGGCAAAGAAGATTATTCAAGCGTTAAATAAATTGTAGTAAATTATTAATCCGACATTCCTGACGTTCTCTCTATTAACAATTTTTGCTTAGATTCGAGACTCAGCGTGACTGTGAGACTCGCTGCAGCAAGCCACCTGCTGCTACCACCACCACTGTAGCAACTCCTCCGCTGGTAAATATACGTATAAAACTAAATACTAGAGCAATTTAGCTTTAATAAAATGATAACCTTATTCCGGATGGAAGGACCAGTTTTAATTTAATTTGAAATAGAAGTAACAAACTAAAACATTGCTTTATCGTCTTACAGCAATTGGCGGAGTCAGAATGCAAGACTCCAAGCTCTTTAGCGCCATGTGGTAACAACGTAACAGTGTTCTATTACGACTCCGAGAGGAGCCAGTGCCTCGTCAGTGGCATCGGAGGCTGTGGACACCCCAACAGCTACAGCACGGAGGAAGAGTGCGAGAGGAGCTGCGGAGCTTTCCGCGGATTAGGTGAGCGGACACGGACACCCACGTGTTTGCATGATAGTTTCTATGAAATAAATGATTTCGTTTAATCAAAAATTTCCCAGAGATTTGCACTCTGATAGGTTGCAGCCAAAACCTTGCTATCACCAAAGAGTTACAACGATCACTTCACTATAACCACCACTCCTTTCTTTCCAAGACGTGTGCGGCGCCCACCTGGACCCGGGTCCATGCCGCGCGTCCATCCCCAAGTTCTACTGGGACGCGCTGACGGGCAGCTGTCAGCCATACGCGTACGGCGGCTGTACCGGCGGACCCAACCGCTTCTCCAGCGTCGAAGAGTGCATGAATGTCTGCGGGGACACCGGACCTGGTGAGTACCAACACTTCGCTTCATTTCTCTCTTTGGTTTTGGGATCTCGAATTCTCTGGACACAAAGTTTATAATTTTATTTTTCATTTCAAATAAATTCTTACTAAAACGACTTACAATATCTTAAACTAATGCGAAGCATGAGTTTCATTTAACGATGGCCAACAAGCTTCCTCGCTAGTAGAGTAGTAGAGGGTAGCGGTGGCGCGGTGTGTGTAACGCTTGTGCGGCGGGCAGCGCGCGCGTGCCTGCAGGAGGTGCATACGGGGCAGGGCTGCGGGGAAGCGGGGGCGGGGCCGGCGCCGCGCTGGCACTACAGCGTGGCGCACGCGGACTGCGTCGTGTTCGCCTACCTCGGCTGCGGCGGCAACGACAACAACTTCCGCTCCTACTCGGACTGCGCTGACGCTTGCAGAGTGTCGGGAACGAGAGGCGACGGTACTTACATCCGCTCCGCTCCGTGCGCGGCCGATTTGTCTCGATCCCTTCCCACTCTTTCAGCAAACAGAACTTGCTGTCGACTATTAAATCACGGAATCCGCGCGTCGGCAGCGTCTACTAATAAAATTCTTGCCATTAAAATTTGAGCCCCAGCAAAGCCTTAGAGCGAACAAACGGTCGTACAGAAAGTGAACAATGTCGCTTCTAGTAGCGGCCGCCGAGACATCTCTGTGCTTTGTGCAAAACCCGCTTTTTAAAGTCATTTTGACAGCAGTAAGTAGGTGGTTGGCTTTCATCAGACTTGTTAACTTTTAATTGACTAATAGTGTTGTTGTTTTAAAATTCGGGAGGAAGGATCCATGAGACAAAGTCTACCGCGCGCGCAACTAACGCTACCAACGCCATGGCCGTCAATGGGAAAGCCGCTCGTTTTTGAAGTCCTAGGACGTCAAACGCTTATGTTATGTCTGCACTGCTTGCACACTGGCTTGCGTCTCTGTCTTGCACCAGCACTTCTGAGTTTTATCTTATACCTATTTATATGCACTTACTGTATTATTATAACTTTGTTTGTATGTCGTATAATATTTACGATTGTCTTGAAGAGAATTGTAATACTTGCATCCGTGACGTTATTCGTTGTCGACTAGGTAGTTTTTGATCGTTCAATCAATGATCGTTCATATGTGTTCTTACTGGATGTTTTCTTTTACATTAAAAGCGTGGTCCTGCACGTTTGTTGCCTGTATTATTACTTCATATTATAATATTTTTTGTTTTTAAATCCGATCAAGCGTTGCCACGCATTGGCGACGCAGGAAGAATCCTCTACTAATGCAAATAAATGTGTTAATGATTCAAATGTCGAAATTATAGATCAGAACAGTGTACTGCCACAAGACTGCACTCCGTACCGTCAACAGTGCGAGGCTCTACACTGCCAGTATGGCGTTGACAGTTTCACTGAAAACGGATGCCAGAGGTTTGTAGAAAAACTATGTTTTACATTGCAAAATGTATCTGAATTATAAATTTTTCCTATCCTCTGCCCACTCAGCTCTGTCCAACTCCCTGTGTGAATTGATTTTATTTATTTTATCCTTTATGTAGAGAATATTAGTAAACAACAACTAACAGCATAGAAGCACTGCTTATCTATCTATCTATCTATCTATATATATAAAATTCAAAGTCCTGACTGACTGACAGAGATATCAACGCACAGCCCAAACCGCTGGTCCTAGAGCAATGAAATTTGGAGTGTGTATTCTTTGTGAAGAGTAGGTATCCACTAAGAAAGGGTTTTTCGAAATTCTACCCCTAAGAGGGTAAAATGGGGTGTTGAGTTTTCTATGAAACTTTTTATTCTCGCGGTCGATGGACTTGAAAATTTGTGTACCTACTCTGCAGTTACAATTATGAGAAACTTGTATCAAAGTTTTTCCAAAATCATCCCTCAATATGAAATTCAAAGTCCTGACTGACTGACTGATATATCAACTTACAGCCTAAGCTGTTGGTGTTAAAGACATGAAATTTAAAGGGTGTATTCTTTGTGAAGAGTAGGTATCCACTAAGAAAGGGTTTTTCGAAATTCCACCCCTAAAGGGGAGAAATGGGGTGTTGAATTTTCGGTAAAACTTTTTATTCTCGGGTCGATTGACTTAAAAGTCTACATACTCTTCAGTTAAAACTATGAGAAATGTATATCACAGTTTTTCCAAAATCATCCCCCAATATAAAATTCAAAGTCTTGACTGACTGATATATCAACGCACAGCCCAAACCACTGGCCCTAGAGAAATGAAATTTGGAGGGTGTATTCTTTGTAAAGAGTAGGTATCCACTATGAAAAGTTTTTTCGAAATTCTACCCCTAAGAGGGTAAAAATGGGTGTTGAGTTTTCTATGAAACTTTTTATTCTCGAGGTCGATTGAATTGTAAATTTGTGTACATACTCTTCAGTTAAGAAGAGATTAATTATGAGAAACGTGTATCACAGTTTTTCCAAAATCATCCCCCAGTATGAAATTCAGTCCTGTTTTTTTTTCGGTTTTTTCGTCATGGGTGTCATTTTCGTGGTTTTTGGGGCCGCCAATGACGAAAATGAGGTCAAAATATAAAAATTCAAGACGACGCCCATGAAGATTTTAGGTTTTTTCGTCATGGGTGTCATTTTCATGGCTTTTGGGGTCGCTGATAACGAAAATGTGGCCAAACTGTAAATCGATTATGGCGCCAGCAAAAAAATTCAGTTATTTCGTCATGAGTGTCATTTTCGTGGTTTTTGGGGTCGCTGATAACGAAAATTAGGTCAAAATGAAATTCAGGATGGCGCCGATGAAAATTTTTGATTTTTCTTCATGAATGTCATTTTCGTGGTTTTTGGGGTCGCTGATAACGAAAATGTGGTCAAAATGAAAATCCAAGATGGTGCGGACGAAAATATTTGGTTTTGTCGTCATCGATGTCATTTTCATGGTTTTCAGGGTCGCTGATATCGAAAATTAGGTCAAAATGAAAATTCTAAATGGCACCAACCATTTTTTTTAGATTTTTCATCAGGGTTATCATTTTCATAGTTTTTGAGGTCACTGATAACGAAAATGAGGTCCAAATAAATATAGGAAAAAAAAACAATTCTCATTTTTTACTTCGGTTTCCCCTGACTCAATTTTCACTCTTCGCCACTGGTACCTACTAGTGGCAAAGGGTCCACTTAGAAAGGGTTTTTCGAAATCATCAAATGACCCCTCCCGCTCTGGGCGGAGCGGAAGGGAGTGTCAGACTCTTACTGACTAAAAACCACCCATGTTCCTTCTTTGGCCCTTTATGTTCCAGGGCCGCGGTATCTCTTTCGAACAGTACCGCAGCCCTGGCAGGCATCGGCCCTTGCGGGCCCCTCCCGTTTGCTGACATCTCTTTGAGGCGCGCGTGGAACACGAACGCGCCGTCGACACGGCCTGTCGTCATACGACGGACGGACATAGATAGTGTCGATAGACTTGAAAGTCTATATACTCTACTTACAGTTTTTCCAAAATCATCCCGCAATATAAAATCAAAGTCCTGACTGACTGACTGATATATCAACCACTGGTCTTAATGAGATGAAATTTGAAGGATGTATTCTTTGTTTTGAAATGGGGGTTGAATTTTCTGTGAAACTTAATATTCTCTGGGTCGGTTGACTCAAAACTTAATGTACACATCACTCTTCAATTAAAATTATGAGACACGTGTATCACAGTTTTTGATATACACGATGTAGTTTAGAAATATTTTTATTTTCATTTTTTAATTTACGACCCAAAAGTGGCTCCCCTGTTTAAAATTAATTTATACGTCCGTCTTTGAATCGATGACTTACACATATGTACCAAATTTCAACTCCATCGGTCCGGTAGTTTCAGAGTAAATTGGCTGTGACAGACGGACAGGCAGACAGACAGACACGCGAGTGATCCTATAAGGGTTCCGTTTTTCCCTTTGAGGTGCGGAACCCTAAATACTAATATTACATATATATCTTACATAAACTATTTATTAATGGGAAAGTAAGTAAAGGATGAATGGATCTTTATTACTCAATCACGCCAGAACGGCTGATCAGATCTGGATGAAACTTGGCACAGAGATAGATTATAGTCTGATACAAATAGATGTAGATTACTTATTATCCCAGAAGTAGGCAAGATCCCGTGGGCAATTCCCGAACTGCACGCGGGCGAAGCCGCGGGCAAAAGCTAGTTTCAAAATAAATTTCTACTAATGTAGACAGATGTAAGTGAGAACAGTGTCTTAACCTAAAATCTTAAATATAATTTTAAGTGTATAATAATAATAACTTACATAAATACATATCTAACACTAAATTATACAGAAAAATATGTCAACAATGTTTAAAATCGTCAGTCACTATTAAGAAAGAAAGGTAAATCGTAAAAGATTTACCTTTCTTATTAGTGTATTTTTGAAAAGTGAAATGCATTTTAAATCCGTAATGCTAGGGCATTACGGATTTAAAATGCATTTCACTTTTCAGCAGTGAGTTTCACAATCTTACAGCACGGACTGAGAAGGGATAAGGACAAAAGCTAGTTTTATTTTAGTTATAAACAATAACTTTACAATGCTAATTTATTTCTCCCATTCAGATGTATATGTAGAGAAGACCCGTGCGCCAGAGCTAACTGCCAGCCAACCGAGCGATGCGAAGCCTTCGCTGTGAGGAACCCTGCAAGCCAAGAACAGGTGTACTCCGTCAGATGTGTTGCCGGTAACTTATACATATCAATAAATTTTAAGACACAATGTCCAGATCATTATATTCCGCCTAAACTATTCCCAACTAATGCGGCCGGCTACCAGTTCAACCGGATGCAGCTGAATACCAGTATTTTACATGGGGCAACGAGTTCGATCAAAATACACATAAAAATACTGTTATGTTTGTATTAATCCACATCATCATCATCCACAGCCTGAAATCTCCCACTGCTGAGTATATATCTCTTTTCTTCTGGCAATCTCCACGTTCCTGTGCTAGCCTCATCCAGGTTTTTCCCTCGATGGCAACTATGTCGTCTGTCCATCTGGCCGCCGGACGACCCACATTTCTTTTTCCCGTTCTTGGACGCCATTCGGTGACAGCCTTAGTCCACCAGCTTTATGCCGAGCATGAAACACGCTCCATGGCTCTCTGTGCAACTCTCAGTCTGTACACAGCCTGACAGTCCGTCCGCGTCCTGCGTGACAGTCCGTGTTTCAGCACCGTACATCATGGTGGGTAGAACACACTGGTTATAGAGACGGGACCTTAGACATAACCATTTGAAAATGTCCTCCAATTTACTGAACGCAGCCCACCCAAGCTGTATTCTTCGGGATATCTCCTTTTGTTAATCCACATAAAGCTGAAAATTGTTACACGTTTACACACACCGATCGTTCAACTGCTAAAAAGTATATTCAAGGTCAAAGGTCAAAAGTATTGGATTTTTAAATTTTTTCGTAAACCGGTAAGTGTTACCAAAAAATGGTTAGAAAAAGTCATGGCAAGCAAGCGTATTAAGCAATTATCTACAAAAAGTGTTTAAACTCTTTTTACCCTAAAAATCTCATTCCTAAGCTATAGCGATTCTAAAACTTGAAGAAGTCTTATGCCATTTTTGAAATCTCTCATTCTGTATTATTTTGATACCACAGAGACGAACGAAGTATATGTCGACTGCGATGAATACGTGGCGAACTGTTCGCGCCTGCGCTGCGAGTACGGCGTGCAGCGCGCGCGCCTGCCCGACGGCTGTGAGCAGTGCTCGTGCGTGCAGGTCGAGATCGACTGCGAGCCGCTGCGGCAGGAGTGCAACCAACTCAAGTGCAACTACGGCATCGAGAGGATCGTGGGCACTGACGGCTGCGAGAGGTAACCGCACTTATCTTCAACAATCAACTTTAGAAGCTACGTTATAATATCTTTTTCTGTAACTTGTAAATAAAATGGATTTTAAATCATTAAAGTTACACAAAAACCAACCACGTTCATTAGTTAACTTCTTTCATCATTATTTTCGATTTCATTCAGTTCATGCCACTTAAGTTCATGTCGTCTTTTCTGCTGTCAAAACTATATCGACCAACTTAAATGATTGATTGGTTCATACAGATGTAAATGCAACGAATATCCATGTGAGAGGACGTCCTGTGCAGCAGGCGAGCGCTGCGTGGTAAATCAATATATGAACGGCCTCGAACCGGAGCCCAAGTACACAGCTGAATGCAGAATTAGTAAGTCCTTTTTGTTTCCGCATTAAACTCTCCTAAACAGAGCAGTCCTAAACAATGCACACGTCTTCGGGAACTCGTCTCGCATTTAAATATCTTAGCAAAGGGACCAACTGTCCCATAATAGTACATTTTGATATAAGTGGGGAAACTTTGTTATTGCATTCGAGGCGGAATTAACACTCGAGCTGCAGGCGAGGTTGTTATGGAGCCGAGAACAGCAGTCACAAATCCTCACGCGTATCAAACGACGTCTTTTAATACACTTTCGAAGAAATAAAATATTAGAAAGGACGGAAAGTATTTTTGTCAGGAATTATTAAGAAACTATGATTTGATTTGCTTTTTTTCCGCGCTTTGCTTTCGCCAGGTTGGAGAAGAAGCAAATATATGATGCAGCTAAACATCCTAATGTAAAAAATGGAAAATTCAAATATTTTTGAATTTAGAACACAAATAAATGTTAATTTGTTCATAAAAGTAAATATTTGTTTTAAAAATCATGTTTATCTAAGATATTTTATTTCTGCCAGGTCTGCGGGACTGTTCGAAAGAGATACCGCGGCCCTGGAACATAAAGGGCGAAAGAAGGAACATGGATGGTTTTTAGTCAAGTTACAAGTCTGACACTCCCTTCCGCTCCGCCCAGAGCGGGAGGAGTCATTTCATGATTTCCCATCCGAAAAAAAAGAATTAAAAAAAAAGGCTATTCTATTTATAAACACATACACGCATATCTCTTTGCCGAGATTTAAAAAAAAAACAATCACCACTGACTTTAGTCATTAAACCCATTTGGACTTAGTATAGTTATCTGTGGAAATTTTTATTTCCGGTGGTGTGCGGTAAAATATTAAAAATCCACGCGTGTGGAATACGTTGCATGTTGAACCTAATTCGCGGGCCTAATTTAGACACCACTCAGTTAACACGTGGGCAAACTGTACGTCTTCCATTGTTACTTTGAGTTCCTTTAACGAATCATTTCATCACCAGTTGTGAAGGCTGGGGCCTGTCCCGTGGACGAGACGACTACGAACGAGGTGACGTGCCGCCGCGAGTGTGGAGACGACGCTGACTGCCGAGGAGTGGGCAAGTGCTGCCGACGAGGATGCAGCGACCTGTGCCTGGTACCAGTCGAGCAGACCAGCCCACATCCACTTCTAACCACTACTGTTGCACCCAGTAAGAACGTTTGAACTTAACCACTGTAAAAAGCCTTCGTAGGTTGTCTTTCTATATGTTGCAGGGAAGTGGCTCAAAGCACCAAATGTTGTAAAAAGATTACGATTAAACATGAAAGCAAGGCAAACTTTGTCAATACTAAAATAATATTTCTCGTAGTCAAAATAATATTAATTAGAATACGGTTTCCTGTGAAATAAATCACGTCATCATCGGTTACACCTTTTGCACGAAAAAATCCTAGTGCCGTAAAGGCTGAAACTTTCTTTAGGTGTAAGACTAAAGGTGTCCCGTCCTGCGTGTCTGTGCCGTGGCTTCTGGGCCAACTCAATTAAGATTGCCATCGTCATGATAGGAAGAAGAGGCTGATCCGACATTACTAATGTACATATTTTGTTTGTAGATGTGCCCGCAGCACCGCTGGCGTTACCGCAGCCAAAACCGGAGGTGGAGGCATCTGAAGGTGGCTCAGCCACACTGCGCTGTCTGTTCCACGGCAACCCACCACCCAAGATCACGTGGACGTTCGGAGAGCTTACCGTAAGTACTAAATGCTTCAATTAAATGGAACTTGAGAACGGACCTGGGAGGGTTGAGATTTGTTAGCATGCTTGTGGAGATGTTCGAGAACTGTAGGCACTCTAGACTCATTATGAATTTTGACGAAACAGATCGACGGTAACGAGGGCCGCTACAGGCTGCTGTCTGACGGCGCGCTGGAGATCGTCTCTCTGTACCGCAACGACACCGGCGTCTACATCTGCGTGGCTGACAATGGCCTCGGAGTGGCCACGCAGGAGATACACCTGGTCGTCAAAGGTGAGTGGGGGTGAACACGACGATAGCTTGGGGAATGGTATGGGATGGTAGAGCGCGTCAGTTGCTGTGGACTTCTGTCACAATTAGATTGGAAGAACGGTATTTTACTCTGTGTTTAAGAATAAAGAGAGGTTTATAATTTAGGATTGTTAATTCGTCGTTGATTTTCCGTTTTCATTTCAATTCTAACCCCTGAATTGCCACATAATATATTTTATGGCCGCAAAATATTTTACACAGTAAAAGATTTTACCTGCAATTATTATTGTATAAACAAGACCACAACAACTGGCGACTCTTAAAACATTGGGTTTTGCATTTGGAAACATTTGTAATACTTTGCGATTTCAAGTAGTTAGAGGTTTCGGTTTGATTAGTTTAGAACATTAACTGATTGCCTTTCTGGTCTCTGTCTTTGACACTAACTTTTCTCTTCCCTTACTAAATAATAGGAACAGTTGGAGAACACGCGGCAATGTTTTTTTAGTTTTTTGCATTTTTGCACTTCTACAGAAACATATAACTTGAGTGTCGGTTCATCTTCGTAATTATGCCACGTATTAATCTCATTCCACGTTTATACGAAAAAGAGGCCTTGAAATATACGTTTATTATTCACTTTGACTGAAAGTAGTCATATGAAAGACGTCATTGGACAAACAATAAAGCGTGTGAAAACCAGTCGTGAACAAGAACCTTTATTGCGCTCATCAGTCAACAATATTAAAATAGATTGGTCTAAAATTAAATAAGTTAAATGAAATCAATAAGGATGTAAGATAGAATCGTTTACAGAAAAAAAGGATTTGAATAGACTTTAGTCTATTCAAATCCATTTTTCTGTTTCTATTTAGTCTATAAATTATATAGTTACACATAGGTACAAAAACAAATTCATACATAGTTAATTAATGTACAAATATCAACTTAATGACAGTGTCAATTAAGTTGATTTCAGAATTACTACTGAGTAGTTAGTATAATTGAAAAATCATAAAAACATTTGAAATTATAGCAAAATTCTGAAATATCCAAACGCTATGTTATGTTTTCCAAAAATACATTTTGTTTACATGCCCCGAAACGTAATCGTGAACATAATTTAGCAACACGAGTATTGCTCGATAGTTAATTGTAAATATAATATTTCCGTTTGTATCGTGTGTTAATTACGATCATTGACACACATATTATCACGAGTTAATTACCTATAGATGATGCCTGGGACTTAGTGCACGGGCATAATGCAGTTTTTACAATTAAAATACTTAGATTACACAAATAAAATTGATCATTTGTAATGCCTGTCGTAAGGAACTCGTGGCTAAGTAATAACAGCCGCTCGAGTCGACCTTTAGGTTAAACCGCGCTTGCCTAGGCTGGTCCGTGGCTGGGTGACCACCCATTACATACCGAGTTTCCTCCGTGCCTCGGAAAACACGTTAAGCCGTTGGTCCCGGCTGTCGATAGGGATGTTGACACCATTAAAAAATAACTCCAAGACAGCTTCTCTAAAAAAACACTTTATTTTAGACCTGAAAACACGATTTATTTTCAATTAATTGCTTAATTAGATTTTTAGTTGCTTTGAAATTAATAAGTAATTGAGTCATTGAGTTGACGAAATAGTGACATCACAGCGTGCTATTGCCAATATAAAATGTAAGGGGGTACCGCGTTTTGACAGATCTTAAAAAGTATGTCAATTGATTGGTGTGTCAACTACCCTATTGTAGATCTTTGACAGTCGTTACAGGTAGTCAGTGGCCCGAACGTCTGACAACCACTCTTGCCAAGAGATATCGTATTACTCAGTACTAACTGAGTTGTGAGGGCCAGATGAGGAATATGGTCCATATAAAATACTGGTATTCAGCTGCATCCGTCTTGAACTCTTGACTGGAAGCCGACCTCAACATAGTTGGGAAAAGGCTAGGCCGATGATGATTATCTTGCCAGCCGTGAGGGTCTAGTGCTGGATACTGCTGAACATAGAGTCTTGGCCTGTCTGAGGTCGATTCCCAAGTTGGGAAAAATATTATTACTTATAGGTTTCTTCTGTTACGAAAATATTTTGTCAGTAGTAACCTGGATTTCGTATATCCCTATTTATTTACCCGGTTGTTGGTTGCAATAGACTCGCGCACTTCTTGTAATGCGACATTTTCGTTCAGTGTTAAATGTCAGAAACTACTTCCTCATTCTAAATGAGGAAGTCATGAAGGAGTCATGGCTTATTCATGTTCGTTCTGATAGCCACTTACTGACATGACATGACATGCTGACATGAACTTAAAATATTTACATTAAACCACTAATTGCTTAAAAGATACAGAAAACTCACTCCCACGTGATTCGTAATGAGGTGTTATTCCATGTCAATATTCAGTCACAATTTCTATTACTTATTAAATGCACTTGCCGCTAATTCACCAGGACGTAAGTGTTATTCATAGATCACGTTTAGTGTCGTAATCTTTACATTGGCTTGTCTGATCGTTATTCTTGACCCACTCTTATCAGTGCGTCTGTGTATGTAACCCCTCTCACTCGTAAACAAATTAATATGATGACCTTTCGTTGGTGATAACTTAGATATTAGTCTGAATATGAACGCATGGACCAAGACATAAAATAAAAATAGGAAACAAAAAACCGGCCAAGTGCGAGTCGTACTCACACGCATACAGGGTTCCGTAGCACCTAAAAATTTAATAAAAATATTTTGAAGGCCCATTTAGAATAATTATGTTGTGTTGTATTACATTCAACAGCAATACTTCCTAAAGTTTTTCATAGAATGTTAATGAAAAACAAAGTTACTGCTGCAGTTTGATGAAAAAGCCCCATAGGTATCTCAAAAACGAAACATTAAAAAACAAAGCAATTTTGAATGGCCCGAAAGTCTGACAACCAGTCTTACGAAAGGGTACCTATTACCCAGAACTAATTGGGTTGGGGAAGTCAGATAGTCAGTCGCTTCACGTAAAATACTGGTATTCAGCTGCATCCGGTTAGACTGGAAGCCGACCCCAAAATAGTTGGGAAAAGGCTAGGCAGATGATGATAAATGAAATCAGTGCTTTTATTGTAAGTTTTTACTAAATTGCAAAGCGATACAGCTGTTTTCATTTAAATAAAATAACGCGTTTGCTATGGCACCACTGGCTGTTATCTGCCAATGTCAAATCGTATAGGAGTTTTATCCTCTTTTCGTTAGTTTCTTGAGGTCGGATGCCAGCAACGGCAATGCTAGTTTTTAGGGTTTCGTACCCAAAGGGTAACCAAAGGTACACTGTTACTAACCTCCGCTGTCGATCCGTCGTGGCTGTCAGCGGGCTGTATCTCATGATCCGTAATAGGTTGACAGTTGAAATTTTCACAGAATGTGTTTCTGGTACCGCTATAACAACAAATAATAAAAAAAAAACGGCCAAGTGCGAGTTGGACTCGCACACGAAGGGTTCCGTACCATTATCTACAAAAACGACTAAAAAATCATATCTGTTGTATGGGAGCCCCCCTTAATATTTTTTTTTTTTTAATTTTTAGTATTTGTTGTTATAGCGGCAATAGTAATACATAATTTGTGAAAATTTCAGCTTTCTAGCTATCACGGTTTATGAGATACAGCCTGGAGACAGACAGACAGACAGACAGACAGCGAAGTCTTAGTAATAGGGTCCCGTTTTACCCTTTGGGTACGGAACCCTAAAAATAACAGGGGCTAGTGCGATGGTACGGAACCCTACATTCGCGAGTCTGACTCGCATTTGGCAGGTTTTTACAGATTCAGGTATAAATAGGTGGATGGAATTCTTGAACTGAATATTTTGTAGAGGGATCAGAATAATCTCGTAAGTACCGCCTCGGTCCCACTTCTCTTATCTTCTGGCATAATCCACAAACTTAATAAAGTCTGCCAAATCAGACATGATTACTTTTTAATAAAAGTTAAATGCGAAAGACAAATTCTCTGGTAAAAATATGACCCTAAACGTAGAAGTCAAAATCAGCCGTTAAATAGTTAAGTAAAGGTTTTGCTGAACTTAACTATTTAACGGCTGATTTTGATTTTTCGAAGGAATTAAGGAACCGCCGAAGTAACCATTAGACGTCTCTGAGTGTGGATGTTAGTCAAATTATAAATAATTAAGGGATAATTTATAAATAACACAGTTATCCCCGTTTACCAACGTGCGCACAGGCTGCAATCTTTCGCAGTCAACAGTCTTTTATCAACACATTAACACAATCAGTAGGAGTCTGTCCACCGCTCGCGGTGGCCGTATACTCGCGCAGTTGGAGTTCGTTTGACTTTGCATAAGTGGCTCATTACGTTCGGTCGACATGTCGCGCGTCTGTATCCTCTCGCTCGCCGCGCTGCTAGCGTGCGCACGCGCCTACGAAGGTGAACGACACACTAAATACAATATCTGCTGCTGGTTGTCACAATTGATACATTGTTTTGAGTGTTTCTGAAGTTAGGCGACATGGGCCGATTTATAAAATTATTAGTCGTTTGCTGGATCATTGAAAATGTCTGTAAGTGCAATTTATGAAGATAAACTTTCAAAAATTTAGATACAGTAGCTAATACTTTAGAAGCACACAAAAGATGTCCTAACTTCATTTGTTATGTCCTCCCATTTCAATAATTTTACGCTTAGTAGTTGAAATTAACATAGAGTTTATGAATACATTCACTTACTAAATACTAAGGAGATGATGCATTCACGAACTCTTACATTGGTCCGCTAACAATCGGGGGCTGGTAGATCCTGTGAGGATGCCTGTCGGAATTGCTGGAGATGAGAACGCCGTGGTTACCGGCGAGCTGGGCAGTCCGCTCGAAGTGCGCTGCCTAGCGTACGGGTACCCACCACCCTCCGTGTTCTGGTACCGCGGCTACAACGGAGCCATGGTGCCATACAACGACGCAGTGTACTTAGCGAGAGGAAACATCCTCCTCATCAGAAGCCTGGCTATCGAAACTCTTGGACAGTACACATGTCAAGCATATAACGGAGAAGGCAAGGCGGCGTCGTGGGTGGTCTTCGTGCGAGCGTATCAGCCTGAAGAGTACTTCATTGAAAACGAGTTGTTAGTACCACGGAACACGTTACCACCCAGACCCAGGACACAACCGCCCACCACCGCGGAGACTACCACCACCACTACGACCACTACCGAAGCGCCCAGACCATTGTTCACCGGTAAGATTAGGAACTCAACTGTATGAATGAACTTTCCAGGCTGATTGTCTGTCTTACAGCAGTAACTTTTACACAAACTGTCAGAAAACACTCTCCAATATTAAAATCATTCACATTCAATCTCAGTTTATTTCTTGTTATAGATGTCACAGGTTGCAATTGATGTAAGATCAACAATCATCCACTTCCACTAATAATACGGAATGGCTTATCTCTGCATGAAGCATGTTTATTGTATTTAGCTTGCATGTGTTCTTCTAGTGATGTCGGATTGTTCTTGTTACGGTCCACAGTAAATAAAATATGTATTATAGACTTATTGGGAGCATCTCCTGTTCTATTGACGTATGAAATTGTGGGAATTGGCGTTTTTTTTTTCTCCGAAAAAACACTGCCTTATCATCAATGTCAATATTCAACAGCGATATTTGTTAGCAACAATGTATAAACAGTGCGACGCAAGCAGCTTTTGTAAGTATGTAGAGTATAAGGTACCACTATTACATGTCGTATGTTGGTGATGAAGCTCGCGGCATTCTAAGTTCTTCATTCTGGGTTGAGTATTTTCGAGTTTGCATCGTTGAATGTTTCAATTTCGTATGTATGCTGTACATAAAGCAAGCTCGATGTTTCTGATCATTGCTAAGTCTCAAAATGGCTGTTACTTGGTCATTTCAATTTGGATACATGATTTCTATTTTAGCACAATATCATATTATTAAATACTCGTAAGTACCTATGCCAAAAAAAAAATGTTTCTTTTTATATTTCGCCTGACGTCTGAACAAAATTGCCCTCTAACTCATATTTTCCACGTACAGTACCAGTGAGCACTCATGTGTCGACGCCATACTCAACGTTGAACAGCGGCTCCGACCTGCGCCTGACATGCGACGTAGACGGCTTCCCCGAGCCTGACGTGCACTGGACCAAAGACGGCGCCACTATACAGGCGGACGGCAGGATCACTATCACTGGTATGTCTACATCGGAATTTCTAATGAGATAAGATTCGACATTTGCGGAGTTAACAAGCTGAAGTAACGATCGAGTTGAAAGACCGATAACTGTTCAAAGCGGTCCCATTGCTAGATGGGTAGACGACGCGGAAACGCCGGCAGATCAATTAGGTGTTGTAGCACCTTGGGAAAGGCTCCTGTCCGACAATGGTGCAGCGACAGGATGAGTTGCGATTGAGTCTTAAGAAACTAGAGGCAGTCTAGGAAAAACTACCGATTTTTTTAAATTTTAGAATTAGGAATTCAGTATTGTGTCACACGAATCACGTGAATCGTCGGACTTATTAGTAATTTAAAAACTAATAAGTCGGAAGAGGTGATGAGTAAACTCTTCAGTTACAAATTAATAATAAACGTTGTACCTAATTAAATTGAGTACCGCACTGTTACATTGTCCTATTCTGTAACTTATCGTGTGTATTTGTCCATTTCTAATCCATAACTTGTCGACACACAGGTAGCGCTATCGTGTCCCGCCTGACGGTAGCGCGGGTGTCGGACGCCGACAGTGGGCTGTACACGTGCCACGCCAGCAA
This sequence comes from Eurois occulta, assembly GCA_950022335.1. Taxonomy (NCBI): domain Eukaryota; kingdom Metazoa; phylum Arthropoda; class Insecta; order Lepidoptera; family Noctuidae; genus Eurois; species Eurois occulta. The sequence continues at coordinate 14,373,213 of OX465497.1, forward strand.
CCAGTACAGTTCGCAGTCTGCCACTGCGCAGATCAATGTGCAACGTAAGTATTCTTCTATAAAGTTACTGTGGACGAAAAAAATCTGGAGAAACTTCCGTAATGAATATATATACATATATTCATTAGGATTTATTATATTTATTGGTTTTTTTTTTTTTTTTTGTTTTTTTTTTTTTTTTTTTTTTTAGGATTTTTTTTGATTTTCATTATATATATATATTCTTGGTAGTACTAATAGGTATTGGCAAATAGTGTAGCGACCACAATCGTACTGATATCACAAATGGCTATGTCTTCCTTCTACTCGCAAATTGGTACGTCACGTTAATTGTTGCACATTCAATAACTAATTTTTAGGTTCCCAAGACCCTCGAAATGTTCCGGAAAATAGCTTTACCATCGCTTTACGCCTCGTCTTTTCAAGCAATGGCATCAAAGAAAGCACGAACCGGTTTACACAGGCGTTTTATTAATAATTTTTCATAATTTATTTAGACACATTTTGATACCACGCACATTTTATTATGCATACTTAAGATGGATGTTTAATCGTATATTTTATATTTGCAGACATCGTGGTTCCGGCTAAGTGTACAGATAATCCCTTCTTTGCTGACTGCAAACTGATTGTGCGCAGCAAGTTCTGTAAACACTCGTATTACTCGAAGTAAGTACAAATACATAATGTTAAGTGAGGTTAATCGACGAATTAGGTTAATCGATATCATTTGCTAAACAAGATTAATAAGTTTAATTGTTCTTATCAACTGTTCCCTCGTTTTAGCTAGATGTTCATTACCCTCGGAATGTGTATTGTTTATTTATTTGTCAATTCGTACATAAAGATACACTTTCTAGATCTGTTATTGTAATTTTGTCTCAGGTCCCTAATAACCACGTGATGTTATCCCCAGGTTCTGTTGCAAGTCGTGTGTGGAGGCCGGTCAGCTCGACCCCCAGGACGTGGAGCTTCAAGCTGACCAGCCCTATAGGAAGAAGTAGACATCAGCTTCACCAAGATCTTAAATAGTGTAGTAGCCAGACGCGACCGATACCAATACTTGTTACATATATTAATCACTTTCCCTCGAGTACTGCTTTAAAAGTATTTTTTAATTGGAATATTGTGTTAATTATTTTCTATTAGACTTACGAGTGACAATACGCTCTCTCAAATTAGTATGTCTCCAGGCGTTAGTGTTTTAGCGAGACGAAACTAGTTGTTGTTACCTCCTTCCTGCGTAGTGTCGGTCGCAAGCTCTGGCGCAATATTGTTATTGTTTCATGTGCCATAGCTGGAATAGGTATTATTTCTCGAACGTTGAACCACAACACAGCGGTCTAGTGTGCGCATGTTCTTAACACGCAATCATACCAATAGATTTAATGTAGATAGTTAATATTACTTGAAATTAACAGTTTAATGTAAATAAATATTTTAAAATGTCACAAACTCCATCTGTGATGGAACATTTTTGAGTAATTTTACATTTCTACATAGTTAGTCAGAAGAATATAGTAAATAAATTATTTATGTAATAATTTGTCTAATAAAGTGAATGTTTAGTTCGTAGGGTAACGCTAGGTGGCTAGTTGACAAGTCATAATAATTTGTTTAAGTGAATCCTTTTATAATTGTGACGATGTAAATAGATGGACATTAAAAACGTATAAACATAAGCTGTGTTTAATTACCGCTTTTTAGAATGATGACAAGGTTCGTTCGATGCAACCTCTTATAGGCGTTCGATTGCGTAAACCAAGTCCCTTCTGTTGAACCTGAAACATTTTGGATAAATGTCAAGAAATTTATAAGCTACAGACATCATACCTGAAAGAAGTTGATATACAAGTAAATGGCGCGGCGTTAATGCCAGAACATTTACACGCCGTTTCAGACATGATTAGGGGCGTTCATCAAGGTTCAATATTGATTCGGTTCCTATTCTGAGTTGGGGTACACGATTTGCAAAACGAGTTTCAAAATTAACCCAACATGATATTAATTTTGATTAATTTTTAAAATAGAACGAATCTTGACTCGATTTTAATTCTTTGTCAACTTCCATTTTCAAACCTCATAATGCTTACCCAGTGAAAATGTCGTGTTCCCAAACCACACGGTTTGCAAGTGCGTGGATCCCGCTTGTCTGAACGAGGCCTTAAGGTCTTTTGCATGTGGCTAACGTCATAGCCATCTTGGCACTGAAGATGCGTGCGGTGCGGACAGTTTTGAGAGAAAAATACACCTTAGCTTAGTTTGATAATTTTAGAAACAAAAAGAATAAAGGCAGCTTGTCACGTAATCTGGGGGCACACATAGAGCTGGTGTACATTCGTAAAAATACTCTCAGAAGATAGATCTCGATCAAATCAAGATGAAAGGTAATCGCAACATATTTTATTGATTGGATTTGGCTAGAATAGCATGATAATTACATAACCATACTTGCTGTTGTTATATTTTCAATTAACTTCCTCGAAAACAAGCTCTTATCGCGCTTATAGGTTTTTTTATTTATCTCTCATTAGTGCGAAAAAAAACCCACAGATAAACTATACACAAGTCCAATTTGCTTTTTTTTTAATCTCGGCAAAGCGATATGCCCCTTTACGGCTTAAATATTATTTAATTGTGTTTGTAAATAGAATGTCAAAAATAAACGTGATTATTTATAACAATTATTTATTAACAAATTAACATTTATTTGTGTCCTAAATTCAAAAATATATTAATTTTCGTACTTCGCTTCGCGGCTTCATACCTTTGTTTCTTCTTCAACCTGCGAAAGCAAAGCGCGGAAAAAGGCCCAAATTAATTCAAACAACATATGTCGTTCTATTATTTTATTTTTTCGAAAGGGTATTGAAAACATTGAATATCTACCAAAATGCACCTACTGCATGACGACACAGTAATAACTTCACAATAGCTTGTAAAGTTTGACACACGAGGTGCATAATTATTTCACTGCATTTCTCGGCTCTGAAACACCCTCACCTGCGGCTCGGGCGTGAATTCCACCACGGCTGTAATGTCAAAGTTTCCAAACTTGTATCAAAATGTACTTATTTTATATAATAATATGGTGTAAACAAACTCTTCATGAAGCCGTCAACCAAGCATTATGTACAGACGCCAGCACATCAAGCTACCTAAAACTGTCAAATTTTCCCAATCAACCTTGTGAATTCCGCCTCGACTGTGATAACAAAGTTGTGATAATAATAATTTGAAGTCAAAAATTAAAAAGTCGCTGCAGTAGAAGAAATAAAGATAAAATACCAATTACATGCACAACACGAAAACCCAAACACAGAAATAGCACACTTTTTGGACACTTTAAAACAAAAATTAAGCGCTGCATCGAGTAGACTTAAAAGGTAACATGCACTAATCGCAAAGTCCAAAACACAAAATTTATCAACAACGAAAAAATGTTTTATAGGAACCTCACATCTAATAACAAAGACGCGACTAACCAAAGTCGAACACCCGAAACACTACGCGAATTTTGGGCTAACATTTGGGAAAATCCAGCACACCATAATAACCACGCAGACTGGATTAAAGCAGCTACACCAGAAATTCCAGAAATGGAATTTGAGTTTATACCAATAGATATATTTATAGAAATCATCAGACGCACACACAACTGGAAATCGCCTGGCACTGACAACATCCACAACTACTGGTAATAAGAAAATTTCGAGCATACACCCTTTCCTATATAACCATTTAAATACATTCATCCAATCACCACAATCACTTCCTCAATACATAACACACGGAGTAACTTACATGATACCTAAAGACACGAATAACACCAAAAACCCAGCGAAATACCGGCCAATCACTTGCCTACAAAAGAGAATGCTCATGGAAGTATGGAATCCCGTACCATGCTGCATCAAAATCAAACCTTGTTTTTTATAGACTACACTGATCGTATTAACTCCTACAAAAATTATTTTTGAAAAAAAAACCCGCGTTTCAGAGTTATTTTATAAAATCGAAACTAACCTAAAAAGTAGGTCTATTTTTTCGACGCTACCAACGACGTATTTTAACACACATACATTACATTATTGCTCTAAAAACAGCGTAATACACTAATATTAGTAAGAATTACGAGTTAAAGTAACATCCACAGTATGCTTGACTGAAACTCGATTTTATTTTAGACCTTTATATTGCCAATAGTCAGTCAGTACAGTACAAATGTCAGATGCCACAGATAAGATAACTATAAACCATAGAGTATAGTAAGTGCTATAAACTAGTCGTGATTTAGGGATGTAATCGATAAATCAAAATCTTTAGGCTGAGAAAATCTATTTTGTTGCAAATAGCAATAAACCAAACTAAATCGATTTGGTGTACTGATCTTACTTAATTGTAATTAATTTTAGAGTCCGCTCGACAGACAAGGGTTTGTTCAATTGAAACGGAACGTCATTTATATTCAGTTGAAACGGTACGTCATATAAAGGGAGTAAAACAATATTCATACTTTTAAACTCGAAAAGTATATTTCCAGTTCAAAAATCAAATCCCCGACGCGTAATGCCGTAAAAAAATATGAAACTAATTACTATAATATTTTGGTTTTGAGGCGCGAGACTTTTTGGTACCAACTTTGGTCATTGTCCTTTATACAAAATTCTAACAGCTTGCGTAAGCGAAATAGTACACGAGCATTTAACTAAAAATAGCATTCTAGCAGAACAGCAAAAGGGTTGTCGTAAGAATAGCCAAGGTTGTAAGGAGCAACTAACCATTGACGCGATTACTATGAATAGCACTGTAAAAAGCAGAAAAGATATTCACACTATGTTTATAGACTATCAAAAGGTCTTTGATTCTGTTCCGCACAGCTGGTTGCTACACGTATTAAATCTTTATAAAATTCACCCTACACTTAACAATTTTTAGGAACTTCCATGCAGAATTGGCAAACTGTTCTTAAAATTAATTCCTGCTCATCAACTGTAGCTACTGAACCAATCTGTATAAGACGTGGAATTTTTCAAGGAGATGCTCTAAGTCCTCTGTGGTTTTGCATGGCACTCAATCCACTCTCACACTTGTTAGACCAAACAGACGTGGGATTCACGCTGGAAAGCAATAACACACAATATAAATTAACACACCTTATGTACATGGATGACATAAAACTGTATGCAGCTGACAAAGAAGCGCTTTATCAACTATCTGATGCCACACAACAATTTTCTGATGACATAGTTGCATGTCATTCGGAGTAGACAAATGTAAAATTTTGTCCATTGTAAAAGGAAAAATCCAAAATAATTCCATCAGGAGCATCGATCGAGCCAATGGATGAACAGAGTACATACAAATACCTAGGTTTCAAACAATCCAGACAAAGACAACAAAAGATGACAAAACAAGAACTGCTCAAAAAATTCTCACACCGCCTCAACCTCATTTTAAAAAGCAACCTTAATTCAAGAAATTAAATTAAAGCCATCAACACCTTTGCAATACCCATTCTCACATATTCTTTCGGAATTATACGATGGTCAAAGACTGATATTAAAAAACTTCAGCGCACTATCCATACACTCCTAACCAAACATAGAAAACACCATCCAAAATCATGCATACAACGACTTACACTACCACGCCAAGAAGGAGGGAGAGGATTAATCGACATACACACTTTACACAACAAACAAATACTTTCACTGAGAGCATATTTCCATAACAAATCAAAAACCTCATCACTACACAAGCAAGTAACGGAGATAGATAACAAACTAACTCCACTAAACCTACAAAACCGAAACACACAAATAAATGAACAAATCGTAAGTACACAACAAAAAATAGCAGAATGGTCTGAAAAAGCCCTACACGGGAGGCATCGAGCCTGCCTGAGCCAGCCACATGTCGATAAAATAAAGTCGAACGAATGGCTCAAACGATGTGAATTATTTCCCGAGACCGAGGGTTTTATGCTGGCCATACAAGATCAAATAATAGCTACTCGTAATTACAGAAAATACATCATGAAAGACCAGCCGACTGACTTGTGCAGACATTGCAACAATGCCTCCGAAACTATGCAACATATAACAGGCGCATGTAAATCACTTGCAGAAACCGATTATAAACACCGCCATAACCAAGTCGCTGCAATCATACACCAACAATTAGCATTTAAATATAAACTAGTTTCTGAAATGATACCGTATTATAAATATAATCCAGAAGTAGCATTAGAGAATAACGAACAAAACATTTACTGGGATCGAACTATAATAACCGATAAAACAATTCATTACAATAGACCTGACATTATCGTTCACGACAAAACCAATAAAACAGCTTATCTGATAGACATAGCAATACCTAACTCACATAATAATCAAACTACAATATCCGAAAAGCTCAGTAAATACCAAGATCTTGCCATTGAAATTAAAACCCAATGGAAAGTACGAACTGTTCATATAGTCCCCATTGTTCTCTCATCTACTGGTATTATACCAAAATCTCGCACACAAAGCCTCAACACTCTACAGATGGGTAATTCAAAAAAAAATTAACTTCGTTTACCAATCCAATGTTTTCCCTTTTGAGCTTGACATATTATATGTTATCGTTGTTACGTGACGTTGTTTGAAACAACATAACATGGGTTATTAAATTATTTGCTGCAAACCAAAGTTTTTTAACACTTAATTACTTTTCCTGTGAACTCATTTAAGTTTGGCGACCCGATTATGGCCATCGTAGGCGCGAGCCTGTGGACGGTGAGTTATGGGCTAGCTCGCTGTCCGTCCGTCTTATGACGACAGGCCGTGTCGACGGTGCGTTCGTGTTCCACGCGCGCCTCATAGTGATGTCAGCAAACAGGAGGGGTCCGCAAGGGCCGATGCCTTCCAGGGCTGCGGGGCTGTTCGAAAGAGATACCGCGGCCCTAGAACACAAAGGGCAAAAGAAGGAACATGGATAGATTTTAGTCAGTAAAAGTCTGACACTCCCTTCCGCTCCGCCCAGAGCGGGAAGAATCATTTGATGATTTCCCATCCAAAAAGGGCTTTAAATAAAACGACTAACGGAAGGCAAATACCCAGGATTCGATCTTATCGATTGCACACTGCTGAAAAAGCTGACAATGAGGGGTATCGTAGCATTAGTCCGGATTTTTTACGCTTGCTTGCGTCTATCCCACTTCCCGGCCCAGTGGAAATTTGCACAAGTAGTTTTAATAATAAATAATAGTAAACCATTTATTTCAGGTAACAAAGACCCATAGAAAAATACCTTAACCTAAATATACATACTTACTAATAACATTTTTGTTAGTATAAGCAACTTAAAACTATGTTAGTATCACTTCACTTGCACGATGCTTTGTGCGTTCTTGTGGAATTTGTCTGCGGAAGCGATCGAACACCACATCCTGTGGCCTCTTTTTTTTTGTTTATTTTGCTGACGCAGTCGTTCTTTGGCGACAGCACTGCCCACTCGCACAACCACTCTTTATTTTTTATATTAACCTCCAAATTGAGAAAAACGTGCATGTCATGTTCCTTCTTAGCCCTTTGTGTTCCAGGGCCGTGGTATCTCCCTAGCGGACCACTTCCGGTGTGTTGAGTTTGATCTCTTTGAAGCGCGCGTGGAACGTGCGTGCGTGGTTTTGATGAAATAAACGCTAAATGTTACTCAAAACAATGCTTCTTATGTTTCAATATTTCGATTTGGAATACAATGAGGGGTTATTACGTGATGCGCGCACAAACGAACAGACATACCGACAAAAATTCTAAAAATGGTAGAAATGGGTTCTGTTTGTCCTTTAACACCCATACTATTTTTTTTCTAAAAATTTTCAATGTACAGGAACACCACGTCTACAGATTTATTATATGTTTATATAATTATAAAACCGTATAAACGTAAACCATTTTCTGATGTGTACGTAACAGATCTGGTACAAGAACAAGCCTGCTCTAAGTTCCGTGAAGAGTGCGAGCGAACTTGCCAGTACGGCATTCACACGTCGACGCACAACAGCTGCCACAGGTATGCAACAACTGCATATTTATTCTTATTCTTTATAGCACACAAAATAATAAATATACATACAAATTGAAATAATATAGCTTAACAATGGCGAGCTTAACCCAGAATTGGGTTTTCTTACAGCAAACCTAATTTTGACTGCGAGATTTGCAGAAGAGGATATAAGACGACGGCTCATGGTGCGGTTCGGACCTCTTCACCTCCCCCCACTGTTCTATACGAATCGCCAGGGGCCTGACCAGTTTCCCTGGTAGGCACCTGGTTGTCGACATTGATACTGGGAACGTGAATAAATATCGTTGGTTCCATCACCGTGGTACCTTTTTGACCTTTTTTGATCGAAATGCCTTGCTTCTAGATTGTTTTGGAAGCTTTTATTTTTTCCCCTAATTTTTTGCTATTTAACGTTTCGTCCCTTTCGCAATCCTGAACGACGGCGACGTTAAGAAAGGGTTTGGCTAATGCGTAACTGATGACGCTAATTCGCGATTGTGTTTCCTGATAATGAAGATCACTCAGGATACGACATACGACGCTCATAATCCTTATTTCTTCAACTTTGTTGTCGCTCGTAAGCATTATTGTCAAAGCTATATTAATGGCTGAGACGCCAACACCCAAATGCTGCTGTTCCGTTTCCATCCTCTTATCTCTATGATGAGATCATGCTTCAGAAATGGCCGCTGAAACTTCGTTATTCAGTTTGGGTGCTTGAAGCAGAGTGCAGTTATCAGGCACAAGGTAATCTTTGAACAACTTGTCTTTTGCTTCCTTTGATAATCCCTTCTTGAGGATAGGTTCCCATCGCTGAGCTAAGCTGTGATGGATTTTATCACCAAACCTTGGAGTATTATCTGAAAATTCTCCGAGTGTTATCGAGCTCGCCCGGTCAGCATGGGAGCGTCATTAGGGATATCATTAGGTGCATCTTCAATCACCGTCAGATTTTTTTCTACGTTGGCCCCGGGGGCGGAACGTCCTTGACTCGTTATCGTCTGAAATGTATAAGACGTAACTTTGAAATCCAGCTTTTTCTCTTTGTGTTAACTAAAGGTTAACCGCTAGAAGTATGGACATAAAACCGGTAGGTTTCATTTTTGTGGGTCATTTAGATTTTAATAAATGTGTAGGTAGAATATTTCTTATAGTAAAGCCATCGTGTTAATGCTCGGTTAACCGCCAGGCAAGACAATATCACAAAAATCATAGCCTTCGTGTTAACTCACGGATAACCGCCAGGCAAAAAACCGTACGAAATAAATGACACATAAACACCATAAAGTAATTTTGAGGGTAGTTGTAAGTATCCCCGGACAAATTCTGATTGGAATATGCAATTCGCAACAGTGGATTTCAATGCCAAGACTTTCGAACTAGCGTACCATTCAAACAGTTTTTCGAAACAGCGTGTTCGCGACAACGTCATTCGAAATGGCGGTTTTCGAATTTATGAGTTTTCGAACTGGCGTACCACTCTTATTTTTTTTCGAAATAGCGTGCGTCGCAATTACGTATTTCGAAACTTCATATCACTCCCGTATAATAGATACCGGAATCAGATGAAGATTCAATTAGAATTCAACGACGTTTACGTCTTCGTGAAACTTCCAGCTTCTTGATTTGACGTCGGTAGTCATAAATTTCTTGAGAATATTCCCGATTTTTCGGCATTTTTTAATAACTAGTGTGCTTGCTATCTTGCACGAAAAAAGAATGACAGGTTGACTAGTGGTGTGGTTATGGTCAATATAGAATCGACTTAATTAAAAAAAACCGATACTTTTATATCGATTTCGTAAATCTCTTAAATTGTGCATATGTTATCTTGTAAATTAAAAGGAATACCTGGTATACCTATATCTGAAGAATGAAGCGAAAAAATATAGTTATGTGCATTAACATTACATTCTGTAACTTAAATTAATTAATTTTATAAACTAAACTACATAAATACAATATAATATACGTACTAAATTATTGTATTTGTATTACATTATATATAGGTATATAAATACCTAAAAAAACCTATATATTATATACATACATACATATTGATCATGTTGACAGGAAATGTTAAGTGCATACTGCTCAAATGTTGGTGTACAATGTATAGCTGGGTACTCTCTGCCTCACCCTTCGGGGATTACAGCCGTGATTTTATGTTTAAATTAAAATAGTTAAATCAGTTAAATAGGTAAATTATTGTTATAATTATTAGTATTTTATCCCCGCAAATTAGTAGATATTTTTTTAATGCAAGTGCAATTTCTACTTTGAATTCAAGTTGCGATTATTTTGTTCTTACTAATTTAATGAAAATGTGGATTATGTAAGTAGTCCGATACCCGATAGCCTTTTAAGTGCATAAACCTCGGAATTAGATGACGCTGAGTATAAAGGGTGGGTTCTGGGGGCATATGAGAAACATGGTCCATGGGTAGACAACCACAGACCATCCGCGCCACCTGCTACGGTCCTTAGATACAGCTTTGGCTTCGTCCACGTCATACATCTGGGACATACACGCACGAAGTGGAAATTACGTTTTTTCTACTGCTCCACTGAGTACTACGCACCTGACCTTTCTAAAAAACCTTACTATTAATAAGTGTATCTCTTTCTAGGGAGTCCCAAATGAACTCTCCCAAAAAAACCGGTGAATGTAATTTGAAAACTTTAAGACGTCAAAAGCACAATCCAGAAGGTTTTACACGATTCCATACAGTCATCCAATTCCGAGGTTATACCATCAGGGCTAATACTAAAGTGCGATGTAATCCCATTTAGATGTGAATGCAGAGAAGACCCGTGCCTCAAAGTAAACTGTTCAGCCAGTGAGCATTGCGAGACCGTCGAGCTGAGGAGCACGACCTCCCAGGGAGATATGTACGCCGCCAGATGTGTCAAAAGTAAATATCTACTTTATTACTAAGCCCTACCGTCTGCGGCGGATGCATTTGACGATTTCAAGAAAGCTACAAAACGGTTCAGTTTTATTCAAGTTCATTGGGGCAATGTCAAGTATGAAGATTTGAAAATAAAAAGTCACATCATTATCTTTTTAACTGGGATCCAACAACACGCTTAACCTTTCGTCTACCATAAACTGTTGACTGTGAGAAATCGACGACGTTCAGGACGTTATATTGATACCTTACTGATAGCTTATGAACGAATGAATCAATTTAAGACCAATTATAGGAATTGCTGAAGAAGAGAAAGAGAACGCCGGGGCGATCGGCGAACTGGACAGTCCGCATCATGTGCGCTGCCCAGTGTACGGATACCCACTACCCGCCGTGGAGTGGTACCGCGGCAATGAGGGAGACAAGCTGCTGTACAATGACTCTGTGTACGAACCGACAGGGAACATCCTCCTCATCAAACGTCTGAATATCGACAATCTCGGGCTGTACACGTGTGAAGCACACAACGGAGTAGGCCAGGCGGCAGCGTCGTGGAAGGTCGTCGTGCGAGCGTATATGCCTAAAGGACTCTTCCTTGCAAACGAGTGGTTGGTTCCGCGAGATACGGTAACGGCCAGTTCCAGGACAGAGTCTCGCAGCACCGCGGAGTCGGCCAACACCACCACAATGAGAACAACTGAAACGCCCAGACTGGTCACCGGTAAGTTTGAAACTTGAAAACTGTTATATGCTATAGGTAAACAAAGATCTTTGGCCGATTGATCGTCATGCGACAGCGATAGAGGAATCTCAAACTTTTTCTTTTTTCTAGTAAGGAGCCCAAAGCCAGCATATTCAAAATTCATTTATTTGCATATGTGTTCCACTCTTATAATTTGGTCATGTCTGTCCAATGTCCGTCTGGATTAAACTCGGGCAGTTAGCATCTACTTTTACTCCTAATGATTGAATAGTTCAAGAATGAATTACATCTGTAGCAGTTACTATTTATTTATTTACTTATTTTCTTAAGGTTAGCCAAGTGTTGTTTACACGTAACATTACATTGAGATTGACAGGTATACATTGGCAAGTGTAACAATTACTTATAGGCTAACACCGCATGCACAGGAAACGGATTAAACATACAAAATTAATTATTATTATTACATATTCTTTGATTATGGTTTAGGTTAGTTTTTTGTTCTTAAGATTAGGTTAGTTAAAACATTCAAATTAATTACTTATTTATTTATTTATTTACAAACTCTTACCTACAACTACCATTACAGATGCTAAATACTTAATCTACATCCTATAAAATTACATACTATATCCTAAATCTTAACCTACATCACAACAACACACAATAACACAATAATAACATATTCAGCTTTTGCGAATTCACTCAAGTTGCAACACATCAACCCTCTCATGAACCTCGTTCACCACACGCATAGCTCTAGTGAGAGGAGTCTTCACCAGTAAGTTGGTTCTGGCTGCAGGCACAACAAGCAAGGGCGCGCGTCGCCGCCTCCATACATACCGGTTCGGCACGCAAAGTTCCAGGTGCCGCAGCACTCCGGGGTTATGCGCCTCGCCACGCAGCAGCTTGACTACATACGCTGCGAGTGCAAAGTCCCGTCGCACCTTTAACGCGCTGTACCCGACCATACACCCAGTACAAAGAGTGTAGGGTACATTAATGGGTAAAACGGATATACCCCATACAGCTTGAAATACAAGTGTCTAGTGAACTTATTTTGAACACGTTCCAGCATGGCACTATATTTCGCCTCATGTGGAGCCCATAAGACTGCACTATGCTCAAGGTGGCTCTTGACTAGCGCGTCATACAACACCTTGAGTGTTGTGATGCTGGTAAACCCCTGAGCCTGCCTGAGTACTTGTCCCTGCACGGAGCGCTGAATAGCTGACTCCAGTACTTTAGCAGGCGTCGATAGTACAGCTACCGGTCTATAATTACTGATATCCGGGCCAGATTTTCCTTTGGGGACCGGAATAACGCGCGTGATCTTCCACCTAGGAGGGAACGCCGATTGTTCCAAACATGAATTAAAAATGTGACGTAATGGCTCTGCCAGTACCCTCCCACAGTCTCGGAACAGAAACGCTGGAATACCGTCTGGGCCAGACGAACGTTTTGGCTTGAGACTTCCAAGCGCCTGCTGAACTTCCGAAAGACTCAGCGTCTCAATATACACACGTGCACTGGTCGCGCCGACCTCCGCCGCCGCCGCGCCCGCGTCCAGTTGGGGTGGCTCCTTGCTGTACACAGACTCAAAAAACTCTGCGAACTGCCCAGCACACTCCTCATCCGTTAGATGTTGACCGTCTTTTATAATACTGTGCTTATTACTGCTTTTTTGTTTTGACCTAATATACTGCCAAAAAGATAAACATGACAATGGAATCAAAAATAATAAAGATGTGAAGTTAATTATTAATTAGGAAAAAAATACATTATTTAGCTCGTCGAAATTTAAATAATGACATAAGAAAAATATAATTAAAATAGATAAATAAATTAGATTAAATTAAATTTAACTAAACTAGATACAGACAAATATTACATAACATTAGGTTCAATTCATTGTAATAATTAATTAACGGATCAATGAAATTTAAAATTATTATTATTACAAGATGATTAAAGTCTTTGCGAGTGAATTATTTAAGACTACTTTAATAAATTTTTATTGTTACTAGTACGTCGGTTGCTTTACGAGAACATTCCAGATTACGTGCGAGTGTTCTAGTAAGGACCTGTCTATAAGATAGGAGTCTAGAATGTTCCACTATAGAACCGTCTAGAAGATTTGAGAAGGTTGTAGAACTTTCTCGAAGGACAATGTTCTACTATGGACGCGATCTCATGGCGACATGGAGAGAGCGACTGTCGCAACCCCGCGCAGGGCACGCCACGATAGTGGCGATAAGTCCCCTCTTTGAGGAGTGGCCAGAGAGGCGCCACGGCGCCCTCACCCTCCGCCTGACGCAGGTCCTCACCGGACACGGTTGTTTCGAGAGGTACCTGCACCGAATCGGGCGGGAGGAAACGCCCGGGTGCTATCATTGTGAGGACACCGTGGAGGACACCGCCGTGTCCTCGTAGCGGCGATTGGCGGCAGGAGACCTCTCGCGTCTGGCTCTGGTTCAAGCCATGGTCCGGAGCGAGAGGGAATGGGAAGCCGTCACCTTCTTCTGCGAAGCAGTCATGCTAGCAAAGGAGGTAGCGGAACATGAGAGGGAGAGAACCTCACGTCCAAGCCGCCGCGGGAGAAGCACCGGGCGTCGGGGGCCACGTCGTGATGGCTCTCGGCCACCATAGGCGCGGGCCTGTGGACGGTGAGTAATGGGCTAGCTCGCCGTCCGTTCGTCGTATGACAACAGGCCGTGTCGACGGCGCGTTCGTGTTCCACGCGCGCCTCCGGAAAATGTCAGCAATCATGAGGGGCCCGCAAGGGCCGATGCCTGCCAGGGCTACGGGACTGTTCGAAAGCGTGTGGAATACGTTGCATGTTGAACCTAATCGCAGTGGGACAAGAACCAGTTTTCGAGAAAGTGTAATGAAAAATACTTTTCGGGGCCGGAATTCGCGGGCCTAATTTAGACACCACTCAGTTAACACGTGGGCAAACTGTACGTCTTCCATTGTTACTTTGAGTTCCTTTAACGAATCATTTCATCACCAGTTGTGAAGGCTGGGGCCTGTCCCATGGACGAGACGACTACGAACGAGGTGACGTGCCGCCGCGAGTGTGGAGACGACGCTGACTGCCGAGGAGTGGGCAAGTGCTGCCGACGAGGATGCAGCGACCTGTGCCTGGTACCAGTCGAGCAGACCAGCCCACATCCACTTCTTACCACTACTGCTGCACCCAGTAAGAACGTTTGAACTTAACCACTGTAAAAAGCCTTCGTAGGTTTTCTTTCTATATGTTGCAGGGAAGTGGCTCAAAGGACCAAATGTTGTAAAAATATTACGATTAAACATGAAAGCAAGGCAAACTTTGTCAATACTAAAATAATATTTCTCGTAGTCAAAATAATATTAACTAGAATACGGTTTCCTGTGAAACAAATCACGTCATCATCGGTTATACACCTTTTGCACGAAAAAATCCTAGTGCCGTAAAGGCTGAAACTTTCTTTAGGTGTAAGACTAAAGGTGTCCCGTCCTGCGTGTCTGTGCCGTGGCTTCTGGGCCAACTCAATTAAGATTGCCATCGTCATGATAGGAAAAAGAGGCTGATCCGACATTCCTAATGTACATATTTTGTTTGTAGATGTGCCCGCAGCACCGCTGGCGTTACCGCAGCCAAAACCGGAGGTGGAGGCATCTGAAGGTGGCTCAGCCACACTGCGCTGTCTGTTCCACGGCAACCCACCACCCAAGATCACGTGGACGTTCGGAGAGCTTACCGTAAGTACTAAATGCTTCAATTAAATGGAACTTGAGAACTGACCTGAGAGGGTTGAGATTTGTTAGCATGCCTTTTTGTTTTTTTTTTTTGGTGCGTGAGAAATCATCAAATGACCCCCCCGCTCTCGGCGGAGCGGAAGGGAGTGTCAGACTCTTACTGACTAAAAACCACCCATGCTCCTTCTTTGGCCTTTTATGTTCCAGGGCCGCGGTATCTCTTTCGAACAGTCCCGCAGCCCTGGCAGGTATCGGCCCTTGCGGGCCCCTCCCGTTTGCTGACAACTCTTTGAGGCGCGCGTGGAACACGAACGCGCCGTCGACACGGCCTGCCCGTCGTCATACGACGGACGGACGGCGAGCTAGCCCATTACTCACCGTCCACAGGCCCGTGCCTACGGTGGCCGAGAGCCATCACGGCGTGGCCCCCGACGCCCGGTGCTTCTCCTCCCGCGGCGGCTGGGACGTGAGGCTCTCTCCCTCTCACGTTCCACCGCCTCCTTCGCTAGCATGACTGCTTCGCAGAAGGAGGCGACGGCTTCCCATTCCCTCTCGCCCCGGACCATGGCTTGAACCAGGGCCGGGCGCGAGAGGTCGCCGCCGCCAATCGCCGCTACGAGGACACGGCGGTGCTCCTCCCAAGCGGAGCAGACCTCAACGGTGTGCTCCACCGTGTCCTGTCCGGGCGATCCTCGCAATAGTAGCACCCGGGCATTTCCTCCCGCCCGATTCGGTGCAGGTACCTCCCGAAACATCCGTGTCCGGTGAGGACCTGCGTCAGGCGGAAGGTGAGGGCGCCGTGGCGCCTCTCAAGCCACTCCTTAAAGAGGGGACTTATCGCCACTATCGTGGCGTGCCCTGCACGGGGTTGCGATAGTCGCTCTCTCCATGTCGCCATGGAGAGAGCGATGTTCGAGAACTGTAGGCACTCTAGACTCATTATGAATTTTGACGAAACAGATCGACGGTAACGAGGGCCGCTACAGGCTGATGTCTGACGGCGCGCTGGAGATCGTCTCTCTGTGCCGCAATGACACCGGCCTCTACATCTGCGTGGCTGACAATGGCCTCGGAGTGGCCACGCAGGAGATACACCTGGTCGTCAACGGTGAGTGGGAGTGAACACGACGATAGCTTGGGGAATGGTATGGGATGGTAGAGCGCGTCAGTTGCTGTGGACTTCTGTCACAATTAGATTAGAAGAACGGTATTTTACTCTGTGTTTAAGAATAAAGAGAGGTTTATAATTTAGGATTGTTAATTCGTCGTTGATTTTCCTTGTTTTTCAATTCTAACCCCTGAATTGCCACATTATATATTTTATGGCCGCAAATATTTTACACAGTAAAAGATTTTACCTGCAATTATTATTGTATAAACAAGACCACATAAAACATTGGGTTTTGCATTTGGAAACATTTGTAATACTTTGCGATTTCAAGTAGTTAGAGGTTTCGGTTAAGATACTTCTTTAATCAAAATATTAATTATTTACAAACTACACTACTACTACTACTACTACTATATTATTATATTATATTAAAACTATAATAGAAATAAATATGTACAAGTATAAAAGGGTTACAGGGCATCCAAAAATTCGTCCGCATCGCTGTCAACAGGACAAGTGCCCAGAAGGCTGGCAGCATTACCACGTTGGATGGCAATGCTGATTCTTTGGCCAAAAAATAGGCCCGCCCTCTGGTCACGTGTAGAGTCGACCAACCGCTTGGCGATTTCCCGAAAAACTAGGTGGGCACTCGGACCCCATGGCCCTAGTGTTTCAACCCCAAACGGCTCCAACACATAATTACCAATTAAATTATTGTATTTGCGCCGTTTGAGGTTTCGGTTTGATTAGTTTAGAACATTAACTGATTGCCTTTCTGGTGTCTGTCTTTGACACTAACTTTTCTCTTCCCTTACTAAATAATAGGAACAGTTGGAGAACACGCGGCAATGTTTTTTTAGTTTTTTGCATTTTTGCACTTCTTCAGAAACATATAACTTGAGTGTCGGTTCATCTTCGTAATTATGCCACGTATTAATCTCATTCCACGTTTATACGAAAAAGAAGCCTTGAAATATACGTTTATTATTCACTTTGACTGAAAGTAGTCTTATGAAAGACGTCATTGGACAAACAATGAAGCTTGTAAAAACCAGTCGTGAACGAGAGCCTTTATTGCGCTTATCAGTCAACAATACTAAAATAGATTGGTCTAAAATTAAATAAGTTAAATGAAATCAATAAGGATGTAAGATAGAAACGTTTCTATTTAGTTTATATATTATATAGTTACACATACATAAACACAATCATACATAGTTAATTGATGTACAAATATCAACTTAATTTTAGTGTCAATTAAGTTGATTTCAGAATTACTACTGAGTAGTTAGTATAATTGAAATATCAAAAAAATAATTGAAATTATAGCAAAATTCAGAAATATCCAAACGCTATGTTATGTTTTCCAAAAATACATTTTGTTTACATGCCCCGAAACGTAATCGTGAACATAATTTAGCAACACGAGTATTGCTCGATAGTTAATTGTAAATATAATATTTCCGTTTGTATCGTGTGTTAATTACGATCATTGACACATATTATCACGAGTTAATTACCTATAGATGATGCCTGGGACTTAGTGCACGGGCATAACGCAGTTTTTACAATTAAAATACTTAGATTACACAAATAAAATTGATCATTTGTAATGCCTGTCGTAAGGAACTCGTGTCTAAGTAATAACAACCGCTCGAGTCGACCTTTAGGTTAAACCGCGCATGCCTAGGCTGGTCCGTGGCTGGGTGACCACTCATTACATACCGAGTTTCCTCCGTGCCTCGGAAAGCACGTTAAGCCGTTGGTCCCGGCTGTCAATAGGGATGTTGACACCATTCAAAATAACTCCAAAACAGCTTCTCTAAAAAAAAACACTTTATTTTAGACCTGAAAACACGATTTATTTTCAATTAATTGCTTAATTAGATGTTTAGTTACTTTGAAATTAATAAATAATTGAGTCATTGAGTTGACGAAATAGTGACATAACAGCAGCGTGCTATTGCCATATAAAATGTAAGGGGGTATCGCGTTTTGACAACTCTTAAAAAGTATGTCAATTGATTGGTGTGTCAACTATCCTATTGTAGATCTTTGACAGTCGTTACAGGTAGTCAGTGGCCCGAACGTCTGACAACCACTCTTGCCAAAAGATATCGTATTACTCAGTACTAACTGAGTTGTGAGGGCCAGATGAGAAATATGGTCCATGTAAAATACTGGTATTCAGCTGCATCCGTCTTGACTGGAAGCCGACCTCAACATAGTTGGGAAAAGGCTAGGCCGATGATGATTGTCTTGCCAGCCGTGAGGGTCTAGTGCTGGATACTGCTGAACATAGAGTCTTGGCCATTCTGAGGTCGATTCCCAAGTTGGGAAAAATGTTATTACTTATAGGTTTCTTCTGTTCCGAAAATATTTTGTCAGTAGTAACCTGGAGTTCGTATTTCCCTATTTATTTACCCGGTTGTTGGTTGCAATAGACTCGTGCACTTCTTCTAATGCGACATTTTCGTTCAGTGTTAAATGTCAGAAACTACTTCCTCATTCTAAATGAAGAAGTCATGAAGGAGTCATGGCTTATTCATGTTCGTTCTGATAGCCGCATCAGAAACGTTCGTACCCTACCTACATTAATGCACTGACATGAACTTAAAATATTTACATTAAACCACTAATTGCTTTAAAGATACAGAAAACTCACTCCCACGTGATTCGTAATGATGTGTTATTCCATGTCAATATTCAGTCACAATTTCTATTACTTATTAAATGCATTTGCTGCTAATTTACCAAGACATACGTGTTATTCATAGATCACGTTTAGTGTCGTAATCTTTACATTGGCTTGTCTGATCGTTATTCTTGACCCACTCTTATCAGTGCGTCTGTGTATGTAACCCCTCTCACTCGTAAACAAATTAATATGATGACCTTTCGTTGGTGATAACTTAGATATTAGTCTGAATATGAACGCATGGACCAAGACATAAAATAAAAATAGGAAACAAAAACCGGCCAAGTGCGAGTCGTACTCACACGCATACAGGGTAAAAAAAATAATAAAAATATTTTGAAGGCCCATTTAGAATATGTTGTGTTGTATTACATTCAACAGCAATACTGAAGTTTTTCTTAAATCGTAATGAAAAACCGGCCAAGTGCGAGTTGGACTCGCGCACGAAGGGTTCCGTACCATTATCTATAAAAACGGCAAAAAAATCATATCTGTTGTATGGGAGCCCCCCTTAATATATTTTTTTTAATTTTTAGTATTTGTTGTTATAGCGGCAATAGTAATACATCATTTGTGAAAATTTCAGCTTTCTAGCTATCACGGTTTATGAGATACAGCCTGGAGACAGACAGACAGACAGATAGACAGCGAAGTCTTAGTAATAGGGTCCCGTTTTACCCTTTGGGTACGGAACCCTAAAAACAAAGTGACTGCTGCAGTTTGATGAAAAAGTCCCATATCTCAAAAACGAAACATTCAAAAACAAAGTAATTTTGAATGGCCCGAAAGTCTGACAACCAGTCTTACGAAAGGGTACCTATTACCCAGAACTAAGTGATTTGTGGAAGTCAGATAGTCAGTCTCTTCACGTAAAATACTAGTATTTAGCTGCATCAGGTTAGACTGGAAACCGACCCAAAAATAGTAGGGAAAAGGCTAGGCAGATGATGATAAATGAAATCAGTTCTTTTATTGTAAGTTTTTACTATATTGCAAAGCGATACAGCTATTTTCATTTAAATAAAATAACGCGTTTGCTATGGCATCACTGCTGTTATCTGCCAAGGTCAAATCGTATAGAAGTTTTATCCTCTTTTCGTTAGTTTCTTGAGGTCGGATGCCAGCAACGGCAATACTACTATTTAGGGTTTCGTACCCATAGGGTAACCAAAGGTACCCTGTTACTAACCTCCGCTGTCCATCCGTCGTGTCTGTCAGCGGGCTGTATCTCACGATCACTAATAGGTTGACAGTTGAAAATTTCACAGAATTTCTGGTACCGCTATAACAACAAATAATAAAAAATAACAGGGCTAGTGCGATGGTACGGAACCCTACATTCGCGAGTCTGACTCGCATTTGGCAGGTTTTTACAGATTCAGGTATAAATCTACTTATACAAGTGGATTCTTGAATTGAATATTTTGTAGAGGGATCAGAATAATCTCGTAAGTACCGCCTCGGTCCCACTTCTCTTATCTTCTGGCATAATCCACAAACTTAATAAAGTCTGCCAAATCAGACATTATTACTTTTTAATAAAAGTTAAATGCGAAAGACAAATTCTCTGGTAAAAATATGACCCTAAACGTAGAAGTCAAAATCAGCCGTTAAATAGTTAAGTAAAGGTTTTGCTTAACTAATTATAATTGTCACTAAGGGAAGCTAATGAACCGTTAACTGACACTTTTTTTTTTTTGAACACTGTAACTTGGCAATCTGTGTTAACACAATAAGCCATTCAGATGAGGTATCTTGATCTATGTATTTTAGCAGAAGGTATTTATAAGAGTACCTACCGTTCATCTGGTGTCACCAAATCTCACGGTAAGTGTAGAGACACTATGTCGTTTCAATCGGGAATATACAATACTCCCTTTGCCTTCGAGTTTGGATGCTAATTTGTTGACGTGAGTTGATATTCTCGTCTGATAGCTTTCACTATATCTAGCGATCTCTTGTTTGACGGTAGTGAGCTTTAGGTCCTCGTGTATATATTTGTTGCTCACATAGTAGGGTATATCTAGCATGGCTCTCAATGTCTTGCTTTGAAATCTTTCGAGGATCTCTATATTGCTATTGCTAGCAGTACCCCACAGCTGGATCCCGTAAGTCCAGATTGGTTTAAGGATGGTCTTGTAAATAGCTATCTTGCTTTCATGTGAGAGGCTTGATTTGCGTCCTATCAACCAGTACATTGACCTGACTTTCGTATCCAGCTGTTTACGCTTGGTCCAGATATGCTTTCTCCAGGTGAGTCTTCGATCCAGATGCATACCCAAATATCTGGCATCTTCAGCTTGAGGAATTTCTTCATTATAAAGCCTTATTGGGGGACAAGTCTGCTTTCTCAAGGTGAAGGTCACATGAACAGATTTTCCTTGATTAACCCTAATACGCCATTTATCTAGCCACTTTTCCACTTCATGGATGTGGGTTTGTATGTTGGCCGATGCTATAGCGGGATCCACGTGTACCGACAAAAGGGCTGTATCATCCGCATACGTGGCAGTCATAGTATTAACGTGCGTTGGAAGGTTTGCGGTAAAAAGCAGATACAGGATGGGTCCCAATATACTTCCTTGTGGTACTCCTGAGAGAATTTCGTTTAAAGGAGTAACTTCGTTGTTAAATTTCACTTCAAAGCATCTACTGTGTAGGTACGATCGTAGTATCGGAAAGAAGGAGTGAGCCAGCAGCTTTTTAATTTTGAAGAGAAGCCCTTCATGCCACACTCTATCGAACGCCTGGCTAATATCAAGAAAGACCGCAGAGCAGAACTGTTTGCATTCTAGTGCACGACTTATTGTATCCGTAATACGGTGGATATGTTCGACAGTTCCATGTTGCTCTCGGAAGCCAAACTGGTGAAGAGGAATAATTTCTGGTAAATAGAGGCGCATCCTGTTCAGCAGTATTTTTTCGAAGAGTTTACCCAAAACAGGGAGTAGGCTTATTGGTCTGTAGGAGCTTACTTCGTGGGGCGGTTTGCCTGGTTTGGGTATCATTATAACCTGCGCAATTTTCCACTGGGCGGGGTAAATTGCTAGTCTTAGGCAGGCATTATAGATGGCTGCAATGTGAATTATGCCCTTTCTAGGCAGCTGCTTGAGTAGTTGTGCGTCGATTAAATCGTAGCCATAGTTCGTTGGGGCTAGCACTTTTTAGTGGTAGACTCATTTGCAATGGTGCGTCCAGATATTCGGTGACTTAGTTGACGTGTTCAGGATTTTTGCTTGGTAAGGGTTTGAAGATAGTTTTTAGGTATTCCGCGTATACTTGGGCCTTTTCAAGTTCTGTTTTTGCCCACTTGCCATCAGGAGCTTTTATGGGTGGTATGTGTTCTTTCGGTCGTTTCAGCCTTTTTGTTATCTTCCATAGAGAGTAGTTGGTGTCTATAGTAGGAGTAAGGTCAGGTAATTGTTTTTGTAAACGCTCGTTTTCTGCTTGACAGATCATGTGCTTAAGTTCCTCAGAGGCCATGTTGAAAGCTTTTTTGTCACAGGGATATTTCGTAGAATGCCATTTTTTCCGCAGCAGCCTTCTTTCATTTACTTTATCTTTTATTAGTTTGGGGTAGTGAGCAATTTGTGTTATTTTCTCTTCTCTTATCTTAGATAAGACGTAGATTCTTTGGCCGCTAAGTGAATAAGCTTACTGAGAGTTTCGATAGCTGTTTCAACGCTATCTACATTATTAAGTGGCAAGTTCAAGTTAATGGACCCTGATATTTTGGTTCTGTATTTGTCCCAATCTGTTGTCTGGTTATACAGTCTTTGTTGGTACTCAGTTAGAATGGCCTTACAGTGAACGTTGACTGGTGTATGGTCTGACGACAGGTCAGTACATTCTTCTACGTTCATTTGTATGAGCGGGATATTTTTGGTTATGAAAAAGTCCAATAGGTCTGGTACCTTTTGTGGATCCGATAAGACGTAGATTCTTTGGCCGCTAAGTGAATAAGCTTACTGAGAGTTTCGATAGCTGTTTCAACGCTATCTACATTATTAAGTGGCAAGTTCAAGTTAATGGACTCTGATATTTTGGTTCTGTATTTGTCCCAATCTGTTGTCTGGTTATACAGTCTTTGTTGGTACTCAGTTAGAATGGCCTTACAGTGAACGTTGACTGGTGTATGGTCTGACGACGGGTCAGTACATTCTTCTACGTTCATTTGTATGAGCGGGATATTTTTGGTTATGAAAAAGTCCAATAGGTCTGGTACCTTTTGTGGATCCGCAGGCCAGTAAGTAGGAACACCATGCGAAGCGCAATGAAGGTTGAGGTCGTTCGTAGCTACATAGAGTTGTCGTCCCCGTGGCGAGGTTAGTCTTGAGCCCCATAAAGTGTGTTTTGCGTTCCAATCGCCACCGCAAATAAATCTGTTTCCTAGTGTGTTGAAGTAAGTCTTGAACTCATCACTTGCAATAACATGCCTAGGTGGGCAGTAAATTGTAGACACTGTTGTTTCTGTTTTGTTATCCTGAATCCTGACCGAAGTTGCTTGTATCTTTTCAGTTTTGGTTTCCCCAAAAAGATAATGTTTGATGTTTTGTTAACTGACACTGAGAGAGAACTTTTTTTAATTTTTCTAAGGAATTAAGGAACCGCCGAAGTAACCATTAGACGTCTCTGAGTGTGGCTGTTAGTCAAATTATAAATAATTAAGGGATAATTTATAAATAACACAGTTATCCCCGTTTACCAACGTGCGCACAGGCTGCAATCTTTCGCAGTCAACAGTCTTTTATCAACACATTAACACAATCAGTAGGAGTCTGTCCACCGCTCGCGTTGGCCGTATACTCGCGCAGTTGGAGTTCGTTTGACTTTGCATAAGTGGCTCATTACGTTCGGTCGACATGTCGCGCGTCTGTATCCTCTCGCTCGCCGCTGCTAGCGTGCGCACGCGCCTACGAAGGTGAACGACACACTAAATACAATATCTGCTGCTGGTTGTCACAATTGATACATTGTTTTGAGTGTTTCTGAAGTTAGGCGATATGGGCCGATTTATAAAATTATTAGTCGTTTGCTGGATCATTGAAAATGTCTGTAAGTGCAATTTATGAAGCTAAACTTTCAAAAATTTAGATACAGTAGCTAATACTTTAGAAGCACACAAAAGATGTCTTATCTTCATTTGTTATGTCCTTCCATTTCAATAATTTTACGCTTAGTAGTTGAAATTAACATAGAGTTTATGAATACATTCACTTCTAAATACTAAGGAGATGATGCATTCACGAACTCTTACATTGGTCCGCTAACAATCGGGGGCTGGTAGATCCTGTGAGGATGCCTGTCGGAATTGCTGGAGATGAGAACGCCGTGGTTACCGGCGAGCTGGGCAGTCCGCTCGAAGTGCGCTGCCTAGCGTACGGGTACCCACCACCCTCTGTGTTCTGGTACCGCGGTTACTACGGAGTCATGGTGCCATACAACGACGCAGTGTACTTAGCGAGAGGAAACATCCTCCTCATCAGAAGCCTGGCTATCGAAACTCTTGGACAGTACACATGTCAAGCATATAACGGAGAAGGCAAGCCGGCGTCGTGGGTGGTGTTCGTGCGAGCATATCAGCCTGAAGAGTACTTCATTGAAAACGAGTTGTTAGTACCACGGAACACGTTACCACCCAGACCCAGGACACAACCGCCCACCACCGTGGAGACTACCACCACCACTACGACCACTACCGAAGCGCCCAGACCATTGTTCACCGGTAAGATTAGGAACAGAACTGTATGAATGAACTTTCCAGGCTGATTGTCTGTCTTACAGCAGTAACTTTTACACAAACTGTCAGAAAACACTCTCCAATATTAAAATCATTCACATTCAATCTCAGTTTATTTCTTGTTATAGATGTCACAGTTTGCAATTGATGTAAGATCAACAATCATCCACTTCCACTAATAATACGGAATGGCTTATCTCTGCATGAAGCATGTTTATGTATTTAGCTTGCATGTGTTCTTCTAGTGATGTCAGATTCTTCTTGTTACGGTCCACAATAAATAAAATATGTATTATAGACTTATTGGGAGCATCTCCTGTTCTATTGACGTATGAAATTGTGGTATTTGGCGTTTTTTTTTCTCCGAAAAAACACTGCCTTAAGGCGCGGGCCCACCGCGGTGCACGGAGAGGCTACGCACGTGTGTTAAGCTTCGCTTTGTAAGAAAATTTATGTGGTTGTGTCCACTGCAACCCACGGAGAGGCTACGCATGAATTGACGTCATTGATACATGCGTGGCTTGCTCGAATAGGCGGTTACATAGCTCAACGCTGTCGACGTGGGTCTACGTTTCCACTGGAGTACACGAATATTGACCCACGACTATGTACAGCTCACTTATCGCAGCGCAGTTTTCAGTCATACACCGTGGATTGCATTGGCACATTCGTAGCCTCTCCGTGCGCCGTGCCACGCTATACATAGTCATGGGTCATATTCGTGTACTCCAGTGGAAACGTAGACCCACGTTGTCAAACAAATTAATACACGCAGCTAAAATGCGCCGCGTGCCCGTGCACAGCATGCGCCGCGGTGGGCCCGCGCCTTTATCATCAATGTCAATATTCAACAGCGATGTTTTGTTCAGAGTATAGACGCCTGCGCTAAATTAAATAGCAATATGTGATACGCATGTCTACTATGTGTTTTATATAGGCGTGCTCTCGTTCATACATTTGTGCACTGACAGTTACATTTGTAAAATTATTTAATTATACTAGCTGTTGCCCGCGACTTCGTTCGCGTGGAAATTTTGTATTTGTATGTGAGAGACTGCCTCGTTGGTCGAGTGGTCGTAAGTGCGACTATTAAGCATGAGGTCCTGTGTTAAAAACAATGTTTATTTTAATTACATAAAGCTATATCGCACATGATTTAGAGATCACCTTTTGAGCAAGGCGATGCTTGTGTGACTCCACTCTTCCACTTAACATTAAACAATGTATGCAATTGAAAAAAATACTATCAAATAATAGTGTTATTGGGTTATTCCATCAGGAATTTCGCAATAGCAGCCACGGAATCTGGATTTGTACCCAGTTGGAGGAAATAGGCTCGGCCCCTATCACATGGGAGTTCAACATAACTGGCGAAATGTGGGTGTACGATTAGGTACATTTCTGCCTAAACCTTTGGGGGTTACATGGCGTGATGTTTGAGAACTGACTGGCTGATCAAAATGTGATAATGTGGGTGATGATTACAAAAAGAAGTCCCAAACAAAATTAAACACCGTTTATTTTAGCGCTATACAACTTTATTTTCAAAGTGAACCATCACACGCCTTGTTGGGCACTAAGTATTTATTCTAATACCGTTTTGTATACAACATTAAATGACTTATTATTTTCCGCAAGCACGTGCAAATTTTGGGCACTGAACAACCAACACATAATAAAATTGACCGTCTGAAAAGCATGGAGTGCACAATTGAATGCCGGTCACTTTTATGGTTTGGCCCTGGGATCTGTTGATCGTCATTGTAAAAACCAATTTTAAGGGAAATAATTGTAACCTCTTAAATTGAAATGGCAAGTTATTTGAAATGTGGGCATGCGGGGAATTAAAACGCTCTGTCCTTTAGCAGCTCCGTTTTTATAATGTTACTGCCCAGCTCTGCGATACGAAGCCTGGTGCCGTTGCACAGTCTGGTTGCATCAAGTTTTCGCATCACCTACACTGGAACGCCAACTTTAAGCTCCAGCTGATGGGACGCCTCGCCTTTTAACTCCACGGAGTTGAGAAATTCAACGGGGTAGGCAGTACTATCGTCATTTGCCATCACAGTGTCTAGTGTGTCAGTGTTCTGTCATCATAAGACGGTCGGACGGCGAGCTAGCCCATTACTCACTGTCCACAGGGTCTAAAGCGGCCGAACGACGCCACCCATGGGATGTCCTGCAAGCTGCGGTTCAACGCCTCTAATGCAAACTTCTGCGACATTGTGCACTCGTCCTATAGGCTTAACTTTCACTGCTGCAAAAGGACTCCCCGTTTTTGGTGATGTTGCATGTTGGGGTATCTTCGCTTGCAAGATTCAGCGGCAATTTGAAAATTGAATGTGCAGTCCGGCCACCCTTAAGCAAAGTAGCATCAATGCCCGACGAAGTCACAACCACAGGTATGTGACGGCACGGTTTGCGCAGTGGCTGAGCAATTGACTGCGGCGCTCCACACACACAACGTCGTGGATTTTGTCAAATTTTAATTTTGTTTAAATTTTAGAGATTTTTTTTGTTAATGGGTTGTACGTAGTACTTATTACTTCCATGCAAAGAGTAAACAGAAAAGGGAAAATAAAACCAAATTCATTATCAGCCATTCCCACTACACTTCGACTAAAACCTATTTACATAAATAATTAAATTTTTCATAGAAATCGCGTATGAGGTTACTAACTAAATTTTAAACATCAATATCTTTTGCGTCTGTTGGTCGATTTTGATGAAATAAACACTAAATGTTACTCGGAACAATGCTTCTTATGTTTCAATATTTCGATTTTGAACATAATGAGGGGTTTTTACGTGATGCGCGCACAATCATACAGACAAACCGACAAACAGACAAACCGACAAACAGACAAAAATTCTAAAAATGGTAGAAATGGGTTCTGTTAGTGTTCCTTTAACACCCCTACTACTTTTTTTCTAAATATTTTCAATGTACAGAAACGCCACGTCTACAGATTTATTATATGTATAGATAGATTAAATAGTAATATCTTACAAATCGCCTTTCTCCTTATTTCATCAGGTTATGGACCGTCCCAAGCCTGCCGTTTAAAGTTATCTTTGTGTTTTGAACAGTATTTATAATAGTAAAAGAAAAAACCACGAGTATAACCTCACTTTTGGTTGTTGTAATATGATATTAGCTTTATAGATTTTTATGTCTATTGATGACTGGTAGTTTTGAAGTTTATGGTTTTTATAGTATTAAGAAGTTATGATTCAAATATAGAATGATGATTGATTTTTGAAGAAGTACAGAGAAAATTTGTAACAGTTGAAGTTTTAGTCATGACAGGAAATGTTTAGGTGAATTTTGTGTGGATGAGTTAATATTTTAGAAGTGGTTTAAATATATAATCAAGAACAGTTTTTGTAATGTTTTATTAAAAGAGAAGGATTCCCAAGAAACAATAATTTCCACCTTTCAAGTAGGCCAGTTACAGGCACTTTTGAATTGTCGAAACAAAGACAACAATGAAATGTAGCTACAGTCCCAGTCACAAGGCATAAAAACTGTGAAAGTACTGTAGTTGCCTGTATGATCCCTTGCTAGACCATGCATTACTTTTAGATGATGGAAGAATGGAATAAAAGAAAGTAAAGTACTGAAACACTACTGTATTGTCCGAAAGGTACTTAAAGTAAAATGAGCTTAATGAACTGATGGTGTGGAAATGAAGTGAGTGACGCGGCCCTTGTTAGCTGTAACGAGAACGCCTGGCTGACTTGATAGCTCAACGCGAACTGAACTAATTGTTATGAGTTGAAATGAATGTGGCGGAAACTGCTGAATTGCAGAATGTGCGGTTGCACCGTACATTGCCCATTCCCTAACGTAGATCTCTATGGAGAAGAACGGGCAAGAAACTCCATGGACACTCTTTACTAATAGAATACAACAAGAGGTTATGGGCCCTCGCCAGTCGCCACCGATGAAGATATGGTGTGAAAAGGTAAGGTGGAACAAGAGTAAAGAAGCCTTAAAAAATGTCTGGAGAAAAAGTGTAAATTTTTATTAAAAAAATATACAATAATTTTTGAACATGGCGGAAGAAATTACTATTTCGAAATTAAAAAATGAAGGGGAATATTTTTTATGGAAACAAAAATTAATGCTACTTTTGGCTGCAAAAGAATTGCAAGAGGTTTTGGAAAAAGATGCTGAGATAATAATTAAGGACTTCAAAAAGAAAGATGCAAAAGCGAAATTATTAATTATATGTGCAATAAGCGAAAAATACATGGTGTATGCTATAAATTGTGAAAAATCGAAGGATATAATAGATAAATTTGACAGATTATTTCTTGGACATAAAGACACTCAAATTTCACAAGTTTCACAACACAACAACTAGAAGAGTTTTACAAATATAAAACGATAAATAAAGATATAATGTCAGAAATGGCAGAAATAGAAAACAAAGCTACAAGAATTAGAGCATTAGGTTACAAATTCGATGATGAACAAATAATGTCAAAAATACTATCAAATTTACCGAAGGACTTAATTCATTTTAGAACAGCATGGGAATCAACATGTAAAGAGGAAAAAAATTTAATAAATTTAATATCAAGAATCAATTTAGAACTAAAAATGAGAAAAGAAAGTAATGAAGAACCGTGAGAATGAGACTGTAAAAGATATAGAAAACAGCTTTCATGTGAGGAGTTGCTTTAAATGCGGAAGAAAAGGTCACATAGCGAGATTTTGCCATGATGATAGGAGAGTAAACAACAACTTAGCTAAATGCTATAAGTGCATGAAGAGTGGACATAGACATGCAGATTGCAACTCACTATATAATTGTGCACACTGTAAGGGTAACTCTCACTATACGAAATTCTGCCTAAAGCAAACTGTAAGTAACTTTTATACAGATCATTCAAAAGAAGAGGAAGTTGAATTCATTATAGATTCAGGAACAAGTAGTCACATTGTTACATCAGAAAGTTATCTTGTAGATAAGGAGAAAATAAATTATAAAATTATGACAGCAGATGGAAACATACATCACGTTAACACGCTCACTGCGTAACAGGCCGATATCGGCCTGCCGCGGTACTTCAGCTGGTGCGGACGAAGAAAACTATGTCCCTCTCGCTTGTGCGAAACGATTATCTCAGGTGTTTGTAAAAATTCGACAGAGACAAATGTATATTTCATCTTGCGGTCAAAATTGTAGGTGTTCCCCATCAAAACATAACGGCAGGCTTTTATCGACCTACCACGCACTGACGGTGAAAAACATCCGCTGAGTGCGGCAGTGGGCCTATTCCGGCCCGCCCTAACAACAGGCAGCAAGCGACCCGATTCCACACAGAGCGCGCGCCCCGCCATGCGGAAATGCAACCAAAACCTTTGCGTAACATGTTTCCAAGACCATAAGTAAATAAAAACATTTTTCAGTTCTTTTACGATAATTCTGTTTTATTTTCGATATCCCCTTATTTTTCTCTGTCCCATCACTACTAAAAATACTTTCTAGTGCGGTTCAGGTCGATATCGGCCTGCCGCTTTTCCTGCTTTATTTCTCATTTCCTGTTTGGCAGATCCCGGGGCGAATCAAACCTAAGGAAGTTGGGTTCAAGGTCATTCTAACAATATAAAAAAAAATGAATACATTATGTTTTCACAAAGTTATAGCAATTTAATCTATCCTAGTGCTGGTGGGTCTAGAAAGACCTGCCACGCACTGGCGGAAATATCATTGGGGGCGCATTTTGGCCCGCCGCCGCACCAGATGAAGAAATATGATTTTACTTGCCGCAGTAAACGTGTTAACACAATGGGAAGCTTGTATTCTAACAATATTACGTTAAAAAATGTTTTATGTGTTCCCCAACTTAAAAAGAACTTGATATCTGTATCTAGATTAGCTGATGATAATTACTTATTAAATTTTTTCAGAACAAGCTGCCAACTTGGAAGTAAAAACTCTGAGTCTATGGAGACTTGTGAACGGAGGGAGGATGGTTTATACTATTTAAAATTAATAATAAATACGACAAAGCCAGTCGTACCTTCGAGGTCAGTCAATGTTTTTCAAATAGATAGTAAATTCTGGCATCGTGCATTAGGACGTTCGTGTTCGAGGAATAGATGGAGGCCGTGTAAAGGAAGTCGACATCTGTGAAGTCTGCACACAATCAAAGTTATGTAGAAAACCTTTTAAAACAAATAGACAGAGATCTAGTCAACCATTAGAAATAATTCGTAGTGATATTTGTGGTCCTATTCAAACAGAAACATGGGATGGTTATAAATATTTTATAACATTCCTGGATGATTATACTCATTTTGTAAAAGTTTATCTAATAAAAAATAAAAGCGAGGCTTTTTCAAAAATAATTAACTATATAAATTTGGCAGAAAATCACTTTAAAACTACAGTTAAAACATTTAGATGTGATAATGGAGGTGAATATACTAGTAAACAATTAAAAATGTATTGTAATAACAAAGGTATCAATATTGATTACACTATTCCATATTCTCCACAACTAAATGGTAAAGCTGAAAGATTAAATAGGTCTTTAATGGAACGAACAAGAGCGTTGCCTTTTGATATGCAGCTACCACATGATTTATGGGGTGAAGCTGTGTTAACTTCTACTTATTTATTAAACAGGAGTGCAAATAGGTACAATAAATGTTAAAGACCGAGCAGAAATGTGGTTCAACAGAATACCGAATTTAAAACATTTGAATATTTTTGAATCTTTAACATATTACAAAAATAATTATCAGTTAAATAAACTTGACTCCAGGAGTAGTAAAGGACTTTTAGTAGGGTTTACTAACAATGGTTATAAGATCTGGGATCCTTCAAATTTTAGAATTATTTACTCGAGAGATGTGGTGTTTAATAATAGTAAGAGTGATGTTGCAGATTATTTGAAAATGTGTAATTGTAGAGTGGAAAAGTGCGATTTAGAGAATTTATTTAAAACGGTTAAAGTTGATATTGGTAGTGATGTTATTAATGGTGATAGTTTTCGTGGTGAAAGTGGTGATGTAGATGTTAGTAATAAAGAAATTGGAGGAAGTAGTTATTGAAGATAATATTTTTGAAGATAGCGTTGAAGAAATAGGACGCAGAATTGTTGAAGATAATGATATTTTTGAAGACAGCGTTGAAGAAATTTGAGTCGATGTTGAAGGGGAAGTTGGTTGAGTTTGAGAGGGGAAGTTGGTAATGATAGAGTAGTTGAAACTAATGATGAGTTTGAAGATGCAATTGAACCAGTGATTAATGATGGATTGAGGATTTTACCGAGAAGAGAAAGGAAATTGCCATATTGGTTGAAAGATTATGATTTGGAGACTTCGTTTTTGACTTATACAGATGTTTTTAATAGTTTTGAAAAGGATTTATGGAAGATAGCAATGAATGAGGAAAAAGATTCATTAGATAGAAACAAAACTTGGGAAATTGTGAATAAATGTGAAGCGAAAAATAGGAAAATAATTTCAAGTAAATGGATTTTTACTATAAAGCCTGGTGGAAGATATAAGGCTAGATTAGTGGCAAGAGGATTTCTACAAAAATATAATATTGATTATAAGGAGACATATTATTAGTCCAGTAGTAAACACAAGTAGTGTAAGATTGTTGTTGGCGATTGCAGCACAAAAAGGGTTTAAAATTAAACAATTTGATGTAAAAACAGCATTTTTATATGGAGAATTAGATGAAGAAATTTTTATGGAAATACCTTTAGGATATGATATAAAAGATAAAGAGAATAAAGTTTGTAAGTTAAAGAAGAGTTTATATGGATTAAAACAAGCACCACTTATGTGGAACAAGAGATTAACGGAGTTTTTAAAGAAATTAGGTTTGTTACAATTAACATCGGATCCATGTGTGTTTGTTAATAAATAAAAAGAAATATACTTGGCTATTTATGTAGACGATGATATTTTAATTGGTGAAAATGAAATTGATTTAAATAAAATTATTAATAAATTAGAAAAAGAATTTGATAAGACAGAAAAGTTTATAGGGTTTGATGTTAAAGTAGAACAAAACTTTATTAAGATTTATCAAGAAAGTTATATAAATCAAATTTTGGAAAAGTTTAAATGTGAAAACTTAAAAGATCTACTATCTTTTAAGTTTTCATATTTAAACTTTTCACCCAGATATTTTAATTGATACACATCAAGAGGGGAAAGTGGAGGTTGATGATGTGCATCGATATAGACAATTGATTGGTTCATTGTTGTATTTGGTGAATAAAACAAGATTGGATATAGCTTTTCATGTTGGTTATTGTAGTAGGCATCAAGAACATCCTAACTTAAATGATTTTGGAAATATTAAGAACCTTTTTAGATATATTAAAAATACAGTCAGCAGTGGTATACAGTATGTTCGTGGTAACGATTTGACTTTGAAAGCATATTGTGATGCAGACTTTGCAGGTGATCCTGATACTAGGAAAAGTACGACTGGCTTCGTAATATTTTATGGTGGTGGTCCAATTCATTGGTGCTCACGTAAACAGTCAGTCACTGTTCTTTCCAGTACTGAGTCTGAATATATTTCTGCGGCCGAATGTATAAAAGATCTACTATACATTCAGAGTTTGATCTTCGAGTTGACAAATAAATTACCAAAAACTGAATTGTTTGTTGATAATCAATCTGCTATAGTTTTGATTAAAAATGGAATTTTAAATAGAAGGAGCAAACATATTGATGTTAAATATCATTTCATTAAGGAGAAAATAGACAAAAATTTATTAGATATTTACTATTGTCCGACTAAGAACAATTTGGCAGATATACTGACCAAACCATTGGATAGAACAAAGTTTTTGAGATTGAGACAGTGTATAGTGAGTGATACATAAAAGAACATTCTATAATGTGATGAGTTATGTAGGTTAATTAAAATATAAGGTTGTTTGAGAATTAATTTGAAATTGTAATGTTTAAGTTAGTTATGTAAGGTGTTTAGATTAATTAATTCAAAAGTTTGTTTGTTGTAGTTAGTTAAGTTGGGTGGGTTAATTAAGTTGGGTTTTTAAAGTAGTTGATGAGAAGTTATGAGATGTTATTCAAACTGTAATAGACATAAAATTCAGAGGGGATGTTGTAATATGATATTAGCTTTATAGAATTTTATGTCTATTGATGACTGGCAGTTTTGAAGTTTATGGTTTTTATAGTATTAAGAAGTTATGATTCAAATATAGAATGATGATTGATTTTCGAAGAAGTACAGAGAAAATTTGTAACAGTTGAAGTTTTAGTCATGACAGGAAATGTTTAGGTGAATTTTGTGTGGATGAGTTAATATTTTAGAAGTGGTTTAAATATATAATCAAGAACAGTTTTTGTAATGTTTTATTAAAAGAGAAGGATTCCCAAGAAACAATGATTTCCACCTTACAATGGTAAGATTCTAATAGAATACAACAAGATTGGTTACCGGGCTCGCGAGTCATTTTTTTTCTTTTCAGCTATTATATTTACAGATTGAATATTACGGTATAAATATGGCTGGAAGTAATTCAATGATGTCAATTGAAAAGCTAACTGGTCGTGAGAATTGGGCAAGTTGGAGTTTTGCAGTCAAGGCATACCTACAGCATGAAGATTTGTATAACTGCGTTTTAAAAGAACCAGTGGCTACTAACCCTGACTCAGTTAAACAAGACATCAAAGCCAAGTCAAAGTTAATATTATTAGTTGACCCGATTTTATACGTACATATTCAAGAAGCCCAAAATGCAAAACAGGTATGGGAAAATTTGGCAAGGGCATTTGAAGATAGCGGTTTAACTCGTAAAGTAGGCTTATTAAAAGACCTCATTAATACCAATTTGGAAAACAGTTCTTCAGTCGAAGACTATGTAAACAAAGTAATGTCAGCCGCGCACAAGCTAAGGAATATAAAATTCAATGTGTACGACGAGTGATTGGGCACACTAATGCGGGCAGGGTTGCCAGAAATGTACAAGCCCATGATCATGGGCTTAGAGAGTTCCGGTATGAAGATTAGTGCTGATTTAGTGAAAAATAAATTACTGCAGGAAGTAAAGATATCAGACACTACCGCACTTTATACAAACTCGAAAAATCAGCCCAAAAGTGATCAATTCAAAAA
This sequence comes from Eurois occulta, assembly GCA_950022335.1. Taxonomy (NCBI): domain Eukaryota; kingdom Metazoa; phylum Arthropoda; class Insecta; order Lepidoptera; family Noctuidae; genus Eurois; species Eurois occulta. Next base: position 14,408,306 of record OX465497.1, read on the forward strand.
TAAGAAAGGCCCTAGGTGCTTTCATTGTAATAAGTACGGACATCTCAGTAAGAATTGTTGGCATAAGAAGACGAGTAATAATAAAAAAAAACAGATAAAGAAACAGGATATGTCGCAGCTTTTTCAGCATCCACAGCAAATGATTCCAATTTTTGGTATGTTGACTCAGGGGCATCTATGCATATTACTAGAAACAGAAACTGGCTCACTGATATTACTCCTTCATCTGTACCGAGCATAAGAATTGCTAACAACCAAGTATTAAAAGTTGAATGCTGCGGTAATGTATGTATCAAGGTAAAAGCAAAAGATGGCAGCATCGATTCAATACAGGTGAGGAATGTTTTATATGTACCAGAAATAAAAGCAAATTTGTTATCAGTCAGCAAAATAATTAAAGTTGGATGTAACGTAATATTCAACGAACATGGTTGTCAAATTTACAATCCCAGTAACAAGTTAGTTGCAAGGGCTGACTTAATCAATAACAAATATCTGTTAAATACTTGTAAAAATCAAGACATGCAAGTCATGATGGCTGAAACTGATGATGATACTTATCTGTGGCATCAAAGGATGGGTCACTTAAATTTCACTTATCTTAATAAAATACCTAACTGTACAGAAGGCGTAAAGCTGGCACCAAGAAAACAAAATTCCATTTGTGTAACATGTCTTGAAGGTAAGCAAACGAGAAAACCGTTCCCCACTGAAGGCTCCCGTGCAACCAGTTTGCTAGAGCTAATCCACAGTGATGTTTGTGGACCGATGAAGAATACTTCAATTGGAGGGGCAAGGTATTTTGTAACCTTCATTGATGACTTTTCTCGACGAGTACATGTATATTTTATTAGAAATAAAAGCGAAGCGAATATTTCAGAAATTTGTGGAATTTAAGAATAGAGTAGAAAATGAGTTACGTACAAAAATAAAAATTCTGAGAAGCGGTAATGGAACTGAATACAAAAATAATATTTTTGACGCCTATTTGAAGACTCATGGAATACTGCATCAGACATCTAATCCTTATACTCCTGAGCAGAACGGTGTCAGTGAGAGAATGAATAGAACTTTAATAGAGCGCGCTAAATGCATGATATTAAATGCTGAATTGCAGGTCACATTCTGGGCAGAAGCGGTTGCTACAGCTGCTTATATTGTGAACCGATCTCCTACCTGCACCTTATCTGACGCGACGCCTCATGAAGTTTGGACTGGAAAGAAGCCAAATCTGAGTCACATGAGAATTTTTGGATGCCCTGCAATGGTGCTTATTCCTAAAGAAAATAGAACTAAGCTTGATGTGAAGTCACGTAAGTTAATATTTGTTGGCTACAGTGACAGTACAAAAGGCTACCGATTCATAGATCCAGAAACAAAAAAAGGAGTCATAAGTAGGGATGTTGTATGTCTAGAAGCTTCAATTAAAAGAAATAAAGTGGATACCTAAAAAAAGGAAAAGAAATTATTAAAACATGACATAGACATAGAGGAAAACAAAAATGAAAACATAAAGGAAAGTTGTAATGAAGTAAAAGAAAAGAAAACTGTTTACTTACCAGTTATTGAAGAATCTGTGGAAAGCAACATTGATAATGAAAGAAGAGAAACACAGGATGAATCTCAAAGTTCAGATGTTTCTGATCAATTTGAAGATGTTAATGATGACACGTATTTACCTGCTAGGACACTTGAGTCTCCATCGGAATTTAACATAACTTTGAGACCGCTGCAAGGGAGAATGAGAAACCACATTAATGATGTTCATCAAAGTCCCTCATCACTAATGTGTCTTAATGTGTCGATTTGGAATGAACAATTGTAAGCCGATGTGGACAACTGCTGATGCTAATGTCAAACTGAAGAAGGGTGGAAGTCAACAAGAAATTTTGAAGAACATTTTATGTCAAGAAATAATTGGCTGCTTATTGTACTTATCACAAGGGACTCGACCAGACATTACTTATGTATTAAATTATGTGAGTAGGTACAATAGTCAACCTACTAATGAACATTGGGTGGCTCTGAAACGAGTCTTGAGGTATCTGAGAGTTACAATGAATGTGAAACTGTTTTATAAAAGGAATGTTGAGGGAAAAATTTCAGGCTATTGCGATTCAAACTGAGGCTAAATATATGGCTCTAGCGTCTGCCATTCAGGAAGCTCTCAGGTTGAAACAGCTGGCAGATGAGTTGCAACCAGAACTTAAAGGTACACCTATGATCCTTTACTGCGATAATCAGAGTGCGATTAGTCTTTCACGAAATGCTGTCTACCACGCACGCAGTAAACACCATAGACGTCCGCTACCACTTCGTGCGAGAGAAGTGCTGCCAAACAATTCATGGTTCAATATAGATGCACTAGAGACATGGTCGCCGATATTTTGACAAAGGCACTCCATCGACCGTTGCATGAAAAGTTCACCTCATCAATGGGTTTAATTTTAAAGCGTCTGCGTCCAGGAGAGGATGTTGAGAGTTTGGACGCCTGCGCTAAATTAAATAGCAATATGTGATACGCATGTCTACTATGTGTTTTATATACATTGTTGCTAACAAATATGATGAAATAAGGAGAAAGGCGATTTGTAAGATATTAGTAATAATTAAATAATTTTACAAATGTAACTGTCATTGCACAAATGTATGAACGAGAGCACGCCTATATACAGTGCGACGCAAGTAGCTTTTGTAAGTATGTAGAGTATAAGGTAGGTACCACTATTACATGTCGTATGTTGGTGATGAAGCTCGCGGCATTCTAAGTTCTTCATTCTGGGTTGAGTATTTTCGAGTTTGCATCGTTGAATGTTTCAATTTCGTATGTATGCTGTACATAAAGCAAGCTCGATGTTTCTGATCATTGCTAAGTCTCAAAATGGCTGTTACTTGGTCATTTCAATAAATAAGCTTTAATATACTACAATAATGATGACAATATGATACAATATGACTTTTTTGAGACAAACCCTAACATATTTATAACACTGAACTTAATCTAGCAATATATGTATATCACTAAACTTGGACATTGGATATTCCTAGTGAGATAATAAAGAATCGCTTTATTAAATACTCGTAAGTACCTACCTATGCCAAAAAAAAAATGTTTCTTTTTATATTTCGCCTGACGTCTGAACAAAATTGCCATATTTTACTTACTTTTACTTTTTACTCATATTTTCCACGTACAGTACCAGTGAGCACTCATGTGTCGACGCCATGCTCAACGTTGAACAGCGGCTCCGACCTGCGCCTGACATGCGACGTAGACGGCTTCCCCGAGCCTGACGTGCACTGGACCAAAGACGGCGCCACTATACAGGCGGACGGCAGGATCACTATCACTGGTATGTCTACATCGGAATTTCTAATGAGATAAGATTCGACATTTGCGGAGTTAACAAGCTGAAGTAACGATCGAGTTGAAAGACCGATAACTGTTCAAAGCGGTCCCATTGCTAGATGGGTAGACGACGCGGAAACGCCGGCAGATCAATTAGGTGTTGTAGCACCTTGGGAAAGGCTCCTGTCCGACAATGGTGCAGCGACAGGATGAGTTGCGATTGAGTCTTAAGAAACTAGAGGCAGTCTTGGCAAAACTACCGATTTTTTTAAATTTTAGAATTAGAAATTCAGTATTGTGTCACACGAATCACGTGAATCGTCGGACTTATTAGTAATTTAAAAACTAATAAGTCGGAAGAGGTGATGAGTAAACTCTTCAGTTACAAATTAATAATAAACGTTGTAATTAAATTGAGTACCGCACTGTTACATTGTCCTATACTGTAACTTATCGTGTGTTTTTGTCCATTTCTAATCCATAACTTGTCGACACACAGGTAGCGCTATCGTGTCCCGCCTGACGGTAGCGCGGGTGTCGGACGCCGACAGTGGGCTGTACACGTGCCACGCCAGCAACCAGTACAGTTCGCAGTCTGCCACTGCGCAGATCAATGTGCAACGTAAGTATTCTTCTTTAAAGTTACTGTGGACGAAAAAAATCTGAAGAAATTTCCCGAGGCACAGCGTAAGTAAACCTACAAGGTGCACCAATGACCTGCTGAAGAATTTTACGAATGTAGGAAATGCAGGATAGTCGTAAAGATGTTTAGGAGAGGGGCCCATGTCTAGCAGAGGAAGTCTTTCAACTGAGTTAATCACCATCATGCTAAGTCAGCGTCATCTTATTCTTATCATGGCGATGACAAAGCTAATGAATATAATCATTCGTGGTAGTACCTACTAATATTGGCAAATATTGTAGCGACCACAATCGTACTGATATCACAAATGGCTATGTCTTCCTTCTACTCGCAAATTGGTACGTCACGTTAATTGTTGCACATTCAATAACTAATTTTTAGGTTCCCACGACCCTCAAAATGTTCCGGAAAATAGCTTTACCATCGCTTTACGCCTCGTCTTTTCAAGCATTGGCATCAAAGAAAGCACGAACCGGTTTACACAGGCGTAGGCGTTTTATTAATAATTCATAATTTATTTAAACACATTTTGATACATGCACAATTTATTATGCATACTTAAGATGGATGTATAATCGTACATTTTATATTTGCAGACATCGTGGTTCCGGCTAAGTGTACAGATAATCCCTTCTTTGCTAACTGCGATCTGATCGTGCGCAGCAAGTTCTGTAAACACTCGTATTACTCGAAGTAAGTACATACATAATGTTAAGTGAGGTTAATAGATGAATTAGGTTAATCGATATCATTTGCTAAACAAAATTAATAAGTTTAATTGTTCTTATCAACTGTTCCCTCGTTTTAGCTAGTTGTTCATTACCGTCGGAATGTGTATTGTTTATTTATTTGTCAATTCGTACATAAAGATACACTTTCTAGATCTGTTATTGTAATTTTGTCTCAGGTCCCTAATAACCACTTGATGTTATCCCCAGGTTCTGTTGCAAGTTGTGTGTCGAGGCCGGTCAGCTCGACCCCCAGGACGTGGAGCTTCAAGCTGACCAGCCCTATAGGAAGAAGCAGACATCAGCTTCACCAAGATCTTAAATAGTGTAGTAGCCAGACGCGACCGATACCAATATTTGCTAGATATATTAATCACTTTCCCTCGAGTACTGCTTTAAAAGTATTTTTTAATTGGAATATTGTGTTAATTATTTTCTATTAGACTTACGAGTGACAATACGCTCTCTCAAATTAGTATGTCTCCAGGCGTTAGTGTTTTAGCGAGACGAAACTAGTTGTTGTTACCTCCTTCCTGCGTAGTGTCGGTCGCAAGCTCTGGCGCAATATTGTTATTGTTTCATGTGCCATAGCTGGAATAGGTATTATTTCTCGAACGTTGAACCACAACACAGCGGTCTATAATTGAGAGACATTTATTTGATAGAATTTTTTTATGGGTACCTACTTTTTATATATCTGATGGATATGAAGAAAAGAAATAAAATCGAGAGTTAATGATTAAATTTTCTTTATTATATTATAATATCTACCTATAAGTTTATAACATATCATCATCTGGGTGTTTTCAAGCCATTCGTTAGTCCATTAATAAAAGCGTCTCGTCTGCTTTTCACTGTGGTATCGACCCAAGCACCTACAGACAAATCACACTACTTACTACGTACTACTTTTGAGTTAGTGGGACCTTCGTTCACCCAAGTTTAATCTAAATAGTAGATTTTTTGATGATTATTTCGTGCATTTTTGATAGCTCGCAGATAATTTCTTCTCCAAAAGAAAGAAAGCAATCAATCATAAAATCCAATACACCTGTTGGATCACAAGTTGAGCATACAGTCACAAGTAAGAGCACGTCTGCACAGTACGGGAAGTATGAGTAGACTAAAAAGTACTCGTACTGTGTACACCGCCTTAGCGTTTATCACTGACCAATTGCAGTTAAAAAATTGTGTGAGTGAGATAGCGCTCTACTAACTCGTCTCCGTGAATACACTATAGTGTGCGCATGTTCTTAACACGCAATCATACCAATAGATTTAATGTAGATAGTTAATATTACTTGAAATTTACAGTTTAATGTAAATAAATATTTTAAAATGTCACAAACTCCATCTGTGATGGAATATTTTTGAGTAATTTTACATTTGTACATAGTTTGTTAGTCAGAAGAATATAGTAAATGAATTATTTATATAACAAATAATTGTGACGATGTAAATAGATGGACATTAAAAACGTATAAATATAAGCCGTGTTTAATTACCGCTTTTTAGAATGATGACAAGGTTCGTTCGATGCAACCTCTTATAGGCGTTCGATTGCGTAAACCAAGTTCTTCTTGTTGAACTTGAAACATGCTGGATAAAAGCTAAGAACTTTATAAGCTACAGACATCATACCTGAAAGAAGTTAATATAGGTACAAGTAATGGCGCGGCGTTAATGCCAGAGCATTAACGCCGTTACCGAGATGATTAAGGGCGTTCTTCAAGATTCACTATTGATTCGGTTCCTATATGGAGTTGGGGTACACGATTTGCAAAACGAGTTTCAAAATTAACCCAACATGATATTAATTTCGATTAATTTTTAAAATAGAACGAATCTTGACTCGATTTTAATTCTTTGTCAACTTCCATTTTCAAACCTCATAATGCTTACCCAGTGAAAATGTCGTGTTCCCAAACCACACAGTTTGTAACTGCGTGGATCCCGTTTGTCTGAACGAGTCTATATGGTCTTTGCATGTAGCTAACGTCGTAGCCTATCTTGACAGAAAAATACACCTTAGCTTATATTGATATTAACTTTAGAAACAAAAAGAATAAAGGCAGCTGATCATGCAATCTGGGGACAAACTAAGAGCTCGTGTACATTCGTCAAAATACTCTCAGAAGATAGATCTCGGTCAAATCAAGATGAAAGGTAATCACAACATATTTTATTAATTGGATTTGGCTAGAATAACATGATAATTGTATAACCATACTTTCTGTTGTTGTATTTTCAATATTCATAATCTCGGCAAAGAGATATGCCCATTTACGGAGTAAATATCATTTAGATTGTGTTTGTAGATAGAATATCATAAATAAACATGATTATTTATTCAAAAATTATCATTTATTTGTGTTATAAGTTCAAAAATATTTGTATTTTCTATTTTTTTTTATTAGGCTGTTTGGCTTCATACCTGTTTCTTCTTCAACCTGCGAAAGCCAAGCGCGGAAAAAAACCCAAATTAATTCGTATTTTCCGAATAAGTAATTGATTACAAAAATAATAATATTTGTTTCGTTCTACTTATTATTTTATTTTTTCGAAAGCATATTGAAAACATTGAGTCTCTACCAATATGTACCGACCGCATGACGGCACAGTAATAACTTCACAATGGCTTGTAAAGTTTGATACACGTGGGCATAAGTCACTGCAGTTTTCAACTCCGGAACACCCTCACCTGCGACCTTTTCTGACCTGTTGACGAATAATTAAATTTTGTCTTACGTCATTCTGTGATTTTTGAAGTCTAAATCTGAGTTGTTGTGGATAATCGTCATAGTTATAAAGTGGTTCAATATCTGAAGTTAAATTACTTGGTAAATTGCATCGTTTTCCAAATACGAGTTCGTATGGTGTGTATTTAGTTTCTGTATGTACAGTCGTGTTAAAAGCAAAGCACCAATATGGTAGCCATAAACTCCAATTTTGGGGTTGGTTCTCTGTTTGTATGCGTAGGAATAATAGTAAATTTTTATGTGTATTTTCTAGGCCTCCTATTGTTTGATGATGATGATATGCAGTTGATGTTTGTTGATTTATCCTTAACATTTTACATACTTCATTAATTACTTTCGAAACGAACTCGGTTCCGCGATCTGATATAATATTTCTGGGAATGCCATATCGCAATACAAAATTATTAGTGAAAGCCGTCGCCACTGAAATTGTATCCTTATTTCTAAGCAGATAAGCTTCTACATACTTGCTAAGATCACACTGGAGTGTGAGTACATACATATAATTATCACTATCCTTACTTAAGGGCCCAACTAAATCTGTAAATACTCTATCGAACGCCGAATGACCTGTATCTGTCAGGTCAGGACCATTGGCTGTTTTATGTTCCTAAAATGTTTCTGTCGCTTGCATTTGTCGCAGCGGTTTACAAACTCCGTGACGTCACTTTCTAATTTTGGCCAAGAATAACGGCGTTTTATATTATTTATCATTCGTCGTATACCGGCGTGGCCGCTACTCGGTAGGTAATAAGTGGTAGTCATTTAAGATGACACGTTTCGTATCGTTAAGTATAAAAACCAAACAAAATCACTTATACCATTGATAGTCCAATAAATTAAGTGACGCGACCGAACTCGGCACCCGTCTCAGATGGCAGGGTCACCATGTAGTTTGTCAGTTCGGGAAGATGAGTAAAACAAGTGCCTTCATTGGAATCCCGTATATTACTGCACTTAGAGCACGTACAATCGTTAATATATGTTGATTCTTAATATTAGAATACACATGAGCACACATACATAAGTCTTACACACTACAAAGGACTCTGATGAACGGGAAAAAAAAGGTTGAAACGTATACGCAGGTATTACCAGATCGATGTAACAAATACTGTTAAAGCAAGCCCTTCGTCTATTCACCACTTTATGTTAACTTTCCTTACATTCTTATCCTTAGTTATTTATATGTCGGATTGTCAGGATTTATTCCGTTAGGCTTGTACATCATTTGGGCAGAAGATAGGTTTCGTGCAATGAAAATAGGTACACTGGGTGCGATACACTGTTTCTATTACCTAAACGAACAAATTACTTGAAATCACAATTTAACACAATAACACGGGGCATAATGAATCGGGTACAGTTCCAAGACGTCTCAAATCCGCTGGGATCAGACATTGAATGTCGCCATCATTCCCCGGTAACTTAGAAGGTTTTTTTTATTGTGAAAAGCGCCATCTATCCCGCAATTAAGGAACTCTTTATTGCACTGTTACACTTGAAATATTTGGTACTTTACACTACTTATTAATATTGCTATTTTTCCTTAACTAGTCCAGTTTTTTTTTTTATTACAAAAAAAAACAAATGATTTCACAACTAAAAATTATTTTTTAAATATTTTATTAAAATTTTGTATTCTTAGTGATTTTTTATACACAAAATTTGTGTATCGACAAAAAAAAATATGAGTAAATTAACAAGCAATAAAGGACAATGACCAAAGTTGGTACCAAAAAGTCTCGCGCCTCAAAACCAAAATATTATAGTAATTAGTTTCATATTTTTTTACGGCATTACGCGTCGGGGATTTGATTTTTGAACTGGAAATATACTTTTCGAGTTTAAAAGTACGAATATTGTTTTACTCCCTTTATATGACGTTCCGTTTCAACTGAATATAAATGACGTTCCGTTTCAATTGAACAAACCCTTGTCTGTCGAGCGGACTCTAAAATTAATTACAATTAAGTAAGATCAGTACACCAAATCGATTTAGTTTGGTTTATTGCTATTTGCAACAAAATAGATTTTCTCAGCCTAAAGATTTTGATTTATCGATTACATCCCTAAATCCCGACTAGTTTATAGCACTTACTATACTCTATGGTTTATAGTTATCTTATCTGTGGCATCTGACATTTGTACTGTACTGACTGACTATTGGCAATGTAAAGGTCTAAAATAAAATCGAGTTTCAGTCAAGCATACTGTGGATGTTACTTTAACTCGTAATTCTTACTAATATTAGTGTATTACGCTGTTTTTAGAGCAATAATGTAATGTATGTGTGTTAAAATACGTCGTTGGTAGCGTCGAAAAAATAGACCTACTTTTTAGGTTAGTTTCGATTTTATAAAATAACTCTGAAACGCGGGTTTTTTTTTCAAAAATAATTTTTGTAGGAGTTAATACGATCAGTGTAGTCTATAAAAAACAAGGTTTGATTTTGATGCAGCATGGTACGGGATTCCATACTTCCATGAGCATTCTCTTTTACTCTCTTTCATTTAGGAACATTCAGTTCCAGAATCAAAATTAAATTTGAAACACTCACCAAAGTTCTTTGATATACCGGATTGGGGGCTCGACGATGCAAAGGTCGACTTGTTTATCCACCGGTACAGCAGCGCTGGACCTGCATGCTGTGCCGCAGTTGAAGCACACCAGGGAGCCGCCGCTGGCCTGCTGTCGCCGCCCAACGCCTGTAGCAGCCGGCACAGGCAACGTCATCTTGACGCCGGTCTTCTTCGTGCGACAATCCACTTGGCTGTGTCCTGGTTTATCGCATACGTGACACTTGATTGGGGGTAGCGATGAAAACTTCCGACGCTTTTCGTTCTTGGCGTCAGTGCACATATCTGTAGGGGTTCTCTTTTGGTTTGTCACTACTCAGGTTAATGAGGATAGCCGTAGAAGTTTCGATGCACACGAATCTGGCCTTGAACAATTCTTTAAACTGGTCCCACGTCATACCTGGATAGGTTACAGCCATGTAGATGCGAAGCCCTTCAACGCCTTGCTTAATGTTAAAATAAAGTGGATGTTTTCCATAACAACAAACAAGTCAGCGATGACGCACCACGATCGCGCAACGGATTCGGTTTCAACGCCTATCCACTTGCGACCGTTATCTAAGGAACGCCAATAGTTAACGAAGTTAAGGTATTACTAGTAAAAACTTAAAATACGAGCACTTAGCACAATAGCACACAACTAGGAACAATAGCCGGGAATCGATCACGAAACACGATGATCGTACAATCAACAGCAAAATAGTGAGCAACACACTAGCTTGCTATTCACTGGCTTTTGAGTATTTTTGTTGTCTAATTGCACACGGCTGTTTCAAAAAGTAAGGCCCTTCGCACATGGAGCTACTTAAAAAGAACTAGTCACAAACTTAAATTACTAACAAGTTGCCTGAGCGTCACAGCCCATACATGTTCAATGGAGGTTCGCACACGACGCGACTAGTTACTAACTGGTCAGTAACGCCTTAGCAACCGATCACGCGCGACGCGTCGTACCGGTCATCACGCTACTGGTTTCCCGAGTTTCTTTATTTTTTGTTATAAAAATGAACGAGCAAACATTCTGTGGTTGTTAAAAGACTGTTTAATTACGCTAGTACCTAATTACAAATAAATAAATAAAAAATTTAAAGTTATTAAAATTCTTTCTTCTCCGCTTACACACTAAAAATACTAACACGAGGGCGTGTTAGTATTTTTTTTACAAATAAAAGGAGATATTAACTGTACCAAATTTAAATAGCTATCTTTGGACATTCTATAGAATCCCAAAAATTTTTTATCTGTTTCACGCAGCTCTCGTGCTGCAACTGATAATCTGCAGTTAACATTATTTCGAATATACGGATGAACCCAAAACCTGCGAATATTCTTTCGACGTCTATTATGATAATAGTATAATACAATATCGTCGTCGTCCTCGCTCGATCCAGTTGACATGTTTACCACTTGTTAACCGTGTGCTTTTGTAAACAGAAATAACAGAAGTGACTGAAACCTTACAACTTGAGTAGCGTTGTGTGCGAGATATAATTTCTAACTGGTTTGTAATCGTAATTACTGATTAGTTCAGTCATTTTTGAGTAGCTCCATGTGCGAAGGGCCTAACCGTCACTGATTGTTGTCACTGTCCCCGCTTTCTGGTTTATTAGCACGATTTGATCACACTTCTGATATCGGATTGTCAGGATTTATTCCGTTAAAAGGATTTATTCCGTTCAAAGCGTAGGAGTTGACTACGCAGGCCCTATAACCTCGTCTAGTCGTCAAGGTCGTGGATGTAGATTAGTTATGGTATACATCGTTATTCTCGTCGGTCCATGTGTCGAAGAGGAAAACTCAACATTTACTCCGATAACGAGCGTCGTTTGTATGAGCCTACAATGAGGTAGCTGATTTTTCGAAACGCAACTGTGACTCCATATCTGATAGTGCGGCTCAAGAGGGTATTAAATTACTTTTTATTTCTGCCTATGCTCCACATTTTGGCGGTCTTTGGGAGGCGGGTGTCAAATCGACCAAATTTCATTTGTTCCGAGTGTTGGGCAATTGTCACCTTACATACGAGGCATTTTAAATTCTCGGCCGCTCACACCATTATCGTAGAATCCAGAAGACCGTTTTGCTATTCACTAAAAGTCACTTCTTAATTGGACGACCTCTTACGTCTCTTCCTGTTAAGGATATCCGGGACTATAACTCCACTCATGATTTGACGCGCCATCAACGTATTGAGCAGCTACAGCAGCATTTCTGGTCGAGATGGAGCAAGGAATATGTCTCCGACCTTCAGCAGCGTGTAAAGTGGCGTACCGGCTATGACAGCCTGAACTGGACTCCCTCGTTGTTATAAAGGAGGTTAACCAGCCGCAATTAAAGTGGGGGTTGGGCTGCGTTGGTCTTCATCCTGGCACAGATGGCATAAGCAGAGTTGCCGATATCAGGACTGCAACAGGGTCTATCAGAAGGGCATTCTCCAAGATTCGCTCATTATTGAAAGGTAACAGCGGTTGAAAGGCAAGCTTCGAACAGCCGGGGACATGTTAAAGCATCAGTCCCACCGTTGGCTCCAGTTATTTCGGCGCAATTCATAGTCTTCGTTTTAATTTTGCTTTGTTTTTCAATGTCAAACAATAAATCAAATTTGGTTCAGGATAGGTTGGTAGGATGTATTCTAGTTTTTTATTTCCCTAAATTCCTACGAAGTTCCTTCAGTTTTTTACAAATTCTCAAAATATATGACTTAGACAGTCATATCTTTCAATCGCGTTGACTTGCAAGTTTGATCTTTTCACTGCTCCAAGGGGTAGCAGACTTGAGGATTTGTTATTAATTTCAGCTTGATACCGATCCTGAGAAAAAGGGTCTTGACAGACAGATAGACAACAAAGTAATCCTATAAGAGTTCAATTTTTACCTTAAAAAGATATTCCATGTTGCTGCTTCATAAAATATACAACCTTTCATTGACGATAGCTTCTGAAATTAGGCCCCGTTATGCCAATCTTCTTTAAATTTATTACTCTTCTTCTAAGAGATGGCGTTAATAGCCAAGACACTTGAAACCTAAATAGCCCACCTTTTTGTGATGCGTATAAATGCAATAAATTGTGTTGTCTAAATATGAAGAGCCAGGAAAAGCCTGCATGTGCATATTTTTGCGGGCGGAGGGGGAGTGCTGTATCCTGCATCCAAGCCTGTATCTTTTTCGCGGAATTAACACTAAAAAAATCATATAACATTTTTAATGTCATAGATTTCCGCAAAGTAACGCCCAATTTCACTTATGATGGTTTTGGACTGTTTTGTAATCGGAAATAACTCCCGTAAGTGCTGCCTACTATCCCACTCCCACGCCTGTGTACGATAAGCATTTTGAAGTTCGTAAAACTTTTAGAGTAGGACAGTAGGAGTCTGCCTGTTGTTTGCGGCGGTGCTGACTCGCGAAGCTGGTGCTGCTGCGTGTTACTCTGCATCAGTGGTTCATTACGCGCGATCGACATGTCGCTCATCTGTCTCCTCTCGCTCGCCGCGCTGCTTGCGTGCGCACGCGCTTACGAAGGTAGGCAAATGTTTCACTTGATTAAAGGACTGCTTAACTTGATTATGATTGGTTAAAAAAACTGGCGAAGTTCGTATCGGACCACGCAAAGTGTGTAAAAGACCTTTAACGAAGCCCAAAAGTACCTACTTGTTCTCTCCGTCATTGTGTGTTTTTTTTTCTGGACCTTATCTGGGATGACAACCTTCTACTTACGGAGCTAGTGGAGGTCACATTCCCACTTACACAAGTTTTTGATGTTATGAACTCTATGACCACATACGATTCAATGCATTCATCAGCGTAATGTTTTGAGCATTACATTGAGTTTTATCGTAAACCGTGAAAAGTCGTTTCCCAGCGTTCATTCGATATTTTTGCGTAGAGTTACTTAAGTTTGTTGTACACAATATTTGTTAACGGCTTCGTGAATGGCCCCTTTACATCTTGTCCAAGTTTCTATTTCTTGAAAAGCTATAAAAAACAAAACTACTACGGTAGTTACCGAAAATATATAACATTTCAAAAGCAAAAATGTTGTGTCAGAACATCTCTTGGGGGTCTCCCTTGTTTTACCGAAAAGAAATTGCCAAATTATCACTTCCCAAACAAATTTTCGCATAATTTCATTTGCCAAATTATTACTTACCAAAAAATCTCTTTACAAATAATTGTTACGAAAACCTATGTTTGGCAAGTGAACGTTTGAACAATAACTTGTTCACCAACTAGTACTTTTACCATTTTTTATCTAGTCAAATATTTTAGTTGGTATAACATATTTTACGCAAAATTAAATAAGCCAAATATTTGGTGTCGTCAATTTTAAACTTACCATTTCAGTCAAAAGCACTATTAACTAGTTGGAATCTCCTATTTGGATTCGGTTGGGGCTCCTATTTCTGTCTGCAGGGTTTACAGGCACCTAACTAACCGAACCTCGGGGTGCCCCTGACGTCGACCGTCTAGGGTTAACGTTTCCGTCAGCAGGTCGACGGATCCCCGCTGCGCGGGGCTCCTATTTCTGTCTGCAAGGTTTACAGGAACCTAACTAACCGAACCTCGGGGTGCCCCTGACGTCGACCGTCTAGGGTTAGCGTTTCCGTCAGCAGGTCGACGGATCCCCGCTGCGCGGGGCTCCTATTTCTGTCTGCAAGGTTTACAGGAACCTAACTAACCGAACCTCGGGGTGCCCCTGACGTCGACCGTCTAGGGTTAGCGTTTCCGTCAGCAGGTCGACGGATGCCCGCTGCGCGGGGCTCCTATTTCTGTCTGCAAGGTTTACAGGAACCTAACTAACCGAACCTCGGGGTGCCCCTGACGTCGACCGTCTAGGGTTAGCGTTTCCGTCAGCAGGTCGACGGATCCCCGCTGCGCGGGGCTCCTATTTCTGTCTGCAAGGTTTACAGGAACCTAACTAACCGAACCTCGGGGTGCCCCTGACGTCGACCGTCTAGGGTTAGCGTTTCCGTCAGCAGGTCGACGGATGCCCGCTGCGCGGGGCTCCTATTTCTGTCTGCAAGGTTTACAGGAACCTAACTAACCGAACCTCAGGGTGCCCCTGACGTCGACCGTCTAGGGTTAGGGTTTCTGTCAGCATCTGTTAAATTTCAATTACGTTATATTAAATCAATTTGTGTTATGTCTTCATTCTAAAATTTTTGTCTTTATATTTTTTGTCATAACAAATCATTTGACTAAACGTTTATTGTCTTAATTTTGTTTGCTGTAATAAATCATTTGCTTAAAGACCAAAACCCTTAATGACATTTTCCTTGGTAATAATCTGCCAAGTAAACATTTGACCAAATGAAAATGTGCGTACTAAAATTATTCCAAATATTACATTGGCCTAAAAAAAGGTTGCTAAAATTTGTTTGGGTAATGAAAATTTGGCAAAATCTTTTCGGCAAAACGGCAGGATCCCTCTCTTGGTGTTCGATCTTCTTAGTTTACCGTGCAATGAAAAGTGTAATGTTATTTATAGTAACTTTTAATGATAATAATAAATTATATTTATTTGGCAAACGGGTGTTTACAAACACTTTTACTCGTAATTTTTTTCAACTATATAGATTCAACAATAGAACTTTAACCTGATTACACTGAAAAAAAAACAGCCGAAACAAACTCAGAGGTCGTAGTCTCTTTTCAAGTCCAGACAAAATCTTGTCTTCTTGACAAAGTCTTGCTTGGTTGACGGCTTCGTGAAGGGTCTGTTTACACCTTGTTTACTGAGCGCCGTTTGGACGCACAGACGGACTTGGCGTAAATTCCTTAGAATTAAATGAAATGGAACCCTAAAACAATGGAGGTTGGTGTTAATATTGTTGGTATATTGTTTATTTTTGTTGCCAGACAAGCCAGTAGCACCGGAGATTGTAGCATTTGAAGGTGGCACAGCCCTTCTGCGCTGTCTGTTGCATAGCAACCCACCACCCAAGATCACGTGGAAGTTCCGAGATCACACAGTATGTATGAAGAGTCTCTCATTGTTCTAACAAAACATAAAATAGACCAACTAATAAGACCGCTTGCCATCTGATTTCCGATTTGTTCATGCATTTTAAGGTAGAGGTAGTTGTTTAATATGAAGCCAAGTTCAGTTATATGATTGCAACAACTTCAGATGCTACTATGCAGAGATGTGATACTAGTGAATCAGCGTGCCATCATCAGAATCCCTTTCGCAATTGGGCGGTATTGCGGTGCTGTTGAGATCAGCAATAGCATGCAAAACTTTTCTAGTCAGTTTGAACTCATAATAAGTATACTATCTCTCAGCAGAACATCAGTAAGGTGGGCCGCTACAGGCTGTTGTCGGACGACGCCCTGGAGATCAACCCTGTGTATCGCAGTGACGCCGGCGTCTACGTCTGCGTGGCTGACAATATCTTTGGAAGGGTCACGCAGGAGATACACCTAATCGTCAATGGTGAGTCGGAGATGGAGAACGACGGTGGCTTGGGGATAGATACCATCAAGTTTCCACATCAAGGATTAGACATCAAAATAACAGAGTTGGAAAAACTTGTCAATGTCAAGTATGAAGATGTGAAAATAAAAAGTCACATTATTTTCTTGCGTTCGTCATGGAACTGTTATTTTTATACTGTAGTTAGTAACACGACCTTGGGTTTATGAACAGGCTCTGATAAACAAGGCCTGATAACCACAGACACATTAAAAATCACGCACATGTACGGAACAAGGAGGTAGCTGTACTAGCAACAACTCGCGGGTGTGTTGTCGTCAATTATTTTACACAATTCTTATTTTGCTCTAGCATAATTTATAAAAATTTAAATGAATACTGCCTGTGTTTTGAAAGATATTAAAAAAAATGTTAACTAGTCTGTTTATTCGACTTTACTTATGTAAAAATTATTAACATTTCAGTTTTTATTCAAGCGGATATCCTACTCACATGATAATTTTGGATAATTTCGACATTGAGGATATCAATATACACCGCCGTGTCCTCGTAGCGGCGATTGGCGGCGGCGACCTCTCGCGTCCGGCCCTGGTTCAAGCCATGGTCCGGGGCGAGAGGGAATGGGAAGCCGTCGCCTCCTTCTGCGAAGCAGTCATGCTAGCGAAGGAGGCGGCGGAACGTGAGAGGGAGAGAACCTCCTCACGTCCCAGCCGCCGCGGGAGAAGCACCGGGCGTCGGGGGCCACGCCGTGATGGCTCTCGGCCACCGTAGGCGCGGGCCTGTGGACGGTGAGTAATGGGCTAGCTCGCCGTCCGTCCGTCGTATGACGACGGGCAGGCCGTGTCGACGGCGCGTTCGTGTTCCACGCGCGCCTCAAAGAGTTGTCAGCAAACGGGAGGGGCCCGCAAGGGCCGGTGCCTGCCAGGGCTGCGGGACTGTTCGAAAGAGATACCGCGGCCCTGGAACATAAAGGGCCAAAGAAGGAGCATGGGTGGTTTTTAGTCAGTAAGAGTCTGACACTCCCTTCCGCTCCGCCCAGAGCGGGAGCAGTCATTTGATGATTTCCCACCCTCGCAAACAAAAGTTTGCCTATCTATCTACCTACTTTTTTCATTATCAAACCCTTTTTAATTATAATATTGAAATTGAATTGTCAGACCACCATACTGTATGAAAAGTAGGTACCTATATGAAAAACATTATAATTATTTTTGAACATGTAATCATAAACTAAATTAGAGCTAGGATAGAGATGTTTTCAGTTGGGCTTTATAGACTATATTAAATCGTATAAACGTAAAACATTTTTCGATGTGTACTTATCAGATCTGGTACAAGAACAAGCTTGCTCTCGGTTCCGTGAAGAGTGCGAGCGAACTTGCCAGTACGGCATCGGTATTCACACGTCGACGCAGGACGGCTGCCACAGGTATGCAACACTGCATAGTCAAGTGTATTTACAAATGACAATAAACTAATTATCCAAATTAAATGGCATCGTCCTACTTCATTTCATGTCGATGTTATTTCCTAATACTAATTCACTTTAAATTATTCAAGGTTCGGTGGTTAGGTGGTTGCTAGGATTATTTTCTTTTGCATTATTTGTTGATGGCAATAGGCTCGTCTCCCTATTACTTGGGACTCAAACATAACTGACGAAATGTGGGTGTAATGTTCGGTACAACTCTGCCTAACCCTTCGGGGATTACTGTCGTGATTTTATGTTTAAATTATTCATTTTTTCTATAAAATACAGTTGTAGTTGTAGTAGTACAATGTAGTTAAACCCCTCTTTTACTGTAAATTATTGTTGTAATTAGTATTTTATCCCCGGAAATTAGTAGATAGTTTTAAATGCAAGTGCAATTTATACTTTAAATTCAAGTTGCGATTTGTTCTTACTAATTTAATGAAATGTGGATTATGTACCCGAAAGCTCTTTTAATTCATAAACCTCGGAATTAGATGACGCTGAGCATAGGTAATTATTTGTGTCACATTTTAAGGGAAAGAAATGAACATTGAACAATTACCCATTTTTTCACCTTTGTTGTTTTAGTGGCATCCCAGATATTAGTCGAATAATAAAATTGATTGTTTTGAATAATAGAGGAGCTCGTGGCTAAACAATAACAGCCACGCGGGTCGATCTTCAAGGTTAAGCCACGATGGCCAAGGTCGGTCTTTAGATGGGTGACCATCATTACATAACGGGTTTCCTCCGTGCCTCGGAAAACACGCTAAGCCGTTGCCTCCCGCTGTTATTTGGAGATCTTTGACAGACGTTACTGATAAAATCAGAGGCCCGAAAGTCTGTCAACCACTCTTATCAAGGGGTAGCGAATTTCCCAGTACTAACTGGGTTGTCCAAAAACCAATTAGTAAAAAAAAAAATTCGAACCTGAATTCTGACCTCCAGGTCAGATAAGTCGCTCCATGGAAAATACTGCTATTCAGCTCCATCTGGTTAGACTGGAAGTCGACCCCAATAATGTTGGGAATAGGCTAGGCAGGTGATGATGTTTTGAATAATTATGTAACAAATAAACAAACCCTCATTACTTACATTTATCTCTTGCTCCCATGGGGGAGGTAGAAAACACAGACCAGGTCTCGCGCCACCTGCTACGGTCCGTGCACACTCCTTTGGTCTCGTCCACGTCTTATATCTGGGCCATACGCGCACAATGTGGAAATTGTTTTTCTTTGGGACTTCGTCGAGCTTCATTGTCTTCTGGTGGTCGCCACTGTTGATTCTGGCTTTCAAGAGTTGCAGAGGTCCGGGAATAGTGAGGCGCGCTTGTCCCAAATACACGCACGCCGGTTGCGAGAACTACGCACCTGACCTTTCTGAAAAACCTTACTA
Source organism: Eurois occulta (assembly GCA_950022335.1). Classification (NCBI taxonomy): domain Eukaryota; kingdom Metazoa; phylum Arthropoda; class Insecta; order Lepidoptera; family Noctuidae; genus Eurois; species Eurois occulta. The sequence continues at coordinate 14,427,667 of OX465497.1, forward strand.
ATAAGTGTATCTCCTTCTAGGGCGTCCCAAATGAACTCTCCCAAAAAAACCGGTGAAAGTTATTTGAAAACTTTAGGATTTCACCTCAAAAACACAAAGCAGAGGTTTTACACGATTCCACACAGAGTCATCCAATTTCGATTAACCTTCAAGACAAATACTTAAGTGCAATGTAATCCAATTTAGATGTGAATGCAGAGAAGACCCGTGCCTCAGAGCAAACTGTTCGGTCAGCGAGCATTGCGAGACCGTTGAGCTGAGCAGTTCGACCTCACAGGGAGACTTATACGCCGCCAGATGTGTCAAAAGTACCTACTTTATTACTAAGCCCTGCCGTCTGCGGCGGATGCATTTGAAGACTGCATACAAGCTACAAAACGGTTCAGTTTTATTCAAGTTCATTGGGGCAATGTCAAGTATAAAGAAATGAAAATAAAAAGTCACATCATTTTCTTTTTAGATGGGATCCAACAACACGGTTAATTGCATTAGTTTGTTAATGCTTCAGATACGCCGTTGTTCGGCGGCGCACAGAATACACCTTTTCTCCGATTTTCTATGATATACTGGTCAGTAAAGTTATATACAGGCTGATTGGTAATTCGGTGCATTCCTTGAACAAGAAACGAGTGATCCCATAATTTGCCACAATTTTGATCCTACTTGGAGTCCGAACTGGGTTGTTCTGGAAAAATCCATCTTTAAAACTTTTATTCGAATTATGCCTTCTCTCCACCATAAACTGCTGATTGTGAGAAATCTACGGCGTTGATGACGTTAAACTGATATTTTTCTGATAGCTCACAAACGAATTAATCCATTGAAAACCAACTTCTTAAGAAAATTACATATTTAGCAAGTGACAGCTGTTTGACTTAATGACAGGGTCATTAAATAAAACAGCTGACGATCGTGAGTCAATCAGATGTAGCAAGATCTGTCTCTATCTGCTGCATTATAACCTATCCTATGAGGCAGTCAAAGAAGTAATTTTGTTTGAACATAAATTTGAAAATTTCCAAAGCAACGTTTAAAGTTCGATTTCTCCAACACAACCTAGTTTGAACTCCCAAGTTATCGCGTTCAAAATAGTTGCAAATTAGGTGTCCATTATAGATTATAAAATGGTCAGTATAGTATAGTATGGTTTTAGTATATTACAGTGTTGGGTGTTGAGATTCTATAGATGTGTTGGAAGGGTTTTGATTTTAGCACTCTATCGTTTGACAAGTACCTACTTAGCTTTAAACCACTTAAGGCAGATTCCTATACCTTTCAGTCGAGACTTCCGTAGTCAGTGTGAATATTTACTCTCAAATGTAATGGTTGTGAGCGAGACTGGTGAACAGAAGGTCAGGACTACCAAACCCCAAAAACGGCCAGGAATTTGAAAGAAAATAATGATCTATTAGATAAGCTAACCGCAATTTGTTCGGAGGTGGCGGCTGCAAGCGGTTCAAGAAGAAGTGCACCAGACGCCTTAATAATTGTCCATTCGGCATCGAGAAGATAACGTACACTGACGGCTGCGAGAGGTAAGGACATACTACGCGGAGTGTGATACTTAAATTCGAATTAGGGTACTTCCTTAAATGTTCTGTCAAATAATAATTTCCTGGCACGCAAAATCCTAAAGGAGATTATTCAAATCGTATCAAACGGAGACTGAGGCCCAGAAAATAAAACTTTTTTCTTACGGGAAATAACACCAACTGTTTTAAGCATTTTTTTTAAGTACAGACTTTTTTAATCGAAAATAAAAATTTTAACGGTTACAATAAAGGTTCTACAATTAAACCCCGGCTGCTATTTGAGTTAGAAAGTACCAAAACTCATATTTTTGCACGCAATATTTTGGACATTCGTTTAAAGGCTCAAAAAATGATTCGCTGGATTACAGTTCTAAACTCTAAACTCTTACTAATACTCCTACGTCCTACTATCCCATGGTAGAAATGGACAAGAGCGTTGGCTTAGTTATCGCTGCTCTCAAACAATTTATTTGGTGTCTGTTCAGGTGACAGACCCCCCAAATCTGTACACACAAAATAACTCAAAACACGTTTGGATTATTCTAATCCGTTTAAGAGTTGCATTTTTTTGTGTCCAAGAGACATCTTCAGACCCTTGGATGATCAATGTTAGTTTGGTTTTGCAATGTTAATGTTACTAGCAGCAAATATCTTGAAACACGGCACAATTATTCCCATTTGTTGGGGAGTTCCACTCTTCAACTTCGAAATCCATTTTCAGATCATCATCGTATGTACGTATAAATGGGATCAACTTGTAGACATTCTCTATCCACTAAAAATATAATTGTTCGTTCAGCTTAGCTGTTATCATAATAAACGTTTTCCATAATGCCTTCTTCCGAAATATTTACTTCATTATATACACCACGAAGGACACGACAAGCAAGACAAATATGAGTAAATAGAAATTACGCCTAATACCAAGAGAGCCGAAATACAGCATTCCAAGCTAAAAAATATGGGGTACAGAAATGGATAGTATCTGAACAGTTTGTTTAATGAAAATTTGAGGAATGTTTATGGATCTTCTCCAGAAGCAAAGTATAATTATACTCGTAGGGGTTCCAAATAACTAAAGCTGATCTGCTGAGTTCTAAGGCACTTCAGTCTAAAGTTATATGAAATAATTGCATAAAGTAACTTTAGACTGCATATGATAAAAAAATGCCTGCGTGTGTGCTGATTGTTTGTTGACGGACCTGCAAAAACCTCGTGATTTTTTATCGAAACTTTGGTAAAACGCCGATGTTGCTAAGCTTGGCTTGGCACAGGTCAGTTAGGTCTCATAACTGGGGAAATTCGTTTTCTCTAGTCACCCAGGTACTGTAACTTTAAACATTTACCAAATGCGTGTCAGCCCGCTTGCCTTCTTTTATTTTGCCTGAAATTTTACTGAGTTATGGGTTGAAATTATTGCAAAAAAGTGCAATGACGTGACTTCTGACCCGTAGGGAGCGCTAAATTAAAAAACTGAAAAAAAGCTGAAGCTTCTTTTATGTCAATTTCAATGAAAACCTCTAGCTTTACTCCTGTTGCTTCTGCACCCTTGAATAATTGAGTGGTAGTCTCACATAAATCTAGAATATTGTCTTACTTATAACATTTTATTTGTTCATGCAGGTGCACATGTAAACGAGATCCTTGTAAGAAGACATCTTGCGCAGCAGGCAAGCGTTGCGTGGTACAACAATCTAAGCCGTCAGAGACGTCAAAGGCTCAGACCGGGGCGGCTGATCCTTTGACGTATTTCGCAGTATGTGGAACTGGTATGTTCTTTTCATTTTTTAATTGTTCTTGTATATTAGAAATCTTCATGGTACAGAGTTCTTTAGTCACCCCCACGCATAAAAATACTTTTTTTTGACACATAGCAACCCATTTGGAGTCCACGAGGTCCACATAAGCAATACAAATAGTGAAACAATGTGTGTTGTTCTTTCACAAAGCTTAGAGTACGTAGGCATACTAGGTATAACAAGTCCGATACAGTCACTCTGAGCAAGCATTGTGGTTGGGACGATAAAATAAATGTCAATGTAGATTGTAAATGTATTTTGTAACTGTATTTTGTACCTACTGACATAGTTTATAAGTTCCAATTGTTACCAACCATTATGGAACATAGTTATCCGAATTAAAGTTCTCTCTTGATAATCAATCTTGTTTTGAATATTTCATGCACTAAACCGTTTTCTACAATCAATCACTTCGTCATCAGTTGTGAAGGCAGGCGCCTGTCCCACGGAAGAGACGAGCTCGCTTATGGAGATATGCAAGCGCGAGTGTAAAGACGACGCTGACTGTGAAGGCTTGAGGAAGTGCTGCCGACGGGGATGCAGTGACCTGTGTCTGCTATCAATCGAGCAGACCAGCCCATATCCAGTTATTACCACTGCATCAGGTATTCAATGAATCTGCCTAGCGTTTTTCCCAAACTCTGTTGGGGTCGACTTCCAGGTATAATCGTCGGCAAAAGCAACAGTAAGAGGATATGTTATTTTGGCACTCATATAAATATAAGGAAAAGAATTTGAATTTGAATATATGGGCTATATATGGGCTAAGGACTTGAAGGACCAAACTCTTGAGCCGATCCTGTGAAAAAAGACATGAAAATAACAGGAACAGTCAGTCAGTCAGTGTTGGGAATTTTCATAAACTTGGTTTTGTTTTTGTCTGCTCTGCTCGTATTTTCAGTATAAGGGTTATAAAAAGGCGAAGTTTTAAAAGTAGGTATCACACAAGTTTATGAAATAGAAGTTAAAATTTATATATTTATTATGTACCTGATAAACATAGTTTAATAGATTCCACCCGCGACTTCTTTTGCGTGACCAGTCGTTAATCCATGTCGTTAACCAATGTCGTGAAAAGTATTCTGTGTGTTAGCATAAGCTAAATCAGCCTGTAATATTCCCACTGCTGGGACACACGCCCTCCTCTCTATGAGAGGGAAATTTCATCCATACCCATACAGCCGTTTTTGCATAATTGAATAACAAACTTCCATCGGAGGGGCTCGTGGCAAAATAATAACAGCCGCTCAGATCGACCGTTAGGTTAAGCCGTGCTTGCCTAGGTTGGTCTGTGGATGGGTGACCACTCATTACATACATAGCCGTTGGTCCCGGCTGTGATTTGTAGATCTTTGACAGTCGTTACAGGTAGTCAGTGCCCCAAAAAGTTTGACAACCAGTTCTACCAAGAGGTATAGTATTACCTAGTAATAACTGTGTTGTGGAGGTCAGATAGGCAGTCGCTCCATGTAAAATACTGGTATTCAGCTGAATCCGGTTAGACTGGAACCCGACCCCAACAAAGTTGGGAAAAGGCTAGGCAGATGATGAGTTACAAACGTCCATAATACAAACTTTCACATTTATAAGATAAGTGGGAAGGATGAATGAACCATATGGATACATGGCAAACAGATTATGATAAGAGGACTGGAGTTTGTGGGTGCACCCTCTTTTCATAACCTGGTATCACTAGTCCGCTAACAATATAATAACTCGTAGATCCTGTGAAGATGCCTCTCGGAATTGCTGAAGAAGAGAAAGAGGACGCCGGGGCGATCGGCGAGCTGGACAGTCCGCATCATGTGCGCTGCCCAGCGTACGGATACCCACCACCCTCCGTGGAGTGGTACCGCGGCAACGAGGGAGACAAGCTGCTCTACAACGATTCGGTGTACGAACCGATAGGGAACATCCTCCTCATCAGACGTCTAAATATCAACAATCTCGGGCTGTACACGTGTGAAGCACACAACGGAGTAGGCCAGGCGGCGTCGTGGAAGGTCGTCGTGCGAGCGTATATGCCTAAATGGTTCTTCATTCCAAACGAGTGGTTGGTCCCGCGACATACGGTGGCGGCCAGTCCCGGGACCGAGTCTCTCAGCACCGTGGAGACGACCTCCACCACATTGAGAACAACTGAAACGCCCAGACTGGTCATCAGTAAGTTTTGAAACTTGAAAACTATAGTTGATAAACTGGGTTGGATGCTACGTGGACGGTATCTGTGTCAATAACATCAGTTATGCTGATGACATGGTGCTGCTGAGTGCGTCAGTCTGTGGCCTGAGAAAATTGGTTGCCCAGTGTGAGGCGTACGCCGAAGCACATGGCTTGGCGTATAACTGTAAAAAGTCTGTGGTCATGGTCTTTAAGGCTGGGGGTAAAAGCCCTGACAAAGTGCCTCCTGTACTACTTTATGGCACACCTCTGCAGAGAGTGCAGAATTTCAAATACCTTGGTCATATGTTGACCCCTGACCTTAAAGACGATGATGACATTGAACGAGAGCGGAGGGCATTGTCGGTTAGAGCGAACATGTTGGCTCGCAGGTTTGCACGTTGCTCACTCCCAGTCAAAGTCACGCTCTTTCGAGCGTACTGTACTTCGTTATACACGTGCAGCCTGTGGGCTAGATGTACGCAAAGATCGTACAGTGCTCTCCGCGTTCAATATAACATCGCGTTTAGAATGCTGGTGGGGCTGCCCCGCTTCTGTAGCACGTCGGGGATGTTCGCAGATGCGCGGGTGGATTGTTTTTACGCAACAGTGCGTAAAAGGTGCGCTTCCCTGGTGCGCAGGGTGTGGGGCAGCACCAACAGTATCCTGAGCATGATTGCTAGTCGCCTGGACTGCATTTATGTGAGTCGCTGTTGTGCAGTTACGCATGGGTTGTCGCAGCAGTGATCCACCGTTATTTGTTGTATTGTTTGTTTTTATGTGCTTACTAACTTAGTCGTAAGTTTTTACTAACAGTTTTTGAGTCATGGATACTCGATTAAAGAGAAATTCTATTCTATTCTATAAACAAAGATCTTTGGCCGATTGTTCGTCATGCGGCAACCATAGAGGAAGCTTAACTTTTTTTTGTTGATTTTCTATTCAGGACTCCAAAAGTGACCCGCATTATTCAACACTCATTTATTTGCATATGATGCATATAATCGTTGGGTATCGTATTTAAAAAGAATGCGATCTGTCCTCTGTCCACAAAGCCTCCTCGTTTAATTTTGGAACCAAGTATTCATGACAACCAGCTGATTTGTTGCACTACTGTAGAATTTTTTCACCTCTGTCTTTTCTTTCACCAAAGCAATATGAACTGAGGCTAGCACGAGTTTTGACGTTTTTCGTAACGTAAAAACGACGATTTTAAAATTAAAAATACTTATTTCACAAACAATGTTTTGATAATTTTATGAATTTAAACATATCTATGGATGATAGTGATTGTCCTAGTTGCAAATAATTTAAATAAAATGCTGTTATTTTATCACTCACTTAAGGATTTAAAGGGCAAAATTGTTGTTCAAAAAACTGGTCTTTTGAGCCGATCCTGTGTAGAATAGGGAATAGTCAGTCAGTGTTACGAATTTTCATAAAGTTGGTTATTTTTTGTTTGCTCTGCTTGTATTTTCAGTAGAGGGGTTGTAAAAAGGTGAGGTTTTTAAATCACACAAGTTTATGAAATAGAAGTGAAATATAATTTACTATGTACTTGATATAGTTCCGTAGCTTCCACCCGCGACTTCTGCGTGACCACAGTCGTTAAGCCATGTCGTTAACAAAATGAAAAAGTAGGTATTCTACGAGTAAATCCAGTTTAAAACTACCTGTGTGACAAATTTCATCCATATAGCCGTTTTTGTTGTATAATTGAGTAACAAACGTCCATAATACAAACTTTCACATTTATAAGATAAGTGGGAAGGATGAATGAACCACATGGACACATGGCAAACAGATTATGATAAGAGGACCGGAGTTTGTGGGTGCACCCTCTTTTCATAACCTGGTATCACTAGTCCGCTAACAATATAATTACTCGTAGATCCTGTGAAGATGCCTCTCGAAATTGCAGGAGAAGAGAAAGAGAACGCCGGGGCGATCGGCGAGCTGGACAGTCCGCATCATGTACGGTGTACAGTGATGGACAGTCCCGGGACCGAGTCTCTCAGCACCGTGGAGACGAGCACGGCCAGCACCACCACCACATTGAGAAAAACTGAAACGCCCAGACTGTTCACCGGTAAGTTCTGAAACTTGAAACTATAATAGGTAAACAAAGCTCTTTGGCCGATTGTTCGTCATGCGATAAGACGACTCTCATTTTGTTTTTAATTTCTTATACTTTCTAATTCAAAATACTATTTTTGCATATGTGTTCCACGTTTATAAATTCGTCATGTCCGTCTGTCTGACTGGATTGCACTCGGACATTAAAAATAAAAACAATGCACATAATCGAATCAATGCACATAATGAATGGCATTTTTATTTAAGTCAACAATTTTTATATCTCAATATGTGTATGTTATATTTTCTGTTGCAACTACAGGAATAATTTTGGTTTTTACGGTTAATACGAGAAATACTGAGATTTATACAAACAACTTTTTGCGGTGATTAAAAAATCAATCCTCTGCATGTGTAAAATTTATCCGGGTTACGGAACCCTTCACGTTTTAAGACCCGCAATTCACCGATTTTTTTACTTTTTATCAGTCTGACATTTGTCAGTTAATGACCAGATTTGTCAACTTTAAAAAAATAATAATCATGTAAATGTTAGGTGGTACTAAGAAATAATTCAAGGGTACTCATGCAATGGACACTTAATTTGTATATACATTCTCAGATTTTAACAATCTACTCATTCTTGATAGCCAGGTATTTAATAAATTCTATTATTTTCAATCATACTTTAATACTACTTTTCTCGCTTTCTAGATACTTAGTAATAAAAAAATACGAATTATTGGTACACATTTCAGCCAGTTGGACATAAAAAGACTCGTTCAGCTTGACGGACAGACAGGCAGACACATGAGTGACTTACAAGGGTTCCGTTTATTTTAAAGTTCTCTAATGATAATCAATCTTGTTTTGAATATTTCATGCACTAAACCGTTTTCTACAATCAATCACTTCGTCATCAGTTGTGAAGGCAGGCGCCTGTCCCACGGAAGAGACGAGCTCGCATAAGGAGATATGCAAGCGCGAGTGTAAAGACGACGCTGACTGTGAAGGCTTGAGGAAGTGCTGCCGACGGGGATGCAGTGACCTGTGTCTGCTATCAATCGAGCAGACCAGCCCATATCCAGTTATTACCACTGCATCAGGTATTCAATGAATCTGCCTAGCCTTTTTCCCAAACTCTATTGGGGTCGACTTCCAGGTAACGGCGTCAGGAAAAGCAACGATAAGAGGATCTTGTTTTACCACTCACTTAATGGCTTGAAGGACAAAATTGTTGTACAAATAAATAGTCTCTTGAGCCGATCCTGTGAAAAATAGGGAACAGGAGCAGTTTTGTTAGCAGTTTGTTTGTTCTGCTCGTATTTTCAGCAGAGGGGTTATAAAAAGGCGAGGTATTTAAAAGTATCACACGAAGAAGCTTCCACCCGCGGCTTCTTCTGTGTGGCCACAGTCGTTAAGCCATGTCATTAACCAAATCAAAAAGTATTCTGGGTGTTAATCCAGGTTAAAACTACCTGTGACAAATTCATTCATATCCATAAAGCTGTTTTTGCATAATTGAATAACAAACCTCCATTATGCAAACTTTCACATTTATAAGATTAGTGGGAAGGATGAATAAACCACATGGATACATGGCAAACAGATTATGATAAGAGGACTGGAGTTTGTGGGTGCACCCTCTTTTCATAACCTGGTATCACTAGTCCGCTAACAATATAATAACTCGTAGATCCTGTGAAGATGCCTCTCGGAATTGCTGAAGAAGAGAAAGAGGACGCCGGGGCGATCGGCGAGCTGGACAGTCCGCATCATGTGCGCTGCCCAGCGTACGGATACCCACCACCCTCCGTGGAGTGGTACCGCGGCAACGAGGGAGACAAGCTGCTGTACAACGATTCGGTGTACGAACCGATAGGGAACATCCTCCTCATCAGACGTCTAAATATCAACAATCTCGGGCTGTACACTTGTGAAGCACACAACGGAGTAGGCCAGGCGGCGTCGTGGAAGGTCGTCGTGCGAGCGTATATGCCTAAATGGTTCTTCATTCCAAACGAGTGGTTGGTCCCGCGACATACGGTGGCGGCCAGTCCCGGGACCGAGTCTCTCAGCACCGTGGAGACGACCTCCACCACATTGAGAACAACTGAAACGCCCAGACTGGTCATCGGTAAGTTTTGAAACAAAACTGTAGTTGATAAACAAAGATCTTTGGCCGATTGTTCGTCATGCGGCAGCGATAGAGAAAGGTCAACTTTTTTTTTGTTGATTTTCTATTCAGGACTCTAAAAGTGACCCGCATTATTCAACACTCATTTATTTGATGTGTTATACATTAAAAAAACAATGCATATAATCGTTGGGTACCGTATTTAAAAAGAATACGATCTGTCCTCTGTCCACAAAGCCTCCTCGTTTAATTTTGGAACGAAGTATTCATGACAACCAGCTGATTTTTTGCACTACTGTAGAATTTTTTCACCTCTGTCTTTTCTTTTACCAAGGCAATATGAACTGAGGCTAGCACGAGTTTTGACGTTTTTCGTAACGTAAAAACGCCGATTTTAAAATTGAAAATACTTATTTCACAAACAATATTTTGATAATTTTATGAATTTAAACATATCAAAGTCAAAGTCAAAGTCAAAGCATTTATTTCAATTAGACCATTACAGGCACTTTTGAAAGTCAAAAACAAAAAAGCTAAGCTACAGTCACAGACACAAGGCATAATAACTTGCGAAAGTACTGTAGTTGCACATTCCAAATCGTAGATCTCTATGGAGAAGAATGGGCAAGAAACTCCATGGACACTCTTTTAAATCAAAATATTGTTGCAAAATCTTGGTTACATCATTCATGTTGAGATTATACATATATGTGAGAACGATGTACAAAGACGTGCACATTAAGAGCGTCCAGAGTAAAAGATTAAACCAAAAATTTAAAAATAAAGTAATTAAAATAAACCGTGGCAGGTAAGAGATGACCAGTCCCAACTGACAGCGCCCGTTCACGAACATGACGCATGGATCAGCGTCATTCAACTCAACCATATTGAAGGGAACTAAATGACCCGACACACCCGCCACCATCAGCGAGACATTTGCGTGAGCATGACATTCTCTCAGCCACCAGGACACATTCAAGTCAATGAAAGATAACAAAATATAAATGGTAGCTTTACAGTACATAGTACTCACACATGTGCTATGCAATTATATAATACTAAGAGATGGAATCTATACAATGCAAAGATATTTTACAATCTTCTGCAGCTTCCACAATAACTTGGTAATCAATTAGTTTGCACTCACAATGTTGATATAAAATATACAATTCACACCCTAAGTTTCCAAAAGAGAAACGAGAAAGAGAAAAAAAAGAAAAGAAAACTATAATTAAAGAATTAAAGGGGGAGCATCTCTTCCAAACAATACAATCTTAGTTCGTGAGCCCAAGTGGCTGTGGAGCAGGACCAGCATTGAGCCATGCATTTTTATCTACGAGATAGTCTTCCAACTTATAATATGCTCGTTTACATAGTGTGCGTTTTATGCATGTTTTAAATTTCTTCTCATTAAGTTGTAGAATGTCAAGTGGTATTTTATTGTAAAATTTTACACAGTACCCCATAAAAGAAGTGCGTACTTTTGACAATCTGAAACGTGGCTGATCTAATTTGTCCTTATTTCTAGTATTGAAATTATGCCTGTCGCTTATTTTACTAAAAAGATGTCTATTTTTCCGAACATACATAATGTTTTCATAAATATATTGACAAGGTACCGTCATGATGTTAATTTTTTTAAACAATTCTCTTAGAGACTCGCGTCTGCGTAGGTTATAGATGGCTCTTACAGCCCATTTCTGCAGAATAAATATTGAGTCAATATCTGCAGCCCGTCCCCACAGCAGAATACCGTAAGACATGATGCTATGGAAGTAATCTATGGATGATAGTGATTGTTCTAGTTGCAAATAGTTTAAATAAAATGCTGTTATTTTATCACTCACTTAAGGACTTAAAGGGCAAAGTTGTTGTTAAAAAACTGGTCTTTTGAGCCGATCCTGTGTAGAATGGGAATAGTCAGTCAGTGTTACGAATTTTCATAAAGTTGGTTATTTTTTGTTTGCTCTGCTTGTATTTTCAGTAGAGGGGTTGTAAAAAGGTGAGGTTTTTAAATCACACAAGTTTATGAAATAGAAGTGAAATATAATTTACTATGTACTTGATATAGTTCCGTAGCTTCCACCCGCGACTTCTGCGTGACCACAGTCGTTAAGCCATGTCGTTAACAAAATGAAAAAGTAGGTATTCTACGAGTAAATCCAGTTTAAAACTACCTGTGTGACAAATAAATAAATAAAAATAAATAAATAAATAAATATCCCTGGACATTTCACACAGCACCATCTAGTCCCAAGCTAAGCAACCTAATGCTTGTGTTATGGTAACTAGATGGCTGATAAACTACATATATACATTTTTTTTTTGTAAATACATACATATTATAGATAGAGATACATGGCAAACAGATTATGATAAGAGGACTGGAGTTTGTGGGTGCACCCTCTTTTCATAACCTGGTATCACTAGTCCCCTAACAATATAATAACTCGTAGATCCTGTGAAGATGCCTCTCGGAATTGCAGGAGAAGAGAAAGAGAACGCCGGGGCGATCGGCGAGCTGGACAGTCCGCATCATGTACGGTGTACAGTGATGGACAGTCCCGGGACCGAGTCTCTCAGCACCGTGGAGACGAGCACGGCCAGCACCACCACCACATTGAAAAAAACTGAAACGCCCAGACTGTTCACCGGTAAGTTCTGAAACTTGAAACTATGATAGGTAAACAAAGCTCTTTGGCTGATTGTTCGTCATGCGAATCCCTTTTTTTTTTTAATTTCTTATACTTTCTAATTCAAAATACTTTTCGCACATTTTGTTCCACGTTTATAAATTCGTCATGTCCGTCTGTCTGTCTGGATTGCACTCGGACATTAAAAATAAAAACAATGCACATATTCGTTGAATGCCTTAATTCAAAGCTGGCTATGTTAATGAATGGCATTTTTATTTAAGTCAACAATTTTTATATCTCAATATGTGTACCTATGTTATATTTTCGGTTGCAACTACAGGAATAACTTTGGTTTTTACGGTTAATACGAGAAATACTGAGATTTATACAAACAAATTTTTGCGGTGATTAAAACATCAATCATCTGCATGTGTAAAATTTATCCCGGTTACGTAACCCTTCACGTTTCACGACCCGCAATTGACCGATTTTTTTACTTTTTATCAGTCTGAAATTTGTCAGTTAATGACCAGATTTGTCAACTTTTAAAAATAATAATCATGTAACTGTTAGGTGGTACTAAGAAATAATTCAAGGGTACTCATGCACTGGACACTTAATTTATATATACATTCTCAGATTTTACCAATCTATTCATTCTTGATAACCAGGTATTTAATAAATTATATTATTTTCAATCATACTTTAATGCTACTTTTCTCGCTTTCTAGATACTTAGTAATAAAAAAAATACGAATTATTGGTACACATTTCAGCCAGTTGGACATATAGGGACTCGTTCAGCTTGACGGACCGACAGGCAGACACATGAGTGACTTACAAGGGTTCCGTTTATTTTAAAGTTCTCTCATGATAATCAATCTTGTTTTGAATATTTCATGCACTAAACCGTTTTCTACAATCAATCACTTCGTCATCAGTTGTGAAGGCAGGCGCCTGTCCCACGGAAGAGACGAGCTCGCATAAGGAGATATGCAAGCGCGAGTGTAAAGACGACGCTGACTGTGAAGGCTTGAGGAAGTGCTGCCGACGGGGATGCAGTGACCTGTGTCTGCTACCAATCGAGCAGACCAGCCCATATCCAGTTATTACCACTGCATCAGGTATTCAATGAATCTGCCTAGCCTTTTTCCCAAACTCTGTTGGGGTCGGCTTCCAGGTAACGGCGTCAGGAAAAGCAACGATAAGAGGATCTTGTTTTATCACTCACTTAATGGCTTGAAGGACAAAATTGTTGTACAAATAAATAGTCTCTTGAGCCGATCCTGTGAAAAATAGGGTACAGGAGCAGTTTTTGTCTGTTCTGCTCGTATTTTCAGCAGAGGGTTTATAAAAAGGCGAGGTTTTAAAAGTATCACACGAGTTTATGAAATAGAAGTCAAAATTTATATATTTATTATGTACCTGATACAGTTTAATAGATTCCACCCGCGACTTCTTTTGCGTGACCAGTCGTTAATCCATGTCGTTAACCAAATGAAAAGTATTCTGTGTGTTATAAGATTAGTGGGAAGGATCAATGAACCACATGGATACATGGCAAACAGATTATGATAAGAGGACTGGAGTTTGTGGGTGCACCCTCTTTTCATAACCTGGTATCACTAGTCCCCTAACAATGTAATAACTTGTAGATCCTGTGAAGATGCCTCTCGGAATTGCTGGACAAGAGAAAGAGAACGAAGGGGCGATCGGCGAGCTGGACAGTCCGCATCACGTGCGCTGCCCCGCGTACGGGTACCCACCATCCTCCGTGGAGTGGTACCGCGGCAACGAAGGAGACACGCTGCTGTACAACAACTCGGTGTACGAACCGATAGGGAACATCCTCCTCATCAGACGTTTAAATATCGACAATCTCGGGCTGTACACGTGTGAAGCACACAACGGAGTAGGCCAGGCGGCGTCGTGGAATGTCGTCGTGCGAGCGTATATGCCTAAAGGGCTCTTCCTTGAAAACGAATGGTTGGTTCCGCGAGATACGGTGGCAGCCAGCTCCGGAACCGAGTCTCTCAGCACCGTGGAGACGACGGCCACCACCATATTGAGCACAACTGAAACGACCCGACTGGTCACCGGTAAATTTTAAAACTTGAATACTATAATAGGTAAACAAAAATCTTTGGCTGATTGTTCGTCATGCGGCAGCGATAGAGGAATCTCAACTTTTTTTGTTGATTTTCTATTCAGGACTCCAAAAGTGACCCGCATTATTCAACACTCATTTATTTGCATATGTGTTCCACTCTTATAATTTCGTCATGTCCGGATTTCACTCAAATATTAAAAAAATGCATATAAAACGATTATTATATGCATTTTTTTTTGGATGCCTTAATTAAAAAGATCGCGATGTTTCTGATGTCTATAAAGTCTTCGTATGATTTTGGAACCAAGTATTCATGACAACCAGTTGATTTTTAAGCATTACTGTAGAATTCTTAGCCGCTGTCATTTCTTTTACCAAAGCAATATGAACTGAGGCTAGCACGAGTTTTGACATTTTTCGTAACGTAAAAACGTCGATTTTTAAATTAAAAATATTTGTTTCACAAATAATATTCTGATAATTTCATGAATTTAAACATATCTAATAATATCTATGGATGATATTGATTGTCCTATTGGGGATCATTACTGCCATTTTATCACGATAGGTGGCGCATCGTCGCGATGGCCATTGAAAGCTGTCAGTTCAATACATTTTATAACCTAACATTCAGTAAATTTTAATTTTCTCGTGAAATGCCTCTGTGTGCTGTACCAGGATGTTCTAACCCCGGTGTACATTTATTTCCCAAAGATGTAACATTAAAAAAGAAGTGGGAAAAGGCTATACGTCGCAAATTTTAGAATTTTATTTGTTTGTGCTATGCTTTGTACTTTTAGAGAAAATATAATGAAATAAAAGCTTTTTTATCTGGTAATTAATAAGTTTTATTTGGAACATCCTATATGCAGATGATGTTGTCCTAGTCTCAGACAAAATAGAAGACCTTCAGGAAAATTTCAACTCTTGGATACTGGCACTCGAAAGTAACGGTCTGAAGATAAGTAGAGGGAAGACGGAGCATATGTCCTGTGTATTTGATGGTACTACAGACCCCAACAGCTTAAGTATATCAATCGGAACAACACAAATACCAACGGTGACTCAGTTCAAATACCTAGGTTCGATAATCAGCAATGATGGCAAAATTGACAGCGACGTCACTCACAGAACTACAACCGGTTGGCTCAAATGGCGACAACTCACAGGGGTCATGTGCGATAAAAAAATGCCAATTACTGTCAAAGGGAAAATGTACAAAACAGCCATACGACCTGCAGTTTTCTACGGTACGGAATGTTGGGCGACCAATAAACAACACCTCAACAAGCTACATACGACAGAAATGCGCATGCTACGCTGGTCAGCGGGTGTCACCCTACTGGATAAAGTTCGGAATGAGTACATAAGGGGGAGTTTTAAAGTTGCCCCTATAATAGAGAAGGTGAGGGAGAAACGCCTCAGATGGTATGGTCACGTCCAGAGACGGCCGGAGGACCATATTGTTAAGCTTGCCCTAAACTTGCCAGTGACGAAGCGAGGACGTGGAAGACCACCCTCCACTTGGCTGACGACGGTCGAGAGAGACCTAAAAGAAGCACAACTGGACGCCAGCACGGCACAGGATCGTGCGAAGTGGAAACTGCGGACAAGGAAGGCCGACCCCAAGTAAATGGGATAAGGTCTAGCACGGATGATGATGAATTAATAAGTTTTATTTCAAAACCTTAATCTTTAAAATAATATTTCTTGATTACAGCATTTTAAAATAGTTTTCATAAAAAAATCAAGTTTTGTCAACATATGCTGAATGAATTGTTCATCACGTTCAATAAATGTTACATTTAAACCTTTATAGGTAAAAACCAATAAATTACAAAATAATCTTTTTGTTACAGACAAAAAGATTATTTTGTAATCTGCCCTTGAATTTGGTATTAATATGACTTTTTTTTTAAAGTTAGTTGTCCATTTTCGTCATATTGTAGATAGGGTACCGTAATAGGACTATTCCTTCTCCTGCGGCACATTCACAGCTTGCTTCTTCAGGCATTCCATCATGACTTAATTTAATATTTACCTCATATTGAAGCTGCTTCATAGATGCCTTGCAATAACCTGGAAGAAGTTTTGATATGTTTAATAGGCAAATTACTTTACGCATCAATATTTGAAATTTCACCATTGTCAAACATGGAAGAAGTGACCTAGCCACACTTTAGTTTCTAGACATCAACTTTTAAATGAGTTTTAAGTGAGAATAAGCCTACCTTTTAGGTATGTATCTTGGCCGGATGTTGTTGACCGTAAAACAAGAAGGTATCTTGATTCATATAATCTTACAGCATCACTGATATTCTTATTAAATCTGCAATAAAAACCATTATGTAAAATAGGGCCGCACGAAAGTAACAAAATTTACCTGCATCATTGGAACTAATAATTATTATATTATTATATAGGTACCTGTCAAAGTAACTTTGAATATGTTGTTTGGTAATCTTAGGCAATATGGTGGAGCTATTAACGTCGTGGTAAAGTTCTTCAGCAGGAACGTCAATTGCTTGGCTTTCAGAAGCTTCAGGGCTTTGATTACCGAAATTGAAATTTCGGTCATAAGCTTCTAACCTAAAAAATAAACAATACCATTTATCATTAAAGTAATGTTTTCTCATTTTACGTAAATTTTCCTACCATGAGTCAAGTAACAATTAACACGTTACAAGTAAAAAAATATCCAAATCTAGAGCATATCACTGATAAATAATATATTATTAGAAAAAGTCTGACCTCTCAATAAGATCGGCTTTCTTTCCTGTTATCCTTCCTCCTCGTTTTTTTAGTTCCTCTTTCAATTCTTTAACCTTCCAGGTACAATACATGTTGTCAGAAACGATAGTGGACCGGTTTAAACATAAAAAAAGCAAGAACCAAAGCGTAAACAAAGCGAAACGATTTGACAGCAGCCATCCCGCCAGTGGCGACATCTGCCCTGAGCTTTGCGTGTGGATCCCCATTGTGCTTGATGTAAACAATTTAACTAAAATTCTGTAAGTTCTTGAATTTTCCATTAAAAAATCGACGTACTTACGTTACGAAAAACGTCAAAACTCGTACTAGGAGCCTCTGGTGACGTACTTTGAAGAAAATCTCCGCTAGTGCACTAGACTCATTACAAATTACAATAATTGTGGAGCATAGAGAAATAAAGTTTTACATTTACTAATATTGATCCTCTGACAACCGGGGGCTGGTAGAACCTGTGACGATTCCTGCCGGCATTGCTGGAGGACAGAACGACTGGGTGATCGGCGAGCTTTACCGTCCGTTCCAAGTGTGCTGCTCAGCGTACGGGTACCCGCCACCATCCGTAGAGTGGTACCGCAGCAATGAGAGAAACATGCTGCAGTATAACGATACGGAGTACGAACCGAGAGGGAACGTCCTCCTCATCAGAAGTCTAAAAATCGACAATCTCGGGACGTACACGTGTGGAGCATACAATGGAGTAGGCCAGCCGGCGTCGTGGAAGGTCGTCGTACGAGCGTATATGCCTGAAGGGCTCTTCTTTGAAAACAAGTTGCTGGTACCCCGGGGTACGGTGGCGCCCAGTCTCGGTACCCAGTGTCTCACCACCGCGGAGGCGACCACCACCGCCACCGCCACCTTGAGATCAACTGAAGCGCCCGAATTTATAATAGGTAAGAAAAGCTCTTTGGCCGATTGTTCGTCATGCGATAAGAGCAATCTCAACTTTTTTTTAATTTCATAAATTTTCTAATTCAAAACACATTTTTTGGACATGTGTTCCACGTTTATAAGTGCGTCATGTCCGTCCGTCTGTCTGGATTGCTTTTTTAGCCGCTTTTTGCATATTATTTAGTAAAAACATATTTACTAATTCGATAGCCTTAGCGTTGATGCTTACTAAGACTTGTAGACGAGGCAAATGTTCAAATTTTGAGTTTCTTTTAGAAACCTCGACCACGGAAGCTCTTACCGAAACGACAACTGAGACAACCGAATCTATCGAAACAAGCGAAGGTAGCACAACTAGCGAGGGAACTACTGACGTCATCGGTATCACCATGGTGGATCTTTGCAGTACTTTCGAGTTTGGCTGCTGCGCTGACAACGAGACCGAAGCCACTAATTCTGATAAAAAAGGGTGCCCCGAAAACGGTAAGTTAATAATTAAGATTATAGCTAGGGACCAGATTATATTTTGTTAATTTTTATTGTAATTTCATTGTGTTTATTCTAATTATGTGTGATAAACATGTTTTGTTTATGTTTATTCTAAAATCTACCTTTATTTATTTCTATACAAAGCATGATGCGTCAATCTGTTGGAGGGGGGGACCTCCTCCAACAAATTTGAAACAGGTGTCATTCGAAGCGTCTGGTAGGTTGTATATTTTTGGGGTTTATCTGGAATACCTGAATATTTCAACCAAACCTAATCTATAACGACTCTGTGGGAGGATCAAGGAGGTATTTTATGCTAGCCCGGGCCGCTATTCTGGCACCTCCAACAATGAGGTGCGCGCCAGCCGGTGGCCGGTGTCCGGGGCGCATGAAATACCAGGGCCTCCGTCGAGTACCACCCTGAGGCCCAGTGCCTCGATTCGTCCCACGATGAGGGACGCGCCCTCAACGCCTGAGCGAGCGACTCCTCGAAGCTCCCTCCCGGGGTCATGACACGAGGGTGATAACAGCGTAGCAAATGACGCCTTGCCCGGGGGAGAGTACACCGCTCGGTGTGGCGCAAGGCTACGACTGGGTAGCCTATGTTCCACAGGAGCGGACCCAAAAGCAACCCCTGCGGAACAACGCACGCCTTGGCCCCCCCGACTTAGCCGTTACGTCCCTTGTAAAAACCTTACCTAACTAGCAATAAAAACATATATTATGCAACATCAGTTGTTAATTTTGCACTAGAGTAGAAAATGTAAAAAAACGGTAAATGTGTAAAATTTCGTATTTTCTTATATTTGTTAGCCGCGTTTTGCATATTATTTAGTAAAAACATATTACTAATTCGATAGCCTTAGGGTTTACCTTTAAAATAAGATCATTTGCACGTCTCTAGGTCTTTTACATTCAAAGATATTAGCATTTCATTGAACATGTGTATGTATATTTAGATCAAGCGATTTAAGACAAAGATTTTTGCCATTCGCGGGGTTGGAAATATTTATAAACGTGTATTTTTCGATAGAAATGAGTATACGGGGTGGAAGGGTCACTGACGCGAAAACTGTTACCCCGTATTCAGAGCATCATCCCACATAGAAATTGTTCATCAGTTATTAAAAAAAAACAGCTGTTTCCTACAAAAATGCAATACCTACGCGCCTATACTCATTTGTATCGACAAATATATACGTTTATAAATATTTTATGTTGCAACTACAGATTTTGCGGTGATTAAAAAATCAATCTTGTGCATGCGTAAATATTTATCCCGGCTACGGAACCCTTCACGTTCGACCAGCATTGACCAATTTTTTTTACTTTTTACCTGTCTGACATTTGTCAGTTTATGACCAGATTTGCCAACTGTAAAATAATCATGGAACTATTTGTTGGTAGGTACTAAGAAGTAATTTAAGTATACTCATGCATTGGACAATTTCCATATATATATTACTAGCTTCCGCCCGCGACTTCGTCCGCGTGGAATAGTTACTTTGGGCTAACATGACTGCCCGGCTTTGCACATTGTGCGCGCAGTACCCGATCATTATTTTGCTGTGATTTTATTTTAAAACTGCGACAGCTCCTAAGATATTCATTTAAAACGAAAGATGTAAAGGGCAATTTTGTTTTAAATGAAATACTTGTGATGAGTAACGTATTTATTTGGATAAGGATTAATATCATGTTTATAAAAACACCTCCGTAAATAATGCATTATTTTAGAACAAATTTGGTTAGCATAAAAAAGGTTATAGTGAGCTAACCTTAAAAGATAGACATATATGCTGTCGCGGACTTTTTTTTAGAACTTTTAAAGAGGAATAATTCTGTAATACATGATTTTTGCGAAACTTTAACCATTTACGCAGCGCACGCAGCGGAAGCTCTCAATAGAAAAAAATATCTCCCGATTTTGAAACATTCTTCATTAGTGCTCCGCTCCTATTGGTCGTAGCGTGATGATATATAGCCTATAGCCTTCCTCGATGGGCTATCTAACACTGAAAGAATTGTTCAAATCGGGACAGCAGTTCCTGAGATTAGCGCGTTCAAACAAACAAACAAACAAACTCTTCAGCTTTATAATATTAGTATAGATATATATTCTCAGATTTTACCAATCTATTTATTCTTGATAACTAAGTACTTATTTAATAAATTCTTTTGAATCATACTTTAATGCTACTTTTCTCGCTTTCTAGATAGTAATAAAAAAACACGTAAATATTATTTTTTTCTGTTTCTGCACAGAATAAAATCGAATGATAGATTCATTCGATTTTATAATTATGGTTTTCTAATCCCATGTCACGACCACAAATTTTATTAGTAGACAACAAATATATTAGTATTAGTAGACAACAAATATTTATAACCATGTGGCCGCACGGGCGTGGAGTTTGGTTTAGTACAAGATCATCAAGCTTACTTGTAGACGAGGCAAATGTTCAAATTTTGAGTTTCTTTTAGAAACCTCGACCGCGGGAGGACTTACTGAAACGGAAAAAAGCACAACAGGAGCTACAGAAGTTGGAACCAGTACGCGTAGCACAACTAACGAAGGTATTACCGACATCATCGGTACCACCACTCTGGATCCTTGCAATAGTTTTGAGTTTGGCTGCTGCGGTCACGAGACCTAAGCCACTGGTTCTAAGAAGGAAGGGTGCCCGAAACTGTTTCTTACTGGAAAAATGCGAAAAAGACTTTTTGCATTTTACCAGTTTGAAACAGTTAAACTTTCCCAAATATGCGCGATATACAAAATGTAAACATGTAAACAGACTCTTCACGAAGCCGCTAACCAAACATTCTGTACATCAAACTAAGTAACTCTACGCAAAAATTATTGCTTGGAAACGACTTTTTTTAGGTGAAAAATCTCGTTTTGCAGTAAAACTCAATGGAGTTTTACTGCAAAACGAGATCCAAACATTACCCTGATGGATGCATTGAATAGTACGTGGCATATGAAGTAAAGTTATAACATTACAAACTTGTAATGAAAAAAAAAATCTTGTGAAAAAATTGGAACTTTTACCCCCAATATCACCGTACCTAGAAGGTTCCCAGGTATTATGATCTGGAGCGATCCGGCCAGTACTCGATGACTGACTCGGGAGGAAGCACCGCTCCCTGACGTTTCGGGCGACGTAGGTGCTCTCGGGGCACGGCTGCTTCGGGTAGTACCTGTGTCGCATAAGAATCCCAGCCTGACGCCCGGTGCCATCACAGCGTGTACTGTCTGGAGGACACGACGCTGCATACGCTGGCCGAATGTGCCGCGTGGGATGAGCCACGCCGCACCCTCGTTATAGAGGTGGGAGGAGGGTCGCTGCCGATCGTTGTTCGTTCGATGGTCGGCAGCGCAGAGTTCTAGGACGCGATGATGTCCTTCTGCGAAACTGTTATGTCGCTGAAGAAGCTGCGTAAAGGGAGAGGGAGTTAACGACGTCCGGTGATCTCAACGCAAAGTTTGCGGCGTGGGGATCCCCGGTCACTCACGGTCCCGCTGTTGTGCACCGCGTTCGTGATTGGCATGACGATTATTAACAGTAAACTAAATTACTAATTGATTGGAACTTCTCATGCAGGTACTTTCTTATGAAAGAGGCACATGTTCTAACACTGAGTTACATTTAGAAACCTCGACCGCCGGAGGAGTTACTGGAGCGATAGAAAACACAACTGAAGCATTCGGAGTTGAAACCAGTGCTCGTAGCACAACTAACGAAGGTACTATTGACGTCATCAGTACCACCACGCTGGATCCTTGCAGTCGTTTCGAGTTCGGCTGCTGCGCTGATAACAAGGCAGAAGCCACTGGATCTGAGAAGGAAGGATGCCCCGAAACCGGTAAGTTGATAATAAAAAGTATAGCAATCGATAGTTATACATCACAAAACAAAGTTTTCTTTTAAGATTCTGTGATAGAACGACATAGCTGCGGAACGAAGACTTCTTTAGACTAGGGAAACCTTAGCTATGGGAAAAGACATTTTGAAAACTGAAAAAACTGAAAAGCAAAATACCAGCTTTTTAGTTTATTAACGTGTAACATTTCGCAGAAGATTTAACGTTTTTATTATAACTGTATATGAAAAACTTTAAATAGTCTGCAAAATGTTTAAGTATTTACAGTCTTTTAGATTAAAAGATATTGGCATTTCATTGAACCTAGCCTAGATCTACCGAATAAAAACAACAAGATGGCTGCCATTCGCGGGTTGTTGGGTAAGGAGTATTTATAAACGTATATTTGTCGATTGAAATAAGTATATCTTATATATAAAATTCTCGTGTCACAATGTTCGTTCCCGTACTCCTCCGAAACGGCTTGACCGATTCTCATGAAAGGAGAAGGGAACTACTCCATACATTCTTGGGCCCAGGTGTTAACTGAATCAAACTGGCCTTATTTGTAAGAGAATATAATAACAAGGCCTCACTGAAAATTTGGTGAATTGTGGCTATCCAGGAATCAAGTTATATGAAATATAGTAAAAGTGAGGTTATATTATAACATTGCAGTTTTTTACGAAATACTTTTGAATGGATTTGGTTGTGTTATGGTTTTATGCATGGAGCGTGTGTAAAGAGTCAAAGATCTAACACGTTTGGCTATCTCGCGCCCCGGACAGTCGCTATAGTCGAAGACAAGTTTCTTCATTCAATATCTTGCACTTAGAAGCAGTAGACAAAAAAACTAAAAAAGGGACAGGAGGATATAAAATAAAACACCAATATATGACTAAAATACGTTTTATTCATCTTCAATAGTTAGGAGAATATCGTCTAAGAACTGCAGGGGGTACGATATTTTCTTGGTATCTTGCCTAACTGAGATACCATAATTATGCACATTACATGGGCACAGCAGCCTACAGTCCTCCTACCTACAATAACTAATAAAATCGCCTCATCTTCCAAGACTCTTCTGCCAATAGAGTTACTGCGACCAGTCGCAATCATACAGTTTACACAGCGATCCATCCATGTCGTCAATATCCGATCGATAGGCGTAAACAGTTGTCCAAAATAGAGAGCCAGGTAATTTAGAAATGCAAAAGTCCTATTTAAAGCCGAGGTCGTGGGATTAAACAATAAAACAAGGAAAATACGTGCGCACTCAAAACGAAAAACAACAAACGAGTACCATCTGTCAATCGGTGACAGACTGATGTCAGACAGGAATGTTGCCAGCAGAGAAATTAGAGGAAATCGATTCGCTGTGATTCAATTCCACAAAAAAATTCTCGTTACTCGATTTTCATACAATTTCTGAGATTTTACCGATTTATTCGTAATCGATTACTAACATTTCAGGCATTATTTAATCGATTATTTAGTTTTTATAACTTAATTTAAGTTTTCTCGCTTCCTAGATAGAAACCAGGTACCATATTTTGTGATTTTCCTTAGAAAAATATGACGGTTTTTTTAATACACATTTCAACTAGTTAACTGCTGGGCCCAGAAGTCCCCTTCTCCTTTTGTGAGCATATTGACTAGGTCTGAGAATCGGCCAACATCTATTTTTCGGGATCCCTTCTTTTCGCATAATGTTCTTTGTCCTAATATACTTCGGCATAACGATTTTGGCACAATTTGTTTTGGCATAATAATACTTCGGCATATTTTTTTTAGGCATACATTTTATGTAAGATGATTATGCCAATAATCATCTTAAAGACTAATTTGTTTTGGCATAAATTTGATTCGCATATCGTTAGTAGGCCTAATGACTGTTAGCATAATAATATTTAGGCATACAATTAATAGGTTGCATATTAGAAAAACAAAACTTTCCTGAGCAAACAAAAGAACAACGTACAAATCAACAAAGTTTAAAATAACGATGGTCATTTGATCAAAAGTTCAGCTGACCATAGTCTGGAATATCTATGTTTAAATTATTTATTACACTATTGACCAAATCGTTTAAAGGTCAAAATGGATAACTGGATAAATTATTAATTATCGGTGACCAGTCAGTTCACCAAACATTAATTCAAAAATTTTTACTTGACAAGCAACGACTAAACCCTAACCCTAGACGGTCGACGTCAGGGGCACCCCGAGTTTCGGTTAGTTAGGTTCCTGTAAACCCTGCAGACAGAAATAGGAGCCCCGCGCAGTGGGGATCCGTCGACCTGCTGACGGAAACGCTAACCCTAGACGGTCGACGTCAGGGGCACCCCAAGGTTTGGTTAGTTAGGTTCCTGTAAACCCTGCAGACAGAAATAGGAGCCCCGCGCAGCGGGCTCCGTCGACCTGCTGACGGAAATGCTAACCCTAGACGGTTGAATGATTTGATAATTTAAAATTATATCTAGATCTAAATTTTGATCAGTCGTTCATTTGATGTCACATACATTGGGATTTTAATTTTTTTCTAAATAAAACATTTGATCATTTAAATTTTGTTATTTCGTTTATTGTTCTTTTGAAATTTGCTCGAGAAAGTTATGATTTTCTAATATGCAAACTTTTAATATCATTATGCGTAAATAAATTTATGCTTTAGGATATTATGCTTAAAAAAGTTATGCTTTAGAACTTTATGCTTTAGAATATTATGCTTCATCATTATTATGGTTAGAGAAATTATGCTTAAAAAAATTATGCGTAAGCTGTTATGCGTAATTATATTATGCGATTATATAATTATGCCAAACAAAATTATGCTAAGTTATATTAGGTCTTAAAATTTTATGCAAATGGATAGGGAATCCTATTTTTCATACCCCTAAGTGGTAAGGGTGTAGGTAGGCACAAAATTATGCTGGTACACGTAGGATGGTTAGGTAGTTAGGTAGGGTAGGTAGCTAGGGTGAGTAGGGTAGGTAGGATAGGTAGGTGGGGTACGTAGGTAGGTAGGTAGGGTAGGTAGGGTAGGTAGCTAGGGTATGGTAAAAAAAAGTGCATTGCAACGCATGCCGGGCACAGCTAGTAATATATAGTTAAAGTATCGGTAAGCGATAACCAAACACACTGTACGCTTTTTTCTCGTTTGTTTATACGATATGTCACTTCGAATTGCTTTTAAACATATAAGTTTTGTATTTTTGTAATCACCTTTTAAAACCCCTCCGGCATTTTTCTTCGTTTTTCAATTTGAATGTAACTAGTGACACTTGCGCCACCAAGACGAATCTTACGACGTATAATTTATCCGAATCCATTCATCCGTTTAGGAGTTACGACGGAGCAAAGAAACGGACATACACACATACATACAGGTCAAACATAGACCTCCTTTTAGGCTTCGCCGCAGTCGGGTAAAAAAGGCAGTTGTAGAAATAAGTTCCACACAAATGAGGCACATGATTTGATCAGACTTCCTTTTAGAAACATCGACCACGGGAGTTCTTACCGAAACGACAAACGAAGGTAGCACAACTAACGAAGGTACCAGTGACGTCATCGGTACCACCACGCTGAATCCTTGCAGTAGTTTCGAGTTCGGCTGCTGCGCTGACTACGAAACCGAAGCCTTTGGGCCCGACGGACAGGGATGTCCATGCAACACTACTGAGTTTGGTTGCTGTCCGGATGGAGTCTCACCAGGTAAGCAATTACTCCTTTTAGTAAACCTTATTAGGTAGAAACTTCGTTATTACCTGTTTGAAACGCACGTGGCTTAGCAAATAATTTTACAATAAAAATGAAGTTATAGGGCAGCTTCTTGCGAAGTGTTGGACAGTAGTGAGGAACCCTTCGGATATGATTGTTTCCGGGAGAAGTCTTGTATCTTGTCTCCTCGGCCTCTGTCGAATTGAACACTCCGAGGAACAGAATACAACTCTTTATAATTTGTCTTTATTTGCCAGCTTGAGTTGTGATCCGCATTTTCAAAGCATGTCGGGACATCCTCGTCTGGACAGGAGGAAGGAATGTGTTCCAAAAAGATTTTTTTTTAAATGCCCTATTTTAGCTGCGGATCGTGAAAGTGAGGGCTGCCCAGTTCCCTGTAGTAAATCACCGTACGGTTGCTGCCAGGACGAAAAAAGTCCTGCCCACGGACGTGACTTTGAAGGCTGCTGCTTGCTGCAAGCATTTGGATGCTGCCCAGACAACCGCAGACCCGCTAAAGGGGCAAATTTTGAAGGTATTTTTTTTCTATAATTCTGGTAAAGTCGAACTTCTTCGGCATCATCAAGCGCAGAGGTCACCTGCTGACTAGCTCGGTAGTCTTTTTGAGTTATGACAGTTCCTGGTGACATGCGGAATAGTCCCGTGTCCAGTTGCAGGACAAGGCTTCTTCGTTGATTTAAGGCAATCTATGCTGAACTGTTTTTGTATCTGCCTTTTTGTGTCTGTTTATGCCATCTCAAGACAATTTGTAAGGAACTGATGGACGCTACCGAAATCGCCTAACTATTAGCTCAGTTCTGGGCCGACGCAATTTAGATTGCTATCGACAAACTAAGAAGAAAAAGACAATTTGTGTCTGTCAGATAATCAAATTATTCATTAATAAACGTAAATATTCTTACATTTGTCGGAGTTTCATGATTTTTACATTCATTAATGCTATCCTGCCCTGTTGTCCTGCTAGGTTGCGGATGCCAAGACGCACTTCACGGCTGCTGTCCCGACAATGTCACCATCGCGCAGGGACCAGACAACCAGGGCTGTGGCTGTCAGTATACCGAACATGGATGCTGTCCCGACAGGTAGAATTACTATGAAAATCCTTAAAAATGTTAATTGCTGATAATTATAATTATGTAATGCAACCAGTGATGTCGTCATATATTTCGAATGTCCGATGATTTATAAACTCGATGATTCGTAAACAAGAGGGGTCCCCTTCCAACTCAAACCTCCCCCAGGTTTGAGTTGGAAGGGGACACCGACGCGAAAAAGGTTACCAAAACAAAACAGCTGTTCCATACATTTTAACCGTATAGCGGTGTAGGTATTGCACTTTTGTAGGAAACAGCTGATTTTTTTTTAATAACTGATGAAAAGTTTCTATGTGAGGGGGAGCTCAGAATGATGTACTGAAACTGAAGTAATCACAGAAAAATCGGTGAAAATACAAGAAAAAAGAAATATACAGGGTGTAAGGGACAGCCCTCCGCAAACTTACAGGGTGCATTCAGCTCCTTATTCTGAATCATATTCCACCGGAAATTTTCTCCGGAAAATTTTCATTTTTTACACCGTTTCTTCGGCTAATATTTCTTTATTTCAATGTAAAATTACATTCTCTGTACGCAGCACTCCGTTTATGTAAATAAAACACCGGGGAGGGCGGCCGAAGGCTTGCTACGCTGCCGTTCGCTACGTGCGGTTTGCCACGGTAACGATACAGTGTGTGTGAGGTAATAAACAAATCAGGTTTATTGGATTCCCATGACGTTCCTGAAATAATTTAATGTACCGGTCATCTTAGTATGATGCACTGAACTCACCCTATCAGTTTGCGGAGGGCTGTCCCTTACACCCTGTAGATGCTAGTCGAATACGTAACCTCCTGTTTTAGAAGTCGATTAAAAAATAAAACTCTTTCCCCAGACACACTGCGGCCTCCGGCCCTAAGAACGAGGGCTGTGCCTGCAACACATATCAGTTTGGCTGCTGTGCTGACGGCGTCAACACCGCGAAGGGACCTGAACAGCAGGGCTGCCACTGCCGCGAGTCCAAGTTCGGCTGCTGCGGAGACGGCGAGACTCCTGCCACCGGCCCTGATGGCGCAGGATGTGATTGCTCTTCTAGTCAGCACGGATGCTGCCCTGATGGACGCACTGAAGCCACTGGAGCTGAGTTCCTTGGATGTACTGATGTTCCTGAAAATAAACAAGGTGAGCAAATGGAATGTTCGTACGAATGAAACGACCGTTTTGCTCCAAAGCTAGTTTAATACTGACTGTGAGTACCCTCACTACCAAACATGTAGCTAATTAAGAAAGTACTTGTACATAGAACTATGCACATACAGTACATCTCCCTCTAACATTAATTTGAAAACCTGTAACAATAACAAATAAAACATTCTTACTAACAGTAGGTATACAAAATTACATAATATTCTTAAAGCTACCTGATAACCTACTTAAAATATTTCTTATAACAAACATGTTTTGTGGGCCTCTTAGAACGTCCAACCGGAGTAGTGTTTACAACATTAGGATTAATATCCACATTTCAAATTCAAATTCAAATTCAAATTCATTTATTTTGTGAACATAGGTAAACATTAGGTGGTATAATATATAAAATTCAGAAACTGTCTATGTCCCGCCGTTAGGCATACAAAATGTTTCTCCAATTAGGTACATAAAAAAAATTGCTTCAAAAAATTACAATAACTAATAAATAATCTATAAATAAAATCAAAATAAATAAAATAAAATCAATTAATAACAATGCAATTTGGTTCACTAAATAATTAAAATCATCAAATAACACAAAACAACAAACTAAAAAATTTTATGTCATCTAATAAATAAAATCAAAATAAATAAAATAAAATCAATTAATAACAATGCAATTTGGTTCACTAAATAATTAAAATCATCAAATAACACAAAACAACAAACTAAAAAAATTTATGTCATCTATGTCAACATTAAAATTCCATGCATCAAATGTCAGAGTTATGTCAATATAAGAAATGTCAATGGCAAATAGAATTAATTAATAAAATGTCAAAATTATAACAGTTTGTCATTTAGAAATTCGCTAACAGAGTAGTATACTTTTTCTATCAATAATTGTGAAAGTCTGTTTTTAAATTCATTGAGGCTTTTACACTCTTTAATTTGTTTAGGAATTTTATTGTACAATCTGGGTGCCATTGCAAACACACTTTTATACATAAACTCTGTTTTAGTAGGCAATGTGTGCAATTTATCTGAGCGACGTAGACTTTCAACAGATTCATACAAGTACATATTGTTTTTGACAAAAATACATACTTCATAAACATAAAGTGACGGGACTGTTAATATTTTTAAATTTTTAAAATGTTGCTTGCATGACTCTGTGGATTTTATTTTGCATATAGCTCTAATACACTTTTTCTGTGCGATTAGTACATCATGAACCTTATAGGCATTACCCCAAAATATAAGTCCATACCGCAGAGTAGACGCAACATAACCGTGATAAGCCGCCAGTAGTGCGGTCTTATTTACAATTTTACCCAGCATATAAAGAGCATAGGAAAACTTACTAAGTTTGCCACATACATTGCTTATTTGCGTTCTCCATGACATATCGTTATCAATAAAAAGCCCCAGAAATTTTGTTACGTTCGTTTCAAGTATTCGAGTTTCATTATAATTTATTTGAATGCGTGATTTTTCATTTTGTCTTAGTTTAAAATTCATAAATTTAGTTTTATTAAGGTTTATGATAAGGTTATTAGCAGTCAACCAATTAATAATAGAATTAAGGCTAGTGTTTATCTCTTCTTCTATGTCTTCCGTGTTGTTCGTGTCATAGATAACTGTGCTGTCGTCAGCGAAAAGGGACATTTGATGTCTGATTACTAGGGGAAAGTCATTGATGTAACATATAAACAGCAATGGTCCTAATACAGAACCTTGCGGCACACCACAAGCAAGTATTCTGGAACTAGAGGAGTATACTACTTCAGTTCTGGACTTTGCGTTTATTTGACTGATCTGAGTTATTTGCCTTCTATTTTCCAAATAAGACTCGATGAGTTTGAGCACGTTACCTCTAATGCCATATTTATAAAGCTTAGCTAATAGTATTTTATGATCCACATAGTCGAAAGCCCTGGTCATATCCATATACATAGCCATCACTGGCTTTCTACTGTCCATGTCACGGTGTATTTTCTCAAGGAAATTAAATACAGCCATATTAATGGTTTTAGTTTTCCTAAAGCCCATTTGTTCCTTACAAAATATGTTATTCTTTTCCAAGTAATTATAAATACTATTATAAAAGACTTTCTCAAAAATTTTAGAAAAAATTGGTATTAGCGCTACAGGCCTGTAATTAGAAATATCAGTTTTGTCTTCTTTTTTATGTACTGGCTTGACTATAGAAACTTTTAACTTTTCGGGAAAAATACCATTTTGAATACAATTATTTATAATGTTACTTAATATGGGGGCTATATGAGGAGAAACTGCTTTTACTACTCTGGTATCAATGCCATCATAGCCTGTGCTGCTGGTGTTTTTCAGACTGTTTATTATTGAAATAATGTCTTCCGGTATGGTTGGCGCCATAAACAAAGATTTGTTCGAACCAGACACGCTAAACTTATTATTTGCTTGACGAGTACTACTATTCGATTGAACCGAGTCTATGAAATAGTCATTAAAGAGTTGCGCTATCTTTTTTGGGTTTTTAACACGCCTATTATTGACATTAATGAAATTAATATCTGCTTTAGGAAAGTTAGGTTTTATTGAATTAATAACCTTCCAAGTAGCCCTAGATTTGTTGGTACTCGTTCCAATAAAATAGCTGTTTTGCGCTTTCTGTGTTAATTTAATTACTTTTTGGTATCTTTTCGAGAAATTTTTAAAAGCGATTTTGGAATTATTATCTCGTGTTAGCCTATACTTCCACAATAACGATCGCCTAGTTCTGCTACAACGTTTTACTCCTCGTGTAATCCACTTTGGTCTAGTAGTTGTATACATTTTTCTTTTGACTATTGGAAAACATAGATCGTAAAATAGTTTAAACAAATCAAAAAATGAATTAAAACTTTTGTTTACGTCATCCGCTTCGTATACATCAGAGAAACTGAGACTGGAGATACATTTCCTAAAAAGATCAATATTTTCCTTGCTGTAATCTCGTTTTTTTACATAGTAATATTTCATAGAGCACGTTCGTTGTACCGGGAATGTCATAAGTTGGGCTGTGTGGTCAGATACACCTAGTTCCACAATCTCACTTTTGCACCCTCGCATATTGTGGAGAATATTATCCAAACATGTACCACTGGTTGGACGCGTAGGTTCATTTATTTCTAATTTGAGATTAAACTCGTTTAAAAGTAGCTTAAATAGTGTCGCATTTTTGGTTTCTTGAAGAACATCGATATTAAAGTCACCGCAAATCATTATTCTTTGCTTGCTTTTATAACAAAACTGTCGTAATATGTGCGCCAAATTATCAAAGAAAGTATTTATTTTCTTGGGATTTGGCACTCTGTAAATACACACTACTATAATTTTATGATCAGTTAATTCCACAGCACAGCATTCAAAAACGTTAGGAATGTTGAACTTTTTTACCGATTCTACTTCTGTGAATTTAACGTGTCTATGAACCAGGATACACGAACCACCATTTCGCCTTTGTCTAGTGAAACATGCAGCTAAGGTGTAATTTGGTATGTTCAGTAAGTTATAGTCATCCTGCTTCATATTGTGTTCTGTAAAGCATAAAATATTAACACATTTCCCATTGTTTGATAACGTGTCTAAATGTTCTGTTATCAAATCACCTTTAGATAGTAGTCCGTTTATGTTCTGATGCAATATGGATAAACTATTATACTCGAAAAAACTTTTGATTAAATATTTCATTATTGCAGGAACTAAAGGAAAGAGGCGAATCACAATATAAGTTCTCTTTTCCACAAGATTCTTCGTGTACAATTTTTTGAGTATCCAAGTTAAAATTAGTATAATCTACATATGTTTTAAGGTATTCAAAAATAATTTTGATGCCATAATTATTTATCCGACCATTAGTTTTTTTAAACATATTATAGTCATTCGTCAAGTTTAAATTAGAGTCAAACAGTATAGCATAGTTGTACATTTGGATGTCTTGATAAAGTAGATTATTAAACATTTCTATTCTAAAATTATACATTGTTGAATAATAACTGAATTTGTATGTCGGTAAGCACAGTATTATGTTTGTATGTTTTATATCTGATAATATTTCACGTATGGTCATTATTATGTCAAAGTAGTTATTCGTCTGTCGGAAGTCTTCTTCGCCTATAAATATAATGCAGTTATCGTTCATTGTATAGTCGGTTAGTTTACTGTGAATGTCCCTTAAGAGATTTTTCACTCCACAGTTCTGTTTAAGATAGTGACAAATTTGGTTAGACGGTATAGTATTTTCCGCAATAGGTAGTATTTTGTTGATGCAATTGCTACTTATTATACAAAGTTTTCTCTTCTGTGTATGTATCTTCTTCTCTGTCCTTTGTATCATTGGCTCTGCTGTTTTCTGGTTGAGAGTGACTTGTGTTGGTGTGAATAGTTCCGGAGTCCCGCATCTTGAGATATCAGATTTCTGTTTTATAGGTGTGCCTACTTTTAGAGGTGTAAACAATTTAGATCTTGTTTTTGGAGTCTCGCTGGCTAACTTTTTAGTTGCTTTTTCCATAATTTTATGTTTTTTATTAATTATTTCCATTGTTTTCTTTAATTCGGAATTTTCAATTGAAAGATTATTTATTTCTTGATGAGCCGCTTGCAACTGTGAATTAAGGTAACTTATTTGACGTTTTAGTTCTTCTATCTCTTCATTATCATCATCCATAACAACTGGTACGCTTTTATTTGTGTCTCCCTCTATCGTCGAATTGATAGAACTACATTCTTCAAATGTTTCTATAGCTGATTCCGAACGTCGTCGAGTGCGCATAGTAACGTTCTCAAAGAAACTCATTTTGTGTTGTTTCTAAACATTTACAAATATTGAAGAAAACAAAATCACTTCGTAGGGATCGAACTTGGAACCAACGGATTATAAGGCGCTTAAAAGCACACTGGTTAACCGCTGAATATACAGAACTATTCTTCCAATTAGTCGATTTTGGGAAAATAGTCGATTATATTCTTCAGTCTGAAAAGACTCGTATTCAAAATTGAGAATGATGTTTCCGAACGATAATGATTGTGTCACTACTTTTACTGTATCCCAATTGGTCACTTTAAGTGATGCGTCAGCCAGTGCAAAGGTTTGTTTATTGTTTTCATTGGCTATCTATCAGCATGATAAATTTGACATTGAATTTAAATAAAAAACGGATTCACCAAACCTCTTATTCCAGCTTTTCCGAATAATATCATTTTAACATGCCAGTTCTTGCTACCAAATGTTATTTGAGCATTCGCCAAGCACTGTTTTATTAGTTCACAAGACGAATAGTTAGCTTGAATCTCACTTTGTGTCCTCTGTTAACATACACAACACAGTTCCAGTATTATGTGTTTCACTAATTTTCCTGACTGAATAACACTAGCACTCACTAATTGTGCACTTAAGTCCAGTCCCTCACTATCAATGTGTCAATAAAACAGTACTTTTCTAATTTTAATGATTATTATAAGACGGAGCCAATGTTTACTTCATTTGGACCGGTACACTGTTCATCCGATTGTAATCTGTCTTCCATCACTTCGCAAGCCTCCAAACAATCCTCATCATCCGAACCCTTCTGATCCATCACATTATCAGCACTTATTGCTACTGTATTCCTATCTCGGCCAGCCGTGACCTGCACATCCCTCTCCTCCATAGTGCTAGCTGGGGCTGGTGACACGGAAGCTCGCTCATTAGATAGCGATTCGGAGGATGGAGACTGCGGTGGCGATGACGATGGAGCGCCCGGCGCCGACTCTGGCAGTGGATTGCAATCTGATTCATTGTGGACACCGGGCGCTACCTCTGACGACGGACTAACAACTACTGCATCACTATTATCCGAAGTAGTATACTTTCTCATTTGATCTACGTGTCTGTTACAGCTAGTTCCGTAATCGTTAAAATAAATTTCATACATCCTATTACCTATTTTCTTTTTAACGACACCTAAACTCCACATACATTTTCTTGCGATAAACCATTTCGCCCATACAGTTTCTCCTACTTGAAAACACCTCTTACACTTAACTACTGTTTTGTCGGTGTTTTTATCTAAATTTTTGCTTTGTGGTAAAATCAAATCCAACCTACATCTTAAATTACGTCCTAACATTAACATAGCTGGCGTGAGACCAGTCGCGCAATGAATAGTATTCCTAAAATCAAACAGAAAACCCTGTAATTTTTCGTGAATATCCCTATGACATAATCTATCTTCTGCGAACATGCATTTAATCATTTTCTTACATATTTTAACAGAGTTTTCTGCCTGCCCGTTACTAGCAGGATGATAAATAGGTGAATTTAGATATTCAATTCCATTCACTCGACAAAATGTATGAAACTCCGCTGAGCAAATTTTTACATCATTATCTGATACAATAACATAGGGCACACCGAATCTAGAAAACATGTCTTTCAATTTTTGAATAAGAGCATTGGTAGAAGTGCCGCGATCCATAAGAACACATTCCAGCCATTTGGAAAACGCATCAACAACAATAAGGTACACTGCCTGCCCGATAGACATATAGTCAATATGTATACGGTGCCAGGCGGACGGGGGGCGCGGCCAGGGCGCGGGCGGCGCGCGCGGCGGCGAACTGCGCACGCTGGCGCACGCGCCACACGCTCCCACCCATCGCTCAATATCGGCATCGATTCCCGGCCACCACATTCGACTACGAGCCGCACTCTTGGTCTTAACAATTCCAAAATGTGCCGTATGCAATTCTTTTAACATTTTTTTCCTATAAATAGCCGGTATTATTATCCTATGCCCGCGAAACAAACAACCATCTATGACTTCTAAATCCGTTTTGCAATGAAAGTACGGCGATATATTTTTACACTGTATTTTCCTAGGCCAACCATTATTCATATATTTTATGACTGTTTTCAATACACTGTCGGCAGCAGTAGCGCGTCTAATATCATCGGATAAAACCGGTTCTACGCTGGCGTCTAAGAAAAGAAAGTACTTTGAGGAACCGTCCTCTTGTTTATCGTTATCACTGACCGCTACTGATAACGGCGCCCGAGAAAAATAATCCGCTATTTGATTATTTTTAGCGTCTACGTACTGTACCGTATAGTTGTATGCACCTAATATTATTGCATACCTCTGTAGACGCAGGGCGGCCGTGACAGATATAAGATTACGTTTGCCAAAAATTGTTAACAATGGCTTATGGTCAGTCTTCAAAATAAATGGCTCTTGACGGCCATAAAGATATTGGTGAAAATGTTTCACCCCGTATATAATAGCCGTCGCTTCTTTTTGAATTTGGCTATAGTTCTTTTCACTTGCCGTCAGTGATCGTGATGCGAACGCGATTGGCCGCTCCCGGCCGTCTGCGTCCCGGTGCGCGAGCACGGCCCCGAGCCCGCACGGCCCTGCGTCCACCGTGAGTACCAGCGGCGCCTCCGGCTGGAAATGCGCCAGCACCCGCTCGCTGGCCAGCTCGCTTTTAACGCTATTGAATGCCGCTTGCTGTCGCTCGCCCCACTGCCACTCTGCGCCCATGCGCAGCAATTCATTCAGCGGACTCAGTACAGAAGATGCACACGGAATGAAATTCCTGTAATAATTTACTACGCCTAGAAATCGTTTCACTCCTAATGCGTTGGCAGGCGCAGGTGCATCTAGAATTGCCTCGACTTTACTTGGACACGTTCTTAACCCGTTCTTATCGATTACGTAACCTAGATAAGTCACACTACTTTTAAAAAACACACATTTGTCTTTCTGAAGACGCAATCCTGCATCTTGTATTCTCCTTAATACCTCTCGTAATCTAGACAAATGGATTTCTCTTGTTTTTCCCGTGATACAGATGTCGTCTAGCCAAATACTTACTCCCTCTATACCGGATAGCAATGTCTCCATTGTTCTTTGAAATAAGGCTGGAGCATTGGCCAAACCATAGACTAGACGAGTATAAGCAAACAGACCCTTATGTGTATTAATGGTCGTCAATTTTTGTGATTGCTCCGACAGGCTAAATTGGTTATATGCGTTACTCAAATCAATTTTGCTGTACGCTTCCCCTCCACCTAACTTGGAAAACACTTCCTCTATCCGTGGTAAAGGATACTTGTCCACTTTTAGGTCTTTATTTAGAGTACAAGAAAAATCACCAGCAATTTTTAATTTACCGTCTTGTTTTAAAACCGGTACTATAGGTGTTGCATATTCTGAATAATTAACCGACACGAGTACCCCTAAACTAACTAATCTATCCAGTTCTGCACTAACTTTGTCTTTCAGGGCAAAAGGCACGGGCCGTGGCTTAAAAAATTTTGGTGTGGCATTGTCTTTCAAGTGCAAATCGACCTTAAACTTATTAAAACACCCTAGTTCGTCTTTCCATATATCTGGGTATTGATCCAACAACCGTTGCACTTCCTCAATGCTTTCATTCTTAGTACATACTATGTTGTTATTTGCTGTTGCAAAATAAATTCGGAATTTGGTCATGAAATCACGGCCCAACAGAGGTGGTCCACCGTTTTCTATAACATACATTTTTATCTCATCGGATAAACCTGAATATGATATTTTAGCTATAAAATATCCTAGGGGCGTGATTTTATGACCATTGTATAAACACATCTTAAGATCACTTTTATGCAACATAAAATGTGGAAAGTTAAGAAAATACAACGCCTTAGAAATAACCGTAGTTCCTGACCCGGTATCTAACTCCATATCCATATCTATATTGTTCACATTAACCGTTATTTTAATTGGATTATAGTCAACGTACCTCAAGTTATAAAGTTCACACTCCTTGCAAACGCTTTCTTGAGATGTCTCCGCTTCCTCCGTGTCAATTTTATTCAAATTTGACTTCTTTACCACACATAACCTTTTTAAATGACCTTTTTGCCCACAAATAAGACACTTGTAGTTCTTAAATCTACACTGAGACGCACTATGATTTTTCATCCCACACACTGCACAACGGGATTGCTCGCCGTCACCTGATTTTCGCCCAGGCGCGGCACTGGCGGTGCCAGCCGCGTGGCTTCCACCCGTACCAGCACCTGCACTGCGCGCGTCGCGGCGTCCACCTGCATGCGCATAAAACACCTGCTCTTCCTTAACCACGACGTCGGCGCGTGCCTGCCGTGCACACGCAGCCTTCTGAGCGACTTCCAGGGCCTGCCCAAAGGTCAGGGTCTTTGAGTCATTCTCGAATAATCGGTCACGCTCCGGTCCCATTTTGAAGCCTAGAACGAACCGATCACGCAGAAGCGTGTCCAGTTCTGAACCAAAATCGCAGTACACGGCTAGCCCTCGCAGCCGCGCAGCCCAATCCTCGATGCTCTCACCGTCGGATTTAGTTGCTTCATAGAACTTCGCCCTATCGGCGAATGTTGACCTCTTTGGCGTGAAATGATTATTGAGTACCTTCACTAGCTCATCATAGGTGATTCCTTCGAGCTTCTTCGGATGCACAAGGTTCCGAACCAAACGGTATGATTCGTCCGACAAATGCGTTAACAAAACTGCACTTTTGTTGACGTCCGTAATATTGTTCAACTTGATGAACTGTGTCAATCTGCCGTGAAAAACTTCCCATTCTTGCAGTTTATGGTCAAAAATGCTCAAATTTCCTATGAAATTCGTCATTTTATATAAACACGCGGGTAGAAGACAAACTCGTCGCCAAATGGAATGTTCGTACGAATGAAACGACCGTTTTGCTCCAAAGCTAGTTTAATACTGACTGTGAGTACCCTCACTACCAAACATGTAGCTAATTAAGAAAGTACTTGTACATAGAACTATGCACATACAGTACAGCTTACCACACTGATTTTCAGGTTTCCCTGCATCGTCAGTTAAGGTTTCTGTAGGCAAGTCAGGGAAACACCGAACAGTTTTTATAGTTTATTATCAGCCTTGTAACACGGATTAATACAACACGAAAGAGCGTTTTGGCGCGACCGAAATGGGGCGTGCATTCGCCGTCGGAGTTGGTGAAGCACTGCCGGCCGCGACCGAGCGATCGCGGATCCGCTGCCTCTAGCCACGGCGGGAGGTGCGCAGGCGCAGGCGGCGAGGCATACAGTCCACGCGCCACGCCGGTGTGCACCCCTCGTACGACGATTCAGTGTGCGTCTTTATAATGTTAGTGTCGCCACAGTACTCCCCCGCTGAGACCGCTACTGCGGGCGATAATAATCAGGGAAGCGCACTCGTCGTCCACTTCTCGTCGTCTTCTCTGCTTCTACTCTGGACCCTGATGTTCCAGTAGGCGACTCAGATGCTGACTCTGAAGTAGTGAGGTCATCTTCTTGCATGAGAAATGCTGGTTTCAGTCGGTCCACACTTACTGTCGTCTCTTTCCCACGTACGTCAATTTTGTAGTACTTGGGATGTCGTTCTAGTACTTTGCATGGTCCTGCATACGGCGGTTCTAGCGGTCTTCGGACGAAATCCTGCCGCAAGAATACATGAGAGGAACCCTCGAGAGAGCGAGGTATGTAGAATGGACCTTTTCAATGGCATGATGCAGGCTGCGGAGTGAGCTTGTTCATGTGATTCCGTAGACGCGTTGCGAGATCAGTGACGTCAGCTGTACTGTGGTCATCTGTTGGTGCGAGGAACTGGCCTGGTAGTCGTAGCGGCTCTCCGTAGACCAGGTCTGCTGGTGACGCCTGGATGTCAGCTTTCCAGGCACTTCTGATGCCTAGAAGTACCAACGGTAGTACCTCTGTCCATTTTGTCGTTGAATGGCACATGATGGCTGCCTTTAATTGCCGGTGTAGTCGCTCGACCATACCGTTTGCTGCAGGATGGTAAGCAGTCGTATGGAAGTGCTGTGCACCCACCAATGCAGTGATGGCTCTGAAGAGGTGAGACTCGAACTGCCGTCCACGGTCTGTAGTGATCTTCAGTGGACAGCCGAATCTAGCGATCCAGCCGGAGACGAGCGTAGCTGCGCACGTCTCTGCAGTGATGTCTCTGATGGGGTACGCCTCAGGCCATCGCGTGAACCTGTCAATGACGGTGAGGCAGTACCTGAAATCAGATGAAATTGGTAATGGTCCGACAATGTCGAGATGAATGTGGGTAAACCTGGATGAAGGAGGTAGGAATGGGGAGATTGGAGAAGAGGTATGACGAGTTATTTTAGTGCCTTGGCATTTTAGGCATTTGCGAGACCACTCCCTACAGTTTTTTCGTATCCCTGGCCACACGTACCTCTGCGTGACCAGTCGCACTGTAGTTGTTCTGCCAGGGTGGCTCAAATTATGGAGAGAGTCGAAGACTTGCTGTCGAAATTCTGGCGTTACATACGGACGTGGTGGCTGTGATGTTACGTCACAGTAGACTTCTATGGATGTTCCTGGCGGGTCTCCCTTGTTTGACCGAAAAGAAATTGCCAAATTATCACTTCCCAAACAAATTTTCGCATAATTTCATTTGCCAAATTATTACTTACCAAAAAATCTCTTTACAAATAATTGTTACGAAAACCTATGTTTGGCAAGTGAACGTTTGAACAATAACTTGTTCACCAACTAGTACTTTTACCATTTTTTATCTAGTCAAATATTTCAGTTGGTATAACATATTTTACGCAAAATTAAATAAGCCAAATATTTGGTGTCGTCAATTTTAAACTTACCATTTCAGTCAAAAGCACTATTAACTAGCTGGAATCTCCTAT
The DNA here is from genome assembly GCA_950022335.1 of Eurois occulta. NCBI lineage: Eukaryota > Metazoa > Arthropoda > Insecta > Lepidoptera > Noctuidae > Eurois > Eurois occulta. The sequence goes on from OX465497.1 coordinate 14,467,805, forward strand.
TTGGACTCGGTTGGGGCTCCGATTTCTGTCTGCAGGGTTTACAGGCACATAACTAACCGAACCTCGGGGTGCCCCTTTTTTTTTTTTTTTTTGGTGGGTGGGAAATCATCATATTACTCCTCCCGCTCTGGGCGGAGCGGAAGGGAGTGTCAGACTCTTACTGACTAAAAACCACCCATGTTCCTTCATTGGCCCTTTATGTTCCAGGGCCGCGGTATCTCTTTCGAACAGTCCCGCAGCCCTGGCAGGCACCGGCCCTTGCGGGCCCCTCCCGTTTGCTGACAACTCTTTGAGGCGCGCGTGGAACACGAACGCGCCGTCGACACGGCCTGCCCGTCGTCATACGACGGACGGACGGCGAGCTAGCCCATTACTCACCGTCCACAGGCCCGCGCCTACGGTGGCCGAGAGCCATCACGGCGTGGCCCCCGACGCCCGGTGCTTCTCCCGCGGCGGCTGGGACGTGAGGAGGTTCTCTCCCTCTCACGTTCCGCCGCCTCCTTCGCTAGCATGACTGCTTCGCAGAAGGAGGCGACGGCTTCCCATTCCCTCTCGCCCCGGACCATGGCTTGAACCAGGGCCGGGCGCGAGAGGTCGCCGCCGCCAATCGCCGCTACGAGGACACGGTGGTGCTCCTCCCAAGCGGAGCAGACCTCGACAGTGTGCTCCACCGTGTCCTCCGGTCGATCCTCGCAATTGTAGCACCCGGGCGTTTCCTCCCGCCCGATTCGGTGCAGGTACCTCCCGAAGCACCCGTGTCCGGTGAGGACCTGCGTCAGGCGGAAGGTGAGGGCGCCGTGGCGCCTCCCTAGCCACTCCTCAAAGAGGGGACTTACCGCCACTATCGTGGCGTGCCCTACCTCGGGGTGCCCCTGACGTCGACCGTCTAGGGTTAGCGTTTCCGTCAGCAGGTCGACGGATCCCCGCTGCGCGGGGCTCCTATTTCTGTCTGCAAGGTTTACAGGAACCTAACTAACCGAACCTCGGGGTGCCCCTGACGTCGACCGTCTAGGGTTAGGGTTTCTGTCAGCATCTGTTAAATTTCAATTACGTTACATTAAATCAATTTGTGTTATGTCTTCATTCCAAAATTTTTGCCTTTATATTTTTTGTCATAACAAATCATTTGACTAACCGTTTATTGTCTTAATTTTGTTTGCTGTAATAAATCATTTGACTAAAGAACAAAAGCCTTAATGACATTATCCTTAGTAATAATCTGCCAAGTAAACATTTGACCAAATGAAAATGTGCGTACTAAAATTATTCCAAATATTACATTGGCATAAAAAAAGGTTGCTAAAATTTGTTTGGGTAATGAAAATTTGGCAAAATCTTTTCGGCAAAACGGCAGGATCCCGTTCCTGGCACATTGACTTTCTCTAGCATGAGTGAAGATATCCTTTTTTAAGCAGACTTTGTAGTTCTGGATCGTCATTTTGCGATTTTTCTAGTGCGTGATAGTCGATACCTTGAGTGACTTCCTCGATTCTTGACAAGGCATCTGCGACTACATTCTGTTTCCCTGGAATGTACCGTATGTCAGTAGTGAATTGTGCCACGAACTCCAGATGTCTGAACTGCCTCGGCGAGTGTTTGCCTGTGTTACTTCTGAATGCATGTGTTAGTGGCTTATGGTCGGTTATGACGGAAAAGTCACGGGCCTCGACCATATGGCGGAAATACCGAATCGCTTCGTATATAGCTAGTAGTTCCCTATCGTATGGGCTGTGCTTTCTCTGTGGTGGTGCTAGTTTTTTAGAGAAGAACGCTAAAGGTTCCCAATTGCCATTCTTCTTTTGTTGCAAAACTGCGCCGATCGCCATGTCGGAAGCATCCGTAGCAATGCTTAATTCTGCGTTAGGATCTGGGTGTGCTAGTAGTGTGTAGTTTGATAGTGACTTTTTACATTCTTCAAATGTCTGTAATAAGTCCTGGGACATGTAGACTGGATGTGAACCCTTGACGTTTGTTCCTTCCAATAGTGAATTTAGTGGTGCCTGACATTTTGCTGCTTCCGGTATGAAACGACGGTAGAAGTTAAGCATTCCTAGGAACCTTCTTAACTCCTTGGCGGTTTTCGGTATTGGATAGTCCATGATAGCTTGTACTTTGTTCTCCAAGGGTCGAGTACCAGATGCGGAGATTTTGTACCCAAGAAAACTCAGTTCTGGTTTTCCCAGAACACATTTGGATGTGTTGATGAGAACACCGTAATTTGCCAGTCGTTCGAGAACTTGCCGTAGATGGTGTTTGTGTGATTCTTCTGAAGAAGAAAAGATTAAAATATCATCACAGTATCCATAAGTAAATTCTTCTAGGCCATGCAGTACTTCGTCTATGAATCTCTGGAATGTTTGGGCTGCATTCCTTAGACCAAACGTCATGAAATTAAACTCGAATAGCCCGAAAGGTGTCGTTATGGCAGTCTTCTTGATGTCTTCTGGATTGAGTGGTATCTGGTTGTAAGCTTTTACTAAATCGATTGTAGAAAAGATTGTGCAGCCTGACAGCTGGTGTGAGAAGTCCTGTATGTGACGAACTGGATACCTATCTGGTATGGTCCTTGCGTTGAGTGCCCTGTAATCTCCACAGGGTCTCCAGCCATCATCCTTCTTCCTGACCATGTGTAAGGGTGAAGACCAACAGCTTTCCGAACGCTTAGCAGTTCCATTGGCCAACATGTCATCGAACTCCTTCTTTGCTGTTTTGAGTCGAACAGGATCCAAGCGTCGCGGTCTGAAGGCAACAGGTGGGCCTGGAGTGGTGTTAATATGGTGAACTGTATTGTGCTTAATTGTACGTACCACTCCAGTAGAACGAGTAACCTCAGGGAACTCACGCAGTATATCGTGGTACTTCGACTCCCCAGTAACAGTCTTGATGGACACGATGCTCTCTGGTATACTTTGTCTCGGCACAGCTACGGATAGTAATGTTTTACCAGTCGCTGGTTTCTACAATCCACAAGAATATTATAGTAGCTTAAAAAATCAACACCTATGATTGGTTTGGACACATCTGCTATGATGAATTGCCACGTAAAATCACGCCTCAGTCCCAGGTTTAAATGTAGCAATACAGGGCCGTAAGTATGTATGGTTGTGCCATTTGCGGCAGTGAGATCATATTTACTCTTATAACAGGGTACTTTAGTTGCTGCACGTGGGTAGACACATAAATCAGATCCCGTGTCTATGAGGAACTGAATTTTGGTGGTACGGTCTGTTACAAATAAACGGCCTGTCTGGACTGGGCAGTCGCTGGCCGCTACTTCCGGCTGCCCGCATCGTTTCCCGCTTTAAACTTACATGGCTCCTTGCATTTCTTGGCCTGACCACCAAAGTTGTAATGGTACCAGCAGTGAGGGTGGTCTGGTGGCGGTTGACGGTTACGGGATTGACTGCGGCTGTGGCTGCGGCTGCGGGACCCGCGGGACCGGGACCTGGAACTGGAACGCGCACGTGACTGCCTGTACACAAAGGATGAAAGTTTAGCGATTTCTTTGGTTAAAGCGCAAATTTCGTGACTCAGCTCGTCCATGCGGGTGGATGGATTGTTGGTGGATGTTGATGGCTGTGCTGTAGCTGTTGTTGCAGCCACGTGGTGATGAGGTGATGAGGGTGCTATTTCATGCACGCGGTCCGCTAGTTCAGCTAAGTCATCCAAAGCAAGCTTGGGCTGTGAAGCCACGACGGTTTGCAAGCTGTGCGGCAAGCGACCGGTCCACAATGTGGTCGTCATCCGTCACGGTTGGGCCAGCCAAATTTCTTAGATGCCTTAAAAATAGCGAGGGCTTACGGTCTCCCATGTCCTCGTGTAGAAATAGCTGATTTAGTTTTTTTTCCTTAGAGGCACTAAGACGCTTGATCAACTCATTCTTAAGTTTTTCGTACTTACCGGTCACGGGCGGATTGCACAATATATCTTTAACGTGGGTAACGTACGTATGTTCCAGTTGAGTCGCAGCGTAATAAAATTTTGTTGACTCATGGGTCACATTTGATAGCGTAAATTGAAATTCCAGCTGTGCAAACCAAAGTTCCGGGTCATCTGGATAAAACGGCGGTACTCGCACTCCTACACGCAAAATCTCGCCAGCATCTCCTTCCGTAGCCTTCTTGCCTACTTCAGAACCGTCCATGTTGTTTTCTTCGACTCTTGAGTTCCTTTGTCGGGGTCACCACTTGTAGGCAAGTCAGGGAAACACCGAACAGTTTTTATAGTTTATTAAACACCTGACCGTTATTTGAAGCTTAAACATATAATGAGATAGGCCTATCTGTTTTCCGCTCGTCTTACCTTTCTTTCTACCCTAGTAGCACCCTCTCGCTCGCACACTTCCTCTCACTCCACCACCGGCGCGGCCGCTCGGCTCGCTCTCGTCATTGGCGTCCTGTTTTCCGCTGCGCACGGATGTGCTCAGGACTCAGTAAATAAATTTTGCATATCTTTGCAAATTCATTTACATGTAATATATTCCTGTTCCACGTACGTAAGTTTTTAAAATTATATTTTAATCAAACGGTGTTACCGTTCGATACGTATTTAAAAGTACGTAGGTTTTGGTACCCACCTACCTACATATTTTGCTTTAATTATTTTTTGTGTGGTTTTCTATCCTAGATTTTACAGCTTTACATAGCTATTTTGTGTTCTTCAATTGTTTTGTTTGAATAATATTAGTTGTGTTGACATGGAAAGTGACGAAAGTGTTTCAAATCCGGGCTCGAAAGCCCCATGTGCTAGTGCTAGTGCTCCCGCTAATAGTGACAATAAAAAACGATCGCGTATTCGTCGTCAGTCGCGAGCTAGGTCCTGTTCGTCGAATAGTAACTCATCAGACTCATCTGGATCTGGCAGGTCGAGTTCGTCGTCTTCGGACTCGAGTCCTCGACGATCCACGCCGCGTCACCGTAATAAAACAAGGGGGGGCAAACGCCGGCATCGACGACACGATTCCCGGAAATTCCGTAAATTATCACGTCAGGTACACGAACTCCGAAATAAATTAATTTTGTGCAATAATAATTCTGTGCCCTGTTCTGCGGTACACTTTAATGAGAATCTAGTTGACGGAAACGTTAGTGGCGAACTTTACGAGGACCCGATTGTAAATTCTATCGAGGTCCGAGGTATCGGTACCTGTTGCTCAGTCAGATTTTACTTTTGAAATTGAGACGAAATTGAAAGAACCTAGTATTCCAAAGACTCCTCAGGAGTTTCTTCAAACGTTAAAGGATTTGCAACATTTAGATAGTAGTGATTGGTGCGAGGTTCGTTATGCAGAAACCCAAAAACTTTATAATTCTACCCCCGGTTTTATCGACTTGGAGATGAATGAAGAAATTAAGGCGTATGATTCGTTACGCCATCTTGCTCACGCTGACAAGGCCTTCGCTGCCTTATCGTTCTGCATCCTTAAGCAGCGCGAAGCTTTGCAAACTTCTGTCAGAAGTTTTTTACAGTGGGCACGAGGTTCGGATTTGTCTTACGAGGGTATTAACGAAAAAGTTAACGAGCTATTTTTGAAAGGCGATTTTTTCAAAGTTTCTGCCGATCTTTTGCAATTAACTTTTTGCGGTCACCGTGCGGAGGTTATTCAGATGAGAAGGGATGGAATTACAAACCACGTGCGCGATCCCCTTGTCAAGGCCGTGTTACGTAAGATCCCTCCGTCGTGTCAGCACGTGTTTAATGCGGAGTCACTAGCCACAGCACTAGAGAAGGCAGGTGGTGTTCGGAAAGCCTTCTTGCCTTTACAAAAGCCGGGCAGTTCTGCTTCCGTTTCGCAAACGGGTCAAAGCAAGCCCGCACGCCGCCCCTCGCAGGGGCAGGCTTTACGTAACGTACCCTCGCAGGGTACTTCTCATGGATGTTGTGCGCCTACGCATATTTCCCATGCTTACAATCAACCCTCGCAGGGTTACTGTAATGCCCGACCCTCGCAGGGTCATGGCTCTAATCACGACGATAATCGCCCATCATTCTCTGGCGGTTCAAGAGGTTCCTTTCGAGGCAGAGGAGGTCGGCAAGGCTACAAGCAGCATGACAGCAAGAATAGCCGCAAGCGAGCCGCATCGCCCTCTGAGAATTACAACCGGAACAAGAAACGTAAGTATTGACTATCGATCCCGAACATTCAGAGCCGGTCGTCTGGTTCGTTTCCATCATCGGTGGAAGGAACTAGGTGCGCCAAGTTATCTGTTAAAGATAATAAAAGGGTATCGCATACCCTTTTTACATCGACCACCACTTGTAGTACTACCGTTGAACGAACGTCAGTTCAGCACGGTTCCCTCGGATGCAATGACGTCCATAATCACCCAAATGCAACACCAGGGTGTATTAGATGTTGTCAAGGCCTCGCCAAGTTTTGTGTCCACAATTTTTCTTGTGCCAAAGGACGACGAGTCGCACCGACCCATCTTCAACCTAGCTGCCTTGAACAATTACGTAATCACCGGCAGGTTCAGATTGATAAATGTCTATCGAGTCCCAGACTTCCTTCAACCAAAGGATTGGATGTGCAAAATAGACCTGTCACAGGCCTATTTTCACCTTCCTGTAGCTCCATCTCACAGACGGTTCCTACGCCTAATCTACAGAGGAAAATTAATGGAAATGACGTGCCTCCCGTTCGGTCTGAGCACGGCCCCCAAGGTCTTTGCCTCCCTATCCAATTGGGTAGCTCAATCACTCAGGGATCAAAGGATTCGAATAATCGTCTACTTGGACGACTATCTCGTTGTACATCAAAACCCACAGATATTACAGACCCATGTCCAAATCACGGTTGAGAGGTTGCAGTATCTCGGTTGGTTGGTGAATTTCGACAAGTCCATACTCACACCTTCTCAATGCCTAGTGTACCTGGGCGTTCAATGGGACACTCTGGCAAACAAAAAGTCTCTTCCAGAGAAAAAGGGCCTGAATCTAACGTCCAAGATATCGACAGCCCTAGAAAAGAGAGCTCTCGATTTGAAGGCTTTGCAGAGCCTAGTAGGTCTATTAAACTTTGCAAGTTTTGTTGTACCAAGGGGCAGGCTTCACTTTCGAGCACTCCTCTCTTTCCTGAACACAGTCACCAAGATGCCAGTTGTCAAGCAGTTCGTGATTCCGGTACATGCCCTGAAAGAGTTAACTTGGTGGTTGCAGAACCATCCTTGTCCTTCTCCGATTCACTTCGCGCCTCCAACGCATTTCCTAGCGACCGATGCCTCAGACCTAGCTTGGGGAGCGCAATTAGACGACCGTTCGTTCACGGGACCGTGGAACGAACAAGAACAACCGATACACTGCAACCAGAAGGAACTTCTAGCATTGCTGAAGATATTACAGGACCAGGCTCAGTCTCTGTGTCGCTCCACGGTTCTATGGCTGTGCGACAACAGAACAGCCGTTGCTTTCATTCGCAAGGAAGGCGGCACGAAATCAAAAGCTCTCTTGGACTTGACAATCGATATTTTCAAGGTTCTAGATCATTATCAAATTCACCTAGCCGCTCATTACATTCCCGGCAGATTCAACTCCCACGCAGATCATCTGTCTCGCTACCGATCTCCCCCCGAATGGCACCTTTTGCCGGCGTGTACAAACCTGATTTTCAACAGATTCGGGGTTCCGGTAATAGATTTGTTTGCGTCGAAAAATGCGCATGTGGTGGCCAATTATGCGTCTCTGGACCAGAACGACGACCAAGCCCTATTCCACGACGTTTTTTCCCAGACTTGGAATTACCACCTAGCGTGGATATTTCCTCCTCCATATTTGATCCCCAAGGTACTCGCCCATCTCAACCGGGCCAAGGGCCTCTTTCTGTTAGTGGTGCCTCGGTGGGAACGTGTCTTTTGGAGGGCCGATCTCAAATCCCGAGCACTAGCTGCTCCTTTCACAATCAGGCATCTGAATCGCCATCTAGTAGACGTCTCGACGGGCCTTCCTCCTCCCAAAGTACAGGAAATGACGCTAGAAGTATGGAAATGTGGGGGTGGTCTCATGACCTAAATAATTGGAACCGTTCCCAACTGGACCTACTTTCATCGTCCTGGCGTCCCTCTACACGTAGTACATACAAAGCCGCATGGCATAGATGGCTAGGATGGTGTAGAAAAGAGAAAACTGACCCATGTCGCCCAACCGGTTCAATTCTAGCAAAATTTTTAGCTGATTTATATTTGAATGAAAACCTATCATACAATACTATACTATTACACAAATAAGTGGTGGCTACGCTCTGTAATACCGAAATATCGGGAGTCTTAAGTGCTCATGTACTGGTTAAGCATGTTATGAAATCTATTGCATTAAGAAAGCCTGTGCCCCATAAGAAAACTATTTGGGATGTCAATGTTCTCATTTCCTTTTTGTCTTCATATGAATTTAACGAAAATAACTGTTTTGCCACCGCCAGACACACTGCTATGTTGCGGCTTTTGGTTTCTGGTAGACGTATCCATGACCTGACCCTTCTGGCAGTCAATCAAGAACATTATATTGACAATACTGATCATATCATTCTATGGCTCAGATTTGGCTCTAAAACTGATCGTTCTGATTTCAGGCAATCGGGCTGGAAATTAATAAGAAATGAAAATATTAAAAACCTCGATCCGGTGTTTTGGGTGAAGCACTGTATCAAATTGTTTAATCAAAAACGTAATTCCTTAAATAATTATTCTTTATTTGTTAATGTAAGAGGTGATCATAAGCCAGCATCGCGTACTGTGATCGCAGGCTGGGTAAAATCTCTCCTATCAGAGGCGGGTATTGTCGCAGCTCCCGGTAGCGTCCGCTCAGCAGTCGCTTCCAGAAGTTGGGCCGATAACGTCTCAGTTGACGAAATTTTGTCACAAGGTAACTGGAGGTCTGGTGACACATTCCGTCGCTTCTATAGGCGTGAGGTCGTCCAGGCCCCTGTTAGCTCTGGGATGTCAAATTGTTTTCGCCCAATTTAAGTGAAGAAGTTACTACATTTTATTTATTTTTTATAAATAATTACAACTTCTATGTTCATAATAATATTATATGGTGATTGAATAAATTTACTTAGTCTCGCACACTTACAATTTTATTTATATTTTTTAACCACTGTAACCTTCATTGTTACTTTTGCGCCTTCATCAGAGTGTAGATGTGCATACCTTCACATTGGCGTCCTCCTCCACCAGGCGATAACAAACAGGTCTCATTATATGTTTAAGCTTCAAATAACGGTCAGGTGTTTAATAACAGCGTTTTACCCTGAAATAAAACGCTTATTAAATACCTACCTTATTTGAAGCTTAACTTTTATCCTCTGCCTGGTATAATTCGACACAATGACGAGAGCGAGCCGAGCGGCCGCGCCGGTGGTGGAGTGAGAGGAAGTGTGCGAGCGAGAGGGTGCTACTAGGGTAGAAAGAAAGGTAAGACGAGCGGAAAACAGATAGGCCTATCTCATTATATGTTTAAGCTTCAAATAAGGTAGGTATTTAATAAGCGTTTTATTTCAGGGTAAAACGCTGTTATTATCAGCCTTGTAACACGGATTAATACAACACGAAAGAGCGTTTTGGCGCGACCGAAATGGGGCGTGCATTCGCCGTCGGAGTTGGTGAAGCACTGCCGGCCGCGACCGAGCGATCGCGGATCCGCTGCCTCTAGCCACGGCGGGAGAGTGCACCCCTCGTACGACGATTCAGTGTGCGTCTTTATAATGTTAGTGTCGCCACATTTCTATTAACCTTTCCTCTTATTTCAGCTGCTTGCAGTATGTCGACAGATCCAGGTCCTTGCCATAACTTCACAACGATGTGGTACTACGATTTGCCATACGGAGGCTGTTCTCCCTTCTGGTACGGAGGCTGTGACGGCAATGACAACAGATTCTCTACCAAGGAAGAGTGTGAGGATGTGTGCGTACAACCCTCGCCTAAAGGTAGCAAGAATACCATGTTGCTTTTAATAAATCGTAATGCATACTAACATCTACATGTTTGGTGAGAGGTTATATTCAGCTTAGTTGTCTCATTGCTTATTGGCGTTTTTTCCCAGACGCATGCAAGTTACCAAGCGTGAAGGGTGCTTGCGACGGGGACTACCGACTCTGGCAGTATAACAGCACGCGGGAGCAGTGCATGCCCTTCAGATACGGAGGCTGCCTCGGCAACGCCAATAAATTTGACACCCGGGAGCTCTGTCAGAAGCAGTGTGAACCTAACTCTCTTACAGGTGAGGAATACCCAATATAATTTTCATACTAAAAACTTGACTGTCGAAAACAGTCAAAACATTCGTAAAATATGGAAATGCGTGAATTATATAAAAACAGGCCAAGTGCGAGTCACGCTCGCGCAGAAGGGTTTATTATATTGTTTGGTGCTACGGACGCACCAAACAATATAACAATATTTTAACGCTCATTCATATGTCAATTTACCCTCAACAGTGAAGCTAAATTTGTTTTTCCATAGTATGTTAATGAAAAGCACAGTTACTTCTGCAGTTTCACGAAAAAGTCCTATATCTCAAAAACTGAGTATCAAATCTTATTCAAAACAATTTTTTACAAGCTTTTATTTAACTTGCAATATATGTATGTATGTATGTATGTATCTTTAACCGATTGAGCTGAAATTTTGCTCACACCTTTGGTTCTGGTGGCAATACACTTTCATGATAGACATTACTTCATCCTGCAGCCAGGATCGTCTCCTCAAGAGAGAACTCCTCAACGGTTAATAGCACGGACACGAAATCCTGTATACGTCTTCAATTTAGATAGATAAAGATGATTTTTTTCATGACCTCATCCTGCAGCCAGGATTGTCTTCTCACAAGGGAACTCCCCAACGGTTAATGACATGGATTCGAAAATTTGTAAACGCGTTCATATTTGATGACTGAAAAGGATTTCTATCATGAACTCAACCTGCAGCCAGGATCGGATCGTCTTCTCATGAGGAAACTCCTAAACGGTTAATAGCACGGATACGAAAAAGTGTTGAGATAATTATGCGTTATCAGAAATAATTATGGCAAAACTAAAAATTTGAAAATAAAATTATTAATTAAAAACTTTTTTAATAACAAGCTTTTATCAAATGCGCAAAAAAAACACTTTTCCTTTAAACTTTTACTATCGACATATAACGTCATTACACGATTTATATGATATAAAAGCTTGTCGCGAGATTTACCAGTGTAGATATCAATAAATCGTAAATTAAACAACTTGATCTGGTTGATTTTAATTTTCAAGCTAAGTAAATACGAGTACTTAAATCTCGCGACAAGCTTTTATATTTTCACGTGAAGACTACGCGGACGGCGTTTAGTCTTCACGTTTCAAAATAGTTTAGGATTATCTTTGATTTCTGATTCTAATTTATTCATATAAAGACTGTATACACTTTTAGCTAAAAGAGAATGCTCATGGAAGTATGGAATCCCGTACCATGCTGCATCAAAATCAAACTTTGTTTTTTATAGACTACACTGATCGTATTAACTCCTACAAAAATTATTTTTGAAAAAAAAACCCGCGTTTCAGAGTTATTTTATAAAATCGAAACTAACCTAAAAAGTAGGTCTATTTTTTCGACGCTACCAACGACGTATTTTAACACACATACATTACATTATTGCTCTAAAAACAGCGTAATACACTAATATTAGTAAGAATTACGAGTTAAAGTAACATCCACAGTATGCTTGACTGAAACTCGATTTTATTTTAGACCTTTACATTGCCAATAGTCAGTCAGTACAGTACAAATGTCAGATGCCACAGATAAGATAACTATAAACCATAGAGTATAGTAAGTGCTATAAACTAGTCGGGATTTAGGGATGTAATCGATAAATCAAAATCTTTAGGCTGAGAAAATCTATTTTGTTGCAAATAGCAATAAACCAAACTAAATCGATTTGGTGTACTGATCTTACTTAATTGTAATTAATTTTAGAGTCCGCTCGACAGACAAGGGTTTGTTCAATTGAAACGGAACGTCATTTATATTCAGTTGAAACGGAACGTCATATAAAGGGAGTAAAACAATATTCGTACTTTTAAACTCGAAAAGTATATTTCCAGTTCAAAAATCAAATCCCCGACGCGTAATGCCGTAAAAAAATATGAAACTAATTACTATAATATTTTGGTTTTGAGGCGCGAGACTTTTTGGTACCAACTTTGGTCATTGTCCTTTGACAACGTTTTGCAATTAATTTAAATCCTATTTCATCTAGCGGGTTTTTGTATATCTTGAAACGAAATTTTAGCTTATTATTTTCTTTTAGAGTATTTATAATCGATTTATCAAACCATGGAGGATAACGACTGGACATTGGCTCACAATTTGGAACAAATATATTTATAGCCGTGTTTAAAACGTCATAGTTGACTTGCAAATAGTTGATCCCAGTCTTGTTGGAAGTTTTTATATAGTTTTTTTATAGAGATATATTGATTGTAAGGCAGACTATTTTCTTTCAATAATAAAAGAGTAAGATCAAGCGGTAGATGGAGTTTATCGACAGTAGTTATAGATATAGTGGATTCACTCACTGTGCAAGAAGGTAGTGTGGATAAAACTAGGTCCAAAGTACGCGCAGAACTGTTTTTAACTAGATTGTGCTGTGTTAGCTTACTAACAACCATGAACTCTAACAGTCTTTGACATGTGTTGGGAAGTGAACTGTTGATTGACCCCGGGGTCCAGGTTATTTGACTCAAGTTAAAGTCCCCTATTAATACAGGTTGAGATGTTTGTTGTTTCAAACACATTATTACAGTACTCGATGAAATGTTGAATTGTTGAGAGACATACCTACTGATTGCACAGAGAGCTAGTTGTCGCGTAGTCGTAATATCGATAATGACCCAGACCCAGAGATCTTCACAATTACTTTGCCATTATTTTGTCAATGCGTTTTGAGTTGATTTCTGTTGAAACGGCTATCAGAACTCCCCCTCCGTCTTTATTGGGATGAAAACCAGTAGTTTCACTTGTAGACAAGATATCTATTACGAGTATCAAAGAGCTCACTGCTGAGTATACTAAGTACTATTTAGCCACGTTTCGGTTAATGTTAAAATATCATAATTTTTACAGCAAAGGTTACAGTAAAACGTGTTGGTTTTTGTTCTCAAACCTCTACAATTTTGGTAATAGATCCTTAAGTTCTTGAATTTTACAATACATAGGTACTATGACATGCTTCTAACAATAATAAAATGTGAAAAAATATTTGATAAAATTATACGATTTTACTTCTACGGCTTCTTCGGCTACTCATATTCTTGATTAAAATGTATTCCGCGCCATCTACTTTCCTCACAAATATTTTACCGTTTCTGAACCAGACGTATTTGTAGTCCATTTCCTTAACCTTAATCCTGGTCGCTGCGTGAAGGGTTTTGTTCGCAGGAGACAGATGTTCAACAACATAGACAGGTGACTTGTTGCCGGTGTATCCCAGGTGGCCACAGTTTAGTTTTCCTTTTGGGTTATTTTGGTTGAACTTGTTTGGTTGAAGTTGATCGCGCAACCTTGGAGATGCCAACTGAACAACTAAAGATCTAGGGCGGTAACTGAACGGGTTGGTTTTTGCAATATGTCTCTCTCCTGAATATCACAATTGACCACCTGGCCGAGTTGAGTGATAATTGAGTACACATTCTCGTTCTTGGTTTTGGGCAAACATTGTAACTCCAAGTTCGCAAGTTCGTAGATCTATTCGATCTAGATTGCTGCTCTAAGTTATTGATGCGTACCTACTTGAAGGTTGCCCATTGATGTTTTCAGCTCCGCATTTTGTAATTCTAGTTTTTGTGTAATTTCTTTAGATGCCTTCTGGTTTCTCTCAAAATCCTCAAATGTATTGTAAATGATGATTGATTTAATCATCTCCTTCATTTCCGCTTTGACCGTTTCCAGTTCGTTATTCATTGTGCTGACCAATTTTTCGTTAAAATGGGTCAACATCTCGCTAAATTCGGCTTTAATTATCTCCTTGGATAATAGTCCACAGTTCTTCTTTATCTGATGTGATTTGTGATGATACAGGTGGTGACGGAGATGGTGATTGACTGGTGGACCTTTTATTGTCTCTTTTCATGGACATATTACGGGTGGGAGTCGAAAGAGTCGAGTCATTTTTAAAGATTTTGAACGGTCGGAATTATTAGCCATGATTACAACTTTATATCATCACAATATAAATATTTCATATAAATTGTGTATTGACGTTCAAAGTTGATAGTAAAAGTTTTTTTTAACGCATTTAATAAAAGCTTGTTTATATAAAAAAATGTAATCAATAATTTTTTATTGGAAGTTCTTTATAATTTCACAAACCCAATTTAATTCAGAATAATAATTCTGAATTAAATTGGGTCACCTCCCCTCTAACTTCTTAAGTAATAGGAGGATACTCCTATTACAAAACAAATGGCCTTTAATATCTCTGTCTAGGTACCCAATACGAAACCGACCCGATATGGTCCAGAACTACGGTCCAGAACGAAAAAAGATACAGCAATGACGGAAAGAAAACGTGCCCGTCAGCTTCGTTATGGCTGTTTTTTATGCAAATGTGACGTTTTTTCATATGTGCCTACTCATTATTTATATTATTATTCTCTTTTATTTTTCTTTTCCACACATTGTTTTACCACAACATTTTACACAAATATAAAAAAACAAACCTTTTCTAGATCAATGCAATCTACAATTCGATCAAGGCTCGTGCGCTGGCAACTACAGCCGCTGGGGCTTCAACTCTGGAGCTCATCGCTGTGAACAGTTCATCTGGGGAGGCTGCGAAGGCAACTCTAACAGGTTCAGATCCGAGGCAGCCTGCCAGATGCGCTGTGCACAACACAACCAACCACGTAAGAATGAACTGACACCGGAAACGAGATGTTATAATAGAGATGATTTTAGTCATAGTACGTAGCTACGTACGATGTTGCCCGCGACTTCGTTTGCGTGGAAATTATGGTATGTATGTGAGAGACTGCCTCGTTGGTCGAGTGGTCGCAGGGGCGACTACTAAGCATGAGGTCCTGAGATCGATGTGGAGGTCGGGCAGTGTTCAAAAAAATATTTATTTTAATTACATAATTACATAAAGTTATAACGCACATGATTTAGATATCACCTTTTAAGCAAGAAGATGCTTGTGTGACTCCGCTCTACCACTTAACATTAATCAATGTATGCAATTGAAAAAATACTATGAATAATAGTGGTATTGGGTTATTCCATCAGGGATTTCTCAATAGCAGCCACTGAATCTGGATTTGTGCCCAGTTGGTGGAAATAGGCTCGCCCCCTATCACATGGGACTTCAACATATCTGGCGAAATGTGGGTGTACGATTAGGTACACTTCTGCCTAAACCTTCGGGGATTACATGGCGTGATGTGTTAGAATTGACTGGCTGATCAAAATGTGATAATGTGGGTGATGACTACAAAAAGAAGTCCCAAACAAAATTGAATGGCGACGATATGACTTAAAAACCGTTTATTTTGGCGCTATCCAACTTTCTTTTCAAACTGAACCATCACACGCCTTGTTGGGCATTATTCATTCTAATACCGTTCTGTATAAAACATTAAATAACTTATTATTTTCCGCAAGCACGTGCATGTTTTGGGCACTGAACAACCAACATATTATAATTGACTGTGTGAAAAGTATGGAGTGCACATCTGTTGATCGTCATTGTAAAATCCAATTTTAAGGGAAATTGGAACCTCTTAAATTGAAATGGCAAGTTATTTGAACGCTCTCTCCTTTAGCAGCTCCGTTTTTATAATGTTACTGCCCAGTTCTCTGATATGAAGCCTGGTGCCGTTGCACAGTCTGGTTGCATCAAGGTTTCGCATCACCAGAACTGGAACGCCAACTTTAAGCTCCAGCTGATGGAACAGCACGCCCGTTAACTCCATTGTTACTGTCGTCATTAGCCATCACAGTGTCTATGGATGTGTATACTTTTGAACACTTTTGAACAGCAATGCCCGAGGAAGCCATAACCACAGTTATGACGGCACGGTTGGCGCAGTGACTGAGCAAATTGATTGCGGCACTGCGTGTCGCGGGTTCGATTCCCGCACGGAACAAATTTACAACGTCTTGATTTTATGAAATTTAATTTTGTATTGATTTTTAAACTTTTTAGAGATTTTATTACGTAATGGGTTGTTAGTAGTACTTATTACTTCCATGCAAAGAGTAAACACAAAAGGAAAAATAAAACCAAATTCATTTTCAGCCATTCCGACTACACTTCAACTAAAACCTATTTACGTAAATAGTTAAAAGAGATGGCTAAACGACTGCCCCCAACATGACTAGCACAAATAGGAACCTGTGAGGTTCCTATTTGTGCTAACCAGTAATATTTAAATATTAATTCATGAATTATTTAGTGTTTAATAATTTCTTATAACTTTCGTGAACTAATAAACATAAAAAAGTTTCTTAATTGTATTTATGCTTTGTTTTGGTTTGACATGACAAGGTCAAGGAATACTGACAGCTAGGGAAGAGACATAATAATTATTGCATTACCAAAATTTATCAAGTTTTTTTTTGCTGCAATTACCCCTATGTAGATATTTACTTCAAGTACCTTAGTGCAAAATCGCCAGTCAAAAACACAATTATCAATAAAAATCGTCGCAGACACATTAAAACGCCTAGATAAAAGTTTATAGCAATGTCATTGTTTGAAGTTTTTGTACCTTTGTCGTAGGAGTTGCGGGATTTTGTTTTTAGGATTGTGCAAATATTAAAAGTTCCTGAACCTTTTTAAATTACAAAATACTAATTTCAGCTATTTAGCATTACATATTGCTAGGTACCATGTTTATACATGCGTTTTCATTGCGGGGGCAGTCGTCCATACTTCAATTTAGCCATGTCCTTTATCATAGAAATCGCATATGAGGTTACTAACAAAATTTTAAACATTAATATCTTTTGCGTCTGTTGTACGATTTTGATGAAATAAACGCTAAATGTTACTCGGAACAATGCTTCTTATATTTCAATATTTCGATTTTGAATACGATATATACGGGTTTTACGTGATGAGCGCACAAACGAACAGACAAACAGACAAAAATTCTAAAAATGGTAGAAATGGGTTCTATAAATAAATAAATAAAATTCCTTTAATTCAGACTAATAAAATGTCCACAGGTTGTTAGTAACAATATCTTAAAACTATTAGTCAAAAAACAAAACTTATACAACATGCAGCCTGATAAGCCTACCTACAACTGCAGATTCAGGTCTCTCTGCAATCATCCTTAGGATTCCGTTGCCACTACCTCGAATTCGGCGAATTAGTGAGGCTGACTTTTTGCGCATTATAGCGTAAATGTCATCCACCCTCGCGTCGGCAAACATGCCCGAGGCGCTGCAAAATCTAGGCAGTCGCACCAGAATCCTAAAGGCGTTGTTGTACTGCACTCTAAGAGCATTGTAGGCCCGCTGCGTATAGTTGGTCCATAGGGCGCTGGTGTAAAGCTTTGACAGTATGCTCTGAACAAAGTTACCTTAACCTGTGCCGTACACCTTGCGAACCTATGCACCAACATGTTAGCGCGCACCGACAATGCTCTTCTCTCCCTCTCAATATCTCTGTCTATGTGTGTGTGCGGGATTTTTATGGGTTTTGCTGGAAGAATACTCGTTGCAAGATAAATTTACGTTTAATCGATGTTAACTGCACGGGTTATGTATGGCAAGTGAAAAAGTGACGTTTTTATATACAAAGAAAGTATATGGACACCTTATGAAGTAAGAATAAAAACTAGTTGAGCGGTTTGCTGCTATGCAGTGTTGATCAGGAGCTCCAACAATGTGCGATCCTTTAACATCCCTACTATTTTTTTTCAAAATATTTTCAATATACAGAAACGCCACGTCTACAGATTTATTACATGTATATTAATAGATAATGAAAATATGATTCTAAAATTCTAATGATTCGATATAAATTCCATTTCAGATTAAATATAAATTCTATTATTACTATTAGTCATGCATGACAGAGACAAGATAATCAACAACAATTAATTTATCGTCAAGTGGACATGAAATATTTAAAAAGTTCTAGTCGATAAAAAATCAGCAACAGAGTAATAACAATTTTCTATAAGAAATTGGAAAAAAATATTTTTAAAGACATAAATATTGCTACTTTCTTTTATGTCATTAGGAATCTTATTGTAGATTTTTGTGGCCATAGCAAACACACTTTTCCCAAAGAGGGTAGTTCTATATTGACTGGTAAGGTTATTATACAAATGACTTCTATTTCGCGATCTGTGCTCTAATATAAATAGTGATGGGTGATGTCTAATAAACAGGGCCATTTCAAAAATATACAAAGATGGCACGGTAAGTATTTTTATTTTTTTTAAATATTCCTTGCAGCTGTCAGTTCTGTTGAGACCACACATTGCTCGCACGCAACTTTTTTGACATTTGAAAACTTTATCCCAGTTGGTAGTATTTCCCTAGAATATGATTGCATATCCGAGTCTAGAAGCAACATTACTATGATAAGCTATGAGCAATGTGTTAAGATTGACCTTTTTTACTAGCATGTACAAACTATAAGATGACTGTGACACTTTTTTGCAAACAAATTCTATAATTATGACTTTGCCATTTCAAATTGTCATCTATGTGTACGCAGAGAAATTTTGTTGTAGTCGTTAATTCAACTATTTCACCGTTAAATTCTATTAGAGTATGTGAAGTGTTTTTTTTCCGTTTAAATTGCATTAATTTAGTTTTGTCGATATTAATTAATAAATTATGATTTTGTAACCATTGAATTATTGAATTTAAACTACTATTTATAATATTGTCATCATTGTATACAACAGTGCAGTCATCAGCAAATAGTACCATACCATCTATAGTAGATTTTGGCAGGTCATTGATATAGATAATAAAAAGTAGTGAACCCAAAACACTACCTTGTGGAACTGCATATTTTATTTTTCTACTCCTGGACTTATAATTTATTTCATGTTTCGCTTTAGGACAAACTTTGACAATACTCGTAGTCTGAGTTCTATTACTAATGTAAGATTTTAACAAGTTTAAAGTGTTGCCCCTAACACCGTACGTTTCCAGCTTACTCAGTAGTATATTATGATCCACGTAGTCAAAGGCCTTTGATATATCCATATACAAAGCATAGACAGGCTGTCTTTTATCAATTCTAGGATATACACTTCTCATCAAAAAAATCGAAACACTTTCGTTTTTATTGTTTTTGTACTAATTTTTTACAAAAGAGAATTAATTCCATGAAAAAAAAAACATTATTGTGTAGCTGGCAGTTTGGTCATTACAGTAAGAAGAAAAAAATCAAAATTCGAAATTAGAATTTCATTTGTTTATCCTATAAATGAAATTAATCACTGTTTTGAGACAAATGTGTATTTAGGGTTGGAGTATGTTTCTCGTTTAAAAACTAAAAATTAGCGCTTGTCTTTAAACTTTTTGTTTCTTATTTCATTTACTGTGACTTTGGGACGTCTGAAAAAACTTTTTTTTCTAAAACATATGGATACTTCGCCCGCAGAAGCCGCCCAAGTGGTGGCATTGCTGGATTCTGGACTTAGTCAGCGTGTTGTGGCTGCAAGATTGCATCTAAGCTTATCATCTGTTCATAGAGTCTACAAACGCTATCGGGAGACTGGTTCGTTCACGCGCCGTTCAGGATCTGGCAGGAATCGGGTCACTTCTGAGCGAGATGATCGATTTATTGTAACAACTTCTTTACGAAATCGACGCCTTAACGCTTTTCAACTGCAGCAGCAGCTTCGCGTTGTACGAAGAGTAGCTGTAAGTGACTCTACAATAAGAAGAAGGTTGAAGGAACGCGGATTGGCACCGCATAAGCCAGCGAATGGGCCGAAATTAACTGCAGTCCATCGAAGAGCGCGCCTTAACTTTGCACGCGAGCACCTAACTTGGTCATACCTTCAGTGGAGCAAAGTACTGTTTTCTGATGAGTGTAAAATTATGCTGTATGGTAACGACGGAAGGAACAAGGTCTACAGAAGAGATGGAGAACGCTTTGCACAATGCTGCATTGAAGAAAAGGTCAGCTATGGTGGCGGTTCGTGGACGGTTTGGGGAGGAATCAGCGCCGACGGTAAGACAGAACTTGCCTTTGTGTCTGGGCCACGGCTGCCTGCACTAAACTCTCATCGGTACATCGAACAGTGTCTTGAACCTCATGTGATGCCCTATGCACATTTTATTGGCAACGACTTCATATTCATGCACGACAATGCTAGAGCTCACACCGCGGGCGTCGTACGAGATTATCTTACCGAAGTCGGTATCTCCATTATGGTATGGCCAGCAAGAAGCCCGGACATGAATCCCATTGAACATCTATGGGATGAATTAAAGAGACGAATTCGAGCAAGAGATCCAGCCCCAGAAACACTTAGCCAGCTGCAAAATGCAATCCAAGAGGAATGGGATAATATACCACAACATGTGATCGTGACTCTCATCCGATCGATGAAGAACCGTATGGAAGCAGTAATAAGAGCTCGCGGAGGGAATACAAGTTATTAAATAAACGTTTCTTACATTTTTTTTTCATTTACGCGTGTTGTTTTACCCATTTCCTTCATATTCCATACAGGGTAAAAATTACTCATTATACAAAATACGAAACCTATGAAGACTTAATTTGAATTTAGAACAATAACATTAGGATTTAAAAACCTCATACTACTCACTATTAAATGACATTTTACATTTATTCCTAAATATACACATTTTTCTGATAATCCTTATCAAATCATAAACTGCGAGGTGTTTCGATTTTTTTGATGAGAAGTGTATATTGTTCAAGCCTGGTTAGTAAAATTGTGTACCTAACCAACATTTTCTTTTTTAAGTATCAAAAAAACAAATCAGCAGTAATAATAGAGATTTTTTTATTAGAATAACCTCTTCTGGACACATAACAGTCGCAGTGTACTCTTTGTGTTACTCAGCTCTTGACCTCAAATTTATCCAATCCAGTGCAACTGATAGGCTAATACATATCTGCGCGACCTTAATCTGAGCCAGACTTAACTTCCTACATTTTAATTAATTTTTTCCAAACAGCTCAGTGCACACTACCTAGAGAACCAGGCAATTGTACCACGACGGAAGCTCTCTGGTCATTCAGTCAGTCGGAGAACCGATGCCTGCCCTTCTACTACAGCGGCTGCGGGGGCAACGACAACCGGTTCACATCCAGGGAGACTTGCGAACAGACCTGTCCTTGTGCTTACGGTAATTAGCTCGGAAATGGAACAAAATCTCCTATCACATAAACATCGATAACGACAACGTCCATATTTTTAACGCATGAATATATGGTAATCAGGGATACCAATCAGCAATGAAATATACTCATTACTATTTTGGTATTACAGTGCCTGACAAATGTACATTACCTGCCGAGACCGGCCAGTGCTCAAACTACAGAGAAAGATGGTTCTATGATACCACCTTCAGAAGGTGAGACAACTGCATTAGTTTTCATAATGAAATCGTGTCGTAATTCCCCTAATCAAGGGATACTGCGGAAAACATCCAATTCGTAACAAAATCCGTCATTTTTAAGATGTCGTCAATTTTACTATGGTGGGTGTGGCGGTAACGAGAACAACTTCGGCACGGAAGCAGAGTGTGACAACAGCTGCTCAGAAATTAAGACAACCACCACCACTACCACTACCACCACAGCTAGTTCTGACGAACTACAGCCGGAAGGTAGATAATTAGACAAATAATTGCAATGTTTATGTCAACATTAAGATAAAATTGTATGTACGTAACAGGAAAGATGCAAGTCATAATTATAATGGCAGGAGAATCTACAAAAGCGGATAATATTTTTCTAGAATACTGTTTCAACGCCATCGATGTTGGTCCTTGCAACAACACTGAGACTCGGTACGCGTATGACAGCGAGCTCGGACGCTGCGTCACCTTCCAGTATGGAGGCTGCGGTGGCAACCAGAACAACTTCCTGGATGAGGACAGCTGCACCTACTACTGTCAGCCCATGCAAGGTTAATTGTATATTTTAGGAATAAGAAGCACATTTGTTCTCTGTCCGCATGATTATTAATGGTCATTGTTCTTTGCCAGATATCTGCACACTGCCGATGCTACAGGGTCCATGCGATGATTCTTTGATGCTCTGGTTCTACGATCCTACCACTGACTCTTGCAGCCAGTTCATATACGGAGGTTGTGAAGGCAATGACAACAGGTACTACTAGAAATATCTAAATGTTATCTGGTGTCAGTCAAATGTGACCTGACAGTTGTGTCGCTTTACTTTTGGTTATGGTGTCTGAATGTTTTATTTGACTAGATCTATAGCTCGTTAGTAAACAATTCGAATAATGAAATATTCATAAACTTGTCGGATTGTCCGGATTTATTCAGTTAAGCTCGTACTTCGTGTGAGCAGAAGATGGGTTTCGTGCAATGAAAACACACTGGGTGCGATACACTGTTTTTTTGAAACTAACAAATTTCTTGAATTTACAATTTATCACAATTACGCGGGGCACAATAAATCGGGTACTGTTCCGATACCTCTCAACTCCGCTACGATCAGACACTGAATGTCGTCCTCGCTGCGAGTTCAAAACATCACGACTCTGTAGAAGCACGCCGTGGGTAGACTGGTAAGTAGGTCGCGTGATGTTACCACTGGCGCGCTTGCCATTCATTCCAAGTCCGTAATAATGACCGGATCCGACATACTCATAAAAAAGTTCAAATTCCAATACTTATGTTTATTTGTGACACAGGTAAAAGTAAGTACCTGGTATTAGGTAGGTAAAGTTATGTCTCACTGTGTGCTGCCTTGCAAGGCGTACAAATAATGTTTACACATTAATTATTGTAGGTTGTAGTTTTAAGTTTTAAAACTGTCATGGTCACTAAAATTATAATTAACACTAGAAACGGGATATTTACCATGTTTTGCTCAAAACAAACAGTGGACATGGTAAATATCCCGATTCTAGTGTTAATTATAAGGTTGTAGTTTTATGAGTATAAAAACGTTAATAATAACTGCAACTTAATATGTGCAGATTCGAGAGTTTTGAAGCTTGCGAGTATCGATGCAGGACTGATCCCGCACTAGTTGCGTCCACGACCACAACAACCACAGTTATCGTTGTAAGTGCTTATCTTTTCCGCAGTTTTAAGTTTGTGAGGTCTCACATAATCTTAATAAAAATTATTGCGATAAGATTAATTAACAAATATTGCCTTATAGCTCCATTGGAACAATGATTGAAGTAACATTTAACCCGTGTTGTGTTTGTCATAACGTTTGAAAGTAAAGCTTACCAGTGATTTCAAAATTTATAATATTTCCATAAGGACGGAGCATCAGAGTGTATAGTGCCCGAGGCACTGGAGGACTGTCGCTACGGTGGCGTGGTGTGGTTCTTCGACCAAAGCCGCCACGAATGTGTGTCCCACTCCAACCAGGAGGCTGGTCCTGTCTGCAGGCACACTGGTACCTTCTCGTCACAGGAGGCTTGCGAGAAGTCCTGTGGAGCTTTACGAGGAGTCGGTATGTAACTAGTACATCTGAAAATTATGGGTGAATTTCCCAAATGACTTATTTTTTGTCTTCGCTGAAATTAGTATTGAAAAAAAGGAATATTGTTCTGAATTATTTTTTTTAGTATTCAATAGGTAGTTATTGGGTTGTGGCAAAAATATAATTTGCCCAGGACTATTACAAAGGTAAGAAATAAATACATAAACCTCTATTTTTTTCAAATCGGTGCTGTCCCTCTACTTTTTTTACAAACAAAAAAGCTCATACACTAATAAAAATAAGTAAGTTAAGTATATAACTTATTCTATTTAATAAAATATTAGTTTTATTATTATTATATAGCATATTTTATTACATAATTAACGATTATTATTACTGAGAGGCACAAACGTACTTGTCCTGCAAAATGTCCTCATATCGCTGGACAAAAGTAATTTAAACCTAACTTAACATCGACGAGTCCGACAGCGTCCCCACCCCAATTTTATTTCCCTCGTTAGTGTGTGCTAGTGGGCAGTCAGGACGGGCATGTGTCAAATCGCTGCATATTCCCGCCAATAACGTAAATATGCCATGTCAGTTGCTCCCGGACAATTATTTTATATTATCGGTGGTAGCATTTTTCTAGTGTAATGAGTAGTTTTATTATTGTTGTTTGGTTCTAAAAGAGGTAGTAAGTGAATTAGCTTCATTGACTGTTATTGAATTTATCCTAGATATTATGCATTTTTTCTAATTTTCTAAAAAGTGTGTTATTTCTCGCGTCGCTGTTCTCATATCGCTGTAATCGGTGGTCTTTATTACCACGGATGTGATAATTTACACCGAAATGATAAGAAAAAATCAATCGGTGTCTTATATCTAATATCGGTGTTTTGATTCATGATCAATGCACAGTTTTGTCACATCGGTGGATTGCTTTATCATATCGGTAGATCATTTTATTATCTCGGTGAGTCGTTTTATCATATCGGTAGATCCCGTGTCATTTCGTTAAGTATACAAATAAACAATGGAACATACATACAACACATACATTATATACATGCATAAAAACATTCATACGTACATACTTACCTACATAGACTACCAAAATCATTACCACGATACCAGTGTGTAGTAGAAGATGTATGAATGTATCATTAGGGGGGGTCTGTATTCGGTAATGTACGTCTATAGGCTGAGATGATGATGGTGAGGTGGAGCAATTGAACGCATTAATAAAGACAATGATATTAAAAATAAACATTCTTTTTTAAAATTCTAAGTACATCCCTATAGTAAATATAATAAAAAAGAAAGTAAATATAATAAAATATAGTACATAATTGCAAAAAAAAATGTTTTAATTGGATTTCTAAGAACTCAGTTCTCATTGGATGTGATATACTTACATAAGACCCTCGGTTCAGGACTTCAGTTCTAAGTCACCCTTGTAAAAATATATAGGTACCTACTAACTATTTCATTTTTGATGTTCAAAGGTGGATAGATTTTCACATCGCTGGATATGTACATCATTTCGGTGGATAAACTTATCATATCGGTGTACAGAAAAATAATCGGTGCCGGTTTGTCATAACGGTGGAAACCAGAATTCAAACTGAATTTTCTCCTTAGTCTTAAATGATACGTTGATGATATTAAATTTCGGGATATTTGATATCCTAAAGATTACATAAAACCTGAAAAATATACAAAAAAAATATACATGAAAAAGTTCACCGATATGATAAAAAAAATGGCATTTGTTGAAATTCACCCTTATGTGTGTCTAAAAATATTGTGTGCCTGTTTGTTAAACTCTCTCCTTTTTTAGTTTGCCGTATGGCTTCCCAGAATTGGATCCTTATTAGCTTTGCTGCTACTATCGTATGGTGCGATTATACAGTGTATGTTTTTTTTCCTAAATCAATGCTGGATTCCTGGCTAGGAATAATGATTTTTAGTTTCCATCGAAATCGGGCCCTTGAATATAAGTCTTTGGTCATCTTCGCTGTTCTGTCTGTCGTGCCGTTTTTCGCTGTTCCAAGCGGCACCCTCAGAAAATGTTGACCTGACGACGTACTCGGCTCGTTCGCGCCCGAGCGGTCGTCGATATTTTGAATAAAATTGAAGACCCTCGGCGGCCTCACAGTTGCATGCAAGCTGCAAATATAATGTCTAGTTTATTTTGCATCTCGGTTTTGCTACAAAACAATTCAGTTTCTTTCAAGTACCTAGCATCGACAAAAGACGTATTTGTAACCACTGTTTAACGGCCTACTGTACATTTTGCAAGCTGTTTGAAACACATGCATCTCTTATCCAGCTGCTCCTGGACTTGTGGACCAAGCTGTTTCACGAACACACGGCGACACATCAAGGTATACATTTCCAGCACAACATGGCCTAGTTTTTTTATTTAGGGCCGTGTTACGGCGGCGGCGCCTCAACGTCACACGGCGGCCGGCGCCGCGCCGTGGACATGGGGCCGCGGCCTCAGGGATACCAATCAGCAATGAAATATACTCATTACTATTTTGGTATTACAGTGCCCGACAAATGTACATTACCTGCCGAGACCGGCCAGTGCTCAAACTACAGAGAAAGATGGTTCTATGATACCACCTTCAGAAGGTGAGACAACTGCATTAGTTTTCATAATGAAATCGTGTCGTAATTCCCCTAATCAAGGGATACTGCGGAAAACATCCAATTCGTAACAAAATCCGTCATTTTTAAGATGTCGTCAATTTTACTATGGTGGGTGTGGCGGTAACGAGAACAACTTCGGCACGGAAGCAGAGTGTGACAACAGCTGCTCAGAAATTAAGACAACCACCACCACTACCACTACCACCACAGCTAGTTCTGACGAACTACAGCCGGAAGGTAGATAATTAGACAAATAATTGCAATGTTTATGTCAACATTAAGATAAAATTGTATGTACGTAACAGGAAAGATGCAAGTCATAATTATAATGGCAGGAGAATCTACAAAAGCGGATAATATTTTTCTAGAATACTGTTTCAACGCCATCGATGTTGGTCCTTGCAACAACACTGAGACTCGGTACGCGTATGACAGCGAGCTCGGACGCTGCGTCACCTTCCAGTATGGAGGCTGCGGTGGCAACCAGAACAACTTCCTGGATGAGGACAGCTGCACCTACTACTGTCAGCCCATGCAAGGTTAATTGTATATTTTAGGAATAAGAAGCACATTTGTTCTCTGTCCGCATGATTATTAATGGTCATTGTTCTTTGCCAGATATCTGCACACTGCCGATGCTACAGGGTCCATGCGATGATTCTTTGATGCTCTGGTTCTACGATCCTACCACTGACTCTTGCAGCCAGTTCATATACGGAGGTTGTGAAGGCAATGACAACAGGTACTACTAGAAATATCTAAATGTTATCTGGTGTCAGTCAAATGTGACCTGACAGTTGTGTCGCTTTACTTTTGGTTATGGTGTCTGAATGTTTTATTTGACTAGATCTATAGCTCGTTAGTAAACAATTCGAATAATGAAATATTCATAAACTTGTCGGATTGTCCGGATTTATTCAGTTAAGCTCGTACTTCGTGTGAGCAGAAGATGGGTTTCGTGCAATGAAAACACACTGGGTGCGATACACTGTTTTTTTGAAACTAACAAATTTCTTGAATTTACAATTTATCACAATTACGCGGGGCACAATAAATCGGGTACTGTTCCGATACCTCTCAACTCCGCTACGATCAGACACTGAATGTCGTCCTCGCTGCGAGTTCAAAACATCACGACTCTGTAGAAGCACGCCGTGGGTAGACTGGTAAGTAGGTCGCGTGATGTTACCACTGGCGCGCTTGCCATTCATTCCAAGTCCGTAATAATGACCGGATCCGACATACTCATAAAAAAGTTCAAATTCCAATACTTATGTTTATTTGTGACACAGGTAAAAGTAAGTACCTGGTATTATAAAAAAGTTATGTCTCACTGTGTGCTGCCTTGCAAGGCGTACAAATAATGTTTACACATTAATTATTGTAGGTTGTAGTTTTAAGTTTTAAAACTGTCATGGTCACTAAAATTATAATTAACACTAGAAACGGGATATTTACCATGTTTTGCTCATTCTATGGAAAAAGAAGTACTTGAAGGTTTTTATATATCAATGTACTTGAAGCGAAAATACGTTGCAATCTAAATACATAGGTACCTACAAAAGAGTAAAGTACATGCAACATCTACAACAGGTAAAATATTGATCTCAAGTGTCTGCAGCTCAATTAACTAATACTTACATAAGTTATCTATTACATTGGATCGGAAATATAAATTTCTTCGAGAATATGTCGCTGCGAACTCGCAGAACTCGTTCACAGTCAAAAGCAAAAGCTGTTATCGACCCATGCACGTCCAATGACTCAACGTTAAACGGCACCACCAATAGCATACCAACAATATCGGATGATGAGAACGAAGAGATCTTAGAGCTTAAAAAACAAGTTGAACAGCTTAACTCCGATTTATTGAAGGCTCATGAAGTGATAAGCCAGTTATCGGCCGAGAACACAAACTTAAAAAATACCATCAAGGTTTTGAATGAGAATAAACAACCAATCTCAAAATTATCGAGCGACATAAAAACCTTCGAAAATAACAAACAGTCTACTCCTAAAAAGAAATCTCGTTCATCCAAGAAAAACATGAATATAGCCAGCACTACAGCTAAAGCACTACTAAATGAAGCAACAATATTGAATGCATCCACCCAAATAACACCGAATTACATCTCATCACAAACTACTGAACATAATATAAACAAGATACCTCAAAAACAAAGGAAGAAAATATGCATTTTAAGTAGCAATAAAGAAAATAAAATATTGTCTATAGCTGAAGAAACGTTCCCGAACTATCAATTGTGCCACTACCTTACGCCATATGGCGGAATAAACGAACTCATCAGTAATGTCAACCTGAAACTTACGGACTTCACTATGGATGATTACTGTATAATTCTCATAGGCGAAGAAGACTTTCGAAGAACCGATAATTATTTCGATTTAATTATTAAAATTCGCGAGACATTGATGCCTCTGCATCACACTAATATAATATTATGTCTACCTACTTTTAAATTCAGTTATTATTCTACTATGATGTTCAATGCAAGATTAGAACTGTTTAACAATTTACTGTACCTAGACATAGAAAGTCACAACTATGCATTATTGTTTGATTCCAATTTTGACTTAAAATACGACAGTACCATGTTTTCAAAAAATAGTGGTGCGATTAACAATCGTGGAATATCGAATATGTTTAAAAACCTTCAATGTATTGTTCATGTCAATTCTCTTAATATTCCTTTATACACTGACACTGTCTCGAACCCTGATATGAATAATTTGTCAGGCATCCATCAACCATATGTCTCCATGTGTTGAAAATATTGTTGCTCCAAATATTGTAAATAATAGTAATTTTTTTCGTATATAACCACATAAATGTACTCCATCAAAATACTAATGGTTTGATAAGTAAATCAGATCTGCTGAGCGTAAACCTTCATGAACTTGCTTGTAATAATAAATTTGTGGATGTGCTTTGTATAACAGAACATAACATGAAAGAGAGTGATGAGGTACACTTACATATTCCAAACTACACGCTTGCAACCTGCTATGTTAGAAACAACAGAAGAGGGGGTTCATGTATTCTGGTAAACAATAAACACAAATATAAAATCATCAATTTAAAAGAATACTGTTGCACTAATGATTTTGAATGCTGTGCTATAGAATTACCTGAACATAAAATAACTATTGTATATATTTACAGATCCCCTAAATTCAAAATTGATAATTTAAATTCCTTTTTCTACCAATTCGAAGGTATACTAAAGAAGATATTAGGTTATAATTCCAAAAAGAAAGTAATTATCTGTGGGGACTTTAACATTGATGTTCTAAAAAGTACGAGATCTTCTACAGAACTCGAAAATCTTCTTTATAACTATCGATTACAATTGAGTGTTCGTCAACCAACCCGATTAGATAGTGGTACCTGTATCGACAACATAATACACAACATTAGAGGCAGCACTAGCGAGGTGTTGGAATTGGCTATATCCGACCATACAGCTCAAATCACAAGATGTCCTGTTAAAAAAACCTGTACCATTACACATTGGTATACATTCAAACGAGATTTTTGTCAAGAAAATATGCTTAAATTTAAAAATGCACTTCAAAGCCTTAGTTTTAGTAATGTTTACAATTTTACAGACCCAGATAATGCATTCCGTGAATTTAACAGCTTGTTTAAATTGTTCTACGATCTTTGCTTCCCCATAGTTAGAATTAAAAATGAATGCTCCAAAACTCCGAAGTGGATTACGAAAGGTATAAAACTATGTTGTAAACGTAAGCGAGAAAAGCTATGGCAATTAAGACGCCAACCAAACAAAGCAAATAAAAATATTTATAACACCTACTCTAAACGCCTAAAATTAATCATCAAACTCACTCAAAAGACGCAAAACAGCTACTTTATTAATAATGCTGACAACAAGGTTAAAGCAACTTGGAGGGTTATAAACTCAACTAAAACTAATTACCCAAAAGAAAATCCTTCTAAAATACTTACAGACAATAATGAATACATCACTGAACCAAATAGGATTGCCGAATTGTTTAATAACTATTTCATTGACCAAGTTAAACCAATAAACAAACATAACTACAACACCGATAATACAACTTCATTAATTAACTCCAACCCTAATTCAATGTTCTTAGCACCGACTGTTCCTCATGATATTCATAAAATTATTGTTGCTCTAAAAAATACCAATAGTTGCGGTTATGATGACATTGTTACACATGTAATAAAAAATGTAGTTACAGAAATCTCTCCAATTCTTAGCTATATTATAAACGTGTGTATAGAAAGTGGAAAATTCCCTGAAGACTTAAAATTATCTATTATAAAACCTCTTCATAAAAAAGAAAATCCACAAAATATGAAAAATTATAGACCTATTGCTCTCATACCAGTGTTTTCCAAAATAATTGAAAAAGTGATTTATAATAGCCTTTACTCATTTCTTGAAAAAACAATCTTCTAACTAAAGAACAGTATGGTTTCAGAAAGCACAAAAATATTAATATGGCCATCTATGAACTAATTAATAAAATTATAACAAACATGGACAGCAAAATCCCGGTTTCAGCGTTATTCATGGACATGACGAAGGCGTTCGATTTCGTAGATCACAGAATTTTACTCATAAAATTAAATAAGCTTGGAATTAGGGGCAATGTCCTAGAGCTAATTAGGTCGTACTTAGTCAATAGAAAACAAATAACTAAAATAGCAAAAGTATGCCCTAGAACCAAAACAGAAAAAGCCTACCTATCTAAACAAAGATTTATAAACTACGGTGTGCCCCAGGGTAGTATACTAGGTCCGTTGTTATTTCTATGCTATATAAATGATATACCCTTAACTATAGAACACCCCATGACTCTATTTGCAGATGACTGTACCACAATATTTATAGCAAGAAACTTAGACAGATTTGAACATGATATAAATAATAGTTTAAATTTAATTATACAATGGTTAACCAGTAACAACCTAAAAATTAATTTCGGAAAAACACATGTCATGCATTTTAACCAGCGATCTAATTCTTTAAATCCAAATGTTAAATATGAACACAACAACATTGCTAAAATTGACAACACAAAATTCTTAGGACTCTGGTTAGACCGGCACATGACTTGGAAAATACACATTGAGCATTTAGTAAAAAAACTAAATCAATATTGCTATGCCCTACACAATTTGAATAAAGTCGCCAATCGCAGCACCGTTCTTACCGCATACCACGCATACGTCTCCACGACACTGCGATATGGAGTAATATTCTGGGGTAATTCTACAAATAGAGAAGCGGCCTTTAAAGCCCAAAAAAAATGTGTCCGTGCAGTATCCATGGCTCAAAACACTGACAGTTGCAAACCAGTTTTTATTAATCTAAAATTATTAACACTCCCGTCCCTTTACATTTACGAAGTTGCCATATTTATAAAAAATAACCCTAACCAATTCGAAACCGTATCCTCTAAACGCAACCAAGGTGCACTTAAGTCAAAATCCCATCAAACAGCCCTTTTCTCAAAAAGTTTCCTAGGAATGGCACCAAAAATATATAACAAACTGCCTAAGTCAATAAAAGCATCAAGAGATTCCAAAACGTTCAAAAAAACACTACATAAATTCTTAATAGAAAAAGCATATTATTCCATCAACGAATACCTAGAAGAAAAATGAAAACCGTTTTTATTTTATAATTTAATACTATTATTTATTAGCCATAGTTCATAAGTTCTTTTATTTTTTTTGTTTTTATTAACCTTATATTGTTTAAAATTTGTTTTGTTTAATGTATATTTTATTAAAGATTTAATATTAGGTAATTAGCTGTAATAACAGTATTTTAGTACTTATTCAAGTTTAAGTTAACATTTTTATATTCTTAAAAACTGCCTGCACTAATTAATGTGCAAACATTATTTTGTACGCCTTACAAGGCAGCACATAGTGAGACATAACGTTTTTATAACACCATGTATGTACTTATATTTACCTATGTGTCACAAATAAACATATTTGAATTTGAATTTGAATTTGAACAAACAGTGGACATGGTAAATATCCCGATTCAAGTGTTAATTATAAGGTTGTAGTTTTATGAGTATAAAAACGTTAATAATAACTGCAACTTAATATGTGCAGATTCGAGAGTTTTGAAGCTTGCGAGTATCGATGCAGGACTGATCCCGCACTAGTTGCGTCCACGACCACAACAACCACAGTTATCGTTGTAAGTGCTTATCTTTTCCGCAGTTTTAAGTTTGTGAGGTCTCACATAATCTTAATAAAAATTATTGCGATAAGATTAATTAACAAATATTGCCTTATAGCTCCATTGGAACAATGATTGAAGTAACATTTAACCCGTGTTGTGTTTGTCATAACGTTTGAAAGTAAAGCTTACCAGTGATTTCAAAATTTATAATATTTCCATAAGGACGGAGCATCAGAGTGTATAGTGCCCGAGGCACTGGAGGACTGTCGCTACGGTGGCGTGGTGTGGTTCTTCGACCAAAGCCGCCACGAATGTGTGTCCCACTCCAACCAGGAGGCTGGTCCTGTCTGCAGGCACACTGGTACCTTCTCGTCACAGGAGGCTTGCGAGAAGTCCTGTGGAGCTTTACAAGGAGTCGGTATGTAACTAGTACATCTGAAAATTATGGGTGAATTTCCCAAATGACTTATTTTTTGTCTTCGCTGAAATTAGTATTGAAAAAAAGGAATATTGTTCTGAATTATTTTTTTTAGTATTCAATAGGTAGTTATTGGGTTGTGGCAAAAATATAATTTGCCCAGGACTATTACAAAGGTAAGAAATAAATACATAAACCTCTATTTTTTTCAAATCGGTGCTGTCCCTCTACTTTTTTTACAAACAAAAAAGCTCATACACTAATAAAAATAAGTAAGTTAAGTATATAACTTATTCTATTTAATAAAATATTAGTTTTATTATTATTATATAGCATATTTTATTACATAATTAACGATTATTATTACTGAGAGGCACAAACGTACTTGTCCTGCAAAATGTCCTCATATCGCTGGACAAAAGTAATTTAAACCTAACTTAACATCGACGAGTCCGACAGCGTCCCCACCCCAATTTTATTTCCCTCGTTAGTGTGTGCTAGTGGGCAGTCAGGACGGGCATGTGTCAAATCGCTGCATATTCCCGCCAATAACGTAAATATGCCATGTCAGTTGCTCCCGGACAATTATTTTATATTATCGGTGGTAGCATTTTTCTAGTGTAATGAGTAGTTTTATTATTGTTGTTTGGTTCTAAAAGAGGTAGTAAGTGAATTAGCTTCATTGACTGTTATTGAATTTATCCTAGATATTATGCATTTTTTCTAATTTTCTAAAAAGTGTGTTATTTCTCGCGTCGCTGTTCTCATATCGCTGTAATCGGTGGTCTTTATTACCACGGATGTGATAATTTACACCGAAATGATAAGAAAAAATCAATCGGTGTCTTATATCTAATATCGGTGTTTTGATTCATGATCAATGCACAGTTTTGTCACATCGGTGGATTGCTTTATCATATCGGTAGATCATTTTATTATCTCGGTGAGTCGTTTTATCATATCGGTAGATCCCGTGTCATTTCGTTAAGTATACAAATAAACAATGGAACATACATACAACACATACATTATATACATGCATAAAAACATTCATACGTACATACTTACCTACATAGACTACCAAAATCATTACCACGATACCAGTGTGTAGTAGAAGATGTATGAATGTATCATTAGGGGGGGTCTGTATTCGGTAATGTACGTCTATAGGCTGAGATGATGATGGTGAGGTGGAGCAATTGAACGCATTAATAAAGACAATGATATTAAAAATAAACATTCTTTTTTAAAATTCTAAGTACATCCCTATAGTAAATATAATAAAAAAGAAAGTAAATATAATAAAATATAGTACATAATTGCAAAAAAAAATGTTTTAATTGGATTTCTAAGAACTCAGTTCTCATTGGATGTGATATACTTACATAAGACCCTCGGTTCAGGACTTCAGTTCTAAGTCACCCTTGTAAAAATATATAGGTACCTACTAACTATTTCATTTTTGATGTTCAAAGGTGGATAGATTTTCACATCGCTGGATATGTACATCATTTCGGTGGATAAACTTATCATATCGGTGTACAGAAAAATAATCGGTGCCGGTTTGTCATAACGGTGGAAACCAGAATTCAAACTGAATTTTCTCCTTAGTCTTAAATGATACGTTGATGATATTAAATTTCGGGATATTTGATATCCTAAAGATTACATAAAACCTGAAAAATATACAAAAAAAATATACATGAAAAAGTTCACCGATATGATAAAAAAAATGGCATTTGTTGAAATTCACCCTTATGTGTGTCTAAAAATATTGTGTGCCTGTTTGTTAAACTCTCTCCTTTTTTAGTTTGCCGTATGGCTTCCCAGAATTGGATCCTTATTAGCTTTGCTGCTACTATCGTATGGTGCGATAATACAGTGTATGTTTTTTTTCCTAAATCAATGCTGGATTCCTGGCTAGGAATAATGATTTTTAGTTTCCATCGAAATCGGGCCCTTGAATATAAGTCTTTGGTCATCTTCGCTGTTCTGTCTGTCGTGCCGTTTTTCGCTGTTCCAAGGGGCACCCTCAGAAAATGTTGACCTGACGACGTACTCGGCTCGTTCGCGCCCGAGCGGTCGTCGATATTTTGAATAAAATTGAAGACCATCGGCGGCCTCACAGTTGCATGCAAGCTGCAAATATAATGTCTAGTTTATTTTGCATCTCGGTTTTGCTACAAAACAATTCAGTTTCTTTCAAGTACCTAGCATCGACAAAAGACGTATTTGTAACCACTGTTTAACGGCCTACTGTACATTTTGCAAGCTGTTTGAAACACATGCATCTCTTATCCAGCTGCTCCTGGACTTGTGGACCAAGCTGTTTCACGAACACACGGCGACACATCAAGGTATACATTTCCAGCACAACATGGCCTAGTTTTGTATAGATTTCCCATACAATGAGAGATCCGATTATACTGGTTATGTTTATTTATTTATTTTATTTGGCTCTTCAACAATGAGTACACAATAGTGTACTCATTGTAATAGAATAGATATATATGGATAGATATGGGTTGTATATAGATTGTGTTGTTGTAATAGTGTACTTAGACTTAAGTTTGAAATGTTTTACTATCTATGTAATAACATAGATAGTAAAACATTTCAAACTTAAGTCTAAGTGCCCCATTACTTAAAAAAGAGCACTACGTGCACTATATTATGCGCCTAAATAGCTAAATAAACAGTGAAAAAAAAAGAATAAAAATACAAATATAAAATGAAAACAACAACAGTATCGATAACATTAAGTTAAGCCAAACAGAATCAAATTTAATTATTTTGCAAATGTTCAGGTTGATTGGTCATAGTGCGAGCTCCAGGACTCCTCTGGAGGTGGTTTATGTATTACATAAATAATTTTAAACTGGACTTA
The DNA here is from genome assembly GCA_950022335.1 of Eurois occulta. NCBI lineage: Eukaryota > Metazoa > Arthropoda > Insecta > Lepidoptera > Noctuidae > Eurois > Eurois occulta. Next base: position 14,503,608 of record OX465497.1, read on the forward strand.
TTTTAAATCATACAACTTTTAACCTGATTTCGAAATAAAGTGAAATGCCCTGTAGCCGCTGTTCGCGCTGCCTCAGGCTGCCGGAATATTAATAACAATATTTCCGGCAGTGAACACAGTGTTCACATACTACTCCTTCACTCACATCGCGTTCGGTTTTGGGCAATGGAGGGCGTCAAAATAATTACAGCATCAGCGGTTTGTCTCCTGGTTAGTTTATACAACACGTTAACTGTTAAAAAATCCAGGCACTCTACAATTTTTTTTCTCCAAGTTTGTCAAGTCATGTGGCGTTTTTGAAGCTTAAAAAATAGGTAAACCCGCACATGCACTTCAGTCAGGCGCTCGCCATCAATTTTATCGAACGAGGAAGCTTAATGTAAATACTCACTGAGACTGGCTCTCGTCCTTTTACAAAAAGCGCCGGGCAGCACGAGTGGCATCCGCAGGAGCATGAGTCGTGAAACTCGTGTTGCCCAATTCCCTGCCACCTACCGTAGAAGTAAGCTGAATAATATTAACTATTGACATTCTTTTCTATCCGTATACTCATCAAAAGAAATAAACGAAGTAGACTGCGATGAAAACGTGGCCAACTGTTCGCGCCTGCGCTGCGAGTACGGCGTGCAACGCGCGCGCCTGCCCGACGGCTGTGAGCAGTGCTCGTGCGTGCAGGTGAAGATCGACTGCGAGCCGCTGCGGCAGGAATGCAACCAACTCAAGTGCAACTACGGCATCGAGAGGATCGTGGGCACTGACGGCTGCGAGAGGTCTGTAATCGTTCACAATAATTATATTGGTTGGTGATTAGCCTGTTTACTTTCTTTGAAATAACACTTTTGTTTTTGACTCGATCAAAAGCATTGATTTTTAATTGTTCTGCTCAAACAGATGCGAATGCATAGAGTACCCGTGTAAGCAGCAGTCCTGTCGGGCCAGCGAGCGCTGCGTGGTACAAAAATACATGGACGGCCCCAAACCGGAGATCAAGTTCGTCGCAGAATGCAGAACTAGTGAGTTCTTCATTGTATCTGCTTTACTCTAACACAAACTCTGACATTGATACATTGTGTTTCTCCAACAAATCGTTTCATTACCAGTTGTGAAGGCTGGGGCCTGTCCCATGGACGAGACGACTACGAACGAGGTGACGTGCCGCCGCGAGTGTGAAGACGACGCTGACTGCCGAGGAGTGGACAAGTGCTGTAGACAAGGCTGCAGCTTCCTGTGCGTAACACCAGTCGAGCAGACAAGCCCACATCCAATTCTTACTACTACCGTTGCACCAAGTAAGAACGTCTGAAATAACCACTGCAAAACCCCAAATAAAAAAGAATACTGACAGACGATTTAGACGGACATCAAAGTGACTTTAGTTGTCTTCTTTTTTATTATGAGCCACGGAACCGTTAAGGTGCTCATTCGAGGCGATCCCCTTCAATTAGTAAGGATGATAAAACAGGAACAGGATTGATGTTGTGGTTGAAATCATGTCATCATTGGTTATAAAGTTCCAGTATTAATGTACACGGTTTGTTCGTAGATATACCAGCAGTATCTCTGGCGTTACCGCAGCCAGAACCACAGGTGGTCGCATCTGAAGGTGGCTCAGCCACACTGCGCTGTCTGTTCCACGGCAACCCACCACCCAAGATCACGTGGAGGTTCGGAGAGCTTACCGTAAGTACCAAATGCTTCAATTAAATTAAACTATCCAGTTGGTATTTGTAATCATGGAGTCGTTAGCTTGTTGAGATGTTCGTTACCTACGTGTGCATATAAATTTGGACAAAACAACACACATTCAGACAGCCTCATCTCCCAATAGATTGCCGGAAACGAGGGCCGCTACAGGCTGATGTCTGACAGCGCGCTGCAGATCGTCTCTCTGTACCGCAACGACACCGGCGTCTACATTTGCATGGCTGACAATGGCCTCGGTGTGGCCACACAGAAGATACACCTGATCGTCAATGGTGAGTTCGATGGAACGAGTTGCTGGGACTTGCCTAATTATAAAATGTTTATTTTTCTTTACAGGCTTCCCTTCCGAGCAGCACACATTACTAGTTTTTACAAGATTCTATTTATTTTTATTTTTTTACAAAAATAAGATAAGATAATTTATTTGCTCCAAACATGTGTACACACAATATTAAAAAGTGCATGCAGGATAAAATTGAAGAAAATTGGTTCAGACATGTTTGCCACATACTATGGCGTGCAAATGTTAAGCAAAAATATTGTGATTTTTAAAATATCATTTCAATTCGAGAGGTCTATTTAACAAAAAAAAATACGAAATGGGAAAATTAAACATTGCAAAAATAAAAAAAAATCTAAAAAAAAAGCCCTCAAAAAATAAAAATAAATAAAGAATCGTTTTTCTGTTTTTTTCCAAAACGACAAAACGCACTTTTTTTTTTACACTTGTGCACGGTGCACATTCACAGCAGACTATACACTAATTATTCTTTCCACTCATATTACTCTAGGAGTCACTTTCCTGCTAGGGTAACGTACACCTGTATTTTACCGTATGCATATAGTCAACATTAACATAGAGTTTATAAATGCAACTACAATGATTGAACATAAATAGGATAGTGATTAAAAGATGCATTCAAAAACTCTAACATTGGTCCGCTAATAAATTGGGGGCTGGTAGATCCTGTGAGGATGCCTACCGGAATTGCTGGAGATGAGATCGCTGTGGTCATCGGCGAGCTGGGCAGTCCGCTCGAAGTGCGCTGCCTAGCGTACGGGTACCCGCCACCCTCCGTGTTCTGGTACCGCGGCTACAACGGAGCCATGGTGCCATATTACGACGCAGTGTACTTAGCGAGAGAAAACAGCCTCCTCATCAGAAGCCTGGCTATCGAAAATCTTGGACAGTACACATGTCAAGCATATAACGGAGAAAACAAGGCGGTGTCGTGGGTGGTCTTCGTGAGAGCGTATCAGCCTGAAGGGGTCTTCATTGAAAACGAGTTGTTAGTACCACGGAACACGTCGCCACCCAAACCAAGCACACAACCACCCACCACCGCGGAGACCACCACTACTTGGACCACTACTGAAGCGCCCAGAAGAGCGTTGTTCACAGGTAGATTAGGAACTGTCAACTGTATAAATGAACCTTTCTGGCTGATTGTTTATCTTTTTACGGCAGTTCTTTTTACACAAACTAAACGAAACGTACATCAACATCAATTTCACAAAAAAAAAGTTTCTTGTTAAAGATTCAAGATCAGCAATCATCCACTAAGTACCTATACCTATTATTCTATTATTTTCATTCTTCAAATATTGAACGAACCCAATCAAACCTGTCGGAGCGTTTTATGTTTCGGAATGTTAAAATAAAAGATGGCTTTTACATGACATTTTCAATTCAGATAAACTAATACTCTTCGTAGGAGTAGCTACTGAAAATTAAGCCATATTTTTATTTCACCTGACATCTTAACACAACTGCTCTCTTTCGCATATTTTCCACGTACAGTACCAGTGAGCGCTCATGTGTCGACGCCATTCTCGACGTTGAACAGCGGCGGCGACCTGCGCCTGACATGCGACGTAGACGGCTTCCCCGAGCCTGACGTGCACTGGACCAAAGACGGAGCCACCATACAGGCGGACGGCAGGATCACTATCACTGGTAAGTTCTACCAGTCAGTACAGTCATCATCTTCCAACTTACCTAAACCAATATAGAACCAATCCACCATTCGTTTCGTTAGACTTACCCTTCTCTTGAACTCTTTTAAACTACCGACAGAATACGTGGTAACTGTTTGAAAAAAAACTTTCAATTACCTTCTGCACGACTATTATTTATCACCACATATTATAAAACAAAGTCCTCCGCCGCGTCTGTCTGTCTGTCTGTTTGCGATAAACCTAAAAACTACTGCACCGATTTTCATGCTGTTTTCACCAATGAATAGAGTGGTTTTTGAGGAAGGTTTTAGTATAAAATTTGTCAAGTTTTTGTATACATTGGCTAAAATATAATGATATTTGTTGGAGATGTCGGAAAAAAATAAGCCGTCTAGGAGCTTTCAACGAAAACGCTGCCTAAACTCTTTGAGATACCTAATGATGTACGGTGGAATTGTGTATCTTTTATAGGTCTACAGAAAAGTCCGCGATGACATAATATATGTCTATCTCATAAGGATAACATACTATATCCATTTTAATACTTTAAAAACCAGCCCAGTGCGTGTCGGGCCTCGCACAATGTAGGATTCCGTAGTTGCCCATCAAAATATTCGGACCGATTTGCCTCCGAACGATGATTTTTATTGTAGTAATAAAAAAAACAAACTTACATTTGCAGTTGAAAAACCTGTGCTCCCATACATTATGTTTGGGGAAATATGCGATCCAAGTATATTTTAAGTTGGTCGACTATTACGCGTAAACTTCTACAGCCTACTTAGCTGTGATAGTTTTCCTTTTAATTTCGTCATATATACTATCACCGTGAATATTTTCACGCACTCAAACACCGAGAGGAGCGAGAGAGGGGGGGGGGGGAAGAGTCTAAGAAAAAATTGTACTTTAAACCTTAATATTTCAAACGAATCTCTTAATCGAAAAATTATTTAAAGACTGGCCTAACTCCATTTTAGTTCGTTTTCGAAAGAGCGGCCACGCATTAAACCTGTATTTATCAATAGCTGGCATCAATACTGTTACGTCGGTTGCTTTACGAGAACATTCTAGATTACGTGCGAGTCTCGAATGTTCCAGTAAGGACCTGTCTATAAGATAAGAGTCTAGAACGTTCCACTATAGAACTGTCTAGAAGATTCTATAAGTTTTTATAAGTTGTAGAACTTTCTCGAAGGACAATGTTCTACTATGGAGTTGTCTAGAAGATTCGAGAAAGTTGTGGAACTTTCTCGAAGGATGATGTTCCACTATGAACTGTGAAGAAGGTTCCTGAAAGTTTTGGAACGTTCTCGAAGGATCTGTCGGCATATAAATACCCGTCGTATTTGCGGGAGCAGTCAGTCTGAATTTGACAAAACAACGAAGCGAATCGAAGTGAACTAGAAGTGCGATATCTAAGTGAATAGTGATCAGTAGTGTAGGTACTTGTGATTGAGTTTTAAGTCTTTTTTAATTAATAAAGTAATTTGTTATCGTAACAATACAAACAAGTTTATAAAAGAAGAAATCTTCTAAAGCATCCAGTTTCCCAGATTTTTAAGCTATCAAAGTTTGAATCTATTTCAACTTTGATTTTATTATGCCGTGAGTAAAACCTATATTAATCAATAACTGGAATCATTGCAAACATGTATGGGACAAAATTTATTAAATCATCACATTTCTGAGCTGATATAAGCAATCTTCGCCATGTGTACAACTTTGATACCTTAAAACTGAAGTGAAGTTTTAGAAGATTTTTGCTCATACGAAAATTCTTGTTTGCATTGATGCGAGGCTAATTAAGAATAGATTCTAACATTGATGGCTTATATCTCTGAAACGTGACGCTTTAGAAGCCATACCAAACCATAGTCATATGACCCCGATTGATAGGCTTCTTTTGGGTTAGCTCGTTCCATCATCGCCTTCATCTCTGGCCTCAGGACAAGATTGACGTCAAGAGTAGACCCATTTAATATTTAAAAATAAACACTTGACCCAAGGATACGAAGTGAGCTTCGTTTCTTCTGTTTTCATGTCTCAACTCCACTAGGTAACACGATCGTGTCCCGCCTGATGGTGGCGCAGGTATCGGTCACCGACAGCGGGCTGTACGCGTGCCACGCCAGCAACCAGTACAGTTCGCAGTCTGACATTGCACAGATCAACGTACAACGTAAGTGTACATCCTTCAGTTAAGGCAGTAACTGTTGACGAAATTGCATTTTATTATGTTTATTTAAGATGGATGTTCATAAACCTTATATTTGCAGACATCGTGGTTCCGGCTAAGTGTACAGATAATCCCTTATTTGCTGACTGCAAACTAATCGTGCGCAGCAAGTTCTGTAAACACTCGTATTACTCGAAGTAAGTACATAATCGTTAAGTGAGGTTAATCGATCTAGGCCCATCAATATAATTTGATAAACTAACACTGCTATAAGCTTTCATAGTTTAAAACTAAACTTATACTGTCACTTACGGGAAATCTTCCGTGATTATTACTCTCCCGATACGATAATACAGGGTGGAAGGGACACCGTTGCGAAAACGGTTACCACCTACTCAATACATCATTCTGAGCCCCCCACCTCCCACCACATAGAAATTTTTCATCGGTTATTAAAAAAAAATAACAGCTGTTTACTACAAAAGTGCAATACCTATACGGGCAAAATGTATAGAACAGCTGTTTTTTTAAAAGCTTTTATTTAGCTTGCAATGTATGTATGTAATTTGTTCGGGTGGAATCTTAGAACTCAATTTTGAAATAGATATCTTCAACCGATTGAGTTGAAATTTTGCACACGCCTTTGGTTCTGGTGACAATTCACTTTTATGACAGACATTACTTCATCCTGCAGCCAGGATCGTCTCCACACTAGAGACCTCCTCAACGGTTAACAGCGCGGACACGAAACTTTGTATATGTGTTCGATTGTGATAGATATAAAGATGATTTCTATCATGACCTCAACCTGCAGCCAGAATTGTCTTCTTACGAGGGAACTCCTCAACGGTTAATGGCACAGACGCGGAACTTTGCATACGCGTTCACTTTTGATAGATAAAGATTATTTCTAGCATGACCTCATCCTGCAGCCAGGATTGTCTTCTCACGAGAGAACTCCTCAACAGTTAATAGCGCTGACACGAAAATTTGTAAACGTGTTCAAGTTTGATAGAAAAAGATGGTTTCTTTTGTGACCTCATTCTGCAGACAGGATCGTCTTCTCATGAGGGAACTCCTCAACAGTTAATAGCGCGGACACGAAACTTTGGATACGTGTTCAATTTTGATAGATATAAAGATGATTTCTATCATGACTTCAGCCTGCAGCCAGAATTGTCTTCTTACGAGGGAACTCCTCAACGGTTAATAGCGCAGACGCGGAACTTTGTATACGCGTTTACTTTTGATAGATAAAGATTATTTCTAGCATGACCTCATCCTGCAGCCAGAATTGTCTTCTCACGAGAGAACTCCTCAACATGTAATAGCGCGGACACGAAAACTTGTAAACGTGTTCAAGTTTGATAGAAAAAGTTGGTTTCTATCGTGCCCTCATTCTTTAGACAGGATTGTCTTTCATGAGGGAACTCTTCAACGGTTAATAGCATGGATTCGAAAATTTGTAGATGCGTTCATATTTGATGGATGAACATGATTTCTATCATGACCTTATCCTGCAGCCAGGATCGTCTTCTCATGAGGGAACTCTTCAACAGTTAATAGCGCGGACACGAAACTTTGTATACGTGTTCAATTTTGATAGATATAAAGATGATTTGTATCATGATCTCAACCTGCAGCCAGAATTGTCTTCTTACGAGGGAACTCCTCAACGGTTAATGGCACAGACGCGGAACTTTGCATACGCGTTCACTTTTGATAGATAAAGATTATTTCTAGCATGACCTCATCCTGCAGCCAGGATTGTCTTCTCACGAGAGAACTCCTCAACAGTTAATAGCGCTGACACGAAAATTTGTAAACGTGTTCAAGTTTGATAGAAAAAGATGGTTTCTTTTGTGACCTCATTCTGCAGACAGGATCGTCTTCTCATGAGGGAACTCCTCAACAGTTAATAGCGCGGACACGAAACTTTGGATACGTGTTCAATTTTGATAGATATAAAGATGATTTCTATCATGACTTCAGCCTGCAGCCAGAATTGTCTTCTTACGAGGGAACTCCTCAACGGTTAATAGCGCAGACGCGGAACTTTGTATACGCGTTTACTTTTGATAGATAAAGATTATTTCTAGCATGACCTCATCCTGCAGCCAGAATTGTCTTCTCACGAGAGAACTCCTCAACATGTAATAGCGCGGACACGAAAACTTGTAAACGTGTTCAAGTTTGATAGAAAAAGTTGGTTTCTATCGTGCCCTCATTCTTTAGACAGGATTGTCTTTCATGAGGGAACTCTTCAACGGTTAATAGCATGGATTCGAAAATTTGTAGATGCGTTCATATTTGATGGATGAACATGATTTCTATCATGACCTTATCCTGCAGCCAGGATCGTCTTCTCATGAGGGAACTCTTCAACAGTTAATAGCGCGGACACGAAACTTTGTATACGTGTTCAATTTTGATAGATATAAAGATGATTTCTATCATGATCTCAACCTGCAGCCAGAATTGTCTTCTTACGAGGGAACTCCTCGACGGTTAATAGCGCAGACGCGGAACTTTGTAAACGCGTTCACTTTTGATAGATAAAGATTATTTCTAGCATGACCTCATCCTGCAGCCAGGATTATCTTCTCACGAGAGAACTCCTCAACAGTTAATAGCGCGGACACGAAAATTTGTAAACGTGTTCAAGTTTGATAGAAAAAGATGGTTTCTTTTGTGACCTCATTCTGCAGACAGGATCGTCTTCTCATGAGGGACTCCTCAACAGTTAATAGCGCGGACGCGAAACTTTGTATACGTATTCAATTTTGATAGATTTAAAGATGATTTCTATCATGACCTCAACCTGCAGCCAGAATTGTCTTCTCACGAGAGAACTCCTCAACAGTGAATAGCGTGGACACGAAAACTTGTAAACGTGTTCAAGTTTGATAGAAAAAGTTGGTTTCTATAGTGACCTCATTCTGCAGACAGGATAGTCTTTTCATAAAGGAACTCTTCAACGGTTAATAGCATGGATTCGAAAATTTTTAGATGCGTTCATATTTGATGGATGAAGAGGATTTCTATCATGAACTCAACCTGCAACCAGGATCGTCTTGTCACGAGGGAACTCCTCAACGGTTAATTATAGCACGGATACAAGAAAAGTGTTAAGGTAATTATGCGTTATCAGAAATGGTTACGATACAACTAAAATTTTGATGATAAAATAAATTAAAAAAAACTTTTAAAGACAAGGTTTTATTTAAGTGCGCTAAAAATAATAAAATAAACTTTTCCTTTACAAATTTTACTATCAACTTATAACGTAAATTGTGTAATGACACAATTTATATGATATAAAACATTGCCGTGTCGTGGGGTCAACGGAATGACGCCGTCAGTCACCCGGAAAAACCGATGTATCAATTGTTGACCTGGTTTTGAGGTTATTTTCGATTTTATAAAATTACTCCGAAACTCGGCTTTTGTTAACAAAAATAACTTTTGTAGGAGTTAATAATGATAAGTGTAGACTATAAAAAACAAAGTTTGATTTTGATGCAGCATGGTACGGGATTCTATACATCCATGAGCATTGTCGCGAAAAATCAAAAAAGAAACTTACATTATAAAACATATGGTGAATGGTGCCATTGGACATATTACAGAAATTATATGGCCATGCTTTCGAAGAGCACAAATGTATGACACTGATATACCATCCGTCCGTATTGACTTCGGTGAAGACGGTGTTCACGCCTAAGTCTACGTAATTTCCAGCAAAATATAGTCACGGAACCGTGGAACGAAGAATGCTGCCAATTGTATTATTTTGGGATTGTACAGTACACAAAATGTAAGGTAGTCCTGTCAACTACGCCGTTATTTACTAAGGCTCGAAGCTGTTTGCTGCTGGTCAAGCATACGTGGCTTTAAGTAGGGTAAAATTATTAGAAGGTCTCCTTATTGAAGAGCTGGATTGTTCAAAATTAACCGGCAAACGACCTTGCAACAATGATGCGTTGAATGAGATGAACAGATTAAGAAATCAAGCAAACGATAACTAAAAAGTAAAAAATAAATTAAAAGCAAAAAAAAACTTTTTAAAACAAGCTTTTATTTAAACGCTCTAAAAAGAAGAAAATAAAATTTTCCTTTTAAATTTTAATATGAACTTGCAACCTCATTATACACAACTCATATGATCATAAAAGCTTGTCGCGCGATTTTCTTGTGTAAATAAACTAGTACTACTTATAATTTAAACTTGGCAGATTTTACATAAATCAATAAGTAGTAAGGGTATTTTTAGGTATCGAAATTAGATTATAGGGTAAAACCAGGATAGATGCCCCACTTTTTGAAAAAGCCTCCTAATTTTGAAACTGTACGTTTTTCATGAAGAATTTCCATGAATGTAATTAGTTTGATCTTTGTACTAGCAATACGACTCGTTTTTGTTGATCTAACATTATTTGATTCTGCATAAATTGAGTTTTTGCAAACCCTTTTTTTTGAGGATAGATGCCTACCTATATGGATAGATGCCTCACTATGAAAATGCTAAGGAGGATAGATGCCTGTGATGTAAGATAGACGCCCTATAGATTAAAATAAGTACAATACATAGTTTTAATATGTATTATTTGTAATCTTTAGGTAATAGTATTAACGGTAGTCTTAAAAATTATTAATTAAACTTAAACATTTGTTTAACAAAAAATAACTTCTAAATTTTAATGTGCATAATCGTAACTAATTGAACATAGTAGGTATGGCAGGCAAGATACCAATTTTTTAAATTTTCAAAAAATCAACCACAATTAAATGTTGTCCTTATTTTAGGTTGAATTGGAAAGTGCTTTCAGTTTGCCACATCTTGAGCAATAATTTTTAAAAAGGGTACATACTTCGTGCAGCCACTTCTGGCATGATATGCACCGAATCCAATCAGATTTTGACTTCGTATTTTGATAGTTACTAGTTTATTTACACAAGAAAATCGCGCGACAAGCTTTTATGATCATAATGAGTTGTGTATAATGAGGTTGCAAGTTCATATTAAAATTTAAAAGGAAAATTTTATTTTCTTCTTTTTAGAGCGTTTAAATAAAAGCTTGTTTTAAAAAGTTTTTTTTTGCTTTTAATTTATTTTAAATTACCGATGAAACATTTCCATGATGGGTCCAAATGATGTACTGAATACGTGGTAGCCGTTATCGCGTCGGTGTCTCTTCTACCCCGTATAAAAATCACGGAAGATATCCCGTAAGTGACAGTATAACTTTTGATGAACTAGATTAAGAATAGTATTTAATTATTTTTATAGAAAATCCACTCAGTTATGATGGTTGTTTGTTACTGTCAGAATGTGCACTGTTTATTATTTTGACTAATCATACATACACACATTGTATACATATTTTGATATATCGCTTAAAGGTGATAGTGACGCATTCGTGATCTTTTATTGTAATTTTGTCCCTAATAACCATATCGTTATACCCAGGTTCTGCTGCGAGTCGTGTGTGAAGGCCGGTCAGCTCGATCCCCAGGAGGCGGCGGCGCTTGAAGCTTCAGCGCTTGATGAAGCTTCAAGAAGTTGATATCAGCTACACTAGGCTAATGTAGTAGCCAGACGCGACTGAACATTGTTAGATATATTTAGAAGAATAAGGAAACTCAAGTGAATAATTTTCAGGGGCAGGCATTTTGAACTAATGTTGCCAGTCTTAGCAAAAAAAAGTACCAATAATCCACTAAAAATGTTTAAAAGAGTAATTAATATTTAAAAACTTAACATATTCATATTTTCCTCTCGACTTCTGTTTTAAAGCTTACGAATACCAATACTCTCTTAATGTAGATAGTCAATATTACTCAGATGCCTACTTGAAATTAACATTTTGACCAAATTAATATTTAAAAAATGACAAAAATTCCATTTCTGATGAAAGTAATTTTGTTAGCCGAAAGAATGTAGTGAACTAGCTTTTGCCCGCGGCTTCGCTCGCGTTAATTTATAATTTGACAATCAATTCGGGTTGTACTCTGGTTGTAATAATATAATTCAATCATGATTCAAAAGACACGTGGCGCCATCTACTATCATAAGAACGTTATTGTTGTTTTCCTCGGGAACAGTGCTTTTTTTCGGGATTAAAAGTAGGTACCCTATGTCCGTTTCTGTACACCTGACAACTTATGTATATGCAAAATTTCAGGATGATCGGTTCAGTGGTTTAGGCGTGAAAAGGTAACAAACAAACTTGCTTTTGCATTTACAATATTAGTAAGTATAAGTGGAAGTATGAATGGATAAGTTTTTTTATGTTATACGTTATTTGGTAAAGTGCATGTTTAGCTAGTTGAGTGACCTTAGGGTTTATTGAAAAGTAATTAGTAACAATTTGTTTAAGTGATTTCTTTTAGGTTCTGACAATGTTAAAACATTTACAATATAAAACTTAATAACCAAATGCTGTGTTTCATTACCGCTTGTCAGAATGAAAGCTGAATATTAAAAGAATCAGCTTTGTTGATTTTTCGGTGTGTTTTTTTAGAGGCGGACCTTAGGTGAAATAAAACACAGTCTGCAGGGTTTACAGGCACCTTACTAACCGAACCTCGGGGTGCCCCTGACGTCGACCGTCTAGGGTTAGCGTTTCCGTCAGCAGGTCGACGGATCCCCGCTGCGCGGGGCTCCTATTTCTGTCTGCAAGGTTTACAGGAACCTAACTAACCGAACCTCGGGGTGCCCCTGACGTCGACCGTCTAGGGTTAGCGTTTCCGTCAGCAGGTCGACGGATCCCCGCTGCGCGGGGCTCCTATTTCTGTCTGCAAGGTTTACAGGAACCTAACTAACCGAACCTCGGGGTGCCCCTGACGTCGACCGTCTAGGGTTAGCGTTTCCGTCAGCAGGTCGACGGATCCCCGCTGCGCGGGGCTCCTATTTCTGTCTGCAAGGTTTACAGGAACCTAACTAACCGAACCTCGGGGTGCCGCTGACGTCGACCGTCTAGGGTTAGCGTTTCCGTCAGCAGGTCGACGGATCCCCGCTGCGCGGGGCTCCTATTTCTGTCTGCAAGGTTTACAGGAACCTAACTAACCGAACCTCGGGGTGCCCCTGACGTCGACCGTCTAGGGTTAGGGTTTCTGTCAGCATCTGTTAAATTTCAATTACGTTATATTAAATCAATTTGTGTTATGTCTTCATTCCAAAATTTTTGCCTTTATATTTTTTGTCATAACAAATCATTTGACTAAACGTTTATTGTCTTAATTTTGTTTGCTGTAATAAATCATTTGATTAAAGTCCAAAAGCCTTAATGACATTATCCTTAGTAATAATCTGCCAAGTAAACATTTGACCAAATGAAAATGTGCGTACTAAAATTATTCCAAATATTACATTGGTATAAAAAAAGGTTGCTAAAATTTGTTTGGGTAATGAAAATTTGGCAAAATCTTTTCGGCAAAACGGCAGGATCCCGTACTCTTTAGGTAGTTTTTTTCGGGATATTGATTTATTAATAGTTCATTATACTCTATTTAATTTGAGGTGGCGAGGCCAGAGAGCACTGCCTGGCGGCCGGACCACATAAATTTTTAATTAAAAAGATATCTCTTGAGGTACTAAAAATATATATATAATATTCCGATGAAAGTAGACTTTAGGTAGGTATTATTTCGAACTATAGCATCTGAGTACTAAACTGTGGTCCGGCCACAGAGGAACACACCAATGCTCTGGTCACGCGAAGAGTCGACCAACCTCTTGGCGATTTCCCGAAATACTAGGTGGGCACTCGGACCCCATGGCCCTAGTGTTTCAACCCCAAACGGCTCAAAAACATAACTACCAATTAAATTATTGTATTTGCGCCATTTGAGGTTTTTTAGCACCTGCACCCTGCACCTGTTTCACCTGCAGCAGCCGCCCCAGCGCAGCCCACTGTGCTAGAAAGATGGGATGACGCAAGGGTGAAGAAGAATAGACAAAGCTCTTTCTATACAAACGGTCTTCTGCCCGAGCACGGGGCCACCCGAAGACTCGAGTTTCTACGAAGACAAAGACAGAAATTATTTCCATAGCAACGGGGAAGTAGCTAGTGAATACAGATATTCTACGAATCTCGATCGTAGTGTCACTCTTAGTGTTGGTGAAAACGGGCATTAGGGATTCAGTTAGGTGAAACTTAGTGTTGGTCAAAACGAGCATTAGGCATTCAGTGAGGTGACATTTAATCATTCATCATCAGTTTCATTCTGTTTCATCTCAAGAACATGGGCTATTTTATTAGAGTTCCGTAACTCCGAATTAAAAGATTAAACTAAATACTTCAACTTAAATAGAAATTTTTCATCGGTTTTTAAAAAAAATACTCAGCTGTTCCATACATATTGACCATGTACACTTGCACTGCGTACACTTTTGTAGGAAACAGCAGATTTTTTTTAATAGCCGATGAAGAATTTCTATGTTATCCGTATTCGCGTCGGTGTCCCTTCCACCTTGTATACGCCACCACCATACAACAACTTTTACTTGTATCGTTTCTGGATATCTGGAAGTCTCTTCAATGAATCAACAGGCGACGACACGATAATAGCCGGTGATTTTAACATCAATAATGTAAATTGGGTCTTAGATCAAACCGCAAGTAATTTCCTATTCACAACTGCTAACAACTTTAAAACTAACTTGGGCTACTCACTGGTAGACTTTATCTTTCTTTAAAAATATCGCGAAATATTAATATCTATTAATTTTTCGCGATATTTTTCCTTTATGTACTTTAAGTCTAACCCATATTTTCAGTTTCCGTTTCCCATTTATTGATGCGTACAGAGTCTATATTTTTACTAACAGCCCCACCTCTCTTGGCGCCAAGACTACTTCAGATTCTGTCTCTGCGATGGATGATCTGGAGTCGAGTATTTCACCATTGTTAACGGTATCATCTAACCAGGTCTCCGTGCCAATAAGGATATCGTAGTTGGATAGTAGCATATTTTGTTCTTAAATCGGCCAAATTGGTTTTCATGCCTCTAAAGTTTTGATAATAAATATTAAATGTTTTACTTTCATCCAAGGTATTTTGTCAGTTTTTTCTTTTATTAAGTTATTCAGAGCTAAGCAAAAGCATCGAGGCTTCTTATCTGTTTCGCTTGCTCGCCGTACGTTTTTCATAAGTATTCTACCATCCCACACATGTTTGTACCCTTTATCGCGCACTGCTTTTCTTGTTGTTGGTGCATGTATTTGTTTATTTAGAGGCGAGAGGTGTTCGGAAACAAATATTGGCTTTGTAGGACCTCCATAGCCGAGATGATTAGAGTTTAGCTTTTCGGACGAATTTGCTTTATTAAAATTCATAACGGAAGTTAAAATCCACAACTTAACATCGGAATCGAATGTGTGGTCCAACTTCCTCACTCGTACAGCAGACAGCACTCTCCTCTCCTTCCTCTTTGATATCACAGGATACAGATTTACTCAGTTGAATGACTCTTTTAATAAGATTTTCTGCAGTATTTTCCGGTATACCGTTAATTTCAACGTTTTGCTGGCGGGAGTTTTACTCAATCAGATTAACTCTCACTGACAAATCTAAGACAGTTTTCTTCAGCGACTCATTTTCTTTGGCAAGAGTTGCGTTACAGATTTTGTACGAGTCTAGATCCGAATCGAACACTCTTATATTATTGACTATATTATTCCATCACATGGAGTTTGTGACCGAGAGTTCGGTTGAGCAGTATTACAACCTCATAGACTTGAACTGTGAGTGGCAAATTAAAAAAAAAAGAGTTTGTTAAAACATTTATTTAGGTACGTTTTATAAAAAACTGTTAATTTCAATAAAATAACATTAAATACTGGTATTCAGCTATATCTGGTTAGTCTGGTAGCCGACCCAACATACTTGGGACAAGGCAAGGCAGATGATGAACATTAAATATCTACATTGATTAATTCTTACAAATAATAACGTGCCTAATAAAGGCATGTTTAAGTCTAATAGAAAATAGTTAACATAATATAGGAATAATTATGAATATTTTTTAACAATGATTAGTATCAATCGAAGTCGAAGAAATCGTGTTACGGCGGACCCCAAGTAGAATGGGACAAGGGCAGGAAGATGATGATGATTAGTATCAGTCGCGTCTATTATACTATCTAAGATCTTGATAAGGGCTGGTTTGCTTCCGAGGCTTTTGAAGCGCTTCCTCCGAGGGTACAGGCTGACCGGCATCCAGACACGACTTTCAACAGAACCTGGGGATAACACAATGTGGTGAGTTGTGGCCTGAGATAACAACACAACGAGAACATGTAACTACACTCTCCATTTGTATGTATACGATGCGCCAAATAAATAAACAATATGCACTTTCCGGCAGTAATGAACAACTAGCTAAAACTGAGTGGATAATAGTTGATAAGATCAGTTAAACACTACATTACATTATTATTATTAATCTTATTTTGTAAATGATATCGATTGAGCTAATTTACCTCGCTCAACGATTATGTACTTACTTCGAGTAATAATTGTGCCTACAGGAGTTGGTGTTCACGATCAGGTCGCAATTACCGAAGAAGGGTTTATCTGCCCACTCAGCAGGTACCACGAGCTCTGCAAATATAACATTTCCGATGAAACATCCATCCTAAGTCTACAAAATAACAAAATGCCTGTGCAAACAGATTCGTGCTTTCTTTGATGGTAATACTTGTAAAGACGAAGAGTCAAGTGATCATCAAGCTAGTTTCACTCCAACCACCAACACCTTGGGCTTATCCAACTGTGACTCGTGTGCTGGTACGTAACCAGAACATTTTAGCTTCATCAACCATGCATTGTGCAAGTAATGTATTTCAGCTCAGCAGATTATTATACGTTTAATTTAAACTGCTTTAAGAGGTACCTATAACTTACATTGCACGTTGATCTGAGCAGTGTCAGATTGCGAATCGTACTGGTTGCTGGCGTGGCACGCGTACACTCCGCTGTCGGCAACCGACATCCGCGCCACCTTCAGGTGTGACACAATATTGCTACCTGGCGGAGTCAACAAATGAAAACATCAGAAATAAAGCTCAGATCGCATCTATGCGTCAAAAAGAGTTTGATTTTTTTTGGCCTGCCGGAAAATGCCGGATGTTATCCGAAATTTTATTTTATTTTCCAAATAGCGGGCACACATTAATCATTAGATAGTACCTTTCAGTACAAACAAGGTTTGTATGATACAAAGAAATTTTTCATCAGTTATTAAAAAAAAGCAGCTGTTCCATACCTTTTTACCGTGTAAGTATTGCACTTTTGTAGGAAACAGCTGTATTAAGTTCTAGGAGGTTAATTTGGTTCTGTATTAGTTTGAGGAAGTATGTTGAAAGATGATGAGTGGACTGACTGGTAGAACTTACCAATGATAGTGATCCTGCCGTCCGCCTGTATGGTGGCTCCGTCTTTGGTCCAGTGCACGTCAGGCTCGGGGAAGCCGTCTACGTCGCATGTCAGGCGCAGGTCGCCGCCGCTGTTCAACGTCGAGAATGGCGTCGACACATGAGCGCTCACTGGTACTGTACGTGGAAAATATGAGGAAGAGGAATCAACAACAGTATTAGTAGGTATAGGTACGTATAGTTTATATCGATCTCCTTTTTCCCAATTTTTTCTTATCTTTATGTATTTCAGTTTTGTATCATACATGTATAAAGCCAAAATTCCCAAGCAAGCAAGTTTTTCATAAAATGCGCGACGGCACGAGCTTCGAGCTCGTGGATTGAACTATTGTACATATGCAAACGAAATGAAATATAAACATATAATAATATCTCTCAAATAGTGGTTCAATTCATAGTGACCTCAGAATTTTTAAATATGTACTTATGGAATTTTTTATAGATATATCTATTAAAAAACCCATTCAAAACCATAAACTACTAAAAACACACAGAATTGTAAAGGGGTTGGAAGATTTTATATGAAGCGAGCCAGGCCTAACTTCCGCCATTTAATTTTATTTTAAAACCGTTAGGCCGTTATGGCCACGCATAAAACCTGTATTTCTCAATAGCTGATGTCAATACCAACAAGGTTGGTATGCGACAAAGTCTTCAAAACCATCACATTTCCGCGATAAAAGCTATCAAAGTTAGAATCTTTTCACAGATGGCAGTACAACTTTGATTTTATTAGCCGCTTGTCAACCTGTATACTACACAGGTCCTCCAAAACGCGCTTTACAAGCAAGCATATCTGACAATAACTATAGTGTACACTGTACTTGGAAAAGTGGAATGTAATTTGTCTTGCCATTCAGACCAGGAAAACATAACACTGGGAAGTCCTTGGTACCATTTTTGTGCAAAACCTACAAGCTTTGGCAGTGCGTAATGACTTGTTTGCCTGTCCGACCAGTTATAAATTTGTGCACACTCATTTACTTTATCCATATTTCTATCGTTTGATTTCGTTTCGATGGATCAAATGCGGGTATAACATTAAAAGTTCCATCAGTTTCCATGGTCTGAACAACTTCTTTTAACATTTGTGCCAATAAAATTTTACCACTGACCTGTTCGGCAACATTAGTGTTACCCTGAAAAAGCCTCGTGTTGATGCGGACGCTCCTAGTTTCGCTATTCCTGTGGCCGACGTCAACGTGGCTGCGCCTCGTGCCGCTGCGGCTGCGCCTCGCATCGCTCCGGCTGCGCTTCGCACCGCTCCGGCTGCGCTCCGCACCGCTCCGGCTGCGCTCCGCACCGCTCCGGCTGCGATTCGCACCGCTCCGGCTGCGATTCGCACCGCTCCGGCTGCGCTTCGCACCGCTCCGGCTGCGCTTCGCACCGCTCCGGCTGCGCTTCGCACCGCTCCGGCTGCGCTTCGCACCGCTCCGGCTGCGCTTCGCACCGCTCCGGCTGCGCTTCGCACCGCTCCGGCTGCGCTTCGCACCGCTCCGGCTGCGCTTCGCACCGCTCCGGCTGCGCTCCGCACCGCTCCGGCTGCGCTTCGCACCGCCCCGGCTGCGCCTCGCACCGCTCCGGCTGCGCCTCGCACCGCTCCGGTTGCCACGTCGGGCATGACAACGGATGCCACAGACACTGCTGACATTACGCTGCTTGATGCTGCGACTGCGAGAGTTTAGCTGGAACAGTAATTTTGTAAACGAGTAAACCGTTATCTGGACTACTGATTTTCAATTGTGAAATAAAATAACAAAGTATGTGTGTTTCATTGGTTAAAACAAAACCTTACGAGTATTAATTATAAAGGTGAACCATCAGTATAAAATTACCAATTTTAAGTAAGCTCACTAACTATTAAAGCACCAACTTGTTTAAAAACATTTTCATTTAAAATATCAATCCATTTCATTAGGTACAAAAACAATAATAGCGAAAGTTAAGTTTAAATTTATCTAAATTACTAATGATTAAATTCATGAAAAGACAAAAAGGAACTGTACCTTATTACTGCACTTTTACCAGGGCGTTCGGGTACACTGAGATACCAAAGTATTTGTTCTTGACGTGATCTATGGCTGCATTCGGTCTCGAGTTGCGTCTTTTATTCCTGGGCTGGCTGAGTGATCGGCTCCTGGACCGACAACTGCGCCTATCGTGGACGTGGACCCGCAGCGCGTGCCTCTCCACGACCACGGAACGTTGGCGGCACTCGCATCTGGTGACCGGGACCGGCTGGTGCACCGTTGTGAGCGGCAACAGCACCGAGTTCCGTCCCTCTGTCTTCGATGAAGTGTTCTGGCATCCCCGCACGACTCCGGGAGCGTGACGAACGCCTGAAGCCATGGCGCCTTTCCCGACTGCATGAGCACCTTTCTGATCTTCGTTGTGGTGTCCTCACATCACGGTTGAGTGAACGTAACACCCGGCTCCGCGATTTCCGCGCACTCGTGCCACGATACATCGTGAGATTGCCCAAGAGGCGACAACTGATGCACGTTATCCATGATTTACTGAAATAAGAAATCAACGGACAAAAAATGTTGCAAAATGCCTACACTAAAACTACACCTATGTTTTGGAGAACCAACTAAACAAGCTAAATCAAAGACAGGATCAAATAACCGTTTATTTGGATTACTTCAAACCGTTTTGTAGGTTAATCAAAGATTTCATGCAATAGAATAAAATAAGAAAGAGAAAAAAAATGTTCAAAAACAATTTACAGTAGTTAGGGCATAAGTTATCTATCCCACTTCTGAAATGTAAGACTAGCCAGAGCAAAAGAGAAATAAAAACCTTGCATTAGAACAGATAAGCATGATTTATTTACTGGGTATCAGACCATCAAAAATAAGCACAAAATAATGAACTACAACATTACATTTATAATTATATTATTACAATTCACTGTACTTACACACGTATTACAGAGCTCATTACACTTCCACAGTTCAACCACTACTCCCTTGCTAAAATGGCGCTGCCTCGAACTTCTAAAATCCCCCTCTACCATACAAATAGTCAAGCGACATCGCAATATCCGTTAGCGCCATTTTAGCATTTTAAACAAGTCAAATAACTTACTAATTTTACCTAATACATTTGTGTAATTTAAAAAAATACTGTAAATATCTTAAAAATACATAAACTTATAGTATTTAGAGTTTAAATAGCTAACACGAGTCACTTTTGCGGTCTCTAAACCAAATTAAGATTCCTAACGTTATCGCATGACGAACAATCGACCAAAGATCTCTGTTTATACAGCGTGTAACGGAAGGGGGGTATCAACCCTGATGGAGGTGAATGTGCTCATGAAACTCAACAACTTTCCCCAAAGAACATAGGTCGAAATATGAAAAAAAAATTTGGCCCTCCCATAGTAAATCAATCAGCTGGTAGTCAAGTTTTGTAAGGGAGGGCAAAATTTTATTTTCATATTTCGACCTATGTTCTTTGGGGAAAGTTGTTGAGTTTCATGAGCACATTCACCTCCTTCAGGGTTGATACCCCCCTTCTTACACGCTGTATATTATATGTAGTTTTCAAGTTTCAATACTTACCGGCGACCAGTCTGGGCGCTTCAGTTGTTCTCAAGGTGCTGGTGGTGGTCGTATCTACAGTGGTGGGTGGCTCCGTCCCGGGTCTGGGCGTCATGTCTCGCGGTACCAGCAATTCGTTTCCAAAGAAGAGCCCTTCAGGCATATACGCTCGCACGGCGACCTTCCACGACGCCGGCTGGCCTACTCCGTTGTATGCTCCACACTTATACTGCCCAAGGCTGTCCACACTCAGGCGTTTGATAGTGAGGAGGTTTCCTCTCGTTTCGTACTCCATGTCACTGTATATTACCATGGCTTCTTCGTCGAGGCCTCTGTACCAGAACACGTAAGGTGGCGGGTACCCGTACGCGAAGCAGCGCACTTCGAGCGGACTGCCCAGCTCGCCGGTCACCACGGCGTTTTCATCTCCAGCAATTCCGGCAGGCAGCCTCACAGGACCTACCAGCCCCCAATTGTTAGTAGACCAATGTTTAAGTTGGTTAATGCATAGTCATACCATAATTGTTTGTTTATTAAAGAGAACAACGCAGACTTTAAAGTGTTGGAAAATCTGACGCTTCGTTTACACCCATTAAATGACTGCATATGATTATCGTAAACGTCCGAAAACGGGTATCCGCTTAGTATTTTTTATTCAAATTAAAGCTAAAAGCCTATGAAACTTTAGATACCGTACCATAAATGTAATAAAATTATAATTACCCTTATCAGCTCTCGATATCAGAGTAGGTTCGCAACAATTTTAGCTAACGGATATACTTTACTACACAACAATCAAATTTTAGCTAACGAGAATCACGCGAATATGTTTATACCTACGCAGTTAGGAAAAGTATCTAAATCCTACTTTCTACTATATATCTAATATATATATCATATTATAAATACGAAAGTTTGTGAGGATGGATGGATGGATGTTTGTTACTCTCTCACGCAAAAACTACTGAACGCATTTAGATGACACATAGCTAGTAGATAGCACACAGATAGTTTATAATCTGGATTAATATTATATTACACATATTGGTAATATGATCCCGTGGGACAATTATAAAACTCAAATAACAAACCCATTTCCTCTTTAGGGGTTCTTCACCGCCGAAAAAGAGTGTTACTTAGTTTGATGTACAGAATGATTGGTTAACGGCTTCATGAAGGGTTCGTTTACACCGTGTATGAGCACCATGTGTCTTTTAAAATATTTAATTCTTAACTCATTGCTATGTGCATTTAAATACTTTGTAGGTACATATTACAGTATACCATGTTTTTATCCCGGTTACATCGTCATCACATATAATTTTTATAATTCACGTAAATATACAAAATATTGTAAAACATTTGAAAGAGTAACGATGGAGTTTCATGCCCAGTCTTCCTCATACGAAACTACCTTTGCTAACAGCCAAAACATTCAATTTTATTTCTGTATTGGACGTTCAAAATTACCTTAGTGAAACCATTTATTTGAATTAGGCCACTAATTCAAATAAATGGTTGACTTTGCCTTTTGACTTTAACAATCACGATATTCATATGCGTGTGTCGTTACTGAGATATCAGACAGTCTCTAAGTCGAATTGAACGCAAGCTATAATTGTTTATTATCTTTGTTTATTATCTATATCAACGACTTGCCAAAGGCAACGACTCAACCTATGACATTATTTGCTGATGACAGTACAGTTTCGATTGCATGTAAGGACATTAATAATTATAAATCTGACATAAATAATTCACTGACATCTATAATTTCCTGGCTGGATAATAATAATTTAAAAATAAATTTATCAAAAACAAATATAATGCACTTTGGACAAAGATTGCATAATCCGTTAAATATAAATTTGGTTCATGATAATTACACTATAAATGAAGTATCTAATGCCCGTTTTCTCGGCTTAATTATAGACAGTAAACTAAACTGGAAAGAACACATCGACGCACTATGTAAAAAAATCAGTAGTCAAGCATATGCTTTGTACCAACTTGCTCCATCTATCAACATTGATGTGTTACTCTCGGCTTATTATGGACTTGTTGAATCGGTCCTCAGATATGGCATTATCTTTTGGGGCAACTCATCAAATTCAGATATGGCATCTAGAATGCAAAAGCGATGCATACGTGCTATGTTTGGTCTCCAAAGTACTGAGAGCTGTAAGCCACTTTTTACAAAGCATAAAATCCTCACACTGCCGTCACTTTATATTTTAGAAATCGCCATATTTGTTAGAAATAACCCCCATTTGTTTCCTCGAATATCGGATATTGTAATACGTAATCGCCGGGATAATAGTAAACTTCGTGTTCAGCCATCTAAGACAGCCCTACTATATAAAAGCGTTGTATGCCGAGCGCCGATAATTTATAATAATATCCCTAAATGTGTCAAAAAACTAAACACCGACCAATTTAAGAAAACATTGAAAAAAGTCCTGACAGAAAAAGCCTATTATGATGTTAATGAATTTTTAAATGACAAATCTCTCTAAATATACTCACTGAATGAATCGCATGACTATTTACCTAATGTTTTAATTTAATATTAATGTTAATTGTTGACTTATTTAAATTATTATTCTTTGTATTTTAATTTATTTTTTTGAAATCTATTGGTCTTTCGACCTAATTTGTACACCAGCCATGGTCAAACATGTTGAGCCAAAGAACACCTTGTAACACCTTTAATAAACATCATACCATGTATATTATCTACACATGTTTTTGCAAATAAATGAATTGAATTGAATTGAATTGAATTGTGTTTAGATATCAAGTCCTCAGCTACTATCACATCGCACCAGTCTCCAAGCTACCATCGTGCTTCACCCCTACTCACCGTTGACGACCAGGTGTATCTCCTGCGTGGCCACTCCGAGGCCATTGTCAGCCACGCAGATGTAGACGCCGGTGTCGTTGCGGTACAGAGAGACGATCTCCAGCGCGCCGTCAGAAAGCAGCCTGTAGCGGCCCTCGTTACCGTCGATCTGTTGGCAGGTGAGGCTTTTAGAAGAATTATGAGAAAATTAAAACTGGCCTGCTTTATTAAACTGTAGCATACTTATCGACCGAACAGCACTGCAACTCAATTATTGCTCAGTAATGATGAGCCACTGCGATATCTCATTATGATGGTGGAAAGGAACTTAAATCTCGAGAAACTTTTTGAACAAAATGAACCTGACGATCTAAGATAACGAGAAGCTTTATAAGTTTATAGTATATTTTGATACGAGTCCGGAAACTTTGTTATTGCAAACAAGGCGGAATTCACACCCGAGGCGAGGGTGTTATAGAGCCGTGACCTGCAGTATCAAATCCCCACGTGCATTAAACAACATTTTTCATTACACTTTCGAGGAAATAAAATAAAACAACGAAAAGTATTTTTGTCGTGAATTATTAGGGAAACTATGATTTAATTGCCATAGAAATATTTTAAAATTATTAAAGCGCAATTATTAAAGGCGCATATTATCTCGTTACCGAGATTTAAAAAAAAACAATCGCCGGATATAGGATGGGACAATAGGAATTCAAACAATTTGGACTTAGTATAAGTATGCTATTGATTGAATCATTGAATTTCAAAAACAAACATGCGTTTATCTGTGGATTTTTTTTATTTCCGCACTAGTGATAAATGAAAAAAACACTAGTATGAAATACATTGCATGTTGAACCTAATCGCAATGCGATAAGGGCCAGTTTTCGAGGAAGTGTATTGAAAAAAAATACCTAAGTTTAAGCCATTAGTATTGTGTCTTCTGAAAGCAGAAATAGACTTAATAATTACGTACGATAAGTACCCCTAACTTCCACGTGATCTTGGGCGATGGGTTGTCATGCAACCACGGCTCATCTGAGTTGCAGCGCAGTGTAACTGTACCACCTTCAAATGCTGCCACCTCTGACTTATCTAGAAATAAAATAAAGAGAATATAATGTCGGACTACCAAGGCAGAGGCGTACCCAATATTATAGAAGTTACACTTCGCCAGTTATGTTTAAGTCCTATGTAGTAGAGGGCGAGCCTATTGCCACCAATCGGGCACAAATCCAGAATCCGTGGCTGCTACTAAGAAAATTCCTGATGGAAAAATCCAATAACACTTTGGGTACTTTCAGGAAAAAACAATCAGAAATAAATCTTACCGGTGAACCACAGTTCGGGAGCTTCAGTTGTGGTCTTAGTGGTGGTGGACGTCTCCGCAGAGGGGGCCGGCTGTGTCCCGAGGCTGGGCGCACCCGTGCCGCGCGGCACCAACCAATCCCTGTCAGGCGGGCTCGTCTCGTCAGGCATGTTGGTTCTCACGACGAACATCCGCGGCGGTTTCATGTCTTTTGAATTATATGCTTGACAGGTGTATGGTCCAAGAGTGTCAATAGCCAGGCTTCTGATGACGAGGGCGTTTCGTCTCATGCCGTACACCGCGTCGTTTTTCAGCAGCTTACCTTTCCCGTGGCCGCGGTACCAGAACACGAAGAGTGTTGGGTCCTCCGAGTCTAAGCAGGGTATATGGAGCGGGTTACCCAGCTCTCCGGTCACCACGGTAGCGTTCACATCATCAATGATTCTGGCTGGTTTTCTCGCAACGTCTGCCAACACCCAATTGTATGATCAATGTTTTTTGAATGAGCACTCATTTCAGAAAAATCCGTTTTACTGATAAAAGCTTCATTCTTACATGACTAGGTACTAATTGTAACAAAATCTTGTAGTTAAACCATGTCTTGTGTGCTTCTTTATTTAGGTACTGGTCTGGTATTACCATCGACTATTAGAATAGGTAGGTAAGTACAGAGGCGTATTTAAAGATTTGGCGCCCCGGGCCAGTTAGCTTTGCCGCCCTATTCATTTAAGAAAAAAATCCTGTTAATGGTGAATTAAAAAGTGGAAAAAAAAATCTTAAAAATGAACCATTTATTCACTATAATAGGTACCTACTTAAAACTCGTATTTACATTTTTTTTTTGTTTAAAGCAAATTATTCTGCGGTGTTCCCGTTTAAATTTGGTGAAGATCTGATGTTGGTCTTCAGAGATAAGCATGTGTAAGATGTCTGTATAAAGGCTATTTGAATTGAATTGAATATTTCGTTAATTTGATGCACTAACTTGAAACGAAACAAGTGAGTGAGGTCACGTCACGACCCATCATTTCGTCGGCCGCCGCCGGTACCCCGACCCTTGAGAGTGTCAGGAGGGGTCAGGGGTGCGTTGCAGCACGGTTCGGGGAGTTGAGTGTCGTCATCGGAAGCCATTCCCTCCCCGTGCTTGTGGTCAGGGACTTCAATGCCAAGAACTTGGCTTGGGGTTCTCGTTACACAGACGTGCGGTGAAGGATGGTGGAGGACTGGGCTCTGGAGTCAGGCCTGGTCGTCATAAATCGGGGTTCTGTCCCCACGTGTGTACGGATGCGGGGCGAGTCGGTGGTGGACCTCTCGTTCGCTAGCCCCGATCTGACACCGCGTGTCGCTGACTGGCGCGTCATGGAGGGGGTGGAGACATATTCCGACCACCGGTACATCCGGTTTGATGTCTCTGCCCAGACGTCAAGCGCGCCGGTCCTACAGGCCCCGAGTAGTCCACGATGGGCGCTGAAGCAGCTGGACCGGGAGCTCCTCCTGTAAGCCTCAATCGTGCAGGCCTGGGTGACATCACCGGTCAGGCCTGCCGACGTCAATAACGAGGCGGGTTGGTTCCAGGAGGCCATGTACAAGATATGTGACGTGGCAATGCCCCGAGTTCGGCCAGGAAGCGCCCGGCAGCAGGTGTACTGATGGTCGCGAGAGCTGACATCTCTGTGTGAGGCGTGCGAGGAGATGCTGGAGACCCTCGACGGAGATCCGTGGGGGCGCCCTTACAAGATGGTGCGGGACAAACTCCGCAACTGGGCCCCCCCGCCGACGCAGAGTCTCCAGCCTCAGCTTGTGGCGGACGTGGTGAGCGCTCTGTTCCCTTCGCGAGGGGAACATCCTCCCCTGCCTATGACTCCGCCGCTTGCGGTGCCGGAAGCGGACCACTCAGACGACGATGACGACACTCCGGAGGTGACCGGGGTAGACCTGAGAGTGGCGGTAGGCCGGCTTAAGGCCAAAAATACCGCCCGGGAACCCGATAGCTTACCTGGCAAAGCCTGGGTCCTGGCCTTGGAGGCTCTCCGGCCCCGACTGGAGGGGCTAAGCGCATGCTTGGAGAGAGGCCAGTTCCCGCTTCGTTGGAAGACAGGGAAGCTGGTCCTCATCCAGAAGCCGGGGCGCCTTGCGGACTCTCCGTCCGCATACCACCGGCACATTGTGTTGCTCGACACGAGGTGGGCAAGCTCTTTGAAAGAGTCATTGCAAACCACCTCGCCGCGCACTGTGCAGGGATGGGGCCGGATCTTGCGGACAACCAGTTTGGTTTCCGCGAGCGAAGGGGCGCTCGACGTTGGACGCCATCATGCGCGTGAGAGCCCTCACGACGGGGGATGCGGTGTCCCGGGGTGGGGTCGTCTTGGCGGTGTCTCTCGACATCGCCAACGCCTTCAACTCCATGCCCAGGAGCTGCAATTTGCTACGCTGACGACACGCTGGTGCTAGCGCAGGGAAGTTCGCACGAGGTGGCGGCCGAATTAATGACACGCGGGGTTGCGATAGTCGTGGAGAGGATCCGGCAATTGGGTCTCGAGGTTGCATTGCACAAGTCCTAGGCCATGTGCTTTCAAGGGCCTCGGAATGCGCCACCGTCGGGATCCATACTGACAGTTCCCATCGGCGTCGAGTCGACGTTCAAGTACCTAGGACTCGTCCTCGACAGCCGGTGGAACTTCGTGGAGCACTTCCGACGTTTGACTTCCAACCTTTACGGGGCCCCGGTGAGGGCGCGTTGCTTGAGGCGGCGAGCCGCCCACTACCTGAAAGCGCCCCAAAAGGTGGTAGCCGTAAGGCTGGTCCGTGGGTACCGCACGATCTCCGGCGAGGCGGCGAGCCTCATTGCCAGATTATCGCCCTGGGATCTGGATAGTCCTCGCGCGCCTACACGAGTGGCGTGCGGAGGCACTACGCCGGGGGGAAACTCCGCTGCCGCGGCAAATTGTCGCGCAGCGGACAGACCTCCGGCGCGATCTCATGGCGACATGGACAGAGCGACTGTCGCAACCCCGTGCAGGGCACGCCAGGATAGTGGCGATAAGTCCCCTCTTTGAGGAGTGGCTAGAGAGGCGCCACGGCGCCCTCACCTTCCGCCTGACGCAGGTCCTCACCGGACACGGTTCTTTTGGGAGGTACCTGCACCGAAACGTCGTTCTCAAAGAGATATCAGCAAACAGGAGGGGCCCGCAAGGGCCGATGCCTGCCCGGGCTGTGGCACTGTTCGAAAGAGATACAAAAGAAGGAACATGGATGGTTTTTAGTCAGTAAAAACTCTCAGTCTTGACACTCCCTTCCGCTCCGCCCAGAGCGGGAGGAGACATTTGAAAAGATCACGTCACGACTTTCGTCACCCGCGCCGCGCTGTGTGCTCCGGGCTTTGAAAGTATTGGTACCTACCACTACACCTTGTTTTGGTTTTTTTATTTTATTTAATAATTCTTGAACGCAAATGTTATTTAGGTACTTGTTGGTAGGTATTGACGGTATTGTAAATAATTGGTTGGGTTTTGGGTTCAAAGCGTTCGTTTATTTTTAATTAAATGTGAAATAAAATATAAAATAAAATATTGATTGTAGTTAAGCTTGACAATAAAAGGCGCCCAGAGAAATCGGCGAGGGGCGGCTTCGCCGCCCCTCGCATCCTGCCGCCCCGGGCCATGGCCCCCTTGGCCCTAGGGTAAATACGCCCCTGGGTAAGTATCTATAACTGGAATTTAAAATCTGTTTAAAATGATCATTTCTTGTTGCATGGAAAACATTCCTCAGACCATCGCCAAACCTCAGAAACACTCAAAACATAATTATGTGATATCTGTCACACAGTAGATGTATTAAGGGAGACGTTCACCTTCGTAGGCGCGTGCGCATGCTAGCAGCGCGGTGAGCGTGAGGAGACAGACGCGCGACATGTCGACCGCGCGTAATGAGCCACTGATGCAGAGTAACACGAAGCAGCACCAAAAGCGCGAGTGTACGACCGTCGCGAGTGATGGACAGAGTTATTATACATTTATGATGCTCTGTGGACAGAGTCCTACTGCCCCAATTGTCCTCCTATGTTGTCAGTTCGAATTTGGAAGTGCTTTGCTTATCACACGAATATAGGAGGTTTGAGATAAGCTATTAGTGTAAACAGGGAAATTACACAATTATGTGTAGGTATTAAAAATATTTAGGTATAGAATAATTAAAACTAAATTAAATATTTAAGTATATTCTTGTATTGTATGTTTTATTTAGATTCGTTATTTGCTTTGTTTTTATGTATTCAATTTTCTCTTCATCGTTTAACACACTATGTCTACATCTCTTTTTTTTTTCTACTCTCCTTTCGCAGGTATGCTGGAAGAGATTTCTTTAGAAATAAGCATCACCTTTGTACCTATTTTTTCTGTTCCTTTCTTGTTTTCTGTATTTAGTGTGTACATAAACTGTTAAATAAATAAATAAATAAATAAAACTAAATTAAAAAAAAACACTAATTAAAAAATAAACTAACTTACTAAATAACCAACAGGACCTAGGCGCCTAAGTACTCAGCAGCATTGCCACGTTAAATGGAAATGCTAATTCTTTGGCCAAAGAAAGATCCAGCCCTCTGGTCACGCGAAGTGTCAACCAGTCGGCGAGAAGTTACCTTAAAAAGGAGACGCGCACTTGGGCCCCATGACCCAAGTGTTTCGACCAAAATCGGCTCAAAACAGTAACTAGCAATTAGGTTACAGTATTTACGCAGTTTGAGTTTCTCAGCAGCCGCTTTAGCAGTGCCAGCACAGCCCGCCGTGCTTGCAGCTTAAGATGGCATAAGGGTGTCGACGGAGGTTGCGTCCCACACCTAAGGCCTACCCACCTTAATGTGTTAAATGTGATTGTGTGAAGGATACCTTAATGAAGCTGTTATATAAAAAAATAAAATATACTTTATTTCAGACCTTGATCCATATGATGTTAGTAATACACACTACTTATAAGCTATGTTAGTAACAAACGAAATAAAAGATTTTAATTCATAAATCTGCACTCACCTGACGCACCGAGTATAATACGTACCCAATACGCCTTAATGGCGCAGCACGGCTTTTCGCAAATAAAGAGAGAGAGAGAAAAGTGAACGAGTGTTATGAGAATCTAATCAAGATTCTTTTTGAACTCGTCACGGATGTCTTTCATTTCATTTCTCAGGTTTTAATGTCAAAATAAAAATTCAAGATAGCGGCAGAGGTTAGACATGATTTTTCCACTATTTAGAATGTACATGTAAGTCATAATAAGGCTATTCAAGTTCCTAAGTAACTGGTTTCTTGGAAGATATGTTACCGTAGAACCGCTGAGTATGAGGTCCCGGGTTCCCCGTCGGGCAATGTTGTTCGGGTTTTCCATCAGGATTTTTTTAGTAGTATCTAGTAGTACCGAGTGTGGGTTTGTATCCGGTTGATGGCAATAGGCTGGCTCTCTATTACACATACATATACATAAACTCACGCCTTTTTCACTTGGAGGTAGGCAGAAACCACAGAACGCCACCTGCTACGATCCTTTTTTTTTCGGTTATGAAATCTTAAAATGACCCCTCCCGCTCTGGGCGGAGCGGAAGGGAGTGTCAGACTTGTACTGACTAAAACCCATCCATGTTTCTTTTTAGCCCTTTGTTTTCCAGTGCCGCGGCATCTCTTTCGAACAGTCCCGCAGCCCCGCCAGGCATCGGCCCTTGCGGACACCTTCCGATTTGCTGAAATCTTTTTGAGGCGTGCGTGGAACACGAACGCGCTGTCGACACGGCCTATCATCATAAGACGGACGGACGGCGAGCTAGCCCATTACTCACCGTCCACAGGCCCGCGACCAGCTACGATATTGGCCATACTTACAACCTTTGCATACCGTAATCACCTCGTTTTACGGCACAATTCTTACGTCCTTCCAGATTGTAGATTGTTGTTTCAAGTGCCGTATTAGTATTTCTGCACATTGAACTTCAACACAGCAATTTACTGTGCTATGTTCACACGCAATCATACTAACCTTCTGATGAATGTAAAAAAAAAAAAAAAACATATATACGGTCGAATTGAGAAACCTCCTCCTTTTTTGAAGTCGGTTTAAAAAGTACCCTTAACGAAGCCAAAAGGTACTTGTTCTCTCCGTACCTGGGAACCTTCTAGTTAACCGCCATTATCGCATATATGTACGTGTGATAAACAAGCGCGTGCCCTGTACCTACGCCAAACGACATAAATATAATGAGAAAATGGTGGGTGAAACTATGGCTTGGCGTGGAGGGGACACGCGTGCTTTTATGCTCTGGCATTCAAAAGGTTAAATACCTCCACGACCTTCGTACTATTCAATCAGCACAGTGTTGAGTGCGTTATATTGAGTCCTACCGTAAAAACTTAAAAAGTAATTGTACAAAAAAAAAAAGTAGTTTCCCAGCAATAATTTTTGCGTAGTTCCTTTGATCTACAGAATGATTGGTTGCAGACTTCGACAAGGGTCCGTTTACACCCTGTATACTAATAAAATTCAATTGCCACATGGTATGTCGGAGCATCACTTGAGGAACGTTCGACCAATTTAGCTGTTTTTTTTTGTGTTCGTAATTGTCATGACAAGGTTAAAGAAAATGTTGACATTTCATTAGAATATGGCACCCGTACGAAGCTGGGCCGGGTCGCTAGTAGATTATAATTTTAAGAATGTGACAAAGTAAAAAGATGGACAATAAAAAACGTATTAGTAAAATGTTGTGTTTAATTACCGCTTGTCAGAATTAAAATACAAAGCTGAATATTATAGACAGTGTGATGGCGAGGCTCGTTGGATCCCAGCAATAGAACAATCAAAGCTTAGAAGTAGAACATTACTAAATGAAATACATTTACTGTTATAACATTCGGGAAGTCGTGACGCCAACAAAAATAAAAAGAAACATTGCGATAACATAAATTTTTATTTACATTCCGAAATTCACAATCAAATATAACAATAAACGTCCTACGTCCAACTTACCTGTCAATGAAAGTACAGTGAGAAACACAGAAGTCTACAGGTGATTTATCTATATACACACATACATTCACGCGTTTTTCGCCGCGCGCCGCGACCGGCCGGCGAGCGCTGCACTAGCTATACGTTCTGTACGACAGCTCGTGTGCGGTACGCGACACCACGACTCGACTGAGGTGGCTAGGCCTGTACACAATTTACTACCTGAGTTATACAATTTATTTCTTCGTATAGTTCAGCCGCCTCCGACTACTCTTATAGAGCAATACAGCGATACATATTATAATATATTCTTAGAATACAAAAATTAAAACAATAAGTTATATACATCAAATTAAAAATTCATGTACATGTGTGTCGGCGCATAGACGCGCCCCGCCGGCTCACTCCCGCGCACGACGACTCCGCGTCAGTTGAATGTCGCCGCCCGTGCGACTACTCCTCTTAAATATCTTACCGGGCGCCGAGCGGGCCCATTTTAGTATCACAATGCGTGTTAAACTAAATAGAGGTCCCACTAAATCCTAAACGCCTACTAAAAAACTATATAAAACCGAAATCTTCTACTACAAAATAAAAAGAAAATTCATTACGAACAATAATAAACTCGGTAGAAACGTGCAACGAGCGTAGGGCGTGTGCGTCGCGGTGGGAGGGCGACGGTTGTACTTATGCGCTGGCGGCGGGGCATATTCGGGCGTATTCGGGCGTGTTCGGGCGCGTTCGGGCGGCTCAGTCGAGGACCTGCGAGACGATCTTCTCCATGTCGTGGTCGATCTCGTCGTTGGTGGGCGGCGGCGGCGCGGGCCCGGGCCCGTCGGGCGCGGCGGGCGCGGCCGGCAGCGTGAAGGGCTCGTCCAGCTCCTCCAGCCCCGCCGGCACGGGCAGCTTGCCCAGCTCCTCCTGCAGCTTCACGTAGTGCCGCTGGAACGAGCCACACGACATTGCATTAACACATAACCTCTCTCACCTATTAGTACACCACATTGCCTTAGTACACACATGTTCGGTTTGGCATCAAACCACACAGTCCCAAACATGTTTTTGTGATGGTAATTGCCGAATAGAGTTGACAAGCCCAATAAGTGCAGTAATTGATAAAGGCCTTTGTTCTTCAATAATAGAGCCGCACCCTTTGCTATCCGAACAAGTGTTTAAAATTCTTAGTAGTGATGAGTAGAGACCAGATTATATGCAACTTAAAATAGTCGAAATCTGCATCATAAATGCTCGAAAATTCCAAAAATGAAGTCATAGATATTGAGTCAGTCAAAGACAGAGTTTAATGCACGTTTGCATATGAAATATGCAATTTTATATGCAAACGTGCATTTGCATATACTCCGGTCTCTGGCGATGAGTAAGTAGTTACCT
Source organism: Eurois occulta (assembly GCA_950022335.1). NCBI lineage: Eukaryota > Metazoa > Arthropoda > Insecta > Lepidoptera > Noctuidae > Eurois > Eurois occulta. Next base: position 14,536,974 of record OX465497.1, read on the forward strand.
TGAGCGCCATGAGGTTGAGCTGTATGCTCCTCTGCGTGCGCTCGTCGCCGCTCTGGCTCTCTAGCTCCGTGATCCAGTTCGCCACCGTCTGCATTATCTCGTTGCGTTTTATCCAGAAGTGCGTCTGAATCACCTATTAAACAAAATATATATTCATTAACACCGGATATATACGGTATAGCATGATCAGCCTGTAATGTTCCCCGCTGGGACAGAGTCCTCCTCGGTATGGGAGAGCGTGGGCCTATACAGAGCCTATTAATGATATGATTAATGTAGTCGAAAAATATCCGAGACCCAAAAACTCAGAACGGCAATCTCATCCGAGCGTCCTTATAGTAAACATGCCCTTCACAGTTATTTTAACTCTGATTTTCCATCTGAGTAATAAATAACTGATCACAGTTACGACTGGGCAACCGGAAAACTTTAATTACTCATGTTGCATCTGTTACTTGCTCTCAAAGAAAAATGCCAAACCATGAATTGGTTATTAGCTATCCATTAATTAGTTATTGAAATCTTTACCCAAACAACACGTACAAACTCGCATTTATAAAAGAAGTGTGATAAACCTACCTCCTTGAAGCAAGGTTCAGGGTTCCTAAGATGGTCCAGCATGGCCCAGCGCACACAAGCCTGGTAGATGTTGGAGTTGTACTCGAGCGAGGCGCTGGAGCCGACGCGCGTGCCGCGGCTGCGTTCGTAGCCCGGCTCGTTGAAGTACGGCTCGGGGACCAGGATCAGAGACTGGATTGATACCAGTACCTGTACATCAACAATGTTTGGATTAGATACGTACAATATGCCTTGTTTAGTAACAAAAACAGTCCTTATTGCTACGAAACAAAGGTGCTGTCTTTTTCATGAGTATTAATGTAATACTAGCAATTGATGGATTGATTTATTCAATACACAACTATAATAGTAACACTAGTTCGTTTGCATCCAAATTGACACAAAAAAAACACAGTTCTTCAGTATGACAGTTTCAATAACTGCGATCTCAATCTACCGTGATCGTTTTTTTTTATGTTTCCCACTGCAGGGTAAAACTGTCTCTGGTCAATACTTAATGAACTGTCGTCACGGTTCCTAGGCCCGTCTGATGAAGACACGTGTATCATGTCGTAAAGCACGTTACGGCAAGTAGACATGAACCACTCAATCTATTTCAGCCTAGCCTATGAATCACCGTAACTTACCTGTAGGAAGCTTGAAGTGTGCGCGTTCCACTTCTCCTCGGGGCGTCCGTGCCAGGTGTTGAGCACGGACAGGCACACCTTGCCGTCGTTGTACAAGTTGGGGTTGAAACGCACGGAGTGGCGGCCCGTGGTCTCCAGGTTGATGAGCATGGGCACAGCCGGGTACTCCGCCGGGAAGTATACGTCGAGGACGAAGCAGCCGTTCGCGTACGGCGTGTCTGATGGACCCGTTATTAAAACCTGTGGGAGAAATGGATTTTTTGAGTTATTTAATCGTTATTCTGCTAAGGGCCAGCACAGACCCGGCGCAGCGCAAAATCATGCTTTTCTCCGCCAAACAAATATCAACCGTACCGATGTTGAAATAAATCACCTTCCGGTACACGGGTACGGGGCAAGGTTATTGATTTTCAACTTTCAACCACATCTACAACAGTGCCCGCACTGAGCAGCGCTTCAGCAGGTCTTCATAGTAAAGATGCATCTTGAATGAGAGTGGAGGCGCGAGGGGTTATGTGCGTTGATGTATAATGTTGTTGGGTGAGTCTAGGTGTTAGGCCGCGGCCCCATGTCCACGGCGCGGCGCCGGCCGCCGTGTGACGTTGCGGCGCCGCCGCCGTAACACGGCACGACGTCGTGCCGCAGCACGGTGCCGCGGACGGTGCGCCATCCATTGCCCCTCAGTCGATATTTCGCAGTTGATTCGATCGACTGAGGGGCAATGGATGGCGCCACACGGCGGCCGGCGCCGCGCCGTGGACATGGGGCCGCGGCCTTAGGGATCGTATGGGCGTGCTTGGAGATTAAGTCCGTTTACTACAGGCGTAGTGGTGTGATATAGTAGTGGCCTCTTGCGCCAGGCGTTTCATGTAGATGTGTTGTGTACCTTCATGACGTCTAGCCGGTCGGCGTCGGTGCGCACGAACACGGAGGAGGAGTAAGACAGCGGCAGCGAGGTCGCCAGCGTGGCGGCCTCCTGCGCCAGGCGCTTCATGCGCGCCGGGTGAGCTCGCTCGCCGGCCGCGCGCACGGCGCCCTCGAAGTGGTACGGCACCAGGAACCGGAACCCGGACTCCGCGCACTCCGCTATCATCTCAAACGTCTCTGTAAACGGACAACATTCATTGAGTAAGAGATCACACAAAAATCAGCGGAATCGAACACAGTTAACCCCCAGACGATGCGCATGGCCTACACGCGTCGAATCGACCCCTTCTGCCACGCGTCCTATACACAACCGCCGTGCCAAGTAGCGAACCCTGCAGGCCACGCCCTCCGCCACACGCCGCCACTCACGTAGCAAACAGCATGACGAGGGCACGCCCCGTGTCGCTCTCAAGGTACCCAATCGCCTTTGTCATAAGCACACATGCGTTTACATAACTTTGGACTGCAAAACTAGATTACCTCGAGCTTGATTAAAAATGTTAGGACGACACACTGTTTTAGAAACATTTGTTTTTTTTACAAGCCTAAATTTAATTTAACTTTCATGCATCAGCATGTATCAGAAAGACACATTTCATATTAATATGTGATGCAGACTATCAAAATGAATAACTTCCGCCATAGAACCAATATCATAATTGGGAAAAACAATTTGGTGTCAAGTATTAAACATCAATACCAACTCGACCCAAACATATGAATGGCACACGCTGTAGAAATATGAAATTCTAAAATCAGCACTATCAGTTGTGAGTGGGAATTTATTTAGGTATGACAGGCACTCACCAAACTGCATGGTGCGCATAAGCTCGATGTAGCGCGCCTCTCGCGACGCGCCGCTCAGCGGCTGGGGCGCTCCGCTGGCCCGCCCGGACTCCGCGTCGTTCTCCGCGCGACACATCAGCGCTGACGTCGCCTGGAGATACACATTTACAATATTAGCCCTGGGACATCCGCAGACGAAAACACAATAACCAAAAAATTTGCTCACAAACACCAGTACACTACGAATGTGCATATTATCGTCAGCATTATCGTACGTGTGGCGTCCGTTTTTCACAGGGCCACGGAAATAACGTTCATTGTGCTTTATTTACTTCATTTTTGATGTAATATTATTATTTTTGTTCTTGAAGCTTTACACAACGAGTACTATTTAAAGATTAATAATGATAATAACTTACTTGTATGTCGGCAATAAGCGCGGCGAGTCCCTCGTCCTCTTCGGACAACTCTGAATTACTTGAAGTACTAAATCTTTGGCTATATGTCATTTTACCGAATATATTCTTCTTACTCATCCTGAAATAGAGAACATTATGGTTAAAAATAAAGAATGAATAATTGTAGACGAAGAAGATTCATGAACATATAAAACCTGTAAGCTAAAATCATCATCAGCTGAAGAGCTAATTTTGGTAAAGTTGCAAAAGTTTGACGTGAGATTTTCATTGCCCCTCATTTTTTTCTCTGCTACCTTTAATTGAGATTTTTTCGTTTGAAAAATAAATTATAAAAATGTTTTATTTGCTTTTAGTAGTCATTACACGCTTCAATGGACATTTTGGTGTTGGGTACAGTGTTGCAGTTTTTTTTGTGCTTGAAAAACATTACACCCCATTAGCATATTACCCCACCCCACCCCATTATTATTATTTAGCGCCCCAGGAGGGCGCTGTTGGTTAAAATTTGTGAAATTGTATTGAAAAAACAATATGGCGGCGTTAGTTCCGATGTAGACCACGCGCCGAGAGATCAAATTAGATTATAGTTATAGATTAGCCCCCTTGGTTAGTTGTTGGGTGTTGGTGTACCTAAGCTTGGTGGCGTAGGAGTTGGTGGTGCGGCTCATCATGGCGAGCAAGCGCGGCAGCGGGCGCAGCGCCTGCGTCAGGCGCCGCGAGCTCAGCGCGTGCAGCGCGCGCGCGCAGCGCAGCACGTGCACGTACAGCGGGATGTGCCGCGACATGTCCAGCACTACAACAGACAAAAACTCCAATTAGTCCACCTGTACGGACCAGTAACACAGCTCTCCCTAACTAGCCCATACATGCACTAGCACCTATCGCCCTATGTTCCTTACCTAGCAGTTTCCTAACAAATAGACGAAGAGAAGAAGAAGAAGAACAGCTGCAGATAGACCAGCCAGGCGACCAGCAGGACAAGTGTTTTATTCCACAGTTATTGTCGGACTCAAAATGTATTGCTTAAAACGTTATAGTTTAATATGTAACGCACGACATCCAAGTAGGTTGCTGCATTCGCAAAATAAAAGTATGGTAATGATGAGACCGTACAGTGATGATTCTCCATATTCGGTGATGCTAGTACTAACCTAACGCAACACCACTTACCCGAATCGTTTCTAAGATATGAGCAGATGGCGGGCACGAGCGAGCTGTTGGCGACGAGGTCAATGAACTCTGCGGGCAGGTCATGTGTATCGTCGGAGTCGCCGTCGCGGTCTGTCGTCTCGGCCGCGCCCTCTTCCGGCGGCCACTTCTCGCCGGGATTCATGTATGATGCTAGTACCTGTGTGAGCAGTATAGTAAGTTAGTACAGCTTCCAACTCGAGCTGAAAAAGATAGCCACACAGAGTGAGCGAGATCATGCTATACAAGGTGAGCAACGCATTAAGCGTGTCCAATGTCCACGCTGTTCGAGGCTCCTAGAACGAGTACTCGGTTGGTTAGTGTGGACGTCACTTTCTTGTACTTTACGCATACATGCTATTGCACCGCGGAGTAACCCCACCTAGCTGTTAGGTCAGTCTGTGCCAGCTAAAATGGGTGTAAAAAGAAATTTAAAGAAGCCGAAAGGCACTTGTTCTCATTACGGTCATTATAATTATTCTTCTGGTCAACGTTACAACTTTTTCACAAGTTTTTATGATCCCTGTACTATTTAATGTATCCCATCAGGACAATGTTTGAAGTGTGTTACATTGAATCCTACCGTAAACCGTGTAAAAAAAAGTTGTTTCCCAGCAATAGTTGAGTTACTTGGTTTGATGCACAGAATGCTTGGCTGATGGCTTCCTGAAGGGGCAGTTTACACCTTGTAGATTCGTTTTAACTGTTTTTTTTTTTTGGAGTCCTCGAGAGTTATAATCGACTGACCTGCAGCAGCACAGTGACGTGTTCCTCCTCGGTCCGCTGCCGCACGAGCGCCTGCTCCACGTTCCAGGACTGCTGCGTGGAGCCGGTGCCGAAGCCCGTGCCCTTCGCCCAGTACAGCTGGCTCTTCTCTTCAGATTTGCCGGTCGAGCCGTTTGAGCCTTGGCTGTTCTGTAACCAAAAGTAAATATTAGTGGAATGGTCAAGGCCTGACCTTAGTCACTTCCCAGTTTTTTAGCTGGGAAGAAGAAATGGTGCAACAAACTCTCCAGCAACATTTGTAAATTGGTCGCTTTACATCGCATATTCTGTTAAATCATGGGTTTGCTAACTAACGGGTATGATGTCAGATAAGCGATAAGGCCCAGACCTATTCAAAATGGCATCGATAGCTTACTTTTTTAGGCATGCTATCGATGTAAGTTAGCCATCAGTCTACGCATACATGGAAAGATCTATCTAAGCAAACGTATCTGCTTTATATGACATTGATGATCGGATGCTAAACTGCACATTCTACAGATATGAAACCACGAGTATCTGTATGCTTCAAGTAGCTACCGCTTTAGCTGTCGTAGACGATTCATTTTGAAGCTGTAGCAGGAAGTCAAAGAATTCGGATTCGGTTTCAAACGGGTCTTAAGGTAGAAGTGAGTAAGTATTACTTACATCATTAGAATTAGGTCTATGATGCGTGAAGACAGCGAGGCACGCGAGCAGCAGTCGCACGGCGCCACGCTGCAGCAGCGCGCGGCGCAGCGCGCGGCCGTCGTCCGAGCGGCGCGGCGCGCGCTCCAGCAGGCGCGCCACCACGCCGAACGGCAGCGTGCCCAGCGAGCCCGAGCGACCGTCGCCCACTGCGATGCTACCTGTTGGGGTGGGGAAAGGCGTTGCTGCATACGGATTTTAGCATTCAAAACCTAGCGTAATAAAAACTTGTATGAGGTCAAATGACAATAAATCAAGCAATTGGATACAAGTGGACAACTGAACGTTAGGATTAACATTTAAATTACCCTAAACCTATGAAACAAAAGCGCTTCGATATATCAAACTTGGTACATTTATTTTAGTTCTGTGTTTTTCCGCCTACACAGATAAGTTTTTTTTATTATTCTATAAAAATAATTCAACTTACGCCCATCCTCATCATGTGTAACTCCGAGCAATAGTCTCAACAGATGGCAAGCTCTAGCGCCCTCATCCAGCAGCGCGTCGGCATAGCCCGGCAGCTTCAGTAACAGTCCCAGCGCAATGAGCGCATGCGCCGGCACTCCCGTACACCCGCTCTCTTCGATACCCGTGTTGCCAGTAGTGACACCGAGTTCAACGACCTCCTGCATGTAGTAGGGAACCTATTAATATACATACAACTGTCCTTTCAGTTGGGTGATTGTTAGCGGGGTGGGCGTTAACTATGAGAGGAGGGGGGGGAGGGGAGCGAAAAAGTTAACTTAATTTCGATCTAACAGACGAAACGTGAAGCGTGATGTGCATTTTACACCCGCGTTATGTGATTGGTCGATGCAGAGCACCGTGTAGTTAGTTTTCGTATATAGTTAAACGCATCCTCATTAACTGCCATTGTGTTGTTGTTAGTAACATATACATAGTGTAGTTAGATTATAGCAAGATGCAGTTACATTATGGTATCCAACACCATGCAATCACTTTGTCAGCAAAAGATTGCTTTGAATGAACATCATTCGCGTTATTTTGATTCAAGTTAAATACATATTTGTGTGTAAACGTGGGTGTGCTATTAGGCACACCTCTGTCTAACCCTCCAGGGATAAAAGGCGTGATGTAAGTTATATATTATTGAGTCGAATCATAAAGCACATAATTCCGCCAATTCAACCATTACCTTTTAAATATATGTATTAGTAGTATCGTGCAATGTTACCGTCCAGCAGAACATTAAACCGGTGTATATTACCTCATAGGGATCGTCGAGCTTGACCCAGTCGAGGTCGTGGTGGTGGTGCACGAGCGCGGGCGGGTCGGGCGGCGCCGCGTGCGGGCGCGGCAGGCGCGCCGCCACCAGCGCCAGCCCGCCCACCGCGCCGAACCAGCGCAGCACGGCCGAGCCGCCCGCCCCCGCCACCCCCGCCACCCCCGCCGCGCCCGGGCTGCCCGGGGCCGCGCCCTCCCACGTCGGGCCCGACCACGCTTCTGGAAGAGATTAGTATGGGATTATGAATCTATTGAACCGCTCTTTATTCTTATTCTTATTCAATTGTAGTCTATAGTTGTCAACAGCTGAAAAGACCGACGAAAAGTAGTGAGTCGGTATGTTTTTTTTTTTTAATTATTTTACAAGTGTAAAGCATTAAATTGCATTTAATACAGTGCTACAAGGACCTTTTGTTCTTGAAAAACATAGCCGTTGGGACATTGATAACAAAAAATAAAAAATAAATATGCTTATAAATATTTTGGAAATTCATGATGCAACAAACGGGTCCTAAATTGGTTTTTTAATTTCAACCCAAACCTAATACCCTATATCAATAACCCTTTAGCATCACATACCTCCGTTGGTGTTGAGATGCAAGGTGAGCGCAAGATGCGGACCGAACACGTGCGGCACGGCGGCCGTGAGCTGCGCTAGCGTCGTGCTCGGCGGGATGAAGCCCTCCAGCCCGGGGACTTGCACCCGGATCGTCGTCTCTATTAGATCTGAAACAATTGCGCGTTGGGTCACAAATGAATTAAGATTCACTCTCATCCGTGGTGAACTACTATGGTAAGCGCGCTACAATACAAATCATGCAGTAATTTGCGTCTATGTGTAAATTGTAACAAAAAAAAAAAAATTGGTCAGTAAAACTGGCGTTAGGCACACCTCACCCTTATACAGCACAGTTGTAACACAATCAACGAGTTATCACCGCCTTACTGCGGCGTTATATTGTTCCCACAGCTGGGACAAGCATCAATTAACGAACCAAGAATACCAAGGATGCTTGAAAATTTGGTAAAACCCTAGTCTTTATATCGTTCGTCTCGTTTATCTAAAAAATAGACACTCTTGCTGTTCCTAAAGTCACAAACTACTTTGGTAAACGCACAAGAAAATATGTAGTACCCTCGTTAGTGAATGAGCTACCCCCACAGCGGATATCGCATGTTAAATCTAAAGACCAACTTAAAATTGTTCTTCAAAAACACTACCTCTCATTGTGTCCATAGCTAGTTTTGCAGCTTCGGACAATAGCAATTTTCCATAAGGTTAAAATGTGTTTCTTTCTGTAAACTCACTTCCCTATAAAAATCGAAACTTGTTATAATGATATTGTGAAACGACAACCACTGCCGACTAACTGTTTCGCAGTTTGGCAGACTTATATGTTATAGCTAATTGGATTGTTAATTACAAAAAAAAAAAATATGACAATAAACTCACCATCAGTAACAGACAGCACAGTCGCATCGTTACTAGTCTTAGTCTGTCTCTTCTTGCTATTCGCCTGCTTCAGCGACGTGTTCTTCACGTCCTTCACTCGCTTGTCCTTGGAAGCGCTAGCGGCGGCCAGGCTGAGCTCCCAGGCCTCCGCCACCGTGGTGATGGCCGTGTCGGAGGCGCTGCGGAGCACAGAGGACCCGCCAGACGTGGGGGACGTGCTCACGCATACTTTTGTTGTTTCTTCCATTATTGGTACTGTGGGTGAGAAAGGGTGGATGATGATGTGTTCTTTAAGTTCAAGACTTTGGAATCTTAGTGTGAACAGAATAGTTTCATTAAGTAGGCAGGTCAGGTTGCAACAAATCTATTCCTGAAAATGTCATGTCGAACACCAGACTGCATATTTAAGATTTTGGCCTGTACACACTACACTTATGTTTCCGCAATATTTTGAATTTCATTCAGCTGTGTAATTGTTTTGGTTGACTTCGATCTGGTTTCCGCTTAGCTGTTTTACTGTTTTGGTCTACATTGACCCGGTGACAGTGCTGCTAGTAGTTTTAGAAATAAGCATCCCCTTTGTATCTATTTTTTCTGTTCATTGCTTTTTTTCTATATTAAGTGTGTAAATAAACTGTTAAACATATATTAACTCACGCCTTTTTCCCATGGTGGGTAGGCAGAAACCACAGAACGCCACCTGCTACAATCCTTACAGACTACTTTCGCGTCGTTCACGTTCATACAGGTCATACACGCTCGCCAGCTGCGAGTACGCAGCTGACCTTTCAATCCTTCCAATCACTAACTGTTGAATTAAATAAATAAATATAATCACATGGCGGGCGATGCTCGGCCAGCAGCTCGCGCACGGTGCTGCACAGCGGCAGCGGCAGCACGGCGTGGCCCAGGTAGGCGGGGTGCGCGCAGCCCGCGCCCGCGCCGCCGCCCTCCGCCCAGCGCAGCGACACCCACACGCGCTCCGGCGACAGCACCAGGCGCAGGATCAGCGCGCGCGTGAACCCAGAGATGCCGTCTGCTAATGACATGGGGAGAAGCTCAGATTGAGATTGTACGATACATGTTTCGTAGCGTATCATGCACGTAGCGTAGCGGCACCGGCAAAATATTCTCGACGACAATTTTTAATGCTTCGTGCATGGCATGCGACGGCATTGGTCAGTCAACGGTCTAGTGTATGTAGACAGTAGCACGGTAAAGTATGACACGATGTAGTAGGCAGACTCATTAAGTAAAGTGCCTAGCTGGGTTTTGAACCCACGTCCTACAACTGTTACCACTGGGCCACCACTGCTCAAGTATAAAATAACTGTTACATAGATTCTTATTTTTTTTGCTTCTTCTTAACGTGTCGATGACAATTCAAATTGCGTCGGCCCAAAATTTAGCGACGAGTTTGACACTTCCTCTATCAGGTTTTATTTTTTTGCTTGACATCAATAAATAGTAGTCATCAAGTTGATAAATTAGTGACATCACAGACTACTATTACCATAAAAATCAATCAGGAACCGCCTTTTGGCAGCTCAAAAAAAGTATATCAATTGATAGGTGGTGGGTGCTACTACCGTATTAAATTCAGAAGCTAGTTTACAATATAAACAACAAACTCACCGTTACATTGCAGCCCCTCTAGTATGCTGTGTAATGTGGACGCGAACAGCTTCTGATTGGCAGGATGGCACACCGTCAGCTCGGCGAACAGACGGATGGTGCTCTCTTCTAGTTGGGCGTACTGTGCGTCTTCTTGCCATGTACTGCTGCAAAATTGTGTCGTTAGAAATGTGTGTTGGACGAAGATTCTGTTTGAAGTAAACAAATGCTACTACAAAAAATGGTGCCCAAACAACTCACAACATGAAGTTATTTTTAAATTATTTACAAGTTTCAGGACAAAATTTGTCCTGAAACTTGTTGTAAATATGTAAAAAGCACAAATTAGCAACTTTATATATTTGATAAAGTTGTTAATTTATTAAAATCGACTACAAGTTTGTAATCGAAAACGTTTCCGGTAAAAACTTATTAACGTCCATCGATATTCTATGTACCATATCTTCTCTTCACGTCTTTCTCGGCATAGTGCAAAATGAATCTATTGAATTTATTATGTATTTTCATAAATTATATAGAAGTGTTCCCTGTCACAGAGAGGCCATTTTCCCAGCAGTGAGGACGCATGCAATGCAAAGCTATGAGTTATACCTGTAATGCGGTCTAGGATGACACAGCAACGTGAGCAGCGGTCTCCAGAACGTGTTCCCAGGTCCTCCGAGCCAGTCCTTCAGCCGCTTGGACCAGCACACGGCCCGCGCCCACTCCACCAGTTGCCACACACTCTTCATTGAGGGCAGGTCGGATTTGGGCTGCGTGGACTCCTTGTCAGGGTCGATCATTTGTACATCTTCGAGCGAGCCGCGTTGTGATTTGATTGTTTCTAGTTTTGCTTCGCTGAAGTCTGTAACAAACAAGTTTTTTTTTTAATCTTAAATTTAAATAAATTCACTACTCGTCCATTAACAGAAGGGTAATTTTGTCAATGTCCAAACACAATACATGGGAGGTTTGCATGAGGCACCGTGAAGCATATCTCATTCCCTCTTATCACTGTCTGCTAAAATGAGGTGGCCGTTTTTAACCTTTTGAACGCCAGAGCATAAACGCACGCGCGTGCCCTCCACGCCAAGCCACAATCTCAGGTAATCGTTACGTGAGGTAAGTAATGTTTTTATGTACCTTGATTACCTGATACCTGAGATTGTACTGTACCTAAATTGGCTATCTAAGCAAGCTAGCAGGTAGGCGTGCGTTCTTAGTACATACTTACACTACTCAATCGTCCACATTTCCTTCGTCAGAAAATACGTGACATCTGGTGACACTGGGATCTAACTCTACTACAAAATGAATAGAGATTCCAAAACTATTTAATTGTTTAGTGCACCGCACATTTTTTATCCCATATTTGTGACGCGTACAGAGCACGCGCTTGCTTGTCACGTACATGTAACAATGGCGCTAAGGTAATCCCCAATATAGCTATCAAAGCACCTACAAAACCACTTTCACTTCGGTTTGAAACACTCTTCGTCGCACTCACACTTCATTCAACACGGGACTCGTCTTTTAACTCCAAAATACATTGAGCTCAATCATTTTAGGCTCGTTTACAACGGATTACCGCGTCTGTAAATGACAGCATCGTGCTTCCCCGGATACAGCCCCAGTAGGAGCTAATGATGAGGAGCAACTCACCAGCAATAGCCTTCACTACGGCAGCGGGTAGCCGGGAGTGTAACAGCGCCAGGGTGGCCGCAGGCGACATGGCGGCGGCGGCAATGGTCTGCAACTGCCAGCCTCGCGCTTCCCAGGATACGGCTCCAGTAGGAGCTGACGATGAAGGTAAAGGACTACTGCTGCTCGGTGACTGGACTTTGGTGTCATCTGTTAGGCCTTCCATACTGGAAAAAAAGAGATTGAGAATTCATGAAACATGGAACTTAAAACATAACTGACGAAATTTTGATTTACTTGCTACCTCTGCCTAACCCTTCGGAGATTACAGGCGTGACATTGAGCCATAAAACATTTTATTCAGATGAAATTGAACCTACCTGTTAGAACCTCTTCATTTTATAAGAAGCAAAAAAATATACCTATCGAAACAAATTAAGTCTACATATTTCTTTCTGTAGTGAATTATTATTTAGACAAATATTTGCCTAATCAATGAATAAACACTAGAGACAGGATTAGTAATAGGTTTTGTAGGGTTTACCTCTCGTCTTGATCCATGGGTATGTCCATATGTTCTAGAAGCATCCTGAACAGCTCTGGCCTGATGTAGCACATCGAACATAGAACTGTAAAAGTAAATAACAATTAGAATATGTAATATACTAAATACACCTGTCATGAAATATATCCTACACAACGGTAGCGGTAAAATTTTTGTTGGTGTGATAATGTATGCTTGTTCCATTGAACAAAACGGAGGCACCGTTTTGTTTAAAAACTACGATCCTTACATACTCCTCCAAAAAAACTAATAATCATGTTATATTTCAGTATATACGATACTTATAGATATACCCACATTTTGCTAGAACAGGTAACGAATGTATAATGTAAGTGTGGATTAAAGTGCAGTACTCACTAGCATCGAGCGACTTCTTGAGTAGACTAGACTCGGGGACATCCTTCACCCAGGTGTACACCAGCTCGAACAGGTCGTCCGTTATTAACTCCTCTAGGTTCTCTAATATACGCTTCTCTTTCAGAGTCCATAATACCTGTAAAGGAGATTAGATTTAACTACTATTTCGGAATAAATGTCTTCAACACATGGTTGTATAACAAATAATAACAATCTTTCTATAATTTAATGGATAGTTTAAAAAAAAACGTCATGGTCTTTCTGCGAATCGCACTTTTCACAGGAATTTGAAATTAAATGCAAGCCAAAATATTCGAGGTTTTCAGCTTGCTTTCATACAAACAGATACAGGTATGTTCCATGTTTGTCAACATTCACGATCACAGCAACAGTTCATCATCAGACCATAACACGCTACTGCTAGAAATGGGCTTCTCTGTTTTGTGCCTGCATATTTTTTTGTCTGTGGTGTGTGTGTGTGTCGGGAACCATTGTTATGAGAAATATCGTCACAACTTACTGAAGCCAGCGTGTGCGTGAGCGCGGCGGAGGGCGGCTCGCGCTGGCGCAGCCACAGCTCGGCGGCGCCCGCCAGCCACTGCACGTAGGCCGCCACCGCGCCGTCCGCGCACCAGCGGCACAGCTGCCGCACCAGCTCGCACACGGCCCACATACTGCCGTTGACGCGGCCGTTTGTTGATACTTGGAATGCTGGGAAAAAAATATATGTTTATCGTAGATGTATGGATGGCCGTTATTGGTGGACACCAAAAATCGGAGAATCAGTGTTTTCAAGGGGTATCTATTGGATGGACTATTCTAGTAACTGAGTTAGGATTACAGATTGATAGTTGACTAATAATAGAGAGGTAAGAAAGGAGTCATGCTGCGCTGATAAAATAAATTGAGATTGGTATCCGATTCAGTTGTGAAAAGTTTCAAAGCCAATAAAGTTGCTAATGGCTACGAAGCAATATAAAACACTAATTAAAGCTCAAAATAATGTATTTTGTCTTGAACAATTGACAAACCACAAATTAAATAAGCTTATAAAATGTCATTTTATAAGTTTGTAAGAGACTGGTGTCTACACTATAATTATAATAAGTTTCATTATTTAATTAATTAAAGTACGTCACAGTACAAAATTGCTATGTATAATACAGGTTGGTCTCACCATGTGCATGAGCATGCGCGTCCATGTTGAGCAGCGCAGTAATGAGCGGCGCGCGCAGCGCATGCGCGTGGCGGGCCGCCGCCAGCAGCGCGGCGTGCGCGTGCTGCGCCGGCGCGCCGCCCGCCGCCACGCACGCGCACAGCGCCGCCACCGCGCCGCCGCCGCGCGCGCGCGCCAGCCGCGTGCCCGCAGCGCTGCCGCAGCGCGTGCACGCCGCCACCACGCACGCCCAGTTGTTGCTTCTGGTGGAGTACAACAATCATGTCAGGATAATAATGAAGTCATACGCGATGAGGATACATCTTTAAAGCTGGGTTCCCACGGTGCGTGATTCTGCGGATCATCACGCACAGCCGACGACCACGGACGGCAACGCACACAGACAGAGCTCTTCCAACGGTGCGTGTCGGTCTGTGTAGATCCTTTATAGCATCGTATGCATCAGTTTTGTTCTTACAACAAACAAATTCTGACCTGTCGTCTGTGCAACCACGGACGCGCTCGGATCCCGTCGCACCGCACCTTTGCCTCGCGACGGATACCGGCGCACCGCCACGGACGCGGACCAGCTCGCACGACACACCGTGGGAAGGGTCTCGTCCGTGGTAGCGCAGACCGTCTGTGGCGGTGCGCCGCTATCCGTCGCGAGGCGGTAACTTCAAAGGTGCGGTGCGCCGGGATCCGAGCACGTACGACGCGGTCCGAACGCGTCCGTGGTTGCACAGACGACAGGTCAGAACTTGTTTGTTCGCTGACACGAGTATTGGTGTTGTGTGTAGTTGGTTGCGCAGAAATGGAGTGGACAAACAAACTTATTTTAGAATTTTTGAATCTTTATCAAAATGAACCAATTTTATGGAATTCTACGGCGCCGGAACATAAGAACAAAACTGATGCATACGATGCTAAAAGGATCTACACAGACCGACACGCACCGTTGAAAGAGCCCTGTCTGTGTGCGTTGCCGTCCGTGGTCGTCGGCTGTGCGTGATGATCCGCAGAATCACGCACAGCTGTCGTCTGTGCAACCACGGACGCGTTCGGACCGCGTCGTACGTGCTCGGATCCCGGCGCACCGCACCTTTGAAGTTACCGCCTCGCGACGGATAGCGGCGCACCGCCACAGACGGTCTGCGCTACCACGGACGAGACCCTTCGCACGGTGTGTCGTGCGAGCTGGTCCGCCTCCGTCCGCGATATCACGGACCGTGGGAAGCTAGCTTAATACTAATGATAATTTACCACCAAAATGAAAGTAATAAATACCTACAATGCATGCAATAATGTACATCTTTCATAGAAATAATTAAAATCCTAGTGCAACCGTGACGTAATAGACTGGTACTATTTATATAATAGTATTGCTAACAATCTGGATAGCAATTAACCACTTTTATAAGCCCAAAGGTGTAGTCGATAGTGTTTCAAACAAATCAGCCGATACTAGTGATTATAATAACTTTGATACCTATACATATCAGGAAGTCTTTAAACCTAGATAATGGTAATACTCACGTAATAGGTGTGGTACTCGCATGGCTGTTGAAAGCCGGCGCCGCCAACAGCCTTAGCTGTAGAAGACCCATATTCGACGAATCCCTCGGCTTATACAGCCTGATTTGCACTGTAGTACAGACAATGGGCCTGGCCACGACCAGGCGGATGAAGGTCATGCCGGCCGTGTTCTGCGGCGGGCCCAGCGGCGCCAGCGTGCCGCCGCAGCCAGCCTCCACCGCAACCGCGCCGGGACATGCTAGGAACATATACACACTGTTAGTGATGCACCCTCGACACACAACTCCCTAACTATTACAACTGAAACTAATTTTAATGCCTAGGCATATAGTATAACTTAATTAACATTTCATTAGTGTATCTGAGACCCGTTTGCACCGCAAATCACAAAATCTTTTACGGCAAATTTTCTTTTTTTAATTGTAGCGTTCAACGAAGAATGGGGTATTTTACTCTATTTGAGAAAAAATCTAAAAGTATATTATTGAGATAGCTAAGGCAAAAAGCAGTCGGAAAACGTTAAGTTTTAGTTCTTTAGAGCATAGTTCATAAATTTTAAAATTCAATTCAAATGTTTCAGTTTTTCTAATCTGTTTAATAACACCATTAAATAGTGGTCGCCATGTTCTTACGTCATACGGTTATGTAAACTTAGAAGTGTCAACTATCAACTACATAACATACAAAATATCACTGCATTTGTTTACACAGCCTACTGACGTCATGACCACAGAGCAATATGGCGTCCACTGCGTTCAGCGTTTTCGTCAACGATTGAATAAAAATTTTGTGATTTTTTTTGTGGTTCATTAGAACTATAGAATCTAATTGAGCGACTTTTCAAAAATGGGTGTAATACCCTATTGTAATGCATGTGGGCCTGCCTAAGCATAGTCTTTACACCCAATGTACAGCAATGAAATGGAAGTTACAAATGTGTCATAGAACGATTCCAGTCTGAACTGCAAAAGTGCTGTTCCAGAAATGATGGGACACCTGACACCGTTATCATGAAGAAAACGGTGTCAGGGTGTCCCATCATTTGTCTGCACATCACAGGTATTCACGGACGCTTGTAATAGCGCCAACCTCGTAGCAAAGTTTTAGGCCGACAGAATGACTTCATCTATGAAACTTAACACATTCAGCACATCTAAACTACGATTAAGAGCTGCCAGTGTCAATATTCCTTAGCAATGATGATATTCGCCCTGAATACAGATTGCCATCTAAAAAAATGAATCAATACTCACTAGCAAGACTAGTCAAGTGCGGCTGCAGCTGCACCTCATGCAGCTGCACAGCATAGGGTAGGGTCAGTGTCAGCGCCAGGCTAGCGTCGTCGGCGCTGAAGAAGTGGTAGGACCAGGCGGCCGCGCGCACGCGCCGGGCTGCGCACGCGCCGCGCACGCTCATGCCGCCGCCGCCGTCCAGCAGCACGTCGGCTGCCTGCGCGGTGGGGTTGCCGCACGACACGGTGCCTGAACGAGAAGTACACGGAACTTAGATGTGAGGTTGATCCTTTGGAATTTCCACACTAATTGACCCGGTCAGAAGGAGCTTTACTGCTTGTTTTCCAATTAAGGTACTTTGACAATTTTTTTTCTTTTCGCAGTTAAAAAGCTAATTATCAGCGTAAACCCTGGCTATGTTTTGTAACTTGGACAAAAATGCTAACTTTCAGTCCATATTAATTAAAAGAGTTTTATCATAATCTCTCAAACACTACTTACAAAGCGGTGCAATGTTAACCAATCCGTTGGCAGTCTCAATAACAGGCGTCTGGCTTTTCTTGTTGCCAGAAGCCGGTGTGGACATGTTCATCATTTGCGGAGGCAGCTTCAGGTAGTTCATGAGCGAAGACACCAGACCTTGACCGCTGCTGGGACCCGCCTGAGAACAATACATGTGGATTATAAAACAGCTATTATGACTCATTTTACGTAATTTATCTCAAAATATACGTTACTTGATGTTGATGAAGTATAATTTTCGGCCATTACGGTCCACTGCTGACATAAGCCACTTTTTAACCGACTTCAAAAAGGAGGAGGTTATCAATTCGGATGTTTATATATATATTTTTTTTTTATGTATGTTCGGGCATAACTCCGTCATATATGGACGGATCTGCAAAATTCTTTTTTTGTTCGAAAGGGGTTTATTACGAAGTGGTCCCATTTAAATTTGGTGAAGATCTGATGCTGATCTTCGGAGATATACAATGGAACTCTTCAATAATAGACAGCAAATCTGCCGTGATTGGTGCCATGAAATGTATTGTTAACAATGTAAAATAAAAGCGTAGAATATATTTGTATAAGATATTGCAACTAAAAATGAAAAAATAAAAAAACTTGTTGCAAAAAATAAAACCGACTTCAAAAACACAAAAAAAAAAGTGAAAAATAATTTTAGCTTCAGAAGTCGGTGATTTGTTTGATTCAGTTTTTGTCACCGACTTCTGAAGCTAAAATTATTTTTCACTTTTTTTTTGTGTTTTTGAAGTCGGTTTTATTTTTTTATTTTTTTATATCTTACACCATTCAACCTGATCCTCGGCTAATACCAGCCACCTTGCGAAGTTTGACGCTCCACATAATCTCTATGCCTCCATAGGGCGTTACGAGGTCTACCTTCCGTTTACTAACTCGCGGCTTCACTCAAGTCAATCACAATGGTCATCCGTTGTACTACCCAGGGTATAGGGTAAAACCAGGATAGATGCCCCACTTTTTGAAAAAGCCTCCTAATTTTCAAACTGTACGTTTTTCATGAAGAATTTCCATGAATGTAATTAGTTTGATCTTTGTACTAGCAATACGACTCGTTTTTGTTGATCTAACATTATTTGATTCTGCATAAATTGAGTTTTTGCAAACCCTTTTTTTTTGAGGATAGATGCCTACCTTATGGATAGATGCCTCACTATGAAAATGCTAAGGAGGATAGATGCCTGCGATGTAGGATAGACGCCCTATAGATTAAAATAAGTACAATACATAGTTTTGATATGTTTTATTTGTAATCTTTAGGTAATAGTATTAACGGTACTCTTAAAAATTATTAATTAAACTTAAACATTTGAATAGGTATGGCAGGCAAGATACCAATTTTTAAAATGTTCAAAAAATCAACCACAATTAAATGTTGTCCTTATTTTAGGCTGAATTGGAAAGTGCTTTCAGTTTGCCACATCTTGAGCAATAATTTCTAAAAAGTGTACATACTTCGTGCAGCCACTTCTGGCATGATATGTACCGAATCCAATCAGATTTTGACTTCGTATTTTGATAGTTATCAAAGCATCATCATCATCTTCCTGCCCTTGTCCAATGTTATTTGGGGTCGGTGCAACACGTTTTTTTCTTCCACTCTCCTCTGTCAACCGTCATGCTATCATTTACTTCTTTATCTTTCATATCATTCCTCACACAATCCATCCATCGTTTCTTTGGTCTTCCTCTCCCGCTCCATCCATCAACGTTTATATTCATCACTCTTTTAGTCGCATGCGATTTGTCCCTCCTCATCACATGTCCATACCAAGACAGTCGATTCCCTTTCAACTTTTCTGTGACTGGCGCAACTTTTATCAAAGCATTCTATGCAATAATAAAAATTTATCAAAATAAAAATAATCATTTTAACAATATGCTAACATGCATACAGCGTATGGGGGATAGATGCCCCTAAGGGCACCTATACTGCAAAAAATCGGGGCGACTATCCTTTTTGCTATGGATAGATGCCCTTTTATTTTTTGACGTATCTAAATACAAAAGTGCAATTATTATTATGTAGTTATAAAGTTAACTAACCAATGTATGGATATAATTAAAATAGAACAGAATTTATTACTATATAAAAAGATATGTAACAGTAAATTCTTACGTTTGAAACTTTGAAGCGTTCGTCCTGTTCGTCGCGGAGATGATCGCATGCACCAGCTAAACACGTCAATCCCGTGCGATGGTCTGCAGGGCACATAGGTGTGGGGCACGTGCTCTCTATTTTTAGACTATTAAATCTGTGTTGCGATTTTGGGAAGTTAGGTTTTTAGAAAATGGGGCACCTATCCAACTGCGGCATCTATCCGGGTTTTACCCTAAGGGTGAAAAGTGGTCGACAGTCAAAAAACTATTTTGCTTCTTCAGCTTACTTTTTCTGTGGATTATGTGGACTACGTTGGTTCGCCATACCGATGCGAGAAACCTGACTGGGAGAAACAATGCGTATAGAGTGTTTTCTCAATTACCTGATGACAAGCGGTGAGTTTCTCGAGCGCAAGTTCCAAACCGCCCGCGTCGATGAACGCCGCGAGCGCTTCAGGGTAGTCCAGCACGCGAATGATCAGCTGCTGCATCGCTTGAGAAAGATTCACAACTTCTTCTTTTCCTGTGTAAGTAATAGTTTGGTTAATAAGAACTACAACAAAATCAAACCATGTCTGCCGTATGCCCGACGAGCTGTGGGGCAAAATAACCACGTTGTGGAGCCCTGACACAGCCAGAACGGCCCAGCCAGACACGGTAGATCTCGCAGGAGATGGCGGGGTGTCCACATTGGCCTTGGATCGAAAGATTTGGATGCCATGGGGGGACGCCTTGCCCAGAGGTGGGAGGACACAGAGTAACAGTAACAACAAAATCAGGATACATTGTACTGACTGCAAAGAGAGGACCTCTATCCACTACGCAGGTTCAATACTGGTTGGTGGATAACCATGACCTATGTTTAGAGATTACGGTCACGATATGGTGCAATCTCAGGCGTGTATTGTAGCTTTTGTGAATAAATATGATTCGTCTCCTTTCGCAAGTATGCTGGAACAGATTACTTTATAAATAAGAAACTTCTTAGTACGTATTTTTCTGTTGCCCTCTTTGCATGTGTGCAGATAAAAACCGCAACAAAATGATGGGCAAGCAAAAAAAGAAATCATCAGGTGCTTTAATGGGACATGGGATATTTTTACCAAAAGAAAACTTAGATTTCAAAACATTATTTGTTACTCACTGAGGAACTCCATGAGGCTAGTGACCATGAGCGCAGGGTTGGAGGCTACTGTGGCCATGTGGGCCACCAGCCAGAACACCTCCTCCTTCAGAGAAGATGGCTCCGAATTCATGCCTGTAACATACACATAAATATAGTAAAGAAGCCTTAGAAAATCTTTTGACAATGAAAAACTATTGAAGCAGTAGTTTACCCGAGTTCAAAGCGACGGTGTTCATTCCGTCGCAGATCGAAAGCGTCCTGTAGAACTTCTGCATTATTTGTTGATGTTGGAGAACTGCGGACAAAAATAATTATAGTGAAAATCAAAGAACAATAAATTGATCTTACATTTTATGTATTACTTTTGAACACTGAAGTATAATGGTGTATCACAGATTTAAATTCTTGAATCTGTCTCCATCAAGTTCAATTATCCACAAATGGTGAAAAACAGGCCGTTTAAAACAGGTAGGAAACATCAATTCAACAAGGCTGTATTGTTGTTTTGTCTAGAACCAGTAAAAACTTCTTGATAAAGAACAAAATCTACCAGTAAACAAGCCTATAGCTTACCAGTGTCAGCGAAGCATGGCGTGCGTGCGGCTTGCTGTTTCCTCTCGTCCTCTACATTGGTAGCCTCGGGAGTGCTGCTGTGCTGTGCCTTGCTCTCATCCGTCTGCGATTGCTCCCCACTTGTGGATACTGACGGGCTTGATGACGACTGTGTAGGAAAATAATAAGAATCAAATTAAAAAGGTCGAGTTTTCATAAAATATTGGTATTTTTTATAACTTGTTACATTAATATCGGTCTTGTAACAAGACAGTTTATATTATATTTGAAGGGTTCCAATAGATGACGACTATTAAATTATTTTGTTACAATAACGAATCAAAATGAGAAACGAGTAGAAACGTGTAAACGTACCATTTCAGTAACGTAACTAGAGCTTATGAATAATGACAGTACAAAAACCATAAACTATGTTATCGTAACTTGTGAAGAACAACACATCACTGTTCTCTTGTAACATAAAAAGTAAACTTAGAACTGCCCTTTAAAATATCATGTGAGTCATAATTACTATGTAGCTAGAGGTTATTCTCATTACATAATCAAGGGAATCCCAGAATTATGAACAAGGCAATTATTATTTTTCTTTGCGTTTAGAAAAATATTTAGTTTTCCTGTTGGCGATTGAACGAAACGAGAGTATTTTAATTAAGATGTAAACAATATCTTGCAACGTAAAACACAAGTTTATAAGCATCAGTTTTATTACAGGATTTAAGTGTTTTTGTGTTTTACCTGGTTGCATGTGCTAGCGGTGGCCTCCTATAAAAGAAGCGCACGTAAAAGAACCATTTCTTGTATCATCACGATTGCAACATTCTTGAATTTTTGTTCAAAAACCAATTGATTGATTTACTACTTTTTAACTAAGGAACCTCAACTTTGAACCAAATTATCAGGAATACATTTCATTATACGAACATTGTGGCGACACTTGGGGGAAGCTGATGTTCAGCAGTGGACGTCTTTCGGCTGAAATGATGATGATGATACTAACCTTCTGCGACAGTGGAAAATTGAAAAAATGAGGTGGGGCCAACCCCAACTACTCGTCGTATGGGCGTATGGCAAGCTACTCACATTCTGCGGCAAGTGCTGCGGCGGCAGCGGCACGGCCAGCAGCTTGCGGCAGTAGGTGAGCAGCTGCTGCAGCACGGCGCGGCGCAGCGGGGCCCGGCGCGCCGCCCCGCCGCCCCCGCCCGCCAGCACGTCGGCCAGCAGCCCCGACAGGCGCGCCTCCGACCCGCCCGCGCCGCGCCAGCCCACGGACTCGCGCACCCACCACACCGACTGGTGCGCTGGAAACATTCAACATGTTAGTGTTTTACTATACATGAATCTGCTATTAGGGGATGATGCCAATATATTTATTTGGTTGAATTAACTTTTATCTGAAGAAACTATTGCCGTCGCGCTGCATCAAGCCTGCCCCAGTAGAGTGCGATAGGGACAGCTCCAGCTCAGACCAATAATGTAACGAAAATTTTGACGAGATCGACGTTTCGTATTCCCCTTTCTTTTCCTCGAAAACTGAGCTAAATCAATTATTTTTGACATTAAAATTTTAAAGACTGTCTCGGTTCCTATCAATTTCTTTTATGTTAGAAACTTTTCAAAGTCTTGTAGTCCTCTATCACAGCCGTAAAAATAGAGCATTTTTCTTTCATTTTTGGAGGGTCATTATTTTCTTCACTTATTAGTTACTGAAAAAAGGAAATGGCAGAGACGTGTGTACAGTAGACCTTGATTTAATGACAAAAAAAAATATTGTGAGGCATTATTCAGGAAGGAATACATTTGTATGGAGAATCGCAACCCCTGTTTCCTTTAAATACGTAAGGGAAACCTTTGCCCTGCAGAGAGGTAACTTAGCCAGATAATTATTATAAAAAGATTGATTTTTTCAAAAATCTAATGATGCAGTTTTAGTTCCACGCCCACTTGAAAAATTCACCCTGTATAAAAAGAAACACTAAAACTTCAATGTTTCATAAATACCTTTAAAACCTTCCTCTAACCATACAAAAACTACTCATATTCACAAGTATACTTCCATAAATCCACAAGACAATATTACTATTAGACTCACCGACAGTAAGGAAGAGCGGCAACGCATGGTGCACATGCCTCGCACTGAGCACTTGCAGCATCGGATGCGCGAGCCTGAGTAGCGTGGCCTGCAGGTCGTACGCGTGGCCCGGGTCGCTGTCCCGGCGCCACACGCCGCACACGGCGCGCAGCGCGGCCAGCGCGCCGCCCGCGCCGCGCGCGCACACCACGCGCGACACCACGGAGTGCAGCGCCGACGCAGCGCCTGCGCCGGCGCCGATTTGTGCGCCACCCTGTGTTAAATGCATGCTCATTTTCCGACTCAACTCGGTCTTCTGAAATCCATATCTCTACATAGTGTATATTTTTACAATTATGTATTCGATACAACGGATATTGAAAGCCGACTTAATTGTAACGCTCACTTTAGACTTAGAGGCGTTATTCCTGATATTTTCATATACAACAGACGCAACAATTTAACCTTCACGCCTCAGTACAATTAATTTTCATACTGCATATTTTCTGCTAAAAACGAAACAGACCACGAAAAACAGTTATAACACCCGTCTTTTTGCGTCCAGTTTTTTTTTTATAAGTAAGAATGTTTCTAGCCATAGATACTTACCAAATAAGGTTCAGAGGAAGCGACAGCGCCATCTGTGTTTACATTCATAGTTATAAACTTCACAAGAGCAGGCACGAAGTGCTCGCACTCTAGGATAACGCGACCCATAGTTTGCGTGCTGCTGCCTTCCGTCTGCAAAGAAAATAAGGTGTTCATGATGTAGAATTTAACGCTCGTTTGGTTTAGCTCTAAATCCTGGGTTGGTTGATATTTGGTTGATTGGTTATGGTTTGGTTGTTGGTTTATGACCACTGGTTAAATTATACGAAATTATATGGTTTTAAGTTTATATTGAAACTGGTTATAAAATGGTAAACCTAAGCTAGATTAGCACTAAGATGGTTTGATATGGTTTGGTTGAGTTACGCGATTGGTGTCCGAACACGCACTAACTTGGTAATATTCCGATACATGCATTTATGGAAATGCACGAAGGCAAAATTGCTGAGCTGTTCGGTTGCAAATATTATACCGAACACATGATCTGTTTACAAGAACAAATACGAGTATATCAATGAGGTATTTGATTAAAGGTATGGTACCTGTAGTGGTAAGCTTGCAATCCACGCCAAAGCCTGCATTGAAAGCACCCAGCATCTTAGCGATATGTTTTCTAACCTGTAAGGAAAATAGAAAATGAAAATTACTTTTCAATCTTCTTCTTAACGTGTCCATGGCAAAAAAATCATATGTTATGTTTAGCCCAAAACTCAGCCACGCGTACCCCGCTCAACGATTCAGCAAGCAAATCATTAGGCGCGCAGGTAATAGGGCATGCGGTGCAAGATGGCGCGGTGGGCCATTGTCTGTGGGGAGACACCGCAAACGCACTTGAGGTCTGAGCCGTCCACGAACCCTCATCTGCAGAGATTGTCGTTGCACCGGCCGACTTGGGTTCGAAGTCTGTTTAGGGATTTCCAAGTCGGCCACAGCAACACGTGCCCAGGTAAAAGGTATTCAGATGGATCGTTCAGTTGTACGGGGGTTTAAACTGCTCCCACGATGGCAAATACACTAGCTTTTGCTCACGGCTTCGCCCCGTGTAGGTCGAAAAAAATGCCGCGGGACCGTTTCACTTTCTTTTGCTGTTGACATGAATTTGAAACATCTTGCTCGCTTGCTTGTGACAGTGAAGGGGTCTATTTCAGTTTCCGAACCAGAGGTTCATTAGTGCAGCAAACATATGATTAACAAATCTGTTTACCACCGTGATGCTTCCCGCTTCCGTATAACGAACACGCTGAATTAAAAGTGTCGAACGTATGACGATCCTTTTATGCGTCTCCTGATTAACGTTCAGTCACAGCACCATCATCTGCCTAGCTTTGTTGGGGTCCGCTTCCAATCTAACCAGATGAAGCTGAATAATATTTTACATGGAGCGACTGCCTATCTGACCTCCACAACCCAGTTAGTAAGTACTTAGTAATACGATATCCCTTGGCAAAACTAGTTGTCAGATTTGGGCGCCACTGACTACCTGTAACGACTGTCAACGATCTAAAAATGACAGCCGGGACTAAAGGCTTAACGTGCTTTCCGAGGCACGGAGGAAACTCGGTATGTAATGGGTGGTCACCCATCCATGGACAACTTAGGCAAGCGCGTCTTACCCTACAGATCGACCCGAGCGGCAGTTATTATTTAGTCACGAGCACCTCTAGAAGAACTTTCAGTCACTAAAAGTCAAGCAATTATGAGTTACTCACGTGCAAAGCGAGTGCAGTAACGCGTTGACTGTGTCGGAGGCGAGGCGTATGCGCGGCGTGTCCGCCGGCACGGCCAGCGTGGCCAGCGACCACGCGCCGCCACTGCCCCACGCCGAGCCGTTCAGTGTGAGCCACAGAGAGATCACGTTCTCCATGAATGTGCAGTCCATCTGGGTGATAAACATTTAGTAATAATAGTCATGTCATCTAGAAGTGTTACCAAAATGTTATGTCAAAAGAAACTCTTGATTATTGTCATAATCTGAAGTGAACAAAGTACGTTTGTATGCTTAGTTCAACACACTATAGGATAGCAAAAACGATGAATCTTGTCAACAGTGCCCAAAAATAGTAATCAGTTCGCAAAGTTACCTGACCTCTCTTTCCCTATTATTTTCATTGTAAGGGCATCAAACAATTCAAAGTACTGACTGTACTAATGATACGCCGAGAATGGCAATCTAGCAAGATTTCTAATGCGTCATGTAGTCTTAGAAATCATTTTTACACAGTTTTATATCTCACCTGATAATGGAACTCCAGCGCCAAATGCCTGAACACATCATACAGCGTGTGCGTCAGTGGTGGGTGTGGCTTGTGCGGAGGGGGTGCTGCCCGAGGCGGAGGGGGCGGGGCCGGGGGCGGGGCGCGCACGGCAGCGGCCAATGCGCCCGCGGTGCCGAGGAGGGCGCGGCGAGCGTGCGCTTCGCCAGCGCCGCCGCAGCCGCCGCCTCCTGCTTCTACGCGAGCGTCCCAGCATACGGACACGTTGCTTAACAAAAGAAATACCACAGTGAACGAATGTTACTTCTTTGAAAACATCATAATATGTCGTTAATCATCATATCAGCCGAAATAGCTGGACATATGCCTTCCCCGAGCGTAGCCATATCAACCAGCATAATCACAATATTTAATTCAGTTGTTCTCTCTATGCCATACTCCTGCTTCTATTTGAGGTTGGCGCCGCATGTCTTCTTCTTCCGTAGGTAGATCTATTGCTAGTATTTTTTTCACATAATCCTTACTTTTGTCTTTGGTCTACCGCTACTTTATAGGCTTACACACTCAATCTAACAACTCTAATGACTCTTTAAAACTCTAACGAGTTTATGTTGGCACCAACTTACAGATTAAATTGTATGTGTACTACTGAATAAATAAATAAATAAAAAACTCACAAAATTATCCACATTTTCAACTTGTTACCTAATAGCAAATTATTTACTAACATATTAAAAGAAGCACTTACAAATATTTCAATATTAACAATTTACCTGCAACTATTATCCACCACAATTTTCGTCCTGGTTTCCTTCTTGACAGCATCAATGAAGTACTGTTCTAGTTTCTCTTCGGAAGACTCCGAGTCGTCAGACTCCGCTACTTGCGTCAGTTGTTCTTCCACATCAATATCTAAGGAAAAAGAAATATGGGTATTTAAATACAATAATAGATAAATTAGTACCCAGTAATGCCAAAACCAACCGACCAGCCAACTTCCCCATATTTTCATCCATTTTACGAACAAAATCATAGTATTTTGCATGTAATTTGCTGTATAATTAACATTTGGAATATTAGATTCGTTTGATCAAATTATGGTCGAAATTGTCGCTATGATTTGCTTTGGCATAAGAGGGCTTAGTTTATGATAAAAAGCAAAACTTTTAAAAAGCTAAAACTTAATAACAGTGACGTATGTTATGCTAAAACAGCGTGTTTCATAATTTTAGTTATTTAAAGCTGCTATGATAGTGAAAGTTGTATGATTTTATTAAACGTTAGCGTGCATCACTAAATGGTATGGTTTTGATGAAATGCTATTATCCTACTAAGTAAAAGCCGTAGCAATGTTTTAACGTGAGAACGAAAGGGAACTGTTGAATAAATTCTGTTTTCCAAAAAGTATTAGGCCTTTTTAGTCAGACCTAAGTCGATGCTCGTAGATAAAATCCTTTTTCAAAGCCCATTTAGAGAGAGCAAAAAGAAGCCCGATCGCGGTTTAAAAAAGCAAAAAAAAAAAAAACATTTAACGCATCACTCCTGTGGTAAATAGACACGTAAAAGCGTATTCGATATTTAAAATCGAGGCTATGGTGCTTTGCAAATGTGTAGCGGTTAGGTGTGGTCTGATATCCTATCACACACACTACATATCAGTGCAAACCGAACTAAGCCCGGTCATTGACCTTACAGACGTACAGACTTGTTATTTTATGTATAATGTCCTTACTTGCTAAATTGACACCTGCTGTGGAAAATAGTTTGGGCTTGAAGTTGGTAGTCTTCCCCAGACCAAAACTATCCGCTAACAAATCTGCAATAACAATAACACAGCAAGTCAATTCTGCTAGCTCTTTTAGAACAACGGGATTCACGAAATTTTGATCAATTTGCCGAGAAATATTTTATAAATAAATATTATAAATAATTTGAATACAATTTTGTGTTCTTGCATTGACTATTAGTCGTCTAACTGGGTCATTGATAATTGTGTAACTAATTAAAGTTCGATGTTTTGTAAGGGCTCTGTGCCTTCTATACGGTTTTCACTGATGTGTAGGATATGGGGTGGGTTGCGACAGCCGGAGCTATGCCCAGACAACGGAAACCAACGTATATTTGCTGACGGTTTCCACAAGTGCGGGAGTCTGTCGCAGTCAAAGTCGTCTGAAGATACCGATTTTGCTATTGCGAAACCGTCAATGAAATTTCCAAGGACGTTTTGTTCGGATTGCTTTCATGAATAATGTTTCCACAACAACCCACCCCACCCCTGACGTACAAAATGCGCTTTTATTTCAGAATGAATAATGAGTAACTACATTGTTTACATCATGCTATGCTAGTAAAATTCTTGAGTAAAGAAATAGAATGCAATAAGTTGTATTTGCGAAATAATTATTTTTTACTAAATTTTATTTTTACAAATCGCAGACGGTTCTTTATTTGTAATCTTCAAGTGCAAGTTATGCATAGGTAGTACTACTATATTAAAGACATAATTCTGAAGGCGTCTGTAACCGCAAACACCCTACGGGTGGATTTTTCCACCAAGCGGAAAAATCCTCACGCGCTTTTTTGATGTCATTGAATTAAGTACTGTATCAGTATCGCCTTTGAGTATAAATTCGACGAAGCATTATATATAATTCGGGTTATCACCCATTCCTTGTCGATGTTCCACACATTCGCACGAAGCGCTTTGCTACATCGTTTATTATGCGCACAGCCAAAGAGTGGAATTCCTTGCTTGCGTCGGTGTTCCCAAGTTCATTCGGCCCCAATCTATTTAAGTCGCGAGTTAATAGGCTTCTTTTGGGTTAGCTCGTTCCATCGTCGACCTCATCTCTGTCCTCAGGACTAGATTGAGGTCAACGAGTAGGCTAGGCCCATTAAACATAAAAAAGCGCTGTCCTAGCGTGTGCTCGAGGATGCGCGAGTGCTCAATTTTATACTTAACTAGCTGATGCCCGCGGTTTCCCCCGCATGGATGTGTGACAAATTATATACTAAAACCTTCCTCGCGAATCACTTTATCCATTGGTGAAAACAGCATGAAAATCGGTGCAGTAGTTTTTGAGTTTATCGCGAACAGACAGACAGACGCGGCGGAGAACTTTGTTTTATAATATGTAGTGAAGGCAATACTGATACGGTTCTTTATTCGTCAACCATATCGCTATGACAGACGACATGCGATTTGTGGATGCGGGCGGTCCTGAATTTGTACAATTCCAAGTGGTAATTGTAGATAGTTCATGAAATCTATTTGTTGTGAAAGTGAAAATGTGTTTTAAAAAATTTCAAGAAGTGCAGCCTGAGGTCAGTGTTAAGCAGCAGTGCCTGTTGTCATGAGATAAAGTGCTTTTGTACTATATGATAACGTTCAGTTTCGTATATCAACTACCTATGTTACCTTCTAAATTCTGCCCAACCTTGAGGGATTGCTTATGTAGTATAATTCTATAACCGGGCATAATTGTAGAAAACAATATTCTGACGTAAATTTCAACACTCTTTTGCGATGCGAATTCAATATATATTACTACCACCTCCTGATAAGTTCAACTTAAATTATCTAGAAAAGATATCTGATAAACCCCATTGGACACAACTTTCTTCTGGACTAATAGTGTAAAACTGTACAGGTCGTCTAAACTAAAACTGCACGCCATTACAAAAACTAGCAAAACAAGCTATTGGTACACAGGCAGCTAATTTACAATCACTTTTAAACAACGAGTGTGCTGAGTAGTCTATTGTATCACCTTCGCCACTGCTGTATATCAAAGAGCTTGTTCAGCTAGATTATGAGTATGGGCAACTGGTTTTTTTTTTGTTTTTTTTTTATATTAAATGGGCCTAATCTTGACCTCAATCTAGTCCTGAGGACAGAGATGAGGTCGATGATGGAACGAGCTAACCCAAACGAAATTGAAAAAATTGAAATTGGCGTAATTGGGCAATTCTCGTACTTAACTAACTAATTCTCGTAACTTTCAAATTCAAGACGCAATCTCATCTCATAGCCCAATCACGATAATCCATGTCAGAAACTGGTCAACAATGTATGTTAATTAGGGTATTTTTACACAATGTGTTTTTCAGACAGAGGTTAGAAAACGATTTTGAAAATTAAGTAAATGCCGCTCTGATCTTACATCTTGTCACAAAAAAGAAAGCGTGCTATTTTAGTTTAGACGACCTATATTCCGGTGTCTATATCTTAGTACAAAAACCAACAAACCTGCAACAGTAGGTCCCTTGAACTTCCTCGCTTTCACCCCGGGCGGCGCGCCGGGAATGGAGTGCACGCGGATGACCCTGGACGAACCCGCACCGCTCCACGACTCCTCGTTCGGAGGACTTGAAGGGGACTCTCCGCTTTCGTACTCGACTAAGTCCTGGTGGAAGATTAATTGGGTGAGTAAAAAAGTATATATTTATATCCTTTCGTGTTATAATCTAAAATAGGTCCCTATGATGGAAGCGCCAGGGTAGGCCGCGAAATTAAAATTTTCTTGCGTTTTTGCAATTTGGCAGTCAGTGTCAGGCTTTATATTGAACAAAATATGATTTGCGACCGTAACACGTATGTATTTACAGAATTATAATCATCCAAATCATCAATACAACCCTCTAAGTTCATGTAATTCCATTGAATGACTATTTCATATTGTCAGAGCAATTTTTTACATTTATTACAGATTTCTAACGGTAAGTCATTCAAAGTAGATGGTAGCATGCATTCCAACGACCTTGCATTATTAGATTAAGTATGTTAAATGTGGGTAGGTATGACAAACAACGTAACGACTTTAGCCTTTCGTATTTTTTTTTCGAAATGAACCTAGAATGTGGCAGTTCTCGTTTAAAACGAGTATACGTTTTCCACGATCCCCCGAAATCCACTAAACACTTTCTGTTTGTACAGATTGTCAACTTACAAGATGAAAGAAAAATTAACTTGATTAATATTTCAATGGGAATTTACAGGATCAAATCAAATCAAATCAAAAATCAAATCATCATTTATTTTTAGGATCAGTAGATAATTGACGCCGTTGTGCAGGGCTCATGACTAAGGGGTGTGTGATATTTTTAAAGTAATTTTAATTACATACGTCACATTTGAATTTCGTTTTTGCAAACCATGTTGACACAGTGTATTAGATTATAATTGTTGTTGACATTCATACCTGGAGCAGCGTGGTGAGTGCATGTCGTGGCCAGGGCGGCAAGGTGACAGCCAGCCGCGCCAGTCCCAGGATACAGGAGGGATCCAGCAGGCTGGCACCGCCTGATAAAGCACATAGGCGTCCCACTACCTGTTGAATTGGAAAGAAAGATCAGAACTTGTGAAGTCACAAGGAGTGCAGATGGTTTGTCAAATTCCATATGTCACTAGGCACCTGGGTACTGTGTAGGTGAATTTGTTTTAATTACCATTCTTTGTACGTACCTTAGCAGCCAACATGAGAGCATCAGCATGTGAGCACGTGTCTGCAGCGAGCATGTGCGCGACCAACGCGTGCGCCAGTCGCGCGGCCAGCGCGGCCGGGAGCGGACGCGGTCGCACGGCCTCTGTACCGCTCGAACTGGACGACTCGCCACGGGAAGCGCCACGCTTG
This sequence comes from Eurois occulta, assembly GCA_950022335.1. Taxonomy (NCBI): domain Eukaryota; kingdom Metazoa; phylum Arthropoda; class Insecta; order Lepidoptera; family Noctuidae; genus Eurois; species Eurois occulta. The sequence continues at coordinate 14,568,618 of OX465497.1, forward strand.
CCGACCATCGCCATTCGGGCTTTCAGGCTTAGGCGGGCGCGCTGTGTGAACAGAGTAAGTAGCATTAATGAGCAAATTGGTCCAAATTGGCAAAATATAAGTGCACAAAATATCACGAAATTAGTGACAAGAAAGTCTTTCAACTTCTCATCCTATTGCAACTCACCTGTTGATCTTCCAAAGCGACTTGTATCCCTCTCCTAGCGGCTTCCAACTCCTGCATCTGATGCAGCAGCTTCTTATGCAACTTACGTCTGTGCAGCTTGCACTCGTTGTTGCGGGGAGAGCCTTGAGCTTCGCTGCCCGGGAGGCTGCCGCCTGCGCGGCCGCCTGTTACCCAGTCCCACCTGTGGACAAATAATAAGAATAGAAAGGACAATGACCAAAGTTGGCACCAAAAAGTCTCGCGCCTCAAAACCAAAATATTATAGTAATTAGTTTTATATTTTTTTACGGCATTACGCGTCGGGGATTTGATTTTTGAACTGGAAATATACTTTTCGAGTTTAAAAGTATGAATATTGTTTTACTCCCTTTATATGACGTTCCGTTTCAACTGAATATAAACGACGTTCCGTTTCAATTGAACAAACCCTTGTCTGTCGAGCGGACTCTAAAATTAATTACAATTAAGTAAGATCAGTACACCAAATCGATTTAGTTTGGTTTATTGCTATTTGCAACAAAATAGATTTTCTCAGCCTAAAGATTTTGATTTATCGATTACATCCCTAAATCCCGACTAGTTTATAGCACTTACTATACTCTATGGTTTATAGTTATCTTATCTGTGGCATCTGACATTTGTACTGTACTGACTGACTATTGGCAATGTAAAGGTCTAAAATAAAATCGAGTTTCAGTCAAGCATACTGTGGATGTTACTTTAACTCGTAATTCTTACTAATATTAGTGTATTACGCTGTTTTTAGAGCAATAATGTAATGTATGTGTGTTAAAATACGTCGTTGGTACCGTCGAAAAAATAGACCTACTTTTTAGGTTAGTTTCGATTTTATAAAATAACTCCGAAACGCGGGTTTTTTTTTCAAAAATAATTTTTGTAGGAGTTAATACGATCAGTGTAGTCTATAAAAAACAAGGTTTGATTTTGATGCAGCATGGTACGGGATTCCATACTTCCATGAGCATTCTCTTTTAGACTTGTGATTATATCGTTTTGAGTGTATAATTCGTCACCACTGTTCTCAAAACGATTTGCTCCTGCGAAAATTGGTATGCCATGAATTTTCAATTTCTCTGAATTTGCGCACTGGGCTCGGGTAGTGGATTACAGCCCTATCACGTAATAGCAAGCCTACGTTCAGCAGTGAGAACATAATAGGCTAAGTATTTTTATATGTTTTTCCAAACGCCCAACTTAACCACTTAACACAGAAAAAGGATGATTTACCTGGCATGTCTATTAGAGTGCGCGGCCACAGTATCTAATACAGAGGCGAGGGCAGTAAGTAACGCAGCCGTGACAGCGGGCTGCGGGCGCGGCGCTCGAACCAGGTCTAATGCACGGGAGGCCAGTGCAGGGCAGACTCCGCCTTCAGCGGTTGTGTGAGAGTACAGACTCTTGCGACACATGTAGATTATTAGGACAAGGCATCTGTGGACATAGAAGAACATTATTTTGAAGGGTTTTTTTATGACAAAACAATTGTTTAGGTGACCTTTGGTATTTGTTCACATTGATCACGCTTTTCCGGCCTCGGGCTGTGTAAAGTTTTCAGTTTGTAGGTGCAAGATATGACACCTACGGGATACCTGGGGCTCCCAAAGGCCTGACATGGAAATTCAGAGTGCAATAAATTTTCTAAAATTTTCAAACGAACAAACACTATCAAGTCCCATTCTGTATTTGTTACTATTCAAAAGAGTACAGTGTCTGCACGTCTATTGTAATAGTTAGTTGACAATAATAGCGCTTTTACTTCGTAGAAGTATGCGATGTTTTCGTAGATAAGATACATACTATTCTTATCATCATAATTAGTTAGAATGCTGTATGGATCATGTTGACAGGTGGGCGCTACTGTTAAACATTTGTGACATTGTAAAATGTGTCGACAAAACATGATTTTATTAACAAGTGCTGAAAGACATTCGTATATCGATATACACAAACTGACTTGTCGAGCGAGGTCGGCGGCGCGTCGTAGGCGGCGAAGGCCGCGGTGAGCGTGTCGGCGAGGTGCGCGCCCCACCAGGCGGCGGCGCCGCACGCGCGCGCCAGCAGCGTGGCCAGCGCGCCCGCGCCGCGCCCGCCCCACTCCCACACCAGCGGCAGCACCGTGCTGCACCAGCCGCGCCCCGCGTCCGCGTATTGCTGGAACACATTGTGGCCTTACTATATGAACGACGACGAAGCGAAATGTTTATGTAAGGATCGTAAGTGGAGTTCTATAGTTTCTATCTATCCTTATAAAGAAAAGGATAAGTACCTATATGTATGAAGCATTTCCAACGTAAAAATAAGCTAACAACTCAAAATATGAATTGCATGCATGACAGTAACCAATACTGTCAGTCTTCATTATTTCACTGCTAGACCAAGAACTACCCCCCCCAGTTTCCAGCTACTTCGATCCAGAGCTAAAGCAGGCCATTGTCTCTTTAGTTCAGAAAAAATAGCTTACACTCGAGACCAGTCCCACTTTCAATGAATCACAAGATTGCCTGAATCCACAGAACCTCGATCACAGAAAAATGCTTAACATTTCCGCTAACTTTTAATAAGAATTGCAATTTGCAGGCCTGCATGAACAAAATTATAACTCAAACAAAAATGCTTCAAAACACAATACACCCTATGAAACTCACCACATCTCCAACTTGGAAATAAAAATACAGCAGCATATCGACAATGGTCTCGCTGATAACCCTCAGCTTATCAGTCGATGCTGCTTCTAAGAGCGCTTCAGACGACACCAGCCCCTTATCGATCATCTCAGGCAGATTCCTCTGCCCCTCTGCATTGTTCTGTAGCTTCCTGTAAGATGAATATAAACAACATAACATCCTGTAATCCCCGAAGAGTTACGCAGAGTTGTACATCACTGAAGACAGGTTTATATAGAGACGTGATTGTGGACAGTCACAGTCACAAGCGGCCGAAGCTCACTCATGGGAAAAATGAACGGGCGCTCTATTTATTCCCGTGATATCTGTCAACGCTGGACTGGCGCAAAAACAATATGTTTACATGAAGCCTCAACTACGCCATCCTTCGCAACACCGACGCTAGGGCCAATGGGGAAGACCGTTAAAAGCTAATTGTAGATGGCGCGACCATAGCTAGGTCTCAATCTGACCAATGAGGACAAGCTATTTTGAAATGTAAAATGACATTACCAGATTTTCAACCAATGACCATGCTTGGAACCAGCTATACTAGCGCCATTAGTTTCACAGTTCCCCATTACTGTCTCATTATAAACCTGTCTTAACGTAACGTTTTTACTAGTCTAGTCTAGTGTGTACTCACCGTAACATGCTAGTGCAGGTGTGTAGTTGCTGCTGTAGCTCTATGCACTCCTGGTAGGCTGTTACGACCTTCGTGTCAGTGTCATTGCTAATGTTGAGGTATGACATCATGTGGGCAGCGTTGCCGTTGTACAGTTCGAGGTATGGGTTGAGTAAGTCCATTAGTTTTCCGGTTGCTAATCTGTAAGAGAAAATAGTGTTTGTAAAGTTTTGGTAACAGCATTTTCAGTTTTCTTTATCACTAGGAGTCTAAATAAAATCGGACTGTTGTTATACAACAGTATTACAATAATACATTGATTAAGTTGTTGTTGGCGTTTGTGTCGTGTTAGTGACATTATTAACCTTTTGATTGCAAAAATCACGTTTTTCACATTTCATCATCTATTCTTCCGTCGACAAAGCCCGTTTCCTCGGTGGTCATGCTACGTGTGCAGGATGGATATTTCTAGCAAACACCGATTTAAAATAGTTTGTAGTGCTTGTTTTTCTTTAGCTGTTAGTATGATTCGCAGCATTTTATGGCTTAATATGATATTTTCAAATGTCAGGGTGAGATTTTTCCAGGGCTGCGGGACTGTTCGAAAGAGATACCGCGGCCCTGGAACATAAAGGGCGAAAGAAGGAAACATGGGTGGTTTTTAGTCAGTAAGAGTCTGACACTCCCTTCCGCTCCGCCCAGAGCGGGAGGAGTCATTTAATGATTTCCCACCCTCCAAAAAAAAAAAAGCGTGAGATTTTTGTTACAAAAAATTGTTATTTTTTTGCTTTCTTTCTTTAAATCTAACTTTAATACGATCAATTCATTCATTGATGTACTAACAACAATTTTTAAAGGGATTACCTGAATCGGCACGTCAAGTCCTGGTGCAGTGCATTGAGCGCGTTGATGGACGGCTGCACATGCGCTATCTCCGCAACCTCGCCGTAGAACCAACCCAGCGGGATCTTACACTTCATTGCCGACATACCGTATCGGCCTATTGTGGTTATCTAGAGGAATAAACAAGATTTTTCTTAATAGTATGGTGGTCAACAAGCAGGCGGGATTTTATGTAGATTATGGCCAAAAATCATAAATATTTAGTAATATAATCACCTGTAAGGATATTACGGTTTTCCTTTCCATTTAGGAGAAAATTAGATTTTGCATACAAGCTTCATATACATTTTTCGTAAAAAAAAAAAAATGTAATTCCAACGTTTTTGTGTAGAACCTCCTCCTCCTGATCCTCGGATGTCATTTTTGTATATAGTATTATATATAACTAATAGACTAATAGAAGTGATATCCGGCAAAAAATCCGACACTTGCAAATTGAAATCCCTTAGGGCCTATTTCACTATGTCCGAATAGCCACTAATTACCGAATAAATTCAAAAATGGAAGAGAATTTGTATGAAATTATCTGCCAAATAAGTTAACGGGAACTTAATCGCGGGTGGTGAAACAGGCCCTAAGTCTATGAAAGCCGATTTTCAGCCCACCGTGTGACACGTTCAACTGATCATCATAATTATATAGGTAAAACTAAAAAAAAAGTTATGAATTTCCGAAAGTCATAGAACAAAATTTGTTCAGTTTCATGTGGTCTGAGTCACCTCACAAGAGTTTATTATATTACATCCTGTATATAAAAATCAATGTCTGTTCGTATCCTATTGACTCCTGAACTACTGAACCGATTTTGCTGAAATTTTTCACAGTTGTTCAACATACTTCAGGGAAGATTTATTTTAAAAAAGGCAATGCAATGCATGCCGCGCACAGCTATGTAGTTCATTTTAAACAAGACATTCGCAACTACCTTCATATATCGGCAAATCGGCGCCGGCTGAATGTCCGTCAACACTAAATGCTTGGTTGCGATGTCAGTCGCGAAGGCGAGCTTCACACAGTCGGTTTCTTCACCCGTCACCCAAAGGTCGATGCAGAGAGTCACCAGGTCAGAACATGATGGTATGATCTAAAAACAAACAACAATTAAATACACATATACAGTGATAGCAAGTGGGAATCACAGGTTAAAAGACAGCTTGTTTTGAGTTCTATCCAGGCGAGCTCACGAGATTTGGGCAGATGGCACTTTGATTATGGACAAAGTAAATTCAACATCTTCCTGCCCTTGGCCCATGTTATTTGGGGTCGGCGCAACGTTTTTTTCATCCATTCTCCCCATTCTCTCCAATGACAGGGGTGTCATTCGTAACGCTATTATTAACTCCTTTTTCCTTCATATCATTCCTCATACCATCCATCTTTTCTTTGGTCTTCCTCTCCCTCTCCATCATGTGAAAGATTTTAAGACTAGACTAACTTACACCCGAAAAAGCGAGTCTTATATAAAAGTAACTCCCTAGTAGCTAAATTACGTGTCGTCGTGTTACTTAAAATAGGCATAAACATAATAGAGTGGCAGATTCCTCTTGGTTTTTCAAACAAAAGTAATTCGGTTCCAACAAAAACAAATAATTTTCCAGACCTAGAAAATTCTCATTCGCGTCAGTAAATATATATTCTGGTACTTACAACGTCAGTCAATTTCACGGGGTGTCCGAAGTCAAGCACGATGTACCGCCGTGCGCCGGAGTGCATGCGTTCCACAACCAGCGTGTGTTGAGGCGGCCGGGTCACTAGTGAGGCCCACGGTATGCCACACTGTTCTTGGTCCTAGGGTTAGGAAAACAGACTTGTAAAGCTGATTTTCAAAATTATGCAATTTTTGAGACCTACACTCAATGTAGGTGCATATTGCACACACAAGATTTGCACTATTTTCCTTTTGCAGTCATATTGTTGAATGGATGTAAGTTAAAAGAAAACGGTTATTATGATAAATAGACTAAACTTGATTTTGTCTTGTCCAAAAAACTTTGATATTATGCACTCCAAATAATAAAAGTTGCACTAAAATTTCCTTCCAATTTTTTTAAATTCTTTTTTAAAGTTGTGATAGCAACTTGAAGAGGGCTAAACAGACCTCAGTTTGGCCGGTATTTGAGTTAATTCGTTTCAATTAAACATGAGTGGACCTAAGGCTAAGAATTAATCATACCTTGAAAAGCTTTTCTTCTGAGAACTCCATCTTTTCCTGAGGATCACACTCCATGAGGGAGCTCTCAACGTCTTCCAACGAGTCAGGGTCTTGCGACGACTGCTTCATCTGACCTTCCTTCACGACCGACCAGAGTTGCTGGATAATGTAATGAAAATGAACAGTCTATAGAGGTGTTCTCGAGTGTGTTGGGTAGACAAGAGTCAAACACACTTCTAGGTACTCACAGTTCTATTAGGGGTTCATAGATAGTTCACACGCACAACACAAAACAGAAGAAAGAGCACAGATATATAGGAAGATAGGACACAGTCACAATAGTCACGGAACACAAACAGTTTATAGATCACGGTAAATTCGGAATGGTCATGGAAGGGGCGTCAACGCCCGCGCACTGACTCCCACCTCACTCGCTCGCTACACGTCACGATGACGTAGCTCGGCCGCTGTGCGATTCCAGTATACCACACGTTCTTGTCGTAGGGTCAAGTATATAGCTTTTTATCGTCCTTGACGGACTCTGGAGGGGGGTGGTGTACGGTATACACCTAATATTTAGTTTATATATTTGTATTATATAGTTACACATCACAACACATTTACATACAATTTATTTATTATATATAACTGGTGACCCCGACGTGATTATTATAAATACATGTTGTATTTATAATAATCACGTCGGGTCACCAGTTTGGGGGTATGAAGAACAGGGTGTAAAGTTCTTCATCCCCCATAGAAAGGGGCAGTAGCCCACCAGACATAACACCCGTCAGGTCGGAGGATCCTCCCTTTTCTATGGGGGATGAAGAACTTTACACCCTGTTCTTCATACCCCCAAAAGTCTCTTAACAATGAACATGAAGAAGAATAATACGTGACGAAAACAGAGAAAAGGATAATAGAATATCGTCTGGTACTCAATTATTGTGCCCTTAATCAATATGATAAAGTATTTTTACACCTAGCCTCATCGTAGTAATAAGAAGAAGCGATCGGCGATTGAGTATAAACGTCACTGTACTACACTGTCAAAATATACCAGTCAAAGGCCAGATAAGAGATGTTATGTAACCACTACTTAATCTTGCCATTTAACTAAGAGTTCGTACAGCTGTTTGATTACACCATGTTCTATAAAAACATACAGGAGCAAAAATAGGCCAAGCTGGATTGCAGCTTGGTGGCGTCAGAGGATACTAGACCCTATGCTGTTAGTGATACAGACGTATTGTACCTGGCTGGAATCCCCCGGGCCGACTCCTGGCAGCGACCTGACCATGGCGAAGTGGTGCCGCGCGCCGCTGGACTCCAGCTTAGTGCCTTCAGAGGATACAAGACCCTATGCTGTTAGTTCTAGAGACATATTGTACCTGGCTGGGGTCTCCCGGCAGCCAGCTGACCACGACAGAGTGGAGCCGCGCGCCACTGGACTTCAGCTTGGTCCCTTCAGAGGATACAAGACCCTATGCTGTTAATGATAGAGACATAATTTACCTGGTTGGGGTCGCCCGGGCCGGCGCCTGGTAGCGAGCTGACCACGGCGGAGTGGTGCCGTGCGCCACTTGACTCCAGCTTGGTGCCGTCAGAGGCTACGTGGCAGGTCACATGAAGAGGCATGGCTTCGCTCAGGCCAGCACCGAACACGCCAACCCCGTTGTTCTGAGCCCACCATGCGGTTGATGAGGTTGCGCTTTTGGCGTCTGTTGATAAGAATTTGTTTCGGATTATGAATTTATGACTGATTTCTTCATCAATACCAGTTTGAGATAATTTTTGGTTAGACAGAGTGACACTTAGGCCTGAGAACAATGCACAAGCATGAATCTTAATATTGATTAAGTCTAGATTAGAATTCCACTGTCACTGGTCTGGTACCGATCATCTATAATATGTATGTATTTACAAAAAAAAAAATGTATATATGTAGTTTATCAGCCATCTAGCTACCATAACACAAGCATTAGGTTGCTTAGCTTGGGACTAGATGGTGCTGTGTGAAATGTCCAGGGATTTTTATTATTTATTATTATTATTATTATCATGCTGACCCGAAAATGTGTGAAGAATTAGGTTGTGATTCCAGAAGGCATCTTTCTGGACTATCATTATACTTTGCGAAGAAATCACCTTTGAGTTCCATGACGCACAAAACCTAGCACCAATAGACTTAAAGGCAACAAAAAATCATTGTGTGTAATGGCCAAAAGAAAACCACCTTTATTAGTCAACTCACCCATATCCAGAGGCAGGTTCAGTAGTTCTTTCAACTGGTAGTCAGGTTTAGGTACCGGCGGTGAGGTGGTGTCTCCGGCTAGCACGCTGGCGTACGTGACCGGGGTGGATGTTCCACGCCCTAGCTCGGGTATTTCTGTGGCGAATATTGTGCGCTCCAATGGTAGTCCGTAGAGACCGAACCTAAAAGAAAATTGAACGATTAAGACTAGATATAATAATTATAATTCATTTATTTATTCAAGTTACAAGGGTTCATTAATACACACAGAATTCAATAAAAAACTAAATAAAACAAACAAAAGTCACATTTTTGCAAAAAAAGTTATTTTTATTTTTCCATTTTTAGTTGCAATACCTATAAAAATAATTGCTATGCATTTATTTTACATTGTTAACAATACATGTCATAGTAATAAGGCTTCTCCCCAATAAAAAGGAACTTAACATAACTAACTGTCGAAATGTAGGTGTACTGTACACATCTGCGTACCTCCTCAGAGTATACAGGCGTGATGTTATGTTATGATGTTGTGTAAACAATAAACATCCAAGCGATTACAGCAATCACAACAGATTTGCTATCTATTATTGAAGAGTTCCGTTCCATATCTCCGAAGTCCATGATCAGATCATGACAATATTTCTATGGGACCAACTTTTAAGTATACTCTTTCTAACAAAAAAGAATTCTCCAAATCGGTTCAGGCAGCATACATAAAAAAAAAGATTCCGACGAATTGAAGACCTCTCGTCCTATTTCTCAGCCGCTCCACCTAACCTGTCTTTACCTTCCGAATTTAATTCCGTATTTCGGACATTATTAATACACGAAAGTTAAATTAGTTTAGCAAGCATCACCAAAGTGACATCTTACCGCGCTCTCAGCAGACTGTGATACACATCAGGTCGGTCCCTCAGACACCTCGCCGCTCTCTCCAATAACGCCAAACATTTAGCCACAAGTGCAGGCGCCATGGCTCTCGAAGTACATTGCTGCGCGAGCGCTGCTAGCCAACGCACGGCTCCCGCGGATACGCTCGCGCCGACGTACGGGATGCAAGCGCACACGCTGTTTGAGAGTGTCGCTTCGAAGGTTGATTTCCATGGTTTTGGGAGCTGTTTCTCACCCCTGTTAGAACAAAGAAAACACATGAAAAAGGTTAAGTCTTTAACAAAAGCCTGACCGAGTCAATGATCGTAAGTCTGATGTAAAATCTAACGGTAACCGTTATGATTGGTTGGGCAATATTTACATTCGTAGAAGTAGACAAGAGATTTTAGCAAAGAAGTGATCTCTTGAGCGTCTTGTAGGTAATTATTACCACAAGAAAGGTGTCTCTTTGTATGATATGACTTATTTACGGGTGTAAGTGGACGAAAGCCCAGTAACACCGTCAACACAATATCATGATCATAAAAGAGAGAGGGAGAAAAAAAATGTCATACTCACTCGCTGGTAATCAGAAGAATTTTCACACACTTTTTCGCCATACTCCTATTGGCGCACAGAATACAATTCTTGATCAAAGCATCGGTGTGTTTCTCAATAATTTTCACACACTCCAACTGCTGAGTTTCAACAGACTTGTCCTTTCCTTTCTCGGTCTTCGCCAGTCGCATCCGTTGAAGCCTGATGGACACCACCCATATCAAAAGATCCATGGCTATATTCCTCATTTCAATATCAGCGTTGTTTACTGTAATCTCGCATAAATTGTTCAGAAAGGTGTTTGATTCTAACATCGCTGTCCGATTCTGTCTTTCCATTAGAAACTGTGTATGGGGACTAGAACGAACAGTCAATGAGATTTGATGGAGCCAATCGCAACCAATGAAACCTGATTTCTTTGAACTGCTTTCTCCAGTCTTATTTGTTCCTTTACTCATGTCTTTGGCAGGGTCAAAGAGTGTCTTAATATGTATAAGGAAAGTTCTTCCTCTGGCTCTGTATAGCCGAGGGCTTGTCAGTATTAAAGTCCCTGATTGTTGCGTCATGTCGAGTCCTGACGACAGTAATAAAGGCCCCGCTAAGATTTCTGCGTTATGCGCTTGTAAATACTCTTCACTGTTGACAGGGTTCTCGAGATTTGACATGTCGGAATCTATGACCGGGAAATGTATGGGAGAGTCCGATCTGTGTCCGAAAGACGCGTCTTTCTTGTATCCAATGCCGTGTAGGTTTTGTTTTAATAGGGTGACGAGTATGATCGGGAGATTGGCTGAGCAGGCAGAGTGTAAAGTGAAACCAAACTCTATGTGAGCTAAAGAAACGCTGTATGGTAAAGTAAGCTCTAAAACATGCTCATCCCACGTCGAAGAAGTATTCTGCAATCTCCAAGTCCTGTTATTCTGGTGATCAGATCTCGATCGTTGAGCCGGTGACAACTCGCACCAGAATCCAGGCACAACCGCGCTATAAGGCACTGTTGTATTAGTCCCGTAATAACCAGTTAAATGTATCAAAATTTCTAAGTCCATCAAACTAAGTTCAGTCTTATGTGCAATGAGGCTGGCAGCGGGCATCGGCCCGCATACTTCGTCCCGAGGCGCTCGCTGTAGCATATCAAAATCTATATTAGCGAATTCATCTTCGTCAACATCACCCGTATTATCTTTCTCGCCGTTGTTCAAGGCGTAGAAGTATATCATTCCGTGTTTGGTGGACACACTAAGCCTTTCCACTGAAGCACAGAACACGACTGAAGTGAACTGTCCTTTAGGTACGCGTTTCTCTGACAATGTCTTGAAGTCTGGTAATGAATACAGTCTTAGACTGCCGTCAACACCAACAGCGGCGAACGAATACTGATCGTGTTTATCTGTTGGTAACAAACACAGGTCTACCGGGCTCTCATTGAAAGGTAACTCTTTGTAGGACACCGGGTGGTCTTCTAACGTGTAAATTGACGTTTTACTGTTAATTTTATACAGGAGGAAAAAAGCCTTAGCGTCAGATTTCGTTTTGTCACTAGGCTCAGTGACTTCGTCGACTTCCATTTTGGTGTCGCCATCGTTGTCAGTTTCCTCTTCAACTTTGACCTTTTCTGGCTCAATGCTTGATATGACTACAAGCAAATGTTCTTTATCTTCCGTTGGTAGCAAATGCGTGACCTTGGAATCGTCTTTGAAGTTCAGTTTTGGTGGAAGAGTCAAGCACTGGACTGCAATGCCTTGTGAAACTGCCTCTTCTTGAGGTGGATCGCTGTCAAAACCGTCGTTATTACTGTTAGTGATTGCTGTCTGTGTACCAACTTTACTTCCACCGCCGAAGGTCGTAACCTTAACTTTTTCCGTTCCATCTCCGCCTTCATACCACTTTAAATCCGAGATCTCTAGAGGTCCATTCATGTTCAGATAGTGCGTTATAGGGTCCGCTTGTTGCAACACCGCGTCAGTTTGATCTGCTAATTTCGTACCAACAGAGTCGAGGTTGCCGCTCTTCCAGCTTTTGAGCTGAGAGATCTTGCCCACGAAGTCAAGCATCGTCGCTTGCCCAGCTTCTTGTAGCTCTGGTAACAAGGCAGTAGGAGGCGGTGGCGGCATCACCTTGAAATGTTTCGGCAGTATAATCTTCTTAGGTTCCCACATCTTACAATCCTCTTTGCTGGACGAAGCATTTAAGTTAATAACATTACTGATTTGCTCGTCTAGTAAGCTATTTGTGCATTGTGGAAGCTCAGTGTCCTCATCAGAGTACTGGAAGTATATTTCGTCGTATATGTTCGCGTCGTCAGGCCTCGCTACGGTGCAGACTTTCTTGCTGCCACCTGGTTTGGAGTTTCCGCTACTGTTAGACGTGTGCACTACTGTGGTGATCGAGCCGGCTAGTGAGCTGTGTATGTCATAAGTTAGAAGAAACAGCATTTTGTTTGTTGTTAAGTTGTTTTTGGCTTCGTTTTGGTCGTTCATTGCTTGAACGCTTTCTTTGTCAGCTCCTGCGTCGAAGAGTGCTTTGCTGGAGTCTTCCTTAATGGGCTGGTCAGTCTGTGTGGTGTTCGTGCGGGTTATGACGACGGCGCACATGAGGGACGGCTTCGTCTTGTTCGTGTTTGTCTCTTTCTCTGTGCTCTCCGAGTTCTGTGTTTGTGGGTAAGCCTCTTGCTGTGACGTCATGCCGACGAAAGCCATCGCCGTTAGCTCGACGCCGTACGTAGCTGTGGCAACAAAATACTTTATCAATACCAGGCAAATACAATAATTTCTACTCTTAAAACACATTCAAAAATAAACAATTCATAAAACAATATACATATAAAGTAAGCGTAAACCATCATCAAAATTACTGTAAAATATCAAAACAAAAGAGGTTATAATATTGAAAACAAAAACAAGGCAACTTAACATGAATAAAAACTTTTAACACATACAAAAACAAAGAAAAAAAAAACACAATAACGACAACAAAATACTCACAACTATCCTTCTCCAAGCTAGCCGACCAAACTTTATTACTATCGGTCGTTAACATGCCGCTGAATATCGAGTCATACGGCGACAGGTGAATGAACTTCACCAGCTTCAGACCGCAATCGAACTTCCAGATGTTGACTTTGCCCTCAGGGGTGCCCGTGGCGATCAGATCCCCCGTATTCCCCTTTGACACTACCGTTACGTTGGTACAGGGAACTGCACATGCTGTCGCATTGGTCACCTGCGGAGAACAGAAGGCTTTCAAACTATGACACATGAAGCAATCTTAGCTTTAACGCCTAAGTTCACAGTCTTCAGACTTTATAACGACCTGTCATCGTTACGTATCCTTTTTATTCCGCCACGTCATGTCAAGGGAGCAACGGTATTTGAACTCTAATCAAACCAAAATAATAACAAAAAAACAGTTCTAAAAATACACTTAAATACACATCATGATTACGCGTAACAAAATTACGAATTATTATTATTTATAATACGGTTATACTGAGATGTGGGTGACGTGTTATCACTGAGATTATAGAATTGCCGAATCACTGTGGCGAGCCGCGCCTCCAAACCGAAACTGATAATGAGTGATGTCTTACGTTCAGAAGAAACTGACCGACAGTTACCATAGAGCGTCCACTACGAGCATGTATACCATGCGGTGTAGCGTGTGTAAAATTTTCGAACTAGTGAACGTGGAAACAAGTTTTATCATTAGGGAATATAACCTAAGAAAATTCTGAAAGGTCTATTTTCTACACCGTTAAGAATATTCTCATTAAACCCTAGAAACTAAGGGCTGTATTCTAGAACGATGCATGGTCATGCAAAAAAAAACTAAGAGATTTGATATAAATCTGAACTCGCGAGTTCGAGTCATGCACCTCAATCTATGTCTATAAATTGGGATGCATGCATGACTGACACAGAAGAATATGTTCTAGAATATGGTTCTTATCAAACTTCTATGAATTGTTTCAGATAATCGGCATCCTTATTATTGGAGCAAGTAACCATTATGTGTAGTTTAAAACAGTTGATAAGTGATTGTTTTTAATGTGCTGTGTTGTTACGAATCGATTTTGGACTATTTCCTAAATTATTTTAGTTTAATTAAACATTGAAGCAGATATTACTAGAGAAAAATTGTAAGTAAATTATAACAGGCAACAACATGACCCTGAAACAAGATTCAAATTAATTTTCTTTGTCCGATTAGGTATTCATTCATCCTTACATACAAAGTCTCGCATAAAATAAACGATACTTCGAGTAGCGCCCTAAGATTAAAGTACTCCGCCTGAAAGCTTAATTATGTTAAACAAAAATCGATACTGAGATAGTACCTAAAGTACATAGGTAATTATCGTTATCTATTTGTATTTTAATTCGCTTAGAACTCGATTCCTCAATACTCAAACTTTATTTGCATACTTGCTTTACTTTTTTTTTCTCAACTTTATTTACTTTTAATCTATAGACTATCTTGTTTAATATTTAATAATCACGAAGATATCCCGTAAGTGACAGTTTAAGTTTATATCTTATTTATCTAGACTTTAATATTCTAATTATAAACCCACCCGTGGACAAAACTAATGTCGGATGAATCAAAAATAAAAGCGGAGACTTTAAAATTGTTTACATTTAATCGGATTTATAGAAGACTCCGGACATAAATATTACGATGCCCTTTCCAGCCAGCCGGCTTTGCCAGCAGTGAAAAAAAAATGAAGTTTGAAAGAGATATAATATTCATAGGTTACAAAAAAACAACACAATTTTTGATGTGCACTATCTCCAGTTTTTAACCTGCCTCTGCAAATAAGCGCTATAGTTTTGTGTTCACCTATTTACAGAGATAGCAGCGTATAGTGCGCACCACTAGACCTAAGATGAGACAACAATACAACGATATATTTATACGACAAATACAATATGTTGTATAACATGTGTTTTTTTTTTGTAACCTATTTACGCAATTTTATTGTAATCTTTATATTATGTTTGCTTCACTTCAAGTCAGATTTAAAATTCAATCACTGCGCAGGTTCTTTATGTGGCGCGCACTGTACATTAGTAATTGAGGTATCTCAATACCTAATGTACGCAGCTATCTCTCTCCAGAAGCATTTCAATACGAAATGGGTACCCGAACAATGATTAATCATAATCAGCTACCGTTAATGAATCAAAAGCTCATCATCTTTCTAGTTCTCAATCTGCCTCTGCATTTAAGCCTTGTACTTTCTGCACACTTTTTTCAAAGATGGCTGCACATATTTGCCTCCTATCTATTATTGGCCTGTATCTTCCCACTGTTAGGCAGCCCCCCCCCCCCCCCTTTCTTCGTCCAGAGCTGCCAAAGACTAATCTTTGTTAAAGTATCCTCTAAGCAAACAAATTAGAACCCTTGAAATTGTTGACAAAATCCGATTCAAATAGGGAAGTGAAATTGTTAACAAAATCCTATTCAAATATGGAAGCAAAATTTTAATAATAATTTCACGCGGAGCTCGGAGGAAGGTCACCGGCAATAGTTAGTCTATTTATAGATTGTATCGTCTACTGGGCTCTATCCTCCTTCCACCTCCCTCGGTCCAGAACTGCCAATCTTTATTAAAGGAACGGAATCTAGAAATTTACAATACTTATTGGGTAAATGACTTAGCACAATCAGCTATCCTCGCTAAATGAACAGCTCACCTAACAACCATGATAGGTACATATTTGCAATCATAAGAAGAGTTTCATCATTCTGACATACAAATCTTTGTATTATTTGTGATTCATGTAACATGACAATTTGGTTAAAGATGAATCACCGCTGCTTGCGCTTGAGCGACCGGCAATAGCAACAACGTCATGTGACGCGCAAGTCCCGTACTCTACACGTATATATGATAAAAAATATAATTATACAGGCAGAAGACGCATACACAATATTACGTATTATAACGAGGGAAAAAGTTAAACGTACAGATAAAAAGTTTAAAAAGGACTGTTCTGTACTCAATAGGGATTGACTGCTTATGAAGTCTAAGATCCACTGCGAGGTAACGGTCTGTCTGTTTAATGAGAGTCATAGTCTTCTTACAAGTCATCATGTGTCTAGCTTTTTCCCAACCAGGGTTACTTGGGTCTAGGTCTAACCGGATGCAGCTGAATACCAGTTGTACGAGCAAACCCGTACAATATCAAAATATGTTTAAATTTTATGCTGACATCGACGCGCAGCAAATGAATAAAATATACAATTTTAAGTCAACGATCAGTGGTCGCATAGCACCGTTTGGGCACCGTTTGGGCTAACAAAAGACTCATTCGCTGCGAGTCGATCAGTTATCAGTTTTGGGTGTTCTTTCAACACACAAATTCATGAAGAATGGAAAAAATAAAGGACATTTCGTGAGAAACGTTTCGAGTATGAAATTAATTTGGATAACTTTAGCAAAGAAACGTTGCAACGAACGACTGCCTGTCTGACCTCCAAAATCCAAAAACTATATCGATGGTCGACGGTGGATGCGGCAAGTCTTTTTCATCCTTACACTGTGTGTAGTGTGTTGTGGATGGATGCGAATGTGAGAAATTTATGAAAGACTAGCTTTTGCCCTCGCTTCGCTCGCGTTAATTACACCTCTATATTTTTCACGGACATTCCATCCATAGTTTCTTTGATCTAGTTATCCACATTCATTTCAAACTCGAAACTTTTCACAAGACATGTCCTTTATTATTTCCATTGTACTAAATCGTAAATATGCGTGCACAAATAAAAGAACAATATTGCGGTTAATCTCAGGTGTCTTTATTTTAACATTTTCTCACTCGTAACCACAATCCTGAGTTCTTGGTTACTGTGCACGTGTGTGTGTGTGTTGTTAACATATTGTTTGTTTTTGAAATGTCTAACCAGACAAGCTCTAGACAGAAAAACGGACGATAAACACTAGAAAAAGCGTAAGTGCGTGTTATCCTCGTAATATTACCTATTCTGGTACAGTCAGTTAATAAGTAGAACACTTTATGTATTACATGCATATCTGTGTATGGAAAATATATCAGGCAGGCAATCCTTTTTTTTTTCGATATCATCGGTGGGATATCATCAAATGACCCCTCCCGCTCTGGGCGGAGCGGAAGGGAGTGTCAGGCTTGAACTGACTAAAACGCACCGATGTTCCTTCTTAGCTCTTTGTGTTCCAGGGCCGCGGTATCTCTTTCGAACAGTACCGCAGCCCCGGTAGGCATCGGCCCTTGCGGACCCCTTCTGGTTTGCTGACGTCTCTTTGAGGCGCGCGTGGAAAACGAACGCGCTGTCGACACGGCCTGTCGTCATAAGACGGACGGACGGCGAGCTAAGGCATGCAAGCCTTAAAGACAAACTGTCATTTGATACGTACTCTAATGCGCTTTTATAATGACTTCTAAGATTGTGTATCATTACATATTGTATTTACATTTCCACTGTTATAAATGGTCAGTTATAGCTTAAATTCAGGTGCATCTCCTAATATCTTACTTAACCAAGACCACTATGTGTAAGGTCAAATCATGCTAAATTGAAGCGATGAAATACTAGTCAGTTCTCAAAGAAAAGTTAAAATACGAGGATAACGCTCTTTTTCTCTAACATAAGGCTACACCTAAATTAATGCCTTATACAAGGTGTAACATCACAAACTCTAGACCTCCCGTGTGGTCTTTCTGCCCATAAAACTGAACAACTTTTGTTCTACAAGTTCTTGAAAAGTTAAGTTTTGTTCAAGTTGTTGAAAATTTGAGCCGTGTCACCACACAAGAGGTCTTGCGTTTATTATGTTACATCCTATGGGCGCAATATTGGTTTTGAAACCCTCGAATCAGCGCGGAGTTTAAATTCCAATCGTAACTGAAAAATCATTGCAATTACTGTGTTATCGGATACGAGGGCAGCATTGACGTGCCCTTAGTGCAAGTAAAAACGGACATGTAAAGATATAAACATTTAATTCAACTCACCGAGATGGGCACATTGTGCGTATATTCTCCCCTAACGAAGGGGCAGTTGGGCGAATGCCTCTCATGCTCCACCCAGGGCTCGTCTGACTTCTCCCAGCAGACCAGACATACGAGGCAAGTGAAGCACATGGCGCGATCGTCGCCGCTCGGTGAGGGCTGGTGGTAGAAGCCTGCTTGAGCCATCCGAGCGGGGAGGGCCCATCTGTGGGAAAGGAAATGGTTATTATTTAGTCAAGTGTTCGGGAGATTTTGTTAATCAGAAACAGGTATGTTTAAAGTTGATCGCAGCTTTTTCCATTGTAAACATATTATTTTATTGTACGAAATAATAAGGAAGAAAGGCCTATTTCGGACAATCCGGACCATGCTTATCGCTTATTTACGGATGTTGCCTCTTTTGTTTCACGCATAACTACAGCAAAAAGTTTCAAATACAATTTGTATTTGAACCTTTTTTATAAACAGAAGCCAAAAAAACTGAATGAAGTTCATATCGTTCTTTTGTGGAGACTGGAAAACTTTATAACATTCTTTTTTTCTTTCATTGAATTCTTTTTTTTTTTTAGAACCATATATACTTTTATAAATAGGTCGACGGCATAGACTGATAGAGAGGGAAAGAAAAATCAGTTTTATATACTTAGCTTTCTTTCATGTATGATTTTCAGTTATATAATCCTACTTTCAAAAGTAGCGTGGTGTTGCAACTATTTCTATAGGTATGTCACGTTAGTAAAGCTTGCTTCTTTATAAAATTTGTAACTTATGTGACAACATGTACATACTGTACACCTCTGCCTTCATAACAGCGTTTCACTTTATCGTACTGTTATTTTAGACTGCCATCGTCATCGAGGCTGATCTATGGAACGCTTACGTGACGACTTGGAATCGTTTATAACTTAAAGATTAGCCATAAAAGACCGAGAGATGGGTAAATCTATGCAGGAGACTTTTATCAAGCAATGTGATAATATCCTTTATTATACTATTCCCCTGCAGCACCTGCGTCTCTATAAAACTCGATCCACCATCACACTCATTCGGCTGTGAGTCTGTGACGAGCCATCCTGAGAAAATCGTCGCTCCACCAGTGCGCAAGACCAGCATTGGAATCTTCTACTGCTGGCCTTTCAGATGGTGGAACATGCCAGTGATGAACAGCCTGTACTCACTTGTAGTCCATGTGCGGCCATCGCTTGAAGGTCTCCTTCCTCTCGGCCTCGCTGTACATGAGCGGCCTGGTCTCCTCGTCGCGGGAGCATGGCACTAGCTCGTTGGCGCGCTGGCCCACTGCGGAAGCAATGGCCAGCGCTGGTATCCGCCGATTCTGGCCCTTCAGCTCCTGTACCACGCCGGTTGTGACCAGCCGGAGGGTGGATTGTGGTAGGCAGATTGTTACTGTGCTCCACTGGAAGTTTTTAATAAAGTTAGTTTGTAGGTTTTAAATAACATACCTAGCGGAAAAAACTACCGTTGATGATGAAAATACATACATTCCGTCTCCCATTGTTAGTATTAGAAAAACCAACTCGGTTCTAATGCTATCATTAACAATTTTTAATTACTGAAATTAGGTAAACATAGTTACAATTGAATCGAAATTGATTTCTTGGGTTTTTTGGGTCATTGTTTTTTTGACGTGACATCGTCCAATAAATCGATGAACGCCGGCTGCATGCACGAAAAAGGATGAATCATTGTCCCGTTACGCTCATTGTACGCTTGCGCCGCATGCAAGTAAAAAAAAAAAGTATGCAATCATTTCATCAATGTTTTGTTATGACGTTGTCACGTTAAACTATCGTCCGTAAACCAACTTTACAGACAACCAATTTTTTTCCTAAATAACTTTTCTTTCATTCCATATTTTAGATTTTTTAAGGTTCTTGCTAGTTGTTAAAATTAGACATATTACATAGTACAAAATGACGCATTACCTTTTGTGCCTTGACTCCTTTCCTGACAGGTTCTGCGTCGATGGAGTTCTTCAGCTCGTTGATGAAGTCTGTCAGCCCCTCGATGGAGTGTGCGTCTAGACTCTGAAGACATTGGTACAGGAGCACCGCCTGCAACAAAACAACAATAGTATGTTTTTATTTATTTGTGTATTTGAAGACGTCGATGAAAATTATTTTGCCAAAATACAGAGCATTGCATTGCTGCTCTGTATTTTGGCAAAATACTTTTTTATAATTTTTGGCAGACGAGTCAATATCATTTAACTAATTTCTAGTATTTATAAATTTTAATCTGTATTTATTCGTATACAAATAGCAAAATAGTAATAGAGAGAGGGAACCAGACCGTCATCTGGAAACAAGAATCATTTCGTAACACAATAATCCTTTATTTAAGTTTCAATCAAACATCATCACATAAATTTATTTAATTTATTTTTTTACAATTACACATTAAAACGAAATACACAAGTTCAAAAGTTCGTTGATTCAGTTAAGAAATGCTCGTAACGTCCAAATTTACATTTGCGTGTTTAACAAAAAATATTGTCTTTATCGTAAACACCGCCATTTCCCTAAAAACTATCCACCCCAACGGCCCACCCTACTACATCGGATTAGAATAAATTAATTGTATAAAACTAAACACATTACAGTATACTATCTACCACTACAACGTAAAACACTTTGAATAGTAAATCGATTGTGCCGCGTGCCCGCTCCATTGCGTAGCATAGTGATCTACAATGAGTCATGTACGAAAAAATCTGATATTCTACACTTGGCCCGCAATTTCGGACTTTCTTAAACAAACTTTTGTTTCGGCAAGAGATGAAGTAAAATTCTACTACCGGTGGAAAAGTCAATGACTTAAGCTACCGAAGACCACATATATGTCAACTCTGTTAAGTTCGATGTATAAAAACAAAACGCTTTGAAAGCCACTTCGTCTCAGTCTACGCTCTCTCGTAGAATTTAATTCGTTACTTACTTGATGGGATTCAAGCTTACATATTAATAATTAAATTCTTTAAAAAAATTGGTTAAGGTACTTAAATTATAATATGCATTCATATGTTCGTCAGTTTTTCCTTGTGTACCTTCAGACAGAAATAGACTTCGATATGAAGGAAGGTTGTATTTTCACCCCTCAGCAATATATGGGGATGACCTTCTAATATGTTGCGTCAGAGCAAAATAGTGCGTGGGTAGTAGTTCATTTAGCGGTCCCGAAAGGATACGAAAATCATTTGCAAATAATCAAGTATTGCTTTCGAGGTTTTTAATAATAAATATTTGCTGCGCAAGCATCCTTTTGTGGTATACGATCCAAATGCTACCAAAAAGCGTAGACATTTCGATCGAAGTATGCTCAACCCACGGCTGTAGAACGGCCCTTGCACAGCGTCATTTTGGTATACTGTCAAACCATTTATATAATAAAATAAATAAACTCTGCTCCATTGCTCCCATGTGTCTAAATGGATGCAAAACCAGGGTCACGAAGCGACTCTTGACATTAACTTATAACAAAACTGAAGACTTATTACAGATATCGATCGCTTAACCTGATGAAGTTGGTAAAGTAATATGTTTTTAATTATATTTATACAGACTTACATAAACACAAGTTTTCATCATATTTATCTATCCCTCACACTCATGTACACTCCCATACATAGATACATAAATATTCCACATCTTAGTTGCATTCGCTAGTAAATATAGTATTGTAATTAAATGATGATATACTGTGCTCGTCATACAACTACTGTTATATGTTCAAAGTATAGACGAAGACGCTGGCACCCTAAAAACAAGTTAAATCTTACATTGGGTGCCAGAGCTCATCGTAAACACTCCTCTCCCTAGTTGTAACGCTGCATAGTACTTAGATAAGTGTTTCATGTACAATTATTTGAAGGTAATAAATGGACCCTTACCGCAAAAAATTGAGAAAAGGCTGGCTAGGCAGATGATGAATATAGGCAAATCATCATCTGCCCAGCCTAACCTCATTTGTTTTACGAAAAATAAAATGTTTACCTCAATGAATAATGGGCTACATCTTTTCTGGCGACGTCACTGCTCTGAATATTCTTCAGAGCAGTGACGGACTGACGGTCCCAGGGAGTTACGGTACTGATTACAAAAGTGCAATGCAGACATTGTATAATTTATTTCATCACCCAGGCTCCCAAAACGGTGAAGACCGTGAAAAACTCAAGACGTGATATACAGCAACCTGCAGCGGGAGCGTGGTGGATCGTGACGGTCCACTCTGTCTAAAACAGAGGAGCGCGTTCCAGTAGTCTGAAGTTATAGGCCGAACCGAACCCAGCCGAAAGATGTTTACTGCTGACCAAGGACCCTCAAACATTGCCACTGAGGCCCCTCGTGGGCTTCCGGCACAAAGTCTATCCATATTCTTGGTAAAGACCATTAACGTTTTCGCGAACCCAACCGCGTGATAACTACGTTCCTTTCCGGTATGAAACACACATAATATGACGCGACTATCCTATGTACCTATCGAGGATACATTACACTTCCGTACAAAACCCAACAGCTGGTATGACGTAACTCTTTTACAGGCACAGAAATCCAAACATAGATTTTATACTATTAGATATCATTAGACAGTTTTAGATGATGATGAATAAGACATCATGTTTATTTTCAGTATACCTACTAACATAATTACCCTCACCGACTGACAACATCATCGGTCTAGTCTTTTCCCAAACTATGTTGGTCGGCTTTCAGTCTAACCGGATCCAGCTGAATACTAGTACCTACCTATTGTATATGAAGCCACTGCCTAGCTAGTACTGGGTAATACGATACCCCTTGGTAAGACTGGTTGTCTGACTTTCGGGCCACTGACTACCTGAAACGACTGTCAAAGATTTAAAATGAAAGCCGAGACCATCAGCTTGACGTGCTTTCCGAGGTACAAAGGAAACTCGATTTGTAATTGGTGGTCACCCATCCACGGACTAACCCAGGCAAGCGCGGTTCAACTTATTATTTAGCAACGAGCTTCTCAACGAAGGTACCGCGTACTAAGGACACCTAAAGGAGTTTAGTCGGGGATGAAAGGTATGAAAGCATGCGAGTTTGTAATTTTTTTCGTTGAACAAAAACATCGTGAGGAAACCAGCATGCCTGGGAAATATTTCTTGACGCCATGTAAAGCCAAGTCAGAGGTCCATGGGCGGCATAAAAATTTACCAGGTTAGGCACTAACCACACGATAAAGTATATCTTTTCGATAGGAAATCCTATGCGGTACACAGATAATACGTACGACATCTTACATTTCAATGAATCTGTCATCCCGCGGCGCTTGCAATAACGTCGGAATATCGGGAGCTCACAATAGTTGAAAATCACGGAAAATAAGTGACAATGAATGGTTGCAAATCTCTAAGATATCATTTACATAACCCAGAATATGCGTTCCATTACAAACGTCATGTTAGTTTTTTTTTTAATTAGGCACATAGATTGACGTCATCGTGCGTGCTATCCTGAACTGAACTAGCATATTATAAGTATACTTATGATTGATACTAAACCCCTTCGGTACAATAGCAAAGTACGATTTATTACGTAGTTATATTTTATTGATCGCGTCTATCTAGGCAAAAGTTTTTTATTCCTAGGTAAGTAGGGCACGAGGTATTTCGTTATTCCGAATAGCTTAACAACAGCTCGAAATTCTGAAATGGTGTTTATAGACGGCGATAACCTAGTGCCAATTTAAAGAGCTTTTATGAACGAACAATGAAAGTAAACTGGGCAAAAAGGATAAGTAACCAGGCTGCAACTCTTCAGTCAAACCATGTTGGAATGTCTGCTCAGTTGTTAATAATTCCGTGTTATGTAATTAAATAGCTATACCGGAAGCAATAATAATGAATTTCGCCTACGGAAAGATGTGTGATTACTAAGCTAGACAATGAACTCTTTTATTGATTGTACTTTGACTTTTTCTTGATATCAATATTAATATTTTTTGTTTACATTTGGGCGATTTATTATTTCAGCCATGTACAACATAGGTACATAATGGACGCAATGCCAATATTCCGATAAGAACCCCACTAAATGTGAAACAATAACTTCCCCTTCCTATTTATAACTCATATTAACAGAATTTTTATTATCATTACCTTTGCGTGGTGCTACAGACAGCACTCTTTGATACAGTTTTTTCTCTAATTTTATTCTTGGTCAGACATTACTCTCTTACGCACAGTGGCCAGCACACCAAGTTACCACAAACTGTCAAATTCCTCCAAATGATTTTCAACTATAAAATGTTGATGGTTAAGTTCAAAATCGAATGAGAAAATTTGGCAGTTTGCAGTAACTTGATGCGCTGGCGACTGTACTATTATTTCAAATTTCTATGAACCACCGACCGTCACATAATGACATATGAGATGTGGTAGAACGGGTTGAAATAAAGCTTACAATCTTTTGTTAGTCCGCGCGTATTGAACCGGTGGTCTATTGCCGCTATAGTTAAATCGACGGTGGAAATTGTACCGATGATTGCAGGATTGCGGGTGTGATAATTGTACGGTGGCGGGTAGATGCTTTAAGTTATTAAATAAACCAGTATGTGGCTAACTCCCGCCTTTCATTGACGCTGCATTGGCGACGAGAATAGGATTTTTTTTTTAATTAAAACACCATTACGCGTGCAGTTTCGTTGTAATCGTTATAAAGATGCCAATCGGCAAGTTAGAACCGTTCAGTATAAATTCTAAACAATGGCCTGCCTATATACGCCGGGTCAACCAATATATTTTACTCAACGACGTAAAAGACAACCTGAAAGTGCCGATGTTAATAACAATCGTAGGCGAAGCAACTTATTCGTTAATGTGTGATCTATGTTCACCTGAGTTTCCCGAGAACAAATCGTACGAGGAATTGGTAAAACTAGTTGCCGATCACTTAGAACCACAGCGGTCTGAAATCGCCGAGCGCCACGTGTTCAGGCTACGGCGACAACGTGCCGGTGAACCTATGATGGAATACTTACAGGCCCTCAAACATCTGGCAACAACGTGCAATTTTGGTAAATGTACAAAGTGTTCTACTCTTGAGGAAAATCTAAGAGATCAGTTTGTTTCGGGTTTGGCAAACGACGCAATGCGTTCAAGAATCTTTGCCGAAAGAAAAATAGAATACAAGGAGGCGGTGGAGTTAGCACTAGCTCTGGAGGCTGCAGAGAAGCACGCGGAGGTGAGCGGCAACACGATGCCGACTGCGACCTCAGGTGCCGGCGGAGAGGCGGGTGAAGACCTGCATTATACACGTGGAGGGCGAGGGCGCGTTCGCGGCTCGCGCACTGCGGTCGCGGCTAGCGCGGGCGGTGCGGCTGGCGCGGGCGGTGCGGCTTGCGCAGGTGGTACGACCGCAACCACGCAAGCATGTTGGCGTTGTGGTAAGGCACATCGCGCGGACAGGTGCCGTTATGTGAATTATAATTGTGATGAGTGTAAACAAAAAGGTCATTTACGAGTGATGTGTAAGTTAGTGAAAAATCGGGCAGACAGTCGACAAAATTATATCAGTGGCGAAGAAGACTCAGACGATATGTTTAAGATTGTTGTTGGAGGTAAGGCTAATAAACCTTACTATATAAATGTCATCATAGATAACTTTGAGACCAAATGTGAAATCGATACCGGTAGTCGCATTTCGGCTATTAATGAAGATCTGTATACCCGCAAGTTTTCTCATAAAATTATTAAGACAGATAATTTAATGTTACGTAGTTATGCCGGTTCACCAATCGAATCGCTAGGTTTTATAGAAGTACAAGTTAGGTTGAGAGATGTAGAAGTGAAGTCCTTGCCACTTTATATAATTAGAAACGGAGCGTGTCCTTTGCTAGGAAGAGATTGGTTGCGCGCCCTTAAAGTAACTCAATTAAACTTGTTTAAGATAACCGACGATGGATTCGTGAACCGTTTATGTGCTGAATTCCCGGAGGTATTCACGGATAAGTTAGGGACTTGTAAGCGAGCCATTCGACTACAGCTGACTGATGATGAACCGGTGTATGTACGTGCGCGGCCAGTGCCACTGGCGCTGCGCGCTCGGGTCGAGCGCGAACTGGCGCGCCTGGAGTCCGACGGCTCCATATACCGCGTCGACTATTCCGACTACGGAACGCCAATAGTGCCGGTTATTAAGAAAAATGGGGACATACGCATATGTGGGGATTACAAAATTACAATTAATCCTAAGCTCAAGCGTGATTATTACCCCTTGCCTCGTATTGATGAGTTGTTCGCGAATTTAAGCGGAGGAGAAAAATTTACTAAAATTGATCTCACTCACGCCTACGAACAGTGTTTAATAACAACAGAATCACAACCCTATACCGCCATTACAACTCACCTCGGAACATATGCCTACCGCCGTACGCCATACGGTCTAGCGTGCATACCCGAAAAATTCCAGAAATTAATGGAGGAAACATTACGTGGCATCCCGGGATGTGTGGTTTTCCTAGACGACATTTGCATAACGGGGGCTAACGATAAAGAACACATAAGTAATTTACGAGCTGTACTCGAAAGGTTGCGCAAGACGGGTTTAACAGTTAAATTAAGTAAGTGTAGTTTTTTACAAGACAGTGTTAAATATTTAGGATTTGTTATCGACAAAAAAGGTTTACGGCCAGACACTGCCAAATTGGATGCCATATCCAGCGCACCCAGACCAGAGAATATTACCCAACTTAAAAGTTTCTTGGGAATGTTAAATTATTATGGCAAATTTATTAGTAATTTAAGCACATTACTGCACCCATTACACAACTTATTAAAAAAACATGTCAGCTGGAAATGGGATCACAGTTGTGAACAGGCGTTTAAAGAAGCTAAGCGAGTTCTCCTGGGTGAGCAAGTGTTAGCACATTACGAGGAGGGGCGGCCGCTCGTACTCGCGGTCGACAGTAGTGCGTATGGGTTAGGCGCAGTACTGGCTCACCGCTATTCCGATGGCAGCGAGCGCCCGATTAGTTGTGTGTCCCGCACACTCAACGCAGCTGAGCGGAATTACAGTCAACTCGATAAAGAGGCACTCGCGATATTGTTTGGTGTAACAAAGCACCATCAGTACCTGTTTGGTAGAAATTTTATGTTACGCACGGATCATCAGCCGTTGACATACATATTCGGTGCTAAGGGTGGCATTCCACAGACCGCTGCCAGCCGGCTACAGCGGTGGGCGGCGCGCTTGGCCGCATACGACTTCACTGTAGAATTCGTTCGCTCAGCTGACAATGGGCCGGCTGATGCTTTATCGAGGTTACCGCTACCTCAGGAGGGTCGCTTAGTGGACGCAGTCACCTACATCAATTTAATAGAGGAATCTTTCCCTATTAGTTTTAAGGATATTGCTAGGGAAACTGAAAAAGATACATTGTTATGTAAGGTAAAAGGTTATGTCACTTTTGGTTGGCCGTTGACAGTGACGGATACAGAGAAACCGTATTTTGCAAGGAAACAGGATTTAACTGTAGAATTGGGATGCCTCATCTATAAATATAGGGTCGTTATACCGAATGCATTGCAAAAACAAATTTTAGAGGAAATACATGATGGTCATTTAGGAATTAATAAAATGAAGAATTTGTCAAGAAATTATGTATATTGGCCCACTTTAGACAGGGATATAGAGGAGGTATGTCGCGCGTGCACGGCGTGCCGCACAGTACGCGACGCGCCGCCGCATGTGCCCTTGCACCCGTGGGAGTTCCCGCTGCATCCGTGGCAGCGAGTACACGCAGATTTCGCGGATTGTGGGGGTACACGGTATTTAATTATGGTAGACGCAAACTCAAAGTGGATAGAAGCAATTGCTATGCGTAGGACGGATGCGCAGGCGACTATCGTGGCAATGAGAACTATTTTTGCTCGTTTCGGGTTACCGTCACTGCTCGTCACTGAAAACGGCCCCCCATTTTTCTCACAGGAATTTAAAACGTTTTGTAAGAAAAACTGTATAAAACACGTTACCACAGCTCCTTACAGACCACAAGGAAACGGAGCAGCGGAAAACGCGGTAAAGACCGTTAAGAAAGCGATTAAACGTGCCTTGTACGAGGGCGAGGACGTCGCCACGGCACTTAGTAAATTTTTATTTAAATATCGTAACTGTCAACATGCAACCACCGGTGTGTCCCCTGCGGTGGCGTTGCAAGGGCGTAGGCTCCGCGGGCGCCTCGATGCGCTGCGGCCTGACGTATCGAGTGTAGTGCGCGCTGCGCAGGAGCGGCAAGTAGCCGCTGCAGGCGGCACACCGCGCGCACTGGCGCCTGGTGACACGGTGCTGGCACGCGACTACACCGCGAGGGGGGATAAGTGGTTGTCGGGTACAATAGTCAATCAGACTGGACCGGTCTCGTACAAGGTAGACGTTGGACAGGGAGCCGGTTGGCGTAGACATGTCGATCAAATAATACCTATACATAACAAGAATCGCCATTCGTTATCTCGAACAAGTATAGTTTCCGAGAGTAAAGATTTATCCCCAGAGAGGGAGGTTCCCTTGGTCTGTGAGGAGGTTGAGGGTACATTCGAAGACGCGTCTGACGGCATTGGTGAGAGGTCACAGGCTACCAGTTCTGAGACGGCATCTGGGCCGGAGACACCACCACCACCGTCTAGTGCGTCTGCCCGTGCTTTGCGAGCTTATAACCGGGCTCGATCTGGAGTGACGAAATAAAACGCTTTGTTTAATGTTTATTGTTATACACATTTTAGTTATATGTACTTTAGCTTAAGGGGGAGAAATGTACCGATGATTGCAGGATTGCGGGTGTGATAATTGTACGGTGGCGGGTAGATGCTTTAAGTTATTAAATAAACCAGTATGTGGCTAACTCCCGCCTTTCATTGACGCTGCAGAAATATAAAACCCTGTAAGCGACATTAAGAGTGCAGTTGTAATTTCAACATTCGACGCTAAAACTAAAACTTGAAAATCCAACTGGAAGCTAAACACCCTTACAGCATTTCAAATTTCCACCACCGATATGTTAATGCATTTAATGTTGAAGAATGGGGAGAATCGTGATAACAATACCTACAAATAAATAAGTGCTAAGAATTCATAACAAAGTGTTGCGTAACGTTTATTTTTAGTAGTTTTTGGTTAAATAGTAGTTAGGTCATTATTTCTGAATGCACTATCGTACCGCCTACACGTCACCTAACATATTTTATTATTATCGCAAAACCAAGGAGGCGATAAGCCTGCCCTAAAGCAGAGTGTGTGCTGTAATCAATCATATCCTGTCACGCCAACTAGTTTCATTTAGCACTTCCTAAAGTAGCCTAATGCATAGATTTTTATGCATTTTTATAATTAACATGCCAAATAAAATTAGGGACGACAGTTTTTTTAAAAGCTAGCCGTACATCACAACAGACGATCCTGCGCAACGCATGTTCGATCAGACGGCATGAGTAAATAAGAAAAAAAATCTTCAAATGTTGTGAAAGCTAAAATAGCTTTTTTTAAATAAAATAGCGTTTAAAGTGAAGTGAGTGCTTTTTTAAGTTTTTTTTTTTTGTAATTACAGCTTTTTAATGAATCCATATGAAAGTATATAAGTACGGTACAACTAAAAAAAGCAACATTTTTGTCCGTCTGTTTATTCCGGCTAATCTCGAAACGGCTGGACGAATTTTGACGGGGCATTTACTGGCAGATAGCTGGTGATATAATAGGGGATAACTTAGGATACTTGAAAGATTAGCGTTCCGTCCAAAAAATTAAAACCCATGAAATTGTTAACGAAATCCGATTCAAATAGGGAAGTACTTAATATTTTAATAATCATTTCACGCTGAGACGTAGGGCACGGGCAACAGCTAATGAGTAAGAAAGAAACAGTTTTACAAGGTAAAATAGCTTTTAAAACCATGTAATAGAGGTAATAAGGCAAGCTATCGACAAGGGTCAGTAAGTCGGTTCAGACTCAGACTCAGCCTCTACTAAGAATTGGAAAAATCGTTGACAAAAATAAGCACATACTTAATTTCGACAAAAAATTATTATTGTAATTGTTTTGGTCATGATTAAAAGTAAATCAACCAAACGTGACAGCTGGGTCTCATTTACATAACATCTTTTCACACAAAAACTCCATGCAAAGTAAACTACATTTACTTTTTAAGATGTTAGTAGTTTAAATAATTCTCTAAAATCAGCTGTAGTCACACGCCTCGGATTTTCCCAGCACTGGGACACACACTCCCTCTTATTTGAGGTAGTACACCATAATGTAGGCCCCAGAGTGAGATTTCACGTTTTTTCGAATAAATGTTGGAAAAAGTGTGAAATCGTTTGAGGTCAAGCCGGATTCTTTACAATATTTTTCTTCCCTTTCTTGAGCAGAGGTAATAAAATACAATGTGGCTGGAACCCACGATCTATGACAACAAAGTCGGTGCTGCTACCACAGAACCACCACTCAACTAGCAGAGTACAGAAGGCGGAATTTTCTAAAACATGATGATGAATTTCTCTTTGCTTATTATCATTCCATCAATGCAATACCTTTATGGCCCTTGAAATCTAATTTATGTTGAACTAATTTAACTTAGCAAAACAATATGGTTTAACATGTCCAGATAATGGTATTCACATTATGCATAAGGCATTATGCAATGGTTCCATTGTCAACTATTGATGCTTCACATGTATGTTTACCATTACAAGTAACTCGTATATGTAGCATAAAGATGCAAACTGGATATGAAAGTTTTGAAGTCAAAAGGGCCAAGATTGAACCAGCTGTGCGATATTACAGCAGAAGAAAATAACAAAATTAAAACAATACTTAAATGTTAAGTAGGTTTCGTACAGTAGAAGATACCATTTCGTCAAGTAGGTCGTTAATATTCTAGAGTACGACCGAAGCTACGGCTTCGGCCACACCTTTGGCTTCGGTCGAAATAGACGTAAGATTTGGCAAAAGCCGAAGGCTTCTTTGAAGTACCGAAAACCGTTACGAATGCGCGATGTGAAATGCGATGCGAGGCGGGGCTGGGGTCACATATTATTTAGAATTGTTATTATTTTTGACAAATTACAAGATCATTTTAATCACCACATTAAGTTGTCTAAAAAGTGAACATAAAATTTTAATTTAAACGTTTTTAATCATTACATTATTCACTTGTAACCAATCTTGAACTGAACTTCTCAGGGTCAAGTTCGATTTTTGGCCGAAGCCAAAGTTCAAACCTTCGGCTTCGGCCAAAAATCGACCTTCGGTCGGACTCTTGTCCTATGGAATGGGATATTGAATACATCTCTGACTATCGCTGCCAATCCGCAGGTGCCGCTGCGATGTAGTAAGCTTTGAGGCTATTTGAAACGGCTGTGGTTGTGGTTTTGCCATACATTATTAAAATCACATTTCAGTTTCATATTTTTTTTAAATAAATTAAAGAAAGGTGTATTTTTTTTACATTGTTGTGAGCAATGATGGTCAACTATGAAGCCACTTTCCTCACAAATATTTGCAAATAATACCTATTTAATGTGAGGCCAGCACTTTGGGCAGTTAGCTCCGATTCCAACCTCACTGACAGGCTTATCTTTTCTGCATGGTATGGTAGCTATTTCTAAATGATTCATGCCAATACAACAAAAGAAAACCTAGACGATTATGCAATATACTGTACTAACTGTTTACAGTACACTATGGCATGGACAACTACTAAACAAATATAAATAACACATTTTGCCACAAACTCAAAACAGCATTTTAACATTTAATCAGATCTCACTGAATGTTCGTAAATTCTTGTTAAGACCACAAGTGCATACAATCGATTAAGATGGCTTTTCATTGAATGTGTTGAGATTTCACTTCATATTTTAAAATGATTGATGATTCTAAACAAACATATTCTACAATATACTATTCATTATTTATTTTATTATTATTTCTATTGATATTCTTTCAACTATCCATTTTATTGCATTCATTACTGATCAACAAGGGTTTGCCACACGGATTCTGCATCATTATTCTTACTTCACTACCTACCCTCATTACAAAATACAAATAGTTTTTTTTCTATCACCCACAATTTGTTGTGACAGCCACTTATAATTTTACCGTCTGTTATGTAGGAAAATCTTAAACCTCGGGCGAAAAAAGAGTGCTAAAAATATAGCTTCGGTCCATGATCTGAGCAGAGGCAGAGCCTAAGGACCTATCTGATTGCTACTTTTGTCTAACTAATATAAATGGAGTAAGAATTCAAAACACACTATGAAATATGCATGTACGTTCTGCGACTTACTTCCTCATAGTGCCGATTTATCAGTACTTGCAGTGTCAAATCAAACAAATAGCGCACCCAGTGATGCCACCGATTTATCTTCGTGTAGTTCAATTACTAATGAAATTCATGTTCCAAACTTTGTACCCAGTAGTAGTAAGGAACCTCCTTTGATAACTCATGCTTATCCTAATGATCTGGTTCCCGAGAATCTGGAAACCGTGGGCGGCGAACATAAAGAAAGGTTCCATGAGGACATTTCCAGTAAGTATTGAAAAACGCACCAGAGCAAAAGGAGTCCTCATATGTTGGCATATTTTTGTTGAGCACTTAAAACAGACCAGCCTCAACCTAAATACTCCAGAAAATCACAACAAATACTTGAAAAAAAAATTATGATCACATTTAATTGTAAGACATTTTGAAGTCTGAGCTGTATTTTTCGTGAAATATAAACTTGCTATCACTAAAAACTGGGTTTTAGGGTGCTTGTTTTTCACCTAAGAGAATCAAAATAAAGTCGAAAATGTCGGAAAAGACAAAATTAAAGTTAATTTTTGGCCACCAGTGTTATACGCCTAGCCTTTTCTGAAACATGTAGTGGTCGGCTTCCAGTCTAACCGGGTTCAGCTGAGTACCAGTATTTTACATGGAACGACTGCCTATTTGACTTCCACAACCCAATAGAGTAGAATACTAGGTAAACAATACCCCTTGGTAAGACTAGTTGTCAGACTTTACCATTTTATTGCATTACTGGCATTTTATCTAATCATTCAGCTATGTTAGAAACACTACTTATCATTCTCATTCTCAGCATGTCTTTTTTAGGGTTCTGTACCTCAAAGGGTAGAAAAGGAACCCTTATAAGATCACTCTTGTCCGTCTGTCTGTCTGTCTGTGTGTCACCACCGATTTTCTCTGGAACGGGTGGACCTAGCAAGTTGAAATTTATACCAGATACTGAGGTCTATAGTCGTAGTAAAAATCAAGGTCCTGAGTCAACACTATAAAAAGATATGGGCAAATTTAGATTTTCGCGAAAACTTGTAAGTACCAAGATTTACCTTAATTTTCAACTTTTTTTATTTTTCGGAATTTTTCCTTTACTTGTGCCTTGCTTTTAACCAAAATAGACAATTCTAGGTCAACCGGAAGTACCCTATAGGTTTTGGGTCGAAATTTCGCAAGAAGCATTGTCATATAGCACAAGTAAAGGAAAAAATCTGAAAACCGTAAATATGTAGTTTAATAACAAAATACCTACAAGTTGATACGGAACCCTCGTTGCGCGAGTCCAACTCGCACTTGGCCGGGTTTTTTTTATTATAGGTTATTATTACTGTACCAATCTTACATGTACTTTACCTAATCTTCAGTCAGTCTTCTTCTTCCATACTTCTCTATTAATCGTCATCTCATCAGCCATCTTTTCTTTCTATATCATCCTTCACACAGTCCATCCATCGTTTCTTTGATGTCACTGTACTCATACCCAAATATGAAACATATACATATACTGCGTTAATGGTTCCACACTCAAAGATGCCAAGAGGGAAGATCCTACCGAGATGCATTTATCTAATTGAACAAGTTCTCTTATGTCTGTTTTCAATTGCACTAGCCAAGACCTAAATAAATAGCTAAATAAAAATACACTATTGGATTTTCAGTGCTTGAGTTAGTGCTGAGAGTAAGGGAAGATGGGGATTATCACTTAAAAAGATTTTAAATACCTTCAAGGAACGTAAATTCAGCTACTACAAATACTAGTACTATGCTAGTAATATAGTTACTATTTTGACAGTGGAAATATAAAACCTTGAAAGTGACAGTGTGCTGTTGTAATTTCAACTTTTGACGCTAAGACTAAAACTTGAAAATCCAACTGGGAGCTTACAGCATTTCAAATTTCCACCACCGATATTTTAGAAAACTGACTTTAAAATGTAATTCTAGGTTATAGTTGATTATTGAGTTTGCCTTAATGGTGAAAAACCCGTTTTTAAAATGCAAGCTTTCACATTGGCATATTAACTTTTATTAACAAACAGTTATCTCTCAAGACAAAAAATGTTAACTATCAGCCCAGAATCACCCACTACTGCGTATTGGCCTCCCCTTTCATCTGCTACATTTCCCGGTCCTGTGCGTTCCTCATCCAGGTGATTCCAAAGATAATGTTAAAAAAAAAAATGTTAAATATCATAATTAGAAAAGTGATTAACTATCCTAATAAGTCAACTCAGCCTACAATCGAGTTAGTATGAACTACATCAAAATTGATATCTGATCCATCATCAGTAGCGTAGGGTGAATTTTTGTAAGAGGTAAGCCGGAGTACATATCTTTAATGTCATTATATTATTTGTGTATAGAATACTGACTGTGCCATTTTTCAAAGGGAAGCCGGTAGGAATCGAGTTGTATGGAACCTTCGCCACTGTCCATCATTATCTAAATGCAAATGCAATGAATATAATCTATTGTTGTTGGTTAACAGGGTTGCGGAGGTCAGTTGCTCCATGTTATGTACTGGTATTCAGCAGCATCCAGTTAGACTGGAAGCTGACTCCAACATAATTGATAAGACTAGACATAATATGATGATGATAATGATATTGTTACTTAATTAATATGGCAGGCAAAGCCAATGTAGAGACTATTCTGCCAATGTCTAAACTGAATTAGAATAGCAAGTGTGTATTAGATCTCAAATATGAAAAAAATTACAGCTGTGGGTACAAATACAAAAATCCTCACTTCATACTGTTTTGCTTGAGAAAGTTTAATGAATAAAATTTAGAAATTCGAATTAATAGAGAACTAAATAAGTCTTTGTTCTATCGGGATCAATTCATTTATTAAGTACATTGAATAGTGTGAATTAAGGGAAGAATAAACTAGTAGATAGGTAGGTAATTAACTAATAGAAGGTACATTTTTATTTTGTTTCATCATGTAATGGGAAATACTTGACAATTGAGCAAAAATTTATGATCCACATTTTATCAGACTGCTTTCTAATGTATTAAGAAGGCATATTTCTACGCAATTTCTAGAAAATGTAAACCTTGTAATCAGTTTCTTTTTGATTTATAAAGTAACAAGAAAATTTCAAAAATCCTCCAATAGGATTCTAATATACAATACTAAATCCTGAAAACCCATAAACACCTATAAGACTAACATCAATTTCACATACATGACTAAGGATATTGACATTAGCATCTGATTTACATCAACTTATTGTTATCATGATTGCAATAAGTACAGTGTTGATGATCAGTGATTGGTACCTAGTATTGATCAGAAGTGTAAATATGAACATACCTCGGATAGTACGAGCTCGATCCTAATGATTTTGTCGGGCTGCGAGGATGGAAGCGGGCGCTGGAGTGCCGTGTGGAGAAGCAGCACTCCATTGTAGTCGGTGCGCGCACCAACCCCGCTGCTGTCCCATACGAACACCCGGTCCGCGCCCGCCGCGTACTCCACACCAAGCGTACCACCGTCATCTTCAAACACAAGACAACACTTCAATCCGGCTTAAATGGAATTGTTTATTGAGAACTGTCAAATCGAGAAACAATGTAGGGCACCGAAAAAAGTCACTGCCAACTATCTGTGACTAAAATTACCCCCAATCCTTCCAAATACAACATGATTAATAACACAAATCAGTATAAATCTTTTGTTCGTAGATTATTAGCGTCTTACTTACCCGCTGACAGACATGAAGACTGCAGTATCACACCCGAGTTCACATCCAAAACGTGTACACCACCTACGTCAGTCTTCACCAATATTATATTTAAGTTGCTATGATAAGTTAGAGAAGTAACAGGAAAGTTCATACGTATATAACCATCTTCTCGTAATATCAAAGAATCATCGCCCATCGTGGCCGTGAACACATCTGTCTACACTACGTAAACGCCATTTGTAATTGTATTTTTTTATGTCAAATATTTTAGGAGTGAGTGGCCAGATATAAAATTTAAAAAGAAAAAAAGATGACAAGTTTCGAAGGAAATAATGGCGCAGATTTTTTATTTGCCATTACTAAGCAATAATACCCGGCCAAAATAACTTTTCATATGGTTGAATGTCTTTGTTTGCTACTAATAATGTTTTCTTTGCATATTTTCGCCAATATTTTGAACTTGGCTGGTACTAGTGTTGCTCGTTCTAAAAAAAATGTTTATGATGCTATCATAGACAGGACTTGGAAACGTTTATTGACAAAAGACAACTTTTGAAATGAAATCTAGTCTTTTAAGAAAAAAATCGGTTCAGTGGATCTTGTCTTTGCTTAAAATCTATTTTCTGAGTAATAAATATTTTGGTTTCTTAAATTTCGTAAACAAAGTTATGTCAAACTTTAATTAATCATTATTTGGGTTCGTGTAAAACGATTTTAACCGACATCTATTAAAAGAGGTTATGTATGTATTCGGTGCATATCTTTTCTTTCAATGTATGTATACACCGATTTCTGTTTATACGACTGGGGTTTATTTGCCCGCGGGGTGGTTCCATAGCTTTGCTCAAGTACATGTTTATGAGTTAGCTTTTTAAATAGTTTAATAAGTATTTAATCTACTTTGTCTTACCGATTTAAAATAAAAAAAACCAGCCAAGTGCGAGTCGGACTCGCGCATGAAGGGTTCTGCAGCATCGTAGTAGAGGAGCCCCCTTTAATTTATTATCTATTTTTATTATTTGTTATTATAGCGGCAACAGAAATACACATTCTGTGAACATTTCAACTGTCTAACTATTACGGATCATGAGATACTGCCCGGTGACAGACAGACGGATGAACGGACAGCGGCGGCTTAGTATTATGGTCCCGTTGGTTACCCTTCGGACACGGAACCCTAAAAAGCACACAAAAAAGTAGAAATTAACGAAATATTATCATGTTTCGGAAAACGTTGGCAAAAAAAGTTTTTTTCGTCCGTATCATCCTTCACACCCGCTCACAATCCGTCCACATTTTCTTTGGTCAGCTCTTCAAACCCCATTCATAGGTCCATAGTTGCCGCACTACATTGAGTTCATTCATTCGCAAGAAGGTATTCTAAAGTGTTTCCGACTCTTTAACTTAGTTCTAGTTAACCTAGTTATGTCTGCCATTTTAAATGTTGATTCTTGCGTACTTTAGAATTTGAGCAGCATTCACAAATAAAGAAAAAAAAAACAGTGAAATTGTTAAAAATTTTATTAAATAGTCATATGAAATCTTAACAAAATATATTATATTTTTAAAATGGACGGAGTTTTTTTTAAAACATTAGTCATTGAGTATTTAAATATTCGATAAAAGCTATACAAATAAATTAGTTAAAATACTTTGATTTGCTGGCTCCTTTATAAATATATCTCAATTAACTATAAAGACAAAAGCTTACAGCTAAAGTAAAATATAAGACCCTTTATTTCACCATGCACCCAGTTATTCCTATACTCAGTCACTTTGTTGGTTGGTCTTATAAGGTGTATCAGAGAGCAAAACTACAAATCCATATAAAAATAAGCACCCAAACGAGAATAGCACTGGTACTGGCAACAAACATTTATTTTCTTTATTTTTTTGTGAAACTTGTATTCTATTATTTCGACTGAAGGACTTTGTACATAGTGTCAGCGACGAGACCACATCCAGTGCCCAGGGTGTAAGTAGTAGCGGTACGTAGGAACGTGTACTTTCACTACAGCAGTTCGCGAGTTAAGAATGTAAGAATTCTAGATTCAATTAATTTTGACATTGTGACATGTTTTCTAATTAGCTTTTAAAAAGGTTACTTACAGTAAGTTTTCTTGTTAGAATCATACAAGACTGATAATAATTTAAAGAAAAAAATTGGAGTTAGAAAATCGATCTCATAGAATTACGTAACTTGAAAATGAGATTTAAATTAATTCAGATATTTTAACGAAATTAGTTTCAAATGGTGGGTTTATGTTAAAAACCGATAATACAAAAGGATTCAAGTAAAAAATCACCCAGCTTAGATTTTCGAACATAATGTTCTAGGATATTTTTATTCCGTTAAGTGTTGTGCAAATTAATAAAAAAGGGGTTCCAAAAGTTTCGGCTACGGGAAACCGCAAAACAGATCTAAATTACGTGGTTCTGAACCGCAGCCGCGTAAGTAAGGCTTGTATATAAGACGGGTCATTTTTCGATTAGACGTAGTCGCAACACAGGAGGAGCTTGTGGCTAAATAATCAGAGCCGCTCGGGTCGATCTTTAGGTTAAGCTGCGCTTGCCTAGGTTGGTCCGTGGATGGGTGACCACCCATTACATACCGAATTTCCTCCGTGCCTCGGAAAGCACGTTAAGCCGTTGGTCCCAGCTGCCATTTGTACATCTTTGACAGTCGTTACAGGTAGTCAGTGGCTCGAAAGTCTGACAAACAGTCTTACCAAAGGGTATCGTATTACCCAGAACTAACTGGGTTGTGGAGGTCAGATAGGCAGTCGCTCCACGTAAAAAAAAAACTGGTATTCAGCTGCATCCGGTTAGACTGGAAGCCGACCCCAAAATAGTTGGGAAAAGGCTAGGCAGATGATGATGATGTAGTCGCAACACAGCCACCGAAGAGGCAACATCAAGGAAAAGAAACATGGAAGCCGAAACCTACGGAACAAGAATCTACAAGAAAAATGTGTTTTGATTCCGCCTACACCTCCGCCTCAACGTTCCTGCTGTCTCCCTCCGAGGTCCTAGTGGGTCGTGCCCAGTACCCACACACTACGCATTCAGGGGTGCGTGGAGACGTGCGCTACCGGCGAAGTCATTACCGAGCAAGGAGCGCACGTCTAAGCATTGTGGTCGAAAAGGTGCTGCAAAGACCTGGTCTTAGTGTATTTTTTTTTATCTTTCATTCTTTCCTCTTGTGTGTCGTGTGATGCACCTGCAGCACACGTCACACCCATAAACGCCCACCAGTCTGTAATACACCTTATTTTAACTTTCCTAATATTCTTTTTCTAAAACTCCCAACTCTCAAGCCATTTCAAGCCTGACATGGTGGAGTTAGGCTCATGGGCCAGCGGGCCATTCATGCCGTAAGCTAGCGGCGAAAACAGATAGAAGCTGTAGATAGTTGTGGATATCACTAGTCCTATGATGCAGTGGTACACTGTCCTGCCTAGCTCGGGGCTCAGGAAACTCTTGATGCTGGTCAGCAGGTATTCTGTGAGGATACCTGAGGAAAACAATATTAACATTATAACATAACATCACGCTTGTAACCCCTGAAGGGTTAGGCAGAGGTGTGCCTAATATTAAATCCACATTTCGCCAGTTATGTTTAAGTCCCATATTATAGGGGGCGAGACTAACTGGGTTGTGGAGGTAAGATAAGCAGTCGCTCTCCATGTAAAACACTGGTATTCAGCTGCATTCGGTTAGGCTGGAAGCCGACCCCAACATAGTTAGGAAAAGCCTAGGCAATTGATGATAATAGGGGGCGAGCAGATGCCATCAACCGGGCACAAATTCAGGCTCTGGCTGCTACTGAGAAATTCCTGATGGAAAAACTCAATAACACTAATGCGCGACCCGGGAATCGAACCCAGGACCTCATACTCAGAAGTCGCGCTTGCGACCACTCGACCAAGGAGGCAGTCCAACAATAACAATATTGAAAAAATATAT
Organism: Eurois occulta; assembly: GCA_950022335.1. NCBI lineage: Eukaryota > Metazoa > Arthropoda > Insecta > Lepidoptera > Noctuidae > Eurois > Eurois occulta. The sequence goes on from OX465497.1 coordinate 14,608,801, forward strand.
ATTTTTCTAATAAATATATTACTTTCTTTTTTTTGTGAATTCGGACCAACTGGAAGTGTTGCTGATCTGTGAATACTTCGCCGTTAAGCTAAATACTGTGTCTAATAAAGATCTACTATTTGAAAAGGAATGAAAAGTCAGTATGGACAGGAGCAGTCAAGTGTCAGCGCATGTGCGCATGCGCATCAACACGAGGCGGGGGAAAGCCATGATTTTGTTCATGAAATTTCGTTTGTTTGTTGTTTAAGATGGAAGCGCCAGAGTAGCCCGCGAAATTCAAATTTTCTTACAATTTTTGCAATTTGCAGGTCAGTGTCGGGTTGTATGTTGTTTTTATTTATTAATTAATGATTATAATTCTGTAACTACATATGTGTTACTTGCGCGACTCATTTTCCATCATCATACATTTCAACAAATTACCAAGTGGTTGGAAAGATTTAAATACGATGATGTTTAGGAGTAGACTACGTAAATTTTTGACGGATAAAGCGTACTATAGTATAAAGGAATTTCTAACAGAGAAAAATATATTTGTTGATTAATTTTAATGATAATGATAATTTGTTAATTGAATGATAATTTATTAATTGATCTACTGAATAATAATTGTAATGAAAATGATAATTTATTAATTGTTATACTGAATGATAACTGTAATGAAAATGATAATTTATTAATGGATCTATTGAATGATAATTGTAACAATAATAATATAATCGATTTGATCTTTAAAATGTAAGCACAAGTTTCATAAATAATGTAAATGTTTGCATGCCGAATGGTAAAATATGGCTGAGCTTTGATATTTTATAACAACTATTGTGTATTACCCATGTTTGCAAAATAAAATTCTATTCTATACAACCTGACACAGACCTGCAAATTGCAAAAAAACGTACGAAAATTGGAATTTCGCGGGCTACCCTGTCACTTTCACCTTAACTTTTTAAAGTTACCATTCTGAGTACACCTCCTTCAAGAGACAGCCCAGCAAAGCGAGACGTTTTCTACAAAGTAAAAGTTGATCAATTTACCTGTTAGCATAGAGCTGAACACCAGCGCTGGGAAATAATGGTGGAAGTAGAGTACGCGGCCCATCGCCCAGAACGGTACGTAGTGGAGAGCCCAGCCAATGAACGTCCAGCCTGCTGCGTTCAGGAGCTCTCGGGTTTTACCACCTGAGAGACAAAGTATATTTAAATTAACCACCAGTCAGTCTTACCAAAGGTATTGTACATACATACTTCTATGGCAGGCGTACCGCTTCTTTCACAATACCCAATTTACTAAACCAAATACCTGTAGACATCAGAGACTCAATGAATCGTAAAAATATAAAGCGTAAGCTGAAAGAACATTACCTCAACACGTTTACAACCTAACTGCTAATAGCGCGTTGATCAAATCTCAGGCCATGGCACGCTAAGACAGACCCCAGAGGTCTAATTGTGTGCTTTGTTTGAATAAATAGAACTTGTAATTTGTAAAATAAAATAAAAATAAAAAATACATACATAAACTCACACCTTTCTCCCATGGCATGGGGGGTAAGTAGAAACCACAGAACGCCAACTGCTACGATACTTACATGCTCCTAACGGTTTGTCCACGTTCATACATCTGGTCGTACACGCACGTCAACTGCGAGTACTACGCACCTGACCTTTCTAAAGAACCTCACCAATAAGGTCAGTGTATGTCCTTCTAGGGCGTCCCCTCCCGGCGTTGCCACTCATATTTGCCTTGTCTACCTTTTCTTACTCGCCTTTCACTCATCCTCTCCACACTCACCTCACCTGACTAAACCATCTAAGCATTCTCTTTTCAATTTTTGTCACTTCTTCTTCAAAGGTATTGTGTTACCCAGTAGCTCGTGGTTCGTGGAGGTCAGATAGGCAGTCGTTCCATGTAAAACACTGGTATATGCAGCTGCATTCATGTTACACTGGAAGCTAACCCTGATATAGATGAGAAATATGTACCTAGGCAAGATACATGGAACAAAGTAGATTTAAAAACACTACAAATTAACCTTTTGAATGCCAGAGCGTAAACGCATCGGCGGCGTTCCCTCCCACGCCAAGCCACAAATTCAGCGCTAATATCTACAAACCGGCCAAGTGCGAGTCGGACTCGCGCACGAAGGGTTCCGCACCATTATCTATAAAAACGGCAAAAAAATCATATCTGTTGTATGGGAGCCAAAAAATATTAAGGGGGTTAATATTTTTTTTTTAATTTTTAGTATTTGTTGTTATAGCGGCAATAGTAATACATCATTTGGGAAAATTTCAGCTTTCTAGCTATCACGGTTTATGAGATACAGCCTGGAGACAGACAGCGAAGTCTTAGTAATAGGGTCCCGTTTTACCCTTTGGGTACGGAACCCTAAAAAAAAATATTCCAACATCTTATCAATAACCAATTAATCATTTCGTCCCATATTTTATAAATAAAATATCACTCGTAACATTATTCTTTTAATTAATTTGACACCATTTCGTATTATACTATCATTAAACAGCAGTTACAAAGTTTGAAACATGTCGTTTTCTAATTTTCTTGTCGGCTTCAGCCGACGACGGTGGCGTGATGGGCATGTTTTCATTTGTCGACTATATCCGTCCGTGGCGCTCAAAAGGTTAAACAACAATAGGACCGATCTCATCTCTGTCCTCAGGACTAGATTGAGGTCAAGAGTAGGCCCATTAAATATATAGGTATAAAGTGCATGCCACAATACAAGAACATATCTAATCTTCACCCCATGAAACAGAATACCAGCGCTGACGTATTATTATTATTTTTTTAATGTTACAGCACCATGCTGAGATAGTGGCCTTTTGGCCTCGCACAGGACCTTTTTTTATTTTTTTATAGGCTTCTTTTGGGTTAGCTCGTTCCATCGTCAACCTCATCTCTGCCCTCAGGACTAGATTGAGGTCAACCATTTAATATAAAAAAATATATATGTCGGATTGTGAGGGTTTATTCCGTTAGACTCGTACATCATGTGGGCAGACGGGTTTCGTGCAATGAAAATACACTGGGTGCGACACACTGTTTCGTTTTGACATTACAATTTAACACAATAACGATGCGATCTAACACTCAACTGTCGTCCTCTCCGAGCTGTAAACATCAGGGCTCTGTAGAAATACGCAGTGGTGAGGGCAGACTTGTAACTAGGTCGCGTGATGTCACCACTGGCGTACTTGCGATTCATTTTAAGTCCGTACCAATGACCGGATCCGACATATATAATTTTGTTGTACCTACTGTTAATTTAACCATTTTTTTTCGTTTGTTTTTTTTTCCTATGCGGGCTAATAAATACTTTTCTTTCTTTCTTTAAACAAGAATGTCTGACGCCACTAATGAGCTACGCTCCCGCATCGTGACTTCATTTTGTATTCCTGTCGCCTGCATCACATGTAGATTAGGAGATTTTATCATGAGCAGAGATCGAAATAGGTAGTCTTTATTTGCCTAAACTTCAAGGAAGTAACCAACATGTGGATACCTCACTCTAATTTAACACCTTTATTTCGGAACTTCAAAATCGTCTCGTTGGTCTAGTAGTCACAAACGCGACTGCTGAGCACGAGGTCCTAAGCTGGATTCGCTCCCGGGTCTTGCAAAGCGTTATTGGATTTTTCCATCAGGAATTTCTCAGTAGCAGCCACGCAGTCTGGATCTGTGTACGGTTGATGGCAATAGGGTCGCCCCTATTACATGGGACTTAAACATAACTAGCGAAATGTGGGTGTAAAATTAGGTACACCTCTCCCTAACCCCTCTGGGATTACAGGTGTGATGTTATGTTTTGTATGTTTTATCTGTCAAAGTCCGCAGTCCACCTCGCTCTCCATGCCACGCGCTTAACCGCACTATTATTCAAAACCGTAATACTATTGCTCACTCCTTTCATTGACACGATACAAAGAAGGCCAGGCACTTACAAATATCTTTAACTCACCTTGTAGAGGAGTACCGAAAGCCTCAGCCCTCTTCTCTCTGATCGAGTTGATGACGTATATTAGGAAGAAGACTGCTAGGAACATCAGGTTCCCCCACCAAACTACAGGGTTTCCCAGCAGGTAAATCCTATGAGTGCTGCCTGAGAAGAACTGACCCTGTAGATAAAATATAATGTTTGTTGAATTATATTCTGAAGAAGAATAAAACATTGTGCGGAAACCGTCATGGCCTAGAAGTAAAAAATCGAAGATATGTGGCCATGCCCGCGTAGTCGATAACGCCCTCCTCTTTTTCACAGTGTAAGGTGGTCGTCAGGGAGTTGACACAAACAAAAGTAATTAGGCTAAAACCTCGTGTAATACTGACTATAATAATCGTCCATACGATATAAGAGTACATATAAAGCTATACAGAGGTACATGCTACATATACTTACAACTAAAGTTTCTACCACACTATAACAGAGACTGCTGGTTTTCTGGCCTAGGGAGGACACACGTTTTTGAGAATCCCATTACTGGTGCACAAGAACTGATAATTTACATACCCTATAGTTGATAGGCCACTGCCACGGCTGCGAGGTGACTTCGCCCTCCTTAGGCTTAAGCCCCGCGTTCCCTTGGAACATGACTGCGTGCGACTCCAGGAAACGCTCGATGAAGCCCGATGCGTACGACTCGAAGCTCACTTTAGGCACTACAAGATGAAATAATATGTAGTAAGACTTCTTTACAATAACAAATATTTTTACAATTTCAATTTTCGGCGTTGAGCCCAGTGATGATTTCGCCTTCCTTAAGTTTGAAATAAAATGATTTTTACGAACAATACATTTCAAAAACCGCTTGATGAAGCCCGATTCAAAATTCAAATTCGAAATTGTTTATTTCTTCAACAAGATTACAACAATTAGTTTATGATTGGAGCCTTCTTTTAAGCAAACAGTAAGTATTAGAGGACTCCGCTCTTCCGTAACAAAAAAAAAGAAAATGATTAATGACTTATTTAACATAGGTAAGTAGACAAGATTGCCACAAGTACAGTTTGTGTGTGTTGTGTGCTTGCATGTGTGTTTGTGTGTCTATGTGAGAGTATCAAACCTAGGGCATAACCTATGCCCTAGGTTTGAAGCGTTCTTCCGTTTCCTCATATGTAAGTGGTTTGATCCATTACAGTATCGTTTTTTTTGCAATCATAATATTTTTTTTTTAGTTTTAATTTATATTTTTCTTTTTATACATATGATTTGTACGATTCCAACCTCACTTTGGGCACTAAAATGCGAGATCGTTCGTGATATTTTAATAATATGTCACGTATAGGTATTTATCTTACAAACAGCACAAAACCTGGACATCTTAACGTAAAGATACATAGTGTGTAGCTAGAATCGAAAATTCCCAAATAAAATAAAATACTTACAGTCATCAAACAAGTTATCCTCTACGTTCCACAGTGCGTTCTTGTCTCTCAGATTAGGGTTGCACGCTACCTCCTGCTGCTCGTATCCCCACTTCGGAAGCTGTTTGCCGGTTGTGGTCAATACACAGGCCTGAAAAAAGATAAATGATTTTAATTTAAAATATTGTTGTGCGTGTTAACAAAAGGGTATTTTACTCTACAGGATTATTTGTAAAACACCAACAACCTCTTAAGAGGTTGTTGTACTCACCATTTTAAACAACTTTTACTATGGGACCAAATCTGAAATCGCGAAAAAAAAACAGCTGTTCCCTACATTTTGACGAGTTAATCGATAATTAATAAATGTAGGGAACAGCTGTTTTTTTTTCGCGATTTCAGATTTGGAGCCATAGTAAAAGTTGTTTAAAATGGTGAGTACAACGACCTCTACAAATAACCCTGTATATAAGAAAAAATCTAAAAATATATTATTGAGATAGCTTAGGCAAAAAAGCAGTCGGAAAACGTTAGTTTTAGTTCATAAAGAGCAAACTAAATTTTAAAATTCAATTCAAAGGCTTCAGCTTTTTTAATCTGTTTAATAACACCATTAAATAGTAATCGCCATGTTATTACGTCATACGGTTATGTAAACTTAGAAGTGTCAACTGTCAACTACATAACAAACAAAATATCACTGCATTTGTTTACACAGCCCACTGACGTCACGACTACAGAGCAATATGGTGTCCACTGCGTTCAGCGTTTTCGTCAAATTACGCGCGAAATTTGAAAATGTTAAATTTAAATGCATTTTTATGGCACTTAACGATTGAATGTAAATTTTGTAAATTTTTTGATCCGGGTGGCAGTATTATTAGGCCACAAGCTCCTTCGGATTTTCTTGTGTGAGGTAACTAAAAAATAATACAAACCTGTAAATAATGCACCAACATAAGTTTGCTTCTGACCGTCTGTACTTCATCGCCATCTTTGCCACCGGATACAACGAACTTCCAGACATCGTTTGCGTCGCCAATTCCGTCCTACAAACACAAATTATTAATCCATGAGCTCCTCGGTTCGATTCCCTGGTCGGGCAAAGTGTTATTTGGTTTTTCCATTACGAATTTCTCAGTAGCAGCCACGGAGTCTGGATTTGTGCCCGGTTGATGGCAATAGGCTCGCCCTCTAATTACATGGCACTTAAACATAACTGTTCTACATAAAAGGTGTAAAAAGACCCTTAACGAAGCCGAAAGGCACTTATTCTCCCCGTTATTGCTATGTTTTTTTTTTGTTCTGGACCGTACTTGGGAACCTTTTAGTTACGGAGATATTGGAGGTCAAAGTTCCAACTAGCACTATATTTCTTTTTTTAATACACGTTTTTATAACTTTAGATACTTCAGTGATCCCTGTACTATACAATGCATCCATCAGCACCATGTCTTGAGTGCGTTACATTGAGTCCTACCGGAAAACGTGATTTTTTACCCCCAAAAAAGCAAGTCGTTTCCCAGCAATCATTTTTGCGTAGTCACTTAGTTTGATACTCGTATACAGAATGCGTGACGTTTTCGTAAAGGGTCCGTACACCTTGTATACAAATCCATGTGTTACTCGTACTTTACCTCTCCGTACCCGGTGACTTGCAAGTACTTGGTGGTGAGAGGCGCCCTCTCGCGGTGCGAGTGCAGGTTGCGGCCGGTCGGGGCGTGCGTCAGGCGCACCAGGTCACCACTCCTTACTACCACCACGCCGTCTACCTGTTCCTTGTCGTAAGGCTTTATGAGCCAGCGGTTGTTCTCGTCTTTGTGGGTGTACGTTGTTACCTAGAGAAATCATCGTCATCATCATCCACTGCTGGGTATAGGCCTCTCTTTGCTAGAGAAACACCAGAGAGAAAATATAAATTAAAGATTATCATTTCCATGTTGAGTAATTAATTATATTATATAATATTGTCCAAGGGGTTTCGTATTACCTAGCACTAACTGGGTAGTGGAGGTCAGATAGGCAGTCGCTCCATGTAAAATACTGGTATTCAGCTGCATCCGGTTAGACTGGAAGCCAACCCCAACATAGTTGGGAAAAGGCTAGGCAGATGATGATGATATAATATAGTCTTTATTAGCAAAAATACAAGTTCGACACATTAAAGTACACATAGTAGTTACTAGGGGACAGAAAAACCACCAAAAACATTTGATTACATTGACTGACTGATTTCTAAAAATCAATAACAAGTAAATAATAATAATGATGATGAATGAAAATAATGATCCTTAGAACATCATCATCATCTGACCAGCCTTTTCCCAACTATGTAGGGGTCGGCTTCCAGTCTAACCGGATGCTGCTGAATGATCATCCTTAGAACATACATATATAAACTAATATTTTGTATAAAGACGTAAAATTTGTTTGTACGTTTGTATGTGGGGGTAATGTCTGGAACCCATGATTCAATTCTAAAAATTCATTCAGTGGCAGAAAGCTACATTATTCGTAGGTTTTATAGTCTATAAATTATGTTTATATCATGCATTGCATAATAGCCGAGCTATCACAATTTTTGCGGACCAAGTCGCGGGCGAAGAACTAGTTTATTATATTCTAGAAACTCTTTCTATTTTTGCTTCGGGTATTACTCAACTTAGACCAAAACTTAGTAAAATATGTGTGTTAGAAATAGCAACAACTGAAAAGTGTACTAGCCTGCTGCTGCTTAGCCCCAACTCCCGACGGATACAAATGATGATGAGAATGCAGATACCCTCCACCCGTCCGATGGTTTTTCAGAGATATAAGCGCTCCGTAAGCTACAGTCTTAGGAGCGCTTGCGTTGTGCAAGCTGTTGCCTTCCAGTCGAGCTTGGAAACCCGATGAGTAGAAGCCGTCACCGTTACCGCTGTAGAGAAATGGAAATATTATCCTGAGCCTTGGTTGTTAATTGGGAGCGTGGACCCTCACTTCCACACGTAAATTTAGTGCCTTATCCACCTGCTCAAACAAATAACGGGGCACTTGCGGCATTGTGGAGTTTATGCGCTGGGACAAAGCTATGTTCAAATGGCTATAACTCTTAAAATAATTGGTTTTGAGTCAATATTTTGATATCGTTTTGTAGGTTGACTCAAATACTTTTGACTAAACATAAAAACATACGCAAGATTCAGGGGTTAATTTTGCACTAGAAGTACAAAATTTAAAAAGATTAAGTATTTTTTTTAGTAAAATTTCGTAATTTCTTAGTTTTGCTTATTTTTCAAGAAAATTTATGAAGTAATTCGATATCTTCGGCGTTTACCCTTGCAATAAGATTATTTGCACGTCTCTAAGTCTCTTAGATTCAAAGATATTATCATTTCATTGAACATACATTTTTTTTTACAAAATCAATGGGTTCGATTTCTGGCTAGGAATACTGATATTTCAAAAATCTAATGATGCAGTTTTAGTTTTCATCAAAATTGGGCTCCAGACTCCTTTGAGTATTTTTCGCTATTCCTCATGGTTTTACCAGTGACGGTTGGTAAATGTTGGTTTTAGGAATAAAACAATTAACTTTCAGTCAAAACTTTATTTATTACTATGTATCTTAAGAGAGTAATTATTAATCATTTATATTACTAATCAGTCAAATCCTTACCTATTTTTTTTATTTATTAATTTTTAATAACTAATAATTTAAAACAATTTTTAAATACCTACTTCTCGAATAGTAAAAAATAAAACAAATAAAATTATCTCATCACAAACATAACGCTTACGTTGCTAATCTAACTGAATGAGTATTTTTCTTATTATGTAATATTTATTTTAATACACAAATCGAAGACAAGACAATTAATCAGTTGTCATTTATTAATAGGTAGTTAAAAAAGTTACTTGTTACACGGAGCGCTGTTATGGAAATTGGAATTACAAAGTAATCCTGTGTTTTGCAACTTGTGCATTTCTTCGACAAGCATTTTTTGATCACGTTCTGACATGTTTATTTCAACATTTACCGTGTCTTTAAGGCAAATCCTAACATTTACCAAGTGAATGGTGGTAAAAGTTCGTAATAAACGATGACCATAGAACGGTTCGGACTTCTACCATTAAGAGTAGGTAAATCTTAGGTTTTACTGGAAAATCTTAGGATTTACCGTAGTTCGGGCTTTTACAGTAACACATACACGCCCACTTGGAAAATTCACCATGTATATGACTTACCTTTTGCTGAGAACAGTGAGATGAATCCAGAAGAAGAATATGTAAAGTAATGTCGGCCACAGAATTAGAGTCACAGATCGTCCCAATAAGTGCTTCACTGTGAGGCTCTGAAAGAAAGAGAAACAATCATTCAACTAGACTTTAAAGCCATTAGATATTCGACCGCTATTAGCCGCCAGATTAACAAAATCAAAGAAAGAATAGAAGTCAAACGAGATTTGACCAGAACTAGGTTTTAAGAATAACTCCATTGATTCGGCTATAACAATTATAAGAGATGCTACGAATATTCGGCCGCTAAATATTCGGATTAATCATTTTATATTTCTAACCAATACACTATTTTTTAACCCGTAAGACTCGCTGAATGGCAACAAACGCGTCCTCTGAATTTTAAAGGCAATCGTTTCTGGAGACATCAAGGACTAAACTTCGCGACACGAGTTCAAGTCATCTCGCCGCTTCATTCATTGTTACCCGACAGTAGCAAACCCCAAAAGGAGGATACTGTAACCGTATGCAATAAATATCTACTTAATAGTAATAATAAAAAAATCAAGGGCTTGATTCAGAAAGCAGTACTTCTGGACACGGCGCATATTGTTAGGAGGTTCCTCTCTTAAGAGCCCACCGTAGCTCGGACCCTGTTCCCGATACTGGTGAGATACTATTTTTTTATATTTCTACGTTTTTTTTAAAGAAATAGGTAAAAATATAAAAGATATGTGTAAAAATGAATAAACGAAATAATAAAAAAACTTCTATACTCACAACAGGTTTACTCAAATCCCCGAGCACGTTCCACAGATCGGCAATAGTGCGCAAGCCCACAAACAAGACTACGAACAAGCCGACAAACTTTACTGACATGGTGCAAGCGAGGGATGCACCCAGGAGCAGTTGCCAGGACACCATTCGGAAGGAGAACGGTGGGAGATTGTCGTCTGTTAGTGATCGGACCTGGGGATGTTGAGAGAGTTATTGATGTGGTTCGAAGAATGTGTTACAGGTCGCATCATAGATCCCTTCCCTCGCACAGAGCGCAGGCCAGTGACGGTCGTCGGTGATGAGACTGTATATCCCGCGGAAGTGCGGGGGTCGTGGCCTCTTAAATGCTAAGACCCTGCACAACCGTGAGGTATGCAGTCTCAGGGAATACTTCCTAGAAGCCGACGTGGGGATGCACCGAGATGTGGTCTCAGTGGACAAGGGCCTCACCCCGCTCTCCCTGGCTAGTATGTGCAAATTGATTTTGTATTTTTCCAACTGTTTAAATGTAGATGAAGCAAACCGATTTTCGAACACTTGTTGGTATCCGATTGACCTGAAGTTCTGGTGACGATACATTTTTAAGACAGACATGACTTGATCCTGCAGCTATGATAGCGTCCTCACGAGAGAACTCCTCAACGGTTTTATAGCACAGATACGAAACTTTTTATACGCGTTCCATGTTGTTATGTTGATAGATGACCTAATTTTGTTCTTTACGTTTTAATAAAACACACGAAAGAACTCCTCAACGGTTTTATAGCACAGAGACGAAACTTTGTATGCGCGTTCAATGTTGATACTACTTGATAGATGACCTAATTTGGTTATTTACGTTTTAATAAAAAACTTGTCTCTTTATTTAAAGTTTTTTAGTTCTTATTTGTTATTTGTATGCGGTACTAGTCTACACTATAATATAATAATAATATTATAAAGAGGAAAGATTTGTACCTATGTTTGTAACGAATAAACTTAAAAACTACGGGACCAATTTCAAAATTCTTTCACTATTAGAATGCTACATTATCCCTGAGTAACATAGGCTATACATTGTTTTTTGGGCTCAATAAAAGAAAGCCTAATACAATTTCAATTACGGGGTGGAGGGGGGGGGGGATTAGGGAAATATAAATGCCCACCCGTACGAACCCGGGACGGGCCGCTAGTGCCAAATAAATGTACTCCTTTCCTTAGCATCATAGATAGCTTAGCCTTTTCCCAGCAACGTTGGGGTCCGCTACATTGCAGTCTACTCTACAAGCAGACTGCCTATTGGACCTCTACAATCCAGATACTGAGTAACACAAGAGGGTTCAATGTTTCAAGTATTAACTTATCTAGGTACTAGATTATATGTAGGTACTAGTTTGCAAATTGAGCATAAAGAACAGTTGCTGTGAGATACTAATACCTACCTATCTATTTAATTAACACACTTAGCATGTAACATGTTTTATGCATCTTTATAGGTTTCACTTGCTTCGGTGAAGGAAAACATCGTGAAGAAACCAGCATACCTGAAGATATTTCTCGACGGCATGTAAAGCCAAGGGCCCATGGGCGGCATAAAAACTCTGACACCAGGCGAGGCACTAACCACAAGATAAAAAATATCTTTTCGATAGGAAATCCTATGCGGTACACAGATAATACGTACGACATCTTACATTTCAATGAATCTGTCATCCCGCGGCGCTTGCAACGGCGTCGGAATATCGGGAGCTCACAATAGTTGAAAATCACGGAAAATACCCCGTAAGTGACAATGAATGGTTGCAAATTGAAATTGTTGAATGTTTTAAATATTCAACAATTTCCCTGAAAACTAATTTTAATATAAAGACACGGGAAAATCTATCTTACAGTATTTAAATACAAGGAAAACCAATAAAAGAATCCTAGAACTAAAGATTTATGTAAAGACGTAAACTACATACATACCTTAAAGGCTCCATATATGGAACAGCTCATAAAAAACAATAAGATTGGATCCAGTAATATATACCTATTCAGGGTTAGAAAACCCACATCTGAAACAAATGAATTATTATCATTATTCTTAATTATGACGTCACTTGATGACTTATAACGTGGTTTTTCAGATACTTGGCTATACCGCAACATTTATTATATTTGTTTATGGAGTACTGTTACGTCAAATCTTAAAAATATCTGCCTACATGTAGGTAAAGTTTATTTTACCATTAGCACCATCTGACTACATTCAGAAGATACATAATTTCATAATCATTTATGGCAGGGTACAGAAACCAGTATAAGTTCATCATCATCTGCCTAGCCTTTTCCCAACTATCTTGGGGTCGGCTCCCAGTCTAACCGGATGCAGCTGAATACCAGTATTTTACATGGAGCGACTGCCAATCCGACCTCCACAACCCAGTTAGTACTGGGTAAAACGATATCCTTGGTAAGACTGGTTGTCAGTTTCGGGCCACTGACTACCTGTAACGACTGTCAAAGATCTACAAATGACAGCCGGGACTAACGGCTTAACGTGCTTTCCGAGGCACGGAGGAAATTCGGTATGTAATAGGTGGTCACACATCCACAGACCAACCTAAGCAAGCACGGGTTAACCTAAAGATCGACCCGAGCGGTTAATATTATATAACCACGAGCTCCTCGAAAAAAAAACCAGTATAAGCTGGCCTGTTGATTTTTGAACCTCCGTGCAACACTAGTTAGTACTTTGATGTCTTGCTGTGCCTTGTATTTGCCTTTTCATTGGTCCACAGAAAACCCTTGCCTTGTGGAATTATTAAGGTTTATTGCAGCCCAGTGTTTAAGAAATCATGGTATGAAAAATTCAGAAAACCCAGTTTAAGTGTTCTATACACCGTGACTTTTGTTTTTGTCGTTTTCCAACGGCAGCCCACTTCATGTATCCATTGACTACTAAACATTCATATAAAGAAGGTAATAAAATTATGAGATTTGAATAATTTAAAATAAAAATATTATTCGTTATATATGACGCATGACGTAGTTAGAAACACCCTGTTGCGAGTGTGGTCAGTGTTTATTTTTCTTTGCACCTATTTTCTATTATCTGTAATTGGTACTACATAAAAACCCTAACCTGTATACCTTTATTGTATAAATAAATAAATTATCTTAATTGATGGTAAAAAAGAAAACATGTGCCTAGAGATACTCGTATTTTATGTCGGATACATTGAGCGGACCACCTTTGTAAGCCGACTGTCACGGTGTATAAAATGTTTAAGTAAACATTATTTTGTTTTGTACTTACCACACAATAATAGCATAGTTCCAATGATCGTAGACTCAAGTGATTTCGTCATCTCCCATATTGTTAAAAACGTCAACGGAATTATTAATGCACCAAGGGTGGCACAGAACTGAAAAAAAACATAAAAAATAATTTTAGTTGCATTTTTTTTAGTCCTGACGATAGAGATGAGGTCGACGATAGAACGAGCTAACCCAAAAGCAGACTATTAACTCGCTACTTAAATAGATTGGGGTCATATGAACTTGGGAACACCGACGAAGGCAGGGAATTCTACTCCTTGGCTGTGCGCATAATAAACGATGTAGCAAAGTGCTTCGTGCGAATGTGTGGAACATCGACAAGGAATGGGTGATAACCCGCAGTACGTCTGGGCTCCCGATGGAAGAAGGGAGATGGTGGAATGATCTCGTGGAGCTCTTGGGCACACTCACCGAAGTACAGCCTGTAAAAGACCGACAGACATCCAACCTTGCTTATTTATTTAGTTTTAATGTCATTTAATTAATTATTGTAATCAGTCTTCGCTGGCCATAGACCTCTCTCTCTACAACATCCCTCTCTAGGTACAATACAAAACCTTGATGTGCACCTTCCGCATATAGCAAGGGATCATATCAGCACTGGTTTCCACCGAAAAGGACGAATAAAACAGTGCGGTGACGTGCAAAATGCAACCAATCACAGATGATACGAGGGACACGATGAGGATTCCGCACGTCTCCTCACCCCTCCGTTTGCTTGCGAGTTAATTAATAATAGAACTTAACGAACTAACTCAAGGATACTACTTACAAGTCGCATTCCCTCATACCGGGCCCCTTCGTACTTGTCTCCAGGCTTCTCAAACGGAAATGTTCCATCATATCCAGTCAGTTTTCCAGACAAGGCTATCAGCATCTGATAACATAAAAAGCAATATTTAAAAATAGTATAAAACAAAGTCGCTTTTGGTGTCTGACTGTGTGTCTACCTACTTTTACCACCACCTTTTATTGTAATTTAGCATTTATTTCAGATGTATATGTATTGTCATCACTACATATTATAAAACAAAGTCACTTTCTCTGTCCCTATATCCCTATGTATGCTTAAGTCTTTAAAACTACGCAACGGATTTTGATGCGGTTTTTTTTAATAGATAGAGTGATTCAAGAGGAAGGTTTATATGTATAATACATGCACCCGTGCGAAGCCGGGGCGGGTCGCTAGTAATAACTAAAACATAGTACAGAAATAGCAATGTTTTGCATATTGGCGCAAAAGTAGATTGCACCCATGTGAAGAAAGATTGTGATACAATGCTAGTGATGTTTACAAATAAGAATGTAAGTTTATCTGTTTGTTTCCTCTTTCAGGTAAAACATACTTTTCCTCTCAGAATGAATAACATGATACCACACAGATGAATCTGCAGGGCATAATGTGTTTATTATGAACAATAAGGTATGCAATAACTATTATTGTAATAAAAAAATAAAAAATGTTTACTTAAAGATTTTTATTACAAAAATAAGTAACTGTTTAAAGAAGCTTTACATAAGAAACATTGTTATGAGATTCAAAAAGATACAGGATGCATGCAAATAAACACAATTACAATCAGGGAAACAGATGCTTCAATAGTAATTGTCAAAGAATAAACTCAAACACTGACTTCAAATTAAAGTATAACATAACACCTGTTTTCCCGGTAGGGTTGGACCGAGTACCTATAGTACACCCACAGTTTTACTACGAACTAGGCACAAATCCAGACTCTGCTGCCACCATTACTGAGATATTCCTAATGGAAAAACCTGATAATGCTTGACCTGACCTAGGAATCGGGAATAGAGCCAGTACTCCTTCTGTAGCACTGTAGCGGTAGTGCTTCCAACCCCTACATTAATAAGGCAGTGAAAAGCAAATACCTTAATACATTAAAATTACAAGTTACTGTTTTCGTGCACGCTTATCTACGAAACCACCAATCGATTTCACTGAAATTTTGTGAATGCGTATTCTGTGCGTTGTGCGTTGCGTTTGTGGTTCCAGTTTGAAATATAGGATCCAATAGTTTTGTACCCGATAGATGGTGCTGTTGTTACTAATAGTAAACTGCATGCATGCACCAGGGTGGGTCACTGGGGTGGTTCAGCTAGACTCACATTGAGGGATCCCCATTATAAAAAAGCTTACTTGGATTTTCAAAACACTAAGACATGTGGCCCCGACTAAAATTTGGGGTGGCGCAGCTAAGACTAGATTTATTGACGTGGAACGTTAATAAACCATTACGATTGTAAAAAAATTATAAACTAACTGGATTAAGTCTCTTACTTATGAGGATACCCTACTGGTATATAGTGAGCAACATAATCACACACCTTACTCTATCCCACACACTACACTTCTGTACACCACACCACGCTACACCACACCACGCTTCACCACACTATGCCACACCACACACATAAAACCACAATACATCTTACACACACACCACACCAAAATACAACACCACGCTTCTTACCATATGACATGATACATACTCAATTTGATATATCAGTAAATAAAAACAATATACTTGAATGTATCATTATACTAAGATATGGAAGAGCAGAGTCTCCTTTTTTTTTTTTGGAGGGTGGGAAATCATCAAATGACCCCTTCCGCTCTGGGCGAAGCGGAAGGGAGTGTCAGACTCTTACTGACTAAAAACCACCCATGTTCCTTCTTTGGCCCTTTATATTCCAGGGCCGCGGTATCTCTTTCGAACAGTCCCGCAGCCCTGGCAGGCATCGGCCCTTGCGGGCCCCTCCCGTTTGCTGACATCTCTTTGAGGCGCGCGTGGAACACGAACGCGCCGTCGACACGGCCTGCCCGTCGTCATACGACGGACGGACGGCGAGCTAGCCCATTACTCCCCGTCCACAGGCCCGCGCCTACGGTGGCCGAGAGCCATCACGGCGTGGCCCCCGACGCCCGGTGCTTCTCCTCTCGCGGCGGCTGGGACGTGAGGCTATCTCCCTCTCACGTTCCGCCGCCTCCTTCGCTAGCATGACTGCTTCGCAGAAGGAGGCGACGGCTTCCCATTCCCTCTCGCCCCGGACCATGGCTTGAACCAGGGCCGGACGCGAGAGGTCGCCGCCGCCAATCGCCGCTACGAGGACACGGCGGTGCTCCGCCCAAGCGGAGCAGACTGGAGGTGTGCTCCGCTTGGGCGGAGCACCGTGTGCACCACCGTGTCCTCCGGGCGATCCTCGCAATGAGCGGAGTCTCCTAACACAGGCATTGTTTGCCTAAAAGGAAGCTCCAAACACAATTTAGGGTATACGTTCTAGGGGTTATTGGTATTAAATATCCCTTACGTCATGAGGAATTTCCACCATTGATGTATTCTTTTGCCTCAGTTTCTTAAAAGATTTATAGCTATACAATCAAAATATATATTTACCTTGCCCAGTGGGGGATGGACATCAAAGAAGAATGTTCGGTTTATGTACCAACTAGCCATTTTACCAAAATGAGTTTCATCCCAACTGAAAAAAATTGTTGGTTTTCTAAATATTTGACTTATTAAAACAAATATTAAAATTATTTGATTTATAAGAAAATTACATCTGCCTGTCTAGCCTTTTCCCAATTATATTAGGGTGAGCTTCAAATCTAACTGACTACTGTATGCCTGCAGTCCTCAACTAAGTTAGGGTAAAAATAAGAAAAAAATCATCTTATTTAATAGTAGTATTATCTTATAAAATATATTTTTTTAAATGCTATAACAAACAGGAATCGTAAAATAGGAAGACTAAATACTTAAGAGATTTCTAAATTTTTTTGTCTTGTCTAGACTCAGATTTAGCAATATGTAGCGACAGCTAGCAATTAAAGATTATTTACCAAACATGATCAGGTTCCAAAACTTTGTAAAATCTGGTTACAAACGTGGCACCACATAGTATGCCAAATGTGATCCACCATCTACAAAGAATTTGTATTTTAAACATTTTATTTGTGCCGCAAAAGTGTATAAAACAAAAACTTAGTCTGTGAAATTTGAAAGTACATTTTGTTACTAGGTATTGTTGAAATACTGGTTTTCTTCTTTTCAGACATAGCTGCAAGAACGATTATTGGATTACAGTGATCAAGTTAAATGGAATTTATCATTTTCATTTACAATATTGATTGCAAAAATAACTACGAAAAGTAACGGTATAACAAGGCAGGCTAGGCTAGGTCACAGGTAAACGTCACGAACAGGTGACGGGCGAGAAATGACATTGACAGTAAGAAAAAGGTTGTCGATGGTGACAGGTACATGGTGCTGCCAAATTATATCTTGGTTTGGCTGCGGCCCTGCGGCCACAGAGTACTTTTATACATAGGGCTGCGGGCTGCGGCTCCTGGCGGCTCTTCAGTGGTGGTTGCGTCTCTTCCTACGTCTAAAAATTTTAATCCTAAATAAAAGGATAAAAGATTGAAGTAAATTTTATATGTACAGCAGAGCACACAACACGCCTGCAGGGTTAGGCAGAGGTGTACTTAATAGTGAACCCATACTTCACCAGTTATGTTTAAGTCCTATGTAATATGGGGTGAAACCATGGGTAGGCAGGGGGGGCAGCAGCCATCCCCTAGAGGCTCAGGTTTTTTTTTTGAAGTTATAACTTTTCCCACCTGATGCCACAGAATTAGTAAGTACGTAATTGTACTGCCGTCCCGGTATTATATTTTTAAGGCTAATTATGAGCCTCTGAGTAATCTTACTGCCTCTCCAAACTTGCACATTTTGCACCCTAGGAAAAATCTTTTATCACAGAGCCTCCTTTTTCTGCCTCAGGATTGGCACTCCTGTTGGATTTTCGCGTGATCTACCACTATAAACAGAGGCTGAAATAAGAGCTAAGAGCCCTTTGCCCCGAGAACTTAATAGGCAATTATGTCATTCTTACAGTTGCAAAAATTGGAGCATGTAGATATTTTGATTTAAAATTAAATATTTGTATTAATTCAAGGCAACATGCCTTGGAAAAATCTTCGAGCTCGCTTCGCTCGCTCTTCTACTTTCGATTGAATCTTATCTTTGTCTATAAGTCGGTAACTCCGTTGTCCGTAACTCCTGCTTAAAGTATTGAAACAATTTTATTGTAACTTGTCCAAGGTCGTGTTGTAAATTTTTGAGCTCGCTCTTGCGGACTACTTTCTATTGCATCTTGACT
The DNA here is from genome assembly GCA_950022335.1 of Eurois occulta. NCBI lineage: Eukaryota > Metazoa > Arthropoda > Insecta > Lepidoptera > Noctuidae > Eurois > Eurois occulta. The sequence goes on from OX465497.1 coordinate 14,627,668, forward strand.
TTGTCCAAAAATATACCAAGGAACTCCTGTATGAAGAATCAAAACAATTTTAAACTGTTCAAGGGAGTGTGTAAAAAAAAATTCGAGTTCGCTTCGCTCGCTCTTGCTGCCTACCTGCTCTTGAATCTTGACTTAGTCTGTATGTTGACCAAGTAACTCCTCTAAGTAGGGTGAAAATAATTCTTACCAGGCCAGGGTACGGTGTTAAAATTTTCGAGCTCGCTTCGCTAGCTCTTGGAGCCTTAAGTAACATCTATTTCTGAATAATTTATGAATAGCAAATTTTTTTTTATAGTGGAGAGTTTTATTTTGTGTACCTTGTTGTCTTTTTTAAACATTTTCGCTTCTGTTTGCTAAATTCAGAAGTGGGATAAAGGACTTAGATTGCCCACTAAAGTTTAAAACATTCAAGGAACAAAATAACAATTACCCTTCAACCGAAAGTCAAAATGGCGATTAAATAGCCGTGACCACCGTCATTCACGAAATTGACTTGAAGGTGGTTCGCGAGACAGGTCCGCTAGTAGTGAAGATCTAACCCTGAGAACCCTGTTCGTTAGGTCACTTCGCGTTCGCTTAGTCCCGTAAACTTGAGCGATGTTCCGCAACGAGTCTGTACAAACAACTCCGACTTTAAACAACCATTCGTACAAACGATCCAATTACTTACAGTTCCAAAGCCTTGTCCCTGAACTCCCCACTGAGTTTCACACGGATGCAAGCTCTACCGGTTACGTAGCAGTGCTCCTACAGACGCACGCTGATGGTGGAATGTAGTGGCTTACTTCAGTAAGGTTACGCAGGCAGTAGAGAGCAAATGTTAAAGAGCAAAGCTACGAGTTGGAGACGTTAGACACAACATTTCCGCCATTATTTGGTGGGCTGCTATTAAAGGTCGTCACAGACTGCAACGCACTCAAATCTGCAGAGCGCAAGAAAGATCTGCTCCCTCGTTTCGCTTGATGGTGGATTTATTTACAAGACTTTAATTTTTCTATCGAGTACAGAAGAAAAGGGGTAATGCTTCCGCATGCCGACTATCTCATTCGAAATCCCGTCGTCTCAAATATCGAAACCTCGTAACTTGGCACAAATTGCTTAAAATGCAGATTTTGAAACGAAAGAATGAATACAAAAACTCTCGGAGGGACAACTAGATCCCAACCCCTACTTCTTAAAAAATGACCTGCTTTTGATACTATTTATGTCGATGGTCTGGGACCATTACCTGAGTCAGAGGGTTACAAATTTGTCCTAGTACTGGTCGATGCCATTACAAAATTTTGTGTTTTCTCGACGAATTTTGTTCAGTGGATATCTGAACTTGACTCCGACCTGCACTATATCACTCCTGAAATGCACAACTCGAATGGTCAAGTAGAGCGCTGCATAAGAACTGTGCTCAACATGTTACGCATCGAAGTAGGACACAAGATCGCGTCCTCGTCAACTACGCTTTGGAAATTACAGCTGATATTTGAATATCAGTAAGCAGAAGACCACTCAAACCTCAGCTATCAATATCAACATAATGATTGGTACTAACGCTTCTACTCCAGCCATACGGTTGCTGGTGCGTGACCTAGCCGTAAGCACTCCAGAAACCAACAGAGAAGCAATGCGGGAGGTTTGTCGAAGTCGCGCTAGTGAACTCCTAAAGAGGAATCAAGGTCATCAGGATGTCTCGGCTAATCGGTCTTGACGCTCGCCACGTGAAATATAATATAATAAGGTTGACCTTACTTCTGTAATAAAAAACTCGCAATCAACGGGCAAATTAGACCCTGGGATGCGGAAAGGACCGTACAGGGTAACCAAAGTTCTGCCTAACGGTCGGTTTGTCGCCGAGCACGCGGGTGTGTTCCCAAGGCGTGTGTCGCCGAACGTTGGTGTTTATTACCCGGATGGCGAGAGTCGCTGTGGTAAAGTATTTGGCAATAATGTAGGACGGTTGGGACGCTGACTATCTTATATTTTTGTCATTAGTCGCTGTGGTAAAGTTTTCGGCAATAATATAGGACTGTTGGGACGCTGACCATCTTATATTTTTGCCATTATGAACTTGTTTGAATTTCTACGCGATCTGTATGCGTTGCTTGCACGAATAATCATCGTAAACTCTTTCAGATGACAAAACCGATGATGACTTGGACCGTTCTGAAAGTAACGAGCCCGTGCCCGTGGCGGTAGAGCTATCCATACTTGATCTCGATGCTGGCTGGATAAGAGAAGTGCGCTACCAAGATCATCGCTTTGCAGATACAACCTATAACTTTCAAGTCACGGGTGACTTGGCGTCAGGATACGCCGGGATAAGAACTGAGGTTTTACGTAGCATTTATATGTTAGTTAGTTCTATGGCAAGGAGTGACAACTTTGAATTGTCGTTGGTCGCGGGAGATTCCCCGACCCAAAGGGCTGTAATATTTATAATTTCCTATTTTGTGTACTTACTTTTTATTTTTCTAAACAATTACGTGTTATTTGAATTAGTTATGATTGGTGGCGGTTTAGGTTAGTTTCAGTGATTGATATTTTATTCCAAGTTAGAATAAACGGTTGTATTCAATATTTTGTGTACCTTGTTGTCTTTTTAAACATTTTCGCCTCTGTTTGCTAAATATATATACAAAATCTAACCCTTAAAAATCTGTTGTTTTTACACGACTGCCCAAAAAAAGGAGTGTTATTTTATCATCTTTCTGCGAGCTCAAAAGCTGGCCGCGCTCGCCCTTAGGCGAGCCTACTACCATCAACTGGGCACAAATCCAGACTCGTGGCTGTTACTGACAAATTATTGATAGAAAACCCCAATAACACTTTGCCCGACATGGGAATCAAACCCAGGACCTCATGCTCAGCAGTTGCGCTTGCGACACCTAGAACAACGAGGCACTTACATAATAAAAATAACATACCGTAACATATCACACGGTGTGTTGCAGCGGTGTAAAGCCATGGGTCTCCGCCCTGGCAGTAACAACGTAGGCATTTTTTGTACCTAAAAGTCGCATAGGTACACAGGCAACTTGTCCCATTATACTCTTCACAATCACAAATCACAATGAACTTGTTGTGTATTACCCAGAATTAACTGGGTTGTGGAGGTCAGATAGGCAGTCGCTCCACTTAAAATACTGGTATTCAGCTGCATCCGGTTAGACTGGAAGCCGACCCCAAAATAGTTGGGAAAAGGCTAGGCAGATAATGATGATGGATTGTTCAAAGGAAACGCAGTTTAGTAATGAAATGAAAAATGACCATCCATTTATTTTATTTATTTATTTAAATAGAACGGCTGAAGCCAATTACACTATTTATACATATAATCTATTTAACACAGTCATGCATTGTTCTCACAAAAATCCATAAAACTTAACATTTTTGCGTTGTTTATCAGCAGACTTAATTATTTGAAAAATTGTTTCGACTAACGGGGCTGCTTTGGAATGTGGGGAAAATGGAACGGAATGCCTTGGATGCCTAGAACCAAGAAACTTAGAAAACAAGAACATTCTATAATTTTGTAAACTGAGTTAAATTAACTATTGGGGGAGTGGAAGTGGGAGTGGACTCTGTGGAATGGAGCTGGCCGTGATCCACCACACGGGCGCAGTATGGTAAGTTTTGTCATCGGTCTTTGATTTTTGGGTTCTAGGAGGCCAACATGTTGAATATGCATTTCTGGAAGCATGAAATGTTGTTTTTAATATTGCTAGCAATGACCAGATACACAATTTGTACTCGACTATATTTTCTATAAAAAGCGGTTGAGTTTATAAAGTAGTTGGCCTACTGGGGGTTACTATGACGTCTTAAAGCAGGAATAATTCCAATGTGGGAAAGAGACAGAGCTATACAGGTCGTCTAGCGCCATCTCTTTCTGAACAGTTTTACTTTATTTTGTATTATTCTTGAAATTAGGGACCTACTGAAATGGAAATAGCCAATAAATTAAGAAGATTGGAACTTCGCGGGCTTCCCTCATTCGTACATAAACATTGCTTTGTATTTATAATGAAATCGAAATATCGATTCGAGCAAGTGTAGTGTGATTCTACGTGAGTTAAAACTGTGTGATATTTAACTCACAATGCAACTCGATACGCCCATCACTATGGTCAATTTGACGCGAATGTCGTAATCATGAATAATGTCAACAAATAAAAGATTGTCCGTCTTCGCTGATTCATGTGTCGCTGGAGTAAACAAATAAATACTACTAATTCGATTCAAGTCGCCTTCAGTTCTCATTGATTGTTCACACTTTGTGCACGAATATGAGAGAGCATTAAATATTGCATCATGAATAAAATTAAGTATTTTGTAGTCGTCCAGTTGTTATTTTCTTTATGTTTGTGCGAAATAAATAATGGTCAGAGAGAAAAGTTGTTGAATGGCTTCCTGAAGAATTATAATAGTTTACCCAATCAAGTTTACCAGATTGAAGAGGGATCTTTGCAAAGTACGCAGCAAGTGGTGAGTAAAATCGTCGTGTTTTTTAAATCATAATAATAGTATTTAATGTTTTTTTTATGTGTGATGTGGGTTATCTTTATCCGAGACCTTTGTATCTTAAGTTATCTTAAACTTTAATGTAAATATGAACCGTATTTTCTCTAACATGTTTGGAACTAATTTGAATTGGTATGTAAGTGTTACTCCCAGACAAATGGTTCAGAAAGTTTCTTTTTTCTTAATTAAAGGGAAAGCGAGGCCTTTGCCCTGCAGTGGCATAACGCAGCCTGAAACTACCTAAAGGAAATGTTATGTCATTTTCTGTAGTTTTCCTTTTTATTATTTTCTTTAAAACCATGAGTTGCTTTCTGGGTAATTCTTAGCTTCTTAGACAATATTTTGAACAAAAAAGTATTTTTTAATTCTGTAAATGAATTAAAACAATAAAATATTTTTGCAGGATGACACCACCTACCAAATCGAAGCAAACTTAAAAGTAGCAGAGATCAGCAACAGTCAAGCAAAGAAGCAGTTGAAATGTATAGCATCTGTACAGGATTCAGACAATGAGGTCACAGTCTTAAACAGTCACTGTGAAGAGGCTGTAGAGCAAAAGCAAAGTTCGGATGGAAACTTGGAAACGTCACTGGAAGCCCAGGTTGAGGTTTCGGAACCTGTGCACCTTGTCAATGAAGTTCAACCTGACACAGCTGTGAGTATTACAAGAACCTTGAATTTTTGTTTAATTGTTTGGTCAAGTGGCTTATTTTTAATTTGTGTATAATGTAGTCTACAAGGTAAATGGCATACATTTGGTGAGGCACAGCTTCAACTCCAAGTTGTGATACCGCTATTTCGCGGCTAATGGTAATTAAAAAAAAAATTCTTAACATCACACCTGAATTCCCCGAAGGATTGGGCAGAGGTGATCTAATAGTACACCCTTATTTTGCCAGTTATGTTTAAGAGGGGTGTGCCTAATGCTATCAACTCGGCACGAATTCCCGATGTAATAATCCAATTAAATTTTTTTGCAACCAGGCAATAAACCCAGGACCTCATGCCCAACAGTATCACTTGCAACCATCAGAACAATGCGGCGAAATAATTTTAAAATAAATTTACCTAGAGATTTTTCACAAGTCCTTTTGTTTGCCAATTAAATATATTATGTTCGACATTAATATATTTGTAAGCAATTATAGGCCAATATAAAGTTAAGATAACCCTTTAACATGTCAGTGTACGCTAAGTAATAATGAGGTCTGGGTGACCTAGAAACGTGTAACTTATATGTCAAGGATACGACACTTCAACATTCTGTCATTTGCCCCAATTTTCACTCAAAAGCGACTCCTAAACAAATACCTGAATAAAAAAGTGCAATCTAAATATCATTCAAATAAATGAAGTTGACGTGTCTGTTTGTAATTTCAAAATAACAGTTTGTCATCGTCACAAAAAAATATTTAAAAATTTTTTGGCTAATTCAAGATTCTTTATCTACATGAAATATGGTGGTTACATTATGGTCTTACAAATAAAAAGGTTTCTCATAATTTTCTCAGTGATGCCATATGACCATCTCGCGCTCTCCCCAAACCTTCCTCGAATCCCTCCAAAATTGAGGTTTTGAATAAAAAATCCCCCAGTTACGGTAATTTTTTTTATTAATGTAATTTTCAGTTTTATACTATTTCAGCAATAGCTTCCATTACAGAATCCGCATCTTCACCCATGTCGCGCGTTTTAAGAGATTTATCTCTTTAGCATAATTGAACTGTGCTTAAAATGAACACATCCTTCTAGCAATCAATTTCTTATTCCCAAGATGGATCTGGCAGTGTGAATGGCTAATCTGTATCGAAGCTTGTCTTTAATAATTGCTAGTTAGAAGGCTTTTTGCACAACTGCGTTAGAAACACGCAACGACAAAAATCCTAATGCCAATTTGCTAATAAAACCATCAATTAAATCCCCCAATTTCCTCCAAACCCAGTTTTTCCCTCCACGAATCCCCCAAAAATAGATTTGGGGGGATTCCCCGCAATCTGGCATCACTGATATTTCTGTCTGTTTGTTCCGCCTAATGTCCGAGACGGTCTAAACTAAATCCGATTCAAATAGGGAAGTAATATTTGTACATAATAATAATTTTACGCGGACGAAGGTTGCGGTTATCCAAGACTTTTCCTCAAAGCATAATTATAAAATAGAATAGAATAATTGATTTCTAGCAAAAAAGGATCATAAAATTCAACATGAAATAACTCATTTTAAACTACAAGTAGCTAACTTAAATATATTTCGTTAACTCAGCAAATAAGCCATACAGTTAAATGGTTGAGGCTACTGGCAATTAAACCTCTGCGGGAATATCTTCAGAATGCCGCGAGTGAGCTGGCCCGAACCCTGCGAATCAGTGATGTGCACCGTTTTCGCATAGTCGTGTGGAAATAGTCTATTTGCGACTCGGCAAAGATCCCTGAAAAAATATGTGGGACAAAAAAAAACTGTCAACACATAAAATATATTTCAGAAGCATTTTAATAAGATCTATCAAAGAGTTGTACAATTCTACAGAGAGTCTACAGTTATCTCTTATTAATGATGATGACATCGTCATACTGGCAGAATTGCTGCAGATGCTGGATGGCCTAGTTGATTATTCAATACGCAATATGGTCTCAGGGTGAACTTGGACAAAACCCAGGTTATGTTCAACGAACATGTCACCCCAGGACCTATTGTTGTCAAAGGCAGTCCTCTCGAGGTTGTTCGAGAATATGCAAACTCGGCAGTTTGGTAAGAACAACTTTGAGAGGGAGGCTAATAGAAGAATCCAGCTGGGCTGGGTAGCATTTGGGAAGCTTCGCCTGGTCTTCTCGTCGCGTATTCCACAGAGCCTAAAGACTAAGGCCTTCAATCAGTGCGTCCAGCCTGTTATGACTTACGGAGCCGAAGCGTGGACACTGACGGTACGGCTGGTCCATAAATTTAAGGTCGCTCAGCGAGCTGAGCGGAATGGAATGGGCTATGCTTGGAGTCTCTCTGAGGGATCGCATCCGGAACGAGGTGATCCGACAGAGAACCAGAGTTGTCGACATAGCCCACAGAATAAGTAAGCTGAAGTGGCAATGGGCCGGTCATATTAGCCGTAGGACCGATGACCGTTGGGGTAGACGTGTTCTTGAGTGAAGACCGCGAATCGGGAAACGTAAGGTGCGACGCCCTCAGGCTCGGTGGAGTGACGATCTTCGCGGGGTGGCTGGTAGCAACTGGATGAGAGTTGTTGAGAATCGAGTTGAATGGCGTGCGATTGAGGAGGCCTATGTCCAGCAGCGGAATACTATAGGCTGATGATGATGATGATGATGTAAATAGAGATCTTCTTTCTTTATCGTGTGGTTAGTGCCTAACCTGATATTAGTTTTTATGCCGCTCATGGGCCTCTGAATTGGCTTTACATGGCGTCAAGAAATATCACTCAGGCATGCTGGTTTCCTCACGATGTTTTCGTTCACCGAAGTAAGTGATAATTATACAAAACGCAGATGAATCCGAAAAATCAGAGGTGCGTGTCATGGAACTCGAGACCAATGACTTGGCAGTACAACGGTCACACCACTAGACTATCACTGCTTCAAAATTATTTATTTTTAAATAATAGATAATTGTTTATCTCTTTGTTTGATAATTGATGATGTATTAATATAAGTTTTACGAAAGTTAAAATTAGCATATAATACCTTATTTGGGTATCATTGTTTCTCTCGAACTTAAATGGCATGCAGCCAGATCATCTTCATACGTTTGTTACAGTTCATTTACTTTGTTTACTCTTCTTAATTCTTTATACGGGTTGACTGATTGTTTTTTTTTTTTTAATAATATCGCTTTTCGTTTCTATCTGTGACCGCGTTGTTCTACTAAATGAGAGAAATAATGCCTCGTTGATGTAGTGGCTGCAAGCGCGACTGCTAAGGGGCCGTCTCAACGAGCGAGAGAATCGCGGCGATATTACGTATTTGTATGGGATAATATCGCCGCGATTCTCTCGCTCGTGGAGACGGCCTCTAAGAGAGTGTATAGAAATACGTGGCAACGACGATAATATCGTCGCGATTCTCTCGCTCGTGGAGACAGCCCCTAAGCATGAGGTCCGATTCCCAGGTCGGTCGGGAAAAGTGTTATTTATTTATTAATAAAGGTTTACCAACAGCTTCTCTGTACAACATATCTTATGTAAAGGTTTTACAGTCTTGGACTTACACAGTTGCTGGTTATTAACCAGCATTCACAAAAATAAGTGATAGCATAAAAAGAATATAAAATTAAAATGAAGTGACTCTCCAAATGAAATACAACTAAACTATACAACTACACAATTAAACTCCTCAAATTTAAGAGTATACTTAGCTTACGAAATATAAAATTCAGAAATAAAAACGGCATCGCTATGCTATAATCTAACTAACTAATTACGACTAAAATTATTTATTTATTTTTTTATTCGTTCATACTAACATAAGAAAACATTGTGTTGTGATTTTCGGGAATCTAGTAATTGGGTTTTAAAGATTTTTATGTAATCATGGTGAATGTCAACATCAGGTGAGGATTTGATAATACAATTCATCTCTTAACTGAGTCTATTAAGTGGCGAGTTTTCCCCAATATTTGTGTTTGATCTTTGAGTACTGAACAAGTTGGTCATAGGATATCTAGGCATATTGTAAGGTACTTTTAGTCCGATACGCTCAACTATGTAGTTCACTACAGTCTAATTTATTATTTACTAGCTGTTGCCCGCAACCTCCGTTGGCGTGAAATTATTATAAAAAATAGTACCTACTTCCCTTTTCGAATCGAGTTTTGTTACCAATTTCAAGTTTTTTTTTTGCACGGAACCCTAATTATTTTTCTAAAATAAAAGTAGCCTATGTTAGACCTTATAACATCAGCTATCTGCCAGTAAAAGTCCTGTCAAAATCGGTCCACCCGTTTCGGAGATTAGCCGGAACAAACAGACAGACAGACAAAAACTGAAAAAAAAATGTGTTTTGGTGTTGTTGTGTTTGTTTTGTTTTTGTTGTTAGTGCCATATATATTTTCAAATGCATTCAGTAATAAGCTGTTATTTTGAAATTACAAACAGACACTTCAATTTTATTTATTTGTATAGAGTATAGATGTATAGATAGATAACTTGTAGAAGAACATGAGATCTTGTATCAGTCGACGGTCGCGCAGACTGTTTATTTTATACAGGGTGGAAGGGACACCGACGCTAAAACTGTTACCACGTATTCAGTACATCATTTTGAGTACTTACAAAAAATTCTATGTGGGCCATATATAATTTTTTTTTTCGGTTATTTACATCAGTACCTACTCGGTCAAAATGTAAGGAACAGCTATTTTTTTTTAAATAACCGATGAACCTCAGAATGATGTACTGAATACGTGGTAACCGTTTCCGCGTCCCTGTCCTTTCCACCCCGTATACGGTACTTATAACAAAAAATCTTGTTACGTCGGTTGCTTTACGAGAACATTCTAGATTACGTGCGAGTCTCGAATGTTCTAGCAAGGGCCTGTCTATAAGATTAGAGTCTAGAATGTTCCACTATAGAAGAAGTTGTTGAACTTTCTCGAAGGACAATGTTCTACTATGGGGCTGTCTAGAAGATTTTCGGCTATGAACTGTGAAGAAGGTTCCTGAAAGTTGTCCAACCTTCTCGAAGGATCGGTCTGCATATAAATAGCCGTCGTATTTGCGGGAGCAGTCAGTCTGATTTTGTCTACTCAACGATGCGAATCGAAGTGAACTAGAAGTGCGATATCTAAGTGAATAGTGATCAGTAGTGTACTTGTGATTAAATTTGTAAGTCTTTTGTAATTAATAAAGTTATTTCGTGTTTAATCGGTAGTAATTAATTTATCCCAAACCCAGTTCTTAACAAATTGGTGTCAGAAGTGAGGGATAAATTATGCCAATTCTACCAAAGGACGACACGGACGGTGTCCGTACCAGGAGTCATCGACAGCAGGACATGGACCAAAGGCGGTTTGGAGATTCCCTGACACAGACACTGGGTGGTGTCCAGCCAGTCCAGTGTGGAGCCAGTCGCTGGTCCATGCGGGGTTTCTCCAGCATCCGTGGCGCCAGATTTGTCTATTTTAATAGCGCTGCTACAGAAACAGGGGCGCCAGTTAAAAGAGCAGTTGCAACGAGATAAGGATCAGCAGGCTGGCCGTCAAGAGGAGCAGGTTCGCCAGTTACAGGTGCAGGCTCGCCGTCAAGAGGAGCAGGCTCGCCGTCAAGAAGAACAGATGCGCCTCATAAAGGATCTTCATGCAACTTTTGGAAAAGATCTCAAGGTGATGAAGGATCAGATCCACCAGCACGGGAATCGTGTCTCAGAGGCCGAAGTTCAGATTGCTGGGGTGGAGTGGAGGGGAGTGTCAGACTTTTACTGACTAAAACTCATCTATGTTCCTTCTTTTGCCCTTCGTGTTCCAGGGCCGCGGTATCTCTTTCGAACAGTCCCGCAGCCCTGGCAGGCATCGGCCCTTGCGGGCCCCTCCTGTTTGCTGACATCTCTTTGAGGCGCACGTGGAACACGAACGCGCCGTCGACACGGCCTGTCGTCATAAGACGGACGGACGGCGAGCTAGCCCATTACTCACCGAAGGGTACAGCCCTAGGTGCTACACTTGTGGAGAAAGGGGTCACCTTCGGTCAAGCAGTCCTAAGCGCAGCACATCGAGAGAAGATCAATCACAACAGGGAAGGGTGGCTGAAGTGACTTGCCAGCCACAGCAGGGAAACGAGTAAATGCCAGGACTGGGGGGCGGGTGCTGGCTGGTATTGAAAGAGCCCTGAGGATCTTGATCTCGCAAGCACATGACGGGAACAGCCTGACCATCAAAGCCGAAATCAATGGAACACCATGCAAACTAACGTTGGATACTGGAGCTTCTCACACGGTCGTCGGTGAGATTACTAACCTAACAGCTACCGGTCAGCACATAATCGCCCGAGGCAAGAAGGAGGTGGAGATAACATTGGGTGACAGAATTTACCAGCACAATGTCATCGTGGCTGACATTGTGGACGATTGCATCTTGGGCCTGGACTTCATGCGGAAACATCGTTGTGAGATCGACTTTGATCAAGGAGTATTGAAATATGGTTTAGAGGAAGTCTTCATGGAAGGTGCACCATCAGGGAAAGTGTACTGCTTGAAGGACATTGTTCTTCCTCGCAGATCAGAAACGATCGTGCCGATTAGTTTACGACAGAATTTGGGACGCAAAGATCAAAGTGTTCTGATAGAAAGGGTGAACAAAGACTCTCCCTGGAAGATGGTACGTACTCTAGTAAAGGCCACCAACGTCTCAGCAGTACGCATACTGAATCCAAGTGACAAGGAGCAAGTGATTAAGAAGGGCACCTTGATCGGCACTTGCAAGGAAGTAGCTTGGATGCGTCATTTGCAAGATCTGCTTACCGGAAATAAAATCCAAATAATTGGTAATAAAATTGACGTGTCAACGGTTTTGGAAAACTGCCACTTAACTGAAGGAAAAATGGCCAAGACTATGAAGATGTTGCTTCAGTACATTTTCTCTACAAATGATGCTGACATTGGAAGAACTCGATTGGTTCAGCACAAGATTAAAACAGACAACCTATCCATCAACGACCAAGAAGACTGCCGGTTATACGGGAAAAGAAGTGGAAACCATGATTGAGGGAATGGTGAAGGACGGTGTTATAGAGCCTTCATCCAGTCCATGGTGTTCTCCTGTGGTCCTGGCAAAGAAAAAGGACGGCAGCATGCGCTTTTGTTTGGACTATCGACGACTGAACGATGTCACAAAAAAAACAAGCTACCCACTGCCTAGGATCAATGACACACTGGATACACTGACTGGAATGAAGTGGTTCACCACACTGGACCTGAAAAATGGCTACTGGCAAGTAGAAATAGACTCCACGGACAAGGAGAAAACCTCATTCTCAACAGGAAAGGGGTTGTGGCAGTAAGGTTATGTCATTCAGATTGTCGGATCTATCCTTAGGTTAAGCCGCGCATGCCCAGGTTGGTCCATGGATGGGTCACCATCCATTATATACCGAGTTGCCTCAGTGTCTCGAAAAGCACGTTAAGCCGTTGGTCCCGGCTGTCGTTTGTCGAGTTATGGAACTCAAATCCCAAAGAGAGGCCTATACTCGACAGTGGGCGAAGTCGGGCTGTGGATGATGATGATGAACCCGGTTGTGCACATCAGATAGGCAGTCGCTCCATGTAAAGTAATGGTATACAGCTGCATCCGGTTAGACTGAAAGCCGACCCCAATATAGTTGGGAAAAGCTAGGTAGATGATGTTAATAAAAAATGAGTCAAATATCCAGCTTTTCACCTGACAGTTGTTGAGTTGTGCAAACTAGAAAGATGTGCATGTTAGCCTTTATGAAAACCTATTCAAACAGACTGCCCCGTTCACGACTTCGTTCGATGCGATTTCCGTCAAGCGACAAGCGCGCGACATAATACCATGGCACGAGTGACCACGACCCGTAGGTGGCGAAAGGAACTGGGCAGACCGGATTCGCCGCCGCCGATCGCAGTAGCTCTGAACTAGTGGCTGCCGTGCTTTTACCCAGTACATTTGATTCACTTGTCATCTGTTGCCCACAAGTGCACACTCCAAGCAGCTTCTTGCATTTAATCTTTTTGCAAAACACTCGTCGCATGAGCCTGTAGGTTTAAAGGGACATTAATTGCTCGTTTTATTTATATAGCTTTTATCCGCGACTTCGCTCGCGTTGTGGTAGTAAATTATCCCACGAGAACTTGGAGACAATGTAGCTTCCCAATGGTAAAAAAAATAAATTTAGGAATCGGGTCAGTAGTTCTGAAGATTAACTCTTACATCCACACTTACAAACTTTACCTCTTTATAATTTTAATATAGATTAGTCGCAGTAATTGAATTGTATGTATATCATTTGTTTTAGATAACATCAGGCGAACAGTTTATTGCGATTCCTCGAGACCAACCAAGCGCGCCGTGCGTTGGATGCGCTTCGCACGTGAACCCGCAGGCTGCGGGTGTCAGCGACCTCGCGGACCTCGGAGTGAGGCATCTCGACCTTCACGAACCCTCTGTCAAACATAGCTTGGCTAGTGTTATAGATGTAGAAAGACAAGTTCAAGTAAGTAAAACATTGTTAGATAACTGCATCAGTTATTCTACAGTCACAAGAACTACATTGCTTTGAAATTTCCTTCACAGGTGGTAAACGGTGTACGATACATTTTAACTCTTTCAATTAATTCCAACAATTGTACTCAAGTAGAAGCAGAAAACTGTGCTTCCTCTAAGATCTGTAAGATCACTATTCTAGTAAAACCATGGGTTAAACTGTCCAACGGTGGAAATTACAGAGCAATCCTAGCAAATAATTGTACAGAAGAATGGCAATTCGGAGAAAACGGTGAAGTTTTACCCGAACTATCTACTGATGACAATCAAAATAAGGGAAATTCATCTGGTGATCCTGGTGACATTAATGCTTTTGATGGCGATATACAAGTTAAACACGATATAAATGTCCAATCCCAACCGAATCAGGAAAGATCCCTTACAGACGAGGATATAAAAAAAATACAAGAGCAAATAATTAAGGATACTCAATTCCATGAAGTCACTGAATCAAACAGACAGTCTTTCACAGTATCTTCTGATGTGTCTGATGTAAGCAAACAACATGTTTTCAAAGTCGAATCTGATAAACGTAATGAAAACTCTATTCCCGTTACTGAATCAGCAAAACCTGAAAAACAAGCTTTCAAATTAAGTCTAGATAAAAAGAAAGCTATAGATGAAATGTTAGATTTTTTTGACTTTTCTGGTTTTAAACCTAAAACTGTAGTTGAAGATGTTGTTCCAAGAGTTAGGCGTAGTTATGATTATGATCTGCAAGTGCTGTCACTCGCGGAAGATTTTCATGGCATTAAAAATAGTATAGAAAATGCCCGTTTTATGTACGAAATGGCGCAAGCTATGGTTGACTATATGAATGAAATGGATATGGAAGTAAAAAATAGAGCTGTAAAAAATGTCATTAGAGCTGAAGAAGAAAAGGAAAATCTTCAGCGTTTTATATACATACAAGCTCGTGTTACGATACCTTGCGATAAAGTTGAATGTGAACCTAGAGACGTGGACACTCAAATTTGTAATGGTGTTATTGATTGCTCAAACGAAAACAGCCCACAAATACTAAGCACTTTCTGTTACAACGATAACAAAGAAAGTGACTATAGGGAAGACATCAGAGAAGTATCTCTCAATGATCCTGTTCTACGCAGACTGGCTGAAGAGGCCGTTAACAAAATTGAATCTGAATCAAAATCTCAATATGCAATGAGAATAAATAAAATAATGTCAGCTATTACTCAGGTAACATCTGGAACATTAACAAAATTTTCAGTTATCCTTGAGAACATTAAATGTAACAAAAGCGTACCTTTGCCATTACGAATAAACTGTACAGTTTTAGAACAATTAGGATCAAAAATTTGTGAGATTATTGTCCACGAAAGACATTGGCTTAAAGAAAAGAAAATGTCGTATTCTTGTACAGACAGACCGGCTGACATGAGAATATCAAAAAGTACAAAAGTGAGCAAAAATGTCACTGTGGAAGACCCACAAATTATTGAAATGTTGCAAGAAGCCGTACAGTATTTGGAATCGCAGTCTGATAAAACTAACAAACAAAAGATTGTAAACATAAAATCTATTTCGTCCCAAATTATTGCTGGGTTCTTGACTAAAATAGAATTTGTTGTTGGTTACACGGATTGTACGGACGAAAATTACTCAAAACATCAAATAAATAAATGTGAATTGTTGAAAGGTGAAGGACTTCGATCATGTAAAGCACAAATATGGGACCGATCATGGATTATGGATGGAAGGCAAATTGAAGTTTCATGCGATGACGTTTTGGAGAATAACGAAACTGTCAAAACTAGGAGTAAAAGATCTATTGATTCCCCTAGGGATCAGAAACAACAAAGTTTAAGTAAAGATAATGATCTTGATTACAAAAAATTAGCCAATGAATCCTTATACAGGTTTATGCGGTCGTCATTGAGTAATCAACATTATGAAGTCGTTAATATTGACAAAACTATAGTTCAAGACGTTTCTAGAAAACTAATAAGAATTGATTTTTCAATCTCACCTACAAACTGTCTGATTCAAAACAACGGTATTTTGTCATCGCCTGAATGTAACATCGTCAATCCTAAAAATATATTGCACTGTCGTTCTAAAATATTAGAAAATAGTTGGATTGATAAAAAACAGTATTTTGTTAAATGTAACATAAAATATCAACAGCAAAATAATACTAACACGTTAAAGGAACGCAATCCAAGTGACTCAAAGTATTATCAGCTAGCTACAGAGTCATTGATTAAATATCTCCACGATACTGGCAATCCACAACATACAATTGTTCGAGTGGAAAAAGTAACCACACAAATAGTTTCTGGACTTCTAACAAGGATCGACTTTATAGTATCTCCAAAAAATCCAAGCGTCAGTAACAGCAAATATGTTCGTTGTCATTCTGAAATTTTGGAGAAACGTTGGATGGGAACAAAGGCTTTTAATGTTTCTTGTCAGATGAAACAAGACGTGAAAAAAATGGATTACACAGTAGAAATAAATGTGGATAATCCAAAATTTACGCAAATTGCTGTGGAGTCCTTGCAAAAATATATAAAAAATAAACCTGAATCTAACCTTGTGCGTGTGGCTTTCGTAGATAAGGTGGAACGAAAAGGGGAAAATCTTAAAATCAGATTTATTGCATCTCATGCCGAAGAAGTCGACGGTGACACTTTGTGTTATGCCGAAACAAGAGAGTCTAAAAGTGACATTGAGGTGAAATGCCATTCAATCGGCAAAATATTTAGAAAAGCGGAAATCGCAGAAGATGATCCTAATTACTACAAATATGTACAATTGGCAGATGAGTCTCTCCGTAATTATCTTCAGAAAATAAACAGCTCACTTTACACTGTTGTAACTATAGAAAGTGTAGCCGTGCTGTGGGATGAAGGCATAAAGACTCTTATTAATTTTACCATATCTCCAACAGATACAGAGAACAGCGATTTATTACAGGGCAAACAGTGTATTGCTGAAATACTAGAACAGCCATGGTTACAAAACAGTTATAAAAAGAACATTGATGTTCAATGTAAATTAGACAAAGACTTGTATAGGACCAAGAGAGGGGCTCCAAACGATAGGTTTCGTCGGCAACTAGGGAAAAAATTACTAGGTGGCAGTACGGATCAAGATCCAACAAATCCGCACTACAAAGCGTTGGCTAAAGAATCTTTGCGAAAATATGTCATAGATTCTGGTATCACAGATCCCCTAGAAGTAGCGCGGGTTGAAAAAGTGTCCACACAAGTAGTTGCAGGCTCAAAGACTCTCATCGACTTTCTGGTGTCTGGCAGTTCAGATTCTAAAATAATCAAATGCCACTCTGAGATTTGGGAAAAGAGTTGGGAAAACTTTAAAGAAATCAAAGTTACTTGTGAGAATGACGGTCATAGAGATAAAAGACAAATAGTCGGTGGCTTACAAGAGCAAGATCCAACAAAAGCTGAGTACAAACTGCTAGCTGAAGAATCTTTGCGAAAATATGTCATAGATTCTGGTATCACAGATCCCCTAGAAGTAGCGCGGGTTGAAAAAGTGTCCACACAAGTAGTTGCAGGCTCGAAGACTCTCATCGACTTTCTGGTGTCTGGCAGTTCAGATTCTAAAATAATCAAATGCCACTCTGAGATTTGGGAAAAGAGTTGGCAAAACTTTAAAGAAATCAAAGTCACTTGTGAGAATGACGGTCACAGAGATAAAAGACAAATAGGCGGTGGATTACATGATCAAGATCCAACAACAGCTAAGTACAAACTGCTAGCTAAAGAATCTTTGCGAAAATATGTCATAGATTCTGGTATCACAGATCCCCTAGAAGTAGCGCGGGTTGAAAAAGTGTCCACACAAGTCGTTGCTGGCTCGTTGACTCGCATCGACTTTCTGGTATCTGGTAGTTCAGATTCTAAAATAATCAAATGCCACTCTGAGATTTGGGAAAAGAGTTGGCAAAACTTTAAAGAAATCACAGTCACTTGTGAGAATGACGGTCACAGAGATAAAAGACAAATAGGCGGTGGATTACATGATCAAGATCCAACAACAGCTAAGTACAAACTGCTAGCTAAAGAATCTTTGCGAAAATATGTCATAGATTCTGGTATCACAGATCCCCTAGAAGTAGCGCGGGTTGAAAAAGTGTCCACACAAGTAGTTGCAGGCTCGAAGACTCTCATAGACTTTCTGGTGTCTGGCAGCTCAGATTCTAAAATAATCAAATGCCACTCTGAGATTTGGGAAAAGAGTTGGGAAAACTTTAAAGAAATCAAAGTCACTTGTGAGAATGACGGTCATAGAGATAAAAGACAAGTAGTCGGTGGATTAGAAGATCAAGATCCAACAAAAGCTGAGTACAAACTGCTATCTAAAGAATCTTTGCGAAAATATGTCATAGATTCTGGTATCACAGATCCCCTAGAAGTAACGCGGGTTGAAAAAGTGTCCACACAAGTAGTTGCAGGCTCAAAGACTCTCATCGACTTTCTGGTGTCTGGCAGTTCAGATTCTAAAATAATCAAATGCCACTCTGAGATTTGGGAAAAGAGTTGGGAAAACTTTAAAGAAATCAAAGTTACTTGTGAGAATGACGGTCATAGAGATAAAAGACAAATAGTCGGTGGCTTACAAGAGCAAGATCCAACAAAAGCTGAGTACAAACTGCTAGCTGAAGAATCTTTGCGAAAATATGTCATAGATTCTGGTATCACAGATCCCCTAGAAGTAGCGCGGGTTGAAAAAGTGTCCACACAAGTAGTTGCAGGCTCGAAGACTCTCATCGACTTTCTGGTGTCTGGCAGTTCAGATTCTAAAATAATCAAATGCCACTCTGAGATTTGGGAAAAGAGTTGGGAAAACTTTAAAGAAATCAAAGTCACTTGTGAGAATGTCGGTCACAGAGATAAAAGACAAATAGGCGGTGGATTACATGATCAAGATCCAACAACAGCTAAGTACAAACTGCTAGCTAAAGAATCTTTGCGAAAATATGTCATAGATTCTGGTATCACAGATCCCCTAGAAGTAGCGCGGGTTGAAAAAGTGTCCACACAAGTCGTTGCTGGCTCGTTGACTCGCATCGACTTTCTGGTATCTGGTAGTTCAGATTCTAAAATAATCAAATGCCACTCTGAGATTTGGGAAAAGAGTTGGCAAAACTTTAAAGAATTCACAGTCACTTGTGAGAATGACGGTCACAGAGATAAAAGACAAATAGGCGGTGGATTACATGATCAAGATCCAACAACAGCTAAGTACAAACTGCTAGCTAAAGAATCTTTGCGAAAATATGTCATAGATTCTGGTATCACAGATCCCCTAGAAGTAGCGCGGGTTGAAAAAGTGTCCACACAAGTCGTTGCTGGCTCGTTGACTCGCATCGACTTTCTGGTATCTGGTAGTTCAGATTCTAAAATAATCAAATGCCACTCTGAGATTTGGGAAAAGAGTTGGCAAAACTTTAAAGAAATCACAGTCACTTGTGAGAATGACGGTCACAGAGATAAAAGACAAATAGGCGGTGGATTACATGATCAAGATCCAACAACAGCTAAGTACAAACTGCTAGCTAAAGAATCTTTGCGAAAATATGTCATAGATTCTGGTATCACAGATCCCCTAGAAGTAGCGCGGGTTGAAAAAGTGTCCACACAAGTCGTTGCTGGCTCGTTGACTCGCATCGACTTTCTGGTATCTGGTAGTTCAGATTCTAAAATAATCAAATGCCACTCTGAGATTTGGGAAAAGAGTTGGCAAAACTTTAAAGAAATCACAGTCACTTGTGAGTATGACGGTCACAGAGATAAAAGACAAATAGGCGGTGGATTACATGATCAAGATCCAACAACAGCTAAGTACAAACTGCTAGCTAAAGAATCTTTGCGAAAATATGTCATAGATTCTGGTATCACAGATCCCCTAGAAGTAGCGCGGGTTGAAAAAGTGTCCACACAAGTCGTTGCTGGCTCGTTGACTCGCATCGACTTTCTGGTATCTGGTAGTTCAGATTCTAAAATAATCAAATGCCACTCTGAGATTTGGGAAAAGAGTTGGCAAAACTTTAAAGAAATCACAGTCACTTGTGAGAATGACGGTCACAGAGATAAAAGACAAATAGGCGGTGGATTACATGATCAAGATCCAACAACAGCTACGTACAAACTGCTAGCTAAAGAATCTTTGCGAAAATATGTCATAGATTCTGGTATCACAGATCCCCTAGAAGTAGCGCGGGTTGAAAAAGTGTCCACACAAGTCGTTGCTGGCTCGTTGACTCGCATCGACTTTCTGGTATCTGGTAGTTCAGATTCTAAAATAATCAAATGCCACTCTGAGATTTGGGAAAAGAGTTGGCAAAACTTTAAAGAAATCACAGTAACTTGTCGCCCAGTCAATGAAAGAGTAAAAAGAGATTTGGGATCTCTTAGTGGTGCATTAGAAGAAAATTTGAGAACACCTCGGTACAAAGTGCTGACCGTGAAAGCTATCCGAGGAAATAGCAGTAACAAAGGTCAACAGCATGTTAGTACTTTACGAGGTCGCAGCGAGGAAGAACAAGATCCAACAAAGCCTGAATATAAACGAATGGCTGAAGAATCCTTACGTAAATTATACCATAACAAAAGCACTGTTTATCATACAGTACTCGAAGTTCAACACGTTCTGACCCGTGTGGTCTCAGGTTTAAAGTATAAAATAGATTTTACTGCTGCACCCACAGCTTGCTTGGTAAATGTGTCCAGCGTGCGTGCACACAGTTGCAAGGCAGTTGATGGTGTTGTCCTGTATTGTCACACTGACGTTTGGGATAGGCCTTGGTTAAAACAGAAAAAGATTGAAGTTCAATGTAATGGCAACTATGAACCTGATGACTTTACAAAATTTGGATCTGATAATGATTTGTCTTCAAAGCCATCTGAACCCCAAAAAAACAGTTTTGAAAAGTATACTCAACTGGCAGAAGAAGCTTCTGAAAAATATTTAACGACATCAAATAGAAAATACGTTCATAAAGTTACAGAAATTGTCAGCGCAAGTGAACAAGTGACCAACGGCACTCTTATTATTATTGATTATACACTTTCACCAACGACGTGTTTGCGGAATGAAGCTACTAATAATACGTCTTGTAAGTTGAAACAACCATTGGTTGTCTTCAACTGTAATGCAAATATACGGGTTACCCAGGGCTTGGAAGTTGAAAAAGAAATTGAAGTCTCGTGTAAAAAAACCGGCGAAGGTAAAAAGCGTAAACGCGAATCAGGTGTCAGAAATATAAGACAAATAAATGAGGATGATGATGAAATAGATGAAGATACTGCTTACTACTACGCTGATCGTGCTGTTCAACACATAAATGACCGATCGGATTCCAATAATTTACATAAATTAATATCAATATACGCCGTGAAAAATAGTGTACAAATGGGAACTTTGACGGTTAGAATGTACATTGAAGTAGCCGAAACATTTTGTTTACGGCATCACAAAAACAACGACCTGCGAAATTGTGAAGAGATGAATGGTTTGAACCATAGACTATGCTTGGCTAGACTGTGGCCTTCACCCGATGATGAACTGGTAGTAAGACATGTATCTGTTGTTTGTGATAATGAAGAAGATTTTATGCAAATTACGGGTGTGAATATACTAGAACTTCTCAGGATATCCCTCGCTGTCCTTGAAAGCCCTCCTGAAAATAAATTCAAACTGGTGCATCAAGGTGAACCACAGCTTATACCAAGTCTCGATTCACGACGTCCTTATAAACTTAATTTTGTAGTAGCTGTTACAAATTGTTCAAAAGATGTCAATCTAGATAATAATCCCTTTCAATGCTACCTTAGTCCAAGTATACCCCCAAGGAACTGTTACGCTCTTATTTGGTTGAAACCAGAAGCCAAATATATTAGTAACATCGACGCTCAATGTACGCCAATGGGACGCGGCGGACGTCTCAAGAGATCTACTTTGGATCCAGAAAATGTAACCTTAGACTATTCAGAAATACAAAACATGGTGACAGCATCTTTAGAACAACTAGAAATGCAGTCATTGCATAGATATAAACAGAGAGTTCTGCAGATTAACAGTCACTCAAGAAAGATAACTTCGGGAAAAGTAACAACTATTGATTTTGATGTTGGCTACACCTCTTGTTTAAAGTACGAATGGGTTGCAAACATAACTAGTTGCAATTTCCTGGAGCATCTGCCTCGAAGGCGTTGTGTGGCGCAAATATGGGAGAGGCTGTGGATCAACAACGGAAAAAATATTGATGTGAATTGTGTCGATGACGAGACACCTTTAGAATCTCATATCGAATTTGAAAGTGCTGAAATGGCCAATGAGTTGGCGAGGGAGGCTTTGAAACATATAGAAGCAAAGTATCCTCATCCGAGCAAACAGAAAGTTGTTAGGATTTTCTCATTAGAGAAACAAGTAGTGGCTGGTATTCATTACAAAATGAAAATTGAAGTCGGCTTCACGGATTGTTTAGCTTTGAGCGACCAAAAAGAATGCAAGTTAGTAGAGAATCACGGTTTGAACAAGTTTTGTCGTGTTAATGTGTGGATTCGACCATGGACTGACCACCCGCCCAATTTCCGAGTGTCATGCGACTTCCAAGAAGGTACCACACATGA
The DNA here is from genome assembly GCA_950022335.1 of Eurois occulta. Lineage (NCBI taxonomy): Eukaryota > Metazoa > Arthropoda > Insecta > Lepidoptera > Noctuidae > Eurois > Eurois occulta. Next base: position 14,650,029 of record OX465497.1, read on the forward strand.
TTTGTACCACCATGTACAAGCTGAACATTTGTTTTATAACTTTTTGACAACTTACAGCCCCAGCTATGTAAACAATTATTCTCAAATGCATAAAAGATTTGAGATATTTAAAAATAATGTTAAAAAAATTCACGAACTCAACGTTCACGAGAAAGGGACGGCTACATACGGAGTGACTCGGTTCTCTGATTTAACTTATGAAGAGTTCAGTACTACATATATGGGCTTGAAACCGAATCTGACCAGTGAAAACCAGGTTCCTATGCAGCAAGCTGATATCCCAAATATTAAAGTTCCTGATAACTTCGACTGGAGGGAGTATGACGCTGTGACAGATGTGAAGGATCAAGGGTCTTGTGGCAGCTGCTGGGCGTTCAGTGTCACTGGTGAGATATTTTTTATGTTTTATGAAGCAAAGGACGCTGCGAGTTGGATGAGAGTTGCCGAGTATCGAGTTCAATGGCTTGCAATTGGAGAGGTCCTATGTCCAGCAGTGGACTGCTACAGGCTGATGATTATGAAACAAAGGACACTTTATGAGAGTTCCCGACCAAAGGCTTGATTTTAATTAAACATGTGAATTCCTTTTTTGCAGGCAATATTGAGGGTCAATGGAAGATGCAGTCGGGTCAACTTGTATCCCTCTCTGAACAAGAATTGGTAGACTGTGACAAGCTGGATAATGGCTGTAACGGCGGATTGCCTGATAACGCTTACAGGTAAAACTTTTGGTATCGTATAGGTAAAAGCATTATTCTCAGGTGAAGGGTCCTGACACGCCTGCGCAGGGGAAGGCAGAGGTTTAGGTTCATTATACTACATGTCTTTCGCGAGACATACATGCGAGAATCACAATATACTCGTTGTCAGGTACATGAGCCAATTGTTTTATAAAAATCTTGATGTAACTGGTATTTAATCATGATTCCTGCGGGAAGACTTCTTTGCTGATTTGCTTCTTCTTTTTCTTTAAAGTCGATAATGAGATGAAATTTTGTCAGAATTTGACGGCTCTGTCTTTTGGCTCATTTAAGAATAACGGCTTAAGGTAGTTAAGAGTCAAAAACACCAAACACATACTTACTTGGCATATCTGTCAGTAATATCTGATCTCTGTATTTTTAATAGTTTAGGTCTAGTCTTCTTTTTATATTTATTTTAGTTCTATTTGTAGTCTGTATATATAATGTACATAGCAATAATATTATGGCTTTAAAGGTCGACTTGAAATTAAATTCATAGTTTAGGTATCAAAGTAATTGAGTTATCGTTAAGACTACAAACAATGAAAATTATAGATTACGTCACACGGCTATGCCACACGGAAGAAAAGTACCTTAAATATTGTATAAAGAAAGTTTTACTGAAAAAAAAAAAACACTTAATTTTGATTTTAAAAATAATTTTAACTGCGTTCTAAGATTTATATTAAGATTTATATTTAAGATAAATAATCGCCTGACTGATCCGGGAATCAAACTCTTGGCGAGTTCGATTCCCGGATCAGTCAGGCAATGTGCAAAAAAAAACATGTTTTTTTCGATTACGGTCGAAACGGTATCTTAAGGATTATTTTTTCCTAAATAATTTAGCATCGCAATTAAAACGGAAAACAAATAAAATAAAAAACAAAATATGATTCGCGACCGTATGTGTTTTACAGAATTAAAAGTCATTCAATGAGATTAAATGATTTTAGAGGGTTGTATTGATGATTTTAATGATTCTAACTCAGTAAACCCATATTTTTTACGGTCGTTTGCGACAAAAAAAATCCGAAAATTATGATTTGTCATATTTTAATCAACATACAACCGGACGCTGACCTGTTAATGGCAAAAAACGTAAGAAAAATTGTATTTCGGCTAAAGGTTAAAGGTTTAAGGGCTACCCTGGAGCTTAGTCGCGTGTGGAGGTTACTGGTTGTCATCCGACTGGAACACGACCTAACAACTTCACGTAGTTTGAATGAGTCGAGTTCCTGCGACGGACTAGGTTATCCGAGGACGGGTGTACTCGACCATGTTCATTTACTTTTAGTCGTTTGTCCGAACTGCATAGGCAATCGAATACGGACTAACGACCAAGTATAATCATAACTTTTAGCAACGTCAGCGGCGACTTTGTAAAATATAATTTAGCTATAACCACACCAGCTTCCAAACTCCGGGTTACTTCTGAGAAATCAAAAAAATCCAATAAATGCCGACCTGGGAATCGATCCCAGCACCCCATTCTTAGCAGTCGCACTTACGTCCACGAGACCAACGGAGCTGCAAAACAAAAGAACACCGACTCCGCGACTGTAGAGCTCCATGTGTTAGTAATTAAAACCCTCATAAACCTATTTCATTATAAATTTCAATTACTGTTGACAGTTTTAATTAGTGAAGTCATACGCCTAAATATCAATCAACCTGATGTGTGTATTTGTGTAAACAGGCATTTATAAATAGGTACTTACAGAGTGTCCCATTACAATAATAATTTGCTTTTGTGTTCTAACACAGTGTACACGGCTTGATATCGCATTGTTTGTTTTTATAGGGTTACCCGAAGAGTAACTAACGTGAGCCTATTACTAAGCCTCACGTATATACGTGAAGCAAGCGTGTGCCCTGTACGCTAAACGACACAAATATGTGACAAAATGGTAGGTGCAATTGTGGCTTGGCGTGGAGGGCACGTCAATCAGTGTTTACGAAAAAGTCCCTTTAAATGATGACTAACGAAACAAATAATTCAGCCTAGAACTCAGCGTGAATTAAAGCGTTTACGTCTATTTAAGGTTATAAACCTTTGTGACGCTTGGATTCTCCCACACCCAAGAGTCATAGTCAGATTATAGCCGTATTCTCATTTACGAGTATGTGGTGCGGTTTATCGTGCCGCGTAGGTAATGACATCATTTGAGTGTTCAGCACAATGCATTTTTTGTTGGTAATTTGGCATAATTTTTATTCGTTCTGTGATGATGGTGCAAGCGATTTGCTAGAAGAACGAGTAAAACTAACTAAGAGTTTTTTTTGTTTTCTTTTTTTTAGGGTTCCGTAGCCGAATGGTAAAAAACGGAACCCTTATAGATTCATCGTCTCAGTCTGTCTGCCCGTATGTCACAGCCACTTTATTCCGAAACTATTATGACTACACAGTTTAAACTTGGTAGGTAGATGTATTCTGTGAACCGGTTTACGATTTTTAAGCTTTCGCTTTACGAGGGAAAAGAACTGAAACTAAAAAAAAAAACCAAACCTCGTCTTTAAAAATGACATTGAGGTTTCTCAGACCATTTTTTCTCAGTTTGAAAGATAAACACTTCCGAAGTGTGGTAAAATGTGTGACCTCCCCCCCCTCTAATTTCTAAAGTGGGAGGAGGGAAATTCAGAAGAAATGTAGGATTGTAGAACGTAAAAAAACTTTCAACAAGTACGACTCGCACTTGGCCAGTTTTTTTTATTAAAACGTGGAACACGTGGACACACTAGGAACTTCACATATATCGTGGGTTTTGTGCCCGGTTAATGGCAATAGGCTTGCCCCCTAATGGCCCCTAGTACACATATAACTGGCGAAATGTGGGTGTATTATTAGGTATACCTCTGCCTAGGCGGCGGAACGTGAGAGGGAGATAGCCTCAGCCTCATGTCCCGGCCGCCGCGGGAGGAGAAGCACCGGGCGTCGGGGGCCACGCCGTGATGGCTCTCGGCCACCGTAGGCGCGGGCCTGTGGACGGTGAGTAATGGGCTAGCTCGCCGTCCGTCCGTCGTATGACGACGGGCAGGCCGTGTTGACGGCGCGTTCGTGTTCCACGCGCGCCTCAAAGAGTTGTCACCAAACGGGAGGGGCCCGCAAGGGCCGGTGCCTGCCAGGGCTGCGGGACTGTTCGAAAGAGATACCGCGGCCCTGGAACACAAAGGGCCAAAGAAGGAACATGGGTGGTTTTTAGTCAGTAAGAGTCTGACACTCCCTTCCGCTCCGCCCAGAGCGGGGGGGTCATTTGATGATTTCCCACCCACCAAAAAAAAAAAAAAAAGGTATACCTCTGCCTAACCCTTCGGTGATTACAGGCGTGATGTTATGTTATGTTAATTCGTAACTTGAGATTATTTTCATGACTTGAGTAACGAAATGATGACGGTTTACTTAAAGTGTATTTAATGAAATGGTATTAATTGACGTCATAACGGGTCACTACATAGTTATGAATCCGGTTTTCTTATCTTCTGACCTTGCCTTGGTCTCAATACATAAAAATAAAATAGACGTGTCTGTTTGTAAATGAAACAAAAAAAAACAACGGGTTGCACTCACTCCCGGAGTGCCGGCAGAAGTGAAAACTTGAATATTAACGTTGTGCATTTTTGACTACCCTCCCTCCGTCTTACGAATTTTCGATCAGGTCACGTGTCCTGACGCGAGTTTAACATTTTTTACTCATCACAAAAAAAGTGCACAACGCCGCTAAAGAAGTTTTCACATCAAACAGCTTTTTAATGAATGCATCATTATGAAAGTATGTAGGTATACGGGACTTAGGTATAACAAAAAAACATTTTTTTAAATTTTTGTCTGTGTATGTTCCGGCTAATCTCCGAATCGGCGGCACCGCTTTTACTGGCATATAGCTGATGGATGATATAGGGAGTCAAATAGGTTACTTTTAATTCAGAAAAAAGATAAGGGTTCCGCGTTCCCTTGGAAATTGTTAACAAAATCCGATCGAAATAGGGAAGTAATATTTTTATAATATTTTCACGGTAACGAAGGTCGCGGGGCTCAGCTAGTTTCAAATAAAAAGTCAAATAAATTCATGTATTTGGCGTCAACGTGCAATGATTGCACTCGTATATGGATTTAGCATCTCACGCTTACTAAAAACGAGACTAACAGGAGAGGTTCCGATAGTGGGGCAAGATTAAAAAAAACCGGCCAAGTGCGAGTCGGACTCGCGCACGAAGGGTTCCGTACCATTATCTATAAAAACGGCAAAAAAATCATATCTGTTGTATGGGAGCCCCCCTTAATATTTTTTTTTTAATTTTTAGTATTTGTTGTTATAGCGGCAATAGTAATACATCATTTGTGAAAATTTCAGCTTTCTAGCTATCACGGCTTATGAGATACAGCCTGGAGACAGACAGACAGACAGACAGACAGACAGACAGACAGCGAAGTCTTAATAATAGGGTCCCGTTTTACCCTTTGGGTACGGAACCCTAAAAATATATTGCAGTCTAATGTTGGACATAGGCCTCTCTCAAGCTGCACAACACCCTACCCCGCACTTCCTGCATCCAGTCTGTCCCAGCCACCTATTCAAGGTGGTCTTTAAAAGCCAAATTATTATCCACGTTATAGGCTCGTTGGTATAGTGGTCGCAAGCGCAACTGCTGACCATGAGGTCTTGAGTTCCATTTCTGGGCCACGCAAAGTGTTTTAGGTTTTTCCATCAGCAATCTCTCAGCAGCAGCCACGGCGTTCGGTTGATGGCAATAGGCTCGCCTCCTATCACATGAGAATTAAACATAACTGGCGGATAATGGGTGCATTATACACCTCTGCCTTGCCCTTCAGGGAAATACAGGCGTACCAGCGTGATGTTATGTTATTAACCATTGTTATTGTTGTCCAGGGCCATCGAACAGATGGGAGGTCTAGAGCTAGAGAGTGACTACCCATACGAGGGAACGGACGACAAGTGCCTGTTCAACAAGACCTTAGCGAAGGTGAAGATCAACAGCGCAGTCAACATCACCAAAAACGAGACTGGCATGGCCCAGTGGCTTGTACACAATGGACCAATTTCTATTGGTAAGTGAGAATATTCTAAAGTAGGTAAAGCTAGAATAAAATTCATCCTCTGCCTTTTCACAACTATGTTGGGGTCAGCTTCCAGTCTAACCGGATGCTGCTGAATACCAGTAGTTTACATGGCGACTGCCTATCTGACCTCCACAACTCGGTTAGTACTGGGTAATACGATACCCCTTGCTAAGGCTGGTGGTCAGTTTCGGGCCACTGTCTACTTAACGACTGTTAAACATCTACAATTGGCCGAGATCAACAGCTTACCGTGCTTTCCGAGGCACGGAGGAAACTCGGTATGTACTGGGTGGTTTCCCATCCACGGACCTACTTAGGCAAGCGCTGCTTAACCTTAAGATCGATCCGAGCGGCTGTTGTTTAGCCACGAGCTTCTCAAGCTAGAACTAAATTATCCAACATAACAATTAACAGTCACACAAAATATTAATAGAATCGGTCAGTGACTGATTTAAATAGTAAACGGGTCATGGAGGCATTTAACGTAAAGTTATGAAGTTATTACGCATACATCGTAGTTACTAAAATATCAACTAATTTTTAACCGACTTCAAAAAAGGAGGAGGTTTCTCAATTCGACCGTATATATTTTTTCACACTCATTCTGACAATTGACGACGCGACGACGCGCGACGGCGCAAACAAGTATCAATCAAATATTTCGCAGTTTTGATTATTCTGTCAATTAGAATATTTGGCAACGATGTGCTGAATTCATCTCGTTATACACAAATGACACAATATTATTTTTCGGAAAAACCTCGGTTTGGTTTTTCTTTGTTTTCACGCTAATTCAAATTCATTTAATTCAATCCATTTCAGATCAAATTCATTTAATTCAATCCATTTCAGATCATATGAGTAGTATACATTTGACATAAAAATTAACAATATTACAAAATTAAAATCTCAGTTACAACCAGCACAAACATAATCAAGTAAATAATCTGAATTAAAATTCTAAAATTACAGTAGCAATGACTAACAAGACAAAAATTAAAATTGTAATCACAATACACAAAAATAATTATTTAAATAATACAAATTAAAATTCCAATTTTTTTTTAATGGTAATAATGAATGACTAATGATATGCCTGCCTCTGAGTCATTTGTTTGTTTGTCAATATATAAATCATATAACAATGGTAAAAATATGCTAAATGTATGTTTCTGCAGGCATAAACGCGAACGCTATGCAGTTCTACATGGGAGGCATCTCGCATCCCTGGAAGATGCTGTGTAATCCTACCAACTTAGACCATGGGGTGCTCATCGTAGGATATGGAGTTAAAGGTAAGACTTGCTACGAATTACATGTTTTGTTCTGTCTCCTGCTGATATGGAGGGAAGTAGAAATTATGTTCTTCCTACTCCTCCGCTGTTCTCTTCTGATTAATTTCGTTGCGGAATCCAAGACAGTTATATTTTTAAACTTATACTCTCACTTACGGGATATCTTCCGTGATTGTTCATAATTTTGAGCTCCCGCGGGTCAACCCGCGATCATGGCGCTTGTAACAGCGCACATAGGTCGATTTTAGGCATTTAGGCGGTCAAAAATATTTTACAGTGTATTTTGCTTTTTTTAGCTTTATTTTATCATTTAGTGTTGTTCTTTGTGTAATAAGCATGTTTTACTGACGAAACACGGAAATAAATCAACAAAAATTAAGAGTATTACCATATTTTTATTATATAAGTAGTTATAACATTTTTTTGTATTTGTATATATGTATTTCAAAATAATATAAATCAGCTTTACACTTCATAAAATTTTATAGAAAAAAGCTATTTTATTTTTGTATGACTTCCAATCTTTAAAAACCTTTAAGTCGGAAATTCGCGGCCATTCGCACTTAAAATATGTGTCGTAAACTAGCCTTATATGTAAAATATTTAAAACCAAAAAAAATATTTCGCGAGAGAAGGCGTTAACATAACTTAATTATATTTGAACAAAAAAATTAACCAAAAAAATAAATTGTTTATAGACCCTCTTTTAAAATTGAACCGATACTATAAAATGAAGTTAACACACTTAAAATACATTAGAATATAACAACTCATACCTGAATTACTTGAATCCATCACAATCGTTACGAAATATCAAGTAGAAAACACTAAAATCTTTTTCTTTAATTCCGTCAATTGAGATCGCGGAGAACAATAAATTACAATTGCGTGTAGATCAAGTTCGAACCTGCGCTGTCGCAAGCAAACGAGGCATGTTTAGTAGGTTGGGGGAGTAAATTCTTGTTACTGGTATACTTCTCTTTCTATCTTAGCTATTATTGGTTGATAACCTTTTCATTTAAGAAATTGACTTATGACCGGCTAATTTTTAATAATCGACGTATGTGCAGCGTCCAAAGACGGGATATCTTTCTTTAAGTGACAGTACAAGTTTAGTTTTAAACATGAAAGCTTAAACCAGTGTTTATTTAAATTGTTTCTCTGTGACTTCGTCGAGCTTCATTGTCTCGTCGCTTTTCTGGTGGTCCCAACTGTTGATTCTGGCTTTCAGGAGTTCCAGTGGTTTGGGAATAGTGTGGTGGGCTTGTTCCAATGTAAAAAAAAAGACTTGATATATAGCATAATTATGCATAATAGCATAATCAGCCCACTGCTGGGAGACAGGTCTCTTCTCTATGAAAAGGTGTGGGCTGTAATCCAACACGCTGGCGCAGTGCGAGTTGGTAGATGTCATGTCATTTTTAGCTTTAGGATATTTCGGTTTCCTGACGATGTTTTCCTTCACCGTTTTGAGAGCAGTGGTGATGTAATAAATCACATAAACAAATACACCTGTCTGGTTTCAAACCCCACTGCTACATGTAACATTAAACATATCCTAAGAGACTGCCTCGTTGGCAAGCGCAAGGTCGATCAAAGTGTTATTGGGTTTAGCCATGAGGAATTTCTCAGTAGACAGCCACGGAGTCTGGATTTGTGCCCAGTTAATGGCAAAAGGTTCACCCCCTATTAAATGAGACTTAAACATGACTGGCGAAATGTGGGTGTACTATTAGGTTCACCTCTGCCTAAAACTTCGGGCATATATGCGTGATGTTATGTGTTATATCTTATGAAACTCTGAAATAGTGTAGTAGTCTATCTATTAGTAAAAAGTTTTTTCTAATCAGATCAGTACATCTAGAAATTATAAACAAACAAACAGTTTTACCTGTGTATAATATTAAGAGTTACGGGCTAAAGTAACCACACAATGGTCCCAAACGGTAGTTAACGGCAACGCGGCAGCCCCAGAAAGAGAAGGGGGGACGAACTCTACTCTTTTCACAAAGATTGACGAAAACAGCACTGAATAGGGATGGCTAATAATAATATTATTAGAAATTTACATTGCGCGTACGAAACAAGCAGTGACTAACACACTACTACATACTATACACACTACACATACTATATGTACTAGTGCATATTTAAGTAGACTTCCCTGTTATCTATTTATCAATACCGACGTTTCAAGATATGCAAATAATTCTCTAAACATTGAACTAGGTACTCAAGGAATTTCGTCTGTTTTGTGATTGCGTTTACAAACACAAAACGCACATCAGCAGATAAACAAATCGTAGTAAACTTGTACCAGCACAAATGAAATTCGCTGCACGGAATGCATCAACCGTTGCGTGACTGCGTTAACCGTCATTTACTAAGACAAGAGAAATCAATTTGTCTTACAACTCATTAGCATTTTCTTTCATATAATTAACCGTAATATGTTCACATAGCATAGCATAATCTGTACCTGATTTGTAGAAGTATTACGGACGGAGTGAGATATCTTAGAATGTTTGATGCTAGGACATGCCTCCGCATGAATTCTCTTCTTCTTCCACTTCGCATGTTCTCTTTCAAGAGCAGAGGTTATGAAAAAATTAAAACGCTTCGTGACGTGTTCTTGAGTAGACCGCGAATCGGCAAGCGTGAGGTGACACGCCCTCAAGCTCGGTGGAGCGACGAACTTTGCAGGGTGGCTGGTAGCAACTGGATGAAAGTTGCTGAGAATCGAGTTGAGTGGTGTGCGATTGAGGAGGCCGATGTTATACTGCAGATTCTAAAACCCTTCTACTTTGCACAGACTACCCGCTCTTCCACAAGAAGCTACCTTACTGGATCGTCAAGAATTCCTGGGGCAAGTCTTGGGGCGAGCAGGGATACTACCGGGTGTACCGAGGCGACGGAACGTGCGGCGTCAACCAGATGGCGAGCAGCGCTGTCATATAGAAACCTGGTATCATGATTACGGCACGTTGTAAAACTTACTTCTACTAGTAGCTGCAAGAACTTAAATGGTGATAAATAAGTTAATAAAAAAGAGTATCCATTTATAAAGCTAGACTGATGCACACAGGTGACACGCACGAAGACGCACTACGCACGACCTGTGTTTCTATATCAATTTTATATTATTCAATTTTTTTGTGGCATCATTTGGCCAGCCGGTTCGTCAAGGCCGCATCAGTATACGTCTAAACTAAAATGTGACTTGCAAGTAAATATGACATATCGAGTTTAACAAAAAGTTCGATCTTGTAAAGCCTACACCAGTGTGACATACGTTTTGTAAAGCTGGATCTGCCATATTGACTACTGAAAATCGTTACTATAAAAACATGTATTTAAGTTCATGTTCAGTTCTTCTTAATGCCCAAGGGTTTATGTACTTTAGAGTCGATAGCTAGTCTAAACTTAAGTCTAAACGTAACGAGACATTTGAAATGGCTTCTGTTCATTTTGTACATCATTTAACGTCCATCTACCCGTGTATTAAAAAAAAACATCTTAGTTCATAAGCCATCGATGGACGGTAAATTGTGATTAGAAATATAAATATTATGTATTGCCAAAGCGTTTCAAGTGTATAAGCAATGACAATATCGATATTGCCTACTTATACAAGATCAAATTAAAAATCTAGCGTAACTTTATAGATTACTATACACAATAAAACAAGAACAAATCGTGTAGTCATCTAGAGCTACCTCAATGAAACAGCAGGGGGGTGTAGTTGAGGAGCTGTGTCGCAAACTATGCTCCACCTCCTACCCCGCCCTCTTAGCACAAAAACATGCAGCCGATGTGATCTCTGCCATGGGGTCTCAACTTGAACAAATTATAATCATCATATCACCCCGGAATCACTTATGCTGGGTATAGACCTCCCCTTTCTTCTGCCACACTTCCCGGTATGGTGCGTCCCATATCCAAAATTAGTCTTGAATAGAAATCATAGATGGCAGCATAGGTAACAATAATTAAATAAACAGTAACTAAAATGCGTTAAACGGCAAATTTCGGATGAAGTAAGATTAGTAAAAATCAAAACTTCCTTCATTAATGCTAACAACGAATGTAGCGGCAATTCAATTACGACATTTTAGATTGTAAATTTAATTTTTATAGGCTATAACCTCTACTTAAAAAAAAAATTGATTAAGTTTATCCTATAAAAGACCTGTAAAAAAACTGCAAAATAATCAGATCATACTAGTATCGATGCCACCTAGTATCTTCGCCGACTCCTAGATGGCGTTGTAAAACTAGTCGCAATGGCAGTGGCAATTTTCAATATTAAACGTCGCTCATGCTGCCATCTGTTAAAAAAATGGAGGAAGGAAAATAGCCAGAGCAATACCCAGACTTAGGGAGGTGTACATTTTTTTGTATGGGACTGGGTAACTGTATTTAGTATTATATTATCTGTGCCTCTGCGCTGGCACCGACGACGCGGTGGAAGTGGGGAAGTACTGGGCTAACGACAAAATATAAAAGTTGTCTTATCTTATCTTCTCATACATTAAATACTTTTTGGATAAACGAGTTTAAATTCAAGTTAAAAAATTCGACCTCATCTGTGTAACTGTTGCGCTATCTATTCAATTTGACCCTGTATTAACCCTACGTACTTAAATATTCTGCTATGAACAGGAGCCATGTCACGGACCAACCAACACACTCTGCCCTCTCCCTTTAGAAGACCAGTGATCTCAAACACTTCCCGAGTCTTCTAAACGGCAACGCTATTTATTAACCATATTAAAAAATAATTAAAATTAAGTAACAAAATTTCCTTATAACAACGGTTCATTAAAATGTCTCAATTACGCCCGTACCCAATCACTTAAATTTGATCATAATTAATATTGTCTATCGTTATCAAAAACATTTAAAACATAATTGGTTGTGAGTATTGGTCACATAATTAATTAGAGATATCATTGGTCGCAAATGTTGGTTCAAAGACTAATACAGATACCTACATGGTTTTCGATATTTATTGCGTGTTTTCCTGAATAAAATCAATATCTTAAAATTTACAAAACATCTTGTCGTTTAAGCATAATAAAGGACTATAATGTAAAACACTACATAGAAATAATATTAATAATAATATTAAACATTTATTTCGAGCAACCAGACTCATAGTGTTAGTAACAAAGTACTTACAAACTATGTTAGTAACACACACAAGACAAAAACAAAATCAAACACAGAATCAGATTGTGACATCGTTGCCGCAAGGTGACAGGCCCAGCTGAAACCTTGCGGCTTGCCTTGGTGGTGAAATACAGGATGTACACAGATCATCAGTATCCGAGACTTGATATCCAATAATGCCCGTTACAACTAACAAGCGACACCTAAAGATAAGCTCACTGTTGGATTTGAAAATCGAACAGCGGTTAACGGCCATTATGTATGACTCTGGCTCAGCCGGAACGGAGTCCATCTTAAGTTCAAATCAAAAGTTGCCAAGTACAGACGTCAGCTCATCAAGCTACCCGAAACTGTCAATTTTCTCAATCAACCTTAAACCTAATGTTTTAGTGATAAAGTTAAAAATGTATTAAAGTTTGACAGATTGTAGTAGCTTGATGTGCTGTACCTATACTCAACTAAGGAGGTTTTTCCAACACAGATTCCTAGAAACTCAGACAATATTTACAAACACAATTCGCTATCGAAGTGTTACGTAAGTCTTATAAATAGAACTCCTTATTTTATCTGTTTCGTTACTCATACAACATGCTTGTGTTGTTTTAAAACATTAATAATGCACTTTATATCAATATTATTATTTTATTACTATTCGCGCTAACCCGACTACTAATCAATTGTTTTAATTTAGTTATAATTAGGGATAGGGTGATTGCATAAAGAATCCGATTTCTAATATAGACAAGTCGGTATAGATCGGTTCCATGCATTTTCACTTACACACAAAGAAACAGATGGATACTGAAAAATAGTCAAAAAGCAGTTATGTTTCTTCCGCAACAATGGGTACCGTACCGTATCAACTTGATCATACAGGAAACCCGTATTTTTATACAAGCATCCTAAGTATAACAATATAAAGAGGCGAAGTTAAGCTTCTGAAATTGGTTTGCCATACTTTAAATAAGTTATTTTTAAGTTTAATTATGTAATCAACTAAATTGATTGACATTTTTGTATTTTTTTTCATTTTTTTTTTCTCTTTTTTATTTATGTGTGTTTACAAAAATATTTTGTATTGTGTCTGTACGTTATTTCTATTAAGTTACAGCTTGGCAAAAAAGAGTCTGACGCGGTGACAGTTGGAACTAATATCGATGATTGTGGTTACTTGTCAACTGCTAGTACATTCTGTGTCAACAGTGCGTATATCCTAGTGGTTTTTCATAGATTTTTAAAAATTATCTACTTTCCTTGCGTAATTAACTATTTAAAATGAATAAAACTATTCGAAGCAGTGGCAGTGGCGACCTCATTTATTCCACACTCTTTTTTGCCAAGCTGTACTAAACTGTCATCTATTAATACGCATAAAATATAGTCAAATAAAAAAATGCTCTCCATTATATTGTAGCCTTATGACTAGCTATTTCTTATGTAATAAGCAGACTCAAAATTATACTCAATATAATTATTTCTAAAATATATAAAAAATAACCTTTTTTACGTCGGCCTCTGCATATTGGCACACAAATTACGAACAGTGTCTGTACCACCACCATAGCAGTATTATTAAATCTTCAGTGTGAGAAAGAGATGAATATAAATATCGCCTGTATAGTTGCATCTCTTTCTCGTACTGCAATGAGATTAAAATAATAATGCTATATGAATTAATAGGCCAAAATCGATGGCAAGCATACATGACCACGTGATACACTGAACAGCTGGGAAGAGTCAACTTGTAGCAAAGACTTGATCTTGTCACTACATGAGCATAACCAGTGTAATGTTCCCATTGCTGGGAGACAGACCTCGTCTGAGTCGTGAGCCGTAATCTACCACGTGGGCCCAGTTCGGGTTGGTGGATACAGTCGGGTCACTTACGAGTCATCTATGACTATGATAAATAGAGGCTGTGTTATAGATGCTACACTGGAGGCTAAGTACTGTGACAGTGAAAAATCAGCACCGTGACATCAGCTATTGCAGTAGCATGCTTGGTTGTTTTTTTTTAAAAACCTAAATTAAAGCGCATAGTTGGAATTTTCAACTTTCCGTTCAGTACCGACAGTTGGAATTTCAACAGTGTTGATGGTATTTTATTTCTGAGAAAATCGAAAAAGTTTTTCCAACTTGTGGAGGTAGATGAAATTAAACTTATGAAATTATTAGAGGTAAAATGATATGGCTTGCCTATTAATATAATTGTATTCAATTATGTATTGTGATATAAAATATTATGAAATTAAAATAAAGTGTATGAGATTTGTAGCAGTTACTTGCTTGTACCTGATAATTTGACATTTTATTTAACCGAAAGTTATTATAATATTACTAATGTAAAAAAAAGAAATGTTGGCAAAGTACGTCATTCTGTCAATTATTTCAATGCTAAACAATATGCATATCTAATGCAAAAATAACTAAAAAGTGCCTTCAAATCGTTTTAGTGCCATTTGGGTATTTCATGTATTTGCATGCATTTTGAGTCTTATCACACTTGGTATAAAGTTCAAATTTAAATGAATCTCACACCGACGACGCAAATCCCATGTGTTGTGTTGAATTTTAATTATATTGGATTGTTAAAAATGTCTTCCAATCATGATTTATGTGCTACTTATGAATTGTTATTGTTTTATTATTTTTTGTTGATTTCTGTCAATATTTGTGAATATTATAACTGTACCTGTAATCTCTCTTCCATTTTTATTATTATACAGAGTGTTTCTTTTAAGGACGAAGTTTCCTAAGAATGTTTCCCAGTATATCTTATGGATTCGTATTTCCCATTGACTGTACCAGTAAAAAAAACGCTCTGTATAATGCTATTTTGCTCATAAATGCCAATGAAATTTCGTTGAAGACGTAAAAACGCATGATACACGTCACGCTAGATATTAAGCGAAATATTTTGATAAATTCACCTTTGCAAACGAATTTGATACTAATTGTCTTTTTATGCAATAAAGATATTTTATGAAATGAATTGTTTTATTAAAACCAACTCGCATTAATCAAAACTTACGCCGTCATCTCCTTTATTTTTAGCACGCTTTTACTAGCTTCACCAGTAAATATGTAAAAAAATCTTAGAAGTTAAATTTTACCTCCTTCCCGGTTTCCGATTGAGCTGAAATTTTGCATACATGTTTAGTTTGGATGACAATGCATGGTTAGCTAAGTGACGTCATTCTAAATCCACTATGGCGTACTCCCTAAGATGGCGGACAAGTTATTTTTTACGCATTTCTATAATATGAGTATCAAATGAAAGGGTTTGATGAGTCACTAAAGCGTGTTTTTCAGTTTTTTAAACTATAATATTTTATTGTATTATTTATAATGTCCAGAAGTAGCGCATAACGGTACTCATAAAAATTATGTAAAAATCTTTGTTAAGATTCACCTAGGTACATTTGGTAAGTATATACACACATTAGTTACCTACACACATACGTGCCAGGCTATTGTTTAAAGAATAGTTAGTGAATATTGTAGTTCAACACTGTTGCCATCTGCTTATAACAGAGAAGTGAAATTCAAAACCATTAAATTTAGAAATACTATCTGACCCCGTAAACGTTGTTCTGCCATAATATAAATTATGGTTTGAAATATACTTTACGACCTATTCTCATACCTACCAAATATACATAAAAAATTTCATAAAAATCGGTTGAGCCGTTTCGGAGGAGTGCGACCACAAACATCGTTACATGTGATTTTATATATATTTATAGAGATTTTAGGTCCCATATCCAATAATTAAATATGTCTATGAATACAAACTATTACTCATCAACTTGCCCATATTCTATTAAGTGTAAGTGTTCTATTAGGTAAGTGCCCACTTACCTGCAACTAATTATGTTACTAGATACTTGGTAGGTTCTTAGTCACTAGAATAAGGGCAAGTTGATGATTAATAATTGGTATTCCTAGACTGACATTATATGTAGGTAGGTAATTATTGGTTAAGGGACCTAAAATATTTCTAAATTAAATGGTTTTGAGTTTTACTTCTCTGTATAAGCAGATTGATGGCAACAGCGTTGAACTAAAATAGTTTGTGAACATGTTGAAATAAGTAGTAAGTAACTAAGTATTCGTAATAACATCATCAAGTGCTTTGCTTTAAGGTGGAAGCGCTAGAGTAGCGCGTGAAATATAAATTGTCTTTGGTTTTTTGAAATTTTTACCTACAAATTTACACTGGCAATAAAATTTACAATTAGGTAACTATACAAGCTGTTGTATGTTGGTGAAAATTGAGTCGCGCCAGTAACAAGTACCTATGTAGTTATAGAAATAAATCATTAAAATCGTGAACTCACCCCTCTAAGCTCATTTAACCCCATTCAATAACTATTTCATGAAAAAGTCAGTCAATTAGGTTAAATGAACTGAGAGGTTTGGATTGATGTTTTTAATCATTGTAATTCTGTAACTACATACGTTTTACAAGCGCGACTCAGTTTTTATGAACAGACAACCTGACGTACTGACCTTATCTTATATTATATTTGTTTAAGGTACTGACCTGCAAATTGCAAAAAACGTAAGAAAATTTGAATTTTGTGGGCTACCCTGGCGGTTCTACCTTAACAAGAAAAATAATCATATTTAAACACTGTTTTAAACTTTCACGGTTTAAAATTAAACTTATGCTGTCACTTACGGGGTATCTTTATCTTTTTTCTTTCTTCGGGGTATTATCGGTGTTTGTTTTGGGGTATTATGAACAAACACGGAAGATACCCCGTAAGTGACGGTATAAGTTGTTTCTTAAAATATGATTCTAGTTCCTTTAATGACTTGTAATAACTTGGACTGTATGAAGTAATTGATAACCTACATATTATTTTTATTGGAACGTCTATTATTTGACAATTCATCTCAGTTTCTATGCAATTAGGAAATTACAGACATTTGCTGAAAAACAAGCTGAGTGATTTTATTGAACTTGTGTAGTCTAGTATTAATAATAATAATATCTTGGGACAACCAACACACCGCCATCTGATCCAAAACTAGGCAGAGCCTGTACTATGGCAACCAGACAACTTATAAACATACTTATATATTTCTAAATACATACATATAGATAATGACACACCCAGATACAGAACAAATAATCGTACTCATCGCACAAAGATTTGTCCTGTGTGGGAATCAAACCCACGATCTCCGTCCTAGCAGTCAGGGAGTCAGGGTCACTAACCACTAGACCAACAGGCCAGTCAATAGTATTGATGATGCCTTTTCCTACACAATATGAGTAGGCACAATAAAAAAATAATTTTAATGTTAAAATAAACCTAGGTATTTGTTATCATACAATAGTAAAAAAAATAGTATGAAGTATTAAGTTCAAGTCCTACAACTTAACTACTAATAAAAAAAATAAGTTGGTAGATACTATGACACTTGTGTCTAATGAGATGACGAGTAATAGAGACGTATGGAGGAGGTCGACATGCTGCGCCGAACCCAAATGAATTGGGATATGGGCAGGAGAATGATGATACTATGCCTTGTTGGTTGAAAGCTTGGCTGTTTAATGGGGGGTCCTTGTTTCGATTCCCAGGTTGAGGAGAGTCTTGTTGGGTTTATTCATTGGGAATTGAACAGTAGAGAGGTAGTAGGCTTACCCCGTGTTGCGTGGGATTTGGATATGGCGGGCTAGATGTGGATGTGCTGTTGTGTGCAACTCTGTCTGGTCCTTTGAGGATTTCAGGCTTGATGTTATATTGTGTTATGTGGTGTAGATACTAAGCAAGAATAATAATAGTTTGCGATAAATGTGTGCAATGTAAAGTGAATATTAAAATAATAATACCAACCTATTACTGTTCCACTGATGGGCAAGTCTGTTCTCATGCAGAGTAATAATAAGTGCTTAAATAATAAGAAAGATACCCAAGTATTGTTTGACAAAATTCCAATTTTTAATTGGAATAAGTGAAAGGCCTGTTAATTGATGAATAAATAAATATGGTTGTACAGGTCACTAGCTACTGGCTACCGGCTATGGTAGGTTAAGGGTATCCATTAAATTGGAAGCATTGGCATCCATTAAATTGGACGAATTGGGCATCCATTAAATTGGACGAATTGGGCATCCATTAAATTGGACGTATTGGGTATCCATTAAATTGGATGAATTTGACAGCCATTTTTAATGTATTTTCTTTGCACGACATCAAATTGACTCATCTGACATAAAGCGTCAATAGCTTATTGAGTACTTCTTTAGGGTTATGATGGAAAAGTAGAAGAGATATCTTTTAATTTATTTTGAGGCTACTGAATTTATAATATCTAAAAAAGTACAAAAGAGTAGGATTAAGATTATTGTAATCCTATATAAATAACTAGCGACCCGCCCCGGCTTCGCACGGGTGCATGTATTATACATATAAACCTTCCTCTTCAATCACTCTATCTATTAAAAAAACCGCATCAAAATCCCTAGCGCAGTTTTAAAGATTTAAGCATACATAGGGATATAGGGACAGAGAAAGCGACTTTGTTTTATACTATGTAGTGATATGCGATTACAAAGTTACTTTTACAGTTTTCACTGACTACGAAATGAAATCAACTCAACCTATTTAGACATTTTTTATTTCCTCGCTCTGGGTGACAATCAAATCAACGAAAATATTAGAAGAATTTTGACTTCTTTTGTAGCTGCAGAAATTCTCCCGCGCCCGCTTGATCCGTTTGGACGGAAGACAAAGTTGGGAGGAGTATGTTGAGTATCAATGTAAACGGGGATGTTTTACTAAGATAATAAATAATAATAAAAATATTTTATTGTCAGGCATCAAGGCAAGGGTGTTAGTATTACATCTTACTTAAAAACTATGTTAGTAACATGCAGGAACACTAAAAAGATAAAAAGAAAATCACACTCACGGGAAGGTTTAACAAGCTTTGTTAAAACATGTAGCTTGGTAAACCTCCCCATTGTAGGCCCATCCAGCCTCTCTGCAAACACCTTCAGAATGCTGTTGCTGCTTCCCCTCGCTCAGGATATTACTGAGTATGCTTTATTGACTGAATGCTCCATTGCAAGTACCAGGGTATTATTTTAGAACTTGGTATTTTGCCGAGTTGGTTGGGGTGCCAGGATTCCTTTAAAAAAACTGACGGCAATAAGTTGTCATAAAACGCCTGACAGATTTTAACAAAACAGATTACTACAGTTTGCCCACACAACGACTTCAGGCGATTTTGAATGATGTTCGGTTAGTTGAGGGTAATCGTAATATCATCATCATCTCATCATCAAAAAGGATTAAAAAAAACCGACTTCCAAAAAAAAAACGCTTAAAAAGTCAAAAAATATCTTTACTTTCGGAAGTCGGTGGCAAAAAGTCAATCAAACAAAGTCACCGACTTCCGAAAGTAAAGTTATGTCTTCAGCGACTGCTGAGAATGAGGATTCAATTCCCGGGCCGGGAAAAGTGTTATTGGGGTTTTCCTTTAGGAATTTTCGCAGTAGCAGCCACAGAGTCTGGACTTGTGCCCGGTTGATAGCAATAGGCTCGCCCCTATGACATGGGAATTTAAATAACTGGCGAAATGTGGGTGTTTCTATAATTGGGTACACCTCTGCCTAACCCTTCGGGGATTACAGGCGTGATGGTATGTATGTTGATCTAGTACAAGTTGCTCCATATTTGTCGATCGTCGATATGTGTGAAAACTAAACAAGAACATAAATATCTATCCAGCTGCAGAGAAGACAAATATGGCGTACCGCAAGGTAGTGTACTTGAACCTTTATTGTTTCTTTTATATATTAACGACTTGCCTCGCCAAATTCAACAACCTATGGTATTATTTGCAGACGACAGTATAGGAATAGTAAAATGCGGCAATAAAAGTAATTACGAAACCGATGTTAATAATACATTGAAGAACATACTTAATAAATAGGCTTAATAGAAATAATCTAATTATAAACATACAGAAAACAAAAGTTATGGACTTTCACCAGCGTCTAGAAGCTGAGAATTATGATGTTGAATTTGAGGGACAAAAAGTAGAATCGACGATTCTAATTGACGACAAATTTGATCTGGAAACCACATGCAGAGGATGTATGTAAGAGGTTAAGCAAGCGGCAAGTCAGCGTACGAACTTTATAACCTGGCTCAAAAAGTAGTGCTAGAAGCTTATCACGGTCTAGTGGCGTCAGTTTTGAGATTCAGAGTTATATTCTGGGGCAACTGTACTGAGAGGGAGAGGATATTCAAAGCCCAAAAACGTTGCTTAAGATCAATGACTAGTCTTAAAAATACCGACAGTTGTGCACCTGTGTTCAAGTCTCTAAAATTACTCACTTTCCGTCTTTGTATATACTTGAAGTTGCAATATTTGTTAGAACAAATATACACCTTTTTACCCTAATGGACGATATTAGAACACGTCCGCGATCTGTTAGATCGCAATACAAAAATCAAATTTTTATGTTACAAAACAGAAAAATCTTAGTATCAATGAGGCCATTTATCTCTAGGAAAATACCTCATGCCTACAAAGAAGAATCATTAAGTACATTTAAAAAGAGCATAACATCCTTACTAATAGATAAATGTTACTATTCTATACAAGATTTTTTGAATGATAAGAGTTTATAATGTTATAGTAATTTATTATATTTTATTTCAAACTAGCTGTTGCCCGCGACTTCGTTCGCGTGGAAATTTCGGAGTGTATGTGAGAGACTGCCTCGTTGGTCGAGTGGTCGCAAGTGCGACTATTAAGCATGAGGTCCTGGGATCGGGCAGTGTTTAAAAAATTATTATTTTAATTACTTAATTACATAAAGTTATAACGCACATACACTTCTCATCAAAAAAATCGAAACACTTTCGTTTTTATTGTTTTTGTCCTAATTTTTTACAAAAGAGAATTAATTCCATGAAAAAAAAAACATTATTGTGTAGCTGGCAGTTTGGTCATTACAGTAAGAAGAAAAAAATCAAAATTCGAAATTAGAATTTCATTTGTTTATCCTATAAATGAAATTAATCACTGTTTTGAGACAAATGTGTATTTAGGGTTGGAGTACGTTTCTCGTTTAAAAACTAAAAATTAGCGCTTGTCTTTAAACTTTTTGTTTCTTATTTCATTTACTGTGACTTTGGGACGTCAGAAAAAACTTTTTTTTCTAAAACATATGGATACTTCGCCCGCAGAAGCCGCCCAAGTGGTGGCATTGCTGGATTCTGGACTTAGTCAGCGTGTTGTGGCTGCAAGATTGCATCTAAGCTTATCATCTGTTCATAGAGTCTACAAACGCTATCGGGAGACTGGTTCGTTCACGCGCCGTTCAGGATCTGGCAGGAATCGGGTCACTTCTGAGCGAGATGATCGATTTATTGTAACAACTTCTTTACGAAATCGACGCCTTAACGCTTTTCAACTGCAGCAGCAGCTTCGCGTTGTACGAAGAGTAGCTGTAAGTGACTCTACAATAAGAAGAAGGTTGAAGGAACGCGGATTGGCACCGCATAAGTCAGCGAATGGGCCGAAATTAACTGCAGACCATCGAAGAGCGCGCCTTAACTTTGCACGCGAGCACCTAACTTGGTCATACCTTCAGTGGAGCAAAGTACTGTTTTCTGATGAGTGTAAAATTATGCTGTATGGTAACGACGGAAGGAACAAGGTCTACAGAAGAGATGGAGAACGCTTTGCACAATGCTGCATTGAAGAAAAGGTCAGCTATGGTGGCGGTTCGTGGACGGTTTGGGGAGGAATTAGCGCCGACGGTAAGACAGAACTTGCCTTTGTGTCTGGGCCACGGCTGCCTGCACTAAACTCTCATCGGTACATCGAACAGTGTCTTGAACCTCATGTGATGCCCTATGCACATTTTATTGGCAACGACTTCATATTCATGCACGACAATGCTAGAGCTCACACCGCGGGCGTCGTACGAGATTATCTTACCGAAGTCGGTATCTCCATTATGGTATGGCCAGCAAGAAGCCCGGACATGAATCCCATTGAACATCTATGGGATGAATTAAAGAGACGAATTCGAGCAAGAGATCCAGCCCCAGAAACACTTAGCCAGCTGCAAAATGCAATCCAAGAGGAATGGGATAATATACCACAACATGTGATCGTGACTCTCATCCGATCGATGAAGAACCGTATGGAAGCAGTAATAAGAGCTCGCGGAGGGAATACAAGTTATTAAATAAACGTTTCTTACATTTTTTTTTCATTTACGCGTGTTGTTTTACCCATTTCCTTCATATTCCATACAGGGTAAAAATTACTCATTATACAAAATACGAAACCTATGAAGACTTAATTTGAATTTAGAACAATAACATTAGGATTTAAAAACCTCATACTACTCACTATTAAATGACATTTTACATTTATTCCTAAATATACACATTTTTCTGATAATCCTTATCAAATCATAAACTGCGAGGTGTTTCGATTTTTTTGATGAGAGAAATCACCTTTTAAGCAAGGAGATGCTTTTGTGATTTCGCTCTTCCGGAAAAAATACTATAGATAATAGTGTTATTGGGTTATTCCATTAGGAATTTCTCAATAGCAGCCACGGAATCTGGATTTGTGCCCAGCTGGTGGTCTGGCTAGACGCGGAGATGGCCGATGGAGCAAGGCTTTGACCGCGGGAAACACCTGGATAAGGGACGCACAGAATCGGGAAATGTGGTAGAAGAAAGGGGAGGCCTATACCCAGCAGTGGGTGATTCCGGGCTGACATGATGATGATGGTGGCAATAGGTTCACCCCCTATCACATGGACTTCGCAACGTAACTGGCGAAATGTGGGTGTACGATTAGGTACACTTCTGCCTAAACACAGACGCCTTGTTGGGCACTATTTATTCTAATGCCGTTCTGTATACAAAATTAAATGACTTATTATTTTCCGCAAGCACGTGCTAGTTTTGGTCACTGAACAACCAACATATTATTGATTGTGTGAAAAGCATGGAGTGCATTGCATGCCTGTTATGGTTTGACCCTGGGATCTGTTGATCGTCATTGTAAAAGCCAATTTCAAGGGAAATTGTAACCTCTTAAATTGAAATGGCAAGTTATTTGAAAAAATGGGCATGCGGGGAATTAAAACGCTCTCTCCTTTAGCAGCTCCGTTTTAACAATGTTGCTGCCCAGCTCTGTGCCGAAGCCTGGTGCCGTTGCAAAGTCTGGTTGCATCAAGGTTTCGCATGACCAGAACTGGAACGTCAACTTTAAGCTCCAGCTGATGGGACAGCACGCCCGTTAGTTCCAGGGAGAAATTCAACGGGGTAGGCAGTACTATCGTCTTAAGACACCACAGTGTCTATGGATTTGTATATTTTTGAATCGCCGCGACGATCATGTCAATATTTTTTTTTGTTTATTTTACTGACCCACTCGTTCTTTGGCGACAGCACTGCCCCCTCACACAACCACTCTTTATTTTTATATTGACCTCCAAATTTACAAAAAAACGTGCATGTCATGTTCCTTCTTAGCCCTTTGTGTTCCAGGGCCGTGGTATCTCTTTCGAACAGTCCCGCAGCCCCGGCAGGCATCGGCCATCTGGCCCCTCCGGTTTGCTGAGTTTGATCTCTTTGAGGCGCGCGTGGGACACGAACGCGCCGTCGACACGGCCTATCGTCATAAGACGGACGGACGGCGAGCTAGCCCACTACCCACCGTCCACAGGGTCTAAAGTCACCGAACGACGCCACCCATCAGCGCCAGGTTGCCGCGGGTGTCCTGCAAGCTGTGGTTTAACGCCTCTAATGCATGCTTCTGTGACATTGTGCACTCGTCCCATACTATTAACTTCCATTGCTGCAAAAAGACCCCCGTTTTTGGTGATGTTGCATGTTGGGGTATCTTCGCGTGCAAGATTCAACGGCAATTTGAAATTGGAATGTGCAGTCCGGCCACCCTTAAGCAAAGTTGCAGCAATGCCCGAGGACGCCATAACCACAGTTATATGACGGCACGGTTGGCGCAGTGGCTGAGCATTTGATTGCGGCGCTGCGTGTTGCGGGTTTGATTCCCGCACGGACAAATTTATAACGTCGTATAACGGATTTCATCAAATTTTAATATTGTTTTGATTTTAAAACTTTTTAGTGATTTTATTTCGTAATGGGTTGTAAGTAGTACTTATTACTTCCATGCAAAGAGTAAACACAAAAGGAAAAAAAAAACAAATTCATTTTCAGCCATTCCGACTACACTTCAACTAAAACCTATTTACGTAAATAATTAAATTTATCATAGAAATCGCGTATGAGGTTACTAACTAGGTTTTAAACATTAATATCTTTTGCGTCTGTTGCTCGATTTTGATGAAATAAACGCTAAATGTTACTCGTCACCAATGAAGCTCTAAAGAGTATTACACATTAAGAGTGTAAGAGAGTATTACAATTAACCAGTCATGTATACACATGACTGGTTAATTGTAAATAATTTAGAAATAAATACCGAGAAAACTAAATTCATGAGATACCTGACATATAATAACAAAAGAAATAAAAAAGACACAATTGACTTGCCAATAAAATATAATAATAACTTAATTGAAGAAGTAAATGAAATAAAATTTCTAGGAATAAATATTGATAATTACTGTAACTGGAAATCTCATATAGATCTTGTTTGTAAAAAAAAACAGAAATTCGTTTATGCACATCGTAAAATAAAAAAAAAAACTAATAAAGAAACAGCATTACTTTTCCTGTTGACAGCGATGCGGACGAATTTTTGGATGCCCTGTAACCCTTTTATACCCGTACATATTTATTTCTATTATAGTTTTGTAGTTTGTAAATAACAGCATTAATGGTATATCACAGTCATGTATGTTCAGTATTGAGGTATGTGATAATTATATGGGGAAACTCTACAGACGCCCAGAGAGCTTTTGTAGCCCAGAAAAAATGCATGAGGTCAATCTATGGTCTCAAATGGACTGATTCGTGCCGACCAATTTTCACTGATAAACGTTTACTTACACTTCCATCCCTATATGTTTTTGAAATGTGTAAATTCGTTAGAAACCACCTATCACTTTTTGAGCAGGATGATAAGGTCCAATTTAAAAGGAAAATAGTACAAAAACCTCTAGTAGTACCTCGAAGCAGATTGAAACTATGTAGCAGAAACTATGGCGGTAAATTTATAAACTACCGGAAATAATAAGAAAAATGAATAACTTAGAATTTAATAGAACTTTAAAGAATTGGGTTTGTGACAGATGTTTTTATTTAATAGACGATTATTTATATTTTAAACAGACATGATGTATATTAATATACGAACACTTTTTTAAATTTTAATTTTTGACAATATTTATAAATCTAATCAATAAATAAATTAACTGTCTTGACTGTGAGATATAATCTCCGATTTAATATATTTTATAAGTAATATAATGTGATTAATTAATATTATCAAAGCAAGACTGTAAATTTTATTATGACTATGATGTGTGTGACTAATGACATCGATGTAATTTCGTGATGGTTCTTATGATTGTTTTATTGATTATGCATGTACTACAAATATTTGCACAACTGATAAGTCGAATATAGTGAGACTAAAATTATTTTACCATGTTAATATGTACCTATATTCTAGCAAATAAATAAATTTCAATTTAAATTTCAATCTCGGAACAATGTTTCTTATGTTTCAATATTTCGATTTAGAATAAAATGAGGGGTTTTTACGTGATGCGCGCACAAACGAACAGACAAACCGACAAACAGACAAAATTTCTAAAAATGGTAGAAATGGGTTCTGTGTGTGATCCTTTTACACACCTACTATTTTTTTTTTCTAAATATTTTTTAAATCTGTAGACTTGACGTTTCTGTAATGTACAGAACATTACAGAAACGTCAAGTCTACAGATTTATTATATGTATAGATTTCATTATGTTGTCGGGTTCTTCTATATAGTCTTAAGTCGCGAATAATTTTACTTGCGCGATGCAGGATTTCGATGTTTAGTTTGTCCTCTGCCTATGACGCATGGCGCTTTAGTACTTTTTTTGTTCTTTGTTGCTGAAGTACTTTTTGTAGTGCCGCTACAATTTAATGTACCTTATTAGTGTAGGCTAAATAAATAATCAATTTAATCAATCATTTGTTGATTACGGAATAAAGATTGTTGTTTGTCTTATGTAAGGAAGGCTGTAGATCCATATATCTTTACTTTTTATGTTTTTTCTCTTCTTTTTTTTGTTTATTTGTTTTTGTTTGGATAGATATAAATATGTTTTTACTTTTGCATGCCGTAAGGTAGTGTGTTGGAACTACTTTTACAATGCCTACCTTCCTACCTGCTTGCCTACCTGTCTTGTACCTTATTTTGTACCCACATTCATGGCAAATAAATGGATTCTGATTCTGTCAGGCGATAAATCGATCAATTTTGTAAAAAACGCACAGTTACGTACGCGTACTTCAGGATCGGCAAACCAGCATATCAAGCGACAAAAATTGACACGAGTCGAACAAATCTGTACTTTTACAATGCCTACCTTCCTACCTACTTGCCTACCTGTCTTTTACCTTATTTTGTACCCAAAGTCATGGCAAATAAATGGATTCTGATTCTGTCAGGCGATAAATCGAACAATTTTGTAAAAAACGCACAGTTACGTACGCGGACTTCAGGATCGGCAAACCAGCATATCAAGCGACAAAAATTGACACGAGTCGAACAAATCTGTACGCACCTTGAAATCTAAGAAAGAAAATTCAGATTACCAAAGTTACATGTAACGAATGACCCGACACCGGTTCGGTAATTGTTGTCAGTTTCTCGTCTTCGATCGAATTGTCTAGAATGCAAGTTGTCTAGTAACTATGTGTAATTTATTTATTTATGTACACATAACACAGTTTTGTGTAATTTATTTATTTATGTGCACATAACACTGTGGTTATGGCTTCCTCGGGTATTGCTGCAACTTTGCTTAAGGGTGGCCGGACTGCACATTCAATTTTCAAATTGCCGCTGAATCTTGCAAGCGAAGATACCCCAACATGCAACATCACCAAAAACGGGGGAGTCCTTTTGCAGCAGTGGAAGTTAATACGAGTAGTATGACGAGTGCACAATGTCGCAAAAGCATCCGCGGTAACCAGGCGCCGATGGGTGGCGTCGTTCAGAATCTACAAAAAAAAATTGTTCGGTGATCGTCGGCGATTCAAAAGTGTACACATCCATTGACACTGTGATGGCTAATGACGATAGTACTGCCTACTCCGTTGAATTTCTCAACTCCCTGGAGTTAACGGGCGTGTTGTCCCATCAGCTGGAGCTTAAAGTTGGCGTTCCAGTTCTGGTGCTGCGAAACCTTGATGAAACCAGACTGTACAACGGCTTTAGGCTTCACTGCTAAAAGAGAGAGCGTTTTAATTTCCCACATGCCCACTATTTGAAATAACTTGCCATTTCAATTTAAGAGATTACAATTCCCTTAAAATTGGATTTTACAATGACGATCAACTGATCCCAGGGCCAAACCATAAAAGTGACAGGCATTCAGTTGTGCACTCCATGCTTTTCACACAGTCAATTATTTGTTGGTTGTTCAGTGCCCAAAACTTGCACGTGCTTGCGGAAAATAATAAGTCATTAATGTTGTTTGCAGAACGGTATTAGAATAAATAATGCTCAACAAGGCGAGTGATGATTCGCTTTGAAAAGAAAGTTGGATAGCGCCAAAATAAACGGTTTTTAAGCATATCGTCGCCATTCAATTTTGTTTGGGACTTCTTTTTGTAGTCATCACCCACATTATCACATTTTGATCAGCCAGTCAGTTCTCACACATTACGCCATGTAATCCCCGAAGGTTTAGGCAGAAGTGTACCTAATCGTACAACCACATTTCACCAGTTATGTTGAAGTTCATGTGATAGGGGGCGAGCCTATTTCCACCAACTGGGTACAAATCCAGATTCCGTGGCTGCTATTGAGAAATTCCTGTTGGAATAACCCAATAACTCTATTATTTATAGTATTTTTTTCAATTGCATACATTGTTGAATGTTAAGTGGAAGAGCGGAGTCACACAAGCATCTCATTGCTTAAAAGGTGATTTCTAAATTGCGTTATAAAATTATGTAATTAAAATAAACTCCTCCGCAACGATCCCAGGACCACATGGTTAGTAGTCGCACTTTCGACCACTCGACCAACGAGGCAGTCTCTCACATACACACCAAAATTTCCACGCGGAGTCGCGGGCAACAGCTAGTTTTAATATAAATAGTTTTGAAGTTATTATGGGAACATTATAATTAACACTAGAAACGGGATATTTACCATGTCCACTGTTCCTTTCTAGTGTTAATTATAATGTTAGTGACCATGACAGTTAAAAAACTTACTAAGGGAATTTTGACGAAAATTCTCGGGTTTTACCACCTGCGAGACAAAGTCTATATAAATCAACTTAATAATTAGGTATTGTGTTAAGGTATTGTTGGGTATTACCTAACAATTATCTTTGACTGAATTTATTTATTAAAATGACGAAGAATTTATATGTATGTATATATAGTATAGGAAAATATTTACAATACTAGTATTTTCTAATTTTTTTATATGTGTATATATTAGTATGTATGTTTATTTTTATAGATCTATTTTTGTTTTAAGTTATATAAGTTAAATTTACTTGTTTTGTCTTTTCTACACACTGTGTCTACATTTCTAATCCATGTTTCCTCTCGCAGGTCTGCTGGAAGAAATTTCTTATGAAATAAGCAGTACCTTTGTGCTCTTCTTTGTTAATATATTGTCCTGTTAAGTATCTGTGTGTACATAAATAAATAAATAAATAAATAAATAAGAATTATTAAAATAAGAAGATTGCAATTTACACAAACAAAAACGTGCAAATTGCAATCTATTTTCTTCAATTGTCAATTAGGTACTAACATAAGTAACCGGATGGACCTTTGAGTAAAACTAAAATAAATATAAAAAGAAGACTAAAATAAAGTACCTATATACATTATATACAACGACGACAATAGGACACGTCTTAGGCGTCAAAGTACTCCTCCGCATCGCCATCATCTGGAAAATTTTCGTCAAAATTCCCTTAATAAGTTTTTTAACTGTCATGGTCACTAACATTATAATTAACACTAGAAACGAACAGTGGACATGGTAAATGTGGTTTATCTTATCCGATTTAATTTATAAGTTAAGATTTCATGGTTTTCCTTTCATTTAAATTATCATGTTTGTTAGAGAGATTTGATCCTAATGATTGACCCTATCGATTGATGTCATAAAAGTACAGGAAGTTATTATTTTTATTTAAGTCGGTTCGATTTCCGAGTGTGGCATGTGAATTTTCAAAAAACTTGGAATGCAGATTTGTTTCTTTTTGAAAATAAAGGTATGATTCCTTTGAGTAAAGTTTGCTATATCCAGCATTTAGAGTACTTTCCCTCCAGGTGAGCCATCCTGTAAATTTTTTTATACCTAGGAATTGTGTACAATTTCTAGGTTTCATACATTTCCGGTAACATCAACAAATAAAAGTTTTTCCGTGTTCGCTGATTCATGTATTGTGTCGCTGGAGTAAGCAAATAAATACTACTAATTCGCGCCGCCTTCAGTACTCATTTATTGTTCGGACCTTGAGCACGACTATGCAATATTTAATGCTCCCTGCATTCAATATTGCATCATGAATAAAATTAAGTATTTTGTAGTCGTCCAGTTGTTATTTTCTTTAAGTTTGTGCAAAATAAATAATGGTCAGAGAGAAAAGTTGTTGAATGACTTCCTGAAGTATTATTATGATAGCTTACCTAATCAAGTTGACCAGAGTGAAGAAGAGTCTTTGGAAAGTACGCAGCAAGTGGTGAGTAAAAACGTCTTAGTTTTTAAATCAATCTTTTGTTTTAAGTGTGATGTGGAATGTGAACCTTTGTTGTATCTTATGTTATCTTAAACTTTAATGTAAATATGAACCGTATTTTCTCTAACATGCTTGAAACTAATTTGAATTGGTATGCAAGTGTTACTCCCAGACAAATGGTTCAGAAAGTTTTTTTTTCTTAATTAAAGAGAAAGCGAGGTCTTTTCCCTGCTGTGGGAAAGCGCAGGCTGAAACTACGAGTACGAGTAGTGATTTTATGTAGTTTTTCCTTTTTCTTTTTTTTCTTATAGAACCTAGTAGTATATAATAATAATCTTGTAATAGTCTTAGAGTTGCTTTCTGGGTAATTTTTGGCTTCTTAGACAATGTTCTGAACAAACAAAGTATTTTTAATACTATAAAAAAACTTTTTTTTTTTAATTTTTGGCTGTCTGTTTGTTCCGCCTGATCTCCGAAACGGCTTGACCGATTTTGACGGGACTTTATCGAGCAGATAGCTGATGTTATAAGGAGTAACTAAAGCTACTTTTATTTTAGACTAGCAGTTCGTCCCGGCTTTGCACGGCCTATGTTACTCAGGGTGAATGTAGCTTTCCAACGCTGAAAGAATTTTTGAAATCGGCGCAGTAGTGTTTGAGTTTATTCATTACAAACATACACACACACAAATATACAAATTTTTCCTTTTTATAATATTATTTTAGAAAAGGGTTTAGGTTTCCGTGGAAAAAACTTAAAACCCATGAAATTGTTAACAACATCCGATTCAAAGAGAGAAGTAATATATTTTGTATGTACATAATAAAAATTTCAAGCCAACGAAGGTTGCGGATAACAGCTAGTGTTCAATAAGTTGTTGCACAGTGTTAGTGAAAATTGTAATTTTAGTCTTATCCAGGCCTTGAAAACTGAATAGTAACCTGTTATCAAAATTATTCAAGACTTTTCCAAAAAGTATAGTTATAAAATAGAATGGAATAATTGATTTCTAGCAACAAAGGATCATAAAATTCAACATAAAATTACACATGAAATAAAATACAAGTACTTACCTAACTCTAATATATTTCGATTGCTCAGCAAATAAGCCATACAGTTAAATGGTTGAGACTACTGGCAATTAAACCTTTGCGGGAATTCCTTTAGAATGCCGCGAGTGAGCTGGCCCGAACCCTGCGAATCAGTGATGTGCACCGTTTTCGAATAGTCGTGAAACAGTCTACTTGCGACTCGGCAAAGATCCCTGAAAAAATATGTGTGACAAAAAAAAACTATCAGCACAAAATATATTTCTGAAGCATTTTAATAAGATCTAACAACGAGTTATACAGTTATCTCTTATTATCTAAATATAGATCTTCTTTCTTTATCGTGTGGTTAGTGCCTAACCTGGTATCAGAGTTTTTATACCGCTCATGTGCCACTGAATTGGATTTACATAAAATTCAAATTCAAATAATTTATTGTGGATCATAGGTTCATAAGATGTTGTGTTAATTAAATACAGATAAGTCTGCTATGTCCCGCCATTGAGGCATACAAAATTTATGTCACATGTTCTGTAAATATCTAGGTAGTTAAAGTACAAAATATCAGATTGTCATGCAATACATATTATTAAATTATTAAAATATTTATCTATGTCAAATTACAAATTACACATTCAATGGATTCGCTTCAATGTATTGTCATCTAGAAATTCTCTTATAGAGTAATAACATTTATATATCAATAATTCGTGTAGTTTTTTTTTGAAGGTATTTATATCGCTCATAGTTCTGAGAAAAGGTGGAAGATTATTATAGATACGTGGGCCCATACAAAAGATACTTTGGTGCAAAAGCTTTGTTTTACTGGCTACGGTGCGCAGCTTGTCTTTGTGTCTGGCCCTAGTGCAAAATTCAAAATGGTTTGGATTTGATTTTATAAACATTATAGTTTCATATATGTATACACAAGGTAGAGTTAATATTTTTAAATTTATGAAATGTGGTCTGCATGAATCCACTTGGTGTATATTGCAAATTGACCTGATACAACGTTTTTGAGCTTTAAAAGCATGCTCTTTTTCAACAGAGTTGCGCCAGAATATGATGCCGTAGCGTATGACTGAAGCAACATATCCATGATAGGCAGTTAGTAATGCAGACTGACTGACGGTGTTCCTCAATCTGTAAAGAGCATAAGAACTCTGACTTAGCTTTTGCAGACTTGCTCAATATGTGACTTCCAATTTACTTTGCTATCAATATAGAGACCCAGAAATTTGGTTACATCGATTTCTTCAATTCTGGTTTGAGAGTAACATATATTTAAATTGGCATCAGATTGCACTCGCTGTTTAAAATTCATGATTTTTTGTTTTTTCTAAGTTTATTTTTAAGTCATTTTTATCAAGCCATTTTATAATTGTTGTTAAGGTGCTATTTAAGTCAAGTTTTAAATCAGTTCTGTCGTTACCGGTAAACAAGATAGTACTATCGTCCGCAAATAAGGTCATATGGTGCATTGTAACTGTTGACATGTCATTTATATAAATTAGAAATACTCGTGGGCCTAGAATGCTACCCTGAGGGACACCGGAAAGGATATTTCTAACCTCAGAAACAACGGTTTCTTCAGTTCTCGTAGTTAAGGACACTCTTTTTAATTCTACCATCTGTTTTCTGTCACTGAGATATGATTCAATTAATTTGTATGCGTTACCTCTTACGCCAAATGCATATAATTTATTCAAGAGTATTTTATGGCTGACTCGGTCAAATGCTTTTGACATGTCCATGTACAGCGCTATGGCTGGCGACCTAATGTCCATATTTAGGAGGACTATGTGTAAAAAGTTATATATTGCTAAATTAACCGATTTATTTTTCCTAAAGCCATATTGACATGGGGTAAACATGTTATTACTTTCAAAAAATTGGTAGAGGCAGTTATATTTATGTTTTTTTTTAAATATTTTAGAGAAAATCGTTATTAAAGCAATTGGCCTGTAGTTACTGATGGAAAATTTGTTATCTTTTTTATGTACTGGTTTTACTACTGTCAATTTTAATTTCTCCGGAAAAATACCGTGTTCTATGCACAAGTTGATAATATTATAACTTAAGTGAGCAGCAATTAAAGTTGCTACATCCTTAAATATCTTTGTAGTAATACCGTCATAACCTGCGCTATCCGTATTCCGCAGAGAAGTTATAATTTTAAGAATGTCTGGAGGAATTGTTGGGGGCATGAATATTGATTTAGTGTTGAATGTCAAGTTAGAAGAATATGATCGTGTAGAATCAGAAAAAGAATTATTATTAGTATTTTTAACAATGTCAGCAAAATAGTCATTAAAGGTGTTTGCCATAGTCTTAGGATCAGTAAGTACCTCGTCATTGATTATTAATTTCTCAATGCCCTCCTTAGGATAGTTATATTTAGCGTCATTAATTACTTTCCACGTTGCTTTGGATTTATTAACAGCCGTATTTATAAAATAATTGTTCTGGGACATTTTTGTTGGCGAGATGATTTTTTTGTATTTTTTAGCGTAAGCTTTATAAACTTCATTTTATTGTCAATGTTTGAGTTTTTCCTATACTTCCAGAGAAGTTCTCGTTTACGCTTACTACACATTCTTATTCCTTTTGACAACCATTTAGGTCTTGAAATATTTTTATAGGAAAGCATAAGTCATATATTAAGCTGATTATGTCATGGAATGAATTGTAGGCACTGTTAGGGTCTGTAGACTCATATACATTGTGATACGAGATTTGACTTAAATATTTA
This sequence comes from Eurois occulta, assembly GCA_950022335.1. NCBI lineage: Eukaryota > Metazoa > Arthropoda > Insecta > Lepidoptera > Noctuidae > Eurois > Eurois occulta. Next base: position 14,684,041 of record OX465497.1, read on the forward strand.
GCAAATATACATCTATTTTCTTTAGTGAAACTACGTTTATATACATACCAATATTCAATTGGACTACACTTTTTTACCGAACACTTCATTATTTGTGCAGTGTGGTCGGAGAGTGCAAAATCTCTGATTACTCCTTTGCATCCCTTAATGTTATGAGCTATGTTGTCAATACAAGTGTTACTGGCGCTTCGTGTTACTTGATTAAAGTGAAGGTTTATATTAAAGCTTAACAGCAGTTCTACAAATTCAATAGATATTTTTGAGTTGTTTGTAATATGTATGTTGAAATCTCCACATATAATTATTTTTTTATTTTTACATAGTTTATCCGATATTTTACTTAAAATTAAAAAGAAAGAATTTGTTGATCCGATTGTTTTGTTCGGCGGTCTGTAAATACATAAAATATATATTTTGTGGTCTATTAATTCAATAGCAGAGCATTCAATAATATTTATTATAGACATTTTGTTAATATCATTGAGACTTTTAAATCGCAGCCCATTCTTCATTATAACACATGAGCCTCCATGTCTATTACATCTCATAAAATATGATCCTAAAATATAGTTCGGTATCCGTAAGTAATCCCCGTCACCTTTCCTCATGTTATGTTCCGTAATGCACAATATATCTACCTTCATACCTTCTGTCGACAATTCATCCAAGCACACTGATAGCATATCCGATTTACTAATCAAACCATTAATGTTTTGATGCATGATAGTTAAACAATTATTCACGAAATAAATTATTACAGCTTAAATCTTTGTTTGTTTGAGTTACAGAATTTTGTTTACTTATTTCATATGATACAGAGTTGTCATTTTGTGTTTTTCAAGCGTTGTATTGTATCATACTTTCAATTTGTGCTTTAATGTCCCTGAAAATTGTGTACATGACTAAATTATTGATAACGCCTGTTGTTTTTGAAAACATTGAGTGGTCATACGTTAAGTGCTTGTTTGAGTCAAGAGTGTAGCAGTGTTCGTGAGTCATGATATCGAGATACAGGAGGTTGTTGAAATTTTCGATTCTCCAATTATACATATTAGCATAACTTTTGCACTTAAACGTAAGGGACGCATAAAATAACATTTGTGTGTTGCACTTTTTGTAGTGATTCTCTTATGGCTCAGTATCATGCTGATGGAGTCACTTGTTGTGTTGAAATCTGCCTCGCAATCAAAACTATACAGAAGTCTTCCATTGTAAAATTTTGCAATTTAAGTTCAATTCCATTCATAATTTCTTTGATTCCGCAATTTGACTTTAAGTAATAACATATTTGCATGTCTGGGCCTAAGGTATTGTTAGCAATTGTAAGTATTCTTTTAGTGTTGTTCGTACTCAATATGCAGATTTTCCGAGATAGGGCCTTTTTTTCGGTCAAAATATTATTGTCGTTACATGTGGAGGTGGCCGCCAGTTTTGATACATTTTGTAGATCACTATTATGGTTCTTGTGCAGGCTCTTTTAATACATCTAGTTTCTGAGGAACTGTTTGCGTCTCCTTATTCTTGAGGATGGTGGAGTTCTGAGGGAAAATATTTGATGTTTGCGTCTCCCTATAATTGAGGGTGGGAGAGGTCTCATGGTAGTTAAGTTGTGTTTTACATATGTTTTTTTTTTTGGTGTTTGGGAAATCATCAAATGACCCCCCCCCCGCTCTGGACGGAGCGGAAGGGAGTGTCAGACTCTTACTGACTAAAAACCACCCATGTTCCTTCTTTGGCCCTTTATGTTCCAGGGCCGCGGTATCTCTTTCGAACAGTCCCGCAGCCCTGGCAGGCATCGGCCCTTGCGGGCCCCTCCCGTTTGCTGACATCTCTTTGAGGCGCGCGTGGAACACGAACGCGCCGTCGACACGGCCTGCCCGTCGTCATACGACGGACGGACGGCGAGCTAGCCCATTGCTCACCGTCCACAGGCCCGCGCCTACGGTGGCCGAGATCCATCACGGCGTGGCCCCCGACGCCTGGTGCTTCTCCTGGTGCTTCTCCTCCCGCGGCGGCTGGGACGTGAGGCTATCTCCCTCTCACGTTCCGCCGCCTCCTTCGCTAGCATGACTGCTTCGCAGAAGGAGGCGACGGCTTCCCATTCCCTCTCGCCCCGGACCATGGCTTGAACCAGGGCCGGACGTGGTGCTCCGCCCAAGCATTCCTCACCGGACACGGATGTTTCGGGAGGTACCTGCACCGAATCGGGGGGAGGAAACGCCCGGGTGCTTTCATTGCGAGGATCGCCCGGAGGACACGGTGGAACACACCGTGGAGGTCTGCTCCGCTTGGGCGGAGCACCGCCGTGTCCTCGTAGCGGCGATTGGCGGCGGCGACCTCTCGCGTCCGGCCCTGGTTCAAGCCATGGTCCGGGGCGAGAGGGAATGGGAAGCCGTCGCCTCCTTCTGCGAAGCAGTCATGCTAGCGAAGGAGGCGGTGGAACGTGAGAGGGAGATAGCCTCAGCCTCACGTCCCGGCCGCCGCGGGAGGAGAAGCACCGGGCGTCGGGGGCCACGCCGTGATGGCTCTCGGCCACCGTAGGCGCGGGCCTGTGGACGGCGAGTAATGGGCTAGCTCGCCGTCCGTCCGTCGTATGACGACGGGCAGGCCGTGTCGACGGCGCGTTCGTGTTCCACGCGCGCCTCAAAGAGTTGTCAGCAAACGGGAGGGGCCCGCAAGGGCCGGAGCCTGCCAGGGCTGCGGGACTGTTCGAAAGAGATACCGCGGCCCTGGAACATAAAGGGCCAATGAAGAAACATGGGTGGTTTTTAGTCAGTAAGAGTCTGACACTCCCTTCCGCTCCGCCCAGGGCGGGGGGGGGGGGGGTCATTTGATGATTTCCCACCCTCCAAAAAAAAAAGGATTTATCATTACGATTAAAAAGTTACATTCATCCTAATCGATACTCGCCATGGAATCGAGTTTAGAAAAAAAGAGTTGAGATGGAATAAAAACTCCTTGGTATAATTTCAAGTAGTTATTTAATTTTGAAATTAATATTTTTTTACTATCTTTTTTAATAATTTCATTTAGTATTTATTCGTACTTTTGGTTGACTTCAAGAGGAGATTTATAAATAATAAGAAATTGGTACAGAAATCTCTAATCTCAAAAACAAACATGCTTTTAAGTCAACATTTTGATGATTATCTTTCTTTTAAAAACTTATAGGTAGGAGAAACTTTCCGTCAAACTAGCAGCGTGAATTTGGCAAGAAATAAAGTCTCACAGTTCAATCATAGAAAAATTCTGAAAATGGATTGATTATTTATCAACTGTACGCACGGACAGAACCTATGGCTTAAAGGCGCGTCGATATTTTTGTTTCAAAGGACATGGACAAAAAAGTATAATACATTCCATGTACACTTACATAGTCAATATATTATATTAAGAAAAATAGAGAAGTGAATTGTTGCGTAGTTTTTAACCTCTCTGCACTTGGAAGTATTGCTTACAATATAATAAGTAATGCAAGTTGAATTCAAAGTCTCATTTCTCAACTTTAGCCATTATGGACCACAGAGAACGATAAATAGATGAGATGAGATGTTCTACACCACGCATACTACTTGTAGATATGTATGTGAAATGAACGACAAATGCTCTTACCTGGATTTGATTTAAACAAAACTGTTTTCATTGGTATTTCTTACATGTACGAGTAATCTATATATATAAAAGAAAGTCGTGTTAGTTACTTCACTTATAACTCAAGAACGGCTGAACCGATTTAGCTGAAAATTGGCAGGGAGGTAGTTTAGAGCCAGGAGAAGGACATAGGATACTTTTTATCCCGTTCGACAGCATTCCCGTGTGACTTGACATGTAACGTCAGTCACTATAAAACGTGGTATAACAAAAAAGTACATCTATCTTCTATCTATATATATAAAAGAAAGTCGTGTTAGTTACTTCACTTATAACTCAAGAACGGCTGAACCGATTTAGCTGAAAATTGGCAGGGAGGTAGTTTAGAGCCAGGAGAAGGACATAGGATACTTTTTATCCCGTTCGACAGCATTCCCGTGTGACTTGACATGTAACGTCAGTCACTATAAAACGTGGTATAACAAAAAAGTGAATTCATGAAATCCTGGTACTTTTTACATAAAATTATGATTAAGATCCAGTACTGTTAAAATACCACCTTGAATGCATGCCAGCCTGGTACTTTTAACAGTTCTGAAATAGGTAAGTGGTAGGTAGGTGGTAGGTAGGTAGGTGGTAGGTTGGTGGTAGGTAGGTGGTAGGTGGGTGGTAGGTCGGTGGTAGGTGGGTGGTAGGTGGGTGGTAGGTGGGTGGTAGGTGGGTTGGTAGGTGGGTGGTAGGTGGGTGGTAAGTGGATGGTAGGTAGGTGCTAGGTAGGTGGGTGGTAGGTCGGTGGTAGGTGGATGGTAGGCAGGTGGTAGATGGATGGTAAGTGGATGGTAGGCAGGTGGTAGATGGATGGTAAGTGGATGGTAGGCAGGTGGTAGGTAGGTGGTAGGTTGGTGGTAGGTGGGTGGTAGGTGAGTGGTAGGTGGTAGGTGGGTGGTAGGTAGGAAAAGATGCATTGCAACGCATGCCGGGCACAGCTAGTTAAATTATATTTTGAAGTGTTGATACGTAAGATATATTTATTTCACACAATTATAGTAATAACGTAACCGTACCATAAAACGGAACGCGTTTTACAATGTGTCATTGTCTATGTCAAAATGGCGGTACTGAACGTCAAAAACGTCACTTTCGGAGTCTCAATAAATGTGACAATAATAACATACGTCGGACTTTCTTAGTTCAGTAAATGTAATCAACATATGGTTAAAAAGCCTTAGTTCAGGTAGAATGACCACCTGAAAAATAAGGATTTTGGATCTTGTTGAAATGCCTAATAATTCTAAAATCATAACTAATAATTCACAGCAGTTCGCCATTTTAAAACGCCGTTAGGTTTTTAATAGCAAAATCATTATTCATACACTTATTGCCAACAATCTGATAGAAGGTAACATGAAACTGTTTACGTCTAGTTATTTGTAATGAGTAGTTCTTTGAGCTTTTTATTTTTTGCAATTTAATATGGCAATATTCACGAATATGAAACACCAAAAATTATCATTGTACACTAAATTTCATCCCTATGCAAACGCCCATACAGAAATTGGCCATGTCCTTTAAATTAGGAATGTGCTCGCAATTCACATTTAGAAAGTATTTTAATTTTCTAAGTATATCATTTAGTGTGATTTCTTTTTGTAATATCTGAAGGTCGGATATACTCGTAGAATGTTCATGATCTTGGTAGGCATAGTAAAAAATTAGTTTGATCCGACAAAGATAAATTAAATTTTTTCAACAAAATTGTGTTGTTTGGTTATTATGTTAGGTTGAACCAAACTTTTTTTTTCCCACTTTTGGGCCAAGGACTCCACTGTTCTTTTCCGACTCTCTCGGTGTTTTGCCTTCTACGGCCAATCAGTCAAGAACGAGTCCAAATCGTCAAGCCAGCATTTTTTGGACCTGCTTCGGTGACGACGACGAACAAACTTATTGTCCTTTATTCCGCAATCGGCAATTCATAACTTCATAAGCTGTATCCTTAAGAAAAATTACTTAATTATTTCAAAGCAGTTCACTGTCCACTCTGAAAACTCTTTTTACGGCTGCACAGTTCAGGTTATCCATTATAGACTGTGTGGCGTGCCGTTTTTTTGCCTTTTCTACGCACGCAACAAGTTTTTATGAAAACTATTCTGTTTTGGTTTTATTTACTCCAAGATTTATTTTCTTCTTTTATGGGCATTTTTATAAAGCTTATTATTAAAAAGGTTTTTAATAATCACTTTCTTTTTTAGTTTTCTCGTTATCATTTCTGATAACGCATCATTATCTTAACTCTTTTTTCATATCCGTGCTATTAACCATTGAGAACTTCCTTCTTGAGGAGACGAGCCTGGTTGCAGGGTGAGGTCATGATAGAAATCATGTTTATCCATCAAACATTAAAGCGTCTACAAATTTTCATAGCCATACTACTGACCGTTGAGGAGTTCCCTCGTGAGGAGACGATCATGGTTGCAGGATGAGGGCATGATAGAAATCATGTTTATCTATCAAAATTGAACACGAACACAAAGTTTCGTGTGCGCGCTATTAACCGTTGAGGAGTTCTCTCGTGAGGAGACGGTCCTGGCTGCAGGATTAAGTAATGTCATCATAAATATGTATTGTCATCAGAACCAAAGATGTGTGCAAAATTTGAGTTCAATCGGGTGGGGGGAACTGGTTTGAAATTCAATTGAAACGTTTGTCAAGTAAAAAAAAACTTAGACTATTAAAAGGTTAGGCTTTTATAAGCCTAATAAAAACACAACAGTAATATTATCTAATAAATTTAAATACAATGTATAGTTTAACAGCGAGTGCATTCCTAATTTAAATTTTGATATGGAAAAAAAATCGGCGCGAATTTAGCCATAGATCAGTCTGTGCTGTTTGTTGTTCGGTCGGTTATAGTACCTACAATGTATGAAAAACTATTAAGATTACCATTAAAATACCTTAAAAAATATAATATCACAGGTTATCACCCATTCCTTGTCGATGTTCCACACATTCGCACGAAGCGCTTTGCTACATCGTTTATTATGCGCACAGCTAAGGAGTGGAATTCCCTGCCTTCGTCGATGTTCCCAAGTTCATATGACCCCAATCTATTTAAGTCGCGAGTTAATAGGCATCTTTTGGGTTAGCTCGTTCCATCGTCGACCTCATCTCTGTCCTCTAAGACTAGATTGAGGTCAAGAGTAGGCCCATAAAACATAAAAAAAAATAAAAAAAAAATAATTTCGATTTCGACTTTAATTCCTTTTTAATTACTCGAGTTGATTGAAATTTACAAATAATCGATTGGAATAATCGCTTTCACATATCACAATAGTTTAAAAAAAAAATGGTCGTCAATTTCGAATACAAATTGAGTAGTGGTAATGAATATTACGTTACTAAATTACGCTAAGATCTGGACATTTTCATGTTGTTTATAATATTTGGAATTATATTTGTCATATTTGTTATCAAATTTATAGGCGTTTGTGTGACATAATGTGAAAAATAAAAATGTAAATACGCACGTTATGCGGGAAACTTCGACTTTAGATACCAAAATTCATCATTACCACTGCTTATGTAAGTTGAACTATGGATGATTTCGTCACATAATTAAATGACGAGTTAATCAATCTCAATAAAATGGACCTTGGATGTCCGAAAACCACAATTTTTATGATTTTTTTAGCCTCGGCCAGCACTGTCGTCAAAATGGCGATGACCGTATTTACGTACTTGGAATTTATTAGCGTAAATTAAGAAACTTGCGCGGTAAAAACAGAAGTTTTAATGACGCAGTCGACGCAGACATATGAGCTTTTTATCCAACTGTCTTAATTAACACACAATCATAATATTTGATAATCAGAATATTAAATATTTACATGAATAATGAGGATGACGTATGACTTAAATGCTAGCCCCTTTCGGGGCCGATACCAAGCTAGCGGGACATTTGTGTTTCGAGCCCCCAAAGGGGCCCGTACCGAACTTTATGGTTAAAGTCACCCAAAGGGCAATGGAGAGGATTATGCTCGGAGTTTCTTTGCGTGATCAAATCAGAAATGTGGACATCCGCAAGAGAACCAAGGTTACCGACGTAGCCCAAAGAATTGCCAAACTTAAGTGGCAGTGGGCAGGGCATATTGCTCGCAGAATGGATGGCCGATGGGGCCGAAAAGTTCTGGAGTGGCGACTGCGAACCGGAAGACGTTACGTTGGAAGGCCTCCCACTAGGTGGACCGAAGGTTGCGGGTATCCGCTGAATGCAAGTCACACGGGACCGGTCAATGTGGCGGCACTTAGGGCAGGCCTGTCTTTCGGCTGAAATGATGATTATGAAAAAAATATCCTTTATTATGTCACGTCATAATTATTAAAATCCTAAAATCAACTAATATATATATAGGGTGACTGGTAATTAGTGACCGATACTTAAACACGTGATGCGGGGCGCGTGGCTAACAGCTGAGAGGTCACAGGCACGCGCGCGCAAATTTTATACGGCTGTTGTGTTATTGTGACGAAAGTGTAAATAAAAAAAAAATCTTTGGGAAAGTTGTTTGTTATCATGAATACTATCACGTGTTTAAGTATCGCTCACTAATTACCAGTCACCCTTTATAATACACATCTAGGTAGGTACCTAATATACCTATTTATTACAGAATGTGCTATTAATCTATCTTGATAATACAGAGTGTAAGGGACAGCCCTCCGCAAACTGATAGGGTGAGTTCAGTACATCATGCTAAGATGACCGGTACAGTACATGAAATTATTTCAGGAACGTCATGGGAATCCAATAAACCTGATTTGTTTATTACCTCACACACACTGTATCGTTACCGTGGCAAACCGCACGTAGCGAACGGCAGCGCAGCAAGCCTTCGGCCGCCCTCCCCGGTGTTTTATTTACATAAACGGAGTGCTGCGTATAGAGAATGTAATTTTACATTGAAATAAAGAAATATTAGCCGAAGTAACGGTGTAAAAAATGATAATTTTCCGGAGAAAATTTCCGGTGGAATATGATTCAGAATAAGGAGCTGAATGCACCTTGTAAGTTTGCGGAGGGCTGTCCCTTACACCCTGTATAATAAAACTGAACACGCTAATCTCTGAAACTGTTTGTGGGATTTGGAATAAAAATAAAACCGCGGGCACAGGTAGTACTGGATATAACTCGTTCATATAACAAATAGATAAGCTAAAAAAATCAAGAAACAAATAAAATAATTGAACGAAAAGTCTGAATAATCGATCAACGGCGTCAAACCGTGACCAAACACAGAGGCACAAAAATGTGCTATAAACAAATAAGTTTTATAATGGCATGAATAATTTTGCATAATAAGTGTGACTATCTCAATCAGGAAAAACATATTTCATTATGTACACGTTTATAAGCATAATAATGGAAGTGTGTTAAGACATTGTGTATAATTGAGTGATTCGTGGCTAAATAATAACAGCCACGCGGATCGATCTTTAGGTTAAGCCGCGCTTGTCCATCACCATGTGACCATCCATTCACCATCCACCAACAAATTCTTCTCCGAAGATTACCACTTATATCCAAACTTAAAAACTTTACCTCTTTATAATGTCAATATAGATTAGTCGCAGTAATTGTATTGTATATATTGTATTTGTTTTAGATACCATCAGGCGAACAGTTTATTGCGATTCCTCGAGACCAACCAAGCGCGCCGTGCGTTGGATGCGCTTCGCACGTGAACCCGCTGGCTGCGGGTGTCAGCGACCTCGCGGACCTCGGAGTGAGGCATCTCGACGTTCACGAACCCTCTGTCAAACATAGCTTGGCTAGTGTTATAGATGTAGAAAGACAAGTTCAAGTAAGTAAAACTATGTTAGATAACTGTATCAGTTATACTACAGTCACAAGAACTACATTGCTTTGAAATTTTCTTCACAGGTGGTAAACGGTGTCCGATACATTTTAACTCTTTCAATTAATTCCAACAATTGTACTCAAGTAGAAGCAGAAAACTGTGCTTCCTCTAAGATCTGTAAGATCACTATTCTAGCAAAACCATGGAAAAAACTGTCCAACGGTGGAAATTACAAAGCAATCCTAGCAAATAATTGTACAAAAGAATGGCAATTCGGAGATAATGGTGAAGTTTTATCCGTACTCTCTACTGATGACAATCAAAATAAAGGAAATTCATCTGATGACCTTGGTGACATTATTGCTTTTGATGGCGATATACAAGTTAAACACGATACAAATGTCCAATCCCAGCCGAATCAAGAAAGGTCCCTTACAGACGATGATATAAAAAAAATACAACAGCAAATAATTAAGGATACTCAATTCCATGAAGTCACTGAAACATATAGACAGTCTTTCACAACATCTCCTGATGTGTCTGATTTAAGCAAACGACATGTTTTCAAAGTCGAATCTGATAATCATAATAAAAACTCTATTCCCGTAACTGAATCAGCGAAAACTAAAAAACAAGCTTACAAATTAAATCAAGATAAAAAGAAAGCTAAAGATGAAATGTTACATATTTTTTACTTTTCTGAAAATGGCGGTGATAGAGGTAAAAGACAAGGAGCTGGCGGTAAAGCGTATCAAGATTCAACAAAAGCTGAGTACAAACTGCTAGCTGAAGAATCTTTGCGAAAATATATCATAGATTCTGGTATCACAGATCCCCTAGAAGTAGCGCAGGTTGAAAAAGTGTCCACACAAGTTGTTGCAGGCCTGTTGACTCGTATCGACTTTCTGGTATCTGGTAGTTCAGAGTCTAAAATAAACAAATGCCACTCTAAGATTTGGGAAAAGGGTTGGGAAAACTTTAAACAAATCACAGTCACTTGTGAGAGTGCCGGTCAAAGAGGTAAAAGGCAAGTCGGTGGTTTAGAAGAACAAGATCCAACAAAAGCTGAGTACAAACTGCTAGCAGAAGAATCTTTGCGAAAATATGCCATAGATTCTGGTATCACAGATCCCCTAGAAGTAGCGCAGGTTGAAAAAGTGTCCACACAAATTGTTGCAGGCCTGTTGACTCGTATCGACTTTCTGGTATCTGGTAGTTCAGAGTCTAAAATAAACAAATGCCACTCAAAGATTTGGGAAAAGGGTTGGGAAAACTTTAAACAAATCACAGTCACTTGTGAGAGTGCCGGTCAAAGAGGTAAAAGGCAAATAAACGGTGGATTAAAAGATCAAGATCCAACAAAAGCTGAGTACAAACTGCTAGCTGAAGAATCTTTGCGAAAATATATCATAGATTCTGGTATCACAGATCCCCTAGAAGTAGCGTGGGTTGAAAAAGTGTCCACACAAATTGTTGCAGGCCTGTTGACTCGTATCGACTTTCTGGTATCTGGTAGTTCAGAGTCTAAAATAAACAAATGCCACTCTAAGATTTGGGAAAAGGGTTGGGAAAACTTTAAACAAATCACAGTCACTTGTGAGAGTGCCGGTCAAAGAGGTAAAAGGCAAGTCGGTGGTTTAGAAGAACAAGATCCAACAAAAGCTGAGTACAAACTGCTAGCTGAAGAATCTTTGCGAAAATATGCCATAGATTCTGGTATCACAGATCCCCTAGAAGTAGCGCAGGTTGAAAAAGTGTCCACACAAATTGTTGCAGGCCTGTTGACTCGTATCGACTTTCTGGTATCTGGTAGTTCAGAGTCTAAAATAAACAAATGCCACTCTAAGATTTGGGAAAAGGGTTGGGAAAACTTTAAACAAATCACAGTCACTTGTGAGAGTGCCGGTCAAAGAGGTAAAAGGCAAGTCGGTGGTTTAGAAGAACAAGATCCAACAAAAGCTGAGTACAAACTGCTAGCTGAAGAATCTTTGCGAAAATATGCCATAGATTCTGGTATCACAGATCCCCTAGAAGTAGCGCAGGTTGAAAAAGTGTCCACACAAATTGTTGCAGGCCTGTTGACTCGTATCGACTTTCTGGTATCTGGTAGTTCAGAGTCTAAAATAAACAAATGCCACTCTAAGATTTGGGAAAAGGGTTGGGAAAACTTTAAACAAATCACAGTCACTTGTGAGAGTGCCGGTCAAAGAGGTAAAAGGCAAGTCGGTGGTTTAGAAGAACAAGATCCAACAAAAGCTGAGTACAAACTGCTAGCTGAAGAATCTTTGCGAAAATATGCCATAGATTCTGGTATCACAGATCCCCTAGAAGTAGCGCAGGTTGAAAAAGTGTCCACACAAATTGTTGCAGGCCTGTTGACTCGTATCGACTTTCTGGTATCTGGTAGTTCAGAGTCTAAAATAAACAAATGCCACTCAAAGATTTGGGAAAAGGGTTGGGAAAACTTTAAACAAATCACAGTCACTTGTGAGAGTGCCGGTCAAAGAGGTAAAAGGCAAGTCGGTGGTTTAGAAGAACAAGATCCAACAAAAGCTGAGTACAAACTGCTAGCTGAAGAATCTTTGCGAAAATATGCCATAGATTCTGGTATCACAGATCCCCTAGAAGTAGCGCAGGTTGAAAAAGTGTCCACACAAATTGTTGCAGGCCTGTTGACTCGTATCGACTTTCTGGTATCTGGTAGTTCAGAGTCTAAAATAAACAAATGCCACTCTAAGATTTGGGAAAAGGGTTGGGAAAACTTTAAACAAATCACAGTCACTTGTGAGAGTGCCGGTCAAAGAGGTAAAAGGCAAGTCGGTGGTTTAGAAGAACAAGATCCAACAAAAGCTGAGTACAAACTGCTAGCTGAAGAATCTTTGCGAAAATATATCATAGATTCTGGTATCACAGATCCCCTAGAAGTAGCGTGGGTTGAAAAAGTGTCGACACAAATTGTTGCAGGCCTGTTGACTCGTATCGACTTTCTGGTATCTGGTAGTTCAGAGTCTAAAATAAACAAATGCCACTCAAAGATTTGGGAAAAGGGTTGGGAAAACTTTAAACAAATCACAGTCACTTGTGAGAATGCCGGTAAAAGGCAAATACACGGTGGATTAGAAGATCAAGATCCAACAAAAGCTGAGTACAAACTGCTAGCAGAAGAATCTTTGCGAAAATATATCATAGATTCTGGTATCACAGATCCCCTAGAAGTAGCGTGGGTTGAAAAAGTGTCGACACAAATTGTTGCAGGCCTGTTGACTCGTATCGATTTTCTGGTATCTGGTAGTTCAGAGTCTAAAATAAACAAATGCCACTCTAAGATTTGGGAAAAGGGTTGGGAAAACTTTAAACAAATCACAGTCACTTGTGAGAGTGCCGGTCAAAGAGGTAAAAGGCAAGTCGGTGGTTTAGAAGAACAAGATCCAACAAAAGCTGAGTACAAACTGCTAGCTGAAGAATCTTTGCGAAAATATATCATAGATTCTGGTATCACAGATCCCCTAGAAGTAGCGCAGGTTGAAAAAGTGTCCACACAAATTGTTGCAGGCCTGTTGACTCGTATCGACTTTCTGGTATCTGGTAGTTCAGAGTCTAAAATAAACAAATGCCACTCTAAGATTTGGGAAAAGGGTTGGGAAAACTTTAAACAAATCACAGTCACTTGTGAGAATGCCGGTCAAAGAGGTAAAAGGCAAATAGACGGTGGATTGGAAGATCAAGATCCAACAAAAGCTGAGTACAAACTGCTAGCTGAAGAATCTTTGCGAAAATATATCATAGATTCTGGTATCACAGATCCCCTAGAAGTAGCGCAGGTTGAAAAAGTGTCCACACAAATTGTTGCAGGCCTGTTGACTCGTATCGACTTTCTGGTATCTGGTAGTTCAGAGTCTAAAATAAACAAATGCCACTCTAAGATTTGGGAAAAGGGTTGGGAAAACTTTAAACAAATCACAGTCACTTGTGAGAGTGCCGGTCAAAGAGGTAAAAGGCAAGTCGGTGGTTTAGAAGAACAAGATCCAACAAAAGCTGAGTACAAACTGCTAGCTGAAGAATCTTTGCGAAAATATGCCATAGATTCTGGTATCACAGATCCCCTAGAAGTAGCGCAGGTTGAAAAAGTCTCCACACAAATTGTTGCAGGCCTGTTGACTCGTATCGACTTTCTGGTATCTGGTAGTTCAGAGTCTAAAATAAACAAATGCCACTCTAAGATTTGGGAAAAGGGTTGGGAAAACTTTAAACAAATCACAGTCACTTGTGAGAGTGCCGGTCAAAGAGGTAAAAGGCAAGTCGGTGGTTTAGAAGAACAAGATCCAACAAAAGCTGAGTACAAACTGCTAGCTGAAGAATCTTTGCGAAAATATGCCATAGATTCTGGTATCACAGATCCCCTAGAAGTAGCGCAGGTTGAAAAAGTGTCCACACAAATTGTTGCAGGCCTGTTGACTCGTATCGACTTTCTGGTATCTGGTAGTTCAGAGTCTAAAATAAACAAATGCCACTCTAAGATTTGGGAAAAGGGTTGGGAAAACTTTAAACAAATCACAGTCACTTGTGAGAGTGCCGGTCAAAGAGGTAAAAGGCAAGTCGGTGGTTTAGAAGAACAAGATCCAACAAAAGCTGAGTACAAACTGCTAGCTGAAGAATCTTTGCGAAAATATGCCATAGATTCTGGTATCACAGATCCCCTAGAAGTAGCGCAGGTTGAAAAAGTGTCCACACAAATTGTTGCAGGCCTGTTGACTCGTATCGACTTTCTGGTATCTGGTAGTTCAGAGTCTAAAATAAACAAATGCCACTCTAAGATTTGGGAAAAGGGTTGGGAAAACTTTAAACAAATCACAGTCATTTGTGAGAGTGCCGGTCAAAGAGGTAAAAGGCAAGTCGGTGGTTTAGAAGAACAAGATCCAACAAAAGCTGAGTACAAACTGCTAGCTGAAGAATCTTTGCGAAAATATATCATAGATTCTGGTATCACAGATCCCCTAGAAGTAGCGCAGGTTGAAAAAGTGTCCACACAAGTTGTTGCAGGCCTGTTGACTCGTATCGACTTTCTGGTATCTGGTAGTTCAGAGTCTAAAATAAACAAATGCCACTCAAAGATTTGGGAAAAGGGTTGGGAAAACTTTAAACAAATCACAGTCACTTGTGAGAGTGCCGGTCAAAGAGGTAAAAGGCAAGTCGGTGGTTTAGAAGAACAAGATCCAACAAAAGCTGAGTACAAACTGCTAGCTGAAGAATCTTTGCGAAAATATATCATAGATTCTGGTATCACAGATCACCTAGAAGTAGCGCGGGTTGAAAAAGTGTCCACACAAGTTGTTGCAGGCCTGTTGACTCGTATCGACTTTCTGGTATCTGGTAGTTCAGAGTCTAAAATAAACAAATGCCACTCTAAGATTTGGGAAAAGGGTTGGGAAAACTTTAAACAAATCACAGTCACTTGTGAGAGTGCCGGTCAAAGAGGTAAAAGGCAAGTCGGTGGTTTAGAAGAACAAGATCCAACAAAAGCTGAGTACAAACTGCTAGCTGAAGAATCTTTGCGAAAATATGCCATAGATTCTGGTATCACAGATCCCCTAGAAGTAGCGCAGGTTGAAAAAGTGTCCACACAAGTTGTTGCAGGCCTGTTGACTCGTATCGACTTTCTGGTATCTGGTAGTTCAGAGTCTAAAATAAACAAATGCCACTCTAAGATTTGGGAAAAGGGTTGGGAAAACTTTAAACAAATCACAGTCACTTGTGAGAGTGCCGGTCAAAGAGGTAAAAGGCAAGTCGGTGGTTTAGAAGAACAAGATCCAACAAAAGCTGAGTACAAACTGCTAGCTGAAGAATCTTTGCGAAAATATATCATAGATTCTGGTATCACAGATCCCCTAGAAGTAGCGTGGGTTGAAAAAGTGTCGACACAAATTGTTGCAGGCCTGTTGACTCGTATCGACTTTCTGGTATCTGGTAGTTCAGAGTCTAAAATAAACAAATGCCACTCTAAGATTTGGGAAAAGGGTTGGGAAAACTTTAAACAAATCACAGTCACTTGTGAGAATGCCGGTAAAAGGCAAATACACGGTGGATTAGAAGATCAAGATCCAACAAAAGCTGAGTACAAACTGCTAGCAGAAGAATCTTTGCGAAAATATATCATAGATTCTGGTATCACAGATCCCCTAGAAGTAGCGTGGGTTGAAAAAGTGTCGACACAAATTGTTGCAGGCCTGTTGACTCGTATCGATTTTTTGGTATCTGGTAGTTCAGAGTCTAAAATAAACAAATGCCACTCTAAGATTTGGGAAAAGGGTTGGGAAAACTTTAAACAAATCACAGTCACTTGTGAGAGTGCCGGTCAAAGAGGTAAAAGGCAAGTCGGTGGTTTAGAAGAACAAGATCCAACAAAAGCTGAGTACAAACTGCTAGCTGAAGAATCTTTGCGAAAATATGCCATAGATTCTGGTATCACAGATCCCCTAGAAGTAGCGCAGGTTGAAAAAGTGTCCACACAAATTGTTGCAGGCCTGTTGACTCGTATCGACTTTCTGGTATCTGGTAGTTCAGAGTCTAAAATAAACAAATGCCACTCTAAGATTTGGGAAAAGGGTTGGGAAAACTTTAAACAAATCACAGTCACTTGTGAGAGTGCCGGTCAAAGAGGTAAAAGGCAAGTCGGTGGTTTAGAAGAACAAGATCCAACAAAAGCTGAGTACAAACTGCTAGCTGAAGAATCTTTGCGAAAATATATCATAGATTCTGGTATCACAGATCCCCTAGAAGTAGCGTGGGTTGAAAAAGTGTCGACACAAATTGTTGCAGGCCTGTTGACTCGTATCGACTTTCTGGTATCTGGTAGTTCAGAGTCTAAAATAAACAAATGCCACTCAAAGATTTGGGAAAAGGGTTGGGAAAACTTTAAACAAATCACAGTCACTTGTGAGAATGCCGGTAAAAGGCAAATACACGGTGGATTAGAAGATCAAGATCCAACAAAAGCTGAGTACAAACTGCTAGCAGAAGAATCTTTGCGAAAATATATCATAGATTCTGGTATCACAGATCCCCTAGAAGTAGCGTGGGTTGAAAAAGTGTCGACACAAATTGTTGCAGGCCTGTTGACTCGTATCGATTTTCTGGTATCTGGTAGTTCAGAGTCTAAAATAAACAAATGCCACTCTAAGATTTGGGAAAAGGGTTGGGAAAACTTTAAACAAATCACAGTCACTTGTGAGAGTGCCGGTCAAAGAGGTAAAAGGCAAGTCGGTGGTTTAGAAGAACAAGATCCAACAAAAGCTGAGTACAAACTGCTAGCTGAAGAATCTTTGCGAAAATATATCATAGATTCTGGTATCACAGATCCCCTAGAAGTAGCGCAGGTTGAAAAAGTGTCCACACAAATTGTTGCAGGCCTGTTGACTCGTATCGACTTTCTGGTATCTGGTAGTTCAGAGTCTAAAATAAACAAATGCCACTCTAAGATTTGGGAAAAGGGTTGGGAAAACTTTAAACAAATCACAGTCACTTGTGAGAATGCCGGTCAAAGAGGTAAAAGGCAAATAGACGGTGGATTGGAAGATCAAGATCCAACAAAAGCTGAGTACAAACTGCTAGCTGAAGAATCTTTGCGAAAATATATCATAGATTCTGGTATCACAGATCCCCTAGAAGTAGCGCAGGTTGAAAAAGTGTCCACACAAATTGTTGCAGGCCTGTTGACTCGTATCGACTTTCTGGTATCTGGTAGTTCAGAGTCTAAAATAAACAAATGCCACTCTAAGATTTGGGAAAAGGGTTGGGAAAACTTTAAACAAATCACAGTCACTTGTGAGAGTGCCGGTCAAAGAGGTAAAAGGCAAGTCGGTGGTTTAGAAGAACAAGATCCAACAAAAGCTGAGTACAAACTGCTAGCTGAAGAATCTTTGCGAAAATATATCATAGATTCTGGTATCACAGATCCCCTAGAAGTAGCGCAGGTTGAAAAAGTGTCCACACAAATTGTTGCAGGCCTGTTGACTCGTATCGACTTTCTGGTATCTGGTAGTTCAGAGTCTAAAATAAACAAATGCCACTCTAAGATTTGGGAAAAGGGTTGGGAAAACTTTAAACAAATCACAGTCACTTGTGAGAGTGCCGGTCAAAGAGGTAAAAGGCAAGTCGGTGGTTTAGAAGAACAAGATCCAACAAAAGCTGAGTACAAACTGCTAGCTGAAGAATCTTTGCGAAAATATGCCATAGATTCTGGTATCACAGATCCCCTAGAAGTAGCGCAGGTTGAAAAAGTCTCCACACAAATTGTTGCAGGCCTGTTGACTCGTATCGACTTTCTGGTATCTGGTAGTTCAGAGTCTAAAATAAACAAATGCCACTCTAAGATTTGGGAAAAGGGTTGGGAAAACTTTAAACAAATCACAGTCACTTGTGAGAGTGCCGGTCAAAGAGGTAAAAGGCAAGTCGGTGGTTTAGAAGAACAAGATCCAACAAAAGCTGAGTACAAACTGCTAGCTGAAGAATCTTTGCGAAAATATGCCATAGATTCTGGTATCACAGATCCCCTAGAAGTAGCGCAGGTTGAAAAAGTGTCCACACAAATTGTTGCAGGCCTGTTGACTCGTATCGACTTTCTGGTATCTGGTAGTTCAGAGTCTAAAATAAACAAATGCCACTCTAAGATTTGGGAAAAGGGTTGGGAAAACTTTAAACAAATCACAGTCACTTGTGAGAGTGCCGGTCAAAGAGGTAAAAGGCAAGTCGGTGGTTTAGAAGAACAAGATCCAACAAAAGCTGAGTACAAACTGCTAGCTGAAGAATCTTTGCGAAAATATGCCATAGATTCTGGTATCACAGATCCCCTAGAAGTAGCGCAGGTTGAAAAAGTGTCCACACAAATTGTTGCAGGCCTGTTGACTCGTATCGACTTTCTGGTATCTGGTAGTTCAGAGTCTAAAATAAACAAATGCCACTCTAAGATTTGGGAAAAGGGTTGGGAAAACTTTAAACAAATCACAGTCATTTGTGAGAGTGCCGGTCAAAGAGGTAAAAGGCAAGTCGGTGGTTTAGAAGAACAAGATCCAACAAAAGCTGAGTACAAACTGCTAGCTGAAGAATCTTTGCGAAAATATATCATAGATTCTGGTATCACAGATCCCCTAGAAGTAGCGCAGGTTGAAAAAGTGTCCACACAAGTTGTTGCAGGCCTGTTGACTCGTATCGACTTTCTGGTATCTGGTAGTTCAGAGTCTAAAATAAACAAATGCCACTCAAAGATTTGGGAAAAGGGTTGGGAAAACTTTAAACAAATCACAGTCACTTGTGAGAGTGCCGGTCAAAGAGGTAAAAGGCAAGTCGGTGGTTTAGAAGAACAAGATCCAACAAAAGCTGAGTACAAACTGCTAGCTGAAGAATCTTTGCGAAAATATATCATAGATTCTGGTATCACAGATCACCTAGAAGTAGCGCGGGTTGAAAAAGTGTCCACACAAGTTGTTGCAGGCCTGTTGACTCGTATCGACTTTCTGGTATCTGGTAGTTCAGAGTCTAAAATAAACAAATGCCACTCTAAGATTTGGGAAAAGGGTTGGGAAAACTTTAAACAAATCACAGTCACTTGTGAGAGTGCCGGTCAAAGAGGTAAAAGGCAAGTCGGTGGTTTAGAAGAACAAGATCCAACAAAAGCTGAGTACAAACTGCTAGCTGAAGAATCTTTGCGAAAATATATCATAGATTCTGGTATCACAGATCCCCTAGAAGTAGCGTGGGTTGAAAAAGTGTCGACACAAATTGTTGCAGGCCTGTTGACTCGTATCGACTTTCTGGTATCTGGTAGTTCAGAGTCTAAAATAAACAAATGCCACTCAAAGATTTGGGAAAAGGGTTGGGAAAACTTTAAACAAATCACAGTCACTTGTGAGAATGCCGGTAAAAGGCAAATACACGGTGGATTAGAAGATCAAGATCCAACAAAAGCTGAGTACAAACTGCTAGCAGAAGAATCTTTGCGAAAATATATCATAGATTCTGGTATCACAGATCCCCTAGAAGTAGCGTGGGTTGAAAAAGTGTCGACACAAATTGTTGCAGGCCTGTTGACTCGTATCGATTTTTTGGTATCTGGTAGTTCAGAGTCTAAAATAAACAAATGCCACTCTAAGATTTGGGAAAAGGGTTGGGAAAACTTTAAACAAATCACAGTCACTTGTGAGAGTGCCGGTCAAAGAGGTAAAAGGCAAGTCGGTGGTTTAGAAGAACAAGATCCAACAAAAGCTGAGTACAAACTGCTAGCTGAAGAATCTTTGCGAAAATATATCATAGATTCTGGTATCACAGATCCCCTAGAAGTAGCGCAGGTTGAAAAAGTGTCCACACAAATTGTTGCAGGCCTGTTGACTCGTATCGACTTTCTGGTATCTGGTAGTTCAGAGTCTAAAATAAACAAATGCCACTCTAAGATTTGGGAAAAGGGTTGGGAAAACTTTAAACAAATCACAGTCACTTGTGAGAATGCCGGTCAAAGAGGTAAAAGGCAAATAGACGGTGGATTGGAAGATCAAGATCCAACAAAAGCTGAGTACAAACTGCTAGCTGAAGAATCTTTGCGAAAATATATCATAGATTCTGGTATCACAGATCCCCTAGAAGTAGCGTGGGTTGAAAAAGTGTCCACACAAATTGTTGCAGGCCTGTTGACTCGTATCGATTTTCTGGTATCTGGTAGTTCAGAGTCTAAACTAAACAAATGCCACTCTAAGATTTGGGAAAAGGGTTGGGAAAACTTTAAACAAATCACAGTCACTTGTGAGAGTGCCGGTCAAAGAGGTAAAAGGCAAGTCGGTGGTTTAGAAGAACAAGATCCAACAAAAGCTGAGTACAAACTGCTAGCTGAAGAATCTTTGCGAAAATATATCATAGATTCTGGTATCACAGATCCCCTAGAAGTAGCGCAGGTTGAAAAAGTGTCCACACAAATTGTTGCAGGCCTGTTGACTCGTATCGACTTTCTGGTATCTGGTAGTTCAGAGTCTAAAATAAACAAATGCCACTCTAAGATTTGGGAAAAGGGTTGGGAAAACTTTAAACAAATCACAGTCACTTGTGAGAATGCCGGTCAAAGAGGTAAAAGGCAAATAGACGGTGGATTGGAAGATCAAGATCCAACAAAAGCTGAGTACAAACTGCTAGCTGAAGAATCTTTGCGAAAATATATCATAGATTCTGGTATCACAGATCCCCTAGAAGTAGCGTGGGTTGAAAAAGTGTCCACACAAATTGTTGCAGGCCTGTTGACTCGTATCGACTTTCTGGTATCTGGTAGTTCAGAGTCTAAAATAAACAAATGCCACTCAAAGATTTGGGAAAAGGGTTGGGAAAACTTTAAACAAATCACAGTCACTTGTGAGAATGGTCAAAGAGGTAAAAGGCAAGTCGGTGGTTTAGAAGAACAAGATCCAACAAAAGCTGAGTACAAACTGCTAGCTGAAGAATCTTTGCGAAAATATATCATAGATTCTGGTATCACAGATCCCCTAGAAGTAGCGCAGGTTGAAAAAGTGTCCACACAAGTTGTTGCAGGCCTGTTGACTCGTATCGACTTTCTGGTATCTGGTAGTTCAGAGTCTAAAATAAACAAATGCCACTCTGAGATTTGGGAAAGGGCTTGGGAAAATTTTGAAGAAATCACAGTCAGTTGTAAGAATGACGGTCTTAGAGGTAAAGGATATAAAACTGGCGGTAGAATAGATCAAGATCCAACTGATCCTCAGTACAAAGTATTGGCTGAGGAATCCTTACAAAAATATACGATAGATCATGGTATCACACAACCGCTGAGAGTAGCACAGGTTGAAAAAGTGTCCACACAAGTTGTTGCAGGCGTGTTGACTCGTATAGACTTTCTGGTTTCTGGCAGTTCAGAGTCTAAAATAAACAAATGCCACTCTGAGATTTGGGAAAAGGGTTGGGAAAACTTTAAACAAATCACAGTCACTTGTGAGAATGACGGTCAAAGAGGTAAAAGGCAAATAGTCGGTGGATTAGAAGATCAAGATCCAACAAAAGCTGAGTACAAAATGCTAGCTGAAGAATCTTTACGAAAATATGTCATAGATTCTGGTATCACAGATCCCCTAGAAGTAGCGCGGGTTGAAAAAGTGTCTACGCAAGTCGTTGCTGGCTCGTTGACTCGCATCGACTTTCTGGTATCTGGTAGTTCAGATTCTAAAATAAACAAATGTCACTCAAAGATTTGGGAAAAGGGTTGGGAAAACTTTAAACAAATCACAGTAACTTGTGAGAATGCCGGTCAAAGGGGTAAAAGGCAAGTCGGTGGTTTAGAAGAACAAGATCCAAACGATCCTCGCTACAAAGCATTGGCTGAGAAATCCTTACAAAAATATACGTACACAGAACCTCTGAGAGTAGTGCAGGTTGAAAAAGTGTCCACGCAAGTAGTTGCTGGCTCGTTGACTCACATCGATTTTCTAGTATCAGGTAGTTCAGATTCTAAAATACACAAATGTCACTCTGAGATTTGGGAAAGGGCTTGGGAAAATTTTGAAGAAATCACAGTCAGTTGTGAGAATGACGGTCTTAGAGGTAAAGGATATAAAACTGGCGGTAGAATAGATCAAGATCCAACTGATCCTCAGTACAAAGTATTGGCTGAGGAATCCTTACAAAAATATACGATAGATCATGGTATCACACAACCGCTGAGAGTAGCACAGGTTGAAAAAGTGTCCACACAAGTTGTTGCAGGCGTGTTGACTCGTATAGACTTTCTGGTTTCTGGCAGTTCAGAGTCTAAAATAAACAAATGCCACTCTGAGATTTGGGAAAAGGGTTGGGAAAACTTTAAACAAATCACAGTCACTTGTGAGAATGACGGTCAAAGAGGTAAAAGGCAAATAGTCGGTGGATTGGAAGAACAAGATCCAAACGATCCTCGCTACAAAGCATTGGCTGAGAAATCCTTACAAAAATATACGTACACAGAACCTCTGAGAGTAGTGCAGGTTGAAAAAGTGTCCACGCAAGTAGTTGCTGGCTCTTTGACTCACATCGATTTTCTAGTATCAGGTAGTTCAGATTCTAAAATACACAAATGTCACTCTGAGATTTGGGAAAGGGCTTGGGAAAATTTTGAAGAAATCACAGTCAGTTGTGAGAATGACGGTCTTAGAGGTAAAGGATATAAAACTGGCGGTAGAATAGATCAAGATCCAACTGATCCTCAGTACAAAGTATTGGCTGAGGAATCCTTACAAAAATATACGATAGATCATGGTATCACACAACCGCTGAGAGTAGCACAGGTTGAAAAAGTGTCCACACAAGTTGTTGCAGGCGTGTTGACTCGTATAGACTTTCTGGTTTCTGGCAGTTCAGAGTCTAAAATAAACAAATGCCACTCTGAGATTTGGGAAAAGGGTTGGGAAAACTTTAAACAAATCACAGTCACTTGTGAGAATGACGGTCAAAGAGGTAAAAGGCAAATAGTCGGTGGATTAGAAGACCAAGATCCAACAAAAGCTGAGTACAAACTGCTAGCTGAAGAATCTTTGCGAAAATATGCCATAGATTCTGGTATCACAGATCCCCTAGAAGTAGCGCAGGTTGAAAAAGTGTCCACACAAATTGTTGCAGGCCTGTTGACTCGTATCGACTTTCTGGTATCTGGTAGTTCAGAGTCTAAAATAAACAAATGCCACTCTGAGATTTGGGAAAAGGGTTGGGAAAACTTTAAACAAATCACGGTCACTTGTGAGAATGACGGTCAAAGAGGTAAAAGGCAAGTCGGTGGTTTAGAAGAACAAGATCCAAACGATCTTCGGTACAAAGCATTGGCTGAGAAATCCTTACAAAAATATAAGATAGATCATGGTATCGCACAACCTCTGAGAGTAATACAGGTTGAAAAAGTGTCCACGCAAGTAGTTGCAGGCTCGAAGACTCTCATCGATTTTCTGGTATCTGGTAGTTCAGATTCTATAATACACAAATGTCACTCTGAGATTTGGGAAAGGGCTTGGGAAAATTTTGAAGAAATCACAGTCAGTTGTGAGAATGACGGTCTTAGAGGTAAAGGATATAAAACTGGCGGTAGAATAGATCAAGATCCAACTGATCCTCAGTACAAAGTATTGGCTGAGGAATCCTTACAAAAATATACGATAGATCATGGTATCACACAACCGCTGAGAGTAGCACAGGTTGAAAAAGTGTCCACACAAGTTGTTGCAGGCGTGTTGACTCGTATAGACTTTCTGGTTTCTGGCAGTTCAGAGTCTAAAATAAACAAATGCCACTCTGAGATTTGGGAAAAGGGTTGGGAAAACTTTAAACAAATCACAGTCACTTGTGAGAATGACGGTCAAAGAGGTAAAAGGCAAATAGTCGGTGGATTAGAAGACCAAGATCCAACAAAAGCTGAGTACAAAATGCTAGCTGAAGAATCTTTACGAAAATATGTCATAGATTCTGGTATCACAGATCCCCTAGAAGTAGCGCGGGTTGAAAAAGTGTCCACACAAATTGTTGCAGGCCTGTTGACTCGTATCGACTTTCTGGTATCTGGTAGTTCAGAGTCTAAAATAAACAAATGCCACTCAAAGATTTGGGAAGAGGGTTGGGAAAACTTTAAACAAATCACAGTCACTTGTGAGTGTGCCGGTCAAAGAGGTAAAAGGCAAGTCGGTGGTTTAGAAGAACAAGATCCAAACGATCCTCGCTACAAAGCATTGGCTGAGAAATCCTTACAAAAATATACGTACACAGAACCTCTGAGAGTAGTGCAGGTTGAAAAAGTGTCCACGCAAGTAGTTGCTGGCTCGTTGACTCACATCGATTTTCTGGTATCTGGTAGTTCAGATTCTAGAATACACAAATGTCACTCTGAGATTTGGGAAAGGGCTTGGGAAAATTTTGAAGAAATCACAGTCAGTTGTGAGAATGACGGTCTTAGAGGTAAAGGATATAAAACTGGCGGTAGAATAGATCAAGATCCAACTGATCCTCAGTACAAAGTATTGGCTGAGGAATCCTTACAAAAATATACGATAGATCATGGTATCACACAACCGCTGAGAGTAGCACAGGTTGAAAAAGTGTCCACACAAGTTGTTGCAGGCGTGTTGACTCGTATAGACTTTCTGGTTTCTGGCAGTTCAGAGTCTAAAATAAACAAATGCCACTCTGAGATTTGGGAAAAGGGTTGGGAAAACTTTAAACAAATCACAGTCACTTGTGAGAATGACGGTCAAAGAGGTAAAAGGCAAATAGTCGGTGGATTAGAAGACCAAGATCCAACAAAAGCTGAGTACAAAATGCTAGCTGAAGAATCTTTACGAAAATATGTCATAGATTCTGGTATCACAGATCCCCTAGAAGTAGCGCGGGTTGAAAAAGTGTCCACACAAATTGTTGCAGGCCTGTTGACTCGTATCGACTTTCTGGTATCTGGTAGTTCAGAGTCTAAAATAAACAAATGCCACTCAAAGATTTGGGAAAAGGGTTGGGAAAACTTTAAACAAATCACAGTCACTTGTGAGAATGCCGGTCAAAGAGGTAAAAGGCAAGTCGGTGGTTTAGAAGAACAAGATCCAAACGATCCTCGCTACAAAGCATTGGCTGAGAAATCCTTACAAAAATATACGTACACAGAACCTCTGAGAGTAGTGCAGGTTGAAAAAGTGTCCACGGAAGTAGTTGCTGGCTCGTTGACTCACATCGATTTTCTAGTATCTGGTAGTTCAGATTCTAAAATACACAAATGTCACTCTGAGATTTGGGAAAGGCCTTGGGAAAATTTTGAAGAAATCACACTCAGATGTGAGAATGACGGTCATAGAGGTTTGACGAATCAGAAAAAGCAATTTGACGGTGCATTAGTATATCAAGATCCAACAAAAGCGGAGTACAAACTGCTAGCTGAAGAATCTTTGCGAAAATATGTCATAGATGCTGGTATCACAGATCCCTTAGAAGTAGCGCGGGTTGAAAAAGTGTCCACACAAATTGTTGCAGGCTTGCTGACTCGTATCGATTTTTTGGTATCTGGTAGTTCAGACTCTAAAATAAGCAAATGTCACTCTGGGATTTGGGAAAACGCTTGGGAACATTTTAAACAAATCACAGTCACTTGTGAAAATGACGGTCATAGAGGTAAAATGCAATTACACGTTGGATTAGTAGAAGATCAAGATCCAACAAAAGCTGAGTATAAACTGCTAGCTAAAGAATCTTTGCGAAAATATGTCATAGATTCTGGTATTACAGATCCCCTAGAAGTAGCGCAGGTTGAACGAGTGTCCACACAAGTTGTTGGAGGCTGGTTGACTCGTATCGACTTTCTGGTATCTGGTAGTTCATATTCTAGAATAAACAAATGTCACTCTGAGATTTTGGAGAGGGCTTGGGAACACTTTAAAAAAATCAAAGTCACTTGTGAGAATGACAGTCATAGAGGTAAAAGACAAGTAGTTGGCGGTAGATTAGATCAAGATCAAGATCAAAACGATCCTCCGTACAAATAAATTCATTTATTTTAAACATACTATACATACACAAACACATTATAAAAAAAATTAAATCACACATGTACATTAAAATAATAATAAAAAATAAAATAACAAATACACATTACAGCACTAAAATTACCCAAATACATTAATAATTGACCGAAAAATCCTACAAAAATATACGATAGATCATAGTATCACACAAGCTCTGAGAGTAGCGCAGGTGGAAAAAGTGTACACGCAAGTAGTTGCAGGCTCGTTGACTCGCATCGATTTTCTGGTATCTGGTAGTTCAGATTCTAAAATAACCAAATGTCACTCTGAGATTTGGGAAAAGGGTTGGGTTCCCAGTCAGTGAAAGTGCTGAAATGGCCAATGAGTTGGCGAGGTAGGCTTTGAAACGTATAGAAGCAAAGTAACTGATCCGAGCAAACACAAAGTTGTTAGCATTTTCTCATAAGAGACGCAATTAGTGGCTGGTATTCATAACTAAATGAAAATTGAAGTCGGCTTCACGGATTGTTTAGCTTTGAGCGACCAAAAAGAATGCAAGTTAGTAGAGAATCACGGTTTGAACAAGTTTTGTCGTGTTAATGTATGGATTCGACCATGGACTGACCACCCGCCCAATTTCCGAGTGTCATGCGACTTCCAAGAAGGTACCACACATGATTTGTACCACCATGTACAAGCTGAACATTTGTTTTATAACTTTTTGACAACTTACAGCCCCAGCTATGTAAACAATTATTCTCAAATGCATAACTGACAAAGACATTCAAATATTTATTTAAAACTCTTTGATAAAAGATTTGAAATATTTAAGAATAATATTTAAAAAAAAAAACACGAGGAAGGGACGGCTATATACGGAGTGACTCGGTTCTCTGATTTAACTTATGAAGAGTTCAGTACTACATATATGGGTTTGAAACCGAATCTGACCCGTGAAAACCAGGTTCCTATGCAGCAAGCTGTTATCTTAAATATTAAAGTTCCTGATAACTTCGACTGGAGGAAGTATGACGCCGTGTCAGATGTGAAGGATCAAGGGCGCTGTGGCAGCTGCTGAGCGTTCAGTGTCACTGGTGAGATATTTTTTATGTTTTATGAAGCAAAGGACGCTGCGAGTTGGATGAGAGTTGCCGAGTATCGAGTTCAATGGCTTGGCTTGGCAATTGGAGAGGCCTATGTCCAGCAGTGGACTGCTGCAGGCTGATAATTATGAAGCAAAGGACTATCTTTGAGAATTCTCCGACCAAAGGCTTGATTTATAATAATGTGAATTTTCTTTTTTTTTGCAGGCAATATTGAGGGTCAATGGAAGATGTAGTCGGGACTACTTATATCTCTCTCTGAACAAGAGTTGTTAGTCTGTGACAAGCTGGATAATGGCTGTAACGGCGGATTGCCTGATACCGCTTACAGGTAAAACTTTTGGTACCATATAGGTGCTTTATTCTCAGGTGAAGGGTCCTGACACGACTGCGCAGGTGAAGGCAGAGGTTTAGGTTCATTATACTACATGTCTTCCGACATGCGAGAATCACAATGTACTGGTCGTCGTGTAAATGAGCCATTTGTGTTATGTTATAATAAGGTATCGGATATTCGGATGCATATTTACCTAAAGTTTCGCTGTGCCCGCGGCTTCGCTCACGTGAGCGCTTTTGGCATTATCAGGGAACATTAGATGGGGACGTGAAGTCCTAGTATACCTAACATCCTCTACAAAGTAATATACGAATAAACTGACGTACTGTTAATTTAAACTAAAACCTCACAGTGGCGAAGGTTCCATACAACTCGATTCCTACCGGCTTCCCTTTGAAAAATGGCTCAGTCAGTATTCTATACCCAAATAATATAATCACATTAAAGATATGTACTCCGGCTTACCTCTGACAAAAATTTACCCTTCGCTATTGAAACCTCATCATCTGACTCGTCGACTCGTAGTCAATTTCTGGGGGGAATCAATTTAGATTGCCATCGAGACGCTAAGAAAATGTTTATGAACGAAGCAAATGGATGCAATTCATGATCTACGCTGAGTACCATTAAAAAAAATATTTCAATTCTGAGAGTTTAATCAGCCGATGGAAATCAAAAGTGATTATGCAAAAACTAGGTTATTGAAAAATACTGTAAACGCTTGAATTTAATGTATGCGCTTTGGCGATTTTCATGTTTCTGAATTAACATGAACGTCGGCCACAGTGTGATCCCCACAGATGCAAAGCTTCTGAGTTTGGTTTTTGAAAGCATTGTAGTACATTATTTGCGCACTTATGAAGTTTCTCCACTTCGTCTTCGTCTTATTTATGTTACTCAATCAAGAATATTACAGATTTACGACTAAAATCTGTTCACAAGAACAGATTTTAGTCGTAAATCTGTAATATTCTAACCATGGTGGTACATAACAGGCATGAACTTCCATGGTTGTCGCAGCTCAATGTGCATACGCGGCTCCCGACCAGACCATGGGCGACTTGCTGGAGTGTCCAAAGTATCCCATTTTTTTTTTCGGATGGGAAATCATCAAATGACTCCTCTCGCTCTGGGCGGAGCGGAAGGGAGTGTCAGACTTTTACTGACTAAAAACCATCCATGTTCCTTCTTTTGCCCTTTATGTTCCAGGGCCGCGGTATCTCTTTCGAACAGTTCCGCAGCCCTGGCAGGCATCGGCCCTTGCGGGCCCCTCTTGTTTGCTGACATCTCTTTGAGGCGCGCGTGGAACACGAACGCGCCGTCGACACGGCCTGTCGTCATAAGACGGACGGACGGCGAGTTAGCCCATTATTCACCGTCCACAGGCCCGCGCCTACGGTGGTCCGCCCAAGTGGAGCAGACCTCCACGGTGTGCTCCACCGTGTCCTCCGGGCGATCCTCGCAATGATAGCACCCGAGCGTTTCCTCCCGCCTGATTCGGTGCAGGTACCTCCCGAAACATCCGTGTGCGGTGAGGACCTGCGTCAGGTGGAAGGTGAGGGCGCCGTGGCGCCTCTCTAGCCTTTCCTCAAAGAGGGGACTTATCGCCACTATCGTGGCGTGCCCTGCACGGGGTTGCGACAGTCGCTCTCTCCATGTCGCCATGAGATAGCACCGGAGCGGAGGTTTGTCCACTGAGCGACAATTTGCCGCGGCAGCGGAGTTTCCCCCCGGCGTAGTGCCTCCGCGCGCCACTCATGCAGGCGCGCAAGGACTATGGCCTCCAGATCCCATGGCGGCAATCCGGAAAGGAGACTCGCCGCCTCGCGGGAGATCGTGCGGTACCCACGGACCAGCCTTACGGCTACCACCTTTTGGGGCGCGTTCAGGTAGTGCGCGGCTCGCAGCCACACCGCCCACACCGGGGCCCCGTAAAGTGCCATGAACCGCACGAACCCCGCGTAGAGCCTCCGGCAGGAGGCGTTTGGACCCCTCAGGTTGGGCAAGAGCCGCTTGAAGGCAGCCCCGGCCCGTTCCAGTTTGGGAGCCAAACGTCGGAAGTGCTCCACGAAGTTCCATCGGCTGTCGAGGACGAGTCCAAGGTACTTCAACGTCGACCCGACGCCAACGGGGGACCCCTCCTATCGTCAGTATAGATCCCGACGGTGGCGCGTTCCGAGGTCCATGAAAGCACATGGCCTCGGACTTGTGCAATGCCACCTCGAGACCCAATTGCCGGATCCTCTCCACGACTATCGCAACCCCGCGTGTCATTATCTCGGCCGCTGCCTCATGCGACCTCCCCTGCGCCAGCACCAGCGTGTCGCCAGCGTAGCAGACTACGCTGACGTCGCTAGGGAGGTCGGCGCGCAGCACCCAGTCGTAACCGATATTCCACAAGGGCGGCCCTAGAACCGATCCCTATGGAACACCGCACGACATCTCTCGCCGGTTCCATTCTCCGCTGTGACCAGGGTAGATGACGGCCCTGTCCGTCAGGTAGTCCCCAACCACACGACGAAGGTAGGTCGGCACCCGGTGATACCGGAGTGCCTCCCTAATGCAGCTCCAAGGCATGGAGTTGAAGGCGTTGGCGATGTCGAGAGACACCGCCAAGACGACTCCACCCCGGGACACCGCATCCCCCGTCGTGAGGGCTCTCACGCGCATGATGGCGTCCACCGTCGAGCGCCCCTTGCGGAAACCAAACTGGTTGTCCGCAAAATTCGGCCCCATCCCCGCAAGGTGTCCGGCGAGGCGGTTTGCAATTACTCTTTCAAAGAGCTTACCCACCTCGTCGAGCAACACAATGGGCCGGTATGCGGACGGAGAGTCCGCAGGGCGCCCCGGCTTCCGGATGAGGACCAGCTTCCCTGTCTTCCAACGAAGCGGGAACTGGCCTCTCTCCAAGCATGCGCTTAGGAGCCCCTCCAGTTGGGGCCCGAGAGCCTCCAAGGCCAGGACTCAGGCTTTGCCAGGTAAGCCATCGGGTCCCGGGGCGGTATTTTTGGCCTTAAACCTGCCTACCGCCACTCTCAGGTCTACCCCGGTCACCTCCGGAATGTCGTCATCGTCCTTGGTGTGGTCCGCTTCCGGCACCGCAAGCGGCGGAGCCATAGGTGGGGGAGGATGTTCCCCTCGCGAAGGGAACAGAGCGCTCACCACGTCCTCCACAACCTGAGGCCGGAGACTGCGTCCAAAGTATCCCTACACCTGCGTTTTAGAGGACTTACTGTCAAAATCGCTACCTACTGACGTGACGCCGCGATTAACGTAGACAACTGGGTTTTTATAATTTGATAAAACGTACCATCGATACGAAAAAAGAAAAAAAAAACAGGGCAATAATATAAGATTTCGTATTTCCGAAGATAGATCACATTTCTCTAGGACCAGTGGTTTGGGCTGTACGTTGATACCTATATCAGTCAGTCAGTCAGGGGTTTGAATTATACAGGGTTATTTGTAAAACACCAGAAACCTCTTTTTGACGAGTTAATCGATCATAAATGTAGGGAACAGCTGATTTTTTTTTCGCGATTTCGAGTTTGGTCCCATAGTAAAAGATGTTCATAGTGATGAGTACAATGACCTCTTAAGAGGTTTCTGGTGTTTTACAAATAACCCTGTATAAGTATGGATGACACTCTGAAATAATGTAGCTATCTAGTGGTAAAAGGATTTTTCCAATCAGATCAGTACATCTGGATATTACGGAGGCGTATAAAGAAAACAATTATTTTTACCTCTGTATAATATTATTCAAAGTTTATATTGCGCGCCCCCGCACTAACTTCCTTGCAGTTGGCTTCCTGCTTTCTATTTACTTACCTATACTGAAGATCAAGATATGAAAATCATTTTCTAAACAATGAACTAGATAAATAATTTCGTCTGTTTTGTGATTGCGTTTATAAACACAAAACGCACATCAGCAGATAAACATATCGTAGGTAAACTTGTACCAGCACAAATGAAATTCGCTGCACGGAATGCATCAACCGTTGCGTGACTGCGTTAACCGTCATTTACAAAGACGAGAGAAATCAATTTGTCTTACAACTCATTAGCATTTTCTTTCATATAATTAACCGTGCTAAGTTCACAAGCATAGCATAATCTGTACCTGTGATGGGCCTAGGTAGGGTCCAACAATCCGGCAAGCCCATAAGGCAAGGAGACTGTTCAGAAACCTTAACACTATGAAGAAGGCAAGCCAGCTTTTAGGCCTGTAAGAAAGTACCGCTGATAACTGATTTGTAGAAGTACGAGTATTGCAGACGAAGTGAGATGTCTTCGAATATTTGATTGCAGATTTGATTTGATTTTATTTGACATGCCTCCGCATGATTTCTCTTCTTCTTCCACTTCGCATGTTCTCTTTCGAGAGCAGAGGTTATGACATAAATAACACAAATTAAAACGCTTCGTGACGACCGTGTTCTTGAGTAGACCGCGAATCGGCAAGCGTAAGGTGGTACGCCCTCAAGCTCGGTGGAGCGACGAACTTCGCAGGGTGGCTGGTAGCAACTGGATGAAAGTTGCTGAGAATCGAGTTGAGTGGTGTGCGATTGAGGAGGCCTATGTCCAGCAGTGGACTGTTGTAGGCTGATGATGAAAATGCTTGTCTGTGTCCGAACCTATGACTAATAACGCTAGGCCGTCACCACTGGCCCGGGCTACGGCTGCTCCCAAACCATGATCACTGATGATTTTATATTGCACCTTCTAAAACCCCTCTACTTTCCACAGAATGTCCGCTCTTCCAAATGATTGAAGAATACTACCTCACCGGATCGTCAAGAATTCCTGGGGCAAGTCTTGGGGTAAGCAAGGATAATACCGGGTGTACCGAGGCGACGGAACGTGCGGCGTCAACCAGATGGCGAGCAGCGCTGTCATATAGAAACCTGGTATCATGATTACGGCACGTTGTAAAACTTACTCCTACTAGAAGTTACAAGAAATGAAATGGTATAAATAAGGTCATAAAAAAAAGAATTTCTATCCATTTATGAAGCTAGGTGTACACTGATGCACACAGGTGACACGCACGAAGACGCACGACCTGTGTTTCTATAACAATTTTATGTTATTATTTTTTTTTGTGGCATCATTTGGCCAGCCGGTTCGTCAAGGCCGCATCAGTATACGTCTAGACTACAATGTGACTTGCAAGTAAATATGACATAACGAGTTTAACAAAAAGTTCGGTCTTGTATAGCTTCTTTCCTACACCAGTGTGACAGACGCTTTGTAAAGCTGTATCTGCCATATTGACTACTGGAAAATCGTTACTATAAAACATATATTTAAGTTCTAGTTCAGTACTTCTTGATCCCTAAGGGTTGACACTTGAAATGGCTTCTGTTCATTTTGTACATCATTTAACGTCCATCTCCACGTTTGTGTTAAAAAAAACCATCTTAGTTCATAAGATGGTGATTAGAAATATTAATATTATGTATTTCAAGTGTATAAGCAATGACAATATCGATATTGCCTACTTGTACAAGTTGTACAAGATCAAATTAAAAATCTAGCGTAACTTTATAGATTCCTAAACACAATAAAACAAAAACAAATCGTGTACTTCTATGGAATACATCTAGGGCTACCTCAATGAAACAGAAGCGGGGTGCGGTTGAGGAGCTGTGTCGCAAACTATGTTCCACCTCCTATCATGTTTTTTAAGCCCAAAAACATGCAGCCGAAGTGACCTCTGCGCTGCCACCGAAGACGCGGTGGAAGTAGCGAAGTTCTGGGCTAACAAAATATAAAAATTGTCGTGCCAGCGACGCGAAGAAGAAGATCGAATACGTAGGTTTAAATATCGAAATCGACTATAGTTGCTGCCAATTAAGATCGCAATATCGGTCATTGCCCTTTCCCTAATATCTCTACGTACGAACCAAAACAAATGAACCATGTATCGTTTTTAATTAGAAAAAATGAACAGGCTTATTTTTGTATTTCAAAGTTAAGAACTTTAATAAATGTAGGTGGGTCAATGACCACCATTGCGATCATAACTGGCAGCAACTACAGACCTTCAGTTGTTGCGCTAGTTAATTCAATTTGACCCTGTATTAACCCTACGTACTTAAATATTCTGCTATGAATAGGAGCCATGTCACGGACCAACCAACACACTCTGCCCTCTCCCTTTAGAAGAACAGTGATCTCAAACACCTCCGAGTCTTCTAAACGGAAAACCTGTTTACTAACCATATCAAAAAAAACAATTAAAATTAACAACATTTCTTTATTACAACGGTTTATAATAATGTCTCAATTATATCCGTAGCCAATCATTTAGATTTGATCATAATTAATATTGTGTAATTTGTGCATCGTTATCAAAAACATAATTGGTTGTGAGTATTAGTCACATATTGGACATTTCATTGGTCGCAAATATTGGCTCAAATATAGGTATGACTAATACATGTGATATTTAAAAATTATGATTTGTTATGGCCTTCGCTGTTAATTGCATCGTTTTCCTGAATAAAATCAATCGGTCATACGAGTAGGTATCCGACACTTGATATCCAATAATACCCGTTAAAACTACAAGCGATACCTCATACAGTCACTGTTGGATTTGAAAATCGAACAGCGGTCAAACGGCCATTATGACTCTGGCTCAGTCGGAACGGAGTCCATCTAAGTTCAAAACAAAAGTTGCCAAGTACAGACGCCAGCTCATCAAGCTACCCGAAACTGTCAAATTTTCCCAATTAATCTTGAACCTAATGCTTTAGCGATAAAGTTTGACAGATTGTAGGAGTATGATGTGCTGGCTATACCTAAACCAAACTAACTATTTTACAATGTTTACAAACACAATTCACTATTTGAAGTGTTACGTAAGTCTTACAAATAGAACTCCTTATTTTTTTATCTGTTTCGTTACTCATAAAACATGCTTGTGTTGTTTTAAAACATTAATAATGACTATATCAATATTATTATTTTATTACTATTCGCGCTAACCCGACTACTAATCAATGATTCTAATATAATTAGTTATGATTAGGGATAGGGTGATTGCATAAAGAATCCGATTTCTAATATA
Organism: Eurois occulta; assembly: GCA_950022335.1. NCBI lineage: Eukaryota > Metazoa > Arthropoda > Insecta > Lepidoptera > Noctuidae > Eurois > Eurois occulta. The sequence continues at coordinate 14,718,513 of OX465497.1, forward strand.
GACAAGTCGGTATAGATCGGTTCCATGCATTTTCACTTACACACAAAGAAGCAGATGGATACTGAAAACTAGTTAAAGAAGCAGTTATGTTTCTTCCGCAACAATGGGTACCGTACCGTATCAACTTGATCATACAGGAAACAATATTTTTTTTGTATAACAATATCAAGAGGGGAAGTTAGGCTTCTGAAATTGGTTTGCCATACTTTAAATAAGTCATGTTTAAGTTTCATTATGTAATCAACTAAATTGATTGACAAATTTGTTTTTTTTAAATTTAATATTATCTCTTTTTAATTTATGTGTTTTTACAAAAATATGTTGTATTATGTCTGTACATTATTTCTATTTATTAACTAAACTGTTATCTACTAATACCTGTTTTTAAAGTAGGCTTAAAATATGGTCAAATAACAAAATGCTCTCCATTATAAGTAGCTTTATGACTATTTCTTATGTTATATGCACTACATATTATTTTTACCATCTTTTGTACCACATTTACTGCATATATAAATTCCTCAAAATTATGCTCATTATAATTTATTGGTAAAATGTATAAAAAAACGTTTTTTATCGGCCTCTGCATGTTGGCACACGAATTTATCAATGAGGATCAGTGGCTGTTCCACACCATAGCAAAATTATTCAAAAAAAGGGAAAGAGATATACCTCCTATATAGTTGCATCGCTTTCTCGCACGGAAGTAAAATTCAAACAGTCAACTTGTAGCAAAAATACTTCACATTGTCACTACATAAGCATGACCAACGAATAAAGGTCTTACTGCTGGGGACAGCCCTCGCTTGAGTCGTGAGCCGTAATCTACCACGTGGGCCCAGATCGGGTTGGTGGATACGGTCGGGTCACTTAAGAATATGACTATGACTAAATAGAGACTGTGTTATAGATGCTACAGTTCTGGAGGTTAAGTACTGTGAAAAATTAGTATGCTAGGTTGTTTTAAAAAAAAAACTAAACAGATTTGTTAGATTATCAACACTAGGTTCAGTACAGACAGTTGGAATTTCAACAGTGTTGATATTGAAGTTGCATCTGAAAATATCGAAAAATTTGTGCCAACTTGTGGAGGCAGATGAAATTAAACTTGAGAAATTATTAGAGGTGAAAGGTTCTGCTTGCCTATTAATAAAATTGTATTCACTTCTTTATTGTGATATAAAATATTTTGAAATTAGAATAACATGTATGAGATTTGTAGCAATTACATGCGTGTACCTGATAATTTGACATTATATTGGAATGTTAAAAATGTCTTCCAATTATGATTTATGTGTACTTATAAATTGTTATTGTTTTATTTAATTTTTTGTTGATTTCTATCAATCTAACTGTACTTGTGTTCTTTCTTCTATTGTGTTTATTATACAGAGTGTTTTTAAGGTCGAAGTTTCCTAAGAATGTTTCCCAGTAAATCTTATGGATTCGGATTTCCCCTGACTGTGCCAGTTAAAAAAACACTGTATAATGCTATTGTGCTAATAAATGCCAATGTAATTTCGTTGAAGACGTAAAAACGCGTAATACACGTCATGTAGCGAAATATTTTGTTAAATTCACCTTTGTAAAATACTAATTGTGTTTTTATGCAATAAAGATATTTTATGAAATGAATTGTTTTATTAAAACCAACTCGCATTCATCAAAACTTACGCCGTCATCTCCTTTATTTTTAGCACGCTTTTACTAGCTTAACATTAGCTTGAAATATGTAAAAAATCTTAGAAGTTAAATTTTACCTCCTTCCCGGTTTCCGATTGAGCTATGCCATATGTGATTGTTCCTAAATTACCCTAGGCTGATAAAATTTTCGTTTTTCCTAATTCACGTAAATATTAAGATTAAGGTCGGTTTCCCCCAAACGAGAAAGGCACGCGCCCCGCCATCCGCACGGCCCTGTAAGGTTCGTGCAGGTACTGAGGACACTGCTACGAACTCTAACAGGTCACGTTCCCTAAGCACTATCTACATGTCTATCCCAATCCTAAGGCAGTGGGTTGTGAGGCCAGCTGCCATTGAGGTAGACAGGTTTTGAGTATTTCTACTTATACGCGTACTCACGTTAATAACACCCTAACGGTCGTCTACCCCAATTACTATTTCATAACACAATATGCACAAGTGTATCGTAGACTCTGTCTGTAGCAGAACATATTGCGATTGTTATTGGTGGCAGCCGGGGTTGATTTTAACGAGACACAGTCCCTAGCGTTCCTTAGAACGTAACTATCAATTCAGTTTAGAATACCAAGTGAAGCCTACCCCATCGACGGGCAGGCCGTGTCGACGGCGCGTTCGTGTTCCACGCGCGCCTCAAAGAGATGTCAGCAAACGGGAGGGGCCCGCAAGGGCCGGTGCCTGCCAGGGCTGCGGGACTGTTCGAAAGAGATACCGCGGCCCTGGAACATAAAGGGCCAATGAAGGAACATGGGTGTTTTTTAGTCAGTAAGAGTCTGACACTCCCTTACGCTCCGCCCAGAGCGGGAGGAGTCATTTGATGATTTCTCACCCCCCAAAAAAAAAAAAAAAAAAAAAAGCCTACCCCACGCTCCAGGAAATGTGCGTCAACAATCTCTACGTAATATTTCTGAGCTAGACTTTATAGGAAGCAATATTCATCATCAATGATTGGTTGAACCACAAGTACAAGTCTGCATTATAAATTCCTGTTTAATATCATTTGTTTTAATCAAACTGAGTTGCCATCACCACTGACTGAACAATATAGATTGTTCTAATCTAAATGTGAATATTACGGTCCTGCCTTCCATTTGTGGTGCGTCAGAATATAAGTCAACATTCGTCTATATACATTAGTCGGGTGTATTAGAGTACAGTGTACACGTCGAATGAATGAAATGTGTGTTCAGTGTAAGGATAGGCTTTCCCCGTTTTCCTAAAACCGAACCGCTGATGATGGATATTTGCCAAGGTACGGGGTAGGAGATGGAAACATAACACATGAGATGATAATAGTCATTGTGATGAAATAAAGCGGCTGCTCCATCATGCTGAAATAAATGGGTTACGCTTGCGCTTTTTATTATCAGTTCCTCTACGTTACCGCCAAACTTCTACTTAAGCTATGGTTTAATTATAGTTACCACTTACCATGTGTTCACTGAAGATGATTAGTCTAAATCTAACTTACAGAGTACTGCACACACTACCAGTTTCGCCTCCGCCACAGCTCGTCTTCTTGCGCGTCACGACACTTACTTCAGCTAAACTTATTACTACTACTTATATTTAACTTATAAAATATTAATCGCTCTCTTACGACAGTCCACTGAGACATATGCATCTAGATACCAAGACTACGCTAACTTCACGAGACTAACCTAGGACGTCTTAGCACTTTAACCGTTTTTAGACCGATCTCTCTGACTTAGCTCGACTACCCTAAGCGTCCGGACACTTCCGATTTCAAACCCACTGCCTGGTACCATCTCCAGTCTCCAGCCTTTCCCCCGGCCTCAGCCTCTCCAAAAACACCACGCCGTTCGAGAAATGGTTTATCACTCTTTTTTGCGTAAATGTCTCAATTGTTTAAAGGACGCCCAAGTCCGTGGTATATTGCAACCAGATGTTGCGCTAGTATTCAGAAATGCCTTTAAAATAGGATGTTTTTATCGTTTTCTTAAGTATTTGTTAAAATATTACTTTTGACCTGTCAGTCGCCTCCAATTGAAATAAGGAATTTATGAGTTCCTAAGAAATCCCATATAGTTTTACAATTCAATGGGAGAAAGAACGTTTCGTTATTAATTACGGTCACTTGTCAAGCCATAAAATAGAGGCTTAATGTTTTGTACGTGACCGATATCGTGTGATGATTTTATTTTAAAATTAGAATCAAGGGTATAATTTGTTTATTAGTTAGAAATACGTGACGGACAGTCACACATACATGTTTAGTTTGGATGACAATGCATGGTTAGCTAAGTGACGTCTTTCTAAATCCAATATGGCGAACTCCCAAATATGGCGGACAAGTTATTTTTTATGCATTCCCATGATATCAATAGTATCAAATGAAAGGGTTTGCAGAGAAGAATACGAGATATAAAATGACGTCACTCTAAGGCGTTCTTTATTTTTTTTTTATATTACAATATTTTATTGTATTATTAACTGCCTCGTTGGTCGAATGGTCAGAACTGCTGATCATGAGGTCCACGGTTCGAATCCCAGGTCGGGCAGTGTTATTGCGTTTTTCAATAGGGAATTTCTCAGTAGCAGCCCCGGAGTCTGAATTTGTGTCAATAAACTCGCCACCAATTATGAAAAACATGCGAACTGGCGAAATGTGAGTGTACTATTAGGTATACCTCTGCACAACCCTTCGGGGATTACGGGCGTTATGTTATGTCATCTATTATTTACTTTAAATTACACTGACAATTTCATAAATGCTTATGAGCAGCTCACTCCTGACAATGTCAGTCGAGAGCAAAAGAACAGAAGCACTCACTGTAAGAACAGTTTAATGATTCCCCGACACCTTGTGCCGAAACCTGAAACCTTGCTGAGATACGGATTTGGATGGGAACGACCGAACGAGCTAGTACAAGCAAAAGTTTTCAATTAAACCCGACAGATGTCAGGGTATGTTGCATTGGATTGAGAATGGGAACAAGTAGCAATTTCGAGGATTTTTTTTACATAACTTGATAACAGAACATCACGCCTGTAATACCGAATGGTTAGGCAGAGGTGTACTTAAAAGTAACCCCACATTTCTCTAGTTATGTTTTAGGCCCATGTAATAGGGGGCGAGCGTAGTGCCATCAACCGAGCGCAATTCGAAAGTCCGTGGGTGCTACTAAGAAATTTCTGACGAAAAAACCCCGACTGCCCGACCTGGGAATCGAACCCAGGACCTCATGCTCAGAGTCACGTTTCCGAACACTAGACCAACGAGGAGTTTTTTCAGGATTTTTTTGATGGCAAATAATTATTCGGAAGATTGTAGATAATTAAGTAAGTCGGCCCGTAGTGACAGGTGCAGTAGTCAGAGGGCTCGCGAAACGAAAAAAGCGTACAATTCAGCCGCCAAGGACTGCAAACGGGTGTTGCGGAAGGCGCGCTTCGATCATGTTGGGCGAATTGGGGCTAAGCTGGCGTCCTGCCCCTCGGGTAGTAAGGAGTTCTGGACCCTGTCGAAATCAGTCGAGACGAACTTCTGCCGTCCTACGCTGCCTCCTATGCTGAAGTCTGATGGAACGCTGGCTCATACGGCTCTAGAGAAGGCAAATCTATTTGCCTCCATCTTTGCCGAAAATTCACGCCTAGACACGGCCTCAAACATACCACCTAACATATCTCACTGTGGCTCCGCAATGCCGGTGATCTCAATCCACATAAAAGAGGTCCGTAAGGCCCTATGCAATCTGGACGTGAATAAAGCCAGCGGACCTGACGGAATACCTGCAAGAGTCCTGAAGAGCTGTGCTCCTGAGTTATCTCCTGTCTTGACGCGCTTGTTTCGCCTTTCTCTAAAAACCGGAGTGGTGCCGGAGTCCTGGAAGCTTGCGAATGTGCAGCCAGTGCCCAAAAAGGGTAACCGTGCCGATCCTGCTGACTATAGACCAATCGCCATAACCTCCATACTGTGCAAAGTGATGGAAAGGGTACTGAACAATAAGCTGCTAACATACCTCGAAGACAATGAGCTCCTCAGTGACCACCAGTACGGCTTCCGTCGTGGTCGTTCAACTGGGGATCTTCTTGTGTATGTTACGCATTACTGGGGCGAGGCCATTGAGAAACACGGCGAAGCCCTTGCTGTATCGCTTGATATCTCAAAGGCCTTTGACAGGGTCTGGCACGCTAGTCTGTTGGCTAAGCTTCCTGCATTTGGCATCTCTGCTGACTTTTGCAACTGGATTTCCGACTTCCTGAGTGGCCGTTCGATCAGAGTGGTCATAGATGGCTGCTCTTCGGATCATAAGGCCATTGATGCCGGTGTTCCTCAGGGGTCTGTTCTTTCCGCAACTTTATTTCTGCTACACATCAACGACCTGCTACAGCTTGGTGCAATCGGGTACGCTGATGACAGCACAGTCGCGGAAAGATACCTGTCCAGTGCAAGAGCCAGCAGAGAGGAAACTGCTACTCATAGAGAGGCCATGGTGGAGCGAATGAATCTGACCCTAAATCTCGTTTCCAAGTGGGGCGACGACAATCTGGTCAGATTCAATGCTCTGAAAACACAGGCATGTCTTTTTACGGCTAAAAAGAGCCAGTTCCAGTTGTCTCCAGCTTTCCGAGGTACAGTTGTACCAGTCACCGACCGCCTACAGCTTTTGGGCATGGAGTTGACATCGGATCTCAACTTCGGCTCAACCATCGAGTCGAAAGCTCAGACCGCAGCTAAGAAGCTGGGCATCCTGAATAAGGTGAGGCGATACTTCACATCTGGACAGCTTTTAAGTTTATATAAAGCACAGGTCCGTTCCTGTATGGAGTATTGCAGTCACTTGTGGGATGGTTCAGCAAAATACCAGCTCGCTGCACTTGATTCGGTGGAACGCAGAGCTAAAAGACTCATAGGCGACGAGACTTTGATAGCTTCGCTTCACAGCCTAGCTCATAGGCGTAATGTCGCCTGCTTGTCGGTCTTCTACAGACTGTACTTCGGAGAGTGTGCACAGGAGCTCCACGATTTGATTCCACCATCACCCTTTTACCACCGGACTAGCAGACGTACTGCGGCGTACCATCCACACTTGGTTGATATCCCGACTAGTCGTACTCGGCGCTTCTCCTCCGCGTTTATCATGCGCACAGCCAAGGTGTGGAACTCTCTGCCGGCTTCTGTGTTCCCTCCCACATATAACCCGTCTGCCTTCAAAGCAAGAGTGAACAGGCATCTTCTGGGCACGCTCGTTTCATCATAGACCTCATCCATCGCTTTCCACCAGGCGTGATCGAGGTCAAGAGCAGGCCCATTTTGTAATAAAAAAAAAAAAAAAAAAAAAGTATACGGAATGGCAGTGACTGACAGATTTTTTATTATTTTGTTCTTATTGAAGCTAGATTTGACGAGGGAGAGGAAGACCAAGGAAACGATGGATGGATTGTGTGAGCAATGATATGAAGGAAAAACCGGACTAGTGCGAGTTCGACTCGCGTGGAGAGGGTTCCGTACGTTAATTATCTAAATTCCGCCCAAAAGTTGCCCCCATGTTTAAATTCAGTATTTTACGTTACACGTCCGTCTTTGGGTCACCTACATATGTGTAGGTAGCAAATTTCAACTCAATAGATCCAGTAGTTTCGGAGTAAATTGGCTGGGACAGACGGACAGACAGACAGACACGCGAGTGATCCTTTAAGGGTTCCGTTTTTCCTTTTAAGGTACCGGACCATAAAAAGGAGCTTTTTTATTTTTTATTAATCAATACACACTATTACACTAATTTTAAGAACCATACCACACAAACCATCGTGGGTTTAACAGTGGTATACCAGACACGGCAATTCGGTGCTACAGCATTATTAATCATTACATAATTAGGTTTAGGAAATGTATAGAAACTTCCTAGATTGTACCACAATCTAGAAAGTATCTGTTCAATAAATGATAGCGTGACGGTTGACAGAGGACAATGGGGGAAAAGAATGTTTTGCGCCGACCACAAGTAACATAGGACAAGGGCAGGATGATTATGATGAGGCTAGATTTGGCACAGATGGCACATCGCTTAAGAAAGCGGCCCTGCAAACAATATTTCAAAGACAAATATACTTGAAGTAGTTAGGAAAATAGTTTAATACGGAGCCAAAAATGGCTTCGTAGGCATTAAGGATCGCTGATGCTACTGCCATTTTTGGCTTCTGATGCACTGAAAATACTTTTCTTCATTAAAACATAAAAACCTTACATTTTTCACATTTTGTACTTGAGCAATACATACAATGGTTTTGACACAGTTGACGACGTTTCTCATGAACCGGGAAATAATCAATTTTGTCTAAGCGCACGGAACGGGCACGGGAACGAGCAGCGGTGGCCCAGTGGTGGTGGCCCCGACTTACGAACAGTAAGTTGTGTGTTCGAACCCAGGCAGGCGCATTACTTTGTGTAATTTATTTCATCGCCACTGCTCTCAAAAACGGTGAAGGAAAACATCGTGAGGAAACTAAAAATTCGAAGACATGTGACATCAACGAACCCACACTGGGCCAACGTGGTGGATTATAGCCCATTCCCTCTCATAGAGAGGAGGCCGTGTGTCCCAGCAGTGGGAACATTATAGGCTGATTATGCTTATGCTATGCATATGCTATTTTCTTGGGTGGTGCCGGTGAATCAAAACAACCCATTCTGCTCATACCTTGATTTGGAGCTGGCGGTATTACTAGGCCTGCAACGTTTCTTCATTATACTCTTTACAGACTTTCAATAATGTTCCGACATGGCTAATTTGAAATCATATAATGGCATGACTGTAAACATCAATTTTACGTCACCGCAATAATCACGCATTGTATGCGCTCATGTCCACCACGTGGAAAAATTTGTACTACTGACGTGACCGTATTTTGATCCAATACAATCCAAGCAAAGAATCTAGTAAATCCACGCCAACCATGCTGATGATAATGATGATAAACATCAACTGTCTGGGTGATGTTATATCCTTGTACCGTTTCTTCTTTCTTAAATATTTTTTTTTTAAGTTGAAACTGCTTCACTGCCCATAAATGCAGAGAGCAATTTGTAATGAATCCATCCCCAGGAATAAAATTTCTGTACTTAGATCCCATAAAAACGTGAAGGATCCATTCTAAAAAGACATAGGATAGTCGGTTAATGCATACGAAGCCATTTTTGGACTGTACTTTTATACCGTTGATGCATCGTCAGCGGAAAAATAATGAAATGCTATAGAACTTAAAAGATCGTATAAAACAAATAATTAAAAAAAATTAAAAACACCACAATGCCATATCAAAAAGGGAACTAAAAATTAAAAACAAGTTATAAGATTTTAGTGACCAACATACATACATACATACATGGACCCTGAAAAAATAACACTCCTTTTTTTGGGCAGTCGTGTAAAAAAACCATGATAGTTGAAGGAAAAAGAGCATTTGACAATTATATTCTATATTTATTTGTAGATCAACAAAGTTGCATGTAATTTCACTAACTGCAATTTACGGTGCACGCGGTGGTAAAAGTGAGAGTATGATATACTCAACAAAGTGACAAACAATGCTTAAATAGTTTAAGTTAATATTTCATGGTTTTCCTTTCATTTAATTTATCATGTTTGTTAGAGAGATTTGATCCTTATGATGGACCCTATCGGTTGATACCATAAAAGTATTTTTTTTGGAATTTAGCCGGTTCAAATCCCGAGCGTGGCAAGTGAATTTTAGAAAATCTTTGAATGCAGACTTATTTCTTTTTAAAAATACAGAAATGTTTCCTTTGAGTAAAATTTTCTATCTCCTGTATTGAGAGTACTTTTCCTCCAGGTGGCGTTGAAAAATTCCATCCTGTAGATCCACACTGGGGGTGTGGTGGCCTGCGTTATGTGCCTATTGTGGTATTTGTGGCTCACTGAATCATAAGGAGATGAGAAGTAGCGGCAGTAGCGTTATAGGGCCTAACAACGCACTTATATGGATAAAAGCTGAATGTTATAATTAACACTAGAAACGGGATATTTACCATGTCTTGACATGGTAAATATCCCGTTCCTAGTGTTAATTATAATGTTAGTGACCATGACAGTTTAAAAACTTATAAAAAGCTGAATGGATGTGAATAAGTGTAGTTAGTCCCATATATTATTTTGTACCGAAGATCAGGCACTGACATCTCTTGGTAGGTATAATATATGGTATATAGTCACTAGAACAAAGCTTAAAAAATAATATAGATATGTATTTCTACCTCTAGAAAGAAGCACATTGTTCCCTTACAAACTATTCCAACTCAAATTTTACCGATAACCACAATAACTCATTATTGGAACGTGATCAAAAGTCCGAACAATTAGCTATAGAAGCGTCCGCAATAAACCGTGTTCAACAATTATTCGGACGTTACCGTGCGACCGGTTTGGTCAAAGGTGGCACGGTAGGCGTGCCGGACAGTCTGAGGTCTGAGGTTTCAATCCGATTAACTAAAGGTGCCTACAGGTTTGCTCAATATTTTATGATTGTCACCATTATTGTTTGTCTCAAAACCGGAGTAGTTACGTAACACACCTACTTTAGGGCTGCTTTTGTTGTTACTTGATCATGTTAGAGTTGCCCCAAATTTATCGATCGTTAACAAGCGAAAAATCGAGCAAATGTAACAAGAGTACAGTCATTGTTGATCGTCAAAATATAGCATATTACGCAGCAATTATTGTCAAGAATGGAGCAAATCCAATGGATGTGAAAATAGCCTTAATAAAACCAAGCCGAAAGGCATTGTAATCCCAATCATTGCGATGTTTTTTTTGTTGTAGACCATACCTGGGAACCATCTAGTTACGGAGATATTGGGGTCAGACAGAAGGGAGTGTCAGACTTTTATTGACTAAAAACCATCCATGTTCTTTCTTTTGCCCTTTATGTTCCAGGGCCGCGGTATCTCTTTCGAACAGTCCCGCAGCCGGGTAAGCTTACACCTTGTATATGCACCTTAAAATCGATTCAGATTATTAAAGTTACGTATGAGTGACCCGACACCGGTTCACTAATTGTTGGCCAGTTTCTCGTCTTAATTGTTAACGATCAAATAGTCTGGATTGAAGGTTGTCAAGTAACTACGTGGGTTTTATTTATATACACACAATATACTTAAGAGCACACTGTATTAAGATAGAAGCGCACAAAGGTGCGATTGTTATGGATTCCAGGAAAAAAAAATTGGAGACATTTAAAAAAAAAGTAGACAAAATGATAAAATATAAATTAGGATTTTAATGAAATTAATTACATTAAATTGAATAGAATACAATTATCATCATCGTCATTCTCTCGCCCTTCTCCCAATTCATTTGGAGTCGGCGCAGCATGTCTACTTCTTCCATACTTCTCTATTACTCGTCATCTCATCAGACACCTTCACCTTCCTTCCTTGCCAATAATAAAATCACCAAATAAAATAGAATAATTGCATTTATGTGTGCTGGGGCTATACCTGGTCTACTCACATATTCTAAGACGTTTTGTTTTTCCACTCGACTCTCCGCCTCCCTTAATTAAATTGACAGTTCTAACTTGTTATGGAAGCGTTTCTGAGGCTTTTGTCAAGGTGATCTGAAACTGTAACACACAGACACACACCACACCAGAGACTACCTGCAGTATTGTGTCTACCAGTGGCGAAGGTTCCATACAACTCCTACCCCTAAGGGAAGCCCCCTTTGAAAAATGGCACAGTTAGTATTCTATAGACAAATAATATAATCACATTAAAGATATATTATATATTGACGGCACGGTTGGCGCAGTGGTCAAGCGATTGACTGCTGCGCTGCATGTCGGGGGTTCGATTCCCGTACGGAACAAATATTTGTATGACCTACAAGAAGTTGTTCCGGATCTGGGTGTATTTCTATCTATAATATGTATGTATTTACAAAAAAAAAAAAATGTATGTATGTAGTTTATCAGCCATCTAGCTACCATAACACAAGCATTAGGTTACTTAGCTTGGGACTAGATGGTGCTGTGTGAAATGTCCAGGGATATTATATTATATTATATACTCCGGCTTACCTTTTACAAAATTGACCCTTCGCTACTGGTGTCTACTCTTCCTCTAGTTCATCCAAAGGTTGTCTTGAAAATATTGCTTTTAGTGATAATACCGTCCATTATGTCACCCTATCTGTAATGTTTTACATAACATCACACCTGTAATCCCCGAAGGGTTAGGCAGAGGTGTACCCATTAGTACTCCCACATTTCGCAAGTTATGTTAAAGTCCCATGTAATAGGGGGCGAGCCTATTGACATCAACCGGGTACAAATCCAGACTCCGTAGCTGCTACTGAGAAATTCCTGATGAAAAAAACCCAATAACACTTTGCTCGACCCGGGAATCGAACCCAAGACCTCATAATCAGCAGTCGCGCTTGCGACCACTCAACCAAAGTCCAAATGAAAAGTAGTCAATTAATTAACACTTATAAGGTCACAAATTTCCATGAAGGCACGGCTTTATTACTCACCGTTTCGTGCACGTGCCTGGGTCACATTGCACATACGTGGGCCGGTGGGCCGGTACGCCTGCAGCCGACACGTCCATAATACCTCTGACTCCCCTTGGAAGGGGAGAAGGGGAATGTCACTCAACGCTGTAACCGTTGTTTTCCTTTTTCATGCTGTTGTTAAGGGAGGTGAGGTTTGTTTTTTAAATATAGTATGGTTCTGCTTTTGTCTTTTTATTAATTGTCTGTTTCTGCTGAAATATAGCTAGGTCCATATCATTGTAGCGTAGCATTTTACACCTTGGAAGACAGATCGACGACTACAACTTGTTCAGTACTTCATACTAAAAATCCGGGGTTTGCCCCGAAATTTTTCATCGGTAGTTAAAAAATAAACTGCTGTTTCTACAAAGGTGCAATACCTACATGAACAAAATGTGTGGGAAAGCAGCTGTTTTTTTTTACCAATGAAAAATTTCTATTTTGGAATTCGAAATGATGTACTAAATACGTGGTACGTTTGTACATCGATGTACCCCTTCCACAATGTATGAAACTATATATTCGTTGTAAAATACAAGGTTTTAAAATAGATTGACATATTCTTTATTGCACAAAAAATTAAAAGATATACACACAAAATTGGGAATCAAACGAGCTTACCTGTAAGCGAAGTCTTGATTCTAATTTTATGAGTGGTAATCTGAAAAATAATTAATATAACAGTGTAGTATTTCCCTTACGAACGTATGGACTCGCGAATTTTAGATGGTAAAAATGAATATTTTTTTAAGAATTGCAACATTCGTATCCTTTCTCGTTTGCAACACATGAATCGAAACGTCACTTATTTTAGAGATCTTATCATTGGGAACAACCTCTGTTTTTTATACAGGGGTAGTTTCAAATACCTACATTCACTATGTTTTCCTGAAAGGTTAGCATTGAATTAGGTAGACCAATTATTGCAGCTTTGTGGGTGTTAGCTATATACATATATAGTGGCGGGTGGGTAATTATTTTTCAGATTACCACTCATAAAATTAGAATCAAGACTTCGCTTACAGGTAAGCTCGTTTGATTCCCAATTTTATTTCGTGGTAATCTGAAAAATAATTAATATAACAGTGTAGATGTTTAGAGTTGGCTGCAATAATTAATGAAGCTTAGTGATTAAAATTCTGGATGTCAATTTTTAACCATTACTAATGACTTCCTACTTTAAGAATATAGCTTTAATTTACTTCGCTTTTATTACTTTAAGAATATTTTGCATGTTGAATTGATAATGTATTCAACATTATGTCCGACTTAATTGAAGCCAGCTCTGATTTGAGCTGTTGTTTGTTGTACTGTGAGAGGTTAATTATCTGTTTTGTTGCTCCCATGGTTAAGAGCTAGGAGAATACCTGATGTTTTGTTTTCCAAAGTTGGCTCTATTTTATCAAACTATAATGAGATTAAATACTTTTGATAAATTCTATGATTGAGGCAATATTAGCCTCAAAGCCTCAAATCTTTCGGTGATTTTATAATTTGAAACCCAGTTGTAGTGAAAGTATTGAATGGATGAGTTTGCAAAAAAAAACTCATAAAGTGTATTAATTAATGTTGAATTGTTTAAGAATACTTTCAAAGAACAAATAGATCTCAGCTCATAGATGTAGAAGCTTTAAAATATAGTGGCTTGACTAAGGGATATCATGGTCAACTATTGTTCAATAGTACATGAACTTGAGTCTTGTTCAAAACCTTGTTTTTGTTAATATTACATTCAATTAATCTATTATTTATTACCTACTATTAATAAAGCTCCAACATTGGTTAAGTAAGTAAGAGCCTTATGAGTAAATATTATGGATATTAAAGTATTCACTCCTTGCTGGTCGAATAAAATTCAAGTTTTATTTAATTAACTCGACAAAGACAAGTGAGCTATTTTCCCAAAACTGTTTAAAAATCAATTTCCGACTAATACTTTTAGTGTATTTTGTACATTATGATTATGTTTTCCCCGGCACTTAATGGAAGCAACGAGTTTTTGTCTTTTCATAGAAGAAAAAATAATAATATAATACTTTGAGATTTTTCTCAATTATAAATATTTGTTATAGTACAGTAGATTTAGGCAGAACTAGTACCACTATTTTGTCTCTTCATAATAACATATTATGTCTATCAAAAAATACACAGCAGTGTCTACCTAACAATACCTTTCAAGGGGTTTTGTCGTCAACAACCTCAACTTATTGCTTGACAAGTTGAAAACTAACTGAATTGGGTGCTTCTGATTTTCAAATCTGTATCTGAGTGATGTATTCCAGCAACATTTTTTAATTGGCTATATTGCCAAATTATATGACTTGCAGTTAGATTTTATTTATATTAACTCTACATGAAATTATCTAATGTTTGGCTTTTGATCTCTTAACGATCTAATCATAATCCATTTTACTTCTACGCTCCCATACACCGCCCCCCCCCCCTTTTGTTTCTTATATCGTTTTGCTTTAGTGCTTACTTTCATTGAAAAAACGACTAAAGCCAATTCTCAGATTGGTAGTGAAAATAAATGAATTAATCAGGCTTAACAAACTTTCTGCTGTTTGTTAGGCATTAATTTGTTCTCATCTTGGTTAATTTTGAAGTCCGAAGATTAAAATACTTTCACTTAAAGTAGCCTTTAAGTTATGTTTTAATGGTCTTAATAATTTGGTAATTGGTAGTCAAAGTAAGGGAAACATTGTTTCCACATTTGTCCCTCAACTCCCTCACTAATCATTTTAAGGTTTATGTCTGCAATAATATGAAAAAGGAAAGGTAATTAATTATTATGGGGTAAGGTTTAAGTGATTTTAAAATGCAATGCAATATAAAAAAGGGGCTAGCTGGTAATTGGAAAAATCCTCCCAAAAAAATAATCTTGGCCATATGGCCTCCCAAAAAATATATATGCCTACCCATAATTTATTCAAATTAATTTATTAATTTTGTTTAATATTGTACCTATGGATTGCTAGATGAAGCAATGAGCTACTATTGGAGATGTTATTTTAGATTGGACCTATGCATTATGATATTGATAAGAATATTATCTTTTTTTCTGAGACGGGGGTGGGGTTTCAGAGTGGAAATAAATTTGCAATTTGATTTAAATAGGTTTAGTTGTTAAAGTCATTTGTTCATTGAGATGCTGTTAAGACCTCCAAACTTTGTAAGTCTATAAGCCTTTTTCCTTTCAATACTAATAGTTTTTTAGTATTGGGACATTACAGTGCATAGATGTTATAACAAATGGTTTCTTGAACTCTTGTACTAAAACCAAGAATCATTAGTATATAACCATTTTTTTTTTGTATTTGGTTGATTTATTCCAGTATCACCCTTGATGTGTTGCTCTTTTTTGAGCTACTGACTTAACACTCCAGTATCTATTATTGTGTTCAATGTTGAAAGCTGCCTGTTAATGGGCTACTTGTTGGATGTTTTAATTGTGCCAGGCCCAAACAGACTAATTGATCTTCTTTTTGTTGTTGACATGACAATGTATTTGACACAAAACTTTGTCACTTCCCTGGTGTTGTTGGTGGCAAAAAACTCTTTGGCTACCTTTATTAGTAATTTAAAATACATAATTATATAATTATTTTCTTTATCCAGGTCTGGTACGATTTCTTCAATTAGTATAATATGAGTATTTGTTTAATAAAATATTATTTCACTCAAATTCTTGAACAATTAATATTAATTTAATCTTGGGGTTGACACGGTGGTGGTGAACGTTGGCAGACCGTGTTATGCATTGTCATTCAAGCCACTCAATAGATGACCTAAGTCTTCTTTCTTGTCGTTAAGAGATTGGTGATTGCTTTACTTATAATATCTCAATCCCCAAGGGATTTTTAGGCAGGTTCACCTTAGCTTTAGTAGTGGAACAGGAGTATCTAGTCATTTGTATGACCGGTTTGATTATTCCAGCTATGTCTGTTAAAAATTTGTCATAAGTGTCTGAAACATTTTCCATCAACTGTTCTCCAATAGAGTTATGTTAACAAAGAATCTTGTTCTATTTTTTGAATGGAAAGTTTAATGCTTAAATATGTTGTTTATTGATCAATTTGTAGCTGATAGATTAAAATGACAAGTTTGTGGCATAGCCACAGGATGACAATTCATTTATCATGTTGTTGTTTGTCATGTTTGCCGCAGTTGAAAAAAAAAAAATAATAACCAGATCTTGCAATATTAGCATTATTGTTTCACTGTAACATACCCATGGGTGTACATTTGTGCAATATTTGTATGTATGTCAATACATATTATTGGCTATGTTAAAAGTAATAGATAATACAATTACACTCATAATATGAGTAAGTAGTTGCTATCCATTGCATTGGATGCTTCAAAAAATCTTACTTGATGCAGAAGCTAAACCACTAAGTGTGGTCATATTATGCTTGAAATATCTCGTATTTTAAGCATGTAAATATAAATATTGATTGAGTTAAGTAACTTTTAACCTCCTAAAACACCAAGTCTGGCATAGCCACAATCAAAATAGCCTAAAACATTTTATTAGTCTAGTGTTTAGATTATATACATAATGTGTAACCTTCATTTATATCAAGGGCCCTCTATGGTATCATATTTGATCACATTATGGGACATAACATGATGTAAGTATCTCGTACTTCATCATTTGTGTAAATCATAACAAATGTATGTCAGCCGGCAACTTTACTCGCTGATGGGAATCCAGGTATCGAAATAATATGATCCCGCACTCACTGCGAGAATATAATGCATTTGCAAGATTATAATAATAATAATAATATAATAGAGTTCGTACACTGCTGACCGCAAACCGGATGCATCACCCACGATCATCGGTGATGAGGCTGTACATCTCGCGGAAGTGTGGGGGTCGTGGCTTTTTAAACGCGAAGAGAATATTTTTTAAAAACCGAAGTGGGTATGCACCGAGATGTGGTCGCAGTGGACAAGGGACTCACCCCGCTGTCCATGGCTAAAGAGAACTGGCGCAAACCTGTGGTACTTACTAATGATGACCGCAAGGAAGTATGGCAAGGCAAGGAGCTTCACGGGCGCTTCTACCGGGCTCTTCATGGGCCGGATGTAGATTTCCTAGCGTCCGTGTCCTGGCTACGTTTCGGCGACCTCTTTGGGGAAACTGAGGGTTTTGTCTGTGCGATTATGGATGAAGTTATGTTAACGAACAACTACCGGAAACATATTATGAAGGACGGGACGGTTGACGTGTGTCGGGCATGCCACCGTCCGGGTGAGTCCATCAGACATATTATTTCTGGTTGTTCTCGTCTAGCTAACGGCGAGTACTTGCACAGGCACAACCAAGTAGCCAGGATTATTCACCAGCAACTTGCCTTGAAATATAAACTTGTGGAATCTGAGGTACCGTACTACAAGTATGTGCCCGACCCAGTTCTCGAGAAAGACCATGTCACGCTGTACTGGGATCAGTCTATCATTACTGACAGGACTATTGTGGCCAATAAGCCTGACATAGTGGTGATAGACCGATCAGCGCGCCGCGTAATGATAGTCGATGTTACCATCCCGCATGACGAGAACCTCGTGAAAGCTGAGAAAGAGAAACAAATAAAATATCTCGACTTGGCACACGAGGTTGTCGACATGTGGAATGTGAACTCGGCTATCATTGTGCCGATTGTCGTGACGGCCAATGGCCTTATGGCCAAGAGCCTCGATGACCATCTATCGAGGCTCTCCTTAGGCGGTTGGATCAAGGGCCTGATTCAGAAGGCAGTACTCCTCGATACGGCTCGCATTGTGAGGAGGTTCCTGTCTCTGGAGCCCTAACCACCGGTAGCTTGGACCCTGCTCCCGACACCGGCGGACTACTATTTTTTATATTTTTAAATGTTTTTTATATAATTTTTGTTAATAAAAATATTTAAAAATGTAATTAGTATGTAAGGAAAATAAATAAAGGAAATAATAATATAATAATAATCGTTTATTTATAAAAAAGGGGCACATTTACAATGAAATATCTTATCAAATAAAATAGAGCACAGTTGATTATTGCCTGAACTAGGTTGAACCTGTGTTTCAGGCCACAAGGTGCATAAATATCTACTTAAAATAAATAAATTAACATTCAATGAAAAGTAAAGTACTAAAATTAAAACTTACATCAAATAAAAATAAAAAACAGTGTGTCAGCAGTTTACTTGCAGACAATAAGTAAGTCTTCTGTCTGTGCATAAGATAAGAGTTGTAGAAAAGTAATAATAGACTTTTTACAGCTAAAATAATTTAACTTAAATATACTTAGTTTTCTATTTAATCTATTGTACAGAAATGGGCCTAAAAATGAAAAGAATCTTTCCACAAAGACATGTTTTGAGGTTGCATTAGAAATGCATACTATATCATTCCGTCTCTTGTTAGTATTGTCAGCATGGTACGTGAGCATGGTGTGCTGTTTTAAAACTAAGTGCATAATGAATAGCTGGCGCACAGTCAGCACGTTGCAGGATTTATACAGCTGATCTGTGGGAAAGTAAAAGGGATGGAAGTTTGCTACCTTTAAAATTGCTCTTTGAGCTCTTTCAAGGGGAAGCAGGGTAGTTTTTGATGCGCCACCCCATGAAATGATACAGTAATGAATTATGGATTGACATAGGGCGAAATAAACTTGTGTGATCAATTTTGAATCTGCAAATGTTCGTATTTTTTTAAATACGTATATTAATTTTCGCACTCTTTTAACCAGACTTTCAATATGATACTTAAAAGAGAGTGTGTCGTCTATTATAACACCGAGGTATTTAATGTTACAGGTTTTGAGGATAGGAGGACAGTTGCACATGTTGACTGACAGGTTATCACATTGATGGGCATATAAATGGAAGTAAGCAGTGTTAAGTTGAGGCTTGCGCATGGAGAAGTGAATGTATTTTGTCTTGTCAGCATTTAGTGTTAGTAAATTGCTTTGAAGCCAATTAGTCACAGTATTAAAACCAAGTTGAGCGTTTTCAAATAGTTCGCTGCTGTTTTTAGCAGAAAATATCAGCGCCGTGTCGTCAGCATAAGAAATGATTTTGCCGTGCTTGATATTTAGATTACACAAGTCGTTAATATAAACCAAGAAAAGGGTAGGGCCCAAAATACTCCCTTGGGGAACACCAAATCCAGTATTTTTCTGCTCATCGCTAGTAAAGTTGTCAATCCTAACACATTGGTATCGGTCGTCTAAGTAGTCAGTAAGTAAAGTCAACGGCGTTCCCCTTATTCCTATTGCCTCTAATTTTCTTAGAAGCACAGAAACAGAGACAGTATCAAAGGCTTTCGCCAAATCAAGGAAGACTCCCAGGACCTGGTTCCCTTTGCCAAGCTCTTCTGTGACATAATCGGTCAGGCTATGCACCGCATCGGCTGTGGATAATTTGGCTCTGAAGCCAAATTGCGCAGGTGACAAGATGTTGTTTTTTTCTAGGTAGTTAACTAGTCTGTTGTTTATAATTTTCTCAAGTATTTTTGAGATTGAGGGGAGTAATGATATGGGCCTATAGTTATTCACCAAGTCCCGGTCTCCAGATTTATATATAGGGATTACAACAGCCTTTTTTAGACAGTTAGGGAAAATTCCTTTGGAAAGACAGATTTGAAATATATGCGTTAAGGGAGGTGCCAATATATGCTTAAAGAGTTTAAGAATCTTGTTGCTTATATTATCCCATCCAACTGCACAGTCATCTTTAAGGCCCGAAATGATTCTGGATATTTCGTTTTCGTCAATATCCAGCAAAGCAAATGATTTCAGGTTACAACTGTTGTTAAATTTTTTAAAAGATGGTTGGGCGCAATGTTTCGGTATCTGTTCGGCCAGAGTTTTCCCAACATTAACAAAAAAGTTATTTACTTTGTTAGCGGATGAGAGAGGTGAAGGATTAGTAAGCAGTAACCTCGAATTTGATTCACGTTGTTTAGTCATGTAGGTGACGTTTTTAATATGCTTCCAAATCTGCTTGCTATTGTTGCCTGCCTTATTTAATTCATTTTTATCGTAATTATTTTTAGAATAGAATAGAATAGAATAGAATAATATTTATTTGCTTAAAAACATGGTATAAAAGATGGTAAAATACAAAAAAAAACAAGAGCATACATGTTTTTGCTTAACAGGGATAAGCGTACAAAATTTAACATTTGTACGCTAAGCTTCTTTAGGAGATTGTTGCAGAAATTCCTGTATCTTTTATAGGTGTTTAGAATTATTAAATTATCAGGGTATTTCTTAGTTCTCTGGTGAAGTTTATCTCTGTGCCTTATACATCGGATTAGTCCAGGAGTAATCCAAGGTTTAATATTACGAAGACGATTATTTACCGTCACAGCTGTCGTATTACGCAATATTGCTTGTTGGACATGTTTTATTAAGTACGATAAAGCCGAATTAGCGTCAGCAGTATTGTAAATCAGACTATAATCAATGTTGCATAAATCATATTCGAGTTTGTTTACGTTTAATTTAGTCTTTGTCTGGGGGCAATTTTGCTTAGGCAGCGTTAAATTTACGGCTAGTAAGACAGAATGGTGATCGGTTATTGTTGAGTTAGTAACAAGCGTAATAAATGAATAAGTGGTTTTGATCATCACATGGTCGAGGCATGAACCGCTTTGATGAGTAGGCAATGTGTGAGCAGGCAGAAAACCATGGTATGAGCAGATGTTAAGGTAATCTTGAGTCCCTGCGTCGTAGTTTTCAGAGCCAATATTAATGTTAATATCTCCTGTTAGTATTACATTCTTAAATGGGCTAAGTGCTTGAAAGATCTGGTTTAGGGAACTGTGGAAAGAGGTTAAGTTTCTTGCGGAAGGGGATCTATACAAAGCAATTATGGCTGTGGTTGTACCAATTTTGATGATAAGGCAGTTACTAATACAATCTTGTAGATCAGGTTCTTCGACTTTGACCTTTAATGATTCCTTAGCAAAGACAACGACACCATCGTTTTGATTGTTATTAATTTTAGTGTACAATAAGTTATATCCTGGTATTGCCGGGAGATTTTCATGGCGCTTTGATAGCCAGCATTCTGTTAGAACCATAATATCGCAATTAAAGTTAAGTCTATGTAGAAAAATGTTAAAGCTATCGATGTTCTTATAAATACTTCGTATGTTTTGGGTTAGTATGGTTAGTGACTTTTGATACTGGGAAAGATATTGATTGCAGTCTTCAACCTCACATGACTTTGACTCAGTTAAAAATGAGTTATCTATGTCGGTAATTAAGTTAATATCCATTCTATTTAAAAATAACAATAATAAATTACGTCTAGGCTTTAAACAAATAAGTGGCGCTCTTAGGCGCCTTCATAGTCAATCGAGTTAATGTACCTGTATTCGGCAGCTAATTTAGCCGGACAAACTGTGTCTCCCGTCTTGTGGTTGGCTTGTTTTTTAAAGCGCATGCATGTAGCACATTTTGGATCTTCAGCTTTTTTAGCGCAGTCTTGAATCGAGTGTCCTTCTTCACCGCAATGGCCACAAGCTGGGACAGCGTTCTTGCATGTCTTAGATGCATGACCATACTGCTGGCACTTGTAACATCTCGTTACTAGTGTGAAGTCTCGTACCGGACAGGACGTCCAATTTATAAATAATCTGTCCTGTGTGATGAGGGCCTTACGAATGACGGCTGAAACTTCTAGAATGTAATTACAGCTCTCAGCATCTTTCCTACCCGATTTGTGGCTAAGTTTAATTGAGGTCAGAAATGTATCTAGGGTCATAGGCAGTTTATCCGTTATGTTTTGGTCGTAAATGCATTTATAAACCTCATTTTCAGCCATTGATGCGGGAACTCCTATTACAATAATGCGAGGTTTGCGCTTCCGAGGTTCGTCGACGGTAAGGCCGCGGCCCCATGTCCACGGCGCGGCGCCGGCCGCCGTGTGACGTTGCGGCGCCGCCGCCGTAACACGGCACGACGTCATGCCGCACCACGGTACCGCGAACGGTGCGCCATCCATTGCCCCTTTCAGTCGATATTTCGCAGTTGATTCGATCGACTGAGGGGCAATGGATGGCGCACCGTCCGCGGCACCGTGCTGCGGCACGACGTCGTGCCGTGTTACGGCGGCGGCGCCGCAACGTCACACGGCGGCCGGCGCCGCGCCGTGGACATGGGGCCGCGGCCTAAGGCCTGACGAAGCGATTTGGACTGTTTTTTTGAGCTTGTCTAGGTCATCCTTGGTCTCAGTGCTGATGATAAGTCCTCCTTTTCCTATTTTACGCACGCCTCGTACTTTCAGCTTCATTTCACCAGGGCATATGATTTTTTGTACCATGTTCTTTGTATCATCACTGGTCTTTGTGTTGTCGCATGGAAAAATCGCCACGGAGCTAAGATTATTAGGGCGAATAAAACTGCTGGACCCCTTCTTCACCATATCGGCAAATGATGTAGAAGCTGCAGGTTGCTGCTTCGCACAGGACTCCTGAATCGTGCGGTTCATCTCAGTAAGACAGTCCGCTAGGTCTCGGGCTTCGGTCATAGTTTTCAAGGCGGTGTGTGGTTGTAGGGCTCTTGATTTCATCGACTGGTATTGAACAGCCAATTGCGAAACACCATGTCCAACTTTTCGGCAAAGATTTGTAATTCTTTGCTTCTGGTCAGAATTAAGTTTCCCCTCAGAAGCAATAACACAGACCTCATTCAGGTACTGCTCAATGGTCCCCAACCAATTTTGAATCTCCGGAGTAGAGATTGGTTCAACGGCTTCTTCTTGGTACTGCTTTGGTTGTTGAGGTGGTCTCGGTGTTGGTGTCGACGGAGGGCTGCGTGGCGTCATCCCACTCCGATTAAAGGGGCTGCTGTCCATTTTTCCGTTGATAATAACTATTTACACTTCAGTTAGTCCATTATTTTGTGTAAAAACCACTTACTACGCTGATTTGTATATCACGCTAATACACTTAAACTGGGTCAGAAATTATTGCAGGCGTTAATTTATTTATTTTTATACTGCATTGATGTGCACGTCTGTATGCGATGAGTGCAATCAACGCAATCCAATAATGTAAAATACATAATGCACATGGGGTATGCAAATTACAGCAAGGTCGTCTCACAACCTTCATGTTTATGGGTAAACAACATATTTTTTACGTTACCTGGCCAAGGTCACGGAAAAAAAAGGGACTCACCTGCCATGTCCATTAGATTTTCAGTGTTAACGTTGTTCAATGACTTTGTTAAAAGACATCACGTGTCTCGCACTGATAGCTGGACGATTTCTCCAGAGTAACATGTGATGTTACTGGGGTGTCACGCACCCACTGGGACAAAAAAGCTCTGACAAGCTTACAGCACACATGTTTTACAGTGTTAAATGTCCACCATAGCGCTTCATCTTCCATCCAGCTTGTGAGGTCATCCAAATGAGACTTACCTGCCATGCCAATTAGATTTTCAGTGTTAGCATTGTTCAATAACTTTGCTAGACATCTCGTGTCACACTGATAGCTGGACGATTTCTCCAGCTAGTAACATGTGATGTTACTGGGGTGTCACGCACCCACTGGGACAAAAAAGCTCTAACAAGCTTACAGCACACATGTAATTTACAGTGTTAAATGGCCAGCGCTTCATCTTCCATCCAGCTTGTGAGGTCATCCAAATGAGACTTACCTGCCATGCCAATTAGATTTTCAGTGTTAGCATTGTTCAATAACTTTGCTAGACATCTCGTGTCACACTGATAGCTGGACGATTTCTCCAGCTAGTAACATGTGATGTTACTGGGGTGTCACGCACCCACTGGGACAAGAAACTATAACAAGCTTACAGCACACATGTAATTTACAGTGTTAAATGGTGGCCACCATATCGCTTCAGTAAGCCCTGCAGATATCCCGTATCCGGAGGGAGTTAAAGCCTGGCATTCTCTCGAGTTACATCCCAGTTGTGGTCAGGAATCTCAGGAACTCCTGTTTCGTCTCCTGCATTTGATGTCCTGTTGTGGCCTTGAACTTGTTCAAGATTGCTCAGATTTCTGCGTCTCGGGTTTACGATTTTAACTAACGATGCACTTAATACACTTCCTGTCACTCGACATTTTGTTATTTTGGTAAAATGTAATGTAAACTTAGTTTTAATTTAATAATTTGACGAGAAAGAACTCATTTCTTGCGATGTCGTTAACGCGCGAAAAAGAAAAAAGTGACGTTTCGATTCATGTGTTGCAAACGAGAAAGGATACGAATGTTGCAATTCTTAAAAAAAATATTCATTTTTACCATCTAAAATTCGCGAGTCCATACGTTCGTAAGGGAAATACTACACTGTTATATTAATTATTTTTCAGATTACCACGAAATAAAATTATAATATGTAGCATATGTAGGTACAACAGCGACCTAACCTAACCTAACCCCTTTCGTTTTTAGCTTTTCCTTTTCCCGGATTTATAGGTCTTTAATATTGTATTGCCATTGCTGGGGTGCCAGCTGTCTTAGAACTCAATGGCTTGGCACGCGTCGATTGGAAGCGACCAGATGGTATGACCATAATGCTATGGAAGTTGGGTAGGCCTTTGGTGTGGGATGCAACTTGCGTCGACATCCCATCTTCCTAGCACAGTGGGCTCCGCTGGGGCGGCTGCTGCAGGTGCTGAAAACCTCAAACGGCGCAAATACAATAATTGAATTGGTAGTTATGTGTTTGAGCCGTTTAGGGTTGAAACACTAAGGCTATGGGGTCCGAGTGCCCACCTAGAATTTCGGGAAATCTCCAAGCGGCTGGTCGACTTTTCACAC
The DNA here is from genome assembly GCA_950022335.1 of Eurois occulta. Taxonomy (NCBI): domain Eukaryota; kingdom Metazoa; phylum Arthropoda; class Insecta; order Lepidoptera; family Noctuidae; genus Eurois; species Eurois occulta. The sequence goes on from OX465497.1 coordinate 14,743,541, forward strand.
GACCAGAGGGCGGGCCTATTTTTTGGCCAAAGAATCAGCATTACCATCCTAGGTGGCAATGCTGCGAGCCTTCTGGGCACTTTTCCTGTTGACAGCGATGTGGAATTATATTTTGAAGTGTTGATACGTGTACATATTTTTATTACTATTATAGTTTATTGTCTGTAAATAATTTAATAATCATGGAAATAAATCATATTGTACCTATAGAAGTGCTTACATAATCGCGATTTCATAAACACGTTTATTAAATTATCCTTGCATGTTCAATATACGTTTCATTATGTTGTTGCATTATTATGTTGTTTTGAACATACATTGATTTGCAAGAATGAATCGATTTAATGCGATAGGAAAGCAAAACCATAAAATAAATGATTTCTGACGTAACTCCTTCAATATGAATTGTTACTAAGTAGCTTTACATAGGCAAAGGAAGGGCAAGGCTGTGCGATACATTTAGACCGTGTAGATATTACATTTTTGTAGGAAACAGCTGTCTTTTTCATTTTTGATATAAAATTTCTAAGTGGGGGTGGGGGGGGGGGGGGTCCGAATGAATTACTGAATACGTGGTAATCGTTTGTGCGTCGGTGTGCTATACTGTATAACAATCTTAAATACACTGACAGACGCAATAAACGCTGGCACAAGTGTTCCTTATAAAACGTAGATGATTACCTATTAGAGATCTCTGCTATCACACCTGCTGCATCACACTTGATGATCTTATGACTGCAACAGCGAGCGAAGTTCCCTACCCAAATTTTTTTTTCCATCAACACTGGAACGAGAAGAAGAATCTATGAAAACTCATCCACTAACGGGGTTAAATAAGGAATGGAAGTTCATCATGGTAGGAAACCCCATCACACATACGTCTTGTTATGACCTAAAAAGAAAAATAGTTTTAAATTCCATCCATTTAAAACATTTAGTACAACATTCATAAAACACCGCCCAACTCGCAAACACATTAACAGGAAACCCAATAGGTATTGCAAACCCAGACACAGTTAAGTACACATAGATAAAACTAGGTATACTAGCTAGGTGCCTAGGTATTGTGGGGACTGGCAGCGAGGCCACGGATCTAGGGCGTTGAATGTACTCTCGAAATGGGGTTACAGCTGCATATAAACAAATCTATATATGCGCGAGAAAATTTGACTCTCCTGCAATATTTGTTCAGTCTGATTGCTCGAAAAGCAAAGCTTTCAATGTAATTGGAGCAGATTCGATGCAACCGCACTTTGGAGTTTTGTACAAATATGTTTTAGTTCAATTGTCATACCATGCCAAATTGAAATATTCCAACTGTTCCAAAAAGCATGAGTTTACAGTTACACAATGGGCCAGGCTGGCCAAGTTTCTAGGCTCATTGGTGTATTATCGAGTACTTTAATGGACCTTTTGGATGGAGCGGTCGTTGAGAACTGGGCCACTACTCGCTATTGATTCTGAATCGAACAAGGAGAGTTCAAAGATCGGCTCAGAATATTTTAAAGCCATAAGATGAAGAACTTGCGATCTAGTTTCCCTGCATTTATTTCGCAGGAAGATTTAATCTTGGCGGCTCACAAGTGTTCAATCTTTATATTATTGAGCAGGCTGAAAACTGAACAAAAAGTTGTGAAGAAAAATTTCATTCTTCTTTTTTACGAGGCGATGAAACTCAAATTGTTTTAGACCAGTATGTAGTCAATTGCACAGCTCTAACATTTGCTTCGAATATGCTTCGTGGTTGTGCTGGATGGGCAGGACAGCAGGTGCAGCATATCCTGCAGAGGAGCTCCACACTGGCATTCTGTTTAAAATGCATCGAGGATACCCCATTTACCCAGATTATATCTACACATTTCATTCAAAAGTAAAGTCAAACGGTGCAGCTCATGCACAACAATAAAACGCATTTAAACGTTAAAATAACAACGTTTTACAGCCGTTTTCTTTATTGTTTTGACACACATAGGAAACTACACGTTACGTAATACTAAGCTTCGCGTAGAAAATACGTTGAAAAACATATTTTTCTCTAGGAGTTTAAAGCTTCAGACCATATACAGCAGTATATATATGGTCTTCGTACGATGTTTAGGTATAGTACGACACAATTAAGAAGTTTCATGGTACAGAATCGAACAACCAAAAAAAGTAAAATCAATAAACATAAAATATTTATTTTTGCTCCAGTAACTGGGTTCTGGGTAGATCAGATAGTCGCTCCACGTACGTTATTGGTATTTAACTTCATCTGGTTAGACTTGATGCCGACCCTAGGGAGAAGGCTAGGCAGCTGATGATGACGAGTTATTTAGCATATCTTGACACAGGCTGCCTCTCTGTGAAATAGAGTGCATCATCCACGACGAGGAAGTTGATTTTATTGTTGTTTGACGAGTAGTTTTAACTCAAGTCGCACTATTTCGGCAGAACTAGTATCTGGAGATTTAGTTTCCAACGGGAACTTTTAGTTATGTCGTACTATAGTTGATAGGTGCGCTGGGTGGCAATCATTCAGGTTGGTAGCTCGGGCACGTGGTCGGCAAAGGGCACGTCAGCGAACTCGTTAGCATCTCGATCGAAACTGGACAGATAATTAAATGAAAGCTTTTGTAAAAAAAAACTAGGAAATAGGACTATTCATAGAATTCGGTATTGTAATATTTTTTAACCTCAAAATAATAAATCAAGACCAAAGTAAGTCGGTATCCGATAGGAATAAGACCAAGGAGATGACTGTGTTAAAGCTGGTAAGGATAAAAATGGTTATACTGAGGTGACAGCTTAATAAGGCTTTGCGGATTTCAAGGACATGCTGTGCTGAGGTAAATCAGGGTGAAGGTAGGAGAATGATAGCAGTGATAAAAGTTTTAAGCGTCCAAGATTGTCCAGGGCGCCCTCCAGTCATTAAAAAATGGCTCATTCGTATTATCAATCGACATATCAAGCATCATCGTAATTATCAGTCGATAAACATCCCATGTTGAACTTGACCTACCTCAAGAGGCGTCACGTTGAGCGATCCGCGCTTCTCGCCTCCAGGGTATTCCTGCGGCCTTCACTGGGTCATCGGTTCACTTTCTGTTGTGGTAGACCTTCCTAATCGGCGCTTTCACCACAGACTCCTTATAGTATTGTCTCTCCTCCTCTCTTAAATCCATCCAAAGGTTCTCTTGAAAAGATCGCTTTTGGCGTTAAGACCGACCATTGTGTCACCATATTTATTAGTTCTACTTGTAATGATACCTGTAATTTTTATGGTGTACATATTAAAGAGTATTCTATTATATCTATGTATTCTTTTGGGTATCTGACCTCCACAACCCAGTTAGTACGATACCCCTTGGTGACATTGGTTGTCAGACTTTCGGACCTCTGACTATTAGTAACAACTGTCAACGATCTACAAATGACAGCTGGGTCCAACAACGGCTTAACGTGCTTTTCGAGGCACGGAGGAAACTCGGTATGTAATGGATGTTCACCCGACCACGGACCGACCTTGGCAAGGTCGGCTTATTCTGAAGATTGACCCGTGCGGCTGCTATTATTTAGCCACGAGCCCCTTATTGCACTTGTATCATATTGTTTTATAATGGAGCTGAAATAACACGTGCAGACCATTAAGAGTAGCTCATGTTCAGACCCGTGCACCTTTGCTGATTATAATTAAAATATATCAGTCGTACTGTGTGTTATATAAGGTTTTAATTTCAAACGCGCGTGTATATTGTCACGGTGTGGAGCACTCATGGGTGTTGGTGTATGTGATTGGTAATGGATCTAATTAAGTATGACGGTTGTTTTTATTTTAATTACCGTTAAAAACTATGATTAGAATAAAAATAATATGTATAAGATGTACTGAATACGTGGTAACCATCTGTGCGTTGGTGCCCCTTTCACCCTGTGTAGCTCAAATTGGTGTAATGTTTGCTGGGGAATCTGAAACATAGACGTAAGCGTGAGCGTAGCGTGGCGTGACTATTTATAAGATCCCTAATGTTTATACCTATGTTTAACAAATAAATGATTCTGATTCTGAGCCTTGCATATTTATGGACAACATAACTGGCGTAATGTGGGTGTACAATTAGGTACACCTCTGCCTAACCCTTCGGGGATTACAGGCGCGATGTATGTTATGTTATGGAAAACGAAGAAACAAGCAGAACTAAGGCAACACTGGTGCAATTACTTACAACCTTATTTATCCATTATAATTTCTGAGTAGGTATTGTAACCTAACCTGTTTTACCTTGGCCGTCAAAAGTGACGGCCAAGGCGACTTGATTGTACAAAAAAACATCCTGTAAATTATTTTTGTATTATTTTTTTGTGTAAAATACTAGTGTGTGATAAAATATTAAGGGTAGACCTAAAATGTCTGAACCTTTCCAGCCCAAACTCAAAATGTCACTCTCCGAAGAAATGTTCTCAAGCTTCTCGCTACGCAACAAGAATGTCAAGACCAGTCACCTCAACTCAGATCCGGGCACATCGTACGAGGTGTTCAGGAATAATACAACAGCAGTTGAAGTTATAGTCAAAGAAGTGCCTAAAAACAAAAATAAAACGGCGTCAACAGAATACCACGATGTAACATTGATCAAGAAGCTCCAAGATGACATCGACAGACTCAAAAGCGATTTGAACATAGCAAATAATGCACTGGCCAGATCTCGGAAAGGATTCCTGGCGATGGTACGTGAAATGAGAAAGCAATTAGACGCGGCGAACCACAGGGAAATGGAAACTCAGACTAAGAACCTGACTTTACAGTTGGACAACGAGAAACTGAAGAGTATGCTCCAATCGAAGTCCAATTTGTTGAGTAAACTGAAGAATGAGTTGGTCAGTATGAAGCGGGTTATGAGGTATATTATAAAGAGTATATGCAAGGCATCTCCTCCGGTGTCAGAGAATGTGACTTGCAGTTCTGAGCCAGACTATGACGATTTCGAGAACCACCTGAAGAAAAATGTAAAAGTAAAGTTTGCGAGCAACATGTTTGACGAGATGACTACGTTCGATAGCTCGATCTCAAAGGACACCAAATATTCATTTGATAAGCGCCTATTATAACATTTTTATTACGTTTTGTGTTAGTTTTTATGAGTGTAATTGTGAATTTGAACGTTAATAAGAAATACATTTAGATTTTCTTTCGTTATTGAGATATTTGATTGAATTTAGCAGAATTTCCATTGCTTAATCACTCCAATAACCGCGTTCCTAATAGAATTATTATGACCTAGAACGCGCCCCTAATGAATTCCAATAAGTTCTGTAAAGGCGTGGTAAAGACTTATGATTTACTGTGGCTACTTTATTGGTAGGCTGCTATTGAGCTTTTGTCTAAGTTATGAGAAGTCATTTTATTTACTTTGATACCTATTTAAATGTAAAATTATTTCGTCTAACACAATATTTCAGCACAGAGTTTAGGTACGAGATGTAAGTCTCCAAGAAGTCTTGAAAGCTTCATAAAATTATCCGTGAAATCTTGTAAGTGAATCTCGAGTTATATAAGACTGGAATCCCAGACATAGGTACTTTACCTCGACACACATTCCCTTGACAAAAGAGTGGTCTGATATTGTAGAGAATCAATCGGGGAATGCAAGCGCGGGACGCGCGGGGCACGGGTGGTGCATACCCGGCTGCAGAGTAACCGGGTCAGGCTGTGCCGGGGTCATGCGGTCATAGCCCACCCGGTCACTGGGTCGCCGGGTCGCCGGTGAGACACGCCCGCCTGCCGGTTATCATACCCGGTAAACGAGAGGTCGTCTCATCGGATTTGACGGTTTTTGAGTGCCTCCTAGTGCATGACGAGTGGGTTACGAATTGGGGTGGAATTACACCATAATTATATTGAAAAATATTTTAATATGGTCGGGAAAATGTTGTCACATTAATTTCTACTGCAGTGTGCTAGTAGAAGCTTGTTGAAACCGTCATATTAAGTCTATTAGGTAGGAAGTATACGCGATATTGAATTACGCGCAGGCTCGTCTTACGTTACGGAGCTCTTGAACTTATTACGATGCATTATTATGAAATGTAGTGGTAAATGGACTTCTATTACAGTGTTTGTTACTGCCTGCTGCTGGTTTCCTTCGTATTTAATCGGGCAAGTAAGTAAGACTTCTTTTAAAATAATAAATTAAAGTCCTGTTTCAGCTTCTAAGTGGATGATGTGTATCAGACAAGTCACAATATTTAATTAACATTTTGCTTGAGATTATCTCACAGCTTAGTTAACCAGAACTCATTAGAAGGTAGTGAATTGAAGCTAGTTAAAAGTTTCCTAACTGTAAAATTCTAGTGTAAATATTATGTAATAGAAAGACATGCCTTTTCTTGTAAGAAAATAAAGATGATCCGCAAAATAAATGGAAACCTTTTCAATTGAGTGTCAAGGACGTTGTTGGTTTATGTTGGCGTAGGTTTTCGTGACAGTAAACAAACCTGAAAGCTTTACTTGACAAGCTAATAGCTTAGTAGGTAGACGGTAAGTAAAGTTAATAGAGTTTTGTTAAGGAACTCTGAATGGTAAGGAATGATTAGTCTGCTTTTAATGCCATTTTTAATTTGGTGAAGACTTCGTAACGTTCTTTATTAGTTATTTGTTTTTTTGTTTTTTAATTATCGTCAAGTTGGCTGCGTCTTACCAAGGGGTATCGTATAATCCAATACTAAGTGGGTTGTGGAAGTCAGATAAGCAGTAGCTTAATATGAAATAGTGTTATTGAACTGCATCTGGTTACACTGGAAGCCGACCCTATAATTGGGAAAAGGTTAGGCAGGTGTTGATGATGATCAAGTTTTCATTAACACTAGAAACGGGATATTTACCATGTCCACTGTTTGTTTTGAGTTCCCGATATATCGGCGCTGTTGCCAGCACCATGATCACAGATAAACTGAAGTTATTGCGGGTCACGGGTGGGTGTTTATGAGCAGACAAATCGGTCTACCCTCTTTCTTGTTGGTTTTTTGCACTCAGTGCCGCTACCACTGTCACTCGCAACTCGATTCGACACACGGAACTCACTTTGCCCCGCTCGCGAACTTTTTTCGGCACTTTTTCGGTTTTTACACAGTTCAAGATGAACATGATACACTAAAGAATGTAGTTGACCAAGTTGGTAGCGATACTTCCAATTTAGTTTGCGTAAAGTAGTTCGTAAATCGATTTATTTGTTGTCTATGTAAATGCAATGAAGGCTGTCGTTAAGTTTTAATTTGTCGATGATATTTCATTAATTATGTCTTCGTTGGTCGAGTGGTCGTAAGCGCAACTGCTGAGCATTAGGTCCTGGGTTCGATTCCCAGGTTGGGTTGTTATTGGGTTTTTCCATCAGGAATGTCTCAGTAGCAGCATTGGAGTCTGGATTTGTGCCCGGTTGATGGCAATAGGCTCGCCTCCTATTACATGGGACTTATGTTTACATAACTGACGAAACGTGGGTGTATTATTAAGTACACCTCTGCCTAAACCTTTGGGGATTACATGTGTTTTGTTATGTTATGACTACGATACTTGGTTACTACACTTTTTACTAAGTTATTGTTTTAATTTGACTGAGGTGTAATGTGAGCGACGAGCATCTGTACCAATACATCATTTCACAGTCAGTTCAGTTAGCTATCACGCTTGTCTGTCAAATGGAACTGGATTTGACTAATCAGGATTCCTGAAAACGTGAACACGTGTACAGCAACCGAAGAAATTGCCAAACATTTATGGTATTGAAAGAGTTCCTCTCAATCAAGTAACTTATTATAAGGAACAATAATAACATTTTGTTACACAGATTGTTAATTACCAGGCAATTTGTTTAACCAATCTTTGTAAAAAGTACAAATTGATTTCGGCGTTTTAATTATTTTTTGGTGTAGACACGTTTACATTTACAGGTAGCAAACGTGCCTGAATAGTGCGCCGCCGTGGGTTTCTTTCGACTCGCGCATGAAGGGTTCCGCACCATCATAATAGGGGAGTCCCCTTATTTTTTTTTATTTGCTGTTAAAGCGGCAACTGAAATACACATTCTAAAAAAAGGGAAAATGTCAACTGTCTGTCTACCAATATTTTACACGGAGCGACTGCCTATTCGACCTCCACAACCCAGTTACCACTGGGTAATACGACACCCCTTGGTAAGACTAGTTGTCTGACTTTTTGGGCCACTGACTACCTTTAACGACTGTCAAAGATCTACAAATGACAGCCGGGACCAACGGCTCAACGTGCTTTCCGAGGCACGGAGGAAACTCGGTATGTAATGGGTCATCTACAGAGTAACCGAGGCAAGCGCGGCTTTACCTAAAAATAGATTCGAGCGGCTGTTATTATTTATCCAGTACGTCTCCGTATCCTATCGAAAAATATAAAGCTTTAATATACAAAACCTTATGCCAGGTCACTTCGCAAAGTTATGCAATATAGGTCATGGATGTGGTCATGGCCTTCATAATTGTAATCGAGGATGGGACCTAGATTACTTTCAGTCTAGGCTAAGTTCAATACTAACGCCTGGCGCTAGTTACAAGCGTTAGTTTTCAACTATATCTACGTAATATATAGATGGTAAATAAGGCGTTTGAGTTAAATATCAGAATTTTTTGTTTGCCAACTATTACATACGAGACTCATCATATCTGGTGAAATGTGGGTGTCAATTTGCTTACCCTTCAAGCGTTATTAGCGTTATTATACATAACATAACATCACGCCTGTAATCCCCGAAGAGTTAGGCTGAGGTGTACGTAAAAGAACATTTTCGCTGGTATGTTTTAAGTCCTATGTAATAGGGGGCTAGAATCTTAAGCTGAAAAATATAGTTCTACGTTTTTGTTTGGGTGTTTTCATTTAGCACACTTTTCTCCAACTACGAATCCGATTATAAAAAATGTTTTGTTGATGTAGTTCGTAATTTTTATTTATTTTTCGAAAGCTACCTTTTAGCACTAACATGAGACGCCACCTAAACGAGTGCCTAAATAAAAGCACTCTGTTTGATTTTCTCTGTTGAAATTCTAGTGCAAAACTATTTAGGCATTACTACTGTTTTATGTCCGTCACATCACCATCTCAGGTCCAGTTGAAAACCAGCGTCGGGCACCAGCTGCTCGGCAGTTTGCTGAACTGGGGCTATTTGGCGCAGCCGTGAGACACACAACTTTTCCCTTTTTTCTTGTTCCTGTTTAGATTTAAGTTTTTATTGTGGAGATTTAAGTTTTATTTTATTTTATGTTGTGTGCATTTGTGGCATGTGCCAAATAAATGTGTTTTCTTTCTCTCTTTCTTTTACTATTATAGGCTATTTATTATTTGGGTATCGCTGACTATTTGAAAACGAATATAAATTTCACAGCTACAAATCGATTATTAAATTCTTTACTACCAACTACCATTACTACATTACTCTCAACTCTATATTTTATTTTGTCACGTCCTGTTGTATACAAAATATTTGATAAGCGTTGTATGTTTATTGTTTTCTTATTTTGTGTGCTATAATAAATATCGGAAATCAGTGTCATTTTTTAAGTAATGTAATAGTCATAAAATTATATAATTAATGAATGACATAAATACCCTAACAATAATACATGATATAGTTGAATATGTAACGATTAATGTAAGATTTATTATTTCTATTTTTATTGTAATAGATTATTGCACTTCTGATATGGCTTAAAAAACTTCTGTGGTATGTATCACCTCATGTACCTACCCATAATCAAGCAAATAAATGATTTGATTTGATTTGTCATTGAGATACCAGAATGCACTAGGTAGTTAAACAGTGCATCTCCTCTAAATATGTCAACAATTAGACACTACATTTAATGCCTCTGGCTAAATAATAACAGCCGCACGAGTCGCTCTTCAAGGTTAAGCCGCGCCGACCGACCTATACAAATAGGTTGGTCCGTGAATGGGTGACCACCCATTACATACCGAGTTTCCTGCGTGTCTCGGAAAGCACGTTAAGCCGTTGGTCTCAGCTGTCAATTATTATCGTAGATCTTTGACAGTCGTCAGTGGGCTGAAAGTCTGACAACCAGTCTTACCAAGAGGTATCGTTTTACCCAGTACTAACTGGATTGTGGAGTTCAGATAGGCAGTCGCTCCATGTAAAATACTGGTATTCAGCTGCATCTGGTAAGACTGGAAGCTGACCCCAACGAAGCCGAAAGGCATTTGTTCTCCCCGTTATTGTGATATTTATTTTTTGTTCTAGACCTTCTAGTTACGGAGATATCACAAGTTAACTTAACTTTAAACACCTCCACAACCCTCGTACTATTCAATCCATCTAGAGTTCTACCGTCAAAACGTGATTTTTAACCCCACAAAAAAAAGTAGTCTCCTAGCAATAATTTTTGCGTAAAGTTAGATAGTTTGATGTTCTTGATTGACGGCTAAGTGAAGGGTTCGTTTACACCTTGTTTAACTATGAACTATTTTGAACCATAATATATGAATCAACACACGAAGCATTTCACTACACGCTTTATAATTATCTACTCAGTCAAAAGTCAGTCTGAGTTAGTTCCAAGGTTGGTATTCCAGTGAGAAGCCAAACTAACGCCCGTCCTGAGTGTAATTGAATTGCCTCTGGGAGCCACGTGAACCTACACTACTTTAACTTTAAAAGCTGGTACGAGTAGCTGGAATCCGTACTTACATTGTAATTACGTTAACGTCGAATCTTGAATCCTGAGAATCGCGGTAGATAACTTTACATCGCGCCAGTAATCCCAGAAGGGTTAGGCAGAGGTGTAGGTACATAATAGTAGGTATACTCACATTTGGCTAGTTATGTTGTCACATGTAATAGGGGGCGACCCTATTACTGTCATCATCATCATCCACAGCCCGACTTCACCCACTACTGGTTATAGGCCTCTCTTTACGTGCCAAGCTACATGAAATCTGTACTTGAAACACCTACAATACGGGTTAACCTTTACACTAAGATTTGTCACATAACACTAAAAAAATCCTGATTAAGACCCCTAGACGGCTAACATTTGCGGTCCCTGGAGTATATAGAAATATTTGAGCACTATTTTGAATAGCTTTTGCCCTTGGCATCGCTCGCGTTAATTTAGAATTTGGTTTGTAAATCAATCATGATTCGAAAGACACGTGGCGCCATCTATTATCATAAGAACGTTATTGTTGGTTACCTCGGGAACAGTACCTTTTTTTCAGGATGAAAGGTACCCTATGTCCGTTTCTGTACACCTGACAATGATGCAAAATTTCAAGGTGATCAGTTCGGTAAGGAAGTAAGAATTTATTTCTGAGATTCTTATCGTTCTCTGTAATTATTATTTGAATCCACCGACTTTAAAAACCTTTTTAAAAGTAAGATCGTGACACATTTATGTGTGTTTGACCTCATTCTCATCTCTGGCTTCTCTTACTTCGATGTTATGTAGAACACAATACCATATTTTGTTCTGAAGAGTTTATGGGTCAGGGTCAATCATGGAACAGTACATAAACAGGGTCAAGTTGGTTTGCCGAAATTGCAATTTTTGTAGAAATAAAGGAAAGTGCCTATTAATTTAGATGAGAGTTTATGATATCCCTTATCACCTTATCTAAGGGTAAAAGAAAAGTATGTAAAAATATGGTTGAATTCCCTCGAACAAGCCAAAAAGGATACTGCCCAAACAAAGGTTCAGTATTCATCGATTTTAGTTAGTGACCAACTTTTACCACATCTCACGATTTGGTTTGGCGACCCAGTTTTCTATTAGGATTTATTCCAATAAAGTTTTATCTGTGTCTCTATCTATGATTGTGAGGATCTCAATGTATGTAGATCGTCTGGGTGTAAGATAAGGGCCTTTTCAAAGAGTAGACATGTCTGGACCAGTAATCTAATGCAAAAAAGCATTTTTGTTCCATAATTTCGTAAATTACAAACAGGAAAATACTTGTTACTCAAATAATATTTACTCAGTTTTATGACATATTATGGGTGTACGGTGTTTGTCGGATTTAGTAAATGGATAATTTCGTTGTCCTCGTGGGTCTAGTGCAGTCGATAGCGCGACTTCAATATGGGGTCCTAAGTTGGATTCCCAGGTCAGACGTGGTATTATTGGGTTTTTCCATCAGAAATTTCTTAGTAGCAGCCATGGAGACTAGATCTGTGCCCGGTTGATGGCAATAGACTCGCCCCCTATTGCATGGGACTTAATCATAACTGGCGAAATGTGGGTGTACTATAAGGTACACCTCTGCCTAAGCCAACGGGGGTTACAGGCGTGATGTTATATATATCAATACCCCTAAGTAGTATCTGCAGCTACTCGTGGCCGCACGTACCTGTGTCGTAATAGGGACAGTCGTAGCGTTGTATACTGTATCATAATGATTAATTAGAAGCAGTAATCTAGTTGATGGCTGAGCCGGCGAGCCACCGAACTGTCGTGCTGTCGAGCATTCCAGTTGAGTATTCGTTTCGGTTTTCATTGGACTGTTTACGTTGGTCGCTGGCGGTATTATGAAGTTTGACAGTGGACCGTGGCATTAGTATAACTAGAAGTGTTGTTGGCTATTGCAATAGTTTTAGAAATTCTCTCGTGTTCGTTTTTAGGGTTCCGTACCTCAAAAGGAAAAACCGAAACTACTGGACCGACCGATTGAGTTGAAATTTGGTAAGTACAAATATTAAGTTGGTGACCCAAACACGGACGAGTAACGTCAATTAATGAATTTTAAACATTGTTTTCTATTGAGTTTTACACCGATAGTGATCAAAAGTTACCCAGTGGTCATAAACAATCGCACGATCACCGTCTTGTTGCTTTTTTTCGGCGCGTACAATGAGATTTAAAAGATTTATAGAGCGGACATTGGGAATATTTTCATACGAAAATTTTGATTGCAAACGTTTTCGATTTTGACAAACGAATGCTACCTGACAAGCGGGCGTATGACATTAAACAGAGTGACTTGTTACTAAGCAAGTACAAATATTGGTTTACGATTTTCTTAGGGGCCGTCTCCAGGAGCGAGAGATTCGCGGCGATATTATGTATTTGTATGGGATAATATCGCCGTGATTCTCTCGCTCGTGGAGACGGCCTCTAAGAGAGTGTATAGAAATACGTGGCAACGACGATAATATTGTCGCGATTCTCTCGCTCGTGGAGACAGCCCCTTAGTGTTCCCCCGTCTATTGCTCGAAAATTTTTGAATGTCTTTCAGCTCAGAATCAGAATCATTTATTAGTAAACATAGGTACCTAATAAATTACAAACAAGATCTTAAAAATCAGCTCGTTTTTGGAAGCGCTTACTGGCGCCTTTTGCTACACGCGCAACTCGTATGAGGGCTGAAACGCTTATAAGCTCGTATAAGCGCAAGCCGCTAGAGCCTTCCCGCGTGTCCACTCACTTACTACTGTGCTTTTTATGACGAAGGTGAACACTCTAGATAATAACAGGGGTTTACTTAATAGTAGAGAATATTAATTTGTATGGAAGTTCGTACTTTTTGCCGATGCAAACACACACACATATAAAAGTTTGTGAGGATAGATGGATGGCGATGGATGTTTGTTACTCTTTCACGCAAAAACTACTGAACGAATTTGGATGTGACTTAGCATACAGATAGTTTATACCCTGGATTATCACATAGGGTACTTTTTATCCCGGTAGTATAATTTCCTGGGACAATAACCGAATACCACGCGGGCAAAGCCGCGGGCATAAGTTAGTTTTCAATATGTCTTCTTTCAGCTCTCCTCCACCTCTTCTAAACGCCAATAACTTCCACCAGCCAATGTATTTTTAAACCTCCCATTATAAAAACATTCCCCTACTAATGCTTCCACAAACATCCCTGCACCATCCAGCACCATTGTGTGCACGGCCACGGACCATTTGCTCACGTAACTGTCGCCCGGAGAGCTTTACAAAGCTGAGTGCAAACGAAACTTTGGTGTTGGCCCGCATGGCCGGTTTGTGATGGAATTTCTAAATTGCTTCGGTTCTTTTACGAACCTATAGTTTGATTACAGATTGAACTTTGCTAAGTGATCAAATGTTGGAAGTCATTGTAAATACATGTAAGGTTTTACATGAAGAACGGCAAAAAAACTGAGTCAGAGGCCGATATCTAAATATTACTTAGACATGTTCCCGTCTTAGTCTTACACTTTTAGTTTCATAGTTGCGCGACAGTGAGCTCGTGGCTAAACAATAACAGCCGCTCAGATCAATCTTCAGGTTAAGCCGCGCTTGCCAAGGTTGTTCTGTGGATGGGTGACCACCCATTACATACCGAGTTTCCTCCGTGCCTCGAAAAGCACGTTAAGCCGCTGGTCCCGGCTGTCAATTGTAGATCTTTGGCAGTCGTTACAGGTAGTCAGTGGCGCGAAAGTCTGACGACCTGTCTTAACAAGGGGTATCGTATTACCCAGTACTAACTGGGTTGTGGAGGTCAGATAGGCAGTCGCTCCATGTAAAATACTTGTATTCAGCTGCATCGTGTTAGACTCGAAGCCGACCCAAACATAGAATAGAATAGAATAGAATAGTCATTTATTTGCTCGGAATGTAGGTATTACAAAAAGGTGGTTACAATATTAAATAATCCTTGTACATTCTACCATTTTGGCATGCAAACATTGATGCAGTTCATCATCAAACATTAACACAGCATAGCATAGTTAGTTGCATAGTTGGAAAAAGGCTAGGCAGATAAATAAAATAAAATATCCCTGGACATTTTCACACAGCACCATCTAGCCCCAAGCTAAGCAACTTAATGCTTGTGTTATGGTAGCTAGATGGCTGATAAACTACATATATACATTTTTTTTTTGTAAATACATACATATTATAGATAGAAAAACACCCAGACCCGGAACAACTACTTGTAGGTCATACAAATATTTGTCCCGTACGGGAATCGAACCCGCGACATGCAGCGCAGCAGTCAATCGCTTGACTACTGCGCCAACCGTGTCGTCAAATGATGAGATGATGAGTTGCGCGACAGTGATAGGATAACTCGATTAAAAATTTAGTTTATACAGTGTTCATAAGCAAATAAATATCTTTTTATTACATAACATAACACACGCCCAATTTATAGTACACCAGTATTTCACCAGTTATGTTTAAGTTCCATGTAATATGGGGCGAGCCTATGGCCATCAACCGGGCACAAATCCAGACTCCGTGGTTGCTACTGAGAAATTCCTGATGGAAAAACTCATTAACACTTTGCTCGAGATGGGAATTGAACTCAGAACCTCATGCTCAGCTGTCGGGATTGCCACTACTAAACCAACGAGGCATATTTTTTTTAATTCTTAGTCGTAAAAGTATGTGTTAAGTATCATAATAATTGTCTGCCTAAGTCAATTATAAAGCCAATTAGAAATCGAAGTGTTGTATTTCTTAATGATGATGATGATGTTATGTAATAAATAACGTATATTTATTTGCTTATGAACACGGTGTAAACTAAATTTTAATCCACACAAAGAGTAATCATTATTGTTATTTAACGTGTGGTTGCCCACTACTCGATAAAGGCCTCATAAGAGCCCGGTCTAGGGCCAAAAGCAGTATTTTAAAGTCTGACGCTGAAAATGTGTGTGGTTTAGGTTTTTGCGTCCTTTGCAGTAGGCATTTTCTAAAAATCCTTTTCCTCCCTGAAGGTCAAGACAGAGCAAAGGCATCCTTTTCCAGAGTCAAAGTCAAAGCATTTATTTCAATTAGACCATTACAGGCACTTTTGAAAGTCAAAAATAAAAAAATCTAAGCTACAGTCACAGTCACAAGGCATAATAACTTGCGAAAGTACTGTAGTTGCACATTCCAAATCGTAGATCTCTATGGAGAAGAATGAATTCCCTCCGCTTTTAAGGCTTATGTACCGTATACTATAATACCAAATCATAACAAACTGAAAACTCAACACTAATTAAGGCTGTGAAGCTTTTTCATTACTCATTAAAAATACCAATTACGCCAAACCGAATAAATTCTCACCAGACTTAAAACGTTGTACATAAACATTCGCGGCAAATAAAAACTTTAATTTTTAATAACATCTACGCTTCGCAAAGAAAATGGGGATACTGAGAGAGGCATTCTTGTCTTAGGACGTCACAGAAGACGGAGATGTAATGGAGCTCGCATACAAATGCAATAACGTCACCCTACTGCATTTTTCATCGGGTAAAGCATCAAAATTCAGTGAGTGGGGTACAGCCGTCTCGTCCTGTGGGCCCGAGGCTGAGCCTGCGAGCGGCACTCAATCCGAACGCTGTCGAACTCCCCCGAACGAACCTTTATAATGTTGCCAGCTTTTGTTACTCTGCTTTGCAGTAGGGAATGCATTTTGTTTTTTTTATAGGGTCAATTTGTACTTTTTCTTTCGTTTGTTTGTTGTTAACCTATCCGAATTTGATCCTTGAAGCTTACCGATTTGTATTACAATTGTTGTAAGCGAAATTTTATATGAGTATGGAGTTTATCTATAAGATTATAATAAAAATGTGACTGCTCTTGGTGTAGTGACATGGGGACATGTGTCTCAAAATATTAGTGTTACTGGCCCGTGTAGATATATAAGTAACCGGCTAAACCCGGTTTACTGGTTTATCGTGTCAGGGTATAATAATCGAAACAAACTAATTATACTGCGACCAAGTTCCATGAAGCGTGGATGGTCACAGATCTGACCTAGCCCAGTCTGGGTGCCCTATGAGCTTCTATTTGTGATGAGCCTTAACCTGATAACTAATTCCGCGAAAAAGCTCCGGGCCTGGATGAGACTGCCCCGTGGAGGGGCGAAACACGTGTCGAGTATAGGTTTGGGTGCATGGCATGCTAATTATAATTGCTTTTCCCGCATGTGTATATTTTTGCATCCAGGATTTTTTCGCGGAATTAAAACTAAATATATTACAAAAATGTCATGGATTTCCGCAAAATAACGCCTTACCTGTTAAATTTTCCCAGTAACATATATAAATATAGACAAACAAGTTATTTCAAAAGTTAAAAATCTACCTAATATAGTAAAATCGTTACAAACCGTGGAGTTTTCTTATATTTCCATATGCAACAAAAGTCATAAATGTTCAGCAACGAATAAGTTCTTCCAACAAAAATTCCCGACTACTTACTCGTATTCTGGGGAATTTCATTTCAACTTCATTCTCGCCAGAAGGCTTGCCACCCCGAGTCCCGTTCACGACGGCCAGTTGCGATACTCCCGCCGGCACAACCGCTCGCTTCCACCGCTCGCACTCACTCTACACATGTGAACTTTTTTGTAAAATAGTGCAGTGCTATACAGATTCCAAACTTAAATTTTATTTGACAGTTATTTTTTTTATTAAGTGTTTATGATAATGGGTTTTTACGAAGTGGCCAGGAGGAACGTTTAGACCAGAAAAAGGTTTGTTTTTATGCTTTAAAAATTTCACTGTTTTTACATAAAATGTTCACTTATATTGAAAGTGATTTTCTTTGTTATTTATTAAGGCAATTTGTAAATGCTTTGCTTATTTTTAACGTCATTTTACTTGATTTTAATTAAGTTTACCACGAGTGAAAGCTTTTAAAGCGGTCGTCTATAAAAGCTTTTATTCAAAAGGTTTATAAAATAAACAACTTAATTTTATTAATTCGTAGTTCGTAATCTTCTTTATTAGATTTAAGTTTTAATTATTTTTAAATAAATTAGGCTATGACACACATTCTATTCGCTGAAGTTTTTACTTCTTTAAACACCTACTGAACAAGTGAACATCTTAATAACTATACGGGGTGATAGAAATGACTAAAAGAGCCTAGAAAAATTAATTATGTTAATATAATATTCCATTTTAATTATTGTAGCTGTAAATTAAAATAACGAAGTATTACTTACACTACAAAATTAATGAGCTCATTCGTGCTCAAATATTAATTTGTGAATCAGCAGAATATAATTAAATATTAACGCCCTTTACAAGTATGTCACGAAAATAGGTCAAACTGTTAACAATGTACAAAGCTATACAAATCGATGTTTCCAAAATGCACAACAGCGACCTACAAAAATAATAAAGACATAACCCTCCTCAGTCGGGTAAAAAGGCAAAGTTACGCAAAACTAAACAATTTTTGCAAAAGCAATTTCGAAGAGCGTTAAGAACTATAATTAGCGATAAAGGCGAGTTTCCCATGACAGTTTTATAGTTTTAATTTTATTTCACTACAGTTTAGACCTTTTGACGTGTTTGTGGTGTACCGCGACCATTCTAACCACATTGTGCGGTCTAAGGGTCGAATTTAAGGGGAAATAAAACTTGAACATGTCTCCCCTAGACAATGTTATGTAATAAATACTCAAGGCGATCAATACTTTGATTGTTATATCTAAAAGGAAACATAACAAAGAGCAATAGTTTCTTTAAAAAACTGTTTAAAATCAAACATTTCTTTAGCTTTTTACAAAACCATATGAAATAAAAAGTACACTTAATGTAGACATTTAAAAAAAATTCGAGAAAATCTCTTATTTCGCCACATACACACACCGAACATTACGCTTGTAATGTCAAAAGGGTTAGGCAGGCGGCAGAAGGTCTTTTAACACTTGTAAGAATAGGTATCAGTTTTGATTTATCCCACACCTGCGATGTAACGAGAGTTTTAAAAGTAAATAATAAGCTTTCAGTCTTGTTCACTTCGTGTAATTTCAAGCTGACCGCCCGTACGTCCAGTTCCCCGTGTGACGTTCCTATGCGATATTTAACTGCCTTATTGGTCTAGTGGTTGCAAGCGCGACTGCTGACAGGACGGCCTAGGTTCGATTCCCAGGTCGGGCAAAGTGTTATTAGGTTTTCTCATCAGGAATTTCTCAGTAGCAGTCTGGAATTGTGTTCGGTTGATGGCAATAGGCTCGGCCCCTATTACGAGGGACTTAAAACGTAACTAGCGATGTGAGGATGTATAGTACATCCTCATTTCGCTCAGGGGATAACAGGCTTTTTATGTTTTGTTATGTTATACACCATTATTTTTAGGTCGTTCTAGAACCGAATACCATGAACTCGATCATTAAACTCCAAACGATTGGGACTATTTTAAAAAAAATATAACAATAAAAAAAACCACGAAATAATAAATTTTATGTTTTTTTTTTTGAAATAATGAGAACTCAAATGCATATGTGTGTGTAAAACGTATCCACGATCGGCAACACATGCTAACGATACCCATTGAAAAATTCATTCATCGATCGATTCTCATTATTTCACAAAAAAAAACATTAAATTTATTCTTTCGTGTTTTTTTTTATTGTTACTTTTTGAAAAAATTGTCCCAATCGTTTCGAGTTCGATGATCGAGTTAATGGTATTCGGTTCCAGAACGACCTAAAAATAAGGGTGTATACAAGTGTTAGAATCTAAGATGAAAATTATTACGTAACATCACGCCTGTAATCCCCGAAGGGTTAGGCAGAGGTGTACCTAATAGCACACCCACATTTCGCCAGTTATGTTTAAGTACGTACATAGGACTTAAATTTTATCTTGTTCTTACAAAAAATACCCATATTATGGAATACCGTAACGACTAATTAGAAACGTACCCCTAAATGTAAAATTACTATTCACATTGCCATAAAAAGAAATCTTTCAAAGTTCATGGATATCAGGGGGTCTAAAATGGCCGCTTTAGCAGAATTATAATAGGATAATAATGTGAATTACGTTTAAATTCTTAAAATGGTCAGAGACGTACCTACTATTATGAATTGTCACCTTGTGACCATTTTACGAATTTAAACGTAATTCATATATTATCCTATTATGATTCTGCTAAAGCGGCCATTTTACACCCCCAGGTTTCTAATCCTCAATCTTCTATTAAATAAACGAATATTTTGCAATAATCACGATAAGAGTCATAAAAAAAGTAATCCTATAACACGTTACAAGGTCACCACCCATTACATACCGAGTTTCCTCCGTGTCCTGGAAAGCACATTAAGCCGTTGTTCCCGGCTGTCATTTGTAGATCTTTGACAGTCATAACAGGCAGTCAGGCGCCCGAAAGTCTGCCAACCAGTCTCGCTAAGGAGTTTCGTATTGCTAAGAAATTGGGTTGTTGTGGAGGATAGATAGGCAGTCGCTCCATGCTGCTTCAGCTGCATTCAGTCAGACTGGAAGCCGATCACGACATAGTGGGGTAAACGCTAGGTAGATGCTGAGAACATCAGTCAAAGTAATTCTTTTTGTATAAAAAACCGGCCAAGTGCGAGTCGTACTTTTTTTCTTTTTTTATGTTTGATGTGCCTACTCTTGACCTCAATCTAATCCTGAGGACAGAGATGAGGTCGACGATGGAACAAGCTAACCCAAAAGAAGCCTATTAACTCGCGACTTACACGCACACAGGGCACCAAACAATAAAATAAAAATATTTTAAAGGCTCATTCATATGTTGTATTGTATAACATTCACCAGCAAAACTAAATTTGTTTTTCATAGTATGATAATGAAAAACAAAGTTACTGCAGCAGTTTGATACAAAAACCAAAGATCAAATTTGATTGAAACCTATTTTTGTTGAAAGTTTTTTTTTACGTTCTACAATCTTACGTTTTTTTCAGAATTTTCACACATTTGAACACAAAGGGCAAAAGAAGGAACATGGATGGGTTTTATCAGTAAAAGTCTGACACTGAGGGGTCATTTGATGACGTCGCATCCCAAAAAAAAGGACAGAAACAAAAAATCCACCACCACCACTACCACTTTGGCAGTGTCTATATCTTTCAAACGATTGACTTTGAGAAAAAATAGTTTTAGGAATCTCCATGTAATTTTTAAAGACCTATAGACATAGACACCCCGCACGTACAGGTTTCTGAAAAAAAAAAATAGTTTCAGTTTCATGTATGGCGAGCCTTAATCTTTTTTTTTTCTTTTTTTTTATTCTATAAAAATCGTAAAGCGGTTCACAGAATACATCTACCTACCAAGTTTCAACTGTGTAGTCATAATAGTTTCGGAATAAAGTTGCTGTGACATACGGACGGACGGACATACAGACAGATGATGAATCTATAAGGGTTCTGTTTTTTGCCATTCGGCTACGGAACCCTAAAAAAATATTGTTTCTTCTAAAATGGTCAAGTAGTTGCAAGCCTGACTGCTCAGCATGAGATGCTGGGTTCGATTCCCAGGTCGGGCAAAGTATTATTAGATTTTCCAGTAGTGATTTTTTAGTATCGGCCACGGAAACTGAATTTGTGCTCGGTTGATGCCAATCGGCTCGCCCCTATAACATGGGACTTAAACTAAACATAACTGGCGAAATGTGGGTGCTACTAAGTACACCTCTGCCTAACCCTTCGGGGATAACTGGCGTGATGTATGTTCTATAAAAGATCAACAAAAGGTAATTCCACAACACGATAGAAGGCTCTAAAGATAACATAATCTGTAATGCACTAATTAAATACATGGTTTAGTCATAACTGAGCACGATTGTCTCCGGGCGCGCTCATTACGTGGTAATTAAGTAAATTAACTTGGTAGAATCTCCACATGAGCAGGGGTGGTAAACCTGAGGCGTGGGCGGATCGATTGAGGTTTTCAGTGTTTGTAGGATTGTTGTACTGGCTTGTTATGAGATAATAAGGTACTGTAGGGAGTTATACTTGTTGTTGTATTGTCCTCGATGATTCGGAAAACATCTAGTTTCGGCTTTAGTCTGCGACGTCACATATAAAGACGAAAGCCGAGAATTCAAGTGTTTTCAGTTTTATCGTAAAAAAATCCAGTAACGTGCGCAATAATTACCGCTGAACTTCACTCATTGTTAAGTTTGTTTGACTATTGAAATATAGCGACAAGATTTTCATTTTTTAAGTATATTTATTCGCAATTTTAATCGACGTGACATCTACCTGCACCGGGCACGCAGTGTAGATTACAGTCCATTCCCCATCACTGGGAGGAGGTTCCCTCCCCGTTATCTGTGGGAACTTTATAGACTGGTTATGCTATTTGTTAAGCGACACGGGCCAAAACCAGGATCTCAAAATTTTGTCTCCAAAATAATCGCACATTTCTTGTTCTTCTTCACAAAAAGCAAAATATTAATCTGTCACGAATACGATGAAAGCGTCACCTCTGAACGCCTGTCTAAATACACATATGTTACGTAAAATATTTGGTGAGTAACTAAAAGGGATTTTCGTGTAAATACAGATAAATGGAATGTTAGTTTCTTGTTTTGGGTTTGCTTAACACAGATTTATTGGATCGTACACTTAGTAAGCGCTTCTCACATACAAATAATACCCTCACGAAATACCCAGTATTTACTTGGTCTTTCATCAACCAAATTACATCTAATAGTAGTCTTCTTTCATATCAATTTTTCTGCAAAAATACTCGCTCACAATCAAATGGTACGCGCGGCTACGTAGTGCTACGAAAGCGCTACGGCGTAGCGCAACCGTAGCTCGTAGCCCAATCGAGTAGAAACAATAGGGGAAGATAAAAATATATGGACGCTGTAACATCAGAGGGGGGAAAGGGGGACGCTATTACATGACAATCCCTTCATTACGCTAATATTTACCCTTTTGTTTTGTCACTGGGCGAAAATAACAAAAAGTACATGTAATTTATTTATTTTTGCGTGAGATTCGGCGACATTTTTTGCTTACGTAAATAATAGAATTTTAAGGGTACAAAGCTTTTTGTACAGTCTGTTATGTCTGCTGGTCTCAGTGAGGGTGCAATTATTACTTTAGGACACGATTTAAACGTAGCATGTACTCTTTCGTGTTTTTTATATCTATTAACCTTGTTTTTGGTTTATAAGAGTTAAGTTTCGTTTGTACTATGGCAATGTTTTTTCTAACATTTTACCTGTTACCAACTAGTTTATTATTATCATCATTGTGGTTTTCAATGGGTTGCACTCTCACTTCTTTTGATGATCAAAAAAACTGTCATTATAAATTACTAGTTGTTGCCCTCATTCATTCATTCATTTTTATTCATTAACAATTTACATTGTGTTGAATATTATATATTAAATAAAATTATTACATGCAGAAACAAATATATTTAAAAACCTATTAAAACTCAACAACCTCAACCTTCGTCGAAATGATTATAAAATCCCCATTTTACATTGATGCTTCACTCGTTTTAGTCGTAGCGTGATATTATATAGCCTTTCTCGATAAATGGGCTATCCAACACTAAGAATTTTTCAATTGGATCCAGTAGTTCCTGTGATTAGCGCGTTCAACCAAACAAACTCTTCAGCTTTATAATATCAGTATAGATGAATTGCCACCAAATATTTTACAAACCCTTAGTCATTCATTTTTAAATCATACGAAAGGTAAAAAAGACCAGCCTTACCTTAAAAATTGCGTCATATTGTCCATCTCAGATTACATATAAATATCGTTACTACAAAATATGATAAATGGCTCCAGTTCTGACTCCTGACCTATGATTGAATTAATCTATTTAAGCAATAAATATAGCCCGACTGCTTGGTGACCTTTGTGGAATGCAGACGACTGGGCCGTTGCTCTGGCCTCTAATATTTATGAAGCAAAACCAAAATATTGCTCGCGTGGGAATACAACTCCGTAGTAAATTATGTGATGGGATTAGGGAAACAAATCACTTTGCTGCGTTTGAACTAGCATTATTTTTTATTAAAGTGGTAAAATATATTTAAAACTACCAACCTGCCCTTGTATGTATTTTTCCATGTAAAATACTGGTATTCAGGTGCATCCGGTTAGACTGGAAGCCGACCCCAACATGGGAAAAGGCTAGGCAGATGATGATGTACATGGATCAGTAATCAGAATTAATGTTCCCACCGCTGAGACTTAGGCCTCGGTACTATAAGAGGGAGTGAGATGTCCACCACGCTGGCCCAGTGCAGGTTGGTAGACGTCACATGTCTTAAAATATTTGGTTTTAGGACATATCGTTTTCCTTACGATGTTTTCCTTCTTCGTTTTGAGAGATAAAATAATATACATATATTCCTTTTGAACAAGCAACACTTAGCTATGACTGATGACTCCAATTTACTTTCAATTCACACCAATCACTATCTCACCTCTACCTCATCCATAACAAAAACGATTGGCTGAGCAAATAGCACAAATATAGTAAGGGTCATGCTCGTTCAGGTTAATACATTCAGCAGTATTTGTACAAAGGCAACTCGAAGCAACCTTCCGATACTCAGTGTAAATACGCTGCTCCGACCAGACGATGGCCCACTTGCTATGTCTAAAGTGTTCGTACACCTGCACATTAGAATAGGAGGAAGCGCCAGGGTAACCCGCGAAATTAAAAAAATATATCTCTAAGTTCATTTAATCCCATTGAATGACTTTTCAAGAAATAGTCATTGAATGGAATTAAATAACTTAGAGGGTATTTATAGAGGATGTTAATAATTATCATTCTGTAAATTCATACTTATTTACGATCGCCAATCATATTTCGTTCAACGTATAGCCTGACACTGACCTGCAAATCGCAAAAAACTTAAAAAAAAAATTGAATTTCAAAAATCAAAATCAAAGCATTTATTTTAAGTAGGCCAGTTACAGGCACTTTTGAACTGTCGAAACAAAGACAACAATGAAATGTAGCTACAGTCCCAGTCACAAGGCATAAAAACTGTGAAAGTACTGTAGTTGCCCATTCCCTAACGTAGATCTCTATGGAGAAGAACGGGCAAGAAACTCCGTGGACACTCTTTTAAATCAGAATATTTTTACAAAACCTTGGTTACATCATTAATGTTGAGATGGTACATTATGTGAGAGCGATGTAGCAAGATGTGCACGTTAAAAGTGTCCATAGTAAAACAAAGAAAAGAACAATTCAAAAATAAAATAATTAATTCAAATAAGCCGTGGCAACGAAGAGATGACCAGTCACAACTGACAGCGCCCGTTCACGAACATGACGCATGTATCAGCACCATTCAACTCAACCATTTTGAAGGGAACTATACGATCCGACACACGCGCCACCATCAGCGAGACATTTGAGTGAGCATGACATACACTTAAGCGCCAGGGCACATTCAAGTCAAAAAAATGTCGCGGGCTACTCTGGCACTGCGTTCTTAAACGCTACTGACCGCCATTCACGTGGCCTAGCAACTATCTTTTGGGCCTAAGTAGTTTGATAAGAAGTATCATGCATCGATACAAAACAAGAAGAAGAATAAATTTTGCACCAAGAGTGAACAATGTTCGGGTGGGCTCGGCACAATTCGAGCAAAGCCATTAATATTATTATAGCTAGCCCATATTGTCCCACTGCTGATCAAAGGCCTCCCTCCAATCCTTCCAACGGTCACGAACTGTGCTACTTCTTACCAATTCTCAAGGAAGACATCCAGTTCGTCCCGCCATTTACTTTGTGGTTGGCCGCGACCCCATGTTACTGTTTTAGGGCACCAATCATGAGCTTTATAGGCCCACAGCCGTTCAGCATGCGACAGACCTGTTGAGCCACGTCAACGATTTAAGTTGGACAGCCTTTAGAGCCACGTCAACGATTTAAGTTGGACAGCCTTTTGAGCCACGTCAACGATTTAAGTTGGACAGCCTTTTGAGCCACGTCAACGATTTAAGTTGGACAGCCTTTTGAGCTACGTCAACGATTTAAGTTACACAGCCTTTTGAGCCACGTCAACGATTTAAGTTGGACAGCCTTTTGAGCCACGTCAACGATTTAAGTTGGACAGCCTTTTGAGCCACGTCAACGATTTGCCTTTTGCAAAGTCATGCAGCAGATTTTTTTAATTTTTGCAACCCGAATACATTTGTGGCAACCCTAGTAAGTTTATTAACAAAAACAAGGAAAAAAAGCTTGTCAATCATTTTTTCTCACCCAGTTTACGGAGTGCCGATAACATATGGGCAGGAGTATTTAGAAGCACAAGAGTGTTCCTAATATTAGGGTCAGGGGTATTATGACCCAAAAGGGTTAAGTTTATGCCTATTGGTGGCAGATGACGGCGGCACCGTGTTATTGATTACATTTGAGAAGTATTATTATAACAAAACTTTTGTGGTAGGTTTTAGTATTTTTAGGTATGGTATTTATGGTTTAGTTATGTTACGAGGGCGGAGTGATAAGTCTGGTAAAAATGAAACAAGGAGACGACTTTATTTAAAAGTTATGATTTATTTTTCAACGTAATTTCCATCTAACTCAATGTACTTCATCCAGCGTTTCTCAAACTTTTCGATCCGTTCCGTAAAGTACGACTTAGGCAACCCTTCGAAATAGGCATTGGTTTCGAGCATGATCTCCTCGTTGGAGCTAAATCTTTTTCCACCGAGCCATTTTTTAAAATTCGGACACAGAAAATAGTCGCAAGGAGCCAAATCTGGCGAATATGGTGGGTGAGATAGCAACTCATATCGCAACTCATGTAATTTGGCCATGGCAATCGCGCAGGTGTGCACTCGTGCGTTGTCTTGGTGGAAAAGGATTTTCTTCTTAGCCAAATGCGGTCGTTTTTCAGGTAAAATTTGGTTAAAATGGTCCAATAAATTGGCATAATATTCGCCATTGATCGTTTTACCCTTCTCTAGGTAGTCAATATAGATTACTCCACGTGCGTCTCAGGAAACTGTAGCCATCACCTTATTGGCCGATAAAACTGCTTTGGCCTTCTTCGGAGCTGGTTCGCCCCTAGCAATCCATTGTTTCGATTGTTCCTTGGTTTCTGGTGTATGGTGGTGGATTCACGTTTCGTCTACCGTAATATAACGACGCAAAAAATCAGGTTTATTCCGTTGTAACATCGCAAACCTGCCTTTGCAGTGGTAATTCGCATGCGTTTTTGATCAATAGTCAGTAAACACGGCACCCATCGCGCGGAGAGCTTTTTCATATCTAAATGTTGGTGTAAGATATTGCGCACACGTTCATCTGAGTTACCTACTATCTCGACTATCTCGCTCATTTTTACTCTTCAGTCGTTCAACACTATGTCATGGATTTTTTCTGAATTTGTGCCCGGTCAATGGCAATAGTCTCGCCCCCTATTACATGGGACGTAATCATAAGTGACGAAATGTGATTGTACTATTAGGTACACCTCTGTCTAACCCTTCGAGGATTACAGGCTTGATGTTATGGTATTTATGTTTCTGTTCAGTTCTGTTTATGACATAATTTATCATGTTTGTATCAGAAGCGACTAACTAACTTAAGATGAAGTTCATACGAGGAAAATAATCTCTAAAAAAAAAACTATTTTATTCCAGGTTTAATCTGCCTTTTCGAGCATATATTTAATAGATAAGCTCTTCGAATATTTTAGTTTAAGTGATTAAATAGCCTATTCGAAAAAAAAAAAATTGAGAAATATTTCTCAGTAAAAAAATGTTCTTGTAGTGATTTATCTCTATGCAAGTATTTATTTAACCAAATGTTTTAATTTCAGGTCAACGATCGCAGAGCACAATGTTTTCCTTATGCCGACGCTTCAAAGATGACCACGGTGAGTCGTTGCTTATAAGTCAGTTACTACATTGTACAGCTGAAAAACAGACGGTATACCAATCATCACAACTATTTATTAGGTTTACTCGTCTTGTTAAACTACTTATTTCTTAATTGAAAGCTGATTTTAATTAATGGCCAGATAGAGGTCGTTTTCAAAATACGTCGAACTCAGGCTGACAGGCAGTGCCGTTCGTGGCTAGCTAGTTTTGTCAAGCTACTTCTGATAAAAGTCATCTACCTCCAAAAACAACAGAAAAGCGCGCAGAAAAAATAACACATCCATTAACTTGATGTTTTCCAAACTGCCTCGTTGGTAGTCGTAAGCGCGACTGCTGAGCATGAGGTCCTGTGTTCGATTCCCGGGTCGGGCATAGTGTTATTGGGTTTTTCTATCAGGGATTTCTCAGTAGTAGCCACGGAGTTAGGATTTGTGCCTGGTTAATGGCAATAGGCTCGCCCTGTATTACATGGGACTTAAACGTAACTGGCGAAATGTGGGTGTACTGTTAGGTACACCTCTGCCTAACCCTTCGAGGATTATGGGCGTAGAAAGTTAGTTTTCCATTTGTCTGCACTTCCTAGTCTACAATCAAACTGACACCGATTATCTACCTTATTACCTATGAACTTATTGTACAATTTGATTGTAATAATTATTCCAAAGCATTAAATTCTGATTACAAGTGTTGCCATATTCTTTTTATCGCACAATAATGGCAACTCCTCTACAAACTAGACATTAAAGTAACCTTGGCACTAGTCCTGTCCTACATAAAGCTAATCGTTGTAGGCATTTGGAAATCTGCCATACACACACGCGATACAAGTGAGCCATCTTCCGAATCGGAACTATGGGTTCTCGCGTTTAATTTTATGTAGCTGAATATTGACGAGCTGGTTGGAAAATCTTATCAAAATATTGTTGTTTTGAGACAGAGTTCGTATATGCCTCTTTTTTATTAAAATAACCTATTCGTAGTACGGTAGTTAATCCACATGGAAACTGCTACCTCTAATTCAGTAGCGTGTTTGGATTAACAGCTGTTTCGATTTAAACCGAACGAATGAAAACTTTCATCGATTTCTCATTATCACTATGTGGCTGGTCATTGGTAAGTAACATAATGTACTTTTGCTATATGTTGGGTAGCCGGCCTCTTCGTACTCTCTGCTGAAAAGCTTACAATTGAATCAAAAGATTTATTTACGAGAATATGGTACAGAATATAGGTTCATCATACCATAGCCGATACAAGATACCAGATAATTACGATACCAGATAGGAAAAAGATGCATATTTTTTATTCCAACACTTTAACGTATGGGATAAATTCACAGCTTATACCTTCCCACAGTAAACTTTTGGTGTTGTCGTCGCTTGATCTTCGTGGGAAACATCACGAACTTTGAGTAACTTTAAAGTTATCACGCTAGTTTAAGCGTGTTTTTAGGTAGTACTGTAATTTTGAGGTGCTGTAGAAATAAATGTTTATTTCATATCAAATTGATCTGACAGTTCTCATTTAGGTACTTTTAAACGATTTCCAGAAGATTCTTGTTCTATTCAATAGTTATAAAATAGAAATAATATATTCAATTTTAAACTGTGTAATGGATTTCTGAGTTTCTATTGAAACTGGAAGTTAGTTTCGATGTTAATTTTACGAATTCGTTATATTGGAAATATCGGCTTAAACTGGTTTATAAAATTCAAATACTGTATTCAATAATCTTTATTGACTGCCTCGTTGGTCGCAAGCGCGACTGCTGCCAAGTGTTATTGAGTTTTCCATCAGGAATTTTTCAGTAGCAGCCATGGAGTCTGGATTTGCAGCCCGTTGATGGCAATAGGCTCGTCCTCTATTATATGGGACTTAAACGTAGCTGGCGAAATGTGGGTGACTATTAGGTACACCTCTGCCTAACCCTTCGGTTATTACAGGCGTGGTGTTATATTATCGTTAATTAAATCCACTTAGTTGTCTTCATAATCTTTATTACATAAGAAAGTGGTTACAAAATTGTGTGAAGTCCCTGACTCCTGTACTAGGTGATGACCTGTGGTACAAGAGCCAGTGCCTTCTCCCAAAAGAAGATATTAATACGTAAGAGTATTTTACAAAGGAGTTGGTAGATTTTTGTTTGAAGCGTGGACTGCCTAACTTCTGCCATTTTAATATTTATATAATGACCTCTATTAATCGA
Organism: Eurois occulta; assembly: GCA_950022335.1. Classification (NCBI taxonomy): domain Eukaryota; kingdom Metazoa; phylum Arthropoda; class Insecta; order Lepidoptera; family Noctuidae; genus Eurois; species Eurois occulta. The sequence continues at coordinate 14,773,348 of OX465497.1, forward strand.
TAGCTGGTATCAATAAAACTAGTTTTGTCTGAGAGACAATCCTATAAAGCGTCACATTACCGAGATATGAGCAATCAAAGTTAAAATCAATTCACCGATGGCATCTTTAGTACATCTTTAATTTTATTAGTCACCCATAAAACCTGAACTAATCAATAACTGACACTAATACAATAAAAGTAATTAATACGTTTTACAATCTTCGTCACCAGTACATCCTTGATAGCTTATTTCGAAAATGTGACGTTCTACTTTCTTCATATCAATTCATATTACCCCACAAGGCAATCATGTTTTTCATGATTTCGTTTTCAGCCAAATTGGATAAATGAGGCTTTTAATTAACGCGGCTGTTCAAGGTCTACAAAAGGAAGTAATAAAAAGACAAGGGAATTTCGTTTTTTTTTCAGAATTGTGAGATTGAGCTTCAATTTTAATTTGTACTACATGTTTTTGCCACTAATATCATTGGTACTAAACTGAGGACGGTTAGGCCAATTTGGCTGTTTTTTAGGGTTCCGTACCTCAAAAGAAAAAAACGGAACCCTTATAGGACCACTTTGTTGTACGTCCGTCCGGATGTCTGTCTGTCAAGACCCTTTATCTCGGAAACGCGTGGAGGTATCGTGTTGAAATTACCAAACCATATACTCAAGTCTACAGTCCCTTGAAGCTGTGGAAAAATCCAACTTCTAAGTGTAAAAAAAGAGACGGCTTCAGGGGTTTATGCCGCAAAAAACGTATATTTCGACACTCTCAAAGGAATCAAAATATATAGGGTACTTCACGTTGACCTAGAATCATGAAATTTGGCAAGAAGCATTATCTTATAGCATAAGTAAAGGGAAAATCAGAAAACCGTAAATATGTACTTTAATAACAAAACACCTACAAGTTTATACGGAACCTTCGGTGCGCGAGTCCCACTCGCACTTAGCCGGTTTTTTTTTAAGTGTTCGTTACTGTCAGGATAAGGTTTGTATGAATGATTGTTTTTTATCTGGTCTTCTCTTTCTTTCTAAGTCTAAGTAAATTGCACCCGTGCGAAGCCGGTATAGGTCGCCTATAGTTTTCTAGTTATGTAAAACAATAGATGAAAATTGACTCTTTATAATTTGTTATACAATATAGATACATGTCATAATCGTACTAATATAATAAATTCAAAAGCAATCTGTATGTTTGCCTCTAACCACTGCACGCCTAAATGGCAAAACGTATTGGGATGAGATTTGGAGTACGGATAGACCGGACATACTGTATTTCCCGTTTGTACGTTCCCTTAGGATAATATCCAGCCATTACGCGGGTAAAGTCGTGGAAAAAAGCTATGTAAAATAATAAATTATATATAATTTAATTATATTATCTTTGAAATAAATATTAGAAAAGCTATATGGTATATTATAATTATTTAAGCTGTATTCTGAATACCCAGAACTTGTTGAAATACTTTTAACATTGGAATTTGTATCGGAGTTTCTTTTAAAAAGTATTAAGTTACAAATACCGGCCCCAAACTTGAACTTTTGACGAGGAAAATAATTCTTTTATAACTAACTTTAAGACACGGCCTCATTGGTGGTGTTCTTAAAAAGGTCAGGTGCGTAGTACTCGCAAATGGCGTATGACCAAATGAGACGATATTAGTACAAGGATTCAGGCATGTGGAGTTCTGTAATACCGCTGTACCCATGGAGAAATTCGTATGAATGTATTAGAGAAATCTATGACCTATAGGTATTAAAATATCGTAATAATTGCGAATCTAATAATCGCGGAGATGGCCGATAGAGCAAAGCTTTGACCGAGTAGTGGCCAATATGGTATGGTATGGTGGGTTGGCGGAAACATCTGGATTAGTGACGTACAGAACCGGAAAGTGTGGCAGAAGAAAGGGGAGGCCTATTCCCAGCAGTGGGCGATTCCGAGCTGATATGATGAATAACTGAATCGTCAAAGTAACGAGCTCTAAATGTTGACAGAATTAGTAAGTTCGATTTCGTAGAATATTTACACCTTTCAGTGAAGTTACAGGAATACTATTTTAAGTGTAATGGTCAAGAGTTTAAGAAGCTGTGCCAACTAGCTGTAGGATAGCTCCCGGTATCACTCGCCTTCAGATTATTAGTAATTAATTCAACTCAAATAAGTGGATAGTGAGTGTCGTGAAATATTCTTGCAGTTTCCCATCAGAAATTTCGGATAAGTGCCCAATTGATGGCAATATGCTCGCCCTCTCATCATCATCATCTTCCTGTCTTGTCCCGTTCTATTTGGGGTCGGCGCAACACGTTTTCTTCTTCCATTCTCCCATGTCAGACGTCACGGCATCATTTACTCCTTTCTCTTTCATATTAGCCTTCAAAAAATCCATCCATCTTTTCTTTGGCCTTCGTCTCCTTCTCCATCCATCAATAGTCATGTCCATCACTTTTTTGTCACATGCGTTTCATCCCTCCTCATTACATGCCCATACCAAGACAAACGACTTCCTTAAATTTTTTCTGTAACAGGCGCCACTATCAAACTTCCTCTAATATACTCATTCCTTACTTTATCCATTCTTGTCACTCCACACATCCACCTCAACATTCTCATCTCCGCTACATGCAATCTTTTTTCATCCACTTTCTTCACAGCCCAGCATTCAGTTGAAGGTGGATGAATATGCTCGCCCTCTATTACATGAGAATGAAACATAATTGCCAAAATGTGGGTGGACCAATAGGTTCACCTCTGCCTAACCCTTCGAGGATTAAGCTTGATGTTATGTTAGGCAGTTTTCATACCATTTCGATAGAAATTGAAAGCCAATACTTGTTTATTGTACTTTCTGATTCAGTTTATTGAGTATCCAATAATGTAAAGGAATCTTTGCTTGCGCACGGCTTTTCAACCTCATATTCTGTTCCAGGAATCGGGTGACTCAAAGCGAAGATATCTTTATGTTCTAGTGAACAATGCATTTATATTTGTATATAGAACATACGACTTTATCTCGTTCTAAATTACTCTCAAATCAATTTGAACTGGTTATTAATTAGCACAGTATTTCGGACCCATACTTCGTAATATAATTATCTTTACATGATTTAATTTGTTAAGTACTTGCCCTGTCTGAGGGCAAAGTTTGACGTCACTTGGTTATATTTAATGAGTTTCATGAGCCCTAAATAGTTAAGAGGTAAAAATGCGATGAACTTACCCCTTTTTTACGCATGGGAAATCATCAAATGACCCCACCCGCTCTGGGCGCAGCGGAAGGGAGTCTCAGACTTGTACTGACTAAAACCCATTCATGTTCCTAGGCTTTGCCCTTTGTGTTCCAGGGTCGCGATATCTCTTTCGTACAGTTCCGCAGCCCGTCTGTTTACACCTTGTATATTAAGATACATAATTTAGTATCATGGTTGACAAAGCAGTAAACAATACAAACAATAATGTTCTTTGCTGGCTCTACTATCAGTTTATAAAATCAGTTAGTGTTGGACACGTTGATAAGCACAGGTTTAAAAACTGGAAAGTACATCAATAACGGAACGTTTTTTTACCGTTTACCGCTAAGAATTGAAAACCCACATGAGCGTTTTTTAAAGTGCGGAGGAGCAATGTAGTTTTTTTTTAAGAAAAATAAAACGTCGTTTTATTTAAGTGATCATGCGGATGTGCGGTTATCCAGTGGGTGTCACCAGTTACAAAATACATTATGCACTCAGTCCATATGTAAACAGAACGGTCGTATCATTTTATGTGGGTCGGCAATGTCCGCCAGTATTCGGGACTAATCGTCAGCGCTTTTGAATTTGTTTGTGGAACCATCTTTTGTTTGGGTCGGGTGATCTTTTCTATAGATCGTACAGTCACGAGCACATACACTCGAGAGCAATGAATCCGGGTCACTTAAAGAATCCTAAAAATCTCGGAAACTAAAAATGCTAGGTTAATGCAATAAATTGTATTTAATAGACAATGTAATACTCCTTAAATGAAGGTATTAAAACTTCTTAGTTATTGTAAAGTTATATCATAAAAAAATCAAATTTGAAAAAGGGCCACTTTCGAAGATGGAACTACGAAATTACAGCATTTGGTTTTGCTTTTGTTTGTAATCTGTCATTTATGTGGGTACATAAACCATGTTGATAGTGCTCTATATTCATTATTCAAGCTGAAATTATGTCGCTTACGCCTGAAGAATGCACCAGAATACTTACAATGCTGGAAACCGGCCGGAGTCAGCGCGATACAGCCAGGACTGTCGGTGTGTCGCTGTCAACAGTACAAACAGTTCTCCGACGTTACGAAGAAACTGGTTCTAACCTACGCAGACCAGGAACGGGCAGAACCAGGTGTACCACAGCACGAGAAGACCGATACTTGGTGAACACCATGCTTCGAAATCGCTTTCTCACAGGAACTGAACTCACAAATCAGTTTCGACGCCTCGGAGGAAGTAACCCAAGTGCATGGACAGTAAGACGTCGGCTTGTTGAATCTAACTTAAAACCCTTTAGACCTGCAAACGGCCCTAAACTGGAGCGTGGGCATCGTATTTCAAGACTAAGATATGCCCAGAGCCACGTAAATTGGAGTATTGAAGATTGGTCAAAAGTTATGTTCTCCGACGAATCAAAATTTATGCTCTACAAGCACGATGGAAGACACAGAGTGTATCGAAGACCAGGGGAAAGATTCAAGCAAGCATGCATCGAAGAAAAAGTAGCCTACGGTGGTGGGTCTGTACTTGTGTGGGCCGGAATTTCTTCTGAAAGTCGCACAGAGCTGGTGATCATAGAAAACGGCTCTTTAACTAGCGTAAGATATGTGGAAGAAATCCTCAATGATCACGTTGGTCCATTTATGGTCAATTTAGGTGAGGATGCTATATTTATGCATGACAATGCCCGACCTCATACAGGTAGGATTGTGAATGACTACCTTCAAGAGATGAACATTACTCGTATGGAGTGGCCAGCGCGCAGCCCGGATATCAACCCGATCGAGCATGCTTGGGACGAGCTAGGCAGATGCGTAAAACAACGAAACCCTCCCCCAATCACGCTTCGTGAGCTCAAAATTACTCTCACAGAGGAATGGGAGAATATTCCCCAAAATCGTATAAGGAACTTGGTGTACAGCATGCCAAACCGCGTAAACGCAGTAATGGAAGCACGAGGAGGCAATACGAAGTATTAAAATTCAAGAAAATCGTAATAAAGTTCAAAAATTTCATGTTTCCTATTTTTGTTTTAAGGAGAGATCAGCAGTTTTTTTCTTTATGTAATTTTGTGTTAATAAAATGTATGGCGACTCATATTTTTTTTACTTTCATTTAAGGAGTATTACATTGTCTATTAAATACAATTTATTGCATTAACCTATCATTTTTAGTTTCCGAGATTTTTAACATTCTTTAAGTGACCCGGATTCATTGCTCTCGAGTGTATTTTTGTAAACAAGTTTTTGAAGTGATATTCTCTTACTGTGTTGATTAAAGTTTTACGTTTTCACGAACACAGTTTATTGGAAGCTATACTATTACGAAATAGGTCTTAGCTCGAAGTAGAAACTTTAATTCAAGAGTAAATCGCTTTTGAATTTTTATAATAATAATAAGCTTGGACCTTGCTCCCGACACCGGCGGACCACTATTTTTTATAAATTTAAATGTTTTTTAAAGTTTTATTTTAATTTAAAAATATGTAAAATGTGTAGATAAATAAATAAATAAAATAAAAATAATAATAAACCATTTATTTCAGGTAACAAAGACCCATAGATAAATACCTTAACCTAAATATACATACTTACTAATAATATTTTTGTTAGTATAAGTAACTTAAAACTATGTTAGTATCATTTCACTCGCACGAACGCACGTACTAATACGAATACACTTTTAACGCTTTGTGCGTTAAAAGTGTATACGTATTAGTACTGGTGACTCTTTGTCAGAATATTTTTCATCAGCATCCTACCGTTTTACTGAATTCCCAACCTAACCTAACCTAACCGGATCCTGTTGACTACCAATATTCTACATGAATCGACTGCTAATCTGAACTTCACAACTCAATGACTGGGTAATGCTTACCGCTTGCAAATTTTCAGATTTCTGACTAGTTGAAACGACTGTCAAAGATCTAGAAATGATAGCTGAGACCAACGACTGTATGACCACTTAAGTTTACAGTTCGAGGCGACGCTGCTTGTCTGGGAAAAATGCATCGATATTTATTTATTTACTCTAAACATACACATATCGGCACGGTTGGCGCAGTGGCTGAGCGATTGACTGCTGTGCTTCGTGTTGCGTGTTCGATTCCCGCACGGAACAAATATTTGTATGGCCTACAGATAGTTATTCCGGGTCTGGCTGTTTGTGTATGTGAGTTTAAATGTTTGTAAACGCACCCACGATACAGGAGAAATTCCTAGTGTGGGGCAACGTTTTTTTTTGCGATATTGAAGCACACTTGAATTTTAAATAGATCAACTGTTTTTAACATAGCAAATTCTATAGGTAGCTGTTCTTGTATATAAGTATAAGTATGATATGTCGAACTTGGTACATTTATTTTAGTTCTGTGTTTTCCCGCCTGCAGAGATAAGTTGGTTGAAGTGTCACGTGCTTCCCGAGGCTTCAAGAGGTAGCGATATGTAATGGACGGTCACCCATTGCGGAGCGGAAGGGAGTGTCAGACTTTTACTGACTAAAACTCATCCATGTTCCTTCTTTTGCCCTTTGTATTACAGAGCTGCGGTATCTCTTTCGAACAGTCCCGCAGCCCTGGCAGGCATCGGCCCATGCGGGTCCCTCCTGTTTGCTGACATCTCTTTGAGGCACGCGTGGAACACGAACGCGCCATCGACACGGCCTGTCGTCATAAGACGGAGGGACGGCGAGCTAGAATGGACGGTCACCCATGCGACTTGTTTTGTTTAATTACGAGGTTTAAAACATAAAACTAGAGCTAAAACTTTGTTACTAAAATTCGTGATAGGTTTCTGACCTTATATTATCCCTTTTACCACCATTATGTGCACAAACCACAACCACTAAGTTGATTATAAACTATTACAATATAGGCGTTCTCCAACCACCAAAGTTCAGTGACCTCAACACAACTGATGCATATGCGGCTTCGCTAGATTTATGCGTTTTAAAGCAAAAACAGCGCTTTTTTGCTCAAATTCTCTCCGCTGCATATTTCATTGTTGTAATGAGCGCATTTATTCAGCTCTGCGCTATATAAATGGCACCTGGATGTATTGCTGAGTCTGTTCGGGACTTAAGGGATGAACGGGGTTTGTTGTGGTTACAGAAATAAATATTTTAAAGCTCTGTGATTTCAACCATGTTGTTTATGTTTAAAATAGCAAATTATGTCGATGCTTAGCTTCGAAACACACTTATTTTTTATCTTTTAAACCCCCGATTATTGTAGGTTAAATTATTTATGTGAAATGATAAACAAAAGATTTTTTTTTGTATAAAAATGGAAAAGACTCAATTATAACGTTGTTTCTGGCATTCTCCTTTATGGAGTCATCCATTTAAAAACACTACGGTCCGACTGTCAAAACCAGATGCCCATACCAATATTCTAAATTTAAAAATTCCTACGTCACACAGTTTCCGAGAAAAACGTCTGTGACAGACGGTGACATACAGCGGCTGAGTGATATTTTCCTATAAAGGTATTTACGGTATTCTACAAAATCGTCTAGGTTATTATGTAGTGTCTACCTACGATAGGATATCGTTCATCGACCTGATACGTACCTTATTCGGGTTCTATTACACCCTTGGGGTATCTGTTCTTAGCTTCTGAATATATATACATAACACGGGTATTGAGTAGTACCTGCCGAAATATTTTTCTATAGGTGCTTAAGAATTTCGAAATGGGATTTCATAAGTCGGGATTTCAATGAATGAGGAATATTTCATTCATGTTGAGATACCTAATGATTTCTCATTTCTATAACCAATCAATAAAAACGTGACTTTTCATTTTACACATTCGCGGGTTAAAATTTATTAATTATCTGTGGATATACATACGGTCGGGAAAAAGCCGCACGGTTCAGCTCAAATTGAGCTAAGCCTTGATTCAGCGATCAGTTACCGATCGGTACGAGCCGAAATAAAACCAAATACGAATATTGCTTCGGGCCGGCTTTATCCTTCAACCGATATGCTACCGGATCAAATGTGGCAACCCGAATATTTTTAGAACCCCTCAACTAAGAGAAGCTTCCCAATCTAAGGATCGAACATCACTTAGTTTAAATAATTATTTTACTCATTTTTGACTAGGCTCTGTTGAGGTCAAACATCATCATCAACATTATTGTCTTGCCCTTATCCCAATGCATTTGGGGTCAGCAATGACAACATATTGACTGAATTTGCAGTAAGTGAATGACAACAGTCTCGTACCTTTTTAACCGGCTTCTGAAAAGGAGGAGGTTGTCAATTCGGCTGCATTTTCATTGTTTGTTACCTTATGACTCCGTGATTTCTGATTCTTTTGTCATTTGGTAGAGGAAGCTTGCACGGAGGACCCATAAACACCATTATTTTTAGGTCGTTCTGGAGCCGAATACCATGAACTCGATCATCGAACTCGAAACGATTGGGACTATTTTTTTCAAAAAATAACAATAAAAAAAATACGAAAGAATAAATTTAATGTTTTTTTTTTGTGAAATAATGAGAATCGATCGATGAATGAATTTTTTAATGGGTATCGTTCGCATGTGTTGCCGATCGTGGATACGTTTTACACACACATACGCATTTGAGTTCTCATTATTTAAAAAAAAACATTAAATTTATTCTTTCGTGTTTTTTTTTATTGTTATTTTTTGAAAAAAATAGTCCCAGTCGTTTCGAGTTCGATGATCGAGTTCATGGTATTCGGCTCCAGAACGACCTAAAAATAATGGTGTATATACATTTTATTCACATTGCTTGGTAGTTTATGAGTTATCTTCTTTAATACCTACATATTTTTTCTTCAACGTCTATGTGGATGATCTGTCAATAAGTTTTAGTAACATCAGTACCACAGCTAAATAAGCTGAAATTAATCAGTAGCAAAAAAGTCAATGAAACAAAAAATGTCACCGTCTTTCGCTTTTTGTGTTTTTTTTCCACTTTTAGTGTTATTTTTGGAAGTCGGTTATTTTTTTTTGTTAAAAAAAGCTTTTTTATGGCACATTTAAGAGGATGTCCAATTTACTTCTACCTTCTACGTACATTCAAATTGCCTTACTTTGCTTTACAATGGTAGGTAACGCATTTCTTGCTCTTATTATTACGTAGTACGATTCCTACAAGAGCTTGTGTTTTCTTCCACCTCTTTGAATCTTTTGATGTCCTGGTACCTGTACGTTTGTGATATCTGTATTTACGTTTGATCATATAGGATGAAAGGGACATCGACGCAGGTATTCAGTAAATTAAATAAAATCGTTTTAAAAAAATCTGCTGCACTTTTTGTAGAAAACATTTAAAAACATCCGAAGAAAAATTTCTTTGGTTCGGAATGATGTACTAAATACGTGATAACCCAATGTGCGTCAATTTCCCTTCCACACTGTACATGTACTGCAAGGTACATAATCCTTACTTCCTTACTAATATCACTACATAGTATAAAAAAGTCGCTTTCTCTGTCCCTATATCCCTATGTATGCTTAAATCTTTAAAACTACGCAACGGATTTTGATGCGGTTTTTTTAATAGATAGAATGATTGAAGAGGAAGGTTTATATGTATAGTATAATACATGCACCCGTGCGAAGCCGGGGTGAGTCGCTAGTAATATTATAAATGCGAAAGTAAGTCTGTTTGTTTGTTACCTTTTCAAGCCTAAACCACTGAACCGTTCATCCTGAAATTTTGCATATACGTTGCCAGGTGTACAGAAACGAACATAGGGTACCTTTCATTCCGAAAAAAATAATGTCCCCGAGGTAAACAAACCTTCTTATGAAAATAGATGGCGCCACGTGTCTTTCGAATCATGATTGAGTTATATTATTACAGGTAGAGTACAACCCGAATTGATTGACGAATTCCAAATTAGCGCGAGCGAAGTCGTGGGCAAAAGCTAGTATAATATACATGTGGATATAAGTACAGTGCAGAGGAATGTGGGGCTTGTTCCAAGAAAAGTGTTGTTTTCAAAGATGGTTATGAGAAATGAGGTAGGGCAAGGAAAACATGGAAGGTTTTAGTGAAATGATGTGGTTGGGAAGGTAGTGAATGATGAGGTAAGAGCTTATTCTTCTTCTTAAATCGTTGACTCAGATTTTCTCCGACCATTCTGTAGCAATCTGTACCTACAGGGCAGCTCTATTTACCCTCATTCAAGTCCATGCGAATTCGCCCGCAGAAAAAGAAAGACATAAGGCCAGTAGTACGAAGAACTTGCGGTGATGCACCCCAACTGGTGAATGATTAGCAGCGAAGTAAGTTACTATATGCTTCTTTCATCCCAAATAAATTAAGATGAGGTAGTGAAAAACCTGGATGAGGCTGGCAGCACAGCTCGACACGAGCATAGAGAGGCATATACCCAGCAGTGGGTGAACTATTTATTTAAATAGAACGGCCGAAGCCAATTACACTATTTAAACATATAATTTATTTAACACAGTCATGCATTCTTCTCACAAAAATTTAAACATTCTGACAGGATCACCTTACATTCATCCGCAAACATATCAAGATCTGTGTTTGAGTTCAGGAGAGCGTTAATAGCGGCTAATGTCCGAGGAATAGGTGACTTGGAGTGTGCAACAGTACGGCAAGTTGGAACAGCCAGTAAGCGGTGTTTCCTGCCACGACAGTAATCGTGAAGTCGGGCTGTGAATCATGATGATGATGAAGGAATATTATCATGATTAATAACTAGCTGTTGCCCGCGACTTCGTTCGCGTGGAAATTTTGTATGTATGTGAGAGACTGCCTCGTTGGTCGAGTGGTCGCAAGTGCGACTATTAAGCATGAGGTCCTGTGTTAATTTCCTTTTTTATTTTAATTACTTAAAGCTATATCGCACATGATTTAGAGATCACCTTTTGAGCAAGGCGATGCTTGTGTGACTCCGCTCTTCCACTTAACATTAAACAATGTATACAATTGAAAAAAATACTATAAATAATAGTGTTATTGGGTTATTCCATCAGGAATTTCGCAATAGCAGCCATGGAATCTGGATTTGTACCCAATTGGTGGAAATAGGCTCGGCCCCTATCACATGGGAGTTCAACATAACTGGTGAAATGTGGGTGTACGATTAGGTACACTTCTGCCTAAACCTTTGGGGATTACATGGCGTGATGTGTGAGAACTGACTGGCTGATCAAAATGTGATAACGTGGATGATGACTACAAAAAGAAGTCCCAAACCATATTAAAAACCGTTTATTTTAGCGCTATACAACTTTATTTTCAAAGTGAACCATCACACGCCTTGTTGGGCACTATTTATTCTAATACCGTTTTGTATACAACATTAAATGACTTATTATTTTCCGCAAGCACGTGCAAATTTTGGGCACTGAACAACCAACACATAATTGACCGTCTGAAAAGCATGGAGTGCACAATTGAATGCCGGTCACTTTGTAAAAACCAATTTTAAGGGAAATTGTAACCTCTTAAATTGAAATGGCAAGTTATTTGAAATGTGGGCATGCGGGGAATTAAAACACTCTGTCCTTTAGCAGCTCCGTTTTTATAATGTTACTGCCCAGCTCACAGTCACAGTCTGGTTGGCACATCAAGGTTTCGCATCACCAGAACTGGAACGCCAACTTTAAGCTCCAGCTGATGGGACGCCTCGCCTTTTAACTCCACGGAGTTGAGAAATTCAACGGGGTAGGCGGTACTATCGTCATTAGCCATCACAGTGTCTAGTGTGTCAGTGTTCTGTCGTCATAAGACGGTCGGACGGTGAGCTAGCCCATTACTCACCGTCCACAGGGTCTAAAGTGGCCGAACGACGCCTCCCATCAGCGCCTGGTTGCCGCGGATGTCCTGCAAGCTGCGGTTCAACGCCTCTAATGCATGCTTCTGCAACATTGTGCACTCGTCCTATAGGCTTAACTTCCACTGCTGCAAAAGGACTCCCCCGTATTTGGTGATGTTGCATGTTGGGGTATCTTCGCTTGCAAGATTCAGCGGCAATTTGAAAATTGAATGTGCAGTCCGGCCACCCTTAAGCAAAGTTGCATCAATGCCCGACGAAGTCACAACCACAGTTATGTGACGGCACGGTTTGCGCAGTGGCTGAGCAATTGACTGCGGCGCTGCACACACGCAACGTCGTGGATTTTATGAAATTTTAATTTTGTTTTAATTTTTAGATATTTTTAGATATTTTTTTTCGTAATGGGTTGTACGTAGTACTTATTACTTCCATGCAAAGAGTAAACACAAAAGGAAAAATAAAACCAAATTCATTATCAGCCATTTCCGACTACACTTCGACTACAACCTATTTACGTAAATAATTAAATTTATCATAGAAATCGCGTATGAGGTTACTAACTAAATTTTAAACATTAATATCTTTTGCGTCTGTTGGTCGATTTTGATGAAATAAACACTAAATGTTATTCGGAACAATGCTTCTTATGTTTGAATATTTCTATTTTGAATATAATGAGGGGTTTTTACGTGATGCGCGCACAAACATACAGACAAACCGACAAACCGACAAACAGACAAAAATTCAAAAAATGGTAGAAATGGGTTCTGTTGTTGCTCCTTTAACACGTTCGCTGCGTAACAGGCCGATATCGGCCTGCCGCGGTACTTCAGCTGGTGCGGACGAAGAAAACTATGTCCCTCTCGCTTGTGCGAAACGATTATCTCAGGTGTTTTTAAAAATTCGACAGAGACAAATATATATTTCATCTTGCGGTCAAAAATGTAGGTGTTCCCCATCAAAACATAACGGCAGGCTTTTATCGACCTACCACGCACTGACGGTGAAAAACATCCGCTGAGTGCGGCAGTGGGCCTATTTCGGCCCGCCCTCCCAACAGGCAGCAAGCGACCCGATACCGCACAGAGCGCGCGCCCCGCCAGTTAGTGTTGTGCTATCTAACTGATCTGACGTAGCGTTCAATATAATCAACGATGGCAAGCAATAAAAGAAAAATTCAAATTTTGGAAAATAGAGTAATTCGCCCTGCAGTTAGTGACAACCAGTGAAGAAATATTTTCCACTAAGAAAAATAAAAAGAATTTGGAAACAAATGTGCACGGAAAACGAAGCACAAGCGGTAAGTTTGGTTTACTATCTACACATATTAGCCTTAGACTCATAATGACGTGGGGATTTTTTAAGTAATATCATCCTTTATGAAAATGATTATTCTTAAAAACTAGCTAACTCCTACAGTAAATAGTTTTTGCAATATAATTTTTGACGTGATAACGTCTTATTTGTTCAGTTTCGCGAGTTCTGTGGTAAAATTCATAAATGGTTAATAAATCACTCGGAATTAAGAAAAAAAAAATCATTTCAGAAAATCAAGTAAAACCTAAGGACAATGACCATGTCCTTGAGATGAGCGCTAAACGAAGAAATTGTGCAGGGTGCTACGACAGACTGTGGAAAACCTTTAATAGTACCCAAGCAAACAAAAAGTTAAGAAAATAAAAAAAATATTGCAGGAAATGCAACCAACATGTTTCCAAGATCATAAGTAAATAAAAACATTTTTCAGTTCTTTTACGATAATTCTGTTTAATTTTCGATATCCCTTTATTTTTCTCTGTCCCATCACTACTAAAAATACTTTCTAGTGCGGTTCAGGTCGATATCGGCCTGCCGCTTTTCCTGCTTTATTACTCATTTCCTGTTTGGCAGATCCCGGGGCGAATCAAACCTAAGGAAGTTGGGTTCAAGGTCATTCTAACAATATAAAAAGAAAATGTATACATTATGTTTCCACAAAGTTATAGCAATTTAATCTATCCTAGTCTTTCTAGACCCACGTCTAGAAAGACCTGCCACGCACTGGCGGAAATATCATTGGGGCGCATTTTGGCCCGCCGCCGCACCAGATGAAGAATTATGATTTTACTTGCCGCAGTAAACGTGTTAACACCCCTACTACTTTTTTTCTAAATATTTTCAATGTTCAGAAACGCCACGTCTACAGATTTATTATATGTATATGTCGCAGGCATTTTGTATTGACACGGCATTATACATTTTGCCTTCGGCATTTTTCATAACAGCGAGCGTTTATAAATTGCCGACGCCGTATGTAAATGGCGAAATCATACAAAATGCCTGCGACACGTACATAACAACAGAGAATCGAGGAGCCCCGCGCAGCGGGGATCCGTCGACCTGCTGACGGAAACGCTAACCCTAGACGGTCGACGTCAGGGGCACCCCGAGGTTCGGTTAGTTAGGTTCCTGTAAACCTTGCAGACAGAAATAGGAGCCCCGCGCAGCGCGGATCCGTCGACCTGTGTTTCGGCATATTAGATAATGACACGGCATTATACATTTTGCCTTCGGCATTTTTCATAACAGCGAGCGTTTATAAATTGCCAACGCCGCCGTATGTAAATGGCGAAATCATACAAAATGCCTGCGACATATAGATGACAATGTGTCACGCACGACAACGAGAAGCGAAGTTGGACTAGGATCGAATAAGATTCTTTCAGTCACTGCATCTTTGGTCTCGTGGTGATGAGCGGTAGACAGTCGAGCATGAGGTCTTGGTTTCAATTCCCATGTCCGTCGGGCAAAGTTATAGGTTTTTCGATCAAGAATTTCTACTGAGAAATTCTTGAAGGAAAAACCTCGAGACTACTACTGAGTAGTCTCGAGTCTGGCTTTGTGCTCGGTTGATGGCAATAAACTCGTCCTCTTTTACATGGGACTTAGGGTTCAGTGTAAGGAAAAATTGACAGCCCTTCGAAATATTCGCGCAGGTTTATATTTTTTGACTATAGTTATTAATAAAATTGCATTTATTCTTAGTGCAAAATAATATTGGATAATAAATGCTTAATAACTACATATTTCATAAAATTCGTTCTTTTTGGGTAAATCAGGCGTTGAAAAGATATCCCTCGCGCTCTGCTGAAATCCGAGTTCTGTTTCAGCACTCATTACGAGGCAACTTGGATATATTGCGAAGTCTATTGAGCCACTAAATACTTTTATAAACTTGTCTTCATAATTGGCTCATTGTCTTTAGTAAAAAAAAATGTTTTTCATAACCTGATTACAAGAATATAGTCGAATTTTCCGGTTTCTGCTCTAAAAAAATACAAAATTCTTTCAATGGATTTGTGTAGATTTTGTACTGAGAACAACGCAGAGTATCTTTAGCATCAAATCAGATTAAGAGTAGGGCAGCATATCAAAGAGGAGCTCCTCATCGACACGATTTGTTTTCGTTTTTGCAGTGTATTTTCTAGTTTTACACAGCCAGACTTTAGCCTTTTTTTTTTCGGATGGGAAATCGTCAAATGACTCTTCCCGCTCTGGGCGGAGTGGAAGGGAGTGTCAGACTTTTACTGACTAAAAACCATCCATATTCCTTCTTTTGCCCTTTATGTTCCAGGGCCGCGGTATCTCTTTCGAACAGTCCCGCAGCCCTGGCAGACATCGGCCCTTGCGGGCCCCTCATGTTTGCTGACATCTCTTTGAAGCGCGCGTGGAACACGAACGCGGCCAGACTTTAGCCTTAAACATAACTGGCGAAATGTGGGGTACTACGAGTAATATACGTACACCTCTACCTAACCCTTTGGGGATTACGGGCGTGTTGTTATAAAGAGGATAATAATGGTGATTATAACAGCATGAAGTGTGATTAAAAACGAATTATTTAAGATTCTATTTACCTGTTAATCGATGAAAATTATATCAAAACGAAATCTATATTTATTTTCCTTTCTTGAAAGATGCAGCTTACATATTTTCTTCAAAGTAATTGTACTTAATATTATGTTGTAAGATGAAAATAGCTGTCGAATTTGGTGTTGAAATACACGATACGAAGTTCGAGTTATGAATGAATGAATGAACTTCCGGAGCAGAACGCGTTCAAGTCGATGTTTTCGTTCAATTAGTTTTATCGGTATTTATGTCGAGTATGTAATACTTATGTATTTTGTTAATAATTTTATTTATTAAGTAGGTATCTTTAAACAATAAATATTCAGATAACTTCTGGCAGCATCTGTTCTGGTGTCGCGCATTTGATTTAGTTTATAAACTTGCATTTGTTAATAAACAAACGAAAATATGTAAAAGTATTTCCGGGATACGTTTCCTATATTACATACATTCATAAAGTCACGCTTTTTTCATGTGTGTTGGCAACAGGATAGAACACAGTCTACTTCAATCCTTACATACTTCTTTAGCTTCATTGTGGTACCTATAATATTACAACAATCACTGTTTATTACCATAGCAATGCGTACACAACAGATAGAAAATTATCAAAGATATATAAAAGTAAATTTTAATTATACACATCACTCCCGTCTCCCCCGTTTGAGTTAATCGCTTGCCTAATGATCACACCACAAATCAGCTGGCTAAATTGGTACTCTCTTACCGAACTGGCTCCAGGTGTCGCAGGGGAGGCGCCAGAGGGCGAGGCGGGAGGGGGGGGGGACTACCCAGCGAGAACGAAGCCAGCCATTCATAAAACTAAGCCCGATCGATAGAAAACGTCTCACCTACCCCGAAATGTCACTCGGAATTACAAAATAATGCGCCCCGCGTTCATTGCTTGGTCAACGCACTCCCCCCGGTAATAAGACGGCACTAAAAAGGCAATGGATTGTGTTCAACGCCGTATTACAGCGTCTGAGTGAGGGGGACGTGTTGTTTTAGGTAGATTTATACTTTCTCAAGCTCCTAAAGTACGTTTCGAGATTTAGTTGTGATTGGATTGCTTGGTTGGTTTAGTGAGCTCTTCGACTAGTCTAGCTGGCTCTGTATGTTCAGCCAATTAAGTTGGGGTCGAAAAAAACGAGTGAAAGCTTCATAGAGACAGATATTGAGATAACTGGGGATATTGAGTTGTTACTATAGAGGGATTTTCTTTTAGTTTCAATTCAATTTTCTTTATTAAAATATCGTCTGGAACGATTTATAGAATCAGCTTGTCATTTTAGATCACAAATGGAAAAGGCTTCTTATACGTATGGAAAGAAGGACGGTTTTATGTTATGAGTATTTTCTTCATATTTAATTTCTAAAGTAACATTATTGAATGCAACAAAGGGTTTCTCAGACATAGTATCATTGTACTGTAACCTTACAATAACCGACTTATTTATTTATTTTCATTAGTAAATGTCGAACAGGAGGAGCTCGTGGCTTAATAATAACAGCCGCTCGGGTCGATCTGTAGGTAAAGCCGCGCTTGCCTTAGTTGATCCGTGGATGGGTGACCATAGCCGTTGGTCCCGGCTGTCATTTGTAGATCTTTGACAGACGTTACAGGTAGTCAGTGGTCAGAAAGTATGACAACCAGTCTTACCAAGGGGTATCGTATTACCCAGTACTAACTGGGTTGTGGAGGTTAGATAGCCTGTCGCTCCATGTAAAAACTGGTATTCAGGTGCATCTGGTGAGATTGGAAGCCAACAACAACATAGTTGGAAAACTTGGCTAGATGAGTCGAACAGATCGTCTCTTATTGTGAGTAATTAATTAATAGGGTAAGGATGGAGACATGGCAATAATTCTAAGTAATAATGACGAGCAAAAAACTGGCGACAAAGGAAAAGATAAATGAGTTTTATTTAAAAGAAGTATTGTTAGGACCTGCCCGTTGTTGTAACTATGATGGTTGAAGGTTTAAAATATCTAGTCTGTTGTACCAGTGAACATGGTGATCATTTTATATCGTAATTGACGCCATTATGTAAGTAGTAGATAGAAGAACATCAACATAACATCACGCCTGTAATCTCTGAAGGGTTAGGCAGAGGTGTACCTAATAGTACACCCTCATTTCGCCAGTTATGTTTAAGTCCCTTGTAAAAGGGGGCGAGCCTATAAAATAAAATTAAAATAACAAAAATGTTAGATAAATAAAGTACAAAAAAAATTGTCAGCCACACCTGTCTTAATCCAGGGAAAACGCTTTCCCACATTACTTCGATTTTTCTAAAGGTTGTGCTTCTTCTAGCCAGTTCTTAAGGAAGTCTTCCAAGGCGTCCTGCTATCTTCTGTACGCTTTAAAAAAATAATTGTCATTTTAAAACATCATCATCTGCCTTGCCTTTTCCCAACTATGTTGGGGTCGGTTTCCAGTCTAACCGGATGTAGCTGAATACTAGTATTTTACATGGAGCGACTGTCTATATCTGAGCCTCACAACCCAGTTAGTACTGGGTAATATATATCCCTTGTCAGACTAGTTGTCAGACGTTCGGGCCACTGTCTACTTAACGACTGTCAAAGATCTACAATTGACAGCCGGGACCAACGGCTTAGCACGGTTTCCGAGGCAAGGAGGAAACTCGGTGTGTAATGGGTGGTAACACGTCCACGGACCTACCTAGGCAAACGCGGCTAAACCCTTAGATCCATTTACAAATTACAAATAGATCTTAAATAATAAAAAAATATGTACAAGTGTCAAAATGAGAAAAGGAAAAGACTTAAAGGGCGTCAAAAAAATCGTTCACATCGCTGTCAATAGGAAAAGTGCCCAGAATTCTGGCAGCATTCCCACGTTGGATAGCATTCTGGTTTGTTGTTTTTTTTAAACGTTGCTCCACACTAGGAATTTCTCCTGTATCGTGGGTGCGTTTACAAACACTTAAACTCACACACAAACAGCCAGACCCGGAACAAGAACGTCAAGTGTACTGTGTCGTCGTCGTGTGTGTTTATTTTGGTTTGCACTACAACACTAGTGTAAAATGATGTAGGTTAACTATTAAATATAAAGGTTTAATTTTAGTTAAATTTTAAATATAACTGCTGTAAAATTTTATTATCAGTGGGTCTCCGAATGATCTGTTTATCGTTCGTTCAAATCAAATCAAAATCAAATCAAAATCTATTTATTTGCCAGAAATCGCGTTTGCGCGTTTGCGTTGTAATCATTATTGCTCAGTGCGTTGTCTACATACATGTACTCTTCAATCCCGTCATTCATATCCTACGGAATTTCATTGCGAAGGGAATTGCGTTGGAATTTTATTCAATTTCATTTCATTTGCGGTTTTGTCGGATGCCTGTCATTCAGTCAGTCAATCACATAGTCAGCCTCTTGGCAATCACTTCGTTTACTAGACAATTGTACCGTGAGGACAGTAGCGAAGTTTATAGAGCTTTTCACACGTGTTAGCAAAAATTATTTGGCTTATCCATATCTACTTTCGGCAAGCGCAACTGCTGAGTGTGGTAATCGAACCCGTCCTGGGTTCGATTCCCGACTCGGTCAAAAAGTGTAGGTAGCTATTTAGGTTTTCCCATTAGGAATTTTCTCAGTAGCAGCTCAGAGGTTGGATGTTGGCGGTATGATAACACCCGTGCCTCAGAAAGCTCACTAAACCGTTGTTCCTGCACTTAATCTCTCTCCGGTCGTATCGGACTGGCCGTCTTATAGTTCAATAAGAGTCAGGGAACAGAGAGTGCAGCAGTACCTGCGCACACACTTGTGCACTATAATTTCTCCAGTACCGGTGGTTATCACAGCTGAGATTGGCCGCACTACCGAAAAAGGGTCAGCAAGCCTATTTCTACCTGACGACAACTTTCCGGCAGCATGCGAAAAAGGGCTGATGGAACTTTATTTATCCCCCTACCACCTCATTCCCATCGCCCTAAACTTTCCCGAAAACCCTTAAAATGCCAAATATGTTAACCTATTAACTTATCGTGTTTATTCAAGCGGGTGTAAAGTGACACTTATCCACATCTCTATGAAGGGTAAACAGAAAGTTCTACCGTCTGCCTCTTGAAGATAACGGCAGTCTTTCCAAACTCCTTTGTAATGGTAATGAATTCCCCTCTAAGAATCATTTTTAGAGATCCATTCCGCCGATGAAATGTTCAAGCTGATAAGTCGGTTTTGCTGAGTTGGAGATTTTTAAAGGATTTTGGTAAGCTGTTTTTACAGTCGCGGATTTGGTTAAGTTTGTTTATCAATTAAGAACATTTCTTAAATATTTATAGATCTTGATTTCATGGATATCCGAGGATGTATGGATGTTTGTTACTCTTTCACGCAAAAACTACTAATCGGATTTGGATGAAATTTGGCACACAGATAGTTTATAACCTGGATTAACACATAGGATACTTTTTATCCCGTTAGTAAGATCCTGTGGGTTGTTACCGAACTCCACGCGGGTGAAGCCGCAAAGCAAGCATAAGCTAGTTATGTCTATTTCTGAGTCGGAATATACCTAGTTTAAAAAAATCCGTACCACACAAGCATATCAACTTCAAGGAACATGTTTTTCAAACTTGAATTTATCTGCTACGTTTTCTGTCAGGCAATCACGGAATCGACCTTGTTTATCTTTAGAAAATTTGAAGGTACTCCGGAAATTGGTTGTCGTGAAAGACCTTAAAAAGGTAGATAGCAACAAATAATTTCGGCCATCCTAGTGACCTATAAAAAATATAAGCTCACCAATCCATGGTACTACAGTTATTTTAGCTCTGTCAGTGGTAATCCAATAACAACCTTATACTCCTTATAGTAACGTGAATCACGCCTGTAAGCCTCGAAAGGTTAGGCACAGGTGTACTTAATAGTACACCCACATTTCGCCAGTTATGTTTTAGTCCTTGTAATGTGAGGTTGATTGCAACAGGCTCTGCCATCAACCGGGCACAAATTTAGACTCCGTGGATGCTACTGAAAAATTCCTGATGGAAAAACCCAATAACACCTTGCCTGACCCGGGCATCAAACCCAGGGCCACATGCTCAGCAGAGACACTCGCAACCGCTAGACCAACGAGGCAGAACAAAAAATCCTTGTTTTCAATTCACTTATGTGCAACAAGCCAAAATAAGCCACAAAATAGGCCAGTTCAAGTTCAGTTCGTGCCAAACAAAAAGCTAGAACAAATCAATATACGGAACCTAATTATAACAAACACGGGCGGACTTGTTTGGCGGTTTGAGTAAACACGGCCATTCAGCACCAACGCAAATAATACATAGAAACTTATTAATAGCTACTTATGCGAGATTCATGGAGAATACGTGTTCTATGGGGTTATTGAGGATGTGTGAGGGATATTGGAGTATGGAGCCATTTTGTCTGTTATTCGGCTAACTAATATGTGTTTTGAGAGAATAGGAAACTGAAGTGGCAGTTGGTTGGTCATGTTTTTTTAAAGACCGATGGCTGATCGAGCAATCGAACCCTGTAGAGACCGCGTATTGTGGATGCGCTCCAGCTAGATGGACCTTCAAATGGTAGCTGGGAAATACTTGATGTGAAAGACAGAGGACAGGATCTTATGGTGCAGCTTGGGAGAGGCCCTTGTCCAGCAGTCTTCTTCTTAACGACCCAAAATTCAGCTTGCAAACTCTGCTCGCTGATGCAGTCATAAGATCATTAAGTGTGCTGGTGCCAGGGCATGCAGCGCAAGATGTTGGGCCATTGCCTGTGGAGACACACCACATACACACTTGAGATCTGAGCCGTCCATGAATCTGAAGAGATTGTCTTTGCTACGGCCGACTTGGGTTCGGAGTCTATTTAGAGATTTCCAAGTCGACCACGGCAAAGCATGCCCAGGTATAAGGCTTTCAGACGGCTCGATGAATCCGTCAGGGGGTTTAAACTTATGCGAGGATCTTGCGGTCCATGGCCCTTTACGGGGCCCCGGTGTGGGCGCGTTCGTTGAGGTTGCGTGCAAGGCACTACCTGAACGCGCCCCAAAAGGTGGTAGCCGTAAGGCTGATCCGGGGGTACCGCACGATCTCCCGCGAGGCGGCGAGCCTCCTTGCCGGATTGCCGCCATGGGATCTGGAGGCCATAGTCCTCGCGCGCCTGCACGAGTGGCGCGCGGAGGTACAGAGCCGGGGGGTAACTCCGCTGCCGCGGCATATTGTCGCGCGGCGGACAGACCTCCGCCGTGATCTCATGGCGACATGGAGAGAGCGACTATCGCAACCCCGTTCAGGGCACGCCACGATAGTGGCGGTAAGTCCCCTCTTTGAGGAGTGGCTAGGGGGGCGCCACGGCGCCCTCACCTTCCGCCTGACGCAGGTCCTCACCGGACACGGGTGCTTCGGGAGGTACCTGCACCGAATCAGGCGGGAGGAAACGTCCGGATGCTACAATTGCGAGGATCGACCGGAGGATACGGTGGAGCACACCGTGGAGGTCTGCTCTGCTTGGGCGGAGCACCGCCGTGTCCTCGTAGCGGCGATTGGCGGCGGCGACCTCTCGCGTCCGGCCCTGGTTCAAGCCATGGTCCGGGGCGAGAGGGAATGGGAAGCCGTCGCCTCCTTCTGCGAAGCAGTCATGCTAGCGAAGGAGGCGGCGGAACGTGAGAGGGAGAGAACCTCCTCACGTCCCAGCCGCCGCGGGAGAAGCACCGGGCGTCGGGGGCCACGCCGTGATGGCTCTCGGCCACCGTAGGCGCGGGCCTGTGGACGGCGCGTAATGGGCTAGCTCGCCGTCCGTCCGTCGTATGACGACGGGCAGGCCGTGTCGACGGCGCGTTCGTGTTCCACGCGCGCCTCAAAGAGATGTCAGCAAACGGGAGGGGCCCGCAAGGGCCGGTGCCTGCCAGGGCTGCGGGACTGTTCGAAAGAGATACCGCGGCCCTGGAACATAAAGGGCCAATGAAGGAACATGGGTGTTTTTTAGTCAGTAAGAGTCTGACACTCCCTTCCGCTCCGCCCAGAGCGGGAGGAGTCATTTGATGATTTCTCACCCTCCAAAAAAAAAAAAAAAAAAAGGGGGTTTAAACTGTTTACACCAGAAATCTCATCTTGCTGTGGAGGGATTTTGTCCAGCTATAGACTGCCATCGCTGAGTTGATTTTGTAAATAACACATAGTACTTATTTATGTGAGATTCATGGGATATCTTCAGGCTGTTAAGGATGTGTGAAGGAAATTGGAGTATGGAGCCATTTTGTCTACTACGTTAGATCTTCAGAAGAATAAATTATTTACTATCTGTTGCACGTGACTTTGTTCGCGTGAAAATTTAGATGTGTCTGTGTGAGAGAAAAAAAGTAGCCCATGTGCTATTCGAGACTAAAATCTATCTCTGTGCTAATTTCATACAGATCCGTTCATCTGTTCTGGCATAATTGAGTAAGAAACATCCAACCATCCAAAATTTCGCATTTATAATAAAAAAATGTAGTAGTAAGTTTGAAATTATCGCATAGGTTCCTGTGAGATTATTTACCTACCTCAAGTATCCTATGTCATACACAGGTCATCGTCTCTTATCTAGCTAGTTATTTAAATCCATTCAGCCGTTGTGCCGTAAATATCAGACAAACGGAGTTAATTTCGCATTTATAGTTTAATATTAGTATGGATTATTTCACGAGACTTTAAAGACAAACATTACTCATTTATAAGAGTGAACGTTTTCACAAATTGCTAAATAATTCCATTACATACAAGACACATTAGCCTCTAAAAATACAGTTCTCATTTGGGAAATATAAAATCATACAGTATTTCTTGCTTAAATAATAATAATGTTGAATTTGACGCTGAAAAAGGATCTACTAGAATGTGTTTCCGTTTCAAATATTATTATGCAAAACTGTGTAATATTGATAATCGTTAAAATAATTATGTATCACTCTTTAAAGTCTTTTTTTCCCAGTTTACTCTTTCTACACAGTTTGTTATTTTATAATGATCAAAATACTACTATTCTTCTTTTTGTTCTTAGCGTGTCTATGTCAATTTAAATTGAGTCAGCCCAAAAATTGGCGACGAGTTTGGCACTTTCAGTAGCGTCCATCAGCTCCTGTGTTGTGCAAGCAATCGGACAGGCAGCACACGATATCAAAGTGTACCATCGTTTGTGGTGCAGCACCACATTTACATTCCAGGGCAGAGTCATCTATGAATCTACACCTGAACAGGTTTTCCTTGACTTCCAGGTCAGCCATGGCAACTCGTGTACAAGTGAGATATTTTCCGCAAGTGGCACATATGGGTTGGGCAGGGAAACACTTTTTCGCCACAGCTTGAGTGTTTCTAAGTAACATAAATAGTTTTATGTTGAACGAAATAAGTTTTGATTCGTAACCACAATCGAATAAGCAACTTATGATGTATTTAACCAACAAAAACAGAACAGAGTACACATAATCCCCGAAATAAAACCTTCCACAAAAAAATAAAACAGGCAAAACACAAAATCATATAACAAAGCCAGCGGAGTCTCAAATACGGGTCCCAATAGGCGTTTCATTGGACATATCAGGCAAAATACCGGGTATTTCATCCCGGGTATTTGATTCCGGGAATTTCATCCACGGACAACCCCCGTCCGGGTAAATAAACATTAGCATAAATCCAATATCAGCTCAGTGCTGAGTCTCCAAACACCTGCCTCGCAAGTTTCATAAAATTACTTGCTCTCCTATATTCGTTTGAAAACGGGATTTCTTTCGAGTTTATTCTCAGGATCGCTTTTCAATTGTTTTGGGATCGCTTTTTAATACCGTGTTTGATATTAGTTTTTGGAATTTGGAGATTCAGATTAGATGCTAATTGAGTTTTAATACGTCAAGGTCCTGGAAATGATCCTCAAGTCGAGGAAAGTGATTTTCTTAGTTGCCATTATTAAAAACACTTTGCTCGCCACGTTGCGTTGCCTACCCCATCAGTAAATAGAAACATGGTAAATAGAGATATGGTTGATAAGGTATTACCGAGTTCACTGACGGTCTGACACTTTGACCCTTTTTTTTCGGGTGGGAAATCATCAAATGACCCCTCCCGTTCTGGGCGGAGCGGAAGGGAGTGTCAGGTTTTACTGACTAAAACCCATCAATGTTCCTTCTTTTGCCCTTTGTGTTCCAGGGCCGCGGTATCTCTTTCGAACAGTCCCGCAGCCCTGGCAGGCATCGACCCTTGCGGACCCCTCCGGTTTACTGACATCTCTTTGAGGCGCGCGTGGAACACGAACGCGCCGTCGATACGGCCTGTCGTCATAAGACGGATGGACGACGAGCTAGCCCATTACTTACTGTCCACAGGCCCACACTGATTAACCTTCAGCTATAAGTAATAAGGTTGAGAAGTGGTCGACCGGCAGTGAACTCGATAGTACATTGAGCTATTTTAGGTAATACAACTTACTTTTAACCGTAACCTCGGTGGTACGCTTCGCTAGACAACACGGAACCCATTATGCTGAGGACAAGACATCACAGATCCCTGTGATGTAAACACAGTCAATTGGAATCAAATGTACCCGCATTTCCAAAACAGAGGGTATCAATGTATATGTGAAGTACAAAGGTAGACTTTCATACTAATCGGTGTATCCGGGCGTGAGGGTGCTCGTGTCTAAATAATAACAGCCGATCGGGCCGATCTGTCTGTTAAGCCGGGCTTGCCTAGGTTTGTTCGTGGATGGGTCCATTCCATATCCATTACATACCGAGTTTTCCGAGTTTTTGAGTTTTTTGAGTGCCTCGGAAAGCACGTTAAGCCGTTGGTCGCAGCTGTCAATTGTAGATGTCTGACAGTCGTTGAGTAGCCAGTGGCTCGAAAGTCTGACAACCAGTCTTACCAAAGGGGTATCGTATTACCCAGAACTAACTGGGTTGTGGAGGTCAGATGTTGTGTGTGATTGACACTCCATGTAAAATACTGGTATTCAGCAGCATCCGGTTAGACTGGAAGCCAACATGTTGGGAAAAGGCTAGCCAGATGATGATGATCCAGGCGTGGGGGTCAAGTCACATTGACAGGTTGTGCGTCGAACACCAGGCCTCAGGCCTGTTCGAAGGTACATATCACTCGAAACCATTCGTGTCTTTGTGGCTTCTTTTGATTTTGGAACTTGCTTAATATCAGCCGCATTGTCATTATATGTAAAATCCATTTTAACCATAAAATACCAGGTGATTGAGGCGTTAAGGAGTGTCAGTATGGATAAGTATAAAACTATTAGAAGTGAGTTATTTATTCTAGAGACCACGGTTCAGCACACATTTTTGGATGCAGATTTTCTTAAACTAGAAATCGACGACAGAGCTCCTCTGTAATATTTCCTGATTTGTCTATGCTGACCTATTGGTTTCATCTTCTAATCTTGGTATTATAGAGGTAAACTAAAATATACAGGGTGAAGGGACACCGACGCGAAAACGATTACCACGTAGTCAGTACATCATTTTGAGCCCCCCCATTGACATTTTTCATCCGTCGTCGTTTCGTCCTTCTGATAAAAGTAGGTACTAGGCTTGCATAAAATTAAGGTTGCTGTTCTGTTCCAATTTCTGACTTTTTATTTCAATGTTATAATTTTTTAAATAAGTAAGTGTAGTTATTTCAAGAACTTTTGGAACTATTTCTTTTTACTTAGTTACAAGTCGTACTTGTTGGTATTTTTTTTCTCATGGCAAGAAGTTTGGTTTTTGTGTACCTGCCTTGTTCGAGCATAAACGGTAAATTAAAAATAAATAAGAGCGTACAGAATATTAACAATGGTATTTTTTAGTACTCCTCCTGAGTCCTAACTGTACTTGCCGAACAAAAAGTTTACCAAACGGGAATGAATACACTCATACTCAAAAGTTGACGAAACGAGACTCAATCTATGAAGATCAAAATAGTTACGAAACGGCATTTTTGTGATGGTATTTTATTTAGTCGGCGAATCGGGAATGTTACCAGACGAGATGTAGCCGTTTTACGTAGCTAGTAACAGGTAAAACTAATAAAAGCGTGTTAAAAACAAGACGTTCATTTTGTTCCAACTTTGGTTTTACGCCAAAAGATACGATACTATTTCACATGTATGTACACCTTAATATATCTACCACCTATGTAAAAATAAAGAGTTTATATAGCCTTTATTTTTCCTTTATCCGCACAAGACGGTATATTCCAGGTATAAGCCGGGACTGGGGATTTGAAAGTGATTCCAAGTGTTACGGCCAAATATTGTGGGAGGCAAAAATACCCCTTAGGCCGAGGGAAATACACTTTATTAGTCATTTGGAGACCGGGTCAGTGTATATAAGGTATGGACAGGTAGGTATAATAAGGGATGAAGGGACTTATGCCGAATTTCTATATTTTATCGATCTCTGGTGGAGTAAAAAATGAAGAGATGAGAAAATTTAGGTGGATCTGTGACAAGAACGGATAATGTAAGAAATCAGTAAATTAGAGGAAGTTTAAAAGTTGCGTCAGTTACAGAGAAGTTGAAAGGGAATCTTGGTATGGGCACTTCTATATTTAAAGTTATAGAAAGTATAGTTTTGTATTTAGCGATACTTAATTACACAGACACAGAAAAACTTCTAGAAGTTCTGGTTTGATTATGTTATCCCCTCGTATCTAATTGTAAATATTTACTTAAGTTAGTTTTAATGTTTTTTGTACCGATTTGATTTATCGTTTATTCATTTTCCTTACATACTAATTACAAAATATTTTGACCAACAAAAATTATATAAAAACATAAAAAAATATTAAAAAATAGTAGTCCGCCGGTGTCGGGAGCAGGATCCAAGCTACCGGTGGTTAGGGCTCCAAAGACAGGAACCTCCTCACAATGCGAGCCAAATCGTACGAGTATCAGGCCCTTGGTCCAACCGCCTAAGGAGAGCTTCGATAGATGGTCATCGAACATTGATGGCCATAAGGCCATTTGCCGTTACGACAATCGGCACAATGATAGCCGAGTTCACATTCCACATGTCAACAACCTCGTGTGCCAAGACGAGATACATGTGACTAAAAGAGTGATGAATATAAATATTGATGGATGAAGAGGGAGAGAAAGACCAAAGAAAAGATGGATGGATTGTGTGAGGAATGATATGGAAGAAAAAGGAGTAAATGATACCGTGACGATTAACAGGGGAGAGTGATGATGCATGGATGTCTTAAGTTCATAACCGTTATTTCAAAGTGTTGTCAAACTAAAAATATATTCTATGTTCCGATTGAAATTACATTTAAGAATTAGTTTAAAAAAAGCAGTTCCAATAATAATTCATATTCTGACAGTGTTGCCACAGTGAATATGATAATTCTATAGTAAAATCAAACATTTTTGTAATAAAATTAAGGAAATCACAACAATTGCCACTTACAAAAATGGTCTCAATGGAGATAAATGATCTGCCGTAGACTTTGAATATAAAGTGAAAAAGATTCACAGTTGTATATTCATTCATAAGCCTCATTCATTCGCATCTAAAACCCTCAGAGGAAATCATGTCCTCAGTTCAGGTGACACATCTAAATATTTAGGTAACTTCGACATATGTACCGTCATGTACCTTTCTACCTTTTTCATCTTTCATTAGGTACAGGATGGGTTTATTTTTGGTTCGAGCGCAGGTACAGTATGTTTCAAAACTTGTTGGAACAAAATGATTGTAGTTTCCTGATTCTAGTGCTGTATGTTTAGAATTGTGTCGTTGGGGACATGAGAAAACTTTGTATGGTAGCTTTTGTATACAAATGACACAAAGCAAAGTGAATCAGTCGCTGTTGAGCTCTTTATGTTCTTATCCAGAGTACTTGCACTGTACAAATTTCTGCTGCTTCTTGTCATACATACATAAAGTCACACCTTTTGCAGCGGGGGTAAGCAGGAACTACAGGATTACTTCATCTTGTTGACGTCTTTCTTCACATTTCAGTTGTGGTGATTTAGCAAACTTCTTCAACTTTATGTTTAGCCGACAATAGTACAAAAATGCCCGCTAAAGCAAGTGAATTTTTGTAAGTAATTTGTGAGTAGAGACGTAAATTCTCTGTTGAAAATATTTTTACGACATTCTATCAACAAAAAACCATTATTTTTTCCTCACACAAACCAATATTTTCAATCATCCCTAAATACCTTACAGAAAAAATATCAGCAAACATTTTCCGTAACATTTCGCCGACGCGACGTTTAAAGGAATTACACAAAATATATTAGCTGTAACAATGATGGATCATTGGTCTGATTAGTCGCTTCGTCGTTGGTTTAAAGGTCCCTTCACACAGTCCGCTGGCCGGGTAAAGATCCCAAACCGGTACGGACTGATGCGGACACCGGACACTGACGGATATTGACATATCTGTTAGTGACCAATAAGTCCGTACCAGTTTAATTGATTCTTTATAATTGTACAGATATAAATCTGTCGCATATATTTGTATATCCAGGAGGAGCTTGTGGCTAAATAATAACAGCCGTTCGGGTCGATCTTTAGATTAAGGCGTGCTTGCCTAGGTTGGTCAGTGGATGGGTAACCACCCATTACATACCGAGTTTCCTCCGTGCCTCGGAAGTACGTTAAGCAGTTGGTCCCGGCTGTCATTTGTATATCTTTGACAGTCGTTACAGGTAGTCAGTGGCCCAAAAAGGCTGACAACCAGTCTTACCAAGGGGTATTACCCAGTAGGTACTAACTGGGTTATGGAGGTCAGATCGGCAATCGCTCCATGTAAAGTCCTGGTATTCAGCAGTATCCGGTTGGAAGCTGGAAGACGACCCCCAAGATAGTTGGAAAAGGCTTGGCAGATGATGATGATGCCGGTTTCCTCATGATGTTAGCCTCCACCGTTGTGAGTGCAGTGGTGATGAAATAAATTACACAAAGTACAGTGTCTCATGGACTGGAGTGACTGTGTAGTGGTCGCAACTGCGACTGCTGAGCATAAAATCCCGGCAAAATGTTATTGAGTTTTTCCACCAGGAATTCCTCAGTATCAGCCACGGTATCTGGATTTGTGCTCAGTTAATGGTTAGCGCCAAACTAGTAGCTCAGTTCTTTGCTGACACAATTTAAATTGCCATCGACACGCTAAGAAGAAGAATGGTAATAGTTTCGTCCCCTACATGGGACTTAAACATAACTGGTGAAATGTGGGTGTAACATTAAATACAACTCTGCCTAACCCTTCGGGGATTACAGGCTTGATGTTGTGTTATAATGTACAGTGCTTGCCTGGCTTTGAACCCAAGACATATATGACATACTAGCTCATGCCCACGGCTTCACCCGCGTAAGTTCGGTAATTGTCCCACGGGATCGCACTACCGGGATAAAAAATATCCTATGTGTTAATCTAGGTTATAAACTATCTGTGTGCCAAATTTCATCCAAATCCGGTTAGTAGTTTTTGCGTGAAAGAGTAACAAACATCCATCCATACTAACAAACTTTCGCATTTATAATATTAGTAGGAAGTAGAATAAGTCAGGACCATTATTGCTCTCAACATTGTTAGGGAAGGGTGAGGCAGATGATGATGACGTAGGCGATTCTCACAAGAGACCGCTCATCCGCGCGGTGCACTGACACAAAATCTTCATAACCTCCGCCCGATCGCGCGGATCAGAGATGTCATGTGAGAATCGTCTTTTAAGCAAACTTCGCCACCGGGCTCGGTACCGGTTATATGAATAGTGCCTAAAGGTGTCTCACATACTCATAAGTCCGGTCGCGCGTCACCACGGGAGCGCGACGGATATTTCCCCGCGGTGTCATTCGGTAGATTTCATTTGGGCCGTTGTAAAATATTATATACTCGTTTTTCTGAGAGTCATTTTTAGACGGTAGACGGATTTTACAAAAATAAGTGTTCTATTTTGGCGTTATTATGAGTGTGATGAATTCCTTTGCTACGTGGTCAAGCAATCTTTCTTGAACAAACGTGGGCAGGTAATGCTAAATCCGCAATGGAATGGAAAGTACCTAATAACATTTAACTCGACCAGGCATCGAAGCCGCAGACCAACGGGGTAGTGGGTTTGTGATAGCACAGGAATCATCATTCATCATCATTTTTATGCCCTTGTCCCAATTTATTCGGAGTCGGCGCAGCATGTCTTCTTCTTCCATACTTCTCTATTACTCGTCATTTCATCAGACACCTCATTTCTTGCCATACCATGCTTTAAACGGTCCATCTATCGTTTCTTTGGTCTCCCTCTACTCTTATAACCATTTACGTCCATCCATACTCAAAAGCAAGCAATATGTGTTTAACTATTTGTTAAATACACAGTTCTTGCGATTAAGCTGCTTTGATCTGCGAGCGACGTGTTATTTAAATTCAATAATAATTGATCTTATCAAAAACGCGAAAGGATTCTAAGAACCAACTGTGTTGCGTGCAGGATATGTAATGAAAGTAATTTGTTTACTCTGTAATGTCATCAACCTGTTTATTATGTGAAAAATTAATTCGATTATTATTTTTAATTCATGAGTTTTATTTTACTATTCCATACCATCAATTTTCATTTTCTGATCAGTCATAAAGTTCGCCACCCTGAGGCAAAGGAGTATGCTTTAATCACCCCACATCCGGTGTTTTAATTAATATTATCTTGAATATTACCTAATATACATTCATCATCTGCCTAATATACATTATTTTTTAATTATATTCTATAGTAACATTTTTGTCATTTTTCAATAATTATTAATTTATATGTATAATTGCAATAATTTTAACTGTGACATCGATGTTGAGTGGGCCTCTAAGGCCCATTTTCAAATGTTTGATCGCTGTTGATCAACCCTGTAAGGCCCTTGCTTATAAAAACTGCATCTATCTTGCTCAAACTTTCACAGAGTCTAGGAAAAATGAACAAGAGAGATATACTGCCTCTGTCCAAGTTATTTGAAAAGCACTCGTTAATCCGGCCACAAACAAAGGGCCGATGTGACTATTTTTAGATTCTTGACAATTTTTATAAATTTTGCGTGCCTATTTCCAGGCAGAATGTACATGGCTCACTCCTTCCTACTCCACCTGTATTTTAATGGAACCTACATTCATTGCAAATAAATAATTTGATTGATTGACTGATTAAGAAGGAAAAATAAAGAAATAAAAACTATTTATTTAGCATAAACAGATAGTATACACTTCCTATCGCTGTACCTTGTTTTCGTACATAAATGGCTACGATAGCCTTATTGGCTAGATACCATAAGGTTCACTCGATATTTCTCGATTATTATGATCAGCGTACAATCACTAAATATTAGGTATTCGGGACTCCATGCCCTTTTCTAATATTCCAATGTTTTTGCATAGAAATCGCGCGACCTCTGCAATATCCCCCGACCATCTGGTGATCGTATATTGAAACATAAAATTTACGTCGAATGACAAACAGTCGATACACCTTTCAGTTATTAATTTATTTCAAATAATTAGAATCACAAATTGCTTTGAAATTCCATTGTGTTTTAGTTTTTTTATTTTCACTAAGATTATGTACTAGCTAGTGCTTGTGAGCAGGTTGGGAAATATTCCATGGAAATGACTAGCGGGATAAAGTAAGATACCATATCATGACGCCCATAATCCCCGAAGTTACTAAGTTAATAGTTCACTCATATTTTTCCACTTATGTTTAAGTCCCATGACATAAGGGGCGAGCCTATTGCTATCATACGGGAACTAATTTAGACTCAGTGGCCGCTACTGAGAAACCTCCGAAAACGCTTTGCCTGACCAGTGAATTGAGCCTAGGACCCCTTGTTTAGCAGTCATCACAGGTATCTAAGTACGTACGTAACGTTACGTCCTAACCCACGTATTAAGTAATGATTTACCTAAGTGCCAAATTTCTTAGAAATTCGTTTAGCATTGGAATCAAAAAGATCTCAATATTCACCTCCTTCACACAATTCATCCACCATTTCTTTCATTGACAAAACAGAAATTCTAGTATTGGAAAAGACGAATAGGGATTCACATTTTACAATACGCATGGGAATAAAAGCCGTATTGAATTCTCCATCTGAAACCACGCGGAAAGCCATCCCGGTTAGTATGAAGGGTCCATTTACTATGTTATTGCGTATTCGTCTCACGTCTCGCGACGGTTTCGCCCCGTCTCGTTTCGCCCCGTCGTCGGAACTTTCCTGTTTACCACAAATAACTGCTTTTGTTAATATTCCTGACGGTTCTCAGATACTGTTGAATTTACGTTTTTTTTTTGCGAGCAATGTTTGTTTGTAAGGGTTTTGATGATTTTGGTTTTTTTTTGTCATTGTGTTTGTTTTTTCGACTTTTCTATTCATGCTGTTTCTTTATTGGTAGAATCTGATTTACCCTTCCAATTCCTTGTGGTACCTACAATTTTCATTTATATTTCATAAATTAAAATTGTACTAAAATCTACAATAATAACTTTCCTAAACTAAGAAATTCCAATTCAATAATAACTACAGAATTCGAAACTACTAACTTTAATTACTAAAAGCAAAATTCCAATCATACCAGACGTTAGTTTACGACTTCTACCGAAAACTACTAAAATCAATAATTATTTGTTTCAGAACATTCTGCAACACAAATCAAAGGCGGATACATGCTGCGGTACAAACGTAAGTATCCATAACAAAAAACATTGACTGAATACTACATTACTTAACACGTAAAGGTTTGGTCATAATGGTATGTACGGATACTCCGGACGGGGCTCCGGACACCGGACTTTGATAGATAATAATACTGAAGTATCTATTCATACTCGTTTGATCGCACCTTCAATCTTTATGAAAAACGAGCCCCTTCGTAGCTACGTAGCGTCGTAGCAAATCCGTAGCACCCTCGTAGCGCTCTCGTAGACCTTTCGTAGCACTTGTATGAATCCAATATTGGAATCTCTTTTTACAATTATTAAATGCTTTTATATTCTACGACTACATTTTATCATCTACAGACAAATTATGTTTTGAAAACTTATAAGCATTCGTTTTTACCGAAAAAAGAAGATTACAAGGGGTGAAGGAACCCAACTTGCTAGAACAAAAAGTTAGAAAAAAGGGAACACCAACCTGTTTTTCCCTTTTCGTCTTGTAACAACAAACTCGTACGGAGGGTAGTCCCAACTTGTTTATAGTGATCTCGTAAAACTCTCTCGCCAATAAAAACATCGTCACTCAATCATTTTCGAAGCCGAGTCAATAATCTTGAGGAATGTCAGCGACATAAAAAGGGCGTGGGATAGGGTTGGTAATATTTTTTATTTACAGCCAAATCTCGTATGTGACATACCGTTAGGAAACTTGCTAAGCAAATTGACACCTTATTTTATTTGTAAACGCACCCACGATACAGAAGAAATTCCTATTGTGGGGTTAAGTTTTTTTATTAAAAGAGAAGAGAAAGTTTAATGTGTACAATAGTAGTATTAAATGTAAATAAAACTCGACTCGACTTATATTTATTTTAGATTCTACGTTAGTAGCACTTCGCCCGCGACTTCGTCCGCAAAAATTATGATAGCTCAGCTAATTTGCATGATATAAATATAATTTTTACCTTATGTTACTTCCTGATAATTTGAGTTCTCATTATTACACAAGAAGAAACATTAAATTTATTCTTTCGTGCTTTTTTTTTGTTATTTTTTGAAAAAAAATAGTCCCAATCGTTTCGAGTTCGATGATCGAGTTCATGGTATTCGGCTCCAGAACGACCTAAAAATAATGGTGTATAGATAACTGAGAAATTTCGTGTAAATTAAACGGCTTTCGAGATATACCTACTGATGTCTTAAGATTAAGGTTGTCAAACGTTTAAACCCTCAAAGATCGATCTGCTCAGTTACTATTTAACAACCCTACAAAGTCGTTCGCCAGCCCTACGTTTAGGGTTAATTCTTATTCGTTCATAAAACAAAGTTTCTTTACGACACTTGGCGAAGGTTTATTTCAACTGTTATGGTGTAAGCAGTAACTCAAGTTTTATGATGTCGAGCTCAAGGAGTAAAGTAATAAGGGGATTTGAAAAAAATGGGAATAACTCATGCTTTACTGGCCGCTTTCACCACGGATTAGTACTAGACAAAGATTAAATCGTTAGATTTACCGAACCGCGGCAAAAAATGGTCAAGTTTCTGTTCGGGATATGCAGCTCAGTCTACTTTGCTACGATGTAACTTTTGAAGTTATCTGACAGGTAGTGATTTTAAAAGAGTAACCATGGAGTTCCTTGCTGGTTCTTCTCCATAGGAAACGACCAACCCGAACCGTGCACCTTTTGTCGACGTTTTATTAGTGCAATAGAATAGTGAAATAAAATATTTTGAATTTGATTTTGATTTTGAGTGTCTATCTGGACTCTGTCAAATAAATGTTGGTAAAAAAATGCATATTTAAATCTTAATGGAATGTGACAGAGTACTTTCATTTTGTATTATAATTTCACTTCGAATCTGAGGTCGCTTTGTATACCAACAGTTCTGGTCTTAAAACTTTTGTCTTGATCACCACAAAACTTTTTATTTAAAACCATTGAGCTACTTCTACGTCTGCACTGTACTACCAACTGGTGCGAAATTGCCGATGGGAGTAAAAACGCCAGCTTGCAAGTCAGTTAGTCGACTATTAAGTAGCTCTAGAGAGTTATGTTCAAAACCTCTCTTGCGTGATGGAGATGGAATGCTAAAAAAGCGAGACAGCATACCTATATCTTAATGACGTCATCACGTGGTGATAGAGACAAAAGAGCATTTAGTATGCATACTAGGTTTTGAATGCTATTAAAGTTTGAATTTCGAGATAGTTTGAATTGTCCCTTAATGACTATTCTATCGGTGACAGTTAAATCATTGTAAAATAATAATAAGTAATAACATGTTTGAATGTTTGTAAAGGCGATAGCTGCATGTGTAATGACAGAAATCGTGATTTTTGTACAAATAGAAAAAGATCGTTTGTAAACTGTTTTGTAAACCATATGTACCAATAAAGACCTTGAAAAATGAAAATGAATGAATGAAAATATCAGTGACTATTATACAGGAGTCGTAAAATTAAAATAATTTATTTCAGCTCTAGCAACACTGATGAGAATTTTAGTCAATTTTGTTGGGTTATATTATAAGTCGCTAAAATTATTTTAGGAGTCGGTTACTGCAATATGTTTTGCCAGAAAATACCTTTACTTTTGATTTCGACTTAAGAAAAACTAATTTGATGAAAATCCGTAGTTTTAATAAATTATACTTGACGGAAGCTTTGAACGGTTGACAGAATACCAGTATTTTACATGGAGCGACTGTCTATCTGACCTCCACAACCCAGTTAGTACCGGGTAATACGATACCCCTTGGTAAGACTGGTTGTCAGACTTTCGGGCCACTGACCTGCTGTAACGACTGTCAAAGATCTACAATTAACAACAGGGACCAGCGGCTTAACGTGCTTTCCGAGGCGCGGTGGAATCCCGGGATGAAATGGATGGTCACCCATCCACGGATCAACCTAGAAAAGCGCGGCTTAACCTAAAGACCGACCCGAGCGGTTATTATTAGTTAGCCACGAGCTCCTCAACGTTTATTCAACCAAATGTAAGGATAAAACGTGTTACGACCACCCCAACTATAATGAGACAAGGCCAGGATGAGACAGGTAACGATGATGACTGAATTAACACGTGTTTTCTTGTTCCAGGCAAATATCTATGGCACTCCTGGTCGGAAGAATGGGTGGTTCTATATGATGACTCAACTATGGCATGGTTCAAGGTAAGTACATACTTAAGTGTCTCGTTTATTTGTAAAAGCAAAGGGCGGAAATCAGCTTACTAATTGCATAGTAATTAAATTCCCTAGTGTTCATCAAGATTGCACAACTAGAAAACAAAAAAAAAACAGTATAAAAAGACACTTAACGACGTCGAGGTTCCTGTGATCCGTTAATGAGGTATTTTTTGTACCTGACCATACTTTCTGGCTGCAGAGATATTGGAGTTTAAATTGCCATTTTTTTCACTAATTTTACTCTTCTACACTCAAAGGCACAATTTTTTGCTCTCTTAACGTTGCGCGCTACTGTCGAAAGCGTACTGTAAATATTTTTACACTTAAAATAAAAGTCGTGTTCTAACAATTTTTATTACTAGCGTATACCCGCGGCTTCGCAAGCGTGGCTATTGTGAGGAACTTATTAAAATAGTTTGGCGAATACCGTAACACTTCCAATTTTCAGTAATATTTGTTAGGCACAAATTTCGGTGGGGAGAATAGTGGACAGTGTTGTAGTGTATTTGTGTTTCCAGGAAAAGCTTAATTTTTTTCAGTTTCTTGCATTCCTTGTTGTTTTAATTACGTTTTGTTTGTCTTTAATAAAACAATCAGAAACCTCTTCCTCTTATTGCTGTTCAAGTCAGAGGGCTCTAGAGAGAGTAATATTTTGTAATCTTACATTTAACAAGCACTGAAAGACTTTCTGCTTATTTTTTGATCAAAAGAAACTATTCGTCGTGGTTGTTTTTCTTGGCTGCGATGTGTTTATGTCGTCATGTCCTAAATTTATGGCAAAGTTTAATTTTTTGTACGGTTCATAGATCTCGAGAAAAACCGCTATGACAGGCATATAAAAAGTAAGATTATTTATTGATCTCACTTATAATTAGTGCTTATAAGTAAACTATAACTAAAATATATTTAACAGTTGCAAGTAAAGATAATGAGAACTTCAAATGTTTGGCAGCGACTTGCCCGATCTAGGTTTATTCAAACCTGTGGTTCAGACTATCACTTTACATAGCACAATTTAATGGGGACAATATAATTGTAAAATTAAATTAAATTATTAAGAATAATCAAATTGTCACAAAAAAAAACCACTAAAACTAGTGAATTATGAATACCTTCCTGCGAGAGTTTACGTACGTATCTAATGTAAGTGATAACACACAAACGTGATTTGCGAGCATGAGTCAGCAACGTTTGTAATATCACAATCTCACTCCATAACTTGATTCTACGAACTTATGACAAGTTTCTATTTGTTGATTAAGAAACTTGCCGGAGTCTAATCGCTCCAGGAATTTACGACACTGGTCGATCGTTGCGTGCGTGAATATACGGACCCTTTGGTGGTATAAGAGAGGAGCGATGAGCGGGAAACAATCAAAATTGTCAATTGAACTGGTAACTAGGCGAAAGGCTAAATTGGGGATGTTTAAGAGAACTAGTCATTGGCAAGAGACTAGCCATTTATGCTTGGGATTTTTAAACTTAGTTTTGAAATGTGAGTGGAACATTTATATCTTTGCCTACGCTTTTCAGTCTACAACCATGATGGTAAG
The DNA here is from genome assembly GCA_950022335.1 of Eurois occulta. NCBI lineage: Eukaryota > Metazoa > Arthropoda > Insecta > Lepidoptera > Noctuidae > Eurois > Eurois occulta. Next base: position 14,811,657 of record OX465497.1, read on the forward strand.
TTAATATTATATTTTTAAGATTACTTTGGTTGGCGATAAATCATCAGCCAAGAATCCGAAAAGCCTTACTGACCCGCAACTCCTTGCTAAAGTTGATGACGACAAAGTAACAGGCATGTTTGTTTCTGGAAATGGTTTTTTTTTCTTTTTTAGGGTTCCGTACCCAAAGGGTAAAACGGGACCCTATTACTAAGACTTCGCTGTCTGTCTGTCTCCAGGCTGTATCTCATAAACCGTGATAGCTAGAAAGCTGAAATTTTCACAAATGATGTATTACTATTGCCGCTATAACAACAAATACTAAAAATTAAAAAAAATATATATTAAGGGGGGCTCCCATACAACAGATATGATTTTTTTTGCTGTTTTTATAGATAATGGTACGGAACCCTTCGTGCGCGAGTCCGACTCGCACTTGGCCGGTTTTTTACTAAATATATATGCGTTTGGCCGCAACTCGTCTGATGCGGCCTAAGATGGAGCACGCTTCGCTTACCTAGAAGAAACTGATTCACTCGAACTTTGAATAGATCCAGATTATATTGATCAGGCAACATGCATCCACTTGTCAATGTTCTCAATATTAGGTACAGTACTTTCACAGCTTACCTCTTACTATTATAACCCAAAAGCGACCTTTTTAACAAAACAAAGATCACTGTGATTTTCAAAATCAGAGACAAAAATAACGGTAATTTATACTGTCAAAAAAAGGTGCGATTATTTCAATAAAAATTACGTTCATCGCTGTCTCGCAACACTTGCACCATGTTCAATGATATGTACAGTGAGCAAAGGGACGCTCTATTCAAATGTCGAGTTCGGTAACAATCTGGGGCCCGACGTGAGCCCAAGATGGGCCCACGCGGGCCAGACGCGGGCCCACCTTATTCAATTGTTTGCATCACTTATTCTTGCGACAACAGCTCCAAACTTATGTTGATAACTGACAAAATATATTGTATGTATTTGTTCTGTAGCTCTATTGAGGAATGGAAGTACATAGTACAATTAAGTTTCTCTACATATAATCATTTCTAAACGAATAATTTATTAATGCCTGTTTTTACAAACTCTAAGCGAAACACTACTGCCTCGTTGATCTAGGGGTCGGAACCGCGACTGCTGAGAATAAGGTCCTGGGTCCGATTATCAGGTTGGGACAGTTGTTATTTTGTTTTTCCACTAGAAATATCTCAGTATCAGCCACGGAGTCAGGATTAGTGACCGGTTGATGGCAATAGTCTCGCCCCTATTACATAGGACTTAAAAGTAACTGACGAAATGTGAGTGTACTATTTGGTACACCTCTGCCTAACCATTTGGGGGTTACAGGCGTGATGTTATGGGTTCGTGGGCTGCAGCTGAAAATCAGCGTCAGGTGGTATACCTTGAGTTGCCATGGCATTATGCTGAGCTGAGGCTCTTTTGGCTTTAATAGTTTTATTTATGTGTCGACTGCTATGTAGCTCGAAGCGGTGCTACGGCGTAGCTCGCGTAGCACTACGACCTCATAAAACTTAAAATCTAAAAGAATTAAATCAATGAATGAATGGACCTTGTGTTGCCAGTTGGTATTATGCTGAGCTGAGGCTCTATTGGCATTAATAGTTTTATTTATTTATGTTGTTTAATTTCATGGTGTTTCTGATTTTTATAATGCTAATAAACACTATTTTTTTCTTTCTTTTTGCATTAATTTCCAATGCTTCTTTCCATTGAAAAATAAAAATGATGAATTGTTAAAATTATTAAATGCACCGGCCGCGAGCCCACAGTGTACACCAACTATACCAAGAATATAGCTCGCATACCATTTTCAACGAGTAAAGAAAGATAAAGTTTTATTAGTGTGTTTTGTCGTATTCGGGACACGACAAAACTCACAAAGAAATGGCAAGAGTAGATGATAGCAAAAATTTTACAAGCTTTATTTGTACAGGAAATAATAAAGTTAACAGTAAGTAAGTTTAAAAGGCAAGATCCGCTTAAATACTTAATGTTTTAAGTAAATATTAAAAGTTTTTCAATCCATCGCCTTCGAACTTATTGTTTTACATTATTCAACTTCAAATGTCTGGGAGAGAAATATTAAAGAAGCCATTCCTTTTGCTGTTTTTGTACTTGGAATGAGAAGGAAGGAAACTTGAGATGTTCATAAGTCTATGAATTAATATTTATTGGGTCGAGCCTATTATCATCAACTGCGCACAATTACTTTATTGAAAAATTTCTGATAGAAAAACCCTAATGTTATTTTCGAACCCAGGACCTTATGCTCAATAGTTGCGGTTGCAACCGCTAGACCAACAAAGTAGTAACATATTAAGAGCCCTGTTACATTATGGCGTTACGTTAATTTTACAATTTACCTAAAAGCATATACAAAAATTTATTCTATTATTATCAATGTATAGGATATTTGTGAGATGAAGATAAAAAATGTGGTCTATATTCAATAGAATCCACAAATTAGACGTTCTAAATCAGGTCTCCGTGAGTTTTTGCCCAAACATGCATCGGGAGAATGATTATTACTAAATTAAAAAGTTATTTAATAGTTATCTAAAATTCGCTTTATTATTATTGTAGTACTTCGCTTTATTATTATTGTAGCGCTTCGTTGTATTATTATTGTAGCGCTTTGCTGTATTATTTTTGTAGCGCTTCGCTTTATTATTATTGTAACACATTTGTTGTTTGTTATTTGTTGTAATGGAAAATATACAAGTTCAACTAGGAAACCTTTGCATTTTTTTTGTAATTTCCATCTTAAATGGTATTCTATTCCGACTGCAATATTCATCTATACAGGGAGTGTAGTGATTAGACTGTGGCCATTTCTCAAAGTTTACCAGCTGATATGACAAAGTATCCCAAAATGCATACTCCTAGCGACTGCGGATAAGTATTTCAATAAAATAAAACTTTCAACGTTACGCCAAGAAACTCGATTCAGCGAACAATGTAAAAGAACCAGTATCCTTCACTACCCAATGATAAAATAACCTTATACGGTTAGCAACAGAGTTTAATTTACACTAATATCTGTTTCACGTAGTCCCTATTAAATATGAATTTCTTTATCTCGTCTCGAGCGAAGTTTCTCGCCGAATCGGTGATATCTAAATAATATTAATAAAAAATCTTGTTTGTCGTCTCAGTAAGAAAGTTGTTTTTAAACAACAAAAGTAAGTGGGTAGTTGTTATTGTTATAACAAGTACTACGGCTATAAAAATATCGAGTAAGGCATTAGGACACCGTATTATAGATTATATATGAATATGGCGTGTTTATTCTCTTCTAGGGATTTTATATCCAATGGTTTATTTACTTATGTGTTTTATATAAATTAGAAGCATTATTTCATTTTTTGTAAATGTGTACCGTGTAGACTTTCTATTATGGTAGGGCTTATAGGGGATTTTAATTGTTTTTTCTTTCTTTTATATTTCTACATTACGCCCACATTTAGAAGGAACAATATTGTACCCAGGACTAAGTAATACGTAACTTGATTTGAAAAGAGTGTCCATGGACTTCTTGCCCATTTTTCTCCATGAGATCTAAGATTTTGGAATGGGCAACTACAGTCCATTCAGTCCAGTAGCTGGACTGTAGGTAGCTTATTTTTGACTAAGTGCCTGTCACGGTACGGGTCTATTTGAAATAAATTCTTTAAGTTGAATTGAGTTGAACTCTCTAAGCTCTTGTTGAAATTTTTGTATCAATTCGCAGTTGCGTGAAATATTACCGAGGGAAAATATGGAATAAGCTGTTTTCAATATTTTCCCTCGATCTAATATCTATAAGTACCATAATTAGACCACAGCGTTCCCACTGCTGGGACACAGGTCGATTCTATGTAAGAGGGAGTGGGCCGAAATAAACGACGCTGGCGCAGAGATGATTTGTGGAAGTCCCAAGTCTTCGAATTTTCGTTTTTTTTTTTAAATATTAAATGGGCCTACTCTTGACCTCAATCTAGTCCTGAGGACAGAGATGAGGTCGACGATGGAACAAGCTAACCCAAAAAAAGCCTATTTAACTCGCGACTTTAATCATTTGGGGCCGAATGAACTTGGAAACACCGACGCAAGCAGGGAATTCCGCTCCTTGGCTGTACGCATTATAAACGATGTAGCGAAGCGCTTCGTGCGAATGTGTGGAACATCGACAAGGAATGGGTGATAACCCGCAGTACGTCTGGACTCCCGATGGAAGAAGGGAGATGGTGGAATGAGCTCGTGGAGCTCTTGGGCACACTCACCGAAGTACAGCATGTAAAAGACCGACAGACATACAGCTTTGCGCCGGTGGGCCAGGCTATACAGCTTTGTACCCACCAGCTTATCGTCACCAATAAGCCTCTTGGCTCTGCGCTCAACAGAGTCGAGTGTGGCTAATTGGTATTTGGCTGACCCATCACAAAGGTGACAGCAATACTCCATGCCGGACCGAACTTGAACTTTATATAAGACTAAAAGCTGTCCTGGCTTGAAGTTACGCTTAACCTTATTTAGAATACCCAACCTAACCTAACAATTGGGGTCGGCTCCCAGTCTAACCGAATGCAGCTGAATTTATATGGAGCAACTGCCTATCTGACCTCTACATCCCAGTTAGTACTGGTTAATAGGACCTCACATGTATTCCAATTTATTTCTGGTTCTAGGAGCTGGTTGGTTTCATTCTTTCAGGAAGTGATAAGAAGAATTAAAAATGCTCGTTTCTTCTTAAATTCGTGTCAATGAAACTTAAATGATGCTGGACCAGTATGTAGCCTCGATTAAATCCTGAAAGGTGAGAGTAGGTGCAGCATATCCTGCAAAGAGGCTCCACTTTGGCATTCTGTTTGGAATGGATCGAGGATACACCATTCGAAAAGAATATATTTTTAATGTCGATTGATGATTATGCCGATTTTCCAGTCGTCAGTCTCAGACAATAAAAATATCTGTAGTCTAAGCTGTTAGATAACTTTTATTTAACTGACGAATAAATACGGTGGATGGCATATTTCCAATACAAACCGCATTTTTGTAGTGATAACTCAAACATGAAGTTATTGCGTAATTTGCTCTAAACGTAACAAACAAACACTCAACCCGAGCAGTAAACATTAACAACGGGATCTGTATAATATGGTGTTTCGATCCTACACGTGTACAATAACACATAACGATGAATTGTAAGCTTTGAACCCCTTACCCTTGAAAAATATCTCCTCAGGGATACTATTTACCAAGACCAACCCGAAAACGAGGTCAGTATCCCTACATTGTCAAACCAGAGTAATTTGTATGTAAGTAGAAAATGTCGTCATCATTTTACCGACCTTACCCCCAATATTGGGGACGGCTTACGACAGATCGGGGGCTTACAAACGTCACCCAAATATGATAAAACGCCTCTACGATAGCCTCGTAGCCGCGCCGCTACGCCGACAGCTACGCGACGCCTACGCCGTAGGCCGGCTACGAAACGAACTTAGCTTCGGTTACAACTTCGTAATTTAGATCTCTTTTTATGTGAATATTTTCGTAGTCTGTTTGTCAATGTTATTCTCGTAAAAGTGAGATTATTTTTGGTGCTGACGCTGTTTTTATTTATTTGTGACGCTAATAGATGTCTTTATTGCGCTTCGGAGGATGTTTATATAATGTTTATTTGAGAAGTTTTGTCATAAAATATTTATATCATTTTGGGGGATAAAAAGATATTGGTTGAGTGTCTGTATTTTTTACATTGAACTTAACCTAAGTTTTTCATTACCATTTGGACTCGAATCAAGGTCACAAAAAATGATAAAAACTGATAAAACTCGCTAATGGATTGGCAGGCTGATACCATTATCGTTATTACCCATCTTTTGTGTTCTCCTCATTATTGCTGAATACATAATGTATGACTTACTCTCGCTCGCGGCTCCTCTCGCGTGTAAGTGCTTACTTAACCGGGAAGCAAAGTACTTTATATGCTAATCTAAGGCGAAACTGGTTAGCCGTTTAGTGATTAAGTTACAAACATCGAAACATTATAATTTGTATCGTTTTATATTCTACTAGCTTTTGGCCTTGGTTAATTTAGAATTTGACAATCAATTCGGGTTATACTCTGCTTGTAATAGTATAATTCAATCATGCGTGGTGCCATATATTATCATAAGAACGTTATTGGTGTTTTCCTCGGACCTTTTTTTCAGGATGACAGTTACAATACTCCGTCCGTTTCAGTACACCTAACAACGTATATGCAAAATTTCAGGACGATCAGTTCAGTGGTTTAGGCGTGAAAAGGTAACAAACAAACTTACTTTCGTATTTATAACATTAATATAGTTAGGATTAGGATAGGATTAGGAAGTTAAGATTACGTAGATCAGATTCAATGTTGTAACTTAAATAAACTGTGTTTAAACCTAAATTCAAATATCGTTATTGTTTAATGTATCACTGAAATAATAAAGTTAGCATTTGTTTTGAGTAAAAGCAAAGAATATAAACTATTCCTAAGATTGGAGAAATAAGAACACGTGTTTCTTGGAAAGTTATTATATATTAAGCGTAGTTATATCGTGTGGGTGCTTGTACACAAACAGCTAGACCCGGAACAACTACCTTAATACAAATATTTGTACCATGTGGGGATCGATCCCCACCACGCAGCGTAGCAATATCTCAGCCAAACCATGTCGTCAAGAACTAACATCATCATCCTAGATCGCGATGTTAGAGTGCTCCCCGAGATTATTCAGACCATATAGATAAACCCGACAACACCTGTCGGGTAGTTATAGCCCACCAGACACAACACCCGTCTGATCGGAGGATCCTCCCTTTTTGTGATGATACTACACTTTACATTGACGTTTTGGTCGGTAAAATTATCCAAATTCCGTAAGTTGTTTTAAATCTAAGATTTCTTATAAGTTTTCCTGTAATTTATAGGCAAACAACTATTTTTTTTTTATTTCTGTCCTGTAGTTTCGAAGTTAAGGGGGGATAGTCAATTTGCGCCTATTTTCTTAAATAATTTCAAAACTATTTATTTTAAAATTATACAAAAAATATATTTGAAATGCTCACAATGCCCTTTTATTTGATATGTAACACGTTATAGTTAGCAAACTTTTTTATTTTCTAATTTACCCCCCCAAAAGTGCCCCCAAAAGTGGCCATGTTTAAAATTCATTAATTTAAATTAAACGTCCGTTTTTGGGTCACCGACTTACCTATATATGTGTACCAAATTTAAACTCAATCGGTTCAGTAGTTTCGGAGTAAATTGCTTAGTTTCGGAGTGACAGACGGACAGACAGACACGCGAGTGATCTTATAAGGGTTCCGTTTTTCCTTTTGAGGTACGGAACCTTAAAAATCAGAGAATCTCACGGCTCATTCGCTTAGGTAAACGAGTTAGGTCCAGTCGCGCCACCGCTGAGATTATTGCGACAAAAGTTATAATAACTTCCCTTAAATCACCCCCGGTTTAAGGGAAGAGCGGTAGCGATTTGTAAATAAAAGTTTGGTAATTATTACTAGATTGTTGTTCACTGCATGCCTCGTTGGTCTAGAGGTCGCAAGCGCGACTGCTGAGCATAAGGTCCTGGGTTTGATTCCCATGTTATCAATAATTCAAATTATTGATAACATTGTAAAACCAAATAATTTTAAAAGAGTAACCATGGAGTTTTTTGCCGGTTCTTCTCCATAGAAAACGACCAACCTGAACCGTGCTGTTTTTTTTTATTTTTGAATGGCCTCACGCAGCGCAACAACTCTACTAAGGTTGAAGCTGCTTAACCGGACAATTATCCTGAACTGTGCACCTTTTCTCGACGTTTTATAAGCGCCCATGTTGGCCTTTGTGAAATAAAATATTTTGATATTAATGTAATTACGATTTTATTTATTTATTTAACACTTCAAGTACAAAGTACAGAGGCGGACTTAATGCCATTGGCATTTTCTACCAGTCAACCATTCATCGTCATCATTAGTCATATTCATTTTTCTATGAAACCATTAAACATTAAAAAGTTTAATTAACAAAACTTGTAATCCTATTGATGGCATAAACCATTTAAAAAAAATATATATAACGTTCACTTTAGCAAAAATGACATCGCTTTCGCTTACAACGTACACAACACCATTTCAGAATCAGTTTACACGGGACGTTTCCCCGGTAATCTTTCCGTTGTGGATGCGATATCTACTTCGCTACTATTGCGAGCACGATTTACCACAAAATGTGATTTAAACTCTTTTGTCGAGTAATGAAAATCGACCCGTGTGGAACGGAGCGTATGATGAGGAAAATATGCGTGGTGTATTTTTTCGGGATCATTTTCTGTCTGGTTGTTTATGCTGTGGATTTTTGGTTTAGTTGGGGTCAAAATGGTTGCAAAAAAACTTATTTGGTTAAAACCATGGCATAGGGGGTAGGCAGTAACCGCAGAAGGCCATCTGATACGATCCTAACATAATCCTTTTATACGTTCATACATGTATCTGCTGTCAATTAATGTAGATCTTTGTCAATCGATGCAGGTAGTCAGTGGCCCGAAAGTCTGACAACCAGTCTTACCAAGGGGTATCGTATTCATATTACCTAGCGCTAACTGGGTTGTGGAGGTCAGATAGGCATGTAAAATACTGGTATTCAGCTGCATCCGGTTAGACTGGAAGCCGACTCCAACATAGTTGGGAAAAGGCTAGGCAGACAATAATGCCTTCTTGCGAAATAAACATAAAGAAGTGTGTCTGTATGTGGTATCATGTTTTCTGCTGCCAATGGACATTTTCATATAATGTTTCATAAAGGAGGCGGGCGAAAGTTCATAGAAAGTTGGGCCTGATGTTACAGTAACGATTACTGCATTATTTAATTTATATACTAATACCATTTAAAAAATACTAAAATATTTACGACTGCTCCATGGTAGAAAGAAAATATAGGATGTTATTGGTTTGTACAAAATAGAGATTCAGACGCCGTTCAACTAGATTCTAGAGGTTTTAGATAATTATAAAAGGAAGAGGGAGTATGAATTAAAAATACTTCCACTTTTAATGATTTATTCATCTTCCACTTCATCATAAACAATTAAAACTGAGCAGGTGGTATTAAATTCTCTTGATGCCTTGCCCAGCGTAGGTACCATACTATGGACATCACATGACAACAGCAACCTACTGTTCTTTTTCCTGCCAAGCAATTACAATAATATTATTTGATGGCCTCTCTACCATTAAGAGAACTGTGAACTAAAGTAAAATTTATTTTTGAGCTTACATGTTTCGATTTTATACTACCTCTGAACAGCCAGCTAGAATTATTGGATATTGACAGTTAAAAGTCAAAGTCGTTCAAGAACACTAATCGAATAATAACTATTACAGCACACGAAAACACAACAGAAAATATTCACTAATTTACCGCCACAAACTCAAAGACAACGAACGAAGCAAATGATTTGTTTGACGTTTGAGTTTTTGACCTGACATTGACATGAGTTCCGCTTTGTTGCCTGTATATTAAAACATTGACAATCGATTGTGAAATCGATTTATTTTACGACTTTTTTTTGAAACGTTGAAGTGTCACGAAAATACATTTAAAAAAAAATGTGTTTTTTATTTAAACTTATGTAAAGAATAAAACTGAATCACGTTTTATAGTATTTTAAATATAATTAATTAACTATTATATTTTTGTAATAATATCGATTAACTTTTATAATTGACCTGGCAACATTGTTTCAAAGTCAAAGTAAAGGAAGTCAGTATTATTTTGATTAAATATTTAATTTCTTATGCCATGATAAAACTGCTTAATATTTTATGATTAACCACTAAAAAACTAAAAAAAAATATTGATAAATATTTCATTTGTGTAACGTTAGGCCCAGATTCACCCGTCTCCTTTCATTATACAACCCCAATTTTACCTTTTAAACCAGAAAATAACACGATCATTAATTCAAAAAAGTTAATGACTCTGAAAGCACTGGAACTTAAATTACTAAGGAAACTTTACGGGGTGTAAAGCTATCTCGGCAATTTAACTTGTCCAACTCTTTCGCAGCTAAGATTACATCTAGAAACTTTAATCTGAGTTGCATACTAATCCGTAGTTTCAGCAACTTCACGGAGTACCGCAACTCAATTGAAATATGCTTTCCTAATAAGATTTTTAAGGCTTTAAGATACACCGACGACCTTCAGCAGCACAGTGACGTGGAACTGATGCGTTTTCGGTACGAGCGTTTGCTTGAAAGTGAATTTCAAATAATACTTAAAACTCGTTGTTTTAGTGGTCGCAAGCGTAACTGCTGTTTATGAGGTCCTGGGTTCGATCCCCGGGTCGGGAAAAGTGATATTATGTGTTTCCATCAGAAATTTCTCAGTAGCAGCCACAGAATCTGGATTTGTGCCCAGTTGATGGCAATATGCTCGGCCACTATTACATGGGACTTAAACAGAGCTGGCAAAATGTGGGTACTTGTAAGGTACACCTCTGCCTAACTCTTCGGGGATTTGTTTGTATAATTTAATAAATAAACGTAGTGGCTTATAAAAGTTACCAGGGGAATTCTCATATTATGTTTAAGCCTATCTTTGAGTGTAAGAATCAATTAGAACGCATTTCCTGATAAGGCGATATTATGGACTAAAAGACGTTTCACAAAAATAAAAATTCACAATGTTAAAATTAAATTCTGCTCAGGCCAAAATAATTTATGTTAGTAGAATTCGTACCTTTCTTAGTACTTTGAATTGATAAATCTGATTTGGCAAGTCCCAACAGCCCTCGCCAAGCCCTTAACAGTTACTCAACTAAAATTGCGAAGTGAGCAAGTCATCATCATCTGCCTAGCCTTTTCCTAACTTTGTTGGGGTCGGCTTCTAGGCTATTCTGATGCAGGTAATTACCACTATTTAACATGAAGCGACTGCATATCTGACCTCCTGAAATCAGTAACTGGGTAATACGATACCCCTTGGTAACAGCAAGGGAAATCGAATTGATTTATCTTTCATTCGGTTGCAATAACGATGCTTGCGAGAAACGCATCTTGGATGTTCAGACTTGCATTTCTCGCAAGCAACGTTATTATTAGCGATCGAAAGTTTGCAACAGCGTCGGTATCTATGTCGAAACTACCGGCCCTGGTTGTTAGAATTTTGAGATTTTGACGGCTCGTAACGACTAGCTGTCAAAGCTGCTAATGCCATTCGGTACAAACGACCTAACGTGCTTTCCGAGTCACGGAGGGAACTCAGTACCTAAATGGTGACCCATCCACGGAACGACCTCAGCAAACACGACTTAATCTTGAAGATCTACCGCTGTGGCTGATAATATTTAACCACGAGACCCTGTTCACGAGCCCAAGAGAGCAAGTAGTTAACACAATTACTAAAACTTTTGAAAGATAAATCAATTCGATTTCCCTACAGGATTGAGTATTTGAAACTGTTCAGTAATTCAGTGCGTCTTTATCGGCTCTCACTGTAACTGCTTCTATTTAGGCGTGTTTTATTCGCGTAGTCGCGTAGTGTAGGGTAAGAAATAAAAGTAATGGGTGGGATAAAGTGCGTAGTTTCTGGCTGATGTATGGCTGGGTTGCTTATAAGAGCGCGGCGAAATGCGAGATGGCGCTTCTAGTATATTTTCTTTACTTCTTGAATAGCTGGGTGATGTATGTTGGTGTTATTTATTTATTTAACCCTATTATTGTAAAAGAATAATTTATGTAAGTAGTTAGTGTTATATCTCATTCAACGGTATAATTCGTGCTTATAAGTAAAGTGTAACTAAAATATTATTGTTAATAGTTGCAAGTAAAGATAATGTTGAATTCAAATGTTAGGTAGCTACCTGTGGGCTGCGGGACTGTTCGAAAGAGATACCGCGGCCCTGGAACATAAAGGGCCAAAGAAGGAACATGGGTGGTTTTTAGTCAGTAAGAGTCTGACACTCCCTTCCGCTCCGCCCAGAGCGGGAGGGGTCATTTGATGATTTCCCAACCTCCAAAAAAAAAGGTAGCTACCTGTCCGATCTAACTTTATTTAAGCCTGTGTTGCAGGCCATCACTTTACATAGCACAATTTAATTAAGACAGTAAAATTATTAAATAAAATAAATCTATTAACAACTATGTATATTAAAACTATTTATATAAACAAATCGGAACAAAAAAAAACACTAAAACTAGCTTAACTAATTGTGTGCAATTAGATACGAGGTGATAACATAATCAAACCATAACTTCCAGAAGTTTTTCTGTATCTGTATAATTAAGAATCGCTTAATAATCCGATATTAATATATTGAAAAACAACATCTTTCATACTTATACTGTCACTTACGGGATATCTTCCGTGATTGTTCATGATTTTGAGCTGCCGATATTTTGACGCTGTTGCAAGCGCTGTGATCGCGGGTTGACTGGAGAATGCGGGTGGGTGGAAACCCCGAAAGATTAGAACAGTGTTTACATTTTTTATAACTTAAACTATAGAAAAATTATACCAGGTGTAAGAGGAGCCTTCACGAAGCTGTCAACCAAACATTGTCTACATAAAACTAAGTAACCCTATGCAAAGGTTATTGCCGGGAAATGAGTTTTTTTTTTGGGTGAAAAATCACGTTATAAGATGAATCGCAAAGTAACGCACTCAAAATTGTACTGATGGATGCATTGAATAGTAAACTGGTCATAAACGTATTAAAAACTAGTATATTTTTTAAACTTGTGAAAAAGTTGTAACATTGATATCCAATACCCGTAACTAGAAGGTTTCCAGGTATGGCCCAGAACAAAAAAAAAATGATCTCAATGACGGGAAGAACAAATATCTTTCGTTTTCGTTAAGGGTCTATCTACACCCTTTATGTACATGTATGTATAAGTGAGCATGTATTAATGGATACGATATGCACAGGACCGTTCGATTTTTGCGACGCTTAGGGAGGTCTGTAAAACGAAAACAGTGACCTATGAAGATTGTTTAAATCAAATCATTTGTTCATTCAATTCCAGGCAAAGTTCACTCACTAAACTAATGTAATTAATTCCTCATTATGGGCAAGTTAGTCTAAGTTTCATGACTGCTTTGTTACTTATAACAATTTCCAAGAAATACTACTCGAGTAGTGTTTCGTAGAAACCTTACTACCTAATTGTATGTTCGAAGTAACTTACTAACTAAACTTCGGCAGACTCGTCTATAGACAACATTACAGCAAAATATAAGTCCAATCTCGATTCTAACAGCAACGCCAAAGATCTTAGAACGAATACTGAATAAAAACCTGACCAGTTTTCTCGACGCAAACAACATTTTAGTGAATAACTAATATGGTTTCAGAAATCGAGTTAGTACCGAAGATGCAGTCATCATGGATTTGTCTAGTTACGTGGCTAGGATGCTTGATGGAAAACACAAGTGCCTGGGAATTTTCCTTGATCTGTCGAAGGCAATTGACACGTTTCTGCTCGAGCCTTATTGAGTAAAATGCAATTAATAAAAGCATTATAATACGCGGACACTCATTGAAAATCTTCGCAGACTATTTTAGCGATCGTACCCAAACTGTGAAAATCGGCCCAAACGAAAGCGATGTGCTTCCAATCACATACGGCGTTCCGCAAGGCAGCATACTGGGGCCTACTCTTTTTCTCATTTATATTAATGAACTCTGCAAACTGCACCTCAAAAATTGTAAGATATTTACGTACGCGGATGACACTGCCCTGGTTGTAGATGGTTATGACTGGCCCCAGACATACCAAAACGCTGAGGCAATGAAATGTTTGGCCGATAACTTGCTCACTTTAAATGTTGAAAAATCTGCCATTCGGTCAAATCTGTGTCCCTCGAATTCCGTTACCCTAAAATCGCACGCTTGCGGATCTTTAACGCGGTGTAACCGCCTCTTCCTCGCCAAATCTACTTGTGTTAGGTATCTGGGAGTACTCATAGATCAGCATCTCAACTGGCACCCCCATATAGACAAAGCCATGTCCCGCATACGTAGGCTAATATATATTTTCAAGAAGCTACGAAACTCTGCTGATAATGAAACGTTAAAATTTGTATATTTTGCCCTATTTTAACGTACTGGTTGCCCGTCTGGGGTGATGCCACCCGAAACGTATTTATCAGCCATGAGAGAGCCCAGAGAGCTGTCCTTAAGGTAATGCTCTCTCGTCCACGTAGGTATCCCACTGTGCAACTCTATTCCGATTGCAAGGTACTCACAGTCAGGTAACTCTATGTGCTCCTGTCAACCCTACGCAAACACTCTGCCCGCCCTCCAAAGGAACCGACTGGCAGACTTAAGCATAATGTTTTCCCCCATGAACGCCATAGAACTGCCTTAGTATCATTAATATGAAAAACCTCCTAAATAAAAAGTTTAAAATTTATTCGTGCCCTAAATATAAATACAAAACCTTACTTCGAGATTATCTTCACAACACTAAGTTATGATGACACTGAGGATCTTCTGTTGGGTAATTTACAGAGATAATGTACTATTATAAATATAAGTCTGAATCTAACCATTCAACGGATGTGTACTGGTCACACCCCATTCTTTCTCACTACACACACCCTACACCTACACACAACATACGCACAAACACATCATACACTTACTCACTACATACACTCATCATACACTTACTCACTTCACACACTCACTTTAGACCCTACATTTTTATTCACCTCACCACACACTTAAACGTTTCTCATTTTGTGTTTTCTTTATTTAAATTATATCCTGTTTTGTTTTACAACATTTGCTTATTGTATTAACGTCCCGTTTTAGTATACTTTGGCTTTGTTTGTTACGGAGAATCACTGACTCCTAAGACACAGGCACATACACCTAGTTTAGGAGACAGAGTATTAACATTATTATGACCTAGTTATAAGCCTTATATGCTCTTAGTCTGTGTATCCTGTACTGTAATGACTTTTGGTGAAATAAAGAATTTATTTATTTATTTATATTTGTTGATTAAAAAAACTCCCTTGTTAGTCCTGGGTCGATTCCCAGGTCAAGCAAAGTGTTATGTAAGTAAAAAAAACGCTGATGAAAGTTAAATAAAATGTACTAAAATGAGAAACTTAAATTACAACACACGGGCGCGAGCGGTCGCTTCTCGGGTAGTAACGTCATAAAAAAAATGAACGATCGAACATACTTATGCCGAAGATAGTGTTGTCACTTTTTAAAAGTTAGTTCGGTTTTAGGGAAACGATGGTAATTAGGAACAAAAATTATGCATTTTAAAATACATTAATTTTTTTTTCATAAATATTTATTGTTTCTTATTGGATTTGGCAATGCTATTGGTAACCTATATGCCGCTTTCGGATCGGACTGGGTTTTTTAACATATTGTGGAACCTCGTTAGTATAGTGGTTGCAATCGCGACTGCTGAGCATGAGGTCCGGGGTTCAATTCCCGGGTCAGGCGCAATGTTATTGGGTTTTTCCATCAGGAATTTCCTAGTAGCAGCCACGAAGCCTGCTTAAATGCCCAGTTGATGGCAATAGACTAGCCCCCTATTACAAGCAATACACCATACCTAACTGGCGAAATGCGGGCATACCTACTATTAAGGACGCCTCAGCCAAACCCTTCAGGGATTACAGGCGTGATGTTATGTCAAGCTTTACTTTATTTTAGAAGTTACATTTCATTAGTTTTCCTCATCTACTTTATCACTGTCTCACCAATAGTTTATCAAATAAAAAAACAATAAATAGATACTAGACCATAAACCTAACAACAGCAATGAGCGTCTCAAGCAATTTATTGCAATAACTCTCAAGTTTCCTCCGACACGCCATACGCTCGTTAAAGCGAAGGGCGGTGTCGGCCCATTGCCCGACACTCGACACTCGCTCGACACCGCTCGACACTCGCTCTCGGCGCTCTCAGACACTGCCCTCGAGCGAGGGTGCTGACTCGCGAAGTCGGAGGCCCTTGTTGATCAAATATAGAGATGTGATGTTTGTATGGGTGGATGTATATTTTTGTGTTTAAGGGCTCTTCCAAGATTTCTTACGTCACTCTCAACGCTCACATGTTTGAGAATGGCGTTAGACAGTTTGGCATTTAAAATGAATGAACTTCTTTTTTAACAAAAAACGTTAAACGTCTGCTAAATGTTTTAGCGAAACAGGCATAATATATGCAGATGCTTTTTACTAACGTAAGACATACCGGCTCGCGTATTTCATTCTGGCAAGGCCAGAACGCAAGGGTGTGAAACTAGTCGCTTAGATTGGAAATCACTTCTTAATCAAGGTCTTCCAAACTATACAAGAGTACGCAAATACTCGTGTATACTTTGTAGTGGCCAAAGTAACTAGCTTATTCCATAATATACTGTGCTAGTCCGCATGCAAACTAGTACGCACATTTTCATTTGGTCAAATTTATATTCTGCCGAGTAAAAATTTGACGAAATGAAAATGTGCGTACTAAAATCATTCCAAATAATGCATTGGTATAAAAAAGGTTGCAAGAATTTGTTTGCAAGCATCCGTTCATATAACAAAATTAAGTAGGTTCCCCTTTGCTTTTTGAAAACGTAAGAAAATAGTTAATCAGGCAGCTGTGTTCAGCGTTATTTTGCCCATGTGGGTATATTCCATATTATTACGTAACGGAGTAATTTATTACCGACTTCAAAAAGGAGGAGGTTATCAATTCGGATGTTTATGTATGTATTTTGTACAGTCTGTTTTTTAATCTCAGAGACTAAATTGACACATGCAAATGTCAAACTTACAAATAATGTTGCCTGCTCTTTTGTGTATTGTTAGCAGGTAATATCATTCAAATTCTGTTTCATTTTTTAATTTATTCGGTAAGTAGTGGCTATTCGGACATCGTGAAACAGCTACTTACAGTCGCACACAGAATACTTAATTCAGATAGTAACAGAAAACAAATGAATCATCCCTACCCTAAAACAAGACCAAAAAAAACACAGACAAATTACGCGTAACCTAACTTATTAGGTTTCCAGGCAGTACCTTCAGCTATCTAATTAAAAGTGATTAAAATTCTTTAAACTATGTGTAATCACAAGTTGTTCCTCGGGATCCAATGACGCTGCATGAACGAGAATACCTCCTGTGCTTCAAGTTTTCCAATTAGAATATTTTCGTGACTTTCCGTCAAGGTCACGGATTTTGTACCTTTTTTGCCCTACCGTACCTATCTACCTCCTAATCACCTAGCGGTGTGAAATATACTTTACGACCTATTCTCATACCTACCAAATATACATAAAAAAGATCATAAAAATCGGTCGAGCCGTTTCGGAGGAGTGCGACCACAAACACCGTTACACATTTTTTTTATTATAATTCATATCAATTAACAGTATATCAATAATCATCATCATTTATTTATATCAATTAATCAAATAATAAACTTAGATTTAAGAATGTTTAGTTTAACGGGATAGTTTGAATTGAACTCCAGTAAAATTCGAGAATTGTTTAAGATTTTATTGTTTAAGATTACAATCTCGGTATAAATCACAAGACAATTTTTTTTTTGCTGAATTCTAATCAAATAAGAGATAATAATATACCTTTACACTATGGCAGGGCACACCGATTCACAAACGCTTAACACGTACATCATTCTAAACCCCTTTTTTTTTTTTTTTTTTTTTGGAGGGTGAGAAATCATCAAATGACTCCTCCCGCCCTGGGCGGAGCGGAAGGGAGTGTCAGACTCTTACTGACTAAAAAACACCCATGTTCCTTCATTGGCCCTTTATGTTCCAGGGCCGCGGTATCTCTTTCGAACAGTCCCGCAGCCCTGGCAGGCACCGGCCCTTGCGGGCCCCTCCCGTTTGCTGACATCTCTTTGAGGCGCGCGTGGAACACGAACGCGCCGTCGACACGGCCTGCCCGTCGTCATACGACGGACGGACGGCGAGCTAGCCCATTACTCGCCGTCCACAGGCCCGCGCCTACGGTGGCCGAGAGCCATCACGGCGTGGCCCCCGACGCCCGGTGCTTCTCCCGCGGCGCTGGGACGTGAGGAGGTTCTCTCCCTCTCACGTTCCGCCGCCTCCTTCGCTAGCATGACTGCTTCGCAGAAGGAGGCGACGGCTTCCCATTCCCTCTCGCCCCGGACCATGGCTTGAACCAGGGCCGGACGCGAGAGGTCGCCGCCGCCAATCGCCGCTACGAGGACACGGCGGTGCTCCGCCCAAGCAGAGCAGACCTCCACGGTGTGCTCCACCGTGTCCTCCGGTCGATCCTCGCAATTGTAGCATCCGGGCGTTTCCTCCCGCCCGATTCGGTACAGGTACCTCCCGAAACAATCATTCTAAACCCCTCACACAGAAATTTTTAACAGGTATTTTTGTTTGATCTGCTGTTTCCAACAAAAGTGTAATACCTACATGGTCAAAGGTATGGATCAGCTGATATTTTCCGCTGAAAAATTTCTCTGTACGGGGGTTCAGAATGATGTACTGGATACGAGGTAACTGTTTCTGCTTATTTTTTTTTACTGAAATCGTTAGTATCTTTTCTCCACCTTTATAATTGTTATGTTTTGTGTCGAAAATCCTGCAGGTGCAGTCACAAAAGATCATAAAGTAAAACTGCAGTACATGTGTTGTAAATGAACGCGAGACATTTCACAAAAAGTTAAAAAAAAAAATCCTCTTCCACAATTAAAGAACATCAGTACAGTTACATCAGTTGTAACATACAAATACATTAATACAGGAAAAAGTGTTTTATTTGTGGGAGATTGGCGAGAGAACTAAGCCGAGGCCTGTATTTTAGGACCCCAGGTCCCCACTAAGATACATATTAGGAAAAACAAAAGTGGTTCCAAAGATTGCATTGCATACGGATCAGAATTTTTAAACCAGATACGCAAACGCATACTCGTAGTAATAGTACTTATATAAGGTAGAGTACAAGAGTAAACGAGTGTGTGATTGTGTGACAGAGAGACCAAATTGTCCCTCAATGTGCACATTCTATTTAATGGAAGTAATTCAATTTTGACAAAAGAAAAAATATAGTCATCATAACACCTTTTGTTTTCTCCGTTCAAAAAACCCCAACCATTAATTCAACAATGTAATAAAACCTCTTTTGATCAACACAGCACCATTAATATTTCTCGACGATTGCTGGCAGTTAATCAAGAAACGTCTGTCTATTCAAAATTAAACCGATTCTCTGTCCTTTGCCTAATTCTGAATTCAGCGCGGGCGTCGCTCGACACGTATCCGATAGTCCCTTATAATTCGCACATTGTTCGCAGAACCTCCGTCAAATAGACTCTTGTTACATTGTGCGAAAATTTACGCGAAAATTTTGTGCGAATTTTTGAGCCTGATCGATGGTTCGAGATGTTTTGTGTTCTGGACGGACGCTTGAGAGAGAATTAAATGGTGAAGTTGAATGTTGGATGCTGGACGTGATAGATCGCTTGATTTCTATTGGTGCGATTGATCGGGTCGACTTTTATTTGTAGGACTTGACTTTACTAATCTGTAGGTATGTCTTTTGTCGTAATACAACCTTATTTGGAGTGAGGCCGATCTACTTTAAGGTAACTTAGCCGGGCTTAATTGGTACCAAAAGAAACTTTGTGAGAAAACCTACTCTAACTCACTCTTGGTACAGAAATGATTAAACCTTTACAAATGAACTCAAGCGTCATATTGTTAAATACAGTTCGGTTTAGTGAAATTTGGTACCTCGCTACACATGTACTAAGAGTGTTACATAGGTGCTAAATTTCTCTCGATCGTTGGTCTAGTGGGGTTAATCGCGACTGCTGAACATGAAGTTCTAGGTTCAATTTCCGGGTCGGGTGAATTGTATTGGGTTTTTTTATCAGGGATTTCTCAGTGGCAGCCACGGAGCCTGGATTTGTGCCTGGTTGATGGCAATAGGCTCGCCCCCAATTACATGTGACTTAAACATAACTGGCGAAATACTTAATTAGGTACACCTCTGCATAATCCTTCGGGGATTACAAGCGTGGTGTTTATTGACTTTTCGTAAGAATGTTTTGCTAGCCTTTCGCTAGTTCTTGGTAATTAAATAAATGCTCTTGTAATTACAACTATTGCAGATGTTTCTTACAATTCTAAGAGCACAATTTTGCAACTAAAAACAACAAAGTTATAGCCCCGACGCATTCCATTGTGGCAACAAAAACAGGCACTCAACAACATATAACAGTATAATGAACAAATTATTAGCTTTGCAGACAGAAGTAAACAATCCATCTTCACTGCATCGTCTATTTACAAGAACAACAGTTTCATTCAACTGCAAGTCCATCATAATAAAACAATAATACCTACTAATTGATTTTCTCGCAGAATTAATATCGCTGCTGATTGGACGAATAATAAATTGTGCTGTTAATTTGAATGTTAAGCTGATTTATAAAAACACACCAGTTTACAGAGTCCATTCAACTATGTTGATGTTTCATCATCAAATTATTTACAACCACAAACAATTTGCGATTAGTTTGCCTTTCCTGGAATATTAACGATTTATACCTAATGACCGCTATGTGGTCTTTTATATGTGAGTCTAAAATATAACCGTACTAGACCCCATCACCCCACCTCTGAATGTGACCATGTTGCTGAGCGATTGGTTGCTGCGCTGCGTGGCCGCAGGTTCGATCCCCGCACGGAACAAATATTTGTATGGCCTACAAGTAGTTGTTCAGGTCTGGCTGTTTGTGTACCCACGATACAGAAGAAATTCCTAGTGTGGGGCAAAGTTTTATATTAAAAGAGAAGAGAAAGTTTAATGTGTACAATAGTAATATTAAATGTACACAAGTAAAGAAATCTCGATGTTTTGGCAAGTCATAAAAACTGCGTAAAAATGGGCGTTTCGCTGGTAATTGTACTTATATTTATTGAAGCTTATAAGTTAGTAGCTAATATACTACTTGCATAAGGTCACCATTGTTCCCGGATACCGTTACCCATTATAAGCCAGTAATCCTGGCACCATCTGATCATCACCTCACAAGTACTATCTGGCTGCTACCACGGACCACGGACCACGGATACGGGCACCACCATTACAAATCATATTGGCTAGATAAAAACGGAGACAGACAGAATACATCCAAAACACACATCACCCGGTAAAACCAATTAGTTTGCGCACAGGTGGCGCCACCGCAGTAGGTACCTACAGTAGGTAGTAATTAAACCCTCACCACGTATAGGTATTAGCTAACCACAGGGACCGCGCCGCATTCATTTAGGTACAAAATGTCTGGCGTTACGATAAATATGAGAATTATTTTTACTCGCTCGTGTGCTCTTTCTAGGTGTTGTTATTTTATGAAAGGTATTTGATTAGTAAACTCGACTGACTGTCTCGTTGGTTTAGACTGCCGAGCAAGAGGTCCTGGGTTCGATTCCCGGGTCGCGCAAAGTGTTATTGGGTTATTCCATCTGGTGTTTCGCTGTAGCAGTCACGGAGTAAGGTAAATGGCAATAGGCGCGCCCCCTATTACATGGAACTTTAAGATAACTGGCGAAATGCGGGTGTACTATCAGGTACACAACTGCCGAACCTTTCGGGGATATTATTTCATTAGTATTTGTTATGCACTCGTTATTATCGACACAGGCCTCCTCTCTATGGGAGGGCATGGGCTATATTATAATCCACTACGCGGGCCCAGCGCAGGTTGGTAGATGTCACATGTCTTCGAATTTTTGGTAGTGGGAGATGTTCGGTTCCCTCACGATGTTTTCTTTCACCGTTTTGAAAGCAGTGGTGATGAAATAAATAACACAAAAGTAATGTATCTGGCTGGGTCCAAACCTAAGACCTACATTCATAATTCAAGGCTGTTACCAGTAAACCACCACTGCCCTTAATAATTTACAGTTACTATTAATTTACAGTTAATAAAAATCATAACTGTATTCGTTCACTCACAGACAACGCACATCCTAAGTTGGTTTAGAAGCATAAAATGTTGCACTAGAGATCCATTTTACCTGAATGCGCGACAACAGAAGCAGGGTAATTCTAGTAGTATAATCTAGGTGAGAAACCAGGAAATATTTTTGAATTTGAAATTCATCCCCGTGGACCAGAGAAAAGCCATCGGACGCACAGTTTGCAAAAAAACGTCCACAGTTGAGCTTTAAAAATTGTCAGTTATCGATTGTATCCAAATCTAGATACCTGTGTGACGATTCTCGACGGCTCAAAAGTCATTTTCTAGGAATTCCCCCGAAAGAGTCCCCTTTCGGGGGAATTCCTAGAAAATGACTTTTGCAATGATTCAATGCAATGTCATCTCACGTTTCTCATCCATGGTTATAACTTTCTCTTTGTTTTGTTAACAGGACGCTTCAGGAAAATGCATGGCGACTCAGAAACATCTGGTGAAGGAGTGTCCCGAGATGCTGGCCATCTCGACATGGACGGGCCAGGTGCCACGCAGACCAACCCTGCCGCCTGGAGCCAAGCTCTCTCAACTCATGGCTTTAGGATCCCGCCGCAACCCTGGATCTGTCGTCTGGATGCTGGCGAAATCTGATGCGGAGATGAAGTAAGTGCGATTATGATAAAGAGTTTAGATCAAGAGAGAATCTATCAGCGACATCGTTAACGTAGTCATAAGCTACTGAAAAGGTTGTCAATTAATATGTGTAAAAATAACGACCGAATTTATGTGATTTTTGAAAACTTATGGGTTATTTTTTAATGAGTTTTGATTAGAACAGAATAGATATTTTTTATGTACATAAAGGTCTTATAAACATAATGGCCATTGAAAGTAATGATTGATTTTCGAATGATTTTTATTGATGTTTTAATGATTTTTGAAGGCTATGGGGGAGGCCATTGCCCAGTTGTGAGACAAATGCTAAGACAAAAAAAAGAGATTTTTTAGTGTCTTTTTTATCATTTAATTTGTTTCAATTTATTGTTGTACGAGTTTATGGGGTATTTTGCCTGAACTGAAAAACTTTTTTTTATAAAAAAAAAAAAAAAAAAATCGAAAAAAAAAACAAAAAAAAACAAAAATCGAAAAAAAAATCAAAATCGTTGTAGTATTAAGAAACCCTTCGAAAGCAACTGCCTCTTATCAAAACCCACTCTGGTTCCTGTTCAAGAGCATGCTAAACTAACTTTGGCGTCACTGAACAATGAATAAAATTGAATTGAATTTTACAAAGTGGTAGATAAGATTGTTTCAATCGTACAAAACTTCAGGAGATAAGTTTTTTATTCTGCATGAGTTCAACAATAAACATGCATCAAAGCTGGTCCCTTTAGAATTACTGCTAAAAGAATGGTTTAATAAAGAAATTGCCTTTAAATAAAATACTTGATGGGTAGAGCGATCTTGCAGATAAATGTAGTTACACATAAAACTGCGTTATTGACATTTTCCATAACCCAATGCAGATTTTGCAGAGCTAACCCGATGTTAAGGCGATGAGGCTATTTAACAAGCATTTCGTCGTTAAAGTTCTAACACCATGTAAGTCAAAAATAGCAAAATTACAAGATAGTGAAAACCTGGATGATTATACCTAGCTAATGAAAACCGCGTAAAATACAATACCGTGTTATAATTTATGTTTACTTTAATTAGATAGAGAAACAACGCGTCTTCCAATACTTTAGGATACGGCATCAAAAATCAAAACCGCCAAAACTTGACTTACGTAATGTTAGAACTTAGACGACAGTTTGCAGAATTAGATAAACAATTTGCAACGACGATCGGTCCCACAGAGCACAGAATCGCCGCATCGGCCGCCGAGGGATCTCCGAGTTCTGTGGTCACCCTCAATATTGTTCCCCCAATCCAAAGTTGAAATATCCACTTTTATCGTATAACCAACCGTGTGTATCGCCAAGATATAAGCTTATAGTAAAAATCATTTTTTAAACAAGCTTTAAAATTTAGGTGTGACGTCAGTTTTTTTTTGTTTTCTTCTCTGCAAACCGTTTTAATTGATACACATACAATGAAGGTGTTTAAAAAATAAACTAGTCCGCCATCTTTGGGAGTCCGCCATATTAGATTTAGAATGACGCCACTTAGTTAACCATGCATTGTCATCCAAACTAAACGTGTATGCAAAATTTCAGCTCAACCGGAGCCGTCATCCTGTTACAAGATTTTACCTAAACAAACATACCAACATTACTATGTAGTTAAATAAAAGCTTGTTACAAAGCAAGCAGATACGCGAAGCACAGTTGGTGTACGAACAATGAACATAGTGAATATTATCCAACTTAACACAGAGCGAGCATTACATTTAATTAGTATTGGCCTGTATCAGCGCCATTTAACCGACAGTAAATTGCTTGCGAAATGTGGTCACGCTACGCCCGGAGTCTCGTCCGATGAAATCCTGTCGCCAAATGAACGAATACGGAATTATGTGATTGTAATGTTTTCGTTTCTTATCATAATATTATAGACATGCTTTTGCCGCGGCTTTGCGCAAATTGTGGTCGGATATTATACCACGAGAACGTAAGCTTATGACACTCGGTCATAATGTAGCTAGTCCCATCAGTGACAGAATTTTCGGAACTGGATCAGTAGTTTCGAAGATTAACCCAACATCCAAACTTACAGACTTGTCATCTTTCTAATTTTACTTGGATAGTAATACAAGCTCCGAAAAAAAAATAAGCTATATATACTCAAAATATGAAATTTACTGCTTTATATACTAATTTTCCGACGGCTGAAAGGACAAATAAACGACCGAATACAACACTGAAAATTTCAAAAATCAATACAGCATTTGCAATGGCCATTTCCCGTAATATTTTTCCACCAGCTTGCAAATTGCGTTTTACCGAAAACTACAGTTAGTAATTTTCATCGTAATTCACCTGTTATCAATTTAGAATTAATCTAAAAATAAATAAAACAGGAATAAAATCAACATTAAGATAAATATCCAAATGTTGTAATAAGGCGTAGTCGACACGATGTAGCCCCGCTACGCGGGCCTCCTATTTCTGTCTGCAGGGTATAAAGTAACCTAACACGAAGAGGATGGCGGGGTCTTAGTTCGCAGCCCTAAGTCCCGAGCACACTTCGCTCGCTCTTGCATCTTAAGTTATAGATCTTAAAAAAAAACGATTATTTTAGCAGAACATGTTTTCGGAAACTTAGTACCTATTTTTTTCGGAAACTTAGTATTTTTTTTTCGGAAGGTTTGTATTTTTTTTTTTTTGGAAATTTAGTTTACTATTTTTCGTAGAATTGTAATTTGAGTAAGCTTATGTTTGTTTTAAATACAACATTTTTTGTCGGTTAATATTGTATTCATTTTCCGGTAATAATTTTTAACCAAGGTTAGCGTTACAGTCAAATACAGTTCGTTGGAAGTTAATCTGTGTTTCGGAAGCTTTAATATTTCCCATTTTACTTGAACAACCTCGAGGTCAAGCGTAAACTTTTTAAAACAGATGTCATTTGTTTCACGAGTCGACAAAGCGGGAATCGACATAGGGGGAATGATTCGTGTAGATATGAGTGTGTATGTTCGGATGTTTGTTCATCAAGTAATCAAAGGTGACCGGATTTGAATGTTTGGCAATATACATTTTATAGCCTGCAGTAAGACATATGATACTTTTATTCCTAAATGACACGACGATGACGAAGTCGCAACAAAAGCTATTAAGTAGATAAAGATGCAGGATTTGTAACTAAGGTCCACAAATATAATAAAAAACAAAGTAGGTAAAGTAAAAACAAAAACTAAAAAAAAAACACAAAAAGTAGACAATTTAAAATAAAAAAATTGTATGTGTGTGTGATAGTACATGTATCTGTGTGTGTATATGTGTGTGTGTTTGTGAACAAATGAAATGTAAATCAAATGTTATGCAAAATATTGCGGGATCCCGCAAAATTTCTTGAAAAGGTGTCTTTTTCCTCTTTTACGCGGTGCTGCATCCTGCATCCAGACCTGGATCTTTTTCGCGGAATAAAAACTAAATATTTAACTTTGAAACATAACATTTAATGTCATGGATTTCCGCCTGATTCGATCGCACTTATAAATATGATGTAAATCGCAAATCCGAAAATAATAAAAAATTGTTACGTTCTCATTCTGTGTGCGTGTGTCTCTCATCAACACACAGTTTCCAATCAATCAAGCTCTATATTACTATGAGTAATTAAAAGCCTTTTCACTGAACCACAACATTTTTAATCAACGACGAAATTAATGAACATTTTAATAAATATTTGCGGTCACACTCATTACAAAAGAATCACCCACATGTCACTGCTATCAATGGCCGGTAGATCAAGTAGCTTTTAAAGAGATTCGCCTGATAAACCCTAGGCCGAAGCCAGTAATCTTAGACACAGAAAATACAGAAGGTCAGGTTCAGGCTTCTTTTAGGTTAGCTCGTTCCAACGTCGACCTCATCTCTGGCCTCAGGACTAGATTGAGGTCAAGAGTAAACCCCTTAAACATTAAAAAAAAACATAAAACGAAAACGTATGCTCACACGCTGCTTGGTCTAGTGTTCACAAGTGCGACTGCTGATCATGAGTCATGACGTCCTGGGTTCGATTCCCAAGTCGGGCAAAGTGTTATTGGATTTTTCCATCAGGAATTTCTCAGTAGCAGCCACGGAGTCTGGATCTGCGCCCGGTTGATGGCAATAAGCTCGCCGCTATTTTAAGGGACTTAAACATAACTGGCGAAATGTAGGTGTACTATTAGGTACACCTCTGCCTAACCCTTCGGAGATTCCAGGGGTGACAAACAGTGACTATAATTAGTTATTTGAGGTATAGGCTGATCTGATGTGCCAATAATTCAAATGCCATGTCGTACATATCCTATTGCGGACAAGGAAGCTATTCAATGCATCCATCAGCACAATGTTTTGAGTGCGTTACATTGAATCTTACCGTAAAACGTGATTTTTTACCCCAAACAAAAAGTCGTTTCCCAGCAATATTTTTTGCGTAGAGCAAATTCAACCAAGCATTCTGAACATCAAACTAAGTAAAGTTTGATGTACAGAATGCTTGGCTTCGTGAAGGGAGCGCCTCTTAGTAAGATAGTGACCAGGGCTGTCAATGAAAGAACTCGCTAAGTAAGACTCGCTTTGCAGGCAGAATACTCGCTGAAACACTCGCTTCGTTCATACTCATAAAACAAGTGACTGTGTGCGAGTAAACGCCCGTGACATTCGCGAACTCACTCATAGCTCAGCGACAAAACTATCTGAACTCCCTTACTGCTCGTTGCTGGCTAACTCGATTCTTGCTAGCTCTACGCTTCACGCTAATCGTCGACGGGTGGGACAGGAGCCTCGCGTCCGCACGGCGACCAATCAAGCTAAACGAATCCAAATTAAACTGATCTCTCATCGTACGGGAAGCTCATACAAAGCGCGGGCAATTACACTGGTTATTATTGCCTAATGTCTCGCTGTGTGTACTCGTCTATGTGTGCGTACGTCTTTTTCGCTCGTTGAAAAAAACTGAACTTCTGTCTTATCTTGTGTATAGTACCCCTAGACCAGCAGTCGACAAGATTAATGTGCCAGCCTCTCAATTAAATGGGTCCCAGTGACCTTAGGAGCTACCCTTTACCCTAAAGCGAATGAACTCAGAATAAATAAGTTCTTTCGAGTCATTAGGTTCGGGACATGATTAAGTGCTCTATTTCTTTTAATTATTGAATTTTGAAGTGCAATCGGTTTTCATTGTTATTTTGCTTGGGTTTATAATAACGTGGCTGGTGTACGCTGCTTTTGTTGCGTGAAATACCTTATCATCAGTGATCGGAATAGGCTGACTATATTTGCCTAAACTTCGGAAAACAGAGACAGAAAGTGGAGACGACTATTTTTTTTATCCCGGGATTCGGGAAAAATCTTCAATAAGTTGAAAATAAGCTTTATATAAGATGTGTAAAGGCTATTTTTAACTATATAGAAAAAAATATAGTCTTAAGGAAGTCTCCACTTTCTGTCTCTGTTTTCCGAAGTTTAGGCAAATATAGTCAGCCTATTCCGATACTGCTTATCATACTCGTAGTAAGCAATATTAATCATCAGCATTCTCATTCAGGCTGCCTGTTCGGTCTAATCGTCTTAAGTTCTACTACTGAGGGTAGGGTCGATGCTCAGGTCGGGCAGTGTTATTGAGTTTCAAAATCAAAGCATTTATTTCAAGTAGGCCAGTTACAGGCACTTTTGACCTGTCGAAACAAAGACAACTATGAAATGTTTTTACAGGAATTCCTCAGTGACAGCCCGGGGTCGGGATATGTACCTTTTTGATGGCAATAGGCTTGACCCTATTATGTATTAAGAAAACTGGTGAAATTGTGGTGTACCTCTGCGTAAACCTTCAGGATATACAAATACATACAGTAATCCTAACTTCCTAACTAATATTATAAATGCGAAAGTAAGTATGTTTGTTTGTTTGTCACCTTTTCACGCCTAAACCACTTAACTGATCATCCTGAAATTTTGCATATAATTTTCAGGTGTACAGAAACGGACTTAGGGTACCTTTCATCCCGAAAAAAGTATTGTTACTGAGGAAAACAACAATAACGTTCTTATGATAATAGATGGCGCCACGTGTCTTTCGAATCATGTTGAATTCTATTACAACCCGAATTGATTGTCATATTCTAAATGAACGCGAGCGAACCCGCGTGCAAAAACTAGTTTTATTATAAACCGGTTGTGGTCTTTGGTACTTTTAATTCTGGCTATCATCACAAACACATCACAACATCTCAAATTCAGCCAGTGAAAATAAACAACAGATTCAACTAGCCTAGTTTATTCAAGACCACTTTAAATTTTACCTATTCTTGTAAGACCTGTCATTAGCATTGGTACTAAAAATTAATGAACATCGAAATACCCACTTGAAATCTCCCCACTTATTACCAAGATATGACTGGCGATTGCCCAAACGAGCGAGCATTACTCTGAGCACCAATCGTGTATGATCCCCGTCGTTCCCGACAATTATACTCCATTATCCTACCTATGGTTCGGGTCCGTACGATTACTTACGTAGCTGCGTAGTATGTCTGTTTTGGGTTGAATTTCTATGGCTTGAATTTTGAAATCCTTTTGATACGGGGATTGAGAGGGGTCCTGGCTTACCAGCTTATTTGTAACTAAATATCCATGGTAGTCTTAGCAGTTGATTATTTGATCAAGACAAGGTTTTTTTGATGGTTGACGGCGGTTGTGATGAATTTAACGGGAAATAAGTAAACAAGGTGATAACTTTCTCAAATAGACGACGAGTAATGAATGATGATGAAGAAAGACATGCTGCGCCGACCCCAAATAAATTGGCATAAAAGAGAATAGTGATGAAATTTCTCAAATATTTACAAACAAATGGTCCCGATAATCAATGCGTTCAAGCTAAAATCCCGTAACCCTTTAAGAATAAGTTTTAAAAAAAAAAACGTTGCCCCGCACTAGGAATTTGTCCTGTATCGTGGGTGCGTTTACAAACATTTAAACTCACATACACAAACAGCCAGACCCGGAACAACTATCTGTAGGCCATACAAATGTTTGTTCCATGCGGGAATCGAACCCACAACACGAAGCACAGCAGTCAATCGCTCAGCCACTGCGCCAACCGTGCCGTCGCAAGTGGTCTGGAATCCCGATCATATGAATCAACTCTTTCCCAAAAACGATACAAATAATTAACGACCATACCATACTTATTTACTAAAGAAATGATCTTAGATTAACACATAATATACTCCAAAGCCGACCCTAACATACTAGAGAATAAAATATTATAGTTTAAAAAAGACGACATTTCATTTCTTGTATTCGTCTCAGCAAACTTTTATTTGATACCCATTTCATGGGAATCCATAAAAATAAATAGTCCGCCATCTTAGGGACTCCGCCATATTGGATTTAGAATGCTCAATCAGAAATCGGGAAGTGGGTCTTTAACGTCTAAGATTTGTTTTACATAGTTACAGATGGAGCGTGATAAAAATCAAGCCAGATTATGATGATCAGATAACATACCCATAAATACTCGCAAAAAACTCACTGTTTTCCTACGTAACACCTCGAAAGGGTACCGACGCGTCCAAAGGCTACGAAGTACAATAAAAACAAGAATTAAATTTGCTTGAACACTGAATAATTTATTAGTTGCTTGAATTGGATAGAAAAGTTTCAAAGACTTGAACCGTTCAGGTAGATAATCCCGGCTAGAGTTTTAAACGGAGTAACTTAGTGGATCGTGTCAGATATTATTCTGTTTGTTTTAGACAACTTTGGTGTTAGAAGTACTTATTTTGAGCTGGTTAAAATGTGAGAGTATTGACCTTTGTTTAGGGGTACTACTCAGCTAGATCGGAGAGTATCATCGTCGCATGACACGGCCCTCATGAGTGTGATATAACCAAAGGAGTTTGGTGCCCGAAAGCGTACTGCGCTGAATGGGACGCGAACGTTATGCATAGCAGTTCTCGCGGCTCATCCGCCAAGGCAACAATAGGCTGGCTTCAGCGGTATTATTAATGGATGCATGCTCCACATAACCAAGCCGTCTCCCAAGACGGTACGGTATGCGTCAGAAAAAAAAGGGGTATTACACCACACTGGACACTTATCACTGGTGGTGGGGGGCCACTGGAGTACCACATTTGTGATTGTTTCAGCGTAAGTAGTGGTGCCCCAACGGTAACGGCCCTGACTTACGCGTATCAGGTCTTGGGTGGGTTCGAATCTTTAGGGTATGAGTGTCCTGGAGGCAAAAATTCACAGAGAGAAAGCCTGTCTTCGATCCGTAAGGTAAGTATATAGGGTGACTGGTAATTAGTGACCGATACTTCGACGGTTCCTACGTACATAAAGTCAAGTCAAAAACCGAGGTTTACAGGAGAGCGTAATTTGTGTTCAACACGACCTAGAAATAATTCTATGACAAATAATAAATATTTTCTTTCTACAATATTTTAACAGTTTTAAGAAGTTTATAATGCTATTTACACATATTTTATTTTTTTACGTTTTCTTGAAAAAACCGATAGATGACCGTTTCTACGCCGATAATAAAATAGAAGTATGTCAGTCATGTCTATGATACCTTTTTATACGCAGGAAACAAAAAAACAGTGTCCGATATAGAATTTAAATAAAATGTTTTATGAAAATGTAGGATTATGTTACTATTTTTAAATGAATACGTTAAACATCCAGAAATCGTCACCCATGGATATAAAAAGTACTTCAATGAAGACATATCCCTTTATACGTGGTTTTAGTCATTCGGGGTAGGACTATAGTTCTTGTATTGTAAATAAAGACATGTCTTTTAAAATTATCAGGTTTGTGTTTTATTAATTAAACAAGGTTTAAAATTCAACATTATTTATTATTAAAAAACAATCTTCTTAACATCTGATTCTAAATAATAGGTACCTATGGACTCACTGAAGTAGGAACTAAACATAAAAAATCACAGTTGTCTAATATTAGTAATTAACAATCTTAATTTTAAGCATGTGCCTCAGCCTAATCATGTCTAGCAATGCAATTGGTACCTAGTATTTAATAATCATCACAGTTTTATTAAGTAGGTACCTCAGCTTAATTAACTACCTATCGACTTATTAGTAAAATTTAATAATCATCACAGCATTATTTGAGTATGTACCTCATCTTTAACACCTAATTGGTAACATTTAACAATCATCACAGCTTTATTCAGACTGATTCATCTTATTACTAATAAAGTTCCCTTAGTAGTTAAATAACAAAACAAAATTTATAAAAAAGTAAAGATAAATTTAACAATCTTCTTCGTCATTGCCCTGTCCTTCCTCACTATGCTTAAGGTTTCTATACTGCCGTGCTAATTAGAAACGCAGTAAGGAAGGATTTTTGGAAAATTGAGTTTTTCATATATTCGAATCCTCGTAATGAGCTCTGTATAGTGATTTAATCCTTATTTTGATAGCTGTCCCAGAAGTGGGACTTTTAGTAAGCCAAACTGCAGTATTTTTCTTGCTGAGAAGTAAATTACTAAGCACAACTGCAGTAAGACACATTACTGCTCCTTGCCTTCCAGTATTTTTTGGAACATAATTTATTTCACTAGTAAGAAGCGCAGTAAGGAACACTTGCTGCTGTTATGATTTGTTAGTAATAATGATAAATAATAATGTTTAGTGAATAATTTTAGATAACAAACGCGACAAAGATCACGTTATTTTGTGGATGGATAATTGTTCAGCCCAAAACAAAAATTGGGCGATATTTTCTTTCTTAGTTAACATAATTAACAGCAACTTGATTTCCGCACAGTTAAATTTTTCGAACCAGGGCATACATTTATGTCTGCTGACAGTTTTCATCACAGAGTTTAGCAATCTTTACAAAAGAAAGGAAAAGTTTACTTCTTTAAAGATTTTATGTAATGTTTTCTGTTTTAAGATTTATTTGGAATACATTTTTTTTAAATAAAATAGTTGTATCATTTACCTCTTCTTGATATATTATAGATATAACCAAGTTATTGTGTTTTTTACGTATGTACTAATTGAAAAGCTATAAGTCACTCTTTTACTGCAGTTATGGTTTGTAGTCAGTCTAAGCAAGAAAATATTATGTCACTAATAAACATGCATTGTGTATGATTAAGATAGTTTTATTTGTCATTTAACTCCCGTAAATGGCGATAAGTCTGACAAGACCGCGTTCGCACCGAGTGGCACGCATTTTAAAACACCGTACAAAAAGATATGTATAGATGTCCGCATCTACGACACTTATTTGTTGTTTTTATAATACTTGTTCTTTTATACGATTTGCAAAACAAGGTTAATAAATAAAATTTAAAAAAAAATCGTATGTCAGTATGTGCGCATAGTTAATCTAAAGCCAATGATACAATAAAAAAAAAATGCCATTTTCGACATGTCTTTATATACGTAGGGACCGTCGACTTGTACACGTGATTATCCTTATGATAACAAACAACTTAACCAAAGAATCACTTTTTTTTTAAACTCATTCGCTTTTATCACAATAATACAACAGCCTATCCTGACCTATCAGCTGTTAGATGCGTCACGCCGCTCTATTTTCTTACTATCGTACCGTGCAACAGTGGGTAGGCAGAACACCCGCGTGGCTTACAAGCCTGCTCCGTATGTGGCGCCCGCGCCACAGTCCGCCGCGTGCCATTATCGGTGTGTTATTGTAATAAAATCGAATGAGTTTTAAAAAATTGTTACTTTGGCAAAGTTGTTTGTTATCATGAGTACAATCACGTGTAAAATTATCGATCACTAATTACCAGTCACCCTATATAGGCTGATTAGGCTATACGTAACGCTAAAAGCCGTACGGCTTAACTCGAATTGTGCCGAGCCAACGGATAAAATAATTCAGCGTTGATAAATACCGAAATGTAGAATAGAATAGAATATACTTTATTGTACCTACACCAAAACTGATTCAAAGCTATTTTATAATATTGCTAATTCTATGAGAACAATTGCTGATAGCGATATCTTCCAGTAGTCGTTCGTAGTTATTGCTTAGAGTCAGCTTTGTTGTTTAACAAATACTGACAAATCGATACTCCAACCCGAAGAAGTGTGTAGTACCCCTTAATCCTGTAAGTAGATAAGTTTGGGAACTAAGATAGTGCTATCGTTCTTTAGACATTCCGAATTTGTTTGTCGCCAAAAACAGTATCGGTTTTCAGTTAAGTTTCAGTTAAGATCGTCTGCCTCGTAACTTGTCTGTCGTGTTACTGCTCAGACAATTTGGACTGAAACTATATTGTCGCCTGGGTATCTAAACCCCTTGGCGTCGACCTTTACGCGAAGCGACAACATAATTTAAACATCAGGTCTATAATCCCGGAAGGGTTAGGCAGAGGTGTACCTAATAGTACATCCATATTTTGTCAGTTATGTTTAAGTCCCATATAATAGAGGGCGAGCCTTTTGCGATCAACGGCACAAATCAGACTCCGTGTCTGCTACTGATAAATTCCTGAAGGAAACCCTTAATAACACTTTGCCCGACCGGGAATCGAACCCAGGACCTCATCCTCAGCAGTCGCGCTTGAGATCACTAGATCAACGAGACGAACGACGAACAATACATGAAAAAATATTCAGAGCATGTCAAGAGTCGCTGCGATGCGATTTGCAGACCACCAGTCTGGCGGGTAATAGGTACCCGCCTTCGCATGCAGTCGCACGATGGTAACAGTCGTAAGCCGCCTCGCCCGAAAAAGATTTACGCTCATACACACTCATATGAACCCTCGCCTTTTCTCTATCTACTTGTACAGTCTATAATGCCGATTTTAATTATTTGTTTGATTTTATCAGTTTATCATATAATATTCTACTAACACTTCGCCCCGACTCCGTTATCGTTTATTCCGTATGTGGACGAAAGCGCCACCTACCGGATCCAAAAATATATTTTCTTTCAAGCTGGAACCAACCATACACACTCACGTATATTATTTTTTTCTATTACAAATTGTATTCTGAAGTTCAATATATAACGAAGTTCACCGTTGAAAAACGACTTATTTACATAAATAATGAATGATACCGTAAACGAAAACTTTCACAAAGGATATTAATTTTCCAGATAGGACGCTCATCCACCATCTTGATTATTTTGATCGTTTATTTCCCGCGCTTTCGGACACTGACGAATTACTGACGATGTTTGCCTTTTAATTATATTATTTCGCCATTTTGTTTAAAACTTTGCTAAGTGACAAACCTCATTTATTACTTAATTTACGAATACTATAATCTTATCCTAACTAATATTATAAATGCGAAAGTTTGCATCTTCGTTGTCAGGTGTACAAAAAACGGTCATAGGGTACCTTTCATCCCGAAAAAAAGTACAGTTCCCGAGGAAAACAACAATAACTTATGATAATAGATGGCGCCACGTGTTTTTCATCGTGATTGAATTGTATTATTACTAAGGTAATGAAATAAATGTACCTAATTAAATGAATGAAGTGTAATGAAATTATTAAAATGTTAATAATGTAATGTTAATGCGTCTTGTGATAATTACGATGCAATTATAGTTGAATTAAAGGCTTTTTTATATATAACTTAAAGCTTTTGCCCGCGGCTTCGCACGCGTTAATTTGGAATTTGACAATTTAACTCTTAACACATAGTAGTGTGTTAAAAGTTTAATTGTCAAATTCCAAATTAACGCGTTACCATAATTGCATCGTAATTATCACAAGACAAATTAACATTACATTATTAACATTTTAATAATTTCATTACACTTCATTTATTTAATTAGGTACATTTATCCTTACCTTACGAATTTTCTTAATACTATCTGAGTAGAAATCGCTTCTTCTCAAACAGAAAAAGTGCATACATGATCACTGAATTAACACACTGCTTGATGATATACTACTGCAAGTGAAGTAAAATTTAAAAAAAAAATCATCTTGTAAATGACATAACATCATCTGCCTAGCCTTTTCCCAACTATGTTGAAGTCGGCTTCCAGTCTAACCAGATACAGCTGAATACTAGTATTTTTCATGGAGCGACTGCCTATCTGTCCTCCACAACCCAGCTAGTACTGGGTAATACGATAAGACGGGTAGCCCCTTGGTAAGACTGGTTGTCAGACTTTCGGGCCACTGACTTCTTAACGACTGTCAAAGATCTATATTGACAGCCGGGATCAACGGCTTAACGTGCTTTCCAAGGCACGGAGGAAACTCGGTATGTAATGGGTGGTCTTCCCATCCACGGACCAACCTAGGCAAGCGCGGCCTAATCTGATGATCAATCCGAGCGGCTGTTATTATTTAGTCACGAGCTCACGATCTGTAAATGACATAATATAAGGTACATGTCTAAATGAAAAAATACATATTGACAGCATGTTTATCAAAGTCATGTCCAGCAAATTATTTATTTCTCAAATCATTTACCCTAAGTAATTAACCAATTATATATATTCTATTGAAAACATTGACATATAAAAAGCATTAACATTGAAAATAACTAATAAGTGTGGTTCAGTTACATCTGGCATTCTTTATTGTCCTCAACAGTGAGCCGAATTAAATGAGAGTATCGTCAATTGTTTCATGCAATTATTGTTAACTTGGATCAGAATGAGTGTGTCTTTGATTAAAGTTATAGTTAGTAGTACTGAGCTTTAAAACGAACATATTTTATTTCACATGGGCAGTTATACAACGTCAAGAAAAGGTGCACGGTTCGGGTTGGTCGTTTCTATGGAGAAAAACCGGCAAGAAACTCCATGGTTACTCTTTTAAAATTATTTGATTTACATAAAAAAAAAACTTTTAAAATTATTTGTTTTTACATATTATTATGTTACAGCAGTACTTAAGTATGAGGGGACAGCGTAGGCTCGACAATAAGTCGTTGCTCATTTCACAAAAAACGTAAATCATTATAGAATTATCATTAACAAGCATCTAGGAATCTAGAAGGTCTACAATGTTCACACATTCACAAACAATCGGAAAAAAAGAATCTATACAAAAATAAGAAAATATTAAATTAAACAGGTGACACCAATGAAAAATAAACCTGATTTCTTTCCACTTGAATAATTTCTCCGAGTATTTGAACGCCTAATAAGTTATCAATAAATCCAAGACCTAAAATGTCACGTTAAGTATCGGTTTTGGCAAAAATACTTACTATGATTGACAACAGATTAAAATGTAACATAACATAACATCATGCCTGGAATCCCCGAAACGTTAGGCAGTGGTGTAGCACACCCACATTTTGCCAGTTATATTTGGGTCCCACGTAATAGAGGGCGAGCCTATTACCAACAACCGAGCATAAATGCAGACTTCGTGCCTGCTACCGAGAAATTCCTGCTAGAAAAGGCCAATAAGTAGCAACAACGCCAGTCTCTTGGGGACATTACCAGTTGACAGCGCCAGCGTTGAGGAGGAGTTTTTTACGTCCTTTTTAGGGTTCCGTAGCCAAATGGCAAAAAACGGAACCCTTATGGATTCGTCATGTCTGTCTATCCGTCCGTTTGTCACAGCCACTTTTTTCCGAAACTATAAGAAATATACTGTTGAAACTTGGTAAGTAGATGTATTCTGTGAACCGCATTATGATTTTCACACAAAAATAGATAAAAAACATTAAATTTTGGGGGTATACTTAGAACTGAAACTCAAAAAATAAGAGAATGATAAAACTAAAAAAAACATATGATGTACATTACCATGCAAACTTCCACCGAAAATTGTTTTGAACGAGATTTAGCAAGTGGTTTTTTTATTAAAACGTCATAAATCGTAAACCGTAATTTACCTTTCATTCAATCACCTCAAATAAAAAAATCATTTAATTCACAAACATAAACGGCGCGCCCTTCGTGCGCGAGTCTGACTTGCACTTAATACTTTAGATATTTAAGTTAGTTACTTTAGGTTTTAATTTATAAGTGTTTATAATATTATTATGATTTGATTTAATAAAATTACTTCAAAAATGGTTTTATTTGAAGTAATTTGAAGAAATTTCATTATTTTTACCTTACACCCTATACCTTTCATCTTGTAGTTAGTTATCATTTCATCACGAAATGATCACTACGTTGGAAATATATCCCTACATTTCGATCCACTATTACCCTAGTTTCGTGTAGATCCCCATAAAGATATACCGTACACAGCTATCTACCTCAAACTAACAAGATAAAGGAAGCTTTTGCAAGCTAAACGTGAAAGATGGCGGGATCCGACAACGACGGTTCCCCAATATCAATAAAACAAGGTTACTTGGCGTGTTAACAATGAAAAATCTGCTTTTTCTTCTAGAGAAAACTTTGTAATGCCTTTAAAGATTGCGTTGCTGGAAATCAGCCTCAGTTACTAAAATAATGTTGAATCATAGTCGAACATTTATCATGACGATGGATGACGCAGCAAAAGTGCCCATAACTCTCGCTACTCCCTCATTGACCACAGGCGTGATGTTTTTGTTATTTAAGACAGGGTAGCCCGCGAAATTCAAATTTTCTTACGTTTTCGTTTAATTTAGATCATACTAGCTGAGCCTGAGATGCGTTGCAACGCATGTTTTCCTACCTACTACTTTCACTACTCTACCCCACCTACCCTACCCTACCTACCTACCTACCCTACCTAATTTTTTAATTTTTTCTCTCCGTCAGAACCATCCTCGTACTTCAAGGAATATTCTAAAAAAAGAATTAGCTTAATCGGTCCAGCCGTTCACGCGTGATGCCGTGACCAAGGAAAATAGGGATTCATTTTTATAGTATACATAATAATGCATGGATGGGTTTTAGTCAGTACAAGTCTGACACTCCTTTCCGCTCCGCCCAGAGTGGGACCCCGTCATTTGATGATTTCCCATCCGAAAAAAAGCAATGGCCTACCTGTGTGCTTAACTTCATGCAACCAGGATACCAAAAAATATAATAACAATATTTTTAACGCTTATCCAGATGTAAAAGAGAATGACCAAAGTTGGTACCAAAAAGTCTCGCGCCTCAAAACCAAAATATTATAGTAATTAGTTTCATATTTTTTTACGGCATTACGGGTCGGGGATTTGATTTTTGAACTGGAAATATACTTTTCGAGTTTAAAAGTATGAATATTGTTTTACTCCCTTTATATGACGTTCCGTTTCAACTGAATATAAATGACGTTCCGTTTCAATTGAACAAACCCTTGTCTGTCGAGCGGACTCTAAAATTAATTACAATTAAGTAAGATCAGTACACCAAATCGATTTAGTTTGGTTTATTGCTATTTGCAACAAAATAGATTTTCTCAGCCTAAAGATTTTGATTTATCGATTACATCCCTAAATCCCGACTAGTTTATAGCACTTACTATACTCTATGGTTTATAGTTATCTTATCTGTGGCATCTGACATTTGTACTGTACTGACTGACTATTGGCAATGTAAAGGTCTAAAATAAAATCGAGTTTCAGTCAAGCATACTGTGGATGTTACTTTAACTCGTAATTCTTACTAATATTAGTGTATTACGCTGTTTTTAGAGCAATAATGTAATGTATGTGTGTTAAAATACGTCGTTGGTAGCGTCGAAAAAATAGACCTACTTTTTAGGTTAGTTTCGATTTTATAAAATAACTCTGAAACGCGGGTTTTTTTTTTCAAAAATAATTTTTGTAGGAGTTAATACGATCAGTGTAGTCTATAAAAAACAAGGTTTGATTTTGATGCAGCATGGTACGGGATTCCATACTTCCATGAGCATTGTCCTTTATACTCAACAGGAAAATAAAGTTACTGCTGCAGTTTGACGAAAATGTCTCAAATCTCAAAAACTATATTATTAATATCAAATCTAATTAAAACAATTTTCGTTGAAAGTTTTTTTACATTCTACAAACAAACTTAATTTTTTTTATTTAGTTTTTGACATTTGCCTACGGAACCTTTAAAAAGGATATCAGACTAACAAACAGACAGAGTTAGTTTTCACATTCATAATACAAGTTATAAATTTATTTCAAAGATTATTAAATTATTTACAAACTAAAAAACTATAATAGTAATAAATATGTACAAGTAGATAAGGGTTACAGGGCGTCCAAGTTATACATGTTAGATAAATTAAAACATTATACAGATCACAACTTATATGTCAGTTATTTATTGCCCACGTAGATTGTATTCGGTACAAAGTTTACTGTCTTCGACACTCAACCGTGGTGAAAGAATTTGAAACATTCGGCTCACTGGCGAGGGTTGTGAATCCAATAGCCCGGTCTATGTCACTTACGTTATTTCACATTCCTACGGTCGCACTCTTGAAGAGTTAGTTTCTTCTTGTAAGAAACTTTGGTACACTGTTAAATACTTACTAAACATTTTGCTAGTAATACGCTCTAATTCACTGACTTACAAGACGGGGTTTCTGTCTGTTTCGTACATGTACCTAAGTTAGTTAAAGTTGTCTGTAGGTTAAAGTAAAGCTATAGTTTTGGTGGAAGAGGCCTACATTAGCACCTTTCATCCTTAACCCATGTTATTCGGCGCAAGTCGTCATCTTCTTCAATTTTTTTTTTAAATGTTGCCCCACACTAGGAATTTCTCCTGTATCGTGGGTGCGTTTACAAACATTTAAACTCATATACACAAACAGCCAGACCCGAAACAACTATAGGCCATACAAATATTTGTTCCGTGCGGGAAACGAACCCGCAACACGAAGCACAGCAGTCAATCGCAGCCACTGCGCCAACTGTGTCGTCAAATTGCCGCGCTCGACCGTCGCGCTCATTTAGTTTTTTTTCTTTCGTAATTTTATTAACACAATCAAAACGAAAAATCGTTCATATAATTTTGGTTTAGAACTTTCGTCCACGGCTCAAAATTACCTATAACTATTTTTTTTTTACAAATTGCACTTCTTTCGTTTCGATGGTACGACTTGTTAAAATATCTTGGCCCAGTAGGTATGTGGCCACGTTAATTCGCGGCGTGTTTTAGGTCCTCTAAAGTTCAGGTGTTGGGACACTTCGGACGCTCCAGCAAGTGGGACATCGTCAGGTCGGGAGCACCGCATTAACACTGTGTGTTGGAAGGGTTTTTGATTCCTCATTTTGCAAAATTGTGTTTACAGCGGGCTACTTGGGTGCGTAATCGGTTAAGTGCTTTCCAAAAAGGTCACTACAGATCATCCCCCGAATTGCACTTACAAATTGCAGTTACAAATTGTACATATACTGGTGTTAGGTAATATTTTTGTTGGTTTTTATTCAATCTGGGATTCATTTTCTGGGATTCTGGGAACATCTTTTTTAAGCCCTAATTACGTTAACAATTTTAGAGCTAAATGGGCTTCGACTAGAACTTGTGGACTACTAGCTCATTTATGAAAATTGGAGACATCCGTTCGTGTGGCAGGCACGAACGCTGTGTTTTATGATGCGCGATAAAACATAAAAAAAACATAAAACATTGACAGCCTCTCTTGTTTCACGTTTTTGTGTAGTAAGCTACTACTTATTGTTGGGCCTACGATGTCCTCCCATACTTAAGTACTAACGCTGTAACATAATAACATTGTTAAACCAAATAACTTGTAAAGAGTAACCATGGAGTTTCTTGCCGGTTCTTCTCCATAGGAAACGACCAACCCGAACCGTGCACCTTTTCTGGACGTTTTATAAGTGCCCATGTAGACCCTATGCAAAAAAAAAGTATTTTAATTTTAAGTGGTTCCGGACAGGTATGTACATACCTCAATTTGCAGGCTAATAAAGATAAAGATATTACATAACAGTGACTTATCTTATAAATTCCTTCAAATAGCACTTAAAATCTATCAATTCGATTGTGCATAAAACCTGCCAAAGCAACAAAGACTTTCTTCTTTCTTTTGAAATAATATCGACTTGATAGTCATTATCCATCATGTACGGTTTTACACAAAATGAAAAGAAACAGCTTTCACGGATCTCTTCATTACGGTATCCTTTCAAGCGAACGCAGTTGAGTCAAGGCCAGAAATATGCGCATTTTGTTATTTTTAGGGTTCCTTATCTCAGTCTTCAAAAACGGAACCCTTATAGGATCCACTTTGTTGTACGTCGGTTAAGACCCTTTTTCTCAGGAACGCGAGGAGGTATCGAGCTAAAATTAATATCAAATACTCAAGTACCCCTTGGAACAGTGAAAAAAAACAAACTTGTAAGTCAACACGATCAATGGATGTGACCGTTTATGTCGCTTATTTGGCGTTTTCACAACGGAATAAAAACCTATAGGTTACTTCCCGTTGGCCTCAATCATGAAATTTGGCAAGAAGCAATGTCTTTCAGCACATGTAAAGGAAAACATCTGAAAACCGTTAATATGTAGTTTAATAACAAAATACCTACAAGTTTTATACCGAACCCTCGGTGCGCGAGTCCAACTCGCACTTGGCCGGATTTTTTTTAATACTTATAGGCTTGTCTTTGGCCGCAACTCGCCTAATGTGAAGCGATGACACAATGATCATAATTACCTACAAGAAAACAATCCACTCGAACTTTGAAGAGATCTAGATTATAATGATCGGGAAACAGAGAAGCCGGCAGTGACTACCATAGACTGGCGGTTCGCACAACAATGGAAGTATTTAAAATAATCAATTTAATTGTATTTATTATATACCTAGTATTTCGGGAAATCGCCAAGCGGTTGGTCGACTCCCGTGACCAGAGGGCGGGCCTATTTTTTGGCCAAAGAATGATCATTGCCATCCAACGTGGTAATGCTGCCAGCCTTCTGGGCACTTTTCCTGTTGACAGCGATGCGGACGAATTTTTGGCCGCCCTGTAACCCTTTTCTAATTGTACATATTTATTACTATTATAGTTTTGTAGTTTGTAAATAATTTAATTATCTTTGAAATAAACTTCATCACTTCAACTTCAAAAATTGTTGAAATTGAGGTACAAATACAATTTATGGTATGAAAGGTATGAAGAAAAGTGGTATGTGAGCAAACAGGCTATACAGCATGCGTCAGTAAGGTCTGGTCATATTAAAGTTGTGTGATTCAGACCATCACAACAACAACTGAACAATTTTCTCTATGCGACCAACATCATAATCGCGAAAAAATAAAATCAGCTCCCGTACAAATAATTAAAAAATAAAATAAAAGAGCCTTTAAATCGACCATAAATACATAGAACATATTAAAGTTAATTCAGCGTTATTATCACAAAACGTAATAACATTACATTATTAAAATTTCAATAATTTAATTACGTTACATTGGTTTCATTAGATTACATTCATTTAATTACATTTGTTTCAGTACTTCAATAATTACTCGACCCAA
Source organism: Eurois occulta (assembly GCA_950022335.1). NCBI lineage: Eukaryota > Metazoa > Arthropoda > Insecta > Lepidoptera > Noctuidae > Eurois > Eurois occulta. The sequence continues at coordinate 14,854,657 of OX465497.1, forward strand.
ATGCATGACAGTTGTTACTTTATCATAATATCAATAAATACTTTTTGTGGGTGAGTTACAGTTTCATTACACTTCGTTGGTATAGTATGACCGCTTTAAGTGTGCAGTTCAAGATAGCATTTATATTTTGTGTCTTCCCGCCTGTACAGATAAGTTGGTTGAAGTATGAACATTTTTGCCCTCAACAGTACAGTACAAACTGTTACACGTGGCTTCGCTTATATGTCAATGTATGGAATACCCTTTTCACCCCTCTGCGGGTTGAATTTCGATGAACCCTTTCTAACGAACACCCAGACGACAAGAGAAACTTAGCTTTCATGTTTGCCTTTACTGTTTCAGTAGTACAACATACCTAGTAGTACTAATTAATAATTTCTCGAATACCCTAGGCTGTCGGGATTTGCGTGAAAGTCAATAAGATTTAGTAATGAGCTCCTTGCAATTTCCTGTAAATACGGATTGCCATTTCCCGCGACGAACATCTTGATTTTGATTTCTTGTTGGTCTAGTGGTGGCAAGCGCGACTTCTAGCATGAGGTCCTGGGTTCGAGTCCCAGGTCGGGCAAAGCTTTATTATGTTTTCCATCAGAAATTTCTCAGTAGCAGCCACAGACTCGGATTTCTGTTCCATTGATGGCAATAGGCTCGCCCCCTGTTACATGGGACTTAAATATAACTGGCGAAATGTGGATGTACTATTAGGTACACCTCTGCCTAACCCTTTGGCTGATTTAATAGGGAGTGAGCCAGTTTCCAAAACCCAGTCCTTCGCTCTTTCTGAGAAAAAAATCAGTAAATGTTTTTTTTCTAAAACCTTTCTGCTGTTACAAAAACAATCACCAACCGTAGAAGCTTTTCAAACTACGAAGGGGCGTTCAAAATTGGCAACATTATTCACCGGAACATCCCCACGGAACCCGATCTTATCTCATTATTTATAATAATTGGGTGTAAGGGGGTGGAAGGGGTGGAACACGACCGTATCCGTGTGCCATAAGCGTGGGGGAAAAAACGCGGTAATTCATCACGGTCAGGTCTTAGACGTGACGGTTGATGTAGTGTTGGGCCGTTTTGATCCCTGGATCCTGATGTATTTTTATTATGGTTAAATACTTGTGTGACGGACAGCGGTTTCACTTTATTTCAGACTAGCGGCTCATCCCGGCTTTGCACGGGTGCCCATGTTACTCAGGGTGAATGTCAGTTTCCAATGGTGAAAGAATTTTGAAATCGGAACAGTAGTTTTTGAGTTTATTCATTACAAACATACACACACACAAAAATATAAATGTTTCCGCTTTATAATATTAGTGTAGACAAAGACGCTTGAATTAAACATTAGTAAGTAAACAGTAATAAGTATTAGAACCGCCTCGTTGGTCTCGTGATGGTCGCAATCGCGAATGCTGAGAATGAGGTCCTAGGTTCCATTTGAAGAATTTCTCAGTAGCCATGGAGTCTGGATTTGCGCCCGGTTGATGGCAATAGGCTCGCCTCCTGTTACATGGGACTGAAAACATGACTGACGAAATGTGGATGTACTTTAAGGTACACCTCTGCCTAACTCTAAGGGAATTACAGGCGTGATGTTATGATATGTCTAACAATAGCTTTATTTTGCACAAGTATCTAAATTTCTCTATACTCGAAATAATGAGATATCTTCTGTTTTATTGAACAGTACTATTAACGTACTATGTATTTACTCCTATAGGAAGACGTAACCTGAAAATTCCTCTTCATCATTCTCTTGCCCATATCCCAATATATCTGGGATCGGCGCAGCATGAGATTTCATTCATACTTGTTTCCATTTTCTTTGTTTTTGACTTTTCGACTTGGTTGGAAAAATAATTAAGTACGTCATTTCAGGAAAATAAACCAACATAAAAATGCAGCTTTCTCAAGTTCCATAATAAAGTGCTACGTTTGTAATGAAACCCTAAGAATAATCTAGCCAGCTTAGACTTTACTGGACTGAACCTGAGCTGACCTGACTGACCTTGGCCTGTCTGGCTGATCCTGTTGCATCGTAAAAAGTGGTGCTTACTTAGTTTTTTTCCGTGGAAACAGAGCTAATTGCTTGTGATGGACACTTTGCCTTTGTTTTGTTGAGGCGTCCTCAAAAATATATCAAGCAAATATGGGCACCCACTAAATTTATTCTTATAGCTTCAGACTTAGATACTTTAAAAAATCTTCCATAATTGTTTCGGCGTAAAATAAAGTGTATTACAACAACAACAACGTCCATTTATTTGCAGGCTACTTTGGCACTATAGATAACCACAAAATGAGATAAAAATTGCGTTGGTAAACAGAACCTTAAAATTAGTAACACTTCACTACTTGTGCACTATGTCACTGAGCGTTCATGTGGCAGGTAACACGTTGGTATTCGCACCACGAACGCCTTAAAGTTAACGTTGCGGCGCGACTCAAGCAGCTGCACTCTCCCCACGTACTTGGTCTCCTGACGCACGTAGTCCTCGATGTCCTCCGCCGAAGTGGTGTAGTGTAAGCGGGGGATGTACACCGGAGTGTTCTACTTCGTGGCCCGAATAGGTACGTTGGGCTCCGATGGAGCCGTATCGCAGCGGTTCTTATGGTTGACGGCGCCTCCTCCTCAACACCATCACAAAACCATCATCACCCCGCCTTTTCAGGCATGGGCTTCCCAGCAGTTATACCCGCAACTACGCTAGCGAAATCTCCAGGAACACGTCGAGATTTTGCAGGCGCTGCAGAAGCAGGCAGCGTGTCGAGCGGTCTTGCGGTGACGAGTGAAGAAGCCAGCGGGATGGGGGCGGGTCAGCGGGGCGCTCGAAGAGCGTACTCTGCGGGCTGAGCATTCTTCGGTGACGACAGCGACAAAACTGCTGACGCGAAACTAGCCGACGATACAACGAAGCCAGCTCCGCGACGCACGTCAACGTTTGATGCACCCGACGGTGACGCAGATACCGTTGCCTTTTGACGCCACTCATTGCGTTCGTTGCGTAATTCGGCAACGGCATTTTGGGATGCATCTAACTTCTTCTGCACATCCACTAGACTTGCCTTAAGAAGAACGATGTCCTTCAACAGGCTATTTACATCGACGTGGTCGAATGTGACGGAAAGGAGCTTGTGTGAGTTCTTCGCCACAAACGTTAGCACGTTGTCAGGATCGGTGTTCTTTAGCAGCGTGATGAAGTCCTTTATGCTTTTCTTAGTCCCGTCACGTGGAACACCATCTTCTCACTCTTGAATCTGCTGGTTGAGCAACCGGAAAAGCAGCGGCCTGGCAGCAGCGATGTCTTCTTCACTGAAGTTCACATCGCAGATTCAGACCACCTCATCCATCAAATCCAATTTCTGCTGAACGAACGCCAGTAACTCATTCGCCACAAGTGGGTGATCCGTGATCGTTTACGACAAATTAATACGCGTACCGTGAGCAACACGACCGCATCGAAACGCAGCTACTGCAAAACTCGTATTCCTCCACCGTGACGGATTACCTTCTTATCGGACTATGAGTTGAAAATGGGAGAAGAGGGGGCACCAATGGTCTGTCACCACACTTGTGCACCATAATATAATTCCTACGTCGATAGATATTTTCCGCTGAGATTGGCCGCCATGACTGGAAAACGGTCAGGAAGACTTTATCCTGATGATGATCAACGAAAATGCCATCTAGTTGATTCCTATGGTTTCTGGTCATAGGTGTTGCGAACATCAATTTAATGCTATGTGTTCTTGGCTGTCATTGTCTCTTGTAGATCGTTGAAAGTCGTTACAGCTAGGCACTTAGTGGCCCGAAAATCTGACAACCAGTCTTACAAAGGGATACCGTGTTACGCGTTAACTGGGTAGTGGAGGTCAGATAGGCAGTCGCTCCTTGTAAAATACAGCTGGATCCGGTAAGACTGCAAGCCGACCCCAACAAACTTGGGAAAAGGCTTGGCAGATGATGTGTGCTTTCTGCTTACCACACATTTATGTTGAAAACAATTGAATCTTTCGATTAGAATTCCACAAAAGTCCGTCTCCCTAATTTTCCTGAAAAACGAACACAAAATGCCAGAATCCCTAACATTATTTCCCTTCAGATAAACGGCGCAAATTATTCTTAATACCTATAATAAAAATGGAGCTAATAAAAGATTAGGGGAAGCTCAAGGTCGTTATCCGATAACTCGATCATTTATTCGAGTGTCTCGTGTACTGGCAATTGTTTTATTAGCCCATCTCTAGCATGAGTTGCCGTTGCCATGGAAACGTGTTAACGTGAAACCATCGTGTGGTGTGTTACATCATTAGAGTTTTTTCTGGCGATCAAATTGCCTGGGTAGCGGTGTAGAAGTTTTCATAAGGGATGATAGGTCAGAATGTGTGCAGAAATTCATAAATACAATGTAAAATTACGTAACGACTATACTGAAAAAAGAAATCTTAAAGCGACCAAGTTTTCAAACCAACTGTCAAAATAAGTTTTCTTGTCCTGACAGACAATCATAATTAGTTTGTCAAAAACCACATTTTTACTAATATTTTAATTTGTCTGAATCAAAGTATACTACAATGCAAATATGCTACTTACACAATGAAGATAGCCACTAAAAGAATGACCATATCTCTTTAAACCCAAATTGTTACCAAAACTTTCAAGTCACTTTAAAAACTATTTCATAATCAACATATTTCAACCTAACAAGACTTTCCATATATCTTAAACTTGTTATATTTAAAACTTTTGAAATTGTTAAACTTAAAAGTAAAGATATTTTCATACAATGTATTAAAAGATCGTTTATACTTTATATAGACACACAAAAGAGTCCACAATCAAGCCTATCTATCTCTTTGATATGTAAATGTAAACATTCAACTAGGTATATAAAGAGTTTCAAAATGAATGACATTGTCGAAGATTCAAAAGACTAAGATTTATTTTGAGTTCGGTTTCGGACATTAACTTCATTGAATGTGTAATTTACATTAACATAACATCGCGCCTGTAATCAAATAAAAAAGGGATAGGCAGAGGTGTACCTAATAGTCCATCGACATTTCGCCAGTTATGTTTTAAGTCCCATATATCAGGGGGCGAGCCTATTGCCGTCAACCGGAAACAAATCCAGACACTGTGGCTGTTACTGAGAAATTCCTGATGGAAAAACCCAATAACACTTGGCCCGACCCAAGAATCGAACCCAGGACCTCATGCTCAACAGTTAGCTTGCAAGTTATGGCATGCCTATGCAATGTTTTGAAATGAATTACCTATCAAAAGTTCTTATTCTTTATTGTACACGAAACATATATGATTATAATTATATAAATTCTTGCTTTATTGCAGTAAAAAAATACAGACACACAGAAATATTGCCAGTTTTAAGTTGTTATGGCACTCGACTGCAACTGCACTAATATAATGGTCCAATCGCACGCCTTGCCACTCGTCTCAATTCTCGACGACTCTCAGCCAGCTACCAGCGAAAATGCGAACTGAACCATGAACAAAAACACCTGTAACGAAACTACAATTGTAAAGACGTGTTAACTAACATATTTCCCATGAATTATTTACTTATTTTAGTACATGGACGACTTACAGCTAATAAAAAACAAACAAAAACGGAACCATAGTCACCAGAAAGCCAATTACAAATCCTCACGTATAAACTTATGGTAAAAAATTATGGTGTGACCGCAAACACAGGAAACACACCGCTTAAATCAAAGTAAGAAGAATATTAATACTTGGTTTGCAATTAATTGACTAAAATAAAATAATAGTGAAAATAGTAAAATAATAAAAACATAATACAACCTACCGCTACTCAGTTATCACGTCTAAAAAACACTTTGTAATTCGCCAAGTATAAAAGACAACGTAGTATATTACAACTCAAATGTAGGTCTATCAATACTAACATCGGTGTCAACGCCCTGCGTAGTTCTCTGCACAAATTCATATTAGCTTAAGAGATGAACTTCTATTTTCTTAATGTAATTATTACACGGCTTACTTAATTATTAATTAGATTAAGACGTCAGACTGAGTTCGCGCTGAATATTTTAGAAGCTGCGCCATCTTCGGATTAACTTATTGAGGTATTTATGCTTATTTTCTGATGAGAGGCAATTTAAGGTTCGCGAGGGAGTCTGCTCACAGAGTATGTAGGTGTGGTTAGCAACAGAAGTCCATTTACACGTTCACGTCATAAAATTTGACACAAATCGTAACGTAACATCAAACCAAGAAGGGTTAGGCAGAGGCTTACCTAATAGTACATGGACATTTTGTTAAGTGTAAATCCCATGTAAGAAGGTCGAGTTTATAACCACCAAACGGGCACAAATCCATACTCCGTGGCTGCTACTGAGAAATTTCTGATGGCAAAACTCAATAACACTTTGCCCGATTTGGGAACTCAACCCAGGACCTCATGCTCAGCAGTTGCGCTTGCGACCACTTAACAAACGAGGCAGTACACAAAATAAAAACTGGTTATCAATATTACATATCCTATAGAAGTTTCATATTTTTACTACAAAACTGAAGTCCTGTGCTGGAACTTTTGATGTAAAAAATTAGTATCGTAATATTACACAGTAAGGGAAGAGAGTACACCTGTGAGTGCGCACTCACTTGAGCTCTGTTATATTTCCTGCCTCGATGGTGTCTTAGATAATCTTTTGTTGACAATATCTACCTCTTGTTACATAACTATAACTTCTTCAAGAATACTATAACTAAGGGATCGTAGTATAAAATTAAATATCAGTATTAGATTAAATATCAGTATCAGTACAAGCTTAATCTCCAAGCTTCTGAGCTCTATCTACAGCTGTTGTAACAGTGCAATCTTTATAACTTTTCTACATAATTTGCTTATATTATAGTTTGATATTATTGAAATTGAAAAAAAAGTCAAATAGCTAATACTTAGCTACACCGCTGGATCTAGCCTAGAAGCTTGTTTTTTGTGTCATGAACACAGCTTGTAATAAAAGAAAATACATACAATGACGCCGCATCTTACAAGCCACTCCCATGTCTATAAATTAAAAAATATTTTAGAAATCAAACCTTAACGTACGTACAAATAAAGTTTAGACCATTTTTTTCAAAACCTCGAGCAAAAAAAGGTTTACTTAATCAAACCATGTCGAGATATTACACAACCATTTAAAAATAAAAACGCGCAGCCAACCAACCCCACACATCGCATAACCGCACCTACATCACCCCCAAATTAACCCCCAAACATATTTTCAACTTAATTTGGCGTCCGAAATAAAGTGTAGGTACATTAAAATATGGAGGTACGTGTGAACCCGAGTCTCATTTTTTTGCGTTGTGAGAACTCGGAGTAAGGAGGAAATGAAGTGTTTATGTGGAGGTCACCGTTGTCACTCGAGTGGCACTGACCAGCAGTGACACTTAACCTCTTGGCCACGACCTACATGTGGCACGCGTTTTGCGTTGGAGGAAAGAACTGAAAGAAGTGTTCTAGAGCATGCCACGAGGCCTTTATTCCCGGGAGCTTTCAATGAGAATCGATACCTAATTCAAGTTCTTATTTTTTCCTCATATTTCTTCCCGATTGCAAAAGAATATAATACCGAACTAATAACTAGAGTACAATACAAGTATTTTACTGAAACTCCGGAATTATCTAGGCTAACTCAATGTCTAAGTTTTACCAGCGACTGTTTAATAACGCCGACTTACTTTTTACCACTGCCAAGCTATTATTATGACGATCATGGTTGCATAAGTAAACAAAACTGGATTTTCTAGTAGTTCATAAATATGCCGCCATTTTTATTTTTCAATGGGCAGTGAGCGTAAATTGTTCGTATTTTTATACAAAAATATGGCACTCCATTCTCACCATACTCCTTGTTGTAATAAAACAAACCATTTTATCTTCGCCTCTGTCAGCGAGGCACGAACTCCAACGAGCTCGTCCGAAATAAAATTAATCCTCCGGGAGCCGGTCTCCCTAAGGATTACGAAGAGCTAAGGATTCTCACACTCCGTGCTTCTGTATTTTCAAGTTTACTTGACAAATTGGAAAGGGTTATGTCTGGTCTTGAGAATGGAGGAATGTAGGTCATTCTTGTAAAGGAAAGAATAGGGGATATGTTTATATTTCCGGTGTGCTGTGTGTGTCCAGCGTGGATTTTCGGGATCAAATAAAGTTTTATGGATTGGAAATGCACGACTGCCTCGTTGATCTAGTGGCCGCAAGCGCGATTGCTGAGCATGAGGTCCTGGGTTCGTTTCCCGGGTCGGACAAAGTGTTAATGGGTTTTTCCATCAGGAACTTCTCAGTAGCAGCCAAAGAGTCTGGAGTTGTACCCGGTCAATGGCAATAGGCTCGCTCCCTATAAGATGGGATCAGTCCCATCTTATAGGGCGCGAGCCTATTAAAATCAACATAACTGGCGAAATGTAGGAGGACTATTAGGTACACTTTTGCCTAACCCTTCGAGGATTACAGGCCTTATTTTGATTGCGAGATTTACAAAAGATATAGATGCATAGGTAAGTAGTTTGATTAATTAATTCATAATTATAAAACTAAACCCATAACTGTCTGTCTGTCGGGCAAGCTTTTCATGCCTCAAAGACTGAACGAATTTCGATGAGGCTTGGCGCGCAAGTATCCCGTGATCTGGATTAGAACATACTATACTTTTTAGTTCCCGATCTCCACGCAGGCGAAGTCGCGGGTTATAATATTATAGTTCGTTATAATATTGTTATATACTTGAACAAACACTTTCCTTAAATTAACGCACTGTGTTTGAAAAGCATTTTCCTTTTAACCAACTGCAAATAAGGGCTGTGTTTGTAACGTGGCGATTGGAAATGTAAGAATATACAGGGTGGAAGGGACACCGATGCACAAACGGACCCCACGTATTCAGTACATCCATATGACCCGCCATATAGAAAAGTTTCATGGGTAATTTAAAAAAATCTGCTGTTTCCTCCAAAACTGCAATACCAACACGGCCAAAATGTATGGAACAGCTGTTTTTTTTAAATTACCGATGACGTGCCCCCCCCCCCCCCACGTAAAACAATTTCATCGGTAATTTTAACAACAACGAATAATCACACAGCACAAAATAACAAAAAATGAAAAAATAAAAAAAAAATGTATGGAACAGTTGTTTTAAAAAAAACAGCTGTTCCATACATTTTGGCCGTGTTGGTATTGCAGTTTTGGAGGAAACAGCAGATTTTTTTTAAATTACCCATATATAATATAATGATGTACTGAATACGTGGGAACAATTTTATTAATGCGTCGGTGTCCCTTCCACCCTGTATTATAAACGTGAATCTTCTAACGCATCCAAAATTCCATATTATCAAGGTACATTTACTGCGTCAGTTGTAGAGTTGTCGAAATGACAACTAGATAAAATATCCTACGTTCTAGAAACGCATTTCCCTGGATCAGTGGTGACTTATGGCGACCCCGAAACCACCTCGTGACATATTGACCTACCCACGGACCTTTTTTTCTACCATTCTTTTAATTTCAAGCCAACCCGCGGGCTTCGGTGAGAAATAACAGGATCAGGTAGAATTGTACCCAATAAATAGTATAAATCCTATAATACACCCACATTTCGATAGTTATATTTGGAGCAAGCCTATTATCACCAACCGGGCACAGTTCCAGAGTACAGGCTTACCATTAAGAAATCCCTGGAGGAAAAACATCAATAACAATTTGCACGACCCGGGAATCGAACCTAAAACCTTATGCTCAGCAATAGAGTTTGCAACCACCTCACCGACGAGTTATTCAGCGGCGGAAAATGCTACCAGTTACATTAATTGCGATTAACAAGGTCTGATTCGGGCCCGATACTAGGCAAATTGTAATTTACTATAATATTTTCAGATAGATTTTACGTTGAAATTTAAATAAAGGTCCATGGGTATTTTTCGAGTGGGAATTTAAAAACTTGTTCGAATTTCGCTCATTTTGAACCTTTTTATAAAATAACATTACTCTAAATATTTAGGTAGTGAAATATGTTGCGATTAAATTCTGTGAGCTGATTTTTAATAGTCAGTTAACTTTTACCGGAAAAATATTAAGGATTGAGGGTTTTCTTCAATTACCCGTAATTGTAATTAATATCAATGGATTTAGTAATGTTTTGAATACAATTTTATATTTCAACAGAATTTTTTTTAAGGTCAGGTAACTTTTGACAGTTTGTCATTTTTTTATATGACAATCCCACAATTCCTCAATATTTTTCCGGTATAACTGACTATTAAAAATCAGCTCAAAGATTTTAATTGCAACATATCTTCAAACCAACCCAAGTACGGCTTACACGCGCCAACTTTTGACATCCTTTCGACATTCTCCTATTCGAGGCAAGAAACTCGTACTTACGACCGTATAAATGACCTTTGCAACACGAAAGTCGTACTACGTAAACAAGCTCGCTTAAGTAATTTTCCTCGTAATTAGTAATTACTTAGTTCAGAGTTCCTATCACGAGCGCGTGGTGTTAACCGCAACGTAAATACTTTAAAAATACTTGTTTTAAATATAATACATTCATAATTTTAAGAATTTAAATGTATTAAATTAAGAAAGAAAGAAAGAAAACACATTTATTTGGCACATGCCACAAATGCACACAACATAAAGAAAAAATTAAAATAAAAAAAACTTAAATCTACACACTAAAAACTTAAATCTAAACAGAAGAAAAGAGGAAACGTGTGTCTCACGGCAGCGCCAAATAGGCCCAAATTAATGGTATTAAAGGTAGGTTATTTAAAGGTATTAAGGAATTTTAAGGTAGACTGGTAGAAAATGCACAAGGCATTAATTCAGCTTTTGTACAGTTTTGGCTTGTGCAGAAAGTTTTAATAAATAAAAAATGTTCATATCCATGGATGTTAATAGTTATTATAGGAATAGGAAAAATATTGTATTTCGATCGCTATAGGAAAAAAATTGTATTTTCGATTCAAAAATTTTGTATTTTCGATTCAAAAATCGGCGTAATACGTTACATATACACCATGTGTTTACGCCTCTGAATCTGAAGAGAATAAATATACCGCGCAACAAAGATTGAAATACTTAATTAGATTAACCCTACCGTATGAAAAATCGTTACGATTCTGTTAAGTTGGCAATCATATTGCCTCGCTTACAAAACATTATATCACTCCTGCAATCCCCGAAACTTAAGGCACAGGTGTACCTATGCATACACACACATTTCGCCAGTTATGTTATGGAGGGCTTGCCTATCAACCGACCACAAAATCCTGAGGCGCGCATACTCTTACTGAAAATTGTATCTCTCGTTCCATTCGGAATGGCTCACTCTGCTCGGTGTAAACACTATTTCGCGCGACCTAAGTACCTACCTAACTAAGAATTAAATCTTTTCTGGCAAAATTTATTTAAAAAAAAAAAACAGGCAAAATCACATACCAATAATAATACATTGAAACGAATAAAACAGTAAAGAAATAATTAAAAAATCATCAAAAAATCATTAAAACCTTAAAACTTGGGCATGTAATATGGGTAACCATAGTTTTTAAAAATAACATAAATTTTTTCGTCATTTTTGTTCCCGCTTAGGTGAACAGAAATCCAGTGCACAAATATAGGGCTAGCTAAGTTACACGAGATATCCCCATACCCATACCGGTATACTTTCATTGTTCGCCTCTGACTTTCCATGTGATTCGTAAAATCAAAATTGGTTTGAAGGTTTATGAACCTCGAAAGTTCCATATTTTTTTGAACTAACAAGCTTTTGCCCGTGACTTCGATTTAATTTAGAATTTGACAATCAATTCGGGTTGTACTCTGCTTGTAATAGTATAATTCAATCATGATTCGAAAGACACGTGGCGCCATCTATTATTATAAGAAATTTATTATTGTTTTCCTCGGGAACAGTACTTTTTTTCGGGATGAAAATACCCTATGTCCGTTTCTGTATACCTGACAACGAATATGCTAAATTTTAGGATGATCGGTTTAGTGGTTTAGGCGTGAAAAGGTAACAAACAAAATTACTTTCGCATTTACATTAGTAAGGAAAGGATAGTAAGGATAAGAATTTTATCACAACTTTGCTCCTAAAAATAAATAGCATTAGGCTTATGAAAACTTCAAAATGATTTACCAATAGGCATAGTTAATTTATCAATAAGTTCAAAGAACTTTATTTTGCAATGATATTATGTACTAGTTTTTAGGGTTCCGTACCTCAAAAGGTAAAAAAGGAACCCATAAAAGATCACTCTCTTGTCCGTCTGTCCGTCTGTCTGTTCGTGTGTCACCACCGATTTTCTCAGGAACGGATGGACCTAGCAATAACAAAAACTAATAACAAAATATCTACGCTATCTATCTAAATATAAGCTTCGGTGCGCGAGTCCAAGTCGCACTTGGTCGGTTTTTTTTTTATTTTTTTATTTTGCGATCATTTTTTTTTTTTGTACCTGGAACCTTCTGGCTACGAAGATATTGAGGGTCAAGGTTCCAAAATTTATCAAGTTTTTTTTTTTAATGTTATGAAGTTTACTTTAAATACATCCATGACCCCCTTGCTATTCAATGCATCCATCAGCACAATACTTTGAGTGCTGTTACTTCTAATTAACCCCAAAAAAAAATGTCGTTTCCCAGCAATAATTTTTGCATGCTTCGTTGACGGATTCGCAAAGGGTTCGTTTATCTCTTGTATCTCTCTTTCTCATACGGCGCTTGGTGAAATAGCAAGCATTTTGACTGAGTTTGACTGAGCGGTATGCGCGCTCTTAAATGCTTCCCTGCTAATAACAATAATTAATATTTTCTTCTCTTTTTTATTGCTCACTAAAGGGAATGGATGACGTCAATAACGAAAACGGTAAGTTGACCATGAAAATGGCTTTATTATATAAAATGAAGTGGTCCATTAATGTGTTTTATCGGAAACCTTTTATATGTAAGTGCATTGTGTGATTGAGCTTTTGCTAATGGCTTTCAGAGCAGTGGTTGAGTTATAAATTATAAATACATTGTTTTCAATTAAATTAGGTGTGTGATCGTTTCACAGTTTTTGTTTACCACTTGAAAGAACTTTACTCTCTCATTCAACAAATAGATAAAAGTGTATGTGTCTCATATGTTTTGGTCGGAGTGTGTGTAGCTCCTCCGCACTAGGAGTTTCTCCTATGACGTGATTCGTGGGTGCCTTTACAAAAGTTTAAACTCACTTACACAAACAGACAGACCCGGAACAACCACCTGTAGGCAATACACATATTTGTTCCGTGCGGGAAATGAATATGCGTCACAGCAGCGCAGCAGCCAATTGCTCAGCCACTGCGCCAAACGTGTCAACAAATATTATGTTTATTTTATACACAATACAAATACAATAATAGTTTGGATAAAGACAACAAATATCTACATAGTAATTTTTCTTAGTGTTATACCTATAACTATAGTCCATTAAAAAAATTCTGTTTCATATTTTAAATACTACATGTGGAAACTTGTAATTGGCCATATTTTGTGTAAACGACTACTCACTGTCTGTTTAGCTGTAATTTTTCCTAATAAATAAATTGACAGCGATGCGGACGAATTTTTGGATGCCCTGTAACCCTTTTATACTTGTACATATTTATTTCTATTATAGTTTTGTAGTTTGTAAATATTAATATTTTGATTAAATAAACACAACTTCTTGAAAAAAAAAAATTAAAAAAAAATTATGGTTTTAAGCATATCTGCCAGTCAGCGTTTAAAATTCAAATCTAACAACGATTTGGTTTCTCGTAAATACGGACTTATCCCAAAGATAAGAGTAGGAAACTCAACTTGTATTTCTTCTTCAGTTACCATAGACTGTGATAATAAACACTACTTTCCTTACAGCTGCCAGCGCCCCCTCACATCGAACTGGTGATGGCGATGCCGTACCTCCGCACTGCATTCAAGAGACCCACGGTCAGAGTGAGACGTAAGTACTTCTCGATAGATACATGCATGCATTCCATGCTGAGATAGGGGCCTTCTGGCCTCGTACAGGACCAACAAGGAAGAGTTTTTCGCGCGTATCTTGTATGTCTGTAAATTTCCTTAAACCTTGTACCTATCTTCCAAACGGCTGATTGGATTTCGACAGTTAAGGTATCGTTATATTCGTCTTTAAACCCCAAGTGTCCTTAGACAGGTGTTTAAAAAAAAATGGTGAATTTTTAGCGCGAAATTGTAAATCGTTAATATATTTTTTTCAACCAAATCTATCGAGTAGGGTTTCAAAATGAATGAAATTAAAAGGAGATACACAATATATATAATTATGTAGGTACATAATACAATTTGTAGTCGGTTTTTTATACTTTTAACTAAATGTTACTTGTTAATTATTATTATTATATCATTTTGTTTTATTGTTAATTTAACCATGTTTAGGGTTACGTGCTTCAAAAGTAAAAAAGCGGTACCCTATAGAATCACTCGAGTGTCTGTCTGTCTGTCCGTCTGTCACAGTCAATTTACTACGAAACAACTGGACCGAGTTGAGTTGAAATTTGGTAGATGTAAGTCGGTGACCAAACAACGGAAGTGTAACGTAAATTAATGAATTTTAAACATGTGGGCCACGTTAGAGGGGTAAATTTGAAAAATAAATATTTTTTTTTTGCACACATATCGTGTTACATGACAAATGAAAGGGCTCATTGTGAGCATTTCAAATTTATTTAACCAAAGATTTCCACGCAAAAAAAAAACAGTGATTAAAGTGATTTTATTTTGACCTAAAATAATAATTGCCGGCACTCTAGAATAAACACATCCACAAAACGTTCAAAACAAAATTACTGATCAGTGTTTTCTTTGCTTGGATATCTTTGGTTAGACGTACTGAACGCTGTGTTATTGTCTATCTATTTTAATGGGGCCTTATAATATATCGTAACCGCTATGAATGTGAATGGAACCATACATTACTATGTACATGTACACCGCAGACTTAGACCGAGTTTTATACATACATACATACACATTAACATAGCACATATGTACATTAGCAGTAGGTGCTCCCCTATATCGCAACCGCAGAGATTCCCAGATCCCCTTCAAGTATATGTATATTTAATCGAGTAGGCATTGCTGGCTTGTTTAGGCTACCCGTTACCATACTTAATTGAAACAAAAGGAATGTTAGCGACGCGCTCATGTCCTTTTAGATTCATAGTTAGTAGTAATAATATATGTACATATTTATCCTAACTATAGATATATGGGCCACTGGAACCCCACCCAAGACGCTGGCAGTTGAGTCCGTGCGAGCACGACAAGCGGGTGCGCTTGTACGTGTTTACCTAGTTTGTTAATTTATTCGTGCCTTTTTTCAAATTATAAGTATTTTAATGCAGTTTCGCGTTTAACTTCGCCGATTACCACCTACAACATCTACAAGGATCATGACTATATTTGAAAATAAGTTTGTTTATTTGTTTGTTATGCTCTTGCGCCTCAGCGGCTGACAGGGACACAGATAGACTATAATGACTTGGATTAGGATATGGGAATATTTTTATCCGGGTGGTACGTTATTTCGACTGGGTAAGCCGGGGTAAAAGTTAGGATATAAATCGTACTAATATTAGGTACTTATAAATGTGTTTGTATGTTTGTTAGTCAGTCGCGCAAGAACGGCTGAATGGATTTGGATAAAATTTGTCGCACAGACAGGTTATAACCTGGATTATTGCTATTCTTTTTTTCCCGGTAAACTGGACCCAATACTTAAGGTCACGTAGACGAAGTTTTGCGCAGAAACTAATGTTTCCATGTCCTATGTTAGGGATTTTGGTTTCCACACTTAGTCCTTAAAGTAGACCATTGTGCGTGAGCCATGGTGGCCGTTACGCCAACCAGCCCACCTCCCTCCAGAAGCAGATCAAACTTCCCGGTCTTCTCAAGACATCCGCAAGAGATCTTGGTGTTCCAAGAGTCTCCTCGCGGATCTGGGTGACGCCAGTGCACTCGAGGAATACGTGGGCTACCGTTTCCCGTAAAAAAAAAACTAGGGTTTATTAAATTGTTTATTACCTTCGACAACTGAAACAGTGAAATAGGCTTATGCCCGGTTCGTCACTGTTCCGACTACTCATCGAAAAACAAAAGATCGATTGTTTAAAAAAAAATTGTTTCATAGTACCGATTCGTCATCGATGCTAAAGTATCGTCAAGTGAACTAACTAGGTATACAATATATTTTTATTGTGAGGTAGCGGTAAGTAATGGGCTAGCTCGCCGTCCGTCCGTTTTATGACGACAGGCCGTGTCGAGGGCGCGTTCGTGTTCCACGCGCGCCTCAAAGAGATGAGAACAAACAGGACGGGCCCGCAAGGGCCGATGCTTGCCAGGGCTGCGGGACGTTTCGAAAGAGATACCGCGGCCCTGGAACACAAAGGGCAAAAGAGGGAACATGGATAGGTTTTAGTCAGTAAAAGTCTGACACTCCCTTCCGCTCCGCCCAGAGTGGGATTGTGATGATTTCCCATCCCAAAAAAAAAAATAAGGTAGGTACAGAAAATTTATATGTTATTTATTGGATAGATTTATTTAAATCAAAATCAAGGTTCTAAAATACTTTCCTGTGTATCCGATAAAAAAATATGTGCAGAACACACTCTCTGCCCCCCAACATTTATAGGTCAGGCTCACTATTCGTAGTACGCATGGGCCCATTGGGTATAAGACAAGCACGTGCTTGCGTGCTTTTTCCCTGAAACACGTGCCTCGTGTGTCGTGCGCTTACAGAAATTACACATGTGTCGAGTGTCGTTCGACTCGAGTCTCGACTCGAGAACTAGATCATAATTTAATAAGTGTTAGAGGAATTATCGATGTCTAATCGAATGTTTATCGATTTCCTCTTGTCTTGTAGCTTTTTATTTACTGGCATGAAGCGAAGTTTACAAGCTACGTACCTACGCTTCTGGCACGGGTGACCAAGTGTTGCTAATCTGAAAGAATTAGTAGTCTCGCAACATTGTCGAACTGGTCGAGTTCCTGGGGGTCTAAACTAGCCGCTTTAGCAGAATCATAATAGGATAATAATATGAATTACGTTTAAATTCTTAAAATGATCATAGACGTACCTACTATTATGAATTGTCACCTAGTGACCATTTTACGAATTTAAACGTAATTCATATTATTATCATATTATAATTCTGCTAAAGCGGCCATTTTAGACCCCCTGGTTGTAGCTTATTTACAACACGACGAAGAACTTCTTCTTCGATTGCAAATTTCAAGGCTTCATAGAGAAAAATATACTCGAAACTAGCTCTCGAGGAGCACGTGGCTAAATAATAACCGCCGCTTGGGTCAATTCAGGTTAAGCCGTGCTTGCCTAGATTTGTCCGTGAATAGGTGACATCCCATTACATACCGAGTTTCCTCCGTGCGGCTTGTCCCCGCGGTTGGTCCCGGCTGTCAATTGTAGATGTTTGACAGTCGTTAGGTAGTCAGTGGCCCGAAAGTCTGACAACCAGTCTTACCAAGTGGTATCGTTTTACCCAGTACTAACTGTGTTGTGGAGGTCAGATAGGTAGTCCATGTAAAATACTGGTATTCAGCTGCATCCGGTTAGACTGGAAGCCGACCCCAACATAGTTGGGAAAAGGCTAGGCAGATGATGAGAGGGAAACATTGCATAGCACAGATAGTGCGCATCATGTTCAGGGTCTAAAAGAGTACAACTTCTTGTATCAAGCACATGATCCAATTGCTTAATGACAAGCTGTTTTGGAAGCGTCTTTAGATTGAGAGGCAAGTACGTATTAGGGAATAAGTATGTCATCATCTCAACTCCCTACGCTAGTCCCATTCTACTTGGAGTCGGCGCAACACGTTTCCTTCTTACATTCTCCTATCAGACGTCACGGCATCATCTACTCATGTGTCTTCCATATCACTCCTCACACAATCCATCCATTTTTACTTTGGCCTTCCTCTCCCTCTCTATCCATCATCATTACTATCCATCAGTCTTTTAGTAACATGCGTTTCATCCCTCCTCGTTTCAACTACGTCATGTGTCATTATAATGAATTATATTTTTATTTTTAAATTATTCAATTATCATAAATACCTATTTTTATTATGAATGTTAAGTAGTCATTGGATACATGAAGTGGGCTGCCGTTGTAAGACGACTAAAAAATCACAGTCATCATCTGCCTAGCCTTTTCCCAACTACGTTGGGGTCGGCTTCCAGTCTAACCGGATGCAACTGAATACCAGTATTTTACATGGAGTGACTACCTATCTGACCTCCACAACCCAGCTAGCACTGGGTAACACGATACCCTTTGGTAAGACTGGTTGTCAGATTTTCGACTAAAAAATCACGGTGTAGATTATTATTATATAAACCCGTTGTGTCCCACTGCGGGGCAAAGGCCTGACCTTCCCTTTTTCCAATCTTCTCTCTCTAGGATTATTTCAGCTCAATCCTAGCAGCAGTCCAGCTCATCACGCCATCTCCGGCATCGCAGATTTCTATAGTTCGCAACCCAATCCGTAGATACTTTCGCCCAATTCTGATGCGACATGCGGCGATAGACTTCGTGTCCTATCTCCAACCAATGCGCATCTCGAGTGAACTTTTATTAAGCCATTAGATTCATCGTCATCCAACACCATCGTCATCATCATCAGGAACGGCAGCTGGGAGGTCAACGAGTACAGGTCGCAGTCTAAGGTACGTACGCTGCACATAATGTCAGTGCAGATACGTCAGTTTGCGAGATACGACACTTAGCGGGGAGGGTGACGATATTTTTACTGCTGTCTGCACAGAACTATTGTGAACCTCATCTTAACGTATTCATAAGACCGCTTAAACGGCCTCCCCAGAGTAGCAGAAAGCCGTCAAATCCATTTCGTCTGATGCGCATGCTACATTATTTGGTGACAACAGACGTGTTCATGTCTCAAACGACCGTTGTAATCTGTATTTCTCATCCATTCACAAATCCCTTCCTTGTTAACATAACTACCCCAACACCATTTCCATTCTAATCACCCCAATAATCACAAACACGTGACGAAACGCAACAAAAGAACGGATAAATCAATTAAAAGGCTTAATTAATGCACGTTATCTGAATAAGAGCAAACGACACTGATACTGGAAAAGGGAAAATCAATTTTAGTTTGTACTGTGTAGGGTTGAAATTTAGTTTCAAAGTTGAGCCTTTTGCAGTGTATACGGTTGGTGGCGGATGCTTTGTCAGATTGATATTCGAAGTTATGTAATCAATTTGCTTATGCGATTGTTTAGATAAAATCGAGTATCGTTTCAATACTTTATCGATAGAAACGAGCATCGAGAAATTGTTTTTAGATTGACACTAATTTGTAAAGCATGCTTAAATTATATCCAATTAATATATTCTATTATAATTATATTCAATATATTGTGTGTTATATTAGTTTCACCTGTAAAAATATGTAAAAAAATTTAAGAAGTTTAATTTGACCCACTCCCCAGTTTCCAAGTTTGCAAACATATTTAGTTTTGGCTGAAATTTCATACCCATACCCATGAAAATGCATAATGCATCCAAATAACTAGTCCGCCATTTTTGGGATTCCGCCATATTGGATTTAGAATGACGTCACTTAACTAACCATAATATTGTCTTCCAAACTAAACATGTATGCAAAATTTCAGCTTAATTGGAAACTGCAAAGTGGGTCAAATTTAACTTCTAAGATTTTTTTACATAGTTACTGGTGAAGTTTATTAATTAAATGCGTGTTAAAAATTCTTTTACTTTGACTTAAACAGCCTGCTACTAAGAATTTCCTAATGGATTATCGAAATACGTAGATAATTATGACCCAGCTCAAGCTGGAGATCGCACTTCCATTCGTTGGTAGTTTGAAAATCAAATAATGTAATATTTAGCTTGAATGCACAAAGAAAAGGAAATCCAAAGCAGTACGATATAATATTATATTAAAAGGTAGGAAACTCCACAGACATGATGGTACATCACTATCTAAACACGTTAAACTAAATACTCGTAAAACCATAAGCTCTAGCACGTGTTTTGACGTTTTTCGTAACGTAAATACGACTTACATACAGCTCGAGGCTAATAAACAGGGTCGGGTCGATCTTAAGGTAAAGCCGTGATTGCCTAGGTTCCCCGAATTTCCTCCGTGCCTCGGAAAGCACGTTAAGCCGTTGGTCCCGGCTGTCAATTGTAGATCTTTGACCGTCGTTACAGGTATTCAGTGGAAATGAAAGTCTGGCAACCAGTCTTACCAAAGGGTGTCGTATTACCCGGTACTAACTAGGTTGTGGAGGTTCAATAGGCAGTCGCTTCGTGTAAAATACTGGTATTCAGTTGCATCCAGTTAGACTGAAAGCCGTCCCCAACACAGTTGGGAAAAGTCTAGGCAGATGATGATGCTGATGCAGAAGCGCGTTTACGAAACGCACTTCTGCATCGCTTCTTTGCAAGGCGCGACAACAGAAATACAAAAGCGCTTCAGTATCGCTGCAAATGCCGACTACTTCTAACGACATCAGGAGAATGAACATGCCACGACCACGACTTTTGGTCGATACCAGGAAGAATGTTTGGACGCACGACTTGGCGTCCGACCAGTTCTGTTCAAGATAGCATAAGCATAGCATATTCAGCCTATAATGTTCCCACTGCTGGGACACACGGCCTCCTCTCTATGAGAGGGAATGGGCTATAATCCACCACGCGGGGTCAGTGCGGGTTGTAGATGTCACATGTCTTCGAATTTTTGGTTCTAGGACATGCCGGTTTCCTCATGATGTTTTCCTTCACCGTTTTTGAGAGCAGTGGTGATGAAATAAATTCCACAAAGTAATGCGCCTGCCTGGGTTCGAACCCAGGGGCCGCCACCACTGGGCCACCGCTGCTCTCTGTTCAAGTTAGCGTCCGGTTATGCGACAAGTCGTAGTCGTGGCGCATAGTGCTCAAAGTCCCTTACTCAGTACTAACTACACAGAGATCAAAACTGTGCGGAGTACGGAGGCACGTATATATTTAATTCGTCGGAGATAAGATTAGGCTTCGTGTAATTATTATAAACTCCTTTATGATGAGAGTATCCTCAGAGGTAATAATATGTTGTAGATTTTGCACGCGTCTTCGCTTGTGTGCGGAAATTATGCTATTGGAACTTCTAACGGGGATAAAAAACTATTCTATGTTGGTAATGGTCTATTCGTACGCAAAACATTAAAAGCCGTTCAGCCGCCAAAGAGTGAAAAACAAACAAACATTCAAAGTTACTTTAATATTTATATTTTTAGTTAGGATAGTCGTAATCGCGACTGCGGAGTATGAGGTGCTGGGTTCGATTCCCTAGTCGGGCAAATTGTTATTGGGTTTTTCCTTGAGAAATTTCTCAGTTACAGACAGGGAGTCTGCATTAGTGCCCGGTTGACGCCAATAGGCTCGCCCCCTATTAAAAAAAAAAAAACATTGGACTTAACCATAACTGGCGAAATGTGGGTGTAGTACACCTCTGCCTAACGCTTCGGGGATTACAGGCGTGATGTTATGTTATGATCAATCAAAACAATAACTGAGAGTTAATTTTATAACTTTGTACATGTTTGGTACTTACATATTTGTGTTCGTATTACCTAAAATTCCATTATATAATATCGGTTTACAAAACAATATTTAATGCCGGTGTTATTTTTTTTTACTTAGTTATGTTTTATTTTCATGATAATTAAATAATTTACAAAATATAATAGTAAGAAAAATATGTACAAGTATCAAAAGGGCGTCCCGCCCTGTAGCGTCCAAAAATTCGTCCACTTCGCTGTCAACAGGAAAAGTGCCCAGAAGGCTGGCAGCATTGCCACGGTGGATGGCAATGCTGATTCTTTGGCCAATAAATGAATAGTCGACCAATAAAAAATACCATACCATCTGGTTTTTCCCACGGACGCATGCCAAGCTATTGGGTTCTAAGACAGCTGGCACCCCGGCGGTGACAAGAGCAACACGGATTAAGTGTTATTTGATTTTGCATCAGGAATTTCTCAGAAACAGCCCGTTGTCTCAATTTGTGCCCCATTGACGTCAATAGGATCGTCTCCTATTCAAAGGACCTAAATATGATGACGGAATGAAGCATGAATGGGGATAAACAGGTTTAATGGTATGTGACGTTTAACACCATCGGCTTTGTTAAAAAACAATACTTACGTACTATTACATTACTCTAGTTAAGCTATTTTTATAGTAACAGCCGCTCGGGTTGATCTTCCGGTTAAGCTAGGCTTGCCTAGGTTCTTCAGTGGATGGGTGACCACCCATTCCATCCAAAGTTTCCTCCGTGCCGTCTTACCAGTCTTACCAAGCGGTATCATATAATTATTCCGTATTAAATGAATGAATCTATTCCAGATTCTACAAAGTTCTCAAAAATAAGTACTTACGTCGATTACTTAACAAAATTCGATTATCAGTTGATACGTTTTATGAAAAGCACTTTCTTTTACTTGATATAATAATGATTTCAAACGTCAGTCATTAGCTTTCTTTGAAGAATTATTGGTCGCAAGCTGAGTACAGATTGACACATTGATTAAAAGAAGCTCGTATTCAATCATTTCACAAATTGATTGATGAGAATGCAAGTGACGTCTATATTAGATTTTTAAAAGATAGATAATTATTTTATATGGCAGCCGCTTGAGTCGATCTTCAGGTTAATCCGCGCTGCCTAGGTTGGTCCGTGGATGTGTGACCACCCATTACATACCGAGTTTCCTCCGTGCATCGGAAAGCACGTTAAGCCGTTGGTCTCGGCTGTCATTTATAGATCCCTTACAGTCGTTAAAGATAGTCAGTGGTCTGAAAGTCTGACAACCAGACAACATTTCATCCTTCAAACAGTGCTAATTCAGCACCGCAAAACGCCTTAAAAAAATTGTAACAAAGCGTAGGAAAGATTTAATTTGCACTCTTCCACAAGTACGCACATCATTTGCAAGTAGATTCTGTAACTGCTTGGGTCCGACTCTCTACAATAAATTTAACAAACTCTGCTTGATCTACGGATTATCTAACTTTAAGAGTAAAAAGATTCTACGTTCATTTCTTCAAAATAAAAGCTATGATGAAACAGAAAATTATCTCATTAGGTGACAGTGACAGATTAAATATTACCTCACTCGACTTCAATCAAAACAAACACATTCTCTATTTTTCACTCTATCACACTAACACTCGTACGCACACACACGCTCACACACACACACACACACACATACTACTTACAAACATACAATCACTTACACACACACACACGCACGTATTCAATTATAAAAATTATTGTAGTATCAAAAAAAAAATATTGTACTAGTGTATTGTGTATTGTTGTGTATTGTATTGTAACTTTTTGTAAGGGACAGGGACTGTTATTCCTTAATACAGGTTATTTTAACCTAGCTAGGAAAGCAGAACTTCACCCACCAGATTGTGATTGAGATGGTACAAACTTATATGTAAAACTTTGTGTATGCCTCATGTACTGCAATCTCCTGTTTTATGAAATAAATTTATTATTATTAACCAGTCTTACCAAGTTGTATCGTATTACCCAGAACTAACTAGGTTGTGGAGTTCAAATAGGCAGTCGCTCCATGTAAAATTCTGGTATTCAGCTGAATCCGGTTAGACTGGAAGCCGACCCCAACATAGTAGTTGAATATACGAAAGATGAAAGCACATAAGCGTAATTTGCTTATATTATTTAGGTATAAATATATCAAGGTCCATAAACATATTTAAATTACGTACTTGTTTGACCATATGTAAGGGATTATAGAAATAATTTTTAAACGGACATTTTTTGATAAATACTGAATTATCAAAGAAAGTGTCCATTTTAAAATCGAAGTTTTGTTTGAGAAATGGCCGTAAAACAATAAAGCAAAAGTGCACTTTTCATGAACTAATATTGACAATGAACCCATTTACGCGGTAGACTTAAGTAGCCGTAAGAAAATGAAATAACTTGTAGGTACGTATTGGTGAGGAATAGGAATTTGAAAATAAAACAAATGAAAAAGTAGTTTATTTTTAGTTAGAAGAAAATGCTGTGCTCAAATGCGGCACTGGACAGGTTGGACACATTCACAATAATGTACATAAACTAAACTTATATTAATAAAAAGAGTTGAAGGTAAATTTTTAGGTGGGCCTAATAATTGAGGACGGCAGGCATAAATGGATAAAGTAATGTTACAATCTTCTTGTTTTCTTATCAATGTTACTTCCATAATATTCAGTTTGGCCGTAGTAGGTTGCCACGTGTATTGCAGCGTCAGAGGCGTTATTCAGGCCGTCAAGAGTGCAGGTAGACGGACACCTGGGACACTCCAGAGAAAACAACAATAACGTTCTTTTTGTAATAGGTGGCGCCACGTGTCTTTCAAATCATGATTGAATTATGGCGCATAGTTTGATCCGGAGCGTCGCACTCTCACTGGGTGTCGGAGGAATTGTCCCATTTTGCCAGCTGATTATGTTTGCAGCGGCCTACTTGGATGTGTAAGCTTTACAAATAGGCCACTGAATGCTGCAGTGAATCAGGGACAGTCAAGTATCTGTGTATTAGTCAAATAATAAAATTGGGATTGATTTGTTACTTTATCAACATTAATGTCACAAGTGTTTTCAATTTCAGAAATAGCCTCATAAACTCAGGATTATCGAAAATACATGCAAATGTAATCGGCTCGTGTCATCGCTTTGGAATAAATTCCTTCATTAAGCGATGGGCACACCAGGAGCTAGGCTAACTCAGCTTAGCTGAGCTCACATAGTTACTGGCGGTAAAAAACGCAGTAACTTATCGCATCTTTTCATAGTAGACCTGTTGTTCGCGGTGTAAACAGCTTGAACTGGGTTTAAAAGGACCCATCACAAAATCTTTAGTTAAACATTCTGTAGGTAAAACAGAAACACTTCGCAAAAATTATTTCTGGGAAACATTTTTTTTTTTTGGGTTTTATGTAACGCACTCAAAACTTCGTGCTGATGGACATTAAATAGTGAAGGGATCATTTAGGTATCCTAACTTTCTAATGCTAATCCTAGCTTCCTAATCCTAACTATGTAAAATTATAAATGCGAAATTAAGTTTGTTTTTTTGTTACTTTTTCACGCCTAAATCACTGAACCGATCATCCTGAAATTTTGCATCTACGTTGTCAGGTGTACAGAAACGGACATAGGGTACCTTTCATCCCGAAGAAAAGTACTGTTCCCGAGGAAAACAACAATAACGTTATTATGATAATAGATGGCGCCACGTGTCTTTCGAATCATGATTGTATTATATTATTACGAGTAGAGTAGAACCTGAATTGATTGTCAAATTCTAAATTAACGCGAGCGTCAAAGCTAGTTTAAAATAAAGTTATAATATTTAAAACGTTTTTTTTACATTAGTTTACCTTTAATACGGAGACGTAACTAGAAGATAAATATGGAACAAAAAAAAACGCAATAATGGGAAGAACAAGTACTAGTATTAGCTTATTAATATGTCGACTAGGATATGTAAAAAAATCAGCAAGTTAAACTTACCTGGAATTTTTCACACATCTCTGCTAGAATACCCACAGATGTGTAACAAAATATAACTAAGAAAACCTTGATTTAAAATACCCTTGAGTATCCTCAAGTGGATTTTCGACCAAAGCCAGCTCACTCAGCTTAGCAACGCAAGCTAAGCGAAGTTAGCTCATCTCTCAGTGTAACCCGTGCCTTATCCCTCCATAAATTAGTTCCACAAGTTACAACCGTCGTCGGCACAACTGGCAAGATATTAATCCATATTCATTTGTTTCTCTGCTAATAGAAAAGGGTTGCCGAGTGATCCGTCACCGGTTATATTAACAATAGCTGTCGGCCATCTTGTTCTTTGTTTTGTGAAGTGGATCAATTTTATTGTTTTGATTATGTTTTTGGGACTGAGCTAGGCGTCTTTTATGATTATTAAGTACTATGTGTACTATTGCCATGTTCATGAAGGGTGTAAATCTGACAACCAGTCTTACCAAGGGGTATCGTATTACCCAGAAGTAGTGGGTTGTGTAGGTCAGATATGCAGTCACTCCATGTAAAATACTGGTATTCAGCTGCATCTGGTTAGACTGGAAGCCGGCCCCAACATAGTTGGAAAAGGCTAGGCAGATGATGATGATTAATATTAAGGGTATGTTAATTTTGTATTATCCACGGTAGTATAAGCATCGCATTCACTAGCAGCCAATTAACCAGTCAGGCCTCATTTACGGAGACGCGGGGCGTCTAGCGTCGCGTGTGGTGTGGCGTCTCGCGGCGCGTCGGACGTTTTTTCTGTTTACGGTGGGGCGGCGCGTGAAGCGGCACGCATCATCGCACGCGTAAACACAAACTTATAGCAATATACGACCATGTTCATAGAGAAGCGAGACGGGAAGCGTGGCGGTGCCCTGCAATCCTCTAGCGTGTAGCGAAGCACGCGGCGGGCATCGCGGCGGCGCACGCTCGCCTCGATCAAATCGACTAGTTTTATGTTGGCGAGAGATGGGAGCGCACGATAGCTTCATCGAGAATTGCCGCTGCGTGCGCCGCCGCGATAAACGCCGCGTGGGACGCGTCGGTGCCATCCGCGGGCTCGGCCGCAAAAAACGCCCTAATTCAAACAAACGCGTCTAAAATCGCTTCTCCGTAAACGCACTCATACAACGCCATATATTTGAATTCAATGCGGGCCGCGCCGCTCAACGCAACGCGCGACGCCCCGCGTCTCCGTAAATGAGGCCCAGGCGATCACATAACAGTTAGGAATATTAACTTGTCTCCAACAGCTTCGCAAATTGAATACCCAACACTAGAGTAGAATATTCCCCGTCTGCAACATTTGTCGTAGCCAATTTGCAGCCAATAAGCCCCCGCATTCAACATACACATCTGAGTGGGGGCGTGTAGATAGGTATTAGGTACGTAGCTGTCACCTGAGGTATCCCCGCGATGCAAATTGCATAAGTTAGGTGCGAATTGATAGTTAGGTGGAGATGTTATTGAGAGAAATAGTGAAGATGAAAGGAATTGTGGAAAAAGATTCATGAAATAAAGGGATGTCATTTTATATCTACATGTTATCTATACATCTATACATACAAATAAATAAAATTGAAGTGTCTGTTTGTAATATCAAAATCACAGCTTTTTACTGAATGCATATGAAAATATACCTATACGTCACTTATAACAGAAACACATTTTTTTTTCAATGTTTGTCTGTCTATCTGTTTGTTCCGGCTAATCTCCGAAATGAATGGACCGATTTTGACGGAACTTTAACTGGCAGATAGCTGATGTTATAAGGTTTAGGATACTTTTATTTTAGAAAAATAATTAGGGTTCCGTGCAAAAAAATTAAAACCCTTGAAATTGCTAACAAAATTCGATTCAAAAAGGGGAGTAATATTTTTTTATAATAATTTCACGCAACGAAGGTCGCGGGCAAATGCTAGTTATAAACTAAAGTTGTTTTTCGTGTTTGTCTGTTCTTTTAAACTATGCAACGGAATTTTATAAGGTTTTTATTATCAACTAGCTTTTTGTTCGCTGCTTTGCTCGCGTTATGTACGCAAATTAACCCACGGGAACATTTTCAATGTAGCCTGTGACACTCGGGGATAATTTAGGCTGCCGAAAGTGAAAGCTTTTTTTGGAATTGAATTAGTAGTTCCGAAGATTACACCCTACATACAAACTAACCTCTTTATAATATACTAGCGGCTCGTCCCGGCTTTGCACGGGTGCCTATGTTGCCCAGGGTGAATGTAGCTTTCCAATGGTGAATGAAATTTTGAAATCAGCAAATCTTTCCTCTTTATAATATTAGTGTAGACATAGATTAAAGAATTTATTCCGGAAAGTTTTTACGTGTACCTACATTTTAGCCCAAAACAAATTAATATAAAAATGATTATTTCAAAGATAATTAAATTATTTACAAACTACAAAACTATAATAGTAATAAATATGTACAAGTAGAAAAGGGTTACAGGGTGTCCAAAAATTCGTCCGCATCGCTGTCAAGATAATATTAATACTTTCCCCGTCAACGGACTAACATTTCCTTAATAACCGGTCATTTATGAAGGAAACGCTGGAGACCGGCTGACGATAATGATGTACCATCACCGTCTTCCGGGAATACTTCCACTCTGCTATTAAAGCAACCCAAACTCCAGTTTAATTTTGCAAGTGTGGCCGAATATCAACGCTTGAAATTAATTACAAATCTGTCTAAAATTGTTTCTCTGATTATAGTTTTCCTGGAATATCCGTAACGATTTTAACAAGCCATACCTTAGTAGAGTACCACTAATTTTACAAAAAAAATATAAACTGTATATGTATAACAGTTAAACAAAATAATAAGATAGTTTAAAAAAAACTAAAAACACGCTTTAGAGTGACGTTATTTTATTTCTCTGATTCTTCTCAACAAACCCTTTCATCTGTTAGCCATATCATGGGAATACATAAAAAATAACTAGTTCACCATCTTTGGGAGGCCACCATATTAGGTTTAGAACGACGTCAGTTAACTAACCATTCATTGTCATCCAAACTAAACATATACGCAAAATTTCAGCTCAATCGGAAACCGGGAAGTGGGGCAAATTTAACTTCTAAGATTTTTTTACATAGTGCGTGTTTAAATACAGTGTTGTAACACACCAAGCAACGGTGTAAACGTAGTATAAGGGACCCGTTCTTACCCTTGGAAAACGAAACCTAAACATTTAAAGACGTCAGCTCTGGTATCTACTGATGAAATTGCCACTACAATGAAAGGTCAAAGCGTTTATTGTATGGTCACATAAACAGTACAGCCCATTAGTGACAACCTCTTGATTTACTATAGTCACCTTTAAAGACACCCTCGATTAGATTATTCCATTCAATACATGCTCTTTTCTTCACATTTTTCCCTAGAGTCCGATAAGGTTGTTGGTCAATCTTTTGTAATCAGCCAGTACCATTATACGGGGTGGAAGGGACACCGACCCGAACACGGTTACCACGTATTCAGTACATCATTCTGACCCCCCCCCCCCCCCCCCAATATAGAAATTTACCCTACATAGAAAATTTTCATCGGTTCTTTAAAAAAAAATCAGCTGTTCCATATAATTTGAACGTATAGGTATTGCAAGGTATTGCAGGATATATTTTGAAGGAAACAGCTGTTTTTTTTAATAACCGATGAAAAGAGAATGACCAAAGTTGGTACCAAAAAGTCTCGCGCCTCAAAACCAAAATATTATAGTAATTAGTTTCATATTTTTTTACGGCATTACGCGTCGGGGATTTGATTTTTGAACTGGAAATATACTTTTCGAGTTTAAAAGTATGAATATTGTTTTACTCCCTTTATATGACGTTCCGTTTCAACTGAATATAAATGACGTTCCGTTTCAATTGAACAAACCCTTGTCTGTCGAGCGGACTCTAAAATTAATTACAATTAAGTAAGATCAGTACACCAAATCGATTTAGTTTGGTTTATTGCTATTTGCAACAAAATAGATTTTCTCAGCCTAAAGATTTTGATTTATCGATTACATCCCTAAATCCCGACTAGTTTATAGCACTTACTATACTCTATGGTTTATAGTTATCTTATCTGTGGCATCTGACATTTGTACTGTACTGACTGACTATTGGCAATTTAAAGGTCTAAAATAAAATCGAGTTTCAGTCAAGCATACTGTGGATGTTACTTTAACTCGTAATTCTTACTAATATTAGTGTATTACGCTGTTTTTAGAGCAATAATGTAATGTATGTGTGTTAAAATACGTCGTTGGTAGCGTCGAAAAAATAGACCTACTTTTTAGGTTAGTTTCGATTTTATAAAATAACTCTGAAACGCGGGTTTTTTTTTCAAAAATATTTTTTGTAGGAGTTAATACGATCAGTGTAGTCTATAAAAAACAAAGTTTGATTTTGATGCAGCATGGTACGGGATTCCATATATCCATGAGCATACTCCTTTCGATGTGGGGGGGGGCTCAGAATGATGTACTGAATACGTAGTAACCGTTTTCGCGTAGCGCCGTATCTATAAACAAGTCAGTGATTTTATTTTGTAGTCTAGTAATTGCTTGAAGTTAGAACTGTAAAACTCACAGAACGTATAATTTAAAATCATGATTGAATTATATTATTACAAGCTGAGTACAACCCGATTTGATTGTCAAATTATAAATTAACGCGAGCGAAGCCGCGGGCAAAAGCTAGTTTATAATATTAGTAAGAAGTAAGATTAATTTCGCTTCACTCAATGTTCTGTGGTAAAACTACTTTGTTCAAATTCTTTCTTTTAGATAAAAATGTTTGTGTAAGTAATAACTTAATTTAATGGGCTAGCTCGCCGTCCGTCCGTCGAATGACGACAGGCCGTGTCGACAGCGCGTTCGTGTTCCACGCGCGCCTCAAAGACATGACAGCAAACAGGAGGGGCCCGCAAGGGCCGATGCTTGCCAGGGCTGCGGGACTGTTCGAAAGAGATACCGCGGCCCTGGAACATAAAGGGCAAAAGAAGGAACATGGATGGTTTTTAGACAGTAAAAGTCTGACACTCCCTCCCGCTCCGCCCAGAGCGGGAGGAGTCATTTGATGATTTCCCATCCGAAAAATGAATAAAAAAAGGTTAAGCTGCGCTTGCCTAGGTTGGTCTGTGGATGGGCTACCAATTACTTATCGAATTTCCTCCATGCCTCGGAAAGCCGTTGGTCCCGGCTGTCATTTGTAGATCTGACAGTCGTCACAGTCTTACCAAGGAGTATCGTATAAGCCAGTACTAACTGGTTTGTGGAGGTCAGATAGGAAGTCGCTCCATGTAAAATACTGGTATTCATCCGGATAGACTGGAAAAAGTAGGCAGATGATGATGAAGAAAGATTAGATGGGCATTCCATCTGGAATTTCTCAGTAACAGCCCAGAGTCTGAATTCTTGCATAGTTCATGGCATTAGGCTCGCCCCCTATTACATAGGAGTTCCATTACTATCGAAATGTGGGTGTATTATTGAGTACAACTGTTTCTAACCCCTTCAGAATTACAGGCGTGATATTATGTTAAGAAAGAGAGCAATAATCCCAGTGGTACTGGTTAAAGAGTTGTGGATCATAGTTTGAACCCGTGGTTGTCATAAACTGCATTTACTTTCGTGAAATATCATAACGTGGTTTGACCCTCGATATTAATATTGATGTTCTTCAGATGGTACGATTAATATGCTCATACTATGGAGTCTTTATAAATAAGCTAGCAAGGTTTATATAACATAACATCACGCCTCTAATCCCCGAAGGGTTAGGCAGAGGTGTATCTAATGGTACATCTACATTTCGCCAGTATTGTTTTAAGTCCCATAAGAATGGGCGAGTCTACTACCATCAACCGTGCATAAATCCAGACTCCGTGGCTGCTACTGAGAAATTCCTGACGGGAAAACCCAAAAACACTTTGCCCGACCTGGGAATCGAACCCAGGACCTCACAGCCAGCAGTCGCATTTGCGACTACTAGACCAAAGATTTACTGCAGATGCCTAGAGTTCGCTGGAAGACTATAAGGTCACGTGTGAAAAACGTGTGTTTTATAGTCTCATAAGGCCACACGGCTAGTTTATTTGGGAGTAATACCTTCTAAAATTAAACCTTGACCAATCCGTTAAGGCATCAAGTGAAAAAATGGGTTTTATTAAAAGGGACTAATGGCCGCCGTGCGTCAGCTGTGAAACGCTGACCGCGGCCATCGTGAAAGTGTGGCCATATTGAATTCATACCAATTTATTTAGAAACCCTTGGTTTGAATTTGAATAATTTGTTCTTTCAACTTTTTATTATTCATCTCTTGCATTCTTTGAAGGTACTTCTATCAATAAAAGTATTTATTAATGGACCCTTCGAGTTTCATTAGGTTTTAATTTCATGAATGGACTAACGGTATATTCCTAAATCCCAATAATACATCCCCAAATAACCTTTTAAGAGATTACTAAAAAGAAAATGTCTATGCCCTTTCCCAATATTCAAACGATGACCTTTCATTGAGTTGGCCATCCCGAAAAAATCCTTTTAGCAGTTTTTAAATAAAAACAGAAAAAATAAACTTTTGCGGTCCCGAACTCACCCGAAAGGCTCGGCGGGTTCGCGTTAGCAAAGTTGTAATGCGTTATCCTTGTCGCCCTTGGCCAAACAATGCTTTCACATATACGTAGCTATAGGAAAAGGTCGATATTTTTTTGGCTTCAGCAAATGGCAGAAATGAACAGGGTGTAGAAAAACCGGCCAAGTGCGAGTTGGACTCGCGCCCCAAAGGTTCCGTATAAACTTGTAGGTATTTTGTTTTTAAACTACATATTTGCGGTTTTCAGATTTTCTCCTTTACATGTGCTGTAAGACATTGTTTTTTGACAAATGTTATGATTCTAGGTCAACGGGAAGTACTCTAGTACCCATAGGTTTTGATTCCCTTGTGAAATCGCAAAATATGCGACTTAAAATGGCCGTTTATGTCATATCTTTTGATCGCATTGATTTACAAGTTTGAATTTTGCAATGCTCTAAGAGGTAGCAGACTTGAGTGTTTGATATTAATTTCGGCTTGATACTTTCAAGCGTTCTAAAGAAAAAGGGTTTTGACAGACCGACATACGGAAAACAGAGTGATCCTGTAAAGGTTACGTTTTTACCGACTGAGGTACGGAACCCTAAAAATGAGCTTACTGAAAGTAAAAGTAATTCGGTTTTTTAATCATTTTGTATTTGTTGGACTAACCGTCCTAAGAGTATTTTTCCCACAAGACGTAGAAAAAAGGGTTAAAACATTGGCGCCATTTTGTCCTGTTGTTCCCGACAAAGCAAGAAGCCTTGATCGCATTTTACGACTAGGCAAATGAGGTGACTCTTTCGTCGCTCGTAAAATGCGATCAAGTAAGAATGTCAAGGACAGCATTTCTCCTGTCTGCTAGTAACACAGAGCAATTGCTGCGCTGGCGGCGCGTCGTCTAGAAATGGCAGGACTTATAAAAATCGTAGTGCTAAAAGTGTTGAGCGGCAGTTTGGCGTAACTTCTGACGTAGATCGTTTTCAAAACGGTCAGTTTCTTACATCACATCAAGCTATCCAAAACTGTCAAATATTCCCAATCTACCTTGAACCTAATGGTTTAGTGATAAAGTTGAAAATCTATTAAAGAAATTTGACAGATTGCTTAGCTTGATGAAGAAGTGCGAGTAAACGATCGATTGGCTTGTATCGAAATTGTGAAACGTTTCTAGCAGCACCGAGGCGTCCCGTCCCCACTAAAAACAAAATGGCATGTGATGAGGACGGACGAATCGCATGTGACTAAAAGAGTGATGAATATAATTATGATGAATGGAGAGGGAGAGGAAGACCAAGAAAACGATGGAAGGAATGAATATGAAAGAAAAGGTGTCAATGATTGCGTGATGGTTGACAGGGGAGAATGGAGGAAGAAAACGTGCTGCGCCGACCACAGGTGGGACCCAGGGCAGGACGATGAATCAATGAATCAAATAATTAAATATGGGAAGGGGATAAAACTAATATCCCATGTGTACTATGGCAATATTCCTTTCACATTAAGGGTATTCTGATTTTTAAACAAACTAATTTTAATAACAGTTAACTTGAAAATCGTGCTCTGAACCTAATAGAAAATGGCGGGCACATCGCGAAATGTGAAAGGCCCATTAAGACTAAATCTTTAAGCATTGTGCCTCTACAGTACCTACATTAGTTCACGTACGTGTCAATGTCAAATGGAGAATGACCCCGCGTCACTGAAATTTAGTATTAGGTATGCATATGTAAGTAGCATCACAGCCACTTCAGCTTAAGCAGGTATGCTTAAACAGAGTAAGTAACACTTGACAGTCTGGAACCTACAGCTGAACACAAAAGCCGAATAGAAGTTTATTGTTTCAATTTGTATCCCATCACAATGCTGTCCTATTTAACCCAAAGTTTGCCTGGAAGAGAACGCCTTGTGTTTTAAAGTCCGCCTACGTACCGCCTACACGAAGTTTAAATAAATAAACTAGCTATTTTTTTGTATTTAGTACTCACTGGAACAAGGAGCACGTGGCTAAACAATTACAGCTGTTCGAGTCGATCTTCAGGTTAAGCCGCGCTTGCCTAGGTTGGTCCGTGAATGGATGACCACCCATTACGTACCGAGGTTCCTCCGAGCCTCGGAAAGCACGTTAAGCCGTTGGTCCCGGCTGTCATTTACAGATATTTGACAGACGTTGCAAGTTGTCAGTAGCCCAAAAGTCTGACAACCAGTCTTAGTAAGGGGTATCGTATAACCCAGTACTAACTGGGTTGTGGAGGTCAAATAGGCAGTCGCTCCATGTATAATTATGATGCATATAATACTAGTATTTAGCTGCATCCGATTAGACTGGAAGCCGACCCCAACACAGGAAAGGCTAGGCAGATGATGACTCACTGGAACAAAATAGAACCAAACACTATACATTAAAGTTGCAGAAAACAGGTCACTATCGAAGAAGAAACATACGAGGCCAATGCCATTCTAAAGGATGAAAATAATAAATCTTGTATGAGGTGTTTTAGAATCACTAATACAGACTATCTCTATTAAAAATCATCGTTCATATAGCCTGTAACTACATACTTATAACACACAGCACATAATACAGAAGCAGGCAGTTCAACAAAGTTAACGAATACTATAGACAATCCATCATGGCCGCCACACGAGCTGTCATTGTTCCCACCAAAACTACAGGCAACAAGGCACTTCATTAATTAAGTGAAGTGTTACGCGATTAATATCGGCACCCCTGTTGACTCGGCAGCGCCTTTGGAAGCAGAATATCTATGTGACGTATTTACACTGATTGCTACTCGGTTTTGTCAGGCGTTTCTTGTTTTCGTGTCTTCATTGCTGACTCAGATTTATTTGTCGAACTCAGTTACTCAATCTGTCCGACGGAAATTATTTTATTTGTTGGGTTCTGGTTTGTTTTATTACATTAGTGTTTTCCATTGACATCTATGTATTAAACATACAATATGAGTACGATAGATGGTAGATGCACTTAGCTAACTATTTTAAATGTATAGAAAATTCGCTTCTAGTTTAGATATAGAAAAAAAAATCGTATAATTCTGACTCTACTTTATAGCCATGTTTATTAGGTAACTTAGTAAGTACTTATCTCCCGCTTGACGATAAAATTTTCATCCCATAAAACTTTAGTGACGGACTAGTTAAAATTCCAATTATTTTTTTATTGCTAATGGCAGATTACAGCTTTCATGGCGAGACAAAAGGATTGTGAGTTTGATTGCTGCTGATTTGCATTGATAATTTTATTACCTATTAAATTCTAACTTATTTTAATGATCTTAAAATTCTATTCCGTTCTTCTGCCTTCGTATCGGCACAATACGAACAATTTAAAGGTACAAACAAGCTTCAAACAGGAGGTTCCAGAGACGGTTTCGGCTTCGTTTAAAGCTGCACTTCCACCAGAGATGAGCGAGAATGCGTAGCGAGGGATGTGTGTGGCGCAGCCTAAACCTTGAACAGAAAACTAGTCATGCCTTGGTAATCAGCCAGTCAGCAAAATGGTGGCGGGGCTACAGCCCATCAGCTTCCGCAGACTTATGTACCATCAAACCATCATGTATCTTCAATCGTGGAGTCTATTTTATTTTCCACCTCCTCTGAAAGCAGTAACATTTCAATCTAACTTAAATGTGTGAAAGAGGTATATACGTCCTGTACTGACATACAGCTTCATCTAAGTATTTTCCTTAATGTGGCGGTAAGAATGTACTGTCGTAATTTCCTCTTACTCCCCATTTTTGACTTATCACTCTCTAAGGACTGCACGGCAGTATGCATAATCTATAGACCCTTCCCTTGTCGGTTTCAGCAGCGACTTCCTCAGAGATGTACAACCGCAACGCTCGCAGCGCTGTAGGAGCGCTAGACGGCCGCGGCCTCGTCGCCGTCATAAAGCGCCAGGTGCCGCTGGCGGGGCAGCTGGACCACCAGCTCGCTTGGGGACAGGGCTGGGGGTGGGTCACCTTACCTAACGGAGTGTGGAGTGGACGTGAGTATTTTTCATCAATCCAGTCTTCGTAGGTCTTGAGAGACATCATGTTACCACCTAACTGGGTTGTGGAAGTCTGATAGGGTACCGATCCAAGGAAACTACCATTATCTTGCTGCATCCGGTCAGACTGGTAGCCGACCTGAACATAATTAGGAAAAGACTACGCAGATTATGATAAGCCGTATTGAGCTATCAAGGGAATAAGATAATTTTAACAACAAAAGTTGTGGACTGCCTTTGAATCGGTATTTCGGTGGACATAAAACAGATTTTGCCTGAAGAAGAAAGGATTAATATGCCTGAAGTTTTGGCTAAGAAAGATGTGGCCCACAAGAATCTTTCATGTGTTGCATTGCTATTGACTACATATCGTTGCCATTGTAATTCACGTTCTCTATCATAACTCTCTTTGGTAAAGCCATAGCACACATAATTCCTCATCGATGAAATTAATTCTCTAAATTAATAAAAAATGTACCCCTTTTCAGGTCTCACCTGGTCCCAAGAAGGCGAAGACTTCGCCCTCCATGCGATGCCGATCATGCACCACACTAACGTGTCCCAAGCCTGCTCCATGCTAGACGGTGTCACAGCATACGAGGCTTCGGTCTACGAGCAAGCTCTGGCAGAATACGATGATACTGGCACAGACGACTGGGATTTTAGCGTAGACTGCGGAGATTTTATGATGTAAAACCTTTTTGATAACGTCATGATCTAAGGAAAAGATACACTGTTCTGACCATGGGAAGAACTGGAGCCTTTGGCCATTGTTCTTCGGCGCTGGTCTCGTACGTCTTAGCTGGCTGATGGGTTGCGTATTTGCAAATGTGGCGTTACTGCTAAGCGTAAAGTGTAGGACATTCTTACGCGTCTTTGCCAATATTTTGGGACATATTCACGTCGCGTAACGTTTGCGTCCTAGCATAGTCATTACGTGCTAGACATATTGAAAAAACAAGTCAGTCAGTTCACTGAAACAGCGTGTTTCTTTCGTAGATTTTGACATTTTACCAAAAATCGGTAAAGGGCACTAATCCGAAAAAAACAGTTTTTCATGTTATATGCTGGTCATATTTAACATAGTACACATTGGTACATAAACATAGTGTATATTGGCTTTGAATAAAAGAACCTATCGATTATTTTGTAACTCGGAATTGTTGAATTGAAAGTTCAAAAAAGGCAAACAATTGTTCCCGATTTGCAGATATTTTTTTGGTATTAGTGTCCTTTAAAAAAGGAAATACTGTCAATAGTATCTTGATTTTCAAATGTAAAACATTTCACAAAGTGACATAGAAATGGACGATGCCAAATATATTTTGTGTTAGTAAATTGAAATTAAATATGTATTTACAAATGTGCTGGTCACAAAAAAGCTTATGTGCCAATTATATATGTAGTTCATTAATGAAATAAAATTGTCACCATCTTATACATTTTTAAACAACAAATAGTCAAAGAAAATATTAGGTATCTGTTATATTTAATTGGATGGTATTTAAAAGTACTTCAATTTATTCCCATTTCATTTACCTAATTTTGCCTGTGTTCCACCAAATATACCTACTGAATGTGCACCAAAATATGTTCATTAAAATATGTCATAACGAGCATCTATTTAACAACTGTTGCAAATTTGTAAAAATAGTAATACACCTAATTTTAAAAACAAGCATTTATTTTTTTAGTTTTACTTCAGATAATGCACTGCAAAATGTATTTGAATCAAACACCAATGATATAATTTTAAATTATATCTAGTTTCCGCCAGCAGGTCGACGGAACCCCGCTGCGCGGGGCTCCTATTTCTGTCTGCAGGGTTTACAGGAACCTAACTAACCGAACCTCGGGGTGCCCCTGACGTGTCGATCGTCTCTAGGATGCATACTAAATATTTTGTGTAACATTCAGGAATATTTGGTGCACGATCAGTATTTTTCGGGGAAGAATAAATATTTTAGAAATGCATACATAGATGTTCCTTTAGATTTTTGGTGAACACAAAAATATTATCCTATTTAATTTCCGAATGTCCTTTCAAATCTTTCTGTTGAAGTCGAAAAAAAGAAATAATTGTGGATGCTCAAAGATTATGAATTGACAGAAGTGACTCTTCTGATCGATTGCCAAATAAATACTAGCAATTTTCTGTTTTTTTGTTCATTTGTTCGATATTCTCAATGTTAATAAAATGTTATTCAGACGAATAACGATATTCAACAAGGATAAATAATAATCTCAATGCCTTCAGTCGATATTACAGCGGTCATGAACGGCATACACAATTATCTTATAAAATGCATTTAATAGATGTGCTCTATAGAGATACTGCATGTTGTCATAGAAAAGATGTGTGTAGCCATGAAATTATAGACATTTTCAAATTCTTGAAGTTCGGCCTATTGATAAAGCCATAGGATGTTCATGTAGGTTAGGTATAGCACTAAATCTCGATCTCTCAGAGCGATATTTATTTAGGTACAATATTATTTACGAAACGTTTGATACTGTCTTCTCTTTAATCTTTGATAAACTGTAACGTTGATTGTTTCCCCCATTTCTTACAAATAATGCATTTTTAAGGATTATTGAAGATGTTAAAAAGAGAAATTTGGAGATAATGCCTTTTTTAAATTCGGTAAATGACAGAAGAAGTTTTCGATGGTTTTATATGATTACACAAATCAGGGTATACATTGTTCTGTTTTCTTGAAAACTTTTTCATGTTCGCTGAATACATAAAGTCGCACAAAATGAGAGTTACTTGAGAATAGAATTTATTTAAGGAGGATGCTGCAAGGGGTGTCCTCGAAATTCAACTTTTCAATATTTGATTTTTCCTGGATACCTTGAAGCATTCTCCTTAACACATAGGATAAGTACATTCAATGCTTGTCCCCTGATGACACCAATTACGAATTGAGAAAGTATATTTACTCATTGAATTCGTAAATAAAGAATTTTAGTGTTAAGTTGATGTTAGCATTAGTTAACGTGGTCGGTAGAACATAACCTAACTTAACGAAATATAACGTAAAGGTCTTTTAAATAAAAACATCATTTTTAAAAGAACTGTTTACTCAAAATCACAAAGTTTTTGGATATTGTCGGTATAGTTAGGTGTGTATTAACTTAGTAAAATTATTTAAAGAAAATATCTAGAAGCTATAAAATCTTCCGACCTACCCAAAGACTGCCTAACGTTATTTACCTAATACCTGTGTTGTGTGTAACCCTAGGCATGGTAAACGCGATTAAATGTCCCTCGCCCCGCAAACGCTACATTGCAAGATTTAACTGCAACTACATCAGTTAACATTATCACATAAAAAACTGTGAAAACAGTTAATACTGCCAAATATAAGAAAGACAAGACTTACAAGAAAATATATAATAAATATCTTATATTGCTTTGGAAAGGATTTTTGTCATTAGATAGAATATCACAAAATATAGGCACAAAAAAAAAATGGATTAACCCACAGTCATGTCTGCGTATTGTGCTTATTCTTTGTTCACAATGACCTTTCGAACTTTTGACAGCTGTCTTATGGCGGCAAATCATTCTACAATTTAAAAAATATAATTTTGAGTCTTGCAATGTAGCTATAGATTGTCGTAGCCAATTTATTGTATTATACGAATGTAAATTAGAATAATTATTTAGATGTTTATATGATATATTAATAGGTGCCGCAATTTAATTTTAACAGAGGAAATTTGTTTTTTTTTCTATTTCAATCAGAAAATGTCAGAGATATTATTGTTTTTTTTTTAAAACCTACAGTATCTTAGAAATACGTTTTTTTATTGCTAAATGCTATTTGTTTTTTATTCAACTCGTTTTTACCCGACTCGAAGACCGAAGACTATTAAATTAATTATTTTAATAATAAAACATAAGACCACAATGCGTTGTAGTCGTAGGCAGGTCTTCAAATCTGACCTATAGGTATTTTTGATAGGTATCCGAGGATTATGTATTTGTTTAAATTCTGCGGTTTAACATAAATGCAATTAGTTAAGTCGATGTTTTGTACACTTAAATATAATTCACCGATACTTCTCCTATGTTCAAAAACACTCTAGATCTTATATTTTCTTTGGTAAAATATACAAATTATTTGTAAAATTAATGAATATTAGACAGCAATAAGGCGTTGTCCAGACGTCTAGTAATATAATTATGAGATATTTTTGTATGAGAAGCTTGCATGTATGATTTTGAAGTGGAATCCTCTTGATGTGTTCGTACGTTCATGTTATTTGTAAGTAGTTTTATTGTATTTCGGAGCGCTTGTTCGATGAAATATTTTTGTTTGCGAAATTGTCTGCACAAGTACCTTTCATTTTCTTTGTAACCCAATTGTGTCTTATAAATTTTTAATCCATTACAACTATGATTGATTGAAAGAAGCAACTCGTCATTAAAATCGTATTTCAATCAATTGAGGGGATACATTTTGTCAATTGATAAGAGAGAGAGAGAAAACTCAATGTGTGGTATTAAAAAATGTGAACTTTATGATAAAGTTCTCAGAGTAAGATTTTTTTTTAAAGAATTTTAGGTTGTTTATTTATAATTGTCGCGATAATTTAATTCCCTAAAACATAGTTATTTGTGCAGACAATAAGCTATATTCGTTATAACATCACTGGTATTATCAAGGTTCCTAAGGTAACATAAAACGCGAGTAATGTTAGACAAATGACGCTTACTATTATATTGTGATTTTACAAATATCAAACAAGGTCCTGGTGACCGCAAAGTGACACAAATACTTTGCACCTATTCACTGCACGACAGGAAACTGATAAAGAAAATAAAGACTATGCTTAGCGAATCATCTGTCTAGACTTTTCCCAACTATGTTGAATACTGCACTGCACGGGTACTGCATCCAGCTACACAGGAAGTCGATTCTAACATCTATTGTTGGGACACTGATAAGACATGGTTAGACAGATGAATCTTCTTTAACCTTTTGACCGCCAGAGCATAAAAGCACGCGCGTGCCCTCCACGCCACACCACAATTTCACCTACTATTTTGTCACATATTTGTGTCATTTGTCGAACAGGGCACGCGCTTGTTGTCACGTATATGTGACTATGGCGGTCAAAATGTTAAAATTAATTCCATAAGACATTGTTTTCAGAGGCTGGCCTCTGAAAAAAAAAGTAGTAACCTACCATAATATCCAGCCAATAATACCAGGGATGTATTGTATCAATCTTACACAGTAGCAATAGCGATATAACGCTACGAAATGGACAAATAAGTATAGCGCGTGCGTAGTTAGATCGACGTCGTGAGTTGTATGACCATGTATGATAGTGACGTTAAATCACAGTTTATGAATGTTTGTATGTAATTTTTTTAATAAAATATACCGCATGGTGAAATTTTTGGTGTTTAATTTCTTTTCGAAATCAAAAGTCCAAATTGTAGGTATCAATCAGTATCAAAGAGCATGGGTCTCAGAGTGCTCCCTTGAGGTACACCTAGTATGAAGGCTAACGGTTTTAAAAGTATTGTTAGTACTAATGTTTCAAAGGCATCTGAGTAGGTAATACAAACTTGGGACCATAGCAAATACTTCAAACCTTACTTCTTATTACAACCGATTCAACAAACAGTTAAAGTCTATGCTGCTGAAGGCTTTATTAAATTCAACAAAATACATGATAAGTCTGTTAAACATATTGGGAATGTATGTATGGAAGTGAGAGGCCAATTAAGTCCCTAAAGTATACTATTATTATAAGGTTGATAAGTATCTACACGATGAGCAACAACGAGTAGAGAAAATTTAATTAGAATGTTTAAACTCAATAAAAAATCTGGTTACTATTTTTTATCAAAAGCATGAGATTTGAATACTTTTACATTAAATCCTTTAAAAGCATCTCTTTTAGCATCTGCATATGAATTTATAAAATGTAGTCCACGCAGTATACCACATATCATAACACCAAAAAAGGCATAAGAAAAAGTAAGCATTCATAAAAAATATAAAACCATATCGTTTCTTCGAAGTGCACGGACTGAGACGAGAGTAAGGAGATTATTATCTTTGTATCCGGTTGTCTTTATTTACAGGATTAGCTCAAACAAGTGTGCACTGCGATTTATAATCGAGATACACGCACTTAAGATGTCTGAAGACTGTCTATCTAAATTGAGTATCTCGTAAGAGGAACTTGGCGGTTATTAAATATGAGTCGCATTTGTTCTGTCTTAATCATTTTCTTGATTCACTATCTATACTTAACTTTTGATTGAAGTTAATTAAATATGAATTTGTTACTAATCTGGAGCTGTTATACAACACTCTTTTTTAAACAAGAAATACAGGGTGAAGCCCAAAGTCAATTGAATTCATTCACACCTGCATTAATTTGAATAATGTGACCTCATTAGAGATCAACCACGGCTCAACCCTACTAAAATATTCCAAATAAACACACACAAAATAATAAATTACTTATACGCTTATCACTTTGTTAAATCAATACTTTATGCAACAGATGGTCCGTTTCACTAACCAGTTCTCTTGCACAAACCGCGTGCAGAGCGATGTGAAGCTGGCATTATATGCTATCCCCTATAATTACCCTGATACTACCACCAGGTTAACGCCCCTTGTGACTTATGATAACGCTTTCACTGAATTTGGCTGCGGGCTCGCGAATATCTTCAATGTTTATGCCATTTTACAGAATAATTTCAATTCCACCCGCAAAACTTTTACCGGCAAGTAATAAAAAACATTTTCCTTTGCTTCAACCGTAAACAATCATTTGTCTATTGGCGGCGGAATACAAACTCTTTTTACAGACAAACTGTTAGTGTTATAGTAAAATATTCTTTATGTTATACGAATAAAGGTTGATTAAAGTTATAATAGTGGAAAAAGTATTGTTGTCGGTTCACAGGGCGTGTAGGTGCAGCCAGTCGATTACTCAGCGAGTAGTCATGCAGGCTGCTCGCTCCCCGGCCCCGCCATCTCTCGCTAATTTGCCTCCGTGCTTCACAACAGCTGAGTCGCTTGGCGACCGCTGACTCGTTTGATCGGTATTACAATTTAATCATTCTTGTAACTGAGAACGCGGCGATAAATTTAAAAAAAGTTTAAATCAAACGCAATCCAATTTTAAATACCGCGCGAAAGCTCGCAGTTGATGGAAAAAAAAAATATTTTTTGACATTTTTGTGTCAAATTTTGTGAATGGTGTTTGATAATGCTAAATACAAAAATCGCGTGTAATATTTTATAGTTTGTTTACACGATTCAATAACTTGATACATCGAATTGTTAAAATTTTTGTAGTCTTCCAGTTTACTTGGTATTTTGTTATTTTTGTGTGCCACCGAAACCGTGAAAATGGAAAAGAACGGTGGTTCCAGGCTCTTACAGATGCAAGTAAGTAACTTTATGTTTATTTTCTATTTACTTAAAACTTGTGGACTACAGTGAAAACTACTACAGTAAACTTCTTATAAAAATAATCTGGTTTTTGTAAATTGCAAGTAGATTAATTCAGTAAATTAATTCAGGCTTCCTGTAACTGAATTTCAGCGCCACGCGTATTCAGATAATATTTATCGATAGCTGAATCATAATAATTGTTGATAATTTTGATTTTATTTCGAAGTGTTAACGCTTGTTTTTATTACAATCAAAACTGTAAATACTTCCTTGAACACTATAAATAAACACACAACAGGAAAAATACCCCCCTCGTCCAGGAAAATACAAAAATAATGATCTAACTTGCCATTCGTACCTGTGATACCAAAATACCAATAACATTAGTAAACCATTAACAAAAATGAGCCTATTCTTTTAAAAAATCGTTAGCTTTGACGATCTCATGAATAAAACAAACAGACCAATAGCAGCTGGCGCTTCGTGAATCAACAACGAACTTTTTTTATAACCGAACCATAGACTAAGATAATATCTACACTAGGCTAAAAATATATGAAATAATAGAGCTAACTTGAAGATAAGGAAGTAAAGAAGTCTGTCGTGCACTATCTGTTATTACAAATGTTGTAAACGGTATAATTAATTATGAACAATATGATAGTAATAAGGGAGCCATGAAATGAAGCAACTAGAGATTATGAAACCGATTTAGAAATGATTCAACCTACTGCCTAAAACCTGTTCGAAGATTCTCTCTGTCTAGATATTGAGAAGTGGGAATTAA
Source organism: Eurois occulta (assembly GCA_950022335.1). Taxonomy (NCBI): domain Eukaryota; kingdom Metazoa; phylum Arthropoda; class Insecta; order Lepidoptera; family Noctuidae; genus Eurois; species Eurois occulta. The sequence goes on from OX465497.1 coordinate 14,899,203, forward strand.
AGACAGAAAAGCTAAAGACTAGACAAACGTTCTATAATCATGGATGATTCTATAATTTTCAAGTTAGGACAAGTCAATGCCGTCCTTGACTGACAAGAGGTTCTTAACTTGATGATGTCATAAGATATTCTCGTGCTTAGTTTCAACTATGTATAACTTAGTCAAACACAACTAGATACCGTTGTTTACTCCTATCATAGCTTAAACAAGCCAAGATTTACCAAGCTTAAAGCTAAAGTAAAATTTGGTTTCCAGATTGCTGCATTTTACAATTCTGTTACTAAGTATCTACAATTTAAGTCGTTAATTTAAGTTTATTGTTAAATCATTAGGTACGTCTTCTGACTGACCCATTCTTCTATAGTTATCATCTGTGGCAAAGCTAAGAGTTCGGCGAACGCTAACCGGGATGCGAACCTTGACCTCGACGGTGACGCTTATTATTACACTCGGCGACTGGAACCACAGAATACAAATGTTTCGGTTTATTCCATACTCTATGTACTTGATCTCCTAAAGTACTTGATGACGTCAATTGTGGCTATTAAGGGGATAAAGTGCCTCTGTTTAACTGACAAATAATATTTGCTTGTATGGCTTCTGTCGTTCGTTTAGAAGCATCGCAATATCGGTTGTGTATAGCTTGGCTGGTACATATTTGTGCAACAGTCAAGTAGTAGGTATAAAACTTATAATATAATTTGCAAAACACTAGTTTTATAAATATACGAGCCCTCTATCCGATGCTTCCTCTAATTTGCTCTCTAGGGGATTAATTTTACAAAAATCCTTCCTCACTTTCGTCACAAATGAAGTTTTGTGCATAGTTTCATGCTTCTATACTAATGGTACAAAATACACTTGGTCGTTTTCCAGAATTCGACTGCCTCTAAAATTCTGACAATCGACCAAGTGAAAAAAACGAGGTTGAATACGTGTACGTCCGTCTTCGGGTAATATAGTACGGTTTCATGTTTCGACTTTATTCAAACTACTCGTAATGTTATAAATACATCGCGTGCCCGAATTCGAGTAAAGTCATTCGACCACCCGAATACGTGCTAACGACCAAGTGTAATCGCGCCATTAGTTCAGAATTTTGTGCATTTTCTGTCAATAAATGTATATTTTTTTAATAGTAGATTGTTTCATCTACATTTGCTTTAACTTGACCGTTGTGTTGCGTTGGGTGCAGACCTGAAAACCATCTAGAGCCGTCTGTGAATAGTCTTATTGCAATTTTATGCAAATTTCTTGTCCAACCCACTAACATCTTTAGTAGAATCTTCAATTACCTGCTATATTTTAGTTCGGACTTTATCTATACCTGCTATGTAAATGCAGCTTATGTCACTATGTAAGTAATACCTATGTATAATATCTATATCTTATACATAATTGAATTGTCTGTCTTCGCAGACGCGACGGTTCAAAGGTTTATCGTCTGCAGTTTGTGTTATCAGAAGGTCATCATTAGAATCGACTTGCACTGAAACTATTTAAGTGGATTCGCTATTTGTATATATTTGGTCATGAGGTTCTATAATATGGTTTATTCTGCGTATAAATTTTAAATTAGTGTCGTAAAACTTCTTTATGAACTCCATTATTATATATATCCCATGAACCACATTTCTCAAGCCAAGAAAATTCTGTTATTTTCTTAGTTCATGTTATTGTTTATAGGCCGGTAGCTTGGTCTTAGTTAATCTATAGGGATTTGTAATCCGTCTTCACTCTGTTATGCTTTTGGTTCTACTATCTTCGTTTTATAGCGTAAGGTGTGCCATCCAACTACTCATAGCACATTCCTCTGATATCTTTTCAAGTCTACATCATTGCCGGTGGTCTTATCATGGATGCCATTACCTATATCGCGACGATAACCGCAAGATTGCTAGAAATTATAGCGAACTCCTAACCACTTCCCAGCTATTAAGTTTTTAATGCTAGGATTAGCGATAGTTTTTTGTTGAAGTATATTTGCGCTGCATTTACCGGCCTCCGTATAAGATTGTACGCGGGGCTATTCAATTTCCTCTCTACAGAAATTATTTTTGTATGTATCAACAATATCTTAAGGATTGGTAGGTCTGGAGCTTATCCAGAGTTGTAAGTAATTGAGTTCAGTTAACTATCTGCCTCGTTCCTTAGTGGTTGCAAGTTGCTGTTGGGACTGTTGGGCATGAGGTCTAAGTTTCGGTACTCAGATCATGCTGCAACATGGCAGGAATTTCTACTTAGAAATTCAAGCTCCAGGCTGCTACTGAGCAGCCCGGAGCTTCGATCTTTGTTGTGGAGATTTGTCCCCTATTATCCGGGACGTAAACATAATCGCCGAAATGTGATAGTATTGTAGAAACACCTCTCCCTGATACATCAGAGTTCACTGGCATTATAGATATGTTTTGTTCATTATTCTGATTAAAATTGTGTGTCTCACTTTCTTTTCTTTACAAAATCTTTCTAACATCGGTGATATCTCTGTAAATCGCCTGATTCTACTCCTTCTCCTGCCTTCAGAATCAGATATTTTTTTTCAGAATCAGAATCAGATCTGATTCTGATTCCTGCCTACCTACTCTTCTGCGTATTTTTTTTACCATTTTCATCATTTTCATTTACTCACCTTTTATTACCTCCTATTACATAACTGTCCCAGTTCACCAGTTCCATAGCCGACAGTGTCGGGACAATTAGGCATACGCCATACAAACAAAAGCTGTGACCCGATGCCCTAGTTGGTATTATTGATAAATGTATCCACGGTCTAATGGATTGCTTCTTATACATAATGCCGTAATGCGAATACATCAATGATATTGCTTATTTACGGTTTTTTTATTGTCTTCCTGAAATTGGCAATTGGTGGTTCTGGAATCTTCGATGGATCGTTTAGTGATAATAAGTATGCAAGTGTTTCATTTTTTAAATGATTGCTTGTTTGATTCCTACTCAATGACAAATTAAACAGCTGAACAATCCGTCTAAAGTGATGGTAATAAATTATTTTGAGTTTTAAACAATTTAACGTTATATCCTAAGAAATTTAGAATTTTCATACAGAAAAAAAATTAAATAATTAAAACCTTGTCTCGCAGTTAAAAAACAACTGTTAACATAGCAATAGTTTTATCTTTAATTTTATAGCAATACATTATACATTAATTTAGATACTAGCAAGTTTCTACGTACTACTAGGACTAACATATCATTGTTTCAAGCTAGAATCAAAAGCATTGTTTGTTTAATTAAAACTACAGCGACTACCTGCAGCTGACTGATTATTGATTAAGTACTGTAACTACATAGGTACATTTATCATAATAATACCATTATTTTTAAAGTAGAGCAGCTTACCGTTTTACTTGATGGTGTGTAAACTGCTCTACTTGTTAAATTAACCCCTTGAATATTGTCAGTTCCTAAGCCTAGTGTAATAAAATGAAATGACTGCCTCGTTGATCTAGTAGTCTCAAGCGTGACGCTAAGCAAGAGGTCCTGGGTTCGATTCCCAGTTCGGGCAAAGTGTTATTGGATTTTCCCATCAGGAATTTCTCGGTAGCAGGCACAGAGTCTGGATCTGTGCCCGGTTGATGGCAATAGGCTAGCCCCCTATTACATGGGACTTTAACATAGCTGGCGAAATGTGGGTGTACTATTAGGTACCACACCTCTGCCTATCCCTTCGGGTATTACAGGCGTGATGTTGTATTGTATAATGGGCTGGTGTCCGCAACTCCACCAGCCCGTTATACTCCAAAAGGCGTCATGTTTTATAATTATATTTATTTCAGTACTAGCTGACCCGGCGAACTTCGTACCGCCTTAGCGTAGCAATGATGCACTACTTTATTTTGTATAGCTGACCTATCTTAGGTATGAGTACCTATTCAATTTGAACTGGAATCTATAATATCCTCGTTATGCGAAGTTTGTATAATGCGTTCTGAAATCAAACTCATATACTCAGACCACACTTAGGTGCGCCTACCTATATTTTACCTTAGTAACGTCATAAAATCGGAACATTTAGTAATATTTATCTATACATAACTATTCCGTGGCGAGTTATTTTCAAAAATTAATTAGAATTTAATTAAGTAATCACGTTTCCGAACAAATGATGCTCGAATTTAATTAAGTAACCACGTTTCCGAACAAACAATGCTCTTTCAATATAGTCTATGGCTGTGAATGACATTGACATTCGTTACGCGCGTTTTTTTAAATATGCAAAATTAAATGTATATTTTCCAATATTTCTGAGAGATTTTCTTAATATTTTTTTCCGTAAGAACCTTCTCCTAATAATAACAAATACAACAAAAAAAGAATTAGTGAAATCGGTCCAGCCATTCACGCGTGATGCCGTGACCAAGGAAAACGGGTTTCATTTTTATATATATAGAAGTACGGTTAAGACATTTGCACGCCGGTTCTTTTTTGGTGAATAATTGAAAACAAGATGGTGCCTGCTTTTTCCAGCTGACTGATCATCATCACCATCATTTGAACCTGGAATGTCTGTTGGGTCTAGGGCGTCCCTTTCTTCTGCCATACTTCTCAGTCCTGTACGTCCCGTCCGTATGTTTCCCGCGAATTTGACGATATCGTCAACCCAGCGCGCTTTTGGACGGCCCTGGTTTCTTTGGCCCAACCTTGACCGCCATTCGGTCTTAACTTTACTCCATCGGCATCGGGAGAAAGAAATGCACAAAATATAATAAAAGATAAGCAGTTAGTTATATGCAGTGATCATAAATATAGTCTATGTGCAACTGTACCGTGCATACATTTCATAACGTATGATTTATCAGGCATGTTATCAAGCAAACATGATAAAGCTTATAAAATAGTGGGACTTAGTGAGTGCCCTAGTTGCATAGTTAAATGGAGATACGTTGTTAAATTAAGTCCTGGTATTTAATACACCCAATAAAACCAATTTTCGGTGGAAGTTTGCATGGTAATGTACATCATATATATTTTTTTAGTTTTATCATTCTCTTATTTTAGAAGTTACAGGGGGAGACACATTTTACCACTTTGGAAGTGTCTCTCGCGCAAACTATTCAGTTTAGAAAAAAATGATATTAGAAACCTCGATATCGTTTTTGAAGACCTATCCATAGATACCCACGTATGGGTTTGATGAAAAACAATTTTTGAGTTTCAGTTCAAAGTATGGGGAACCCCCAAAATTCATTGTTTTTTTATCTATTTTTGTGTGAAAATCTTAATGCGGTTCACAGAACACATCTACTTACCAAGTTTCAACAGTATATATAGTTCTTATAGTTTCGGAAAAAAGTGGCTGTGACATACGGACGGACAGACAGACATGACGAATCCATAAGGGTTCCATTTTTTGCCATTTGGCTACGGAACCCTAAAAATATATATTGATTAATCAAGCCCACCCAAGGACAAACTTACCTCGACAAGCCATCTCATTCATATAGTGATGAAGTCTGTACATTCATAAATTCTGTTTCTTCATCTACCTCATTAGTTTGACAGATGACAGCCATGCGTTCGACGACTACTGGATTTCGACAGTGTCAGAATCTCGCCGATAGTCGTCATTATTTTCGCTCCGGTTCAAAAGTTTTGGTAAAATTATCCGAATCTTTTACTGTTTTCTCCGCCGTGGGGCCGGCTTATGGGTCTGTCAGACTAAAACCACACGATGTTCTTCCCCGTCACTTCTGGCTGGGGTGCGGGGACACAATTACCTTCTCCACAATCACCCCAGTGTCTAGCCTAGTTAGATATATTGCACAACATTTTCCGTCGCAGGACCGTACTGTTGCAGGCGCCCACGCAATAGATAGCGTTTTATTGTACACTTAAATTAATAAAATCAATAAATAACTGTGTCGTAAAAGGTTTCCACCTTGCATAATGTATTACTAGTCTAACGCCGCATAATATTAAGGTGATATAATGAAAAAATGGTTTTTCTATTTCGTCTAACTTCTTATGTATGTGGAATAGGGATTTAACATTTTAGTATATATTTTTTTGACTGTCCAGTTACAAGACCAAAAGTCAAAAAACATATACTAAAATACAGGGTTATTTGTAAAACACCAGCAACCTCTTAAGAGGTCATTGTACTCATCATTATGAACAACTTTTACTATGGGACCAAACCTGAAATCGCGAAAAGAAAATCTGCTGTTCCCTACATTTTGACGAGTTAATCCATCATAAATGTAGGGAACAGCTGTTTTTTTTCCAAATAACCCTGTATAAATACTAGACTCTGGTATTATGTAAAAGGAATACACGATTTAATGAATTTTTCTCGATATAAAAAAAATGCAAAGTTATAACTATTTCATTATTTTTTTCAACATCACGGCGTAACGCTTAAGAGTTATTCAATGGAATTTACTATAAAACATAGAGAATTATTATTTCAAATTTTACTCAAAGTAGTTTTAAATTTAATTCATTTATTTGTTAAAAAAGGAGTAAATTCGTTTTGGCGCATACGTCGTTTTATTCCGAGCGCACGCACATTATAGCAATCTCTTCTGTTGCGTTTCAAAAGCAATTGCACCACTTTCGCTCGCTTAGTAGATCAGTCGCCCGGTGCACTTCATCGATTTATTTTAGAGGTAGCGCCTTAATATATTTTGCCCTAAACGACAACAACTAAGCATACTAGCACTTACTACAACAACAAAATGATAAAACCGCTACACACCCACGAGCCCACGACCCATTTCGCGTGTTTTATCGCACTTTCAATACTGAACTGTAAACTACACCGTTATCGTCATTTAATTGCAAATTCTCCGTGCAAGTGCATAGGGTTAATTTTGGCTGGTCACCAGGTAGGCCTGAAATGTTGACGTATACTTGAAATGCGGTGAAAAAAAAATGTGCTTGCTTGCGGTTTTGGATGGGTGATTGTACTTTTATTTTTATTATTGGGTTTCGTTTGTCCACTATCTGGCCTGATGTTATCGGTATCTAATCTCATATTCCTATCAATAGATATTTTGATGATATGGTTCGATTTTTTGACAACTCTTGTAGGATGATAGCTTCTATTGACTTTGTGTTTCATGTGTGCTTGGTCTGCATATATTGCTGCATGTAAAATGGAATGTCACTTTAAAACTCCATTTAAAATGCTTCAGTTTTTTATTATTTTGTTTTACCCGACAAACCATCTGATCTGATGCCTTCATATAGAATGTTTCTCCATCTGCCTCATTAGTTTGCCAGACATGATAACAGTAACGGTTTGGGCAACTGCTAGATTTAGGCTATCTTAATAAGATCTCGGTTGTAGTCGTTATTATATCAAGAGTTTCGGTAAAATTGTTCAAATCTAATCAAGCTTTTAACATTGGCAAACAGTAGCCAAAAATGTTTCGTCCAGTTACTGAGTAAAGTCTTCTTCTTAAACACAGGAAGGTCTATCTATACTATGCTCTTCTAGCCATTTCTGAACATCCTTTTTTTTGGGATGGGAAATCATCAAATGACTCCTCCCGCTCTGGGCGGAGCGGAAGGGAGTGTCAGACTTTTACTGGCTAAAAACCATCCATGTTCCTTCTTTTGCCCTTTATGTTCCATGGCCGCGGTATCTCTTTCGAACAGTCCCGCAGCCCTGGCAGGCAATTTCTGAACATCCTAAAACTACTAGAGAATCGTAACATTCAATTGGGGCCAACAACTCCACATCGGGATTGCTTACGTAACGTTCCGGGATATCCCGAAAAATCGGGACATCTCGAACATTCCCTAGAAGTCCATTCCTTTACGAGTCCCTCTTTGCACGCTATAATAATCCCTTAGTAACTTAAGCACCTAAGGTTTTGTAATGAAAAGGATACTGCTAAGTCACCTTATCTTGTCAAAGGGAAAAGCGTTGCTTAAGATTATAATCTTGTATAAGTTAAGCAAGAGATTAACGGATATTCAAAACGAGGGTATGTCTACAATCTTAGATCTGTCTAAGACAGGATTGGTTAATGTTTTGTGAAATTGCGTCTTAAGGATAACGAAACGTACTTAGTTAGTTACATGTCTTGAATTTAAAAAAAGTGAGAGAGAAAGATATTATTAATGCGACAGCTGATGGGCTAAACAGAGTGAAAGTCTATCAACAAAAATGCTAAAACAAAAGTTAAAAATGTATTAGACTGATACTGACATAGGCTATCGAATCGCTTAGGTAAATCCTATTGTATTCCGTTGTTGAAATACGAAACGATTTGAAAGCAATTACCTCTTGTTTAGCGTCTTGGACATCGATATGACTAAAATACGATGTGAAGAGTTTGCAAATATTAACTAGTATATTTACCTTACTGGCAAAACGTGTAAAATCCAACACTGCTTGATTTATGTCAATATGAATACCTAATAACTACCTATTTTTTGCCGAAATTCCGTAATGTTAGATCGAGCTTTTTAGGGTTCCGTACCCAAAGGGTAAAACGGGACCCTATTACTAGGACTCCGCTGTCTGTCTGTCCGTCCGTCTGTCACCAGGCTGTATCTCATGAACCGTGATAGTTAGACAGTTGAAATTTTGACAGATGATGTATTTCTGTTGCCGTAGTATAACAACAAATACTAAAAAACAGAATAAAAAAATATTTAAGTGGGGCTCCCATACAATAGACATGATTATTTTGCCGTTTTTATAGATAATAGTACGGAACCCTTCGTGCGTGATTCCGACTCGCACTTGGCCGGTTTTTGAAACCTTATACGTCCATCCACGTAGAGCATTGTTGCTGGTAAAAATTCTTCAATAAAACATCTTATATTTTATAGCTATGGCCTGTAGCTACCCATTAATTGAGACTGTGCTTGAAGTAGCTACGTGATGCGGTATGAATGTGTCAACGCGCTTCAAAAGCTCAGTCATTCGCCCTCTGACTAGTAATATAATAACACTTCTCTCGCAACGCGCAGCTTCCTTAGGCCTGTAACATACTTGATAGATAACTGGTCGTAAATTACAAGCAAGTTTTGATTGTGGCTATTAGCTCATGTTATTTTGGTTAACCAGATAGGTACTAATTCCTGGTTAGACCACCAGCAAGGCTACAGTTATATAGTGCAACGTTCTATCCCAAGACAAGATCTGTGTTTTTTTTTATTTGGTAAATTGTAGTGTTTTGCAATAGTTACTGTTACTTGCTAACAGGGAATTTTATTTTATTTTATTTATTAAGGGACAATAAACAGCTACAATATAATAATGTTCACAAATAACAATAATATACATATGTAGCTACTACTATCACTACTACTAATACTTGTATTCGCATTTTTAAAAGAAGATGACAGTAATAAATGTCTATTTTTGGTCTAATTTTTACTATAGAATTTTAAGCATTTTCACAAATCCTATAAACACTAAATATAAGCCGAACTCTCCTGTACATTACTAACTTAACATGACATTATCCGTTGGATGATAAGTTCAAATTCTAGATCTTTAAATTGAAGTTGAATCAAAACTTCTATGCTTACAATTCTAGCAAAAAAAAAACCTCATTTAGCTCGAAAAATTCGCATGATTCACTCAAAGTAACAAAGTTTCACAATCACCGCAAGGCTAATCGATCGTAAAAAACTGCGTGCTACAGACAAAATCCCCTTATAAAAGCCAATCCATTTGCCCTAATTACTTGATTTCAGTGCGTAGGCGGTCGCTCCCTTTCGATCGATTCGTAGATAGCCTAAATCTATCTGGAAGTGTGATATCAGAGCTACGAAAAAAGTTGTGTGAGCAGGAATATGGAACCTCGCGTACTATGCGACCACAACCATAACTTGTCACATGACCGACCGCTGTCTTGACCAAAACTGGGCCTCAATTCTGCTATTTTTATAAAATTCGACATTCCAACACGATCCCATTGTCATTTTGCTTAAAGTTCGTAATCTGCTAAATTCATAATGGTCGATCATTGGTCGGTCAGTGGTCTCGTAATAGAATTGTGTTATAATGACATTGTAGTATTGCCATTATTATAAAATTCCTTGGTAGAAATGATTTTCGAAAAACTACTACTAAATTTGAACATCTATTCATGTGAGATTTTATTTATATATATTTTTACATATTATTTATTAGTATTATAAGCAATCTGAAGTAGTAAGAAGTTCGTAAATAGCAAAAAAACATTAAATTTATGTTATGTTTAGCTGTCAAAGTCAAATGTGACATTACTTTGACGTTTATCTGTTTATTTATTTCTAGCAGCCGGTGTTTTGTTATGTTTTTACATTTAAGTGTTTTTATTAGATTTTTGTTTGTATATTTAAATTCCCTTTACAGAGAAGCCTATATTCATTGATTTTATACAAAATGGTGCTAATTGAGCAAATTTCGACTCATCGAAACGATATTGTATGAAGTGCGCCCAATTTTTAAATTGGGTATCGGTGGACTGCCGCAATAAAACGCCGGCAGAGTGGCGCACAGTAAGTACCTAAATACAGTATAATTAGGTATGCATTATAAAATGTATCATTATTGTAATATTTACACTTTTCTTAGTTCTAAGTACAATGAATATAAGAGTAAAATGTTAAAGAAAATTAAATCACAGAAGAGTCACATAAGTGCAACAGTTTACTCATTGTATGTACCTACAAACATACCCACAATAAGTATTAAGGAGCATTGAAAACAATACAATAAAAATTAATATAACCCCTCCAGCTAAGCTTAAAACCTTTGTTAGGTGTAGACTCACATCAGTGGTAGTACATTGGGCAGAATTTGACATCTTGATTGTAACTCAGATCAGATACTGAACGCTAGGTTACACATCCTATTGAAGTGTTGTAACTATTGTATTAAAGTTAAATTTGTTTTCATAGAAACTCCGCAGAATTATAATGTCATCAGATTCTGAGTCTGACTAATGTTTTCTAAAGTATGCAAGAGGTTTTGTCAGATTATTAAAAGATAAATGAAATCTATTTAAGGAGGAGTCTATGTCCAGCAGTGGATTCCAAATGGCTGTAATGATAAATGATTAAATGAAACAGTGTTTATAAACATAGTATTAATTTATTTTAAATCATATTTAGTACAATACCTACTGTGGATCTGTAAAAAAGAATTAAATCATTTTAATAATAATTAGAGCATTTTCGCACTTCACTAGAATATTGAGGTGGGTTTACATTACATATCTGCTAATTTAATTTATGTATTTCTCCACAGTCTGTCAACAAGAGCCTGCTGCAGTGCCCGACCTTCAAGAAGATCCCGATTCACCCTTTGATAGTCTTGATGATTAGGTGCTGCTTAATTATTTTCCTCCTAAATTAAAAGACTGATTAGTGATTAATGACATGACTGTTATTATTTTCATTATATATGGTAAAATTTGTTATTTGTTTTTGAAATGATGATTAAAATATTATGATAATTTAACTTGGATTTGTTTTATTATTTAAATGATTTTCACATTTTTCAATTGGCTTGAAAGTCAACTTAAATATTGTTAAATAAATATTTAGTTAATGATAAATAAAAAGTAATTTAAATGTTGATTTTTTAACATAGTAGTAGTATCATTTCAAATTCCAACTTCATTATATTCCAAAATAATGAAATAGAAATCACATACCTATTGCAAGCTCAAGTGCTTCTGCATAAACTTCATCAGGCAGGTGGCAACGGTGCTCTTGCCATGTTTGCAATATTGTGCAATATGCAACATGCATTCACAATCTTGCCTGCAGTTGTTGGACTATAACGTAAAGCATGAGCTGCAACGCTGCAAGCAAACACCTGCAAAAAATAAATTTACTTTTATACAACCCCATTTTACTGAACGTCTTATTACTTTTATATACTCACTGTTCTTGACATATAGGTACAAGAACTGTTGCATCTAAAGTTCTATAACAAGAAATTCATTCAATACCTCTCTAATGCCTGTTACTTCATTAATTGCTCCTGATACAGTAATTTGTGAAACAATATGGAGGGCAATCTGTCCAATCAAATTTTGGTAGGACCCTGATGCATAAAATGCAAGTGCTATTAGAATCTGCAATAAAAAATATAACATTAATCAACCTATTTCGTGTATATAGCTATAGAATAATAAATCAATGTCAAATTCAGTTTTCTCACCTTCATTTCTGCCGTTACGCTATCGTTTCGACGCGGTCTGGCCATAAGGGGAATGAGTTCTTTAATTAACCCCCTTACTGAATCCTTTCAAAGGCGAAAAGTTTTTACAAATTCCGCCTCGGGTATATCATGGGTTCGTATTCATTCTCGTCAAGTTATGGGCTCGACGACGTCTTCTGCATTCCACCCATCTTCTTTATCTAACATCCACTGCGTTGGCTAGCTCGAGAATACATTGTCTCCATTCAATATTCCACAAACACTTTACTCGTAACTAAATTAAAGCAATGACTGCACGATGACGTTCTAATGGTAGGTCAGTGATCAAAGGAACTGTCAAAATTTTAGCAGATTACCGCCTAAGTCAGTCATTCATTTGTCATTATGTACAAGATTACCATTCTATGCCATTTCTTTCAATGGACTGTCAGTGGTTGACCATTGGAAAGTCATAATGACGCCATTATATTAGTAGATTACCAAACTTGTCAAAATCAACAATTATGAAATCAATGACAGACCATTCTGACACTATTGTAATAGCAGAATCGGGCCCCGGACGCCCGGTGGTGCGATCAAACTTTTCACCTGGACGAAGCTTCTGTGGCCAAAAGTTGATGTGGTCGTGGCCGTCTGCCGCGCGAGGTTCCTAAAAGTGCATTTTACAAAAGATATACACAATTTAGCTCATGCTATGAAAAAGAAACGATACTATTGGTTAGTTTGACTCGCATCCTTCGCCTTGCATTGTCGCACATCTCTAATGGAAAAGAAACAGCCTGACCTCATAGAGAATTTTCCGTATAAGACTATTTCCCTACGTAGTAGTGTAGAGCTCATCGTGCAATCTTCTGGAGAAATACAACCAACATACCAATGTTTTCGCCAGCCAGGGTCGCTGTGTTCCGGTTCGAAAGGAATGTTACAGTCACGGGTGCCAATTTGTGCTGGTGGTGGTGGTGATCTTTCTCTTGGGAAAACGATTGCAACTTTGCCAAAAGACCTATTTCATAATATTACGGTTTCTAAAGTACTATGTTTGTAACAAGATGAAATGACAATCAATACAGAAGCATAAAAACAATTTTAACAAGTTGCTAAGTATATAAACTAAGGCTGTCACCGAATGGCGTCCAAGAACGGGGATAAGAAATGTGGATCGTCCGGCGGCCAGATGGACAGACGACATAGTTGCCATCGAGGGAAAAACCTGGATGAGGCTGGCACGGGAACATGGCGATTGGTAGAAGAAAAGAGAGGCCTATACTCAGCAGTGGGTGAATTCAGGCTGTGGATGATGATGATGAAGTATATAAACTAAATCAGTCACATGACATTATTTATAATATTGTCTCAAAAATTTAAATTACAATGCATCTGTCGTTCTTCTGGTCAAATTCCTGCAGAATGCATATGTATATAGGTGATATCTAACCAGGGGTGTGGAAAACATAAAATATCCGAATCTACCTAAACAAATTCCAATCATTGCGCCACTCTTTCGCTTAACTTTTAATGACATAGTTTTAATGCAGCAATGTATCTTATTTGTTGCGGTAAGCACAGTATTGTGTCTGCATAGAGGGTTAAAAGCTTTCACACGCTAAATGTGTTGAACGCAACACAAGTGTGAAAGGAATGTGCGTCAGAATTTGTTATTGTTTTGTATTATAAAAACCGGTCAAGTGCGAGTCGGGCTCGCGCACGAAGGGGTCTGTACCATTATCTATAAAAAATACGAAAAACACGTTTATTGTATGGGGAAAAATATAAAAAAAATATTAAGGAAAATTAAAAAAACGTTTATTGTATGGGGGGGCATACAATAAACGTTTTTTTTAATTTTCCTTAATATTTTTTTTTTTAATTTTTAGTATTTGTTGTTATAGTGGCAACGGAAATACATCATTTGTGAAAATTTCAGCTTTCTAGCTATCACGGTTTATGAGATACAGCCTGGAGACAGACAGCGGAGGCTTAGTAATAGGGTCCCGTTTTACCCTTTGGGTACAGAACCCTAAAAAGTGACTCGATTAAGATCAACTTCAGAAACACATGTTCAAGGTTATGAATGATAAGCCCTGTGGTGTTCACTAGAAACACGAGTCAGGGTTTATAATAAAACCACCAAATTATCAGTAAATGGAAGAACAATTTAATGATGACGTCCCGTCGCTGCTCGGGATATTTAGGAACTGCTCATGATGCCAATCAAATATTAAGCTGTCGCCGCGTTATTAGTAGGTATATCACAAGCCCAATGAGATTTTCCATCGACAAATATGGCGAATTTACGTACAAATTTTGATTCTCTGTTTCAACTCATTACGGGATCAATTTTCATAAATTCTTCCTTAGTGACCACTTTTGCTATATTAAGGAACATCGCGTGGCTAATTTGGGCTAAACATTTGAACTTTTTGCCATCGATACGCTAAGAAGGAACATAGACGAGTTTTTCAGTTTTAAGGTTCTAGATCCAGCGGTTCACGCTGTAGGTTATCCGTCAGCGAATTACAAATGTATATTATAAGTAAATGTATTAAACTATGTTATATGGCTAATTTTTATTTTTGTTGTAGGATAAATACATACCTAAACCAATGTGCAGCGGCTTGTTTAAAACAAAGGTAACTTTGTAGCATTAGATTGATTAGAGGTAGTGTATATACAAGGTGTAACATAACAAACGTAAGACCACTCGTGTGGTGTCTCGGACGAGTAAACGAAACCACTTTGATTCTACGAATACTAGAAATTCACAAAAAATAAATGGTTTTCAATAGAAATCGACGCGATCAGCTGATCAACATGTATGGTAAAACTAAAAAAAAGCTATGAATTTCCAAAATTCGTAAAACAAAAGTTGTTCAGTTTCATGGTTTGAGTCACCACACGAGAGATCTTGTGTTTATTCTGTTACACCCTGTATAAGCGGAACGAGTAGATTAGAGTACAGTATAGGAAATCGGCAGAGTTTTTACGCACGAAAGCACGTTGTTCACAGCTGATATGCTCACTTTTATATGTATAAATAAATCACTCTTGCCAGGACATAGGCCCTCTTTGTTAGAGAGAGTGGGCTGTAATCGGACCCAGTGCGGGTAGTTTTTGAATTATGACAGATTCACATATAATTTATGCCAATGACCTGACACCTTCACTCTTGACGATCTTATGACTGCATCAGCGAGCGAAGTTCGCATAAGTACCTGAATTTTGAGCCAAATATTTTTTATGAAACATTGCCATCCACACGCTAAGAGGAAAATAAAAATTTATAAAACACAAACGTCCTTTATATCTTTCCTGATCTATAAATCTTTATCCTGTTCTCATTTATCACTGTCATATTAAAAATAAACGGACATTTACGACACTAATTCAGATTGGTGATACCAAAACCGTATTCCCGCATCCAAAAATGTTCACGGCCGTTTAAAAGTACCGCAGTGGGTGTAATGTAATAATTCCAAGATTGGATACCGATACCAGATACCAGATTTGCGATCGTCCCACACTGGTTTTGGTCTTGACTGTCAGTTTTGGTCTAATTTATGTTTGTCATTGTGTCTTTATTTTATTGTGTTTCGGGGGTTTTGAGGTTTTCAAAATTGTTGTTATGTAAATATGGCTATAATAGTTTGAAATGGCGTGGAATGGATAACTTAATCGTGGCCATTTTAATAAGTGATGTTTTGTTACTACCTATGCTAGTAAATAAACTAGAGCAGTCTAATCACAGCTGAGCAAGAGCTGAAACTTTGTTTGTTTTATCCACGAACCACTTGCGTACCAACGAACAAAATTTGATTAAATTTGGTATCGGATTTGAGTACCATAAAAAACGCTATAGTGAGTAAACTGTAGCGGCACTACAAAAAGTAAGCCATCTATGACGCAGAGGATAAACTAAAACATCGAAATACATCTAAATCCTGCATCGCGCAAGTAAAAGTTATTCGCGACTTAAGACTATTTAGAAGAACCCAACAACAACTATCGGGCAGTAGCCCACCAGACAATTACAATCTCCGTCTGGTCGGAGGATTCTCCCTTTTCTATGGGGGTTGAAGAAATTTATACCCTGTTCTCCATACCCCCAAAAAACCACACACATAGACATTTATTGCGGCCTTTTTTTAAACTTTTTAAGAGTACCAATTCCGTCATACATGATTGTTGCGTAACTTTAACCGTTTACGCAGCGCACGCAACCGAAGCTCTCAAAAGGAATAAATTTTATCCGTTTTTGCAACATTTTTCATTGATGCTCCTCTCCTATTGGTCATAGCGTGATGTTATATAGCCTTCCTCAATGAATGGGTTTTCCAGCACTAAAAGAATATTTTTTCAATTCGAACCAGAAGTTCCCGAGATTAGCGCGTTCAACCAAACAAACAAACTTCACCTTTATAATATTAAGTATCTTTATATGTATATATAATTCTTCTGTGAGTGTGTATGTCACTGAACTTCTCTCAAACGACTGGACCGATTTTGATGAAATTTTTTGTGTGTGTTCAAGGGGATCTGGGAATGGTTTAGATTCACAAAAAATTAGGGTAGGTAGGGTAGTAGGTAGGAAAACATGCATTGCAACGCATGCCGGGCACAGCTAGTAGATTTATAAATTCGAAAGTAGCTCTGCCTGTCTATTATCTTTTCATCTCTTAACGCCAGCACGGACTTGCGAAATTTAGACCACAACCTGGGTTAAAACAAGGAATACTCGTTAGCATAGGATTTTAACTCTCATACTATGATCTGGTGGGATAATTTCGGACCACTACGCGGGCGGCCAAAACCTAGTTTACCACACTAACAAATTTCAAAGTTTCATTGGAACTAATTACGTAAGTAAAATATTCCCTTCTATAATCCTTTAATTAATCAAATGACATTCATGACCCACTTAAATTAATTGTCTGCTTCATTGTTTAGCATGTATTTGACTTGCATATAATTGCGCTTAGATTCTTACAGAGAAACAATTCCTTCAATTTAAATGCGGCACTTAATTATTCTATTTTCATAATTCACGAGCTTTCGAAACGTTTCAGCTACATGTTCTTTGCACATAAACTGATCAGGATTGAAAAATGTGCTACCTACTTGAGTTGATCGCTCAGACTCGTATTGAGATGCCGTCGCGGTTTCATTCGCATCTCAGGGGTCTTCATTTACTTGGATTATATAAATCTCAGATGTTAATTCAAGCCATATACACTTAACCATATAGCTATATAACTATAACCATAACCAACCAACCAACAACCACAACCACAACCAACCATAACCATAACCAACCAACCAACAACCACAACCACAACCACAACCAACCATAACCAAACCTAACCAACCATAACCAAACCTAACCAACCATAACCATAAACGAACCAACTAACCAACCATAACCAACCAACCAAAACCATAACCATAAAGCTAAACCATAACCAACCATATATAGCTTAACCATATAGCTATATCTATAGACTATTTAAGGGCCGTCTCCACGAGCGAGAGAATCGCGGCGATATTACGTATTTGTATGGGATAATATCGCCGCGATTCTCTCGCTCGTGGAGACGGTTTCTAAGAGAGTGTATAGAAATACGTGGCACTGACGATAATATCGTCGCGATTCTCTCGCTAGTGGAGACAGCCCCTAATTAATAAAATCCAAGTCCGTTCAACCGTGTATGCCTGATTCAAGAAACATTTCAACATAATCATTATCTTTAATAACTCGGTCACATTAGAGATATCTTATACCCAGTCTAAGGACCAGGAGACCATGACATGTCTACTGATTAGCATGATGATCGACGTTCTGCCGCTGAAGGGCCACATGATTTAGGAAAAACGAAAATGTCTAGGGTAGCCTAGGGTAAATTGGGAACAAGCATATCTTCCAATCTTCTATTATCACTCAACCAGTCATAGTACGGCTTTGTATGATCTGAATCTATCATCAAATCGTTTATCTCGCTTTTGGAAGTGAAATTTCACCATAATTTATACGAGTATGTGAGTAATTCCGTACAATTAATACCCCAGCCGCAAGCTATTCCTCGAAGCATCTAACATATATGCGTTCCTAGTACTTTTATTGTTCGTCGGTGGGCAATATGCTGCCCTGACTAATTGAAGAATGTATCATAATGGGCACTTGACTTAATGGAACAGGGAATCTATGGAGCTGCGTTTAGCAAATAGATCTGTCGTAAAACTTCCAAATATTTCCGGTAGTTTCTTAATTTAAAAAGACCTTTAGTTTAATGAGTTACATCTTAATACATAAAATCAAGTGTCACTTATGTTCGTAAATGCTAATTTCCGAGAACACCCAACCGATTCCAATGAAATTTTGGGAATGTATACATTAGATTCCAGCTTGAAAGATACTATAGTTTTTGACCCGATAGTCGGCTCCATGCGAAGCAGGGGCGTTTTGCTAGTATTATTTCACAATTTAAAGTTGAGCTATTATGTAAACATTCTCTTACTATTGTAGATCAGCAGGTTAATTCTGAAGTAACCTTTATTTTAAAGTAGATTTGCAAGGACAACCCCGTACTAAAGTGTAGTGTGCTAAAAGAGTAACACAATTATGTCCTTTCAAGTCCAGTCTCTTTCTAAAAAAGATTTCCAATGCCTAGATACCTAATTAGAATGATTCTCTATTCATTTCATACGACTAAGAACGCTTTGCTCTTATTCTGCGAAGAACAGTACACTTGCATCAATTCCTAGTGCTGTATCGTACTAACGAGCCTTTCTGACTAATCAGAGAGGTAACTATGAATATGTAACAACATGCAAAGCTTAGGCAGCCGTCTGACTGATATCTCGTTACCATATAATCCATCGGGTAGACGTGTGAAAACATTCTCTTCTCCCTTTTTCGAGTGGTTAGCGCCTAGCCTAGTGTCAGCGTTTTTATGCCACCCATGGGCCTCTGATTTGGCTTTACATGCCGTCGAGAAATATCTCTTAAGGCATGAAAAAATTGCTTAAAATATAAGTTCTATCTTCAAACCCTGTCTCGTGATTGTATGATTAATAGCGTTTGTTTCACTAAATCAATGTTATGTCTTCTTCACGAACAATGGACGTACGATGGAATTCTTTTATTTAGATTCTTATAACATTGATTTTCTAAGACATCAAAACACTTTTCAAACTTTGGCGCCTTCCTCATCGGATCGGTGCGTTTTCGTTTCTGTAACGAATCTGTACAGATTCTTTACCGAGTGCAATTAATTAAATGAGAGCTTCCTCACTGATTTGTTTCGGTAGAGATTCTGTACCGAGTACTACCGAACCATTCGACTCGCCCGTCTCGTCACTCCCGCCCCACCACGCAGTTCACTCACACGCAGCGCACTCAGTCAAGAAGTGTTTTTCGGTAAAGAATCTGTACAGAAATGAAAAAGCACCGATCCGGTGAGGAAGGCACCTAACAGAAAAAAATTGTCTTCATATTATCAAACAGCGCACGTGTCTTCAATTCAACAACCTTTGTTCTGTATCATTCCTTTAAAGTCTACACAATGGCTACTCCACAAACGCGTTGTTCTATCTTGAGAACGTTGCACTTATAACTGTGTTCGCGATTTAGTTTCCAAATATGTGTTTCGAGACTAAAACTTTAATTCCCATTCATAAAGTTCAGTTTTCAATTACAAATTAAAACATTTTTATGACTTACAATAACTAACTTGATCTCAGAACGACTAGTACGTCTTTCTGAAATTAACTTAATGCACATCATCATAAAGTTGATATTTGTTTATGTTAAAATATCTTCTAATGAAAACAATGGTTTGTTTGGGTTGTATGCGCATACGCCGGGAATAATCATACCCGATAGAGTGGCGCACAACATGATTAGTGACGCTATTAATAGGAGTACTTGCTCTTTGTTGCTATGCTATTCATTCGTCTGGGTAGTACGTGTTACACTTGAGAGATGGCTTTTATGTTTGATTATTGCCTACAGGAGTCTGCGCCGGCGCGGGAGCGGCTGATTACGATTTTAGGCGAAGTGTTTTTGTTTTACTTTGCAGTATTAGCTTAGGAAGGTTTTCAATATGCTTGAGTGTGAAGCACAATTCTAAAAGAGATTTTCAGGACTTATGACCTAAATCTACAATTACTACCAACATCTAATCCACCAGTCATAATTACTAGGTGTTGAGCATAACGTCCTGGGTTCGATTTCCAGGTCGGGCAAAGTGTTATTGGGTTTTTCCAGCAGGAATTTCTCAGTAACAGCCACGGAGTCTGGGTTCTGTGCCCGGTTGATCGTAATAAGCCCTCTAGTAAATGGGACTTAAAACATAACGAGCTACATGTGGGTGTACTATTAGGTACACCTCTGCCTAATCCTTTGAGGATTATAGGCGTGATGTTGTGTATTAGAAAATAAAATTACCTTACAGTATCTTAAAAATTCGTCTATGGTTCCGGTTACGATAACAAACCATAATCACATTCAAAACATTACAATAATATTTACAACAACTACATTATATTCACTATTTTCCTTGGCCGATAATTTCGCATCGTCCGTCCGGTTATCAAAGTATGCCGTAATAATAATAAGCGGCCATAATAACACTTGTGCCGTAATAATACACGAATGGTAGCTGTGTATTGTAATAGACTATTTCTCTGGGTCGTCTACCGTGACTGGGCGGCAATAATGACCTGCTGGATGTTTTGTGCTGGGAAAATTAATTGATTGCTGTTTTGACGGTTTGATTTTGGAAGAATATAGTTTTCACAATATGACTGCTTTGACAACGCTTCCAAAAATGGCCAGATGAGCTGGACGCTGGTTAGGGGTTGCGCACGAAAATAGTACCTGGACAGATATAGGGGAGGTCTTTGACCTTTGGCCAGTGGGACATTAACAGCTAATAAAACGGCAATATTGCCACTTCATAGAAACTCATGGAAACCTGTCGCTGCAGTCGGCCATTGTGAGTTTGGCCACTGAGGTTTACAGTTGCGGATTGTTCCTTCATGCAATTTGTTTCTTCTTTGTCTAGTATTTCTGAAAAGGAAAAAAATGTAGAGAAATATTAAAAAAAAATGACAATAATGTTCCCACTGATGACATAGGCCGTTAAGCCGTCTTTCCCGGCTGTCATTTGTAGATCTTTGACAGTCGTTACAGGCAGTCAGTGGCCCGAGAGTCTGACAATCAGTCTTACCAAGAGGTTTCGTATTACCCAGTACTAACTGGGTTGTGGTGGTTAGATAGGCAGCCGCTCTACGTAAAATTCTGATATTTAGCCGCATCCGGTTAGACTGGAAGCCGACACTAACGTAGTTGGGAAAGGGCTAGGCAGATGATGATGATGTAGGCATGACAGGTAGCAGGCAGGCGTGGCAGGTTGGGATGACAGGCGTTCTCTTTGTTAGAGGGAGTGCGCCCTCTTCAACAGCTTCATATTAAGCTGACGCTATGAAGAAGGTCTATCAGCTGAGTAGTTCGAAGTAATGAGGAGTAGAACAAAGACATTCAAATATTTACGAGTGATGGACGGGAGAAGACTAAGAAAATGGTAATCCAATACTTGTTACTACTTGGTAACAAGTCGCTCCGTTTAATGTCATACGCCCGCTCGTCAGGTAGCATTCGTTTGTCAAAATCGAAAATGTTCGGGATCAAAATTTTTGTACGAATATATTCCCTATGTCCGGTCTATTAGTCTTTTAAATCTCCCTGGAGTAGGAGGAGTACTTAGAATAGCCACTCGATCAAAATCTTACCACGAACAACAGTTTATTTCTATATTCGTTTATCAATCCCGGTGCCATTGACCAGACCACTCTTAACTCGCGATGAATTGCATCCATTCACAGCTTGACGTATCGTTTCAATAACGCATTTCACTGATTTGAGTTTACAATTACATTTGCGACTGACTCACACACATATTGATAGTGTAGGTAACCCTTAGTGTTAACGAAGCAGCTTACAAGGTTTCTTGTAAATCTTTTAACGTAGTATTGAGTCATTATGGCCTATGGTACGTGGGATAGGTCAGTCATTTCGTATGCCGCCGAAGTTGTATAGTTTAGTACCTAGTCAAAACGAATTAGGTAGAAAGACAACATAATAAAACATCACTCCTGCAATTCCCGAAGTATTGGGCAGAGCTGTGGAGTACACTGACATATCGGCGGTCCATACCTATCCTATTGCCATCAACCTGGCACAAATTCATACTCTAGCCTGCTACCTGAGAAAAGCCACACACACTCACATATATATAAGCTAACGAAAAACTTAAATTTCAATTATGTTGAAAGTAGTGGTAGAAATACAAAATATTTTGCAAACCATCGCCACTTGTTTAAAACCGTAATACTAGCTGTATTTAAAAACTCAGAATTAACTGGTTTTAAAAAAAAACCCGTATATTCTAAGTAACTTTCTTCGCAAAATTTCAACTTCAATCAAGGCTGACAGAGAGTTCTGAAATAAAACTTGGTGCTTAAACATTGAATTTGTACTTAAATATATTAGTCCACTCCTTCACAGGTAAGCCCAACCCTGCGATATCATTGCTAACCTAATTACTACACACACGCCCGTTTGTTTTCCCGGTTAGCACGCCATCAAAATATACGGATACTAGCTTCGTGTTGTGTTAAGTAAGTTGTGATGTCTGCTTTAGGTTTATTAATAACACATTAGAAAAAATACCAGGAATATGAAATATCGATTCCCAGGTCGGGCCAAGTGTTATTGGGTTTTTACACCATACCTGAAAATCTTCTAGTTACGGAGATATTGGGGTTCCAACTTCTTCACAAGTTTTTTTTTTTTAAATATCTGTTTTTAATTAAAGATTTTTAAACTCCTCCGCGACCCCCGTACTATTCAATCCATCCATCAGCACAATGTTTTGAGTGCGTTACATTGGGTCCTACCGTAAAACGTAATTTTACACCCCAAAAAAAGTTATATCCCAGAAATAATTTTTGCGTAAATTTACTTAGTTTGATGTACATAATGCTTGGTTGATTGGCTTCGTGAGGGGTCCGTTTACACCCTGTATAAACTATCTACTGAAGAAAAATAAAAATAAACCTTTTTAAACTGTCAGAGGGCCGGATTTACCTCGTCCTTGACCATTCAAGGTCGCCCCAGATATTTTCAGCCACAGCAAATTGAATAAATAAACACGTGAACCTTTTTTTAATCGCGTGCACCGAGTTCAGTATGTTACTTGTGCTTTCATTAACATTTATTTAGCTCACAGAAGCGAGCGACGTGAAAAATTTTATTTACTGAAACATTTAACCATTTTTATACTTCTTAATACTGCTACGAGTTATCCACATCTGTTTATCAAATGAGAATCCGGAGGGTGGTCAGTTTTGACAAGGATTTGGTCTCGGTACAACGAAGTACCTTTATAAAATAACTAGCTGTTCCCCGCGGTGTCACACGCTGGGCGGCTCCTAAGGATCGTAGCGTAATGTTTATATAGCCTATAGCCTTCCTCGATAAATGGACTATCCAACACAAAAATAATTTTTCAATTCGAACCAGCAGTTCCTGAGATTAGCGCGTTTAAGCAAACAAAAAAAACTCTTCAGCTTTATAATATTATGTAATAATAATATATATTATTAGTATAGATTTGATAAATCAGGCTATATGGTCACGGTTTACTACTTAGGGTTACTGCTAGCGATCACTTTCCTATGCACTAGTTGTATTTCGCTTAATATGCCACATAGCCGATCTTACTTAACTTATTGTTTTCCCCAGTCGCGCAGTAGCGGATTACGACCCATTAGCTCCACGTGCCACAGGTTCCATACCCAGTTCGCACGCCACCGGCATCCGCTGCCCCACTAACATAAAAGGCTAAAGCTATATTTAACTGTAACGCCCATAAAAAGCTAATTTCGTACCGCATTCGGAGCTAAATGAATATTAAAGTAATGGTGCCATTGATTTAGATTTGTTGTTAATGTTAGCTAATAGTACTAATTTGCGCGAAAATGAATGTTAGTTCATGATGAACGGTTCAGTTAAAGCAATTTTTATCTAGACTAGCTGTTGCCCGCGATCTTCGTTAGCGTGAAATTATCATAAAAAAATATTACTTCGCTTTGAATCAGATTCTGTTACCAATTTCAAGGGTTTTAATTATTTACACGGAACCTTAATTATTTTTCTAAAATAAAAGTAGCCTTTTTTTTCCTATGGAAAATCATCAATTGACTCCTCCCGCTCTGGGCGGAGCGGAAGGGAGTGTCAGACTTTTACTGACTAAAAACCATCCTTGTTCCTTCTTTTGCCCTTTGTGTTCCAGGGCCGCGGTATCTCTTTCGAACAGTCCCGCAGCCCTGGCAGGCATCGGCCCTTGCGGGCCCCTCATGTTTGCTGACATCTCTTTGAGGCGCGCGTGGAACACGAACGCGCCGAAATAAAAGTAGCCTATGTTAGACCTAATAACATTAACTATCTGCCAGTAAAACCCGTTAAAATCGGTTAAGTCGTTTCGGAGATTAGCCGGAACAAACAGACAGATAAAAATTTGAAAAAATGTGTTTATGTTATTAGTGCCGTATTTATTATGCTCGTACTGTTATAACCCTTATTACAAGGCAGTAAAGTCTACATCTGCACTTTAGAGTCAAAGCCTCATTTTCCATTACAAAGTAAACGCTGAATTGCAATTATCGCACATTAGCGGAATTATAATACTAATCGAGCCAGTTAGATTCTGGACGCCGTCGCGTGAACCAAATTCGGAAACTTATCTCAGGAGATACAAAGAGAGTCAGAAAGTCATAATTTTGGTTGATGTAATTGTGTGTACTATAACTAGTAAGTCGTATATATAACTAGTAAGTAGTAATAAAAGTGTAACTGTGGTTTGTGTCAATATAAAAGTGGTTTTGGTAGAAAGTAGTTTTTTTTAAAAAGACTGACGGGGTCGGCCTTATAACAAATTGGTGTCAGAAGTGGGATACCAGAGACGAAGTCTTACGACGTTGAGTCAAACAGACACTGGTATCCCGAATCCCGAGCCTCCCGTTCATTGACCGACAATAAGACTTGGCCTAAGGCTAAGCCTGCGTCACTACCTTGGACGACGGTCAGCCTCCGCTCTTCAGCGTGAGCCCGCTCCTGCCACAACACACCGGACGACGGTCAGCCTCCGCTCTTCAGCGTGAGCCCGCTCCTGCCACAACACACCGGACGACGGTCAGCCTCCGCTCATCAGCGTGAGCCCGCTCCAGACATCATCACCGACGCCATCATCAGCTCCAGGGTCTAACTCACCACATCCAGTTGGCCAAGAAATTCCAGAGCGAACCGTGTGAAAATTCTAGCTCCCACGCGTCATCACAACAAAATGCAAACGCCAAGCTTCGTGTCACTGTGAGTGTTTCTTGTGTCTATGATTACAAAGTGAATCGCGCTCCGAATCGTATTTCTAAGTTATTGTTATATTTTTATATTCTGATCCTCGCATTCTACTGTTCGTTAAATTTTAAAAATTACAGTCCAGCATATCATAACAGCTATGTCCGTCAAAGGAGAAAACGAGAAAACCGAGAAAATTACCTTGTCCGTCTTAACTAAATTCATTAAATCGTATAATGGGGACAGGGAGACACTACCTGCATTTCTCACAAATTGTGAGAATGCAATGTCTTTAGCCACGCAAGATCAACAAAATGTGCTCTGTAAGTACATCATTTCCCAGTTGGAAGGGAAAGCACAGGTAGCATGCAGCCTAAAGTCATTTGACAAATGGCCACAACTTAAAACCTTCCTCAAGTCCACCTTTGGAGAAAAAAAACATGCAACACATCTCTTATCGGACTTACAACACTGTAAACAACTACCAAACGATGACGTTACACAATACTCTTTACGAATCGAGTCAATACTAACCCGAATTCAGTCGGACATTCATCACAGCTGTAAAGACGAATCAGAATTACCTGGGCGAATAGCAGCCATGGAAGACCTGGCTCTTAACACATTCATGCTAGGCCTAAGCTCTTCTATATCCAACATTGTTCGGTGCAAAAATCCTTCAACTCTCAACGAAGCGATTCAATACGCTATAGATGAAGAAAAGTTATTTAATTTATCCAAACCTAAAACAACCAAACAATGTTCAACATGTAATAAAGTAGGCCATAGTTCATCAGAATGTTTCAGAAACAAAAAGCCTAATTTTAATTCCCAAAAACCATATCATAAGGTCTTCATTTCCCAATGGGACCCTAATAAAAATAATAACTCTAATACTAATTCTAATACCAATATCAATGCTAATTCTAATGCTAACTTTAACGCCAATTCTAATGCACAAACTTGCAGATATTGCAAAAATTTCGGCCACACTTTAGAGCAATGTCGTAAAAGGCAGTTCAATATGCAACGCCGCGAAAATACGGGCTCTGCGCAGCGCAATGCATTTACCCATACATGTGAATATGTGGCCAATGGTCATAATGACCACGCTGAATCTCAAGATAATTTAAACTAAATCGGATTTTGATGCCGTGTCCGTCAAAATCTATACAAAATTATAATGGCACGACTCCTACTATTTCTACATCTCAGTCAAAGATGCTGAGTCTTACCAATTCCACATCTCAGTCAAAGATGCTGAGTCCTACTATTTCTACATCTCAGTCAAAGATGCTGAGTCCTACTATTTCTACATCTCAGTCAAAGATGCTGAGTCCTACTAATTCTACATCTCAGTCAAAGATGCTGAGTCCTACTATTTCCACATCTCAGTCAAAGATGCTGAGTCCTGCTATCTCTTCTAATCTTACTAAATCTACATCTCAGTCAAAGATGCTGAGTCCTACCAATTCTACATCTCAGTCAAAGATGCTGAGTCCTGCTATCTCTTGTAATCTTACTAAATCCTATACTAGATCCACATCTCAAGCCAACGAGCTGAGTTCTACTATATCCACATCTCAGTCGAAGATGCTGAGTCCTACTACCTATACTAACCTTTCTAAATCTACACCTCAGTCAAGCCAACTGAGTCCTGCTATTCCTAATGATAAAATAAAATGTCACTTATGCCATAAGGCTTCAAAAAGTTCTCATACTAATTTTAAACATAACTTACCTACATCTAACTTAAACATAAATTCTATATCTAAACCTATATACGAAATTAATGATTTTTGTAAAAAGGTAGCCTTACCTCATATTTACTTATCTACTAATCATGCCTTAGAACAGTTATGTTTCCTTATCGATACAGGATCAACCATCAGTATTATCAAAGGCTCCTGTTTATTAAAAATTCCAAATCTATCCACCGAAACTGTAAAATTAAAGGGCATTAATAGTTCGGAAAACCCCGTTGAAACTCTAGGTACTTTTCAAATGGAGTTTCAAATATCAAATAATACTTATACATACAAATTTCATGTCACAAAAGACGACATCAATATTAATAATTACGATGGAATTATCGGTAGCGATTTTTGCGATTACTTTAAATCAAATATTAATTATTCTACTAAATCAATGTCTATATTAAATCATTCTATTCCTATTACTTATAATCAACCATCGTATAATATTCCAGCTCGTTCCGAAGTGGTTATCGAATGCACTGTATCTAATTACTCTCCTGAGCTTTATCATAACAACGAAGCTCTCGTACTAGATCATACCCTAAGTGAAGGTGTCTATGTTGCAAATTGCATAGTCTCAATCAAATCAAATAAGAAAACAAACATTACTATCTTAAATACTACAGAGGTTGACATTGAATTAAAGGATTATCACGTAAACGTGACACCGTTTGAAAGTAATTGTTCAGATTCTATATCTTGTTACAACATTAATTCTATTTCCTGTAATAAGTCTGATCGCATAAATAAAGTTCTAAGCCTTATTCGTTGCTCCCATTTAAATGATGAAGAGAAAAAATCTCTCTTAGAATGTTGTTCCCAATACACGGATATCTTTCATATCGAAGGTGAGCCCTTAACCTTCACGAATGCTATAGAACATACTATTAATACAGGTGATGCACCGCCCATTAATGTCAAATCATATCGTTTCCCCGAATGCCACAAGGAGGAAGTCGACTCCCAAATTCGTAAAATGCTAGATCAAGATATTATTCGACCTTCTACTTCGCCTTGGAGTGCTCCAGTTTGGGTAGTACCGAAAAAGATGGACGCTTCTGGCAAACAAAAATGGAGAATAGTCATCGACTATCGCCGTCTCAATGACGTCACTGTTTCCGAAACTTATCCGCTGCCTCTTATCACCGATATCTTGGACCAATTAGGTCATTCTAAATATTTTAGCACACTGGATCTTACCAGTGGCTTTCATCAATTAAAGACCAGTTCCAAAGATGCGCCTAAAACAGGTTTCACAGTTAGTACAAATTCGAGCATGTCTGGACACTATGAGTTTACCAGGATGCCTTTTGGGCTGAAAAATGCCCCTGCCACATTTCAGCGCCTTATGAATACTGTGTTATCAGGCTTACAAGGCCTCCATTGCTACATCTACTTAGACGATTGTATAGTGTACAGTCAAAATTTACAAGATCACATGCATAAACTACAACTAGTATTTAACCAATTTCGTGAATATAATCTGAAACTCCAACCGGACAAGTGTGAGTTTCTTAGACATGAAGTGACTTACCTTGGCCATATTATCACCGATAAAGGTGTATCTCCAAACCCTGAAAAGGTTAACGCCGTATCGCAGTTTCCAATTCCTAAAAATCCCAAAGATATTAAGTCATTTCTAGGTCTAATAGGCTATTATCGTCGATTCATTGAAAACTTTTCTAAGTTAACAAAACCACTTACCTCTTTACTGAAGAAAGATGCTGTCTTCCACTGGAGTACAGAACAGCAACATGCATTCGATTTCCTGAAAGAAAAATTAATTACTGCCCCTCTTCTACAATACCCTGATTTTTCACAACCTTTCAACGTAACTACCGACGCTAGTAATTACGCCGTTGGTGCAATACTATCTCAGGGTCCCGTCGGCAAAGATAAGCCGATCGCATAAATAAACCTGAAGGCAACTACTCGACTACAGAAAAGGAGCTTTTAGCTATCTTATTTGCCGTTAAAACTTTTCGACCATATTTGTATGGAAACAAATTTAAAATAATTACAGATCATAGACCCCTTGTATGGTTATTTAATGTTAAAGATCCCGGCAGTAGACTCATTCGCTGGCGCCTCAAACTTGAAGAATATGACTACGAAATTATCTATAAACAAGGTCGCCTCAATTCTAATGCCGATGCGCTATCTCGTTGCCCTATTAATTCTATTGATGTTAACAATTTAAATAATTTTACTTATGAACAATTCTTTAAAAATCAATTTACTAACCAACTTCCTGCTTCAAATACTATTATAGAAGAATGTACTCAGGGTCTACACTTGTCTAAGTTAAATACAATAGCTTGCCCAGTCTCTTTAGACTTTGATTATTCTATGCCTTATTGCGAAGAAATACTATCACAGCTCGATAATTCTGCTGACTTACTAAATTCCGAACGCGAACCTCTCTCGATACATCGCGTCAATGATAAAAATAAATCTTACTATTTTCTATTTACAAAAGTTCATCATTATGAACAAACTAACTTTAGAGATGTCTATACTTTATTAATCAAACTCAGAAATCTATTAATTGACTGTCCAAATATAACTGATCTCGCGTTGCCAGATTTTAGTGATCCATTTTCTAAACTAGCTTATACTAAAGTTTATAATATGATATCGTATATTTTTCACGATACCAATATTAAAATTCACATATATAAAAATCAATTAATTTATCCTACTCCTATAGAAGTCCCTAAAATATTAAAAGAAAATCATGACTCTGTTATCGCTGGTCACCCAGGATCACAACGAATGTATTCCCGTATCAAACCTGCCTACTATTGGAAAGGCATGCGCTCTGACATTGAACAGTACGTAAAAAAATGTAAGCTTTGCCAGATCAATAAACCCTTAAGAAAATCAAATAAAGCTCCTATGGAGATAACTTCTACATCTACCAGGCCATTTGAACGATTAGCCCTTGACGTCGTAGGTCCTTTACCCGAAGCGGGTTTCCAGAATTTTAAATTCATCTTAACGCTACAAGATGATCTAACCAAATTTACTAGCGCTTATCCGATGATTACAGCTACTAGTGAAGAAATAGCTCGAAACCTCGTACATTTTATGTCTCTTTTCGGTTTTCCAAAAACCATTTTAACAGATCTAGGTACATGTTTTACATCAGAATTATTCAAACAATTAACAGATATATTGAAGGTCAAAGCTCTTTTCACTACTCCATACCACCCACAAACTAATGGAGCTCTTGAACGCTCACACGCTACTCTAAAAGAATACCTTAAATCTTTTGTTAATGAAAACCAAAACGACTGGCATTGTTATCTATTCACTGCAATATTAGCATATAACACTACTCCTCACTGTACAACTAATTTCACTCCTCATGAATTATTATACGGTTATAAACCAATTATTCCTAATTCCTTATACGAAACCTCCGGTAATACCACATACAATGAATATATTAGAGCCTTACAATATAGAATGCGATTTAGTCGCGAAAAAGCTGTCCAAAATATCCTAAATAGCAAAGAGAAATCTAAACAATATTATGATGCAAACTCTCGTGAAATCACATACAAATCGGGAGATATGGTGTACCTAAAACACCATCACAGACTTCGCAAAGCGTTATCGCCTATATGGAAAGGTCCATACAAAATTATAAAAGTACATAATAAACATAATGTGACCCTTCAAGTAGGTCGTAAAAATATAAAGTACCACACCAATGAAATAAAACCTTCAACATCTTAACACATACTATGTTTCTTTCCAGAACGCTCTGCTGCCATGGCATTTTAAGCCACAGCCTCACCGAATCGAGCATCATTCCCATCTACCATAGCCCCGGAATCTATTTTGAACCTACTAAAAATATTAATTTCTACAGTGATCATTGGAAAGTTATCACTCACGTCGATTTAGTATCTTTAGAACCTTATCTTAACAAAATCGAAACTCTATTACATGAAACTCTGAATCTCTGTAACAAAATTCAATCACAGGATTCACAAGATTTCAACATGTGCAAGGACATATCTAATCCTATCGAAGTTTTAATTCAATCTAATTACGTTAAATTACAATCATTATCACATATCATCTCTAATAAATCAACAAATAAAGTCAAACGCTCTTTAGAATTTGGAGGTGAAATCTTAAAGTTCTTTTTTGGCACATTAGATGCAGACGACGCTAGAAAATACGATGCTGCAATCGAATCATGTAAAAAGAGTGACTCAGAAATATATCACCTAATGAGAGATAACATTCACATAATTAAGTCTACCATAAATAATTTTAACACTACTATTTACAAACTCAATCAAAACGAAAATAAATTGAATACCCAAATTAATCAGATGAACGAAATATTTTCTCAAATCGTAAAAACTGACAATTTACTGCTATATACCTCAAGGTTAAATAATCTTCTCAATATAATCGAAGGTTCTTTACTAAGCATCTCCAATTTACTGGATACTACTGTTAATTCTATTTTATTTTCTAAGGTTAATATATTACATCCTAGTGTTATAAGCCCCTCTAATCTTTATCTTGAATTATCTAAACATAGTAGTCAAGTAAGCAAAAGGTTAGACTTCCCAGTTCCTTTAAGTATTCAGAATATTCACTCTATAATAGATGTTTCTGAATTTAGCTCTTATTATTATAATAATAAGATAATTTTTATATTACAAATTCCTTTAATAACACCTGATAAGTTCATGACCTATAAAAACATACCTCTACCTACACCGCATGATGACTCACACAGCACATTCGCGTTGATTCAACCTTCTAATTCCTATATAGCTTTAAGTGACGATAGGATGCATTATGCTATGCTGGACACACTTGATAAATGTAAGATAATAAATAATAACTTTTCTATCTGTGAATTAACTACTATATATTCATGTATAAGTAATCCGAACTGTGAATCTAAAATACTAACTGAAGTAACACTGTCGTTACCTACAGAATGCAATGCCAAACTTTTATATGGTCAAATTGATATTTGGCAAAAGTTAAATAACAATAAATGGATTTATGTTCAATCAAGTACAAATAAATTAACAATTAAATGTGAAGATAACATTAGCGACTATTCAATTATAGGTACAGGAATTGTAAAATTAACAGCAAATTGTATCGGTTATTCTAAAACTATTCAGTTAATGACAACTAGTTCTTATTCTTTTATTACTAAGTCTCCTTTAGATATTAAGTTTGATATAACAGCTGATGACTGTTGTAAGAAGGACATATTTAATAAAAGCCTGTCACATTTATCGCCAATCTCTTTAAGTAAAATCAACTTAGATTCTCTCAAATATGCAACTCATCAAATGGATAATTTAGAGCAAGAATTAAATAATTTAGAAAAGGAATCTCATTTTATTAAATATGGTCCCTATTATTCTACCTTTACTTATATTCTAATTGTGTGTTTATTTTTATATGTTACTTATAAGATCTTTAGATATTTTAAGAACAAAAATACTACTAATTCTGGATGCTGTGTGCAAATATTCAATCAATGTTATAACCAGAAAACTTCTAAGCGCAAATCCAAAATCTCTAATTCTATCGAGATGACTGAAATGTCATCAGCATCCAATGAAGACAATAAGTCAATACAGTCATTACCAATTCAAAAAACTAATTATAAATCTACTGCTAATAAGGCCAAATTCCCATCAAACAGGAATTTAAATTTTTAAAATACTACGAATTTTGATGTTATGTTTTCCATTATAAACTACCATGTCTTGCTATGTTTAATTATAACGTGTTAAGCTAACTACTTGTATACTTATATCTAGTGTAAATTGTGAAATGACTATCTTAATCTCGTTGCATCTCAATCTTTTCTATTTTACTTCGCTTATCTTATAAGATAAAGCTCCGTCAAAAAGGGGGAGCTGTTATAACCCTTATTACAAGGCAGTAAAGTCTACATCTGCACTTTAGAGTCAAAGCCTCATTTTCCATTACAAAGTAAACGCTGAATTGCAATTATCGCACATTAGCGGAATTATAATACTAATCGAGCCAGTTAGATTCTGGACGCCGTCGCGTGAACCAAATTCGGAAACTTATCTCAGGAGATACAAAGAGAGTCAGAAAGTCATAATTTTGGTTGTGTGTGTGTGTGTACTATAACTAGTAAGTCGTATATATAACTAGTAAGTAGTAATAAAAGTGTAACTGTGGTTTGTGTCAATATAAAAGTGGTTTTGGTAGAAAGTAGTTTTTTTTAAAAAGACTGACGGGGTCGGCCTTATAACAGTACGCATTCAGTAAAAAGCTGTTATTTTGATGTTAAATACAGACACTTCAATTTTATTTATTTGTATAGATGTATAGATTAGACATAACAACACAAGAAACGGAAGAAACGAACAAAGATGTTATCAAATGGAAAGCCTTGTAGAAGTGGTAGTCTGGGCTTAATTTTAGTATTCAAGAGCTTAACCGTTGATAACTAAATAAATAATTGTGACAATCAACTAGGATTTAGATGACCCCGAAAAGTTCTCGATAAGCTACGAGTAGCTTAGGAATTCAGAATTCAGGACGCGTAAGATGCATAGATAGATAAGCAATATTAAGATACAAAGTATATCTTGTAACTCTCTTCATGGGTCATAAGCATAAAGAAACAAAAACAACACATCAGTGATGTGACCATTGACCATTTTACGAATTTAATCGTAATTCATATTATTATCCTATTATGTTTCTGCTAAAGCGGCCATTTCAGACCCCCAGTCTGAATTTCTTCAGACAAAGGCGAAGTAGAATTTTAACGTTCCACAAGATCTGGCGATAAAACGAAATTACTGTTCTTTCTTCACCAACAAGCTCTAGGTACATCTCGTTATTTAACACTTTAATTGATTTGAAACAAGTTAAATG
Organism: Eurois occulta; assembly: GCA_950022335.1. Taxonomy (NCBI): domain Eukaryota; kingdom Metazoa; phylum Arthropoda; class Insecta; order Lepidoptera; family Noctuidae; genus Eurois; species Eurois occulta. Next base: position 14,933,428 of record OX465497.1, read on the forward strand.
TATCGATTTACCACCAATGTCGTTAACCAATTGAGATACAATCGAGATTCTCGTGATTCACCCACGCTCAAGAAATTGGGTAAAAGGGTTTTAAACACTGCAATTATTATTTGTTAAAACCATTGCTTATCAATGTCGATGTAATAAATGAAATGCTTTAATAAAAGGATACCAAGTATAAGCAGATGTAACGAAACCTTATTGTACCTAGGTATTGTATTGTATAACGGGCTGGTGTCCGCAGCTCCACGTCAAATGCGCGTATTTTGCGTGCGGAAAATATTGTACCTAGGTATTGTTGATTATCTAATTTCCTTCAAGAACTGAGTTTATAAGCTTGATGATGTTTTAACTTAAAACCTATATATATATTTATGCCTCAGTGAACAAATAAAGAAAAGCCGGCCAAGTGCGAGTGGGACTCGCGCACAAAGGGTTCCAGTCCATTATCTATAAAAACGGCAAAAAAATCATGTCTGTTGTATGGGAGCCCCACTTAAATACCTATTTTTCTATTCTGTTTTTTAGTATTTCAGTATTTTTATTATAGCGGCAACAGAAATGCATCATTTGTGAAAATTTCAACTGTCTAACTATCACGATTCATGAGATACAGCCTGGTGAGAGACGGACAGACAGACAGACAGCGGAGTCTTAGTAATAGGGTCCCGTTTTGGGTACAGAACACTAAAAAACAACAATAAACAAGTTTAAATAGCTAACAACAACTACGCTAATCCACACACCTACAATTAACAGCAATAATAATCTAGTTACATTATTATTTGTTCAGAAGGCAGATAAGATCGCTATAGTTTGCAAACCTGCGCAAGAGCAGCGCACGGCCTTATGCAGTAATACGTGGGAGGATGCAAGGGTGGACGGAGACAAATCACTGGAAACCGGTTTGGAGTAACGACTTGTTTATTGTGTGTGTCAGGTGTTCCTGATACAAGTAATAAACATGGTTATAGTGTTCTTATCTGGTGATAAGAAAGCTATTTTGGGTGTCCTGTGGTTCTTTGTAAAGTTAACCTATTCTCCGTCTGCATCATTCTCATAAACTCTCTTCTCATACAGAGAACCACTTCTTATCTTACCTTTAATCATCAGTAAAAGCAGCAATTCCATATCAAATGAAGCTATCAAAGGTAAAATTCCAAAACTAGACTTACTGAGTTTAAAAAGTTAAGAAAATCTGCATCATCATCATCATCCACAGCCTGAATTCACCCACTGCTGAGTATAGGCCTCTCTTTTCTTCTGCCAATCTCCACGTTCCTGTGCCAGCCTCATCCAGGTTTTATCCCCGATGGCAACTATGTCGCCTGCCCATCTCGCCGCCGGACGACCCACATTTATTTTCCAAAAATCTGCATAAGCAGGATATAATGTTTCAATAGCAATGCCAATCAAAGGCTTACGAAAGATCTAAAGCTCTCAAAAGACCAAGAGCAAATATAAAATTCGCTTCAATGAGATTATATTATTGGTGTTGGTCCCTTTGACTTTTGGCTTTGTGTGGTTATTAACCTGATTTGAAGAAGACCTGCGCTTTTTCTTCGGAGTGTGGTCGCAAGTTTTTTTGTTTGTTTGACCCATTACTCTGGGACAATTACCTTTTGGCAACTGGGTAATCATTCCGCCACGGCAGTAAATATACCTTAGATAATTTATGACCTGCGCTACCACCAAATTAATTAGGATGGAACAGGACGCGGAAGACGATAATGATTCAATTATAGATTTATTCAACGTAGCCAAAGATAAAATACTCAAAGATGTGACCTTCTGTCTTATTAGTCCAATCAACGAGGATATTTGTTATATGGAGACTTACGAAAAATTCTCCCGCCTATGAAATTTGGCATGTGATGAAATTAGGTAATACTGATTACAAATGTACAATAATCCAACAAATTTTGTTACGAGAAGTTAGGTATTTTTACCTAAACGTAAAAATCGCTTATAACTCTCTGTGAATATTTGCTCAGACTGAAATACTTTCTGTAAATATACGTATGTACTACTTATAATAAGTATGTAGAGGAATCCAACATTTTTTCGATTTCGGAGATACCCCAAATTTAACTTTTAACATTTTGCACTATAACTTCTACTGAAAAATTGATCTGCTAAATGTTATTTTTTAATTTGTTTTTATATCCTTAATTATATAGCTTTGTTTAGTTATCCAAAAGATTTTCCTTTTTAAACATTTTTTTTTAAATTTTGCTTAATTACATAATGTGAAAAATATCTCCGCGCTTTTTCATACCTTTATTAGTCATATGATTTAATATTAAAACAGATTTATCAATTATCCAACAAATTTTCGAACGTTCACTATATTTGTGAGGAAAGTTCGCTGATTTATGCTAGAACGTAAGGGTTGACCTTTACTTGACCGCTCGGAGCTGCTTTGCCACGCACTACTTTTGGAGTAGTGTAGGCGAGTTTGGTGGCATCATCAATCAATCTGGCAATCATCTATAAGAGTTAAAAAACAGTGGTAGGTATTTCTAAATAAAACAATCGGTAAGCTAGGTTAGGTAACTTAATCACTTTAATCAATAGCAACATAGATAATCGACTAGGTATAATCACATTATTTGTATTTGGTTTATATTTTTTCAATATAAGAATTAACAACACGTGCCTACAATAATTTTAGGCTTTATTATTATTTTAAACACTCTTTTGCAAAAAAAAACGGGCACCTAAGGAAATTTACGTTCTAAGGTCGATTTGAGTTAATTAAATGAAATTTATTTCTTTGACGTAGTCTGTTTACTTATAATCGTGTAAATTAATGCGCGTGAAGTGAATTCGGGCAATTAAAAGAAAAAAAATGATGGATCCTTCAAAACCGATGTACACGCCCAAACAATAAGAAGTGGTCGGCAATAAAGACAAGATTTTTTTAACTTTTTTTAATTAAATAAAGTTACAAATGTAAAAACCTAATAACGAGTGTGACCTCCTCTTGCCAAAATCACAGCTTGAAGCCTTCTGGGCATGCTTTCCACGATGTTTTTAATAACGTTTTGAGGAATACGTTCCCACTCTTCTGCAATGACTGTTTTTAGCTCCCTGATGTTTTGTGGAGCAGGTTGCACTGATCTTACCCGTCTCTTTAAAACATCCCAGACATGCTCAATTGGATTGAGGTCAGGACTTCGAGCTGGCCAATCTAAACGACGGATCCCAACTTATTGCATGTTTTATTATTATATTTTTGTAATTTTATTGTGACAGTCGCTTGTCAATGAGCGACTAAAATTATATGACATAATTGTATTTATATTTAACCTCTCCTCGAGCAGATATTGTAGTCCTGACCTCCTCTTTACAGGGGTCCGTTCTTGCACTATCTGCTCTCTAACTGATATGTTCTGCACCCTGGCCATGAACTCAAAGACCCAGAGCTCCAGGAGCTCGCCGTTATCGGCGGAAAAGGCGGGCCCCTCGTCTCCTGACGCGAGGAGGAAAATTGTATTCGGAAACGATACACCTCTCGCGTCCCAGGAGGGTCCTGTTACTCCGCTGATGCGCCGAGCTCTTGTCAACGCTCCAAGATCGCTCATAAAGCCTGAGGCTGAGCACCCCAGTCGCATTGCGGAGGCGAGAGCTTGCCTAAATAAGGCAAAGCTTAATTTGGGCAACTCTCGCAACCTCAAGGCGGAAATCAAGACTACGGTGCTCGAAGCCATAAACAGGCTTTATGAGCTGGTCAAGGAGTCGGAGCGAGACAAGGGCTCTGCCGCACCCGTTGCCGTACCGGAACCCGCTTCCCCTGCTAACTGCTGCGGTCTCCAACCCATCATCAGTGAGGTCTTTGCTAGCCAGACTGAGCTCCTTAACACTCTCAAGGAGCACATCTCGGAGTTAAAAGAAAACTCCGAGAAACTCGAGAAACTCCGAGACAGTCTGGCTAGCAAAGAAAGTGCGGAGGAGACAACCTACGCCAGTGTAGTAGCCGTCAGTAAGTGCCACACCGGGGCTCAGGCCCTGGAGCGAACGACGCTGCACTCCATGGTTGTCTCCTCGACACAGGAGATGGATACAGGGGCCGAAATACTCGAAATAGTTAGAAAGGCAGTGGACGCGAAGGAGGGCTGGGTGCGCGTAGAGAGGGTCAGGAAGGCCAAGGATCAAAAGGTAATCATGGGGTGCGCAACAAAGGAGGAGAGGGAGAAGCTAAAAAAGCGACTCGAATCGGCCGGAGAGAACCTCGTCGTCAAGGCAGTGAAGAATCGGGACCCGCTTCTAGTTCTTAGGGACGTGCTGTTAGTACACAGTGACGAGGAAGTGTTGAGAGCCCTTAGGAATCAGAACCGGGAGATCTTTCACGGCCTCGGGGACGAGGAACTCAAAATGTCAGTAAAGTTTCGCAAAAGGTCGCGAAACCCGCACGTGAATAGCGTTGTGCTGAGTGTCACCCCAGCAATCTGGAGCCTCCTCCAGATCGCTCATAGGAGCACTCGAAGGAGGCAAGCTTCGGATTGACCTCCAGAGATTGCGCGTCGAAAATCAGACGCCTCTGGTGCAGTGTACCCGTTGCTTGGCATATAGGCACGGCAAACGCCTGTGCACGGAGCCAGCCGATCTGTGTAGTCACTGTGGCGGTCCGCACCTCAGGGTGGACTGCCCGGACAAACAGATCGGCGAAGCAGCGGTGTGCGTAAACTGCACCAGAGCCAAGCTGGGGCAGCACCGGCACAAGCACAACGCATTCAGCAACGATTGCCCCGTGCGTAAGAAGTGGGACGCATTAGCGAACATTAAAGTCGACGCTGCGCCCACTTCTGAGCACACAGAGATGACCGCTTCGACACAACCAGATAGCAGACGCATTGAGCGAACCACTAGGGTTGGCTTAATGGAGAACGATAATTGGAGTCACTTTCTTGAGAAAATGGCTAAAATTATGCTGGACCGTAAGCCAACTCTAGTGGAATCGTCAAGTTGTGTCGAATCTGGTAAAACATTCTGCAGTCTTTCGACTAAAGCAGAAGTAGCATTCTGCAAATTAGGCATCAATACATGATATTGACTTATATAATGAGTATATGAAGCAAATATCATGGAAAAATTAAAAGTAGGAAGACGTAAGAGCTGAAAATTTGTAGAGGTATAAATATAAGGGTAAAAGACTTAAACATGGGTAAATAATTTAGTGATAAATACAGTATTTTATTGGTAGTATTATAGTAATGATATTAGAAAATGTAAATAAACTTAAAAAATAAACGATATTTTTAGTGAAAACAAAACTTAAATGTAATTATTAAATAGTTTATATTGTTTGTAGAATCATTTATGAGTTAAAAACAAAAGAGTAAAATGAAAAAAGTTACTAGACAATAGAGAGTGGTCTCCTCGGCCTCTTAAACATAAGTCGCTAAATAAGCTGTAACAAGTAGATAAGGTCTCTGATCATGTCAGAGGGACACTGGCGGGGCAGGAGTGGTTTTTAGTCGGTTCGAGTCCGACACTACCTCCACTGTCTCACACCCTGTGAGATAATGGAGGTGTCCGTGGAGATTTCCCACTCCTGCCAAAACAAAAAAAAAAAAACTTATTGCATGTACGCTTCCACGTCGAGCATTGTCGTCCATAAAAATGGAATCTTCCCCAAGTGCAGTCAATGTGGGTTGTGCATATGGAATTAGGACTTCCATTATGTACCGGTGTGCATTTAATGTTCCATTTTCTATGAAAACTAACTCCGTAGGCTCCGTCGAATTGATTGCTGCCCAAAACATAACGGAGCCTCCGCCATAAGGAGTGATTTCTTCAAAACACACTCCCACATAGCGTTCCCGTGGTCTTCGCAGCACTCGCCGGCGTCGGTCCGCTCCACACAAAGAGATTCTACCTTCATCAGAAAACAATACTTTATTCCAGTCCTCCAGAGTCCATGAAGCACAGTTCCGAGCAAACTGAAATCGAGCAACACGGTGCTCACGGAGTAATTTAGGGCCCCGAGCTGGGCGGTAACTCCTGATATTGGCATCCAAAAGCCTCCTCCTGACCGTCCACAAGCTAACTTCTACTCCTCTTACTTTTTCAAGGCTCTTCTTCGGGTCCACACTTGACGCCTTACGATTCCGCAACGCCTGACTCACCAAAAAGCGGTCATCTCTTGGTTCTGTGCATCGTTTTTTTTCCGAACCGGGTCTTCTTTTGACCGAACCGGTCTCTTGATACCGTTGCCAAGTCCTCTGGACCGTTGAACGTATCACATTTTGCCGCTAAGACACGTAAGTTTGCGAATAACCTTCTTCAAGTAGGGCTATAATTTTACCGGCCCTTATCGCTTTACATTAAATACCACTTTTTGATATGAGTGATCATATCAAAAAGTGGTATTTAATGTAAAAAGAAAGATTAAATTGTTTAATTTGCAGAAAATATTCAAAAAGTTTTAAAATATCGTAATCAGTTAAAAATCGTTTCAGCAATTCGCGCCATTAGTAAAGCAATTTTAGAATAATCCACAATAATCATTATTTTTCTTTTATTAATTTCAAATTTTAAAAGAGAATGCTCATGGAAGTATGGAATCCCGTACCATGCTGCATCAAAATCAAACCTTGTTTTTTATAGACTACACTGATCGTATTAACTCCTACAAAAATTATTTTTGAAAAAAAAACCCGCGTTTCAGAGTTATTTTATAAAATCGAAACTAACCTAAAAAGTAGGTCTATTTTTTCGACGCTACCAACGACGTATTTTAACACACATACATTACATTATTGCTCTAAAAACAGCGTAATACACTAATATTAGTAAGAATTACGAGTTAAAGTAACATCCACAGTATGCTTGACTGAAACTCGATTTTATTTTAGACCTTTACATTGCCAATAGTCAGTCAGTACAGTACAAATGTCAGATGCCACAGATAAGATAACTATAAACCATAGAGTATAGTAAGTGCTATAAACTAGTCGGGATTTAGGGATGTAATCGATAAATCAAAATCTTTAGGCTGAGAAAATCTATTTTGTTGCAAATAGCAATAAACCAAACTAAATCGATTTGGTGTACTGATCTTACTTAATTGTAATTAATTTTAGAGTCCGCTCGACAGACAAGGGTTTGTTCAATTGAAACGGAACGTCATTTATATTCAGTTGAAACGGAACGTCATATAAAGGGAGTAAAACAATATTCGTACTTTTAAACTCGAAAAGTATATTTCCAGTTCAAAAATCAAATCCCCGACGCGTAATGCCGTAAAAAAATATGAAACTAATTACTATAATATTTTGGTTTTGAGGCGCGAGACTTTTTGGTACCAACTTTGGTCATTGTCCTTTGGAACGTAAAGAATCATGCCAGGATGCTTCAAATAGCATGCCAATACATCGTCAAATTAATAAAACCTATTTCTTGTTCTTCTTCATTGAAGTAGACAACAAAATCTAAAGTGCCCGTTTTTTTTGCAAAAGAGTTTATTTTTATTTAGTTTGCTTATATTTTTATTTTAGGGTTCAAGGTTTTATTACTTATTTCTAATGAATTTATTTGTCTTACAGCAAAAATCTAATATCTTAATCTTTTGGAGCACGAAGCTTCTTCTAAATTTTCTTGGTCATCGTCAGCAATAGCAACATAGATTGATAAATCATCTGATGCTGAAATAATCGGTTCATCTTCATCCATATCAGAATCATGAGGCTGGCCAGATTTTGAACAACATGTAAGCATTTGTTCAAATACTGTCTCATCCTCATCTGGTGCATCGCTATCATCAATAGTTCCATAACATGCGGGAAAAGTCCATCATCTCTTCTTCTGCTTGATTGTCGAATCTTTTCAAGGCCCTTTTGTGTCACTTTAACAAACCCCACTATTAGAGGTTTTTTACACAGCACACACAACTCGCCGTCGCCTTCCTCCGTCATTTTAAAACAAACGCTCCTTGCACAAGTAGGTGCACAACTGCTCCGTTTCGTACTTCGAGCGAGACACAAAGAAGATGCCGCCTGCGCGCCGCCGCCGTCACACCGATGCGCGTGCGCCCCGCACCCCTCTTCACTCCCGCGACCGGTCATTGCTAACTGACGGCAATGCATGTACTTAACAATTATTGAGATTGTAAAAACTTTGGTATTAGGCCGAATTTCCATTGGCTTCTTGGAAAATCTATTACAATACAGCGACTCATAACTAATAAACGTATTGAATTAGCCTGAGCAATTATTCACATGACTTAATTAAGTAAAAAATAAAAAATAAATGTTTTGAAGGAAAATCTTTTGGATAACTTAACAAAGCTATTTATTTAAGGAAATAAAACCATATTAAAAAGTAAAAATTAGCAGACCAATTTTTCAGGAGCAGTTAAAGCGCAAAAAGTTAAAAGATTAATTTGGAGTATCTCTCAAATCGAAAAAATGTTGGATGCTTATACTTACCTATTCTAACTAATATATTCATACGTATACAGAAAGTATTTCAGTCTGAGGAATTTTTCACAAAGACTTATAAGCAATTTTCATGTTTAGGTAAAAATACCTAACTTCTCTTATCAAAATGTTTTGGCTAATTTGACATCTGTAATCTGTATTACCTTACTTTATCACACTACCTATTCTCACTGGCAGGGGAAATTTTCGGGTTACATAAGCCCCGTTGATTGGGCTATATGGTCAAAAGTTAGAAAAGCTAAAAAGTTATTGACGCCAATGTTATGGTCGTGACTGAAAACGGGCTTTATTTCAATCAATAGCGTCAGCAAAAAGTTCAGCATTGCGGCAAAATAATGCCTTGTTACGCTTTCTTTTGCGATTGTACCTAATAAATAATAACTTCCGAAGAACTGCAGCAAACCATGACAATGAATTATCACTTGAGATGATTGAAAACAAAATTGCATAGCGGGTAGATCAAATTAATCTGCAAAAAGAATCACCAAATGAATTAATATTTTGTTTTATTGTATTACAAAATGTAACCTAACTCCTTTATAAATACACTACAATTTGGAACAACATCATTAACAGATTCAATGCAAAATTAAGGCAATGACCATAAAGAACATTACCATATATAAATCGCAGGCGAGGTTAAATCTACAGACCATCAATGCTCAGTAATATAACATTTAATTAATTGACATAAGAGCTAAATCAGCATACCTACCTACACATTTTTTGTAAACTCTTATATGTAGTTTCCCAACTGAACTGACCTTAGTAAATACGAAAATCTGGAGCCTTCAGACGACCTTTGTAAATGTCAGAGTAGCGAGAAGAAAAGTACTAAGACGTCTTGTGACGTAATTAGTTCTGTTGGTCTAACCACGTCGCCATACTAGGACCTATGAGTCAGTCCCCTTCATCCATCTTCGGGCACATATATGGCTAGCTTACCTAACGTGGGTGTCACATCACAATATGATGCATAAAACCAACGTGATAAGACTTAAACTCTCATAACAGTCGGAGAGATAATACCGGCGCATGATCTTTAGATTTGCAATATATGGAGAGGATTGTTGAAAGTTAGAAAGTGCTGATAATACGTGATGTATTTGCAAAACTTTCGCATAGTTCACGAAGACAGAGCTGTTTACTTTTAGCAATGCACATTTTATTATGACCGTACCTAAGTTTACATAAACACGACCAATTATTAAAAACAATCATAACATTGCCAATTTCTATGCGAAGTACATAGCACTTTCACAAAAAAATATGTAAAATAACTTCGTTCATGACCACTAAAACGAAGCAAAACATTTTTTTGTTAATGAGAAAATTTCAATAATTAATACAGAAAGCTTAACTTGTTGGCTTAGCGGCCAAGAAACATGGCAATTGCTTTCAAAGCGACACTTAACAGAGCTGACATATAAGAGATCATTCGTTTTCGACCCAGAAATCAAAGTTACCAAACGTGTCATCACTGTTGGGGAAGTCAGTCTGAGTATTTTTTACTACGGCAGTCGCTACAACCATTCCTTCAGCTGATTGTTTGGGTTGAACCACAGAAATATTAAAAACAGGAGAAGTGGCAAGGGGGCGTGTCGGCGACCACGTGGTGCTGAGCGCCTCGCTCAGCTATTGAAAAAATGGCCGTCACCGCGAGTTAGTGTGTTGTCAACCGCGTTCGTAATAACAACGATTATGCCGTCTTGTTCGGTGGTTTCGTGCAAAAATCGAAGCCAAGACAAACATTTTAGTAGTCATGGCATCAGTTACCACAGGAAAGTACAAGTATTTTACAGTATTTGTCTTAAAAATCACGAAAAACAACAATCCCTAAAATATATCTGACTTGTACTACTTTATTTTTGTTTTCTTGTATTACTCCGACTGTATTGTTTGCATTAAATACATTGCTCTTTTACAACCACCTCAGTCTGTCACTGAGTGACTGAACAAGCAATGTAAAGCTGACATAACGAAACATCATTAAGCCGTAATGTCGCATGGTGCGTCCGCTGCTCAGGTCCGCCGTATTTGAGCGCGGATAGTGATGTGCTCGTGGAGGTTTGACAAAGTCTACCGACAAGAAAGTCGACTGCGAGTTGTTATATTACTATTTTTATTTTTGTCGATTTTTCTTCAATATGTTAACTCTTGTAATCCGGTTGGAAGACCGATGTGGTTCTATGCATATTTACCCATTTTTATTATTTTACAGCGTAGTAGTGCGTAACCAAAGATCGTGAAATAAGTTCATTAATGTTAGTTAAGTAATCTATGGAATGTCCTTGAGTTTGAATTATGAGCTACTTCGTCACTTGTTATGGTTATGGTATTTAACTGAAGTCTTCATAAATGCACCATTAGCTTCGTTTGCATTATAATAATCAGCATCTTAGAGTCATAATTATGTACTATGCCGCAGAATTTCTAAAGAGGGTTTGAAGACGCTATATTGTGACGTCATGTACGCTTTTTTTAACACTTGCACGCTCTAAAATAAACAATTATAATATGAAAATTACTTTAATATTATTAAAATTTTGGCAATGGGTCAACATTCATGCTATTTATTTATTATGCATGCGTGTGTCTTTTTGTCACATAAACCCCTAGTTGCTAAAGAAAGAAGAATTTAATTTCTTAAAAATACTGCTTGCTTAGGGGTTTTTTAGGAGCCTGCTTAACATACAAGTTTATGATTAGCTTCGTTTATAATTCAGTAAGTCACTAACAAATTGTAATTGTAGTTTCCCAAAATATTTTTATTAATTGAATAATGTTTTGTTGGTTTCATATTGTTTTTATTAAATTATTTCTAAAACCTGATATATTTATCGATAACTCTTCGATTTTGTCAAGCACTATGTCGTATCCGCCCCCGTGTCCCGACAACACACAATGATAATTGTTTTAGTGTGAGTAAATTATACGGAAAAAGTACGCTGTGCTTTAAAGAATAAGGTTTATATTTAAATGACAGAGTTATCGATGGCGCGTGTGTGCACTTGTTCGTAGTATTGTTTTGACAGAACTGTGTGTGCAATATTAGCGTCCTGGAGGGGCAACTGTGGCTTCACTGGTTTTTTATACATTTTGAACTCCACGCCATATAGAATCTCCTTCTTTATTATATCTATGGGTTGAACAAAAGATTTTTCAAATGAAACGTACGGAAATCCAATTTTTCACCCAAAAAATCAGCTGAAGTGATGGTTGTATAGACTTAGTGCCGTAGTAAAAAATACTCGGACTACTTCCCCAACAGTGGTGACACCTTTTTTTCCGGCACTTTGACTTTTGGGCCGAACTTTGTATGAACCGTGAATCTCTCATGGTCTCCTTTTCGATAATTTCTGTCAATCCAACAATATTTTTAGGGTTCCGTACCCAAAGGGTAAAACGGGACCCTATTACTAAGACTTCGCTATCTGTCTGTCTGTCGGTCTGTCTGTCTGTCTGTCTCCCTGTCTGTCTGTCTCCAGGCTGTATCTCATAAACCGTGATAGCTAGAAAGCTGAAATTTTCACAAATGATGTATTACTATTGCCGCTATGACAACAAATACTAAAAAATTAAAAAAAAAAATATTAAGGGGGGCTCCCATACAACAGATATGATTTTTTTTGCCGTTTTTATAGATAATGGTACGGAACCCTTCGTGCGCGAGTCCGACTCGCACTTGGCCGGTTTTTTTATTTTTCGTCATCGTTTCCGTTCGTTTTCGTTAGAAAACATGCTAAAGTAAAATTGTTAATCAAAGATTAAGCTTCAATACATGACAGCTAATTAATTTAATCACGTTTACGATGTTAATCCAATTAAGAGTTATGCCTCTATTGTAACTCTGACAATAAACTTGAAACCAATGCATTGTAAGACCGCAGGAAACTTGAGAACCTCACAGTATTGTTTACACGAAGACACGTAAAGTCAGCAAAACATACTGTTATAATAATTCAAACCTCACGCCAAAAATGTACAGCTTCTTAAAAAAAGAAAAAAAACATAGCTTGTTCAAATATCAACCTTGACTCCAAGAATTAAGACGTCATTCGCTAAAACCAGATGTGGTAATTTGCCTGACTGGGTCAAGTTACTCGTAACAGTAGTCCCGCAAAGGTCATGATTTATTCATAATGCCGTGACATTGAATTTCCACGTGCTCCGTTGCTAGGCAACCAGTGGTACAAACAAACAACCCTCCGTTTCATTCAGCTTTTGGCTTCGGGGAAGGATAGACGTGGTTCTTAAAATTCAAGACAAAACTTTGGTAACATAAAAAAATCTGGTCTATCAGTGTTATCATGATATGAAGCCAGCATTTTAAAGGAACCAGGAAGTATTACAAATATCCAAGAAAGTTCTGGACAAAAGGGTGTTCTCTTCCATGGAAGCTCGAAGTATCTCCCGTTCCTTGGATCAAGTGAATTGGTGGGAGCCTGAACATTGGAAGGCGCGAGGACCTAGGACAATATCTTCGATATCTTTGGAGGACGCTGATCCTGGTGAGATCAGGAACGGCTGGCTGACTATTCAACGTCCAAAGGTATTTGCAAAAATACTAGTTAGTTTTTTTTTTATTAGTAAGCGGATCGCAAGATTCGACGACATTAAAATCTCCTAAATAGGATTGGTACGAATTCATCTCAATATGTCCAAAATGGAATATGCAAAATTATGTTGCACAACTCTCATCCATATACTTTATACTTTATTAGCTGTGCCCAGTGGTCTCTTCGCCGTTTCTGCATTTTTCTCCACTCCTAAGAGTTACGATATGTTAAATAGCCGACAACCTTCTTCAAGAATTAGGCTATCAATTTACTTATTTGTTTTAACTTCATGCACAAGCGTGGTAAATAGGCGAATTTAATGCCACAAGGCATTCTCTACCAGTCAACCTTTGGGTCAAATAGGACAGCATTGTGATAGAGTACAAAAAAAAACGAATGAGAAAAACACCATTTTGTAATTAACGTTTTTTTTTAAGAATTAGGTTATCAAATGCGTCTGGTAGTTCCAAATATTGGTGCGTTCAAACAATAAACTGTTTAGCTTTATTATAATTTTGTATTAAGTAGTATAGAATTCATTCCAATCATCAATTCGACAATAAATGCCAAAACTTCATTAAAATAATGAAAGTTCTTACATTACACGCGAATTACGCGCGCTACGTGAAATTAAGATTTAGCAACAATAAACCTGTTTTAAAAACAGAGTAACTAAAGTCATTGAACCAATGTTTTCTTTTCTTTTGCGACCAAACGATGTGGCTTCCTGTCGCCCCTTGCGGCTGAAACAGGATGCATGAACAGAAACACCGTTCTATGTTTAACGTTGCATGGAATTTGCATGCATGATGCAACCTTTTTACAGGGTATAATGTCAATAATGTTGGCTGTTGAGCTTTTGGTGCGATATTTGCAAACATGAAACACGCATTCTTGACTATGTTGATAGTAGATCATGTCGGGTATAAGAATTGTAATCAGTACACACATACTAGCTGTTGCCCCCGGTCTTTGTCCACGTGAAATTATTATTATTAAAATATTACTTCCCTGTTCTCTCCGAAACGGCTCGACCGATTTAGACGGGAATTTTAATGACAGATAGCTGATGTTTTAGGGAATAACTTAGCTTACTCTTATTTTAGAAACATAATTAAGGTTCCGTGAAAAAAAATAATTAAAACCATTGAAATTGGTAACAAAATCCGATTCAAAAAGGGAAGTATTTTTTTTTTATTTCACGCGAACGAAGGTCACGAGCAACAGCTAGTCTTAAATAACTTATTAGTTGGACTTTTAACGACAGCTGTTACAAATTACAGGTTCTCGAAACTTATTTTCCAAAAATACCCCAACTTAAACGTTTACTATTAAATTCTAAACTCGCTACCATATTCCGAAGGCTTTCTTTATTACCTTTCAAGTCACCTGTATCGATTCCCACACCAAATCAAATAAAAGGTGGTACCTACTTAAAATGTAAGTAATTGATTCGACCTTCAATATTGAAATGTCCGCCCTCACCTAAAAACTTCTCGAAACTAATGATTAATTTGAGTTATTTAATAAAAGTTTCCCTGAAATGTCGCTATAAGCAAGGTTTTCATTAATTGATTTCCATTTGTTGTTTTAAATAAACATACTAATGGACGTAGTGTTATGTATAAATACTATATTGAAGTATAAGTTTTTGCCCGCGGCTTCGGCTGAAATAATAGATAATTCCATGTCCTACCTCAGGTCATGTGTCTCCTCGTGTGCCAATGTCATCGAGCAGATAAGCAGTGGTAGCCTAGTGGTGTGACCGTTGGACTACCAAGTCATAGGTCTCGAGTTCGAACCCAAGACACGCACCTCTGATTTTTCGGATTGATGCGTGGATTGTATAATTATCACTTGCTTCGGTCAAGGAGATATTTCTCGATGGCATATAGCCAAGTCAAAGACCCCCTGTGTGGCATAAAAACACCATGTTAGCCTCTAAAAGTGAAATCCGATTTGTCGCGAGACGTAAGCCATGAAAAGCTACCAAACAGACAGACAGATAAAGTTACTTTCAGATTTATAATATTAGTATAGATTGACAATATTGACATGACCACTAAAAGCGACCGATGGGGTGGTATCTAATTGCAATGTTCCCCACATTTGGTATGGTTGAAAGGTTAATGAACTATTTATCAAGGGTGTTTAATACCGATCGAATTGTACAGGACGACGAACCCTAATACGGCGATAATGATTTATTATATGTATTATTTTTTCGAATGGTTACCAATGAAAATTTTAAAGCTCTCCTGCGTTCATCGCAAAAAAACTTATTTTCAAAAGTAATCAAAGAAATCTTGGATATTCTTTAGCGAAAAAAAAAAATATGAGGACATTCTTACTTAATTTTATGAATAATTGTGTGTGATACATTATTTCTTTATTACTCGACTAAAACTGACATGACCTCAGGATTCCAAACTTGCCATTTCTATCAAAGCCAAAAGTTTTATTAGCTCATAGTTCTTAACACAAAATGACTCATCGCTACGACCCTGAATGTGTTTGTTATCTTCGATCAAAATTCATTTGACTATACTAATTTATTCATATCGTACGTCCTCAATGCTATAGCCAAATGCAAATAATACGGGGTATTCAGTACATCATTCTGAGTTCCACATATAAATTTTGCATCGGTTATTTAAAAAAAACAGCTGTTTCCTACAAAACTGCAATACCTACATGGTCAAAATGTGTGAAAGAGCTGTTTTTTTTAAATAACCGATGAAAACTCTGTGTGGGGTGCTCAGAATGATGTACTGAATGCTTGGTAACCGTTTTCGTGTCGGTGTCCCTTCCACCCCGTATATCGTGCATTCATAATTTGTATATTTGGTCCCTATTGATTAAAGACTTTACACATTTTTCTTTAATAGTATCTTTACTCGTCCACATTTTGTGTATTTTTTAAAAGCATTTAAAATAGTAGCCCACCAGTATCTTAACAATACGAGCCGTGTCCAGAAGTACAAATGCCAGCACATCAAGCTACTACAATCTGTCAAATTTCTTTAATAGAGTTTCAAGTTTATCGCCAAAGCAAATTTGGCAGTTTCTGGTAGCTTGGTGTGCTGGCGGATGGTACATAACCATCATCATGATTTCACCTTCAAATTGAAGTTTTTAGGGTTGATGGATTGTGTCCTAGTCCCTGTAAGATTTACTCGTATCAATATTTTGTCTAAAATGACAAATACTAACGAAACTGAACGCACTCATTCAAGAACGGTGAGTGTCATTATTCCAAAGATTTTTTTTATTTATTTATTAAAATCTCCCTTACAACTATCATTATTACAGGTGAATCCCTAATGCGATTGCGCGGTCTTAAAATTAACCTATTTAGAATATAAAACTTACAACATCATAACATCTATTAATCAAAGCATTTACACTAAGTTCCCTAACTATAAAAACACAATATTTAAATTATAAAACAAAAACATTTAGTTTAGCCTACTCTAATCTACACTATAACATAAAATAAACAACAGTATTTTTTCTCGATCTTGACGTGAAGATCGATAATAACCCGAATTGCGCGGGTCAATGGTGTTTTAGCGAGAATATTGGTCCTGGCAACCGGCACGACCAGCAGCGGCGGACGGCGCCGCCTTCACAAATATGGCTCAGAATGGCTCCACAACGCGGTTTAGACGTGATAATCGATGGAAGTTTATTGGTTAAATTCATCACAGTCTCAAAAGTGACGGAAGTTAAAGGGAGTTGAGTTTATCGACATTAAACTGAAGAAATTCTTATAAAGCAACTGTTTACTAGAGTAATAGGCTTGGGAATCTTGTCGACTTCACTAATCCACTTTGGAATCGTTCAAGTGGAATAATAAGCAATACCTACGCAGTTTCTTACGACAATGTTAGGCAACAGAATAATGCAGTGGAATTGCAATACATCTTTTGCTTTCATTTCTTACGCTCATCTCTCCGAAATATAATTCTGATGATGATTGAGATTATTCTGATTACTTTAAGCAAAACATACAAAATTAATAACTAACCGTTATTTATTTTGTATGTGCGAAAGAAAAATATCTTCTAAATTACATCACGCACCGTTTCGAGTTTGATGGACTTAGTTATCCAATCTCGGCGAGAGGGGCCAGGACTCCAGGAGTCCATAGCACAGGGTGTCCTAGTTTGGATTCCTGACTCCCACAAACCTTTGTACCTCCAATATTTGTTACGTCTTTTTATTGTAATTGTACTTTGTGGGAAAAAACTGAAAATCGTTATTTTTATTATCAGCTTCATTCTGTCGACATAATTATACAAGACAAGACTGTCTAAGCATCGCAGAAACTCTACATTTTTAAATGTATTTTACGATTATGTTTTTAAGAAATATAAAAGATGTGTGTCAAAATAAATAAACAGAATAATAAAGACTTTTAAACCCAAATCTACATTATAAAACCGTTTTACTCACTCACGCAGCGCATGGCAGCGAAAGAGTTCCTTATAATAACGAAGGTTAGCTGTAGAGGGCTTTTTTGGATTTTATTGGACAAAAGTTTGTATGGAAATTCGTCATTTTGTAATCCTTTTGAGCCGGGGCGGCTTGTGTTTTATTAAATTACAATTTCTTAAGAAAAACGTAAACAACATAAACTTATCATGGCATTGCCTCAATCTACATGTTTAAGGTCGATGACTGGTGAGTCAGCGCAGTCGCCCCACTATGCGCCCGCGCAGGCCCGCACACTTTTATGGTCATTGCATACTCGCTCGCCTAAACACTGTTGATAATTATCTTTTGCCTTAAACATTGTTAGTAGGGTCATTAGAATGAAATGTGAGGGAATGGAGGAATGGTATAACCTAAATTCTTTTTGGAATTATTTTAATTGGCTCTATCTATAAGAAAAATCTTTCATAATAGATGAAAGTTGTACCCTCAATCACAACTTTAGGAGCGGTTTTAGATTCCGTATTGCTTTGAGTTCGTCAAGTAGACAAAAATAGACAAATACTTGACTATCAGCGTAGGACTATAATGAATAATAAATAAATAATAAAAAAGCCGTTTATTCCATGTCTAAAAAACAGTTAATTACAAATGTTGTTAGTAGTGTGTTAGTAAATTTACTTATTGTATATTGTTAGTATTATATCTATAGTCTATCGGTCTACAAAGTCAGATTAATCATTAAATACTTTTCTATCCTGGAAAAGAGGTTGTTTTCAGAGAATTAGGGTGAACGCTTCTTATTTTACTGTTCAATTACTTATTTTTTAACCCCCCAAAACCGTAACCATGTTTTTAGGTATAATAAAGAACCACGGCTCGTATTGTTAGGAGGTTCTCTGAGCCCTGACTGCCGGTCGCTTGGACCCTGCTTGTTCCTGATACCGGTTGACTACATTTTTAGGGTTCCGTACCCAAAGGGTAAAACGGGACCCTATTACTAAGACTCCGCTGTCTGTCTGTCTGTCTGTCTCCAGGCTGTATCTCATAAACCGTGATAGCTAGAAAGCTGAAATTTTCACAAATGATGTCTTACTATTGCCGCTATAACAACAAATACTAAAAATTAAATATTAAGGGGGGCTCCCATACAACAGATATGATTTTTTTGCCGTTTGTATAGATAATGGTACGGAACCCTTCGTGCGCGAGTCCGACTCGCACTTGGCCGGTTTTTTAAAGTTTATTTTATATTGTTTTTTAAAACAGAACATTTCTTGACAGATCCTTTCGTTCCTTTTTAATTCTTGTCTCTCTCACTAATCCTTTATCGTGAACAACGCAAAAACAGCATTGCAACTACGACAATTAGACAGTTTAGCAGTTACATTAGAAGTCGTATGTTACGCGGATGTTGCCTTATTATAATTTTGTTCGTCCGCACCTCATCATCATATTTCAAATGTGTCATTAATTGCTTGACGTAATTAGTTTCGCTGATTGCCAACTTTATGGCCGTAATTTGTATATAGGAGTGCGCAATAGTGTCATCTCAGATTAATCAAATGCAGTTTTGTAAGTTAAGTTTAGCAGGGTGATAACATAATTGAATTCACTATTATGTTATCACCCCGCTTAGCTTAATCACCTTATATCTGTTGTCGTGGCCATGTGATGCGGACGAAAGAGAAAAATGTGAGGACAGTTTTGAGTATGAATGTGGATTGCTATACGAATAGAGGAATACCAAAGAAACGATGAATGGAGTGTGTGAAGGATGATATGGCAAGAAGGAGGTGACTGATGAGATGACGAGCATTAGAGTAGTATGGAAGAAGAAGACATGCTGCGCCGACCTCAATTAGATTGGGGCAGGAAAACGATTAAATGAACGTTCGCTCTACTGGGACATAAGCTTCTTCCCAGTGGGAGCTAGGGAGCGAGCCGTAATCCACCACGCACGCCTCACGATATTTTCGTTTACTGTTTCGATAGCAGTGTTGATGAAATAAATGCACAAAGTGGAGTACGAACCTGGATTCGAACCTTAGGTTTAAATTGACAACAAACTGTTCGAGGAAGGGCTGACGACTAACAAGAAACACGATCTATTAAACTATTTGACTCCATCCAAGAATTAAAGCCACTAGTGAAATTGTACACCTACCTCAGTACGTCTAACCAATCATCGCACCCGGAATGGCCTTCTAATTCGTCACCATCGCCAATCTTCCGTGTAGTGTCAATTGTCTCCACAAATGGTCGTAGACCCAGCCTTGTCCGTTTTCTTACTGCCGAGCTATTGATTTTACACCCACACGGCGATATTACCTGATGTTTTATAATAATACTGTTTTTCCTTTCACTTTTAATAGTTTTAATATGCTCACAAGGTCGTTATGCGACGTTTACTAGCTTTGTTTTGTGATAGCATAGTTTATAGCTCTTTATATTAGCTATTTTTCTATAGATGCTGTTACGGTACTACGTTTCGCTATTTATTTTAATCGTACTGATTAGGGTTTGAAATTATTATTTCTGTTAAGTTTACCTTCGTAAGCATTTTAGTTTTATGTTCACGTTTTCTGAAAACATGTTTCTTAGGTCTAACTGTCCCTACTCTAACTATCGCTCCCATAGTAAAACCCGAGAAAAGCCGGTTTTACTATGGAACCAAAACCCAGTTCCGCATGCTAGAAGGGATTCCCTACTTAACCCAATTAATCTCAAAAGTACCACCGACTCAAGCAGAAGGCTATACTCGAATCTTGCTAGTTTTTATAAAATAATTACTTATTTCACCGCATTGATTAAAAATCTTAAGAGCTTGTTAACTTGGCAAAGCAAAGGCCTTCCTCGCAACTCCCGCGAACTAATGATGCAGATAAGCAGAATACCCAACATTCTATCTCTAAAAATACCCAGTTAGTACGTGTTACTACCACAGAGTATAAACAAACACTCGTCTCCAATCCATCAGCTGACATTAGCAACCAAAGCGGCGACCATCATAAACACCCTACTGCTTGGCAGGTACAGTCGAACAAGCTATTTGGTAGACAGGATAAAATATTAATTTTGCACTACACTACCAACAGGCAGATAATTTACTTTGTGTAATTTATTTCATCACCATTTATATTTGGTCTCCAAACGGTGAAGGAAAATATCGTGTGAAACCGGCATGTCTTAGAACCAAAGATTTGAAGATTATGACATTCACCAACATGAACTGGGTTTGCATGGTGGATAATAAAGATAAATGGCCCACTCCCCCTTGCCTAGAGGAGGCTAATGGCTCAGCAGTAGAAACCTCATAACCTATTATGCTTCTGCTACGATCTAAGAGAATCAACGAATAGATTACTCAGCATTGCACTATTCCAAATCAGTTTCAGGTTACCTAACTGTATACCAAATACCTTGTTCGTCTGTACAGTCATACAGTATCGGTCACGATCGTACGAAACAAGCACGGTGCACACACGCGTGCATTACACGCTAAACGTGCATCGTGCATTGCACATTGTGATGTTGCGTACATCGAATACGGGGCATGGTGAATTTCAATATCGTGAAGTACTTGTATAAAGCATGATACAGATTTGCGAAAAATTCTCGGTGTAGAACATTTATCGGCAACGTAAACATTCAGTCTCTAGTCACTAACCTATGCTTTATTGATATTATTCCCAGAGCTCCGCCATCCCCATCTTATCTGACCCAGCGGCTTTTAGAAGGTTGTCAGTCTATCCAACGGCCCATCTAACTGAGGGCCGCGCCGACCCTCACTACGCTTGCCGAAACACGGTATGCTCTCCAAGATTCGTTTGCCCCATCGATCTTCGGTCCTAATCTATACATCTATACAAATAAATAAAGTGTATAGCGTGTAGTTATTACAGTATATGTATATACGTATACATATACCAAAATAACAATTTTTACAATTTTTGTCTGTTTGTTCCGGCTAATCTCTGGAACGGCTGGACCGATTTTGACGGGACTTTCAATGGCAGATAGCTGATGTAATAACGAGTAACTTAGGCTACTTTTATTTTACGAAAAATGATTAGGGTTCCGTGCAAAAAAAATAAAACCTTTGACATTTTTTTGGTAATAAAATCCGATTAAAAAGGGGAGTTATATTTTTTTATACAATAATTTTACGCGAACGAAGGACTTGGGCAACAGCTCGTATTCTATAGATTATATTGAGTCAAGATGGTATTTGACATTTGTATGGGTTAGGCGTCGAAGTAAGCATAAATGTAAGCTACGAGTACCTGCTACTCACAATCTGCCTTCTAAATTTCAATTGCTACAATCGAAGATTTTCCATTAACCAAGACACTGCAATCGTAATTAATAAGTACCTTGGGATAGCTATCCTATTCAGGACTCTTCTATTTTTCTTTGTGTTCTATCTTCACAAAATCTACACATAACATGTATATGCTCCCTCATGCAAAACAACGTAATCTATGCAAGTGTGCCGTCTGCTAATAGCTGCTTAATGCTTGTAACCCGTTCTTTAGCAGATTAGTTAATCTAGTCGCTGCCTAATGACCTGGCCTACGCGGCTATTAGTATACAACATACTACTTAGTATAACCACGTACATATAGTTTGGCATACGAACTTAGGTATGTCATTTACCTTGCAAATGTAAAGCGGTTACTAAGAGGAGACAAGATTTGATTTATATATGATTTTCAACTCAGCCTCTTGCGATGTTGAGTGGGCCTCTAAGGCCCATTTCAAATGTTTGATCTCTGTTGAACAACCCTGTAAGGCACATCTGTCACTGTCATCGGTTATTGTCATAAATTTGCTTATAAAAACTGCATCTATCTTGCTCAAACTTTCACAGAGTCTAGGAGAAAGAACAAGAGAGATATACTGCCTAAAGTACCCACAAACAAAGGGTACATATAATACTGGTAATCAGCTGCATGTGGTTAGACTGAAAGTCAACCCCAACATAAATGGCCAAAAAAACTTCGAGGCGTTACACTTAGGAGAACTGTTTACTTACATAGATTTGGTAGGTTGTGATGTTATTTAGATTGTCACACGTTTTGTCTTTTCTTGCATAAATATACGTTTTTAATCCAAGCATACTTATGGTCTTTTACCAGGCCATGGACTAACTCGTGTATAACTCGTCGCCAAATTTTGGGCTGACTCAATTTAAATTTTCATCGACACGCTGAGAAGAAAAAGACCAGGTCATCTCGATAAAACACTAAATTATGTAATTGACATTGTTTTTTATTCCCAATAATATTATTCACGATAGCCAGATATTATCATGTTATTACAACTCATTAAGCGTATTAAATCAACATGGTGCTTCGTGTGTGGACTTCATTGGATATAATTTAGGTCAACTTAAATGAAATAATTATAATGTTACAGTTCAGTAATATTAGGCACAACCCAAATATAAGAATAGGCTATAATTTATTTTATTACCTAAATGTAGATTGAGAATTACATGTTTATTCTATACTAGGTTTTTCCGGCGGCTGTGCTAGTGTTAATTTAGAATTTGACAATCAATTCGGGTTGTACTCTCCTTGTAATAATATATATAACTCAATCATGATTCGAAAGACAAGTGGTGCCATCTATTATCATACGAACGTTATTGTTGTTTTCCTCGGAAACAGTACTTTTTTTCGGGATGAAAGGTACCCTAATTATGTGCTTTTTTGTACACCTGACAACGTATATGCAAAATTTCAGGATGATCGGCGTGAAAAGATATCAAACTTACTTTCGCATTTATAATATGAATAATATGGGTCCCCTATAAGTATGGAGTATGGATTAACCTTCTTATGGTAGGGTTAGAACAAACGAACATTGAACCAGAAGCAAGAGCATTATTTTCCTATGGTGGAAACACCAGGGTAGCCCACGAAATTAAAATTTTCTTACGTTTTTTGCAATTTGCATTTCTGTGAGTTTTTCATTAAATAGTCATTCAATGGGATTAAATGGTCTAAGGGTTGTATTGATGATTTTAATTCTGTAAATTCATACGTGTTACTATACGGTCGCGATATTTTAAACAACATACAACCTGTCATGACACTGTCCTGTACCTAAATTGCAAAAAACAGAATAAAATTTGAATTTCGCGGTTGCCTTAGCGCATCCTCCTTAATAGTCTTTGAAAGCTACTTAACTTAGCACAATATTAAAAACTGCTCGACTGCCTGTGTGGTCGCAGTGCGACTGCTGAGCATGACTTCCTGGGCTCGATTTCCAGGTCGGGCAAACTATTATTGGGTTTTCCGTCAGGAATTTCCCAGTAGCTGCCACGGAGTCTGGATTTATGCCCGGCTGATCGCAATAGACTCGCCCCCTATTACTTGGGACTTAAACATAACTGGCGAAATGTATGTGTA
This sequence comes from Eurois occulta, assembly GCA_950022335.1. NCBI lineage: Eukaryota > Metazoa > Arthropoda > Insecta > Lepidoptera > Noctuidae > Eurois > Eurois occulta. Next base: position 14,957,287 of record OX465497.1, read on the forward strand.
CTAGTAGGTACACCTTTGCCTAACCCTTCGCGTATGACAGGCGTGAAGTTATGTTATGTGTTATAACTAAAAGTACCAGCTGTTCCACACATCCATACCTAAGTATTGCGTTTTTGTATAAAACAGCTGATTTCTTTTCAATAAACAACAAAAGGTGTCAACGACGCCGTGAAGTCTAGAATCATGTACCCACCTACTTCATCCAGTTTATGTCCCTCACGCCACATAATGTAACATTATCTATTAATATACTTAAGTCTTAAACCGCATCATTCTCTTTGTCTCTAAACAACAGCATCCCTAGCCACGTTATATCTCCTTATAGGTAGGAACATGCACGTCTTTGTTCGTTCATTAATGTCAACGAACATTGCCAAGTCAACATACAAAGATCTTAGATGCTTTGTCTCCTCTATCTGAAAGAACTGATGTTAGAGTTACCTACAAATACCCATACTATAGTGAAGGATATTAATACACAAACCATCAATCAATTTTTGTTTGATGAATTATTTCGACGTTTGCTTTTGGCTTACTTCAAGTTTTGATGACAGACTGCTTAGTCATGGTGTTAGGTATCTCAGCTCAATTGGTCAACAGGTAAGTACATACAGAAATTTAATTCATTCTTTGATTAATATATATTTTGTTAACGTCTGTTTATTTCCTTCTGATCGTATTTCGTACTGCTACAAACAAAATCAAAATTGACGTCGTTCAGTAAAATAAAACAATCTTAATTCACGTTGTTGATTTAATCCAAAAAAAAAAATACGTATTTTTCGGTGTACTGAAACATTTTCTCACAAAATCGTGACAGAAAATTCCGGAAAAAAAAGTCGTTACTGTCTAATGTTACTCATACTTCTTAAAAAAAACTCAGTAGGTACTGTATTACGGAAGTGTGGTATCGAACAATAATGTCATTGTAAAGGCGGCTGACAGGTTGTCTGTGCGCAGTGATGCGTGGGCGCCGACCTCACGCCCCCACTACAAAGTTATCGCGATACTTTGAGAAACAAGGCGATGAGTAATCTTATCTAAGACGTGATTGTCATTTAAATTTGTAATTTGAGATTTAATTTTGCTTATGCAGGTGGAATATTGATGAAAATAACTACCTATGAATATTCTATTGTCTATGAAATTATTTATTCTGAGACATTTTTATTATCAATACACATTATTTTGAATATAATTATCAGTTTTCCTTTGACCGTGTGGTGGCCGAGGTTTGGCCAAAGAAACCAGGGCCGTCCTAGGGCTCGTTGGGTTGACGATATCGTCAAAGTCGCGGGAAACACCTGGATAAAGGACGCACAGAACCGGGAAGTGTGGCTGAAGAAAGGGAAGGCCTATACCCAGCAGTGGGTGATTCCGGGCTGATGATGATATCAGTTTTCTATTGTGTTTTATTGGAATCGCGTGGAAGTTGAACTAATGAGTTTATTTGAGAATTAGTTAGTTTTCCAGGACATTTGTACCCTATAATGTTACCTACATACTTAGTTCTTGGCTTTCCGAACAAAAACTACCATTCCCAGCATAAAATTAAAGATTACATCCAGAAACTATTGTGTTGTTTTTCCCGAAAGAAAATAAAGCCAATCTTTAACAGACAAAGGCCCCAACACATCGTTTACCTCCAGCATTTTGCCACCAAAACTTAACATTACTTTCTTTGTCCTCCAGGCTCGGTTCCAGCAAAAGCAGATGCAGGAGCGAGAGCTGAAGATCGCTTCTCTTTATGAAGCACAGCAGGCGAGGGCCCTGGATAGGGTGAGACACTCGCCCAGCAACATCGGCCATACCTCACCACCATTGCCCCCCACTGCACACCAACCGGGGAAGGTAAAAAACTTGCAAAGATATGATTAGGTAATTTACCACTCTAGAAGTGGTTCAACCTGAAAACCATATGCGAAGCTGAGGTTTCAAAACCTTTTTTTGTGCTAAGATTTTCAAGCTTCCTCGAGAGTGGTAGTAAAAAGCTTAGGGCACAACAGGTTTCCTTGCTTGACTCCCCTTTTACTAGGGAAAGTCGACCCAGTGATGGTAATTTTCATTGATGCAGGGCTTTAACACTATATTGTTTTAGTAGATTGTAGTAGCTTAGATGTTTTAGTTAGACAGAGCGATATTTTCTGTTTCGGTGAAAACTGATACCACTACCACTGATTTGTGGTTGATACTGTCGAAGGCCTTTGCGTAATCAACGAATACCGCAAACAACGATGTTTTAAATAGTAAAAAATATATTTATATCTTCTTCACTAGCAACCGGTACGGCTTTGCTACCTCGGAAAATTTCTGAAAACACACCACATCGAGAAATTACGAAACTCATAAAACAAATAAGTATAGGTCTACTCGAAAAAACAAGACGTATCAGTCATTGCCGTTCCCACGAATGTTTATGTTCCATATCAATTTATTATTCAGTAATAAATACGTAGAAAATAACTTAATGACTGAAGGTGAAGAAATTCCACGAAAACACACGACCCTACAATATTTTTTCCAAGGTCAATTTTAAATGCTTTTGATAACTGTGGACAACCTGACTCTTCAATTCGTAGTTAAATAATTTTCATCATATTTTCTTCCCATGTACTAGATGTTCACCTTTCAACAAACAGGCATTTTTTTAAAATCAAATATTCGAAGCATACACCTTATCTTTGTCAGAGGTAATCCACCAAGAAGGCCCAGTACAGGTTGGTAGAAGTCACCTCTTTCTTCGAATGTATTGTTTTCCGGTTTCCTACACTGTGTTCTTAACTTTGTTTGCTAGGTGCGACAAATGTTCGAAGAGCGTCGAACAAAAGCCGGCATCGACAAGAGCTATCCCCTGCAGCCGATCCACAATACAGACAGGGCTGCGGCCCGGAAGCCCCTGCCCAATGGATACAGTAAGGTGTCCAATAACAATAAGCTCACTCTCGAGAGGAAGGTCAGCAAGCACGTCATCAAAAATACAAACAGCGTTAAGAAACAACAGCAACATGTAAGTAACAAAAATAATTAAAAGACCAGACACTTCAGAGAGGTTTGACGAAACAGTTTGCGGACATTGACGGATATTTTAGTACATTCTCTGTCAAAGTCCGGTGTCCTGTGTCGTCCTTACCGGTTTGGCCACACCTTCGATTCGACGTAGTACTTAATAAACCAAGTCTATTTGTTGCAGAAAATAGAGAACATAGTAAATGGATCCGGTGATCTCAACCACAACCATGAACCGGACCTGAATTCGGACAAACATGTGGTAAGCAATTAAGCCTCTGATTTCTTCTAAATCACGGTTGGTTTCACGTTCCAAAACCATTAGCAAATTAGAGCTCTTGTTTTATTCACATTGCAAAATCTACTGTATTTCTAAACGTGGAGACATTTTGTTGGCTTCCCGTTGTTTATGCTTTATTTGAATTACAATATTTCTTTATACCATTCACTCATACACACATTGTTAGATTTTATCTTGGATCATAGATCATCATCAAATCTTTCATGCTCTATTATATCAATTAATTCTGTTTAGCCGCCTCAAAGCAACGGCGAGGTGATACCCCCGAGCACGGACGAGCTAGACAAGACTGATAACAACTATCTGATAGAGAACGAGACGTTCCCTGAGGCGATGGCGCCGACACCAACCCCAAGGTCGCCTGATCCACCTGTAGCAACCAAGAAACCGCCACCTAGAAGGTGACTTCCCTTAATAATGATACCTAGGAAATTTTGTAATTAGAGCATGTTATCATAAACGTATTATAAGATGCCTTTTCGAGAATTTTATGAATAAGAAAATTCATCAGACTAAAATCATATACTTCAATAGATTTTAGAGTGACTTTAGTTCAAGTTTTCCTGGATTTCAAATCCTTTGTTGGCAAGGTGCTAAATGGTTCGTGTTTTCTGAAATGGTTGTCTAGATTTTCTCGCCATTGTAACCAGCTAACTCGGTGAACTGCTGTACAGAAAACATATTCATCATATTGTTATTGTGTTTACTGTATCTTAGAAGTCCCGCTCCAAGAACCAGTCCAGCAAAAACAAAACCACAGCCATCACCGGTCGTTGCACCACAAAGGAAAGCCACAAGCGAAAATGCAGTAAGTAGTCTTCATGGAGAAACTTACTTTTTAGAGTTTGTAGATAGGTGCTTAAGTATACCGGCCTGAAGCTTTTTTAGTAAAGGTACACTTCCGAAGATGACGCCAGATCGTACACGGCAACTTCAAGCATTGCGGCAGTGGTTCTAACCGAAAGCGACGTCATAACTTAGACAGCAATAGCATTTTTCTCTCTTCTTCAGCTTCGCAAAAGTTATTAGTCAAATGAAAATAATACTGCTGGCTTTGCTGACGCGATTTGCGGTACCGCAATCGCATACCCGCGTCAAACCGCACCTTCGGAAGCTTACCTTAACTATGAACTCGGCACCATTGGAAAAAACCTATATGTATCTTTAGGCCTTACGACATGGGCATTCCTATCACCATGTACCGTTTAGCATTTATTTGGGTATTTCCTTGCAGAACACTCTCGGAATCGCAACCCATCAACTCACACTCGGTCGCCGCGTTTGGCACTAGACCAAAAAGGCGATATGAAAAAGAAACTAATAAAAACTTAAAAGCAAATCACAAGTACTACAAGCCGTATAGAGAAAAAAAATACTTCAGAAAAAGATTTGGAATGTCATTCTAAATTCGAATCATTTGCAAAATCCGCAATTTTTTTTGTCAATATGACCGATAAAATTTTCTGTTTACAAAATTAATAACTATTTCGGTTTAAATTGCTTAAATGTTTGCTGACGAAGGCGTCGGTTCTCAATAGTTTGTATGTGATGTGTTCAGGTGTCGGAGAGTAACAAGGCCCGCGGGGCCATGCATCGAGGTGGTAACCAGGTGAGCAAAGTACAAACATTGTAATACCAAAACATTGCCAAAACATAAGAATAATTGTAGATTGGTCAGTTAACACATGAACCTAGTAACTTGTTGCGATATTTTTTCAGCGTCTCTCTTGTCAATGTGATACCGACTTGAGGCTCACGACTTTCTAAATACAGAAGAACCCAGCCTGTTTTTTTATTTATTTATAAACTGGTGTGCCTATACAGGTCTTCCCACAGTTTCCAAGAACTGCTTTTACTCAGCCTTTTGAACTCCACAGCTGGACAAGTGGACAAGGCCTGTCCTAGGCTACGCCACAAAACCCTGTCCTTCATCTTTTCAAGGCGCTTGCCGATTCACGGTCTACTCTCCAGGATCATACCTAGTTTATTCTGTCAGCTATTGGTCCTTCTATAAACATGGTCAACCCACTGCCACTTCAGCTTACTCACTACAAGCTATGTCTGTGTAACTCCAGTTATTTTCGGGATAATTTCTTTTAGAATGACATCCTTCAAAAAATCGATCAATGATCGATCACTGATGATCAATGTTCGACCGATGACCGAACTTGGAATTAGTGGACATCTGCCAGTCTTCAGAATCTTATTCTTATTCAATTATTACGCACGTTAATCTATTTTTATTTGCCTTTTTTGTTTTTCTTTGTGTTGTTGGTTTATAATTCTTTATACTTACCTACTGTATTTTGGTTGATTTTACTTTATTCACTTTTTGCAGGTTTTAACCAGAAGACCACCAGCAGTGGTAGGTTTATTTTATTCCTTTATTTATTCTTCTTACATACGGGGTGGAACGGACACCTACACTAAATTTTTCTTAATAACCGATTAAAAATTTCTGTGCTCAGAGTGATGTATTGAATACGTGGTAACCGTTTTCGCGTCGGTGTCCCTTCCACCCAGTATAATTTTTAATTTTTAATTATTTTATTTATTTTTAGTTCGTAACCACCTATTCAGGTTGAGATTCAGGAGCTCGTGGCTAAATAAGAACAGCCGCTCGGATCGATCTTTAGGTTAAGCCGTGCTTACCTAGGTTGGTCCGTGGATGGGTGACCACCCATTACATACCGAGTTTCCTCCGTGCCTCGGAAAGCACGTTAAGCCGTTGGTCCCGGCTGTCATTTGTAGATCTTTGACAGTCGTTACAGGTAGTCAGTGGCCCGAAAGTCTGACAACCAGTCTTACCAAGGGGTATCGTATTACCTAGGACTAACTGGGTTGTGGAGGTCCGACAGGCAGTCGCTCCATGTAAAATACTGGTATTCAGCTGCATCCGGTTAGACTGGAAGCCGACCCCAACATAGTTGGGAAAAGGCTAGGCAGATGATGAACCACCTATTCAGGTTTAATGACGAAATCATATCACCACATATCACCATTTTTTTAGAGTTAGACCTAACTTCCCCCCCAATGAACTCCCGAAGCCTTTGATGTCTGCTAAAATGAGTTTTCGACTGTATGGAACGGAAGTACCGACCAACTGACTTACTGGTCGAGATTAAGCATTCAAAAACACCCTCCCCCTCTAATAAAATTCGACTATAAACCACATCTTCTGTTCCTTAGAGTTCCGACAGCGTAAGCGCGAGCGGTGCAGGCGCGGGGCCAACCCGACGCGCGGGCTCGGGCGCGGCGGCGGCGCTCGCGCCTGCTGCCTCCGGCGTGCCGTGCGCCGTGTGCGGCCGCAGGTTCGCGTCCGACCGCATCGAAAAGCACCAGGAGATCTGCCGCAAGGCCCATGTGAAGAAACGGAAGCCTTTCGACGCGCTGAAGCATAGGCTTGCTGTAAGTATTAAGTAAGGCAGTCTCAAAACTAGCCGGCTTGACTGACGTATAAAGAGCGGTTGTTGTTTGAAAATAACGTCTTTAGCAGAGATTACCTACCTTATAAAACTAAAATCTAGAGTTCAAGCCACCATATTAGTTATTTGTTTTGTGCCCATCAAATAGTGAACACTGTCACTGGTTTTTTTGAAGATGGGAGAAAATTAGTCACCGTTACGTGATACAAAACTTTCATTTGAAAAAATTTAGTCCGGCCAATATCAAGTCCGAATTAGATTCAACTCCGGAGAAGTCTGTATCTTCATTTACAACAATGAAATATGAGGTATATTAGCCATATTAGCTGCTAGAAGATGAACATCGCATTGATCTACCATATGAGGTGACCTACACGAGAAATGGTGAAATAATCCAAAAATGTTTTTGGATGATTGTCAATTGTCTTTTTGAACGCCTGATGTAAATTTGGAGTTTTATTTTATGACCTTTTTAGGGGGTTGAGAAATTCTCATGGGAAATCGTCTGTGGAGAACGGAGGGTTATGCTGTGTTACTATTCCTGCCAACCAAAACCCGACTGTTCCTACTGCCGTAACTCGGGGTCCTGTACCCCCGACTAAAATATCTCGTAACACCAGCCTGCATCAGTTTTAGGGTTGCTTTTGTTGTCGATAGACATAGGGACATGACACAATACAATTAAATTAACTTGCAATCTCCATAACTAACGTTCTCTACTTTTTGCCCTTTTTACTACTAGGGAACGGACGCTGTTGGTTATAAGGCAAGCAACACTTCTTAATAACCTAACCCATTGTTCAGTGTCCTACACCACACCATCATTTGTTTATTTCACATTTTTTCTTCTACATTTTTTTTTATAAACTATCGTTTTGTCTACTCCACATACCTACTGTGTGAGAGCTTTTTTGCCTGTAATTATTACAAAATTATCTACAAATCATGGAAAATCACTTTAAACAGTGGAAGGGACATCCACGCACAAACACGGTTACCCATCCTGTTTTTCAATCGCCCATACCAACCCTTCAAACCAGAATTTCCAATTTGAAGGCTATGGATACAAGACACAAAAAGGTTTGAAGATAGGTTTAGTATTTCACAAATTAACAAAGTCAACAGTCGAAACCAATTCATTCGCACAAATGAAACTGTTATGCAAATATGTACATGAATTCATGAACAGTGTCGAGCACAACCTGCCTGTACAGTTCACTACGTACTGGTCGGACAGAATTTAAGTCATCGTGAAGAATTAGTTTGGCTTTCGTTCCACCGTCTGACCTATTCCAATTTCCAGGGTACGGAAGCGGAACCCTTCATAGGCAAGCTCCGCAAGGCACCTGCAAACCCCCAGTCATCTACCAAGGTCACCAAGCCACTGAACAACAACTGGCGACAGAAGCACGAGGAGTTCATCTCGGCCATACGAGCTGCCAAGCAAGTGCAGGCGCATTTGAGTGCTGGAGGTGGGTTTACATTTACTCAGTATGAGTTTTAAAATTAAATACAAAAAATACATTTATTTGCGGCTTACATACCATTACAAGGCTTTCAACCAAATTTTGCCAGAAGGATGTCGGGTCGAAAATGTAAGGCCGCAAAATTACCGTTTGTACAATAATATTTTTGTTATAAATCGGAACAAATCATTCACCTGAAAGACTCGCGGCTTGGCATAAACTAATCTGATAATTTTGCTACTTCCAGGTAAGCTAAGCGATCTCCCACCACCCCCGCCTTCCGAGAACCCAGACTACGTGCAGTGTCCTCACTGCAACCGGCGCTTCAACCAGTCGGCCGCCGAGAGGCACATCCCCAAGTGTGCCAGCTACCAATTTAACAAGCCCAAGCCCACGGCAAGGCGCCGGTAACCGGCCGGCCGCGCGACGAGAGCGAGCTTACCCGAGTGAGACCCGACTACAACCGAACGGAACACGGCCGTTTCATTTGAAATTGGTCGTTGATTCTAGAAGTTTGTAAGCTGTTACACCTTATTGCTAGTTATTATCTGATTGAAGACGCACTGTGATCACTACTATCGCTAGTACTCGCTGTGTCTGGGTGTGATTTCTGGCTGTACTTATTTTAAGAATAACAAATTAATCGTTTAGATCCCGCTCTCTGACACATTATGCGCGACTGTAACATCGACTGCAGCAAGGACATACCTTCCAATTGGATGTTTGATACTTGCCTGCAAATGCTTTTCACTTTTACTTTATTTTATTTAGTGAAGACGTATTTGGATATTTTAAGTCCTAACGAATAGCTAGGTAGTTAAGATGGATATGGGCGATGTAGGATTCACGTATAGGCCGGAATACTCCGACCGCAGATACTCCAGGGGACCGTTTTTTTTACACGATTTTATTCTTCGAATGTGCTTGGCGTCCATTATTTACTATCTGATCTGGATGTCGGTCTCTTACGTTCACGAGCTCTTCTGCGAAAATGCGCGGAGACCATCATTTTCTAGACATAGAGTACTATCAGATCTTTTATCATAAACAATTTCATTGAAACTTTTTATTGTGTCAGTAACTTAGAACTTCTTTCTCAAAATATCTAACAAGTTATGTAACTAGTTTCGATCCTAACTTCTACGTTTTTTTTTCAAGATTCAAGCAAGACTTATGCAAGGTACAACACCGAGTTGTTTCGTATCAATTTTACTTTTTAAATTAGTTTTCATACAATGCAATATGGTCGAATTACTTCTTACGTAGTAAATGTACTTGTGAGTTTAATAATAATGTCGCTTCTAATAACACTGTCCACTTATGTATTTAGAGTTATTTTACGGGTTGTAAACTTAACGACATACGATTAAACTAACGAAACGATCACTATTATAGAAATTACCAAATTATTATACATAATATAATATTTATATAGTATGTTTCTCTTATTCAAGCATTATATATTATTTTAATAGCACTATCGATCTGTATAGCTTTATATACTTACAAAGCTTTATTTTTATTCTTTTTTACCTCCGGAATCAAGCTACATTGGTAATTTCTATAATAGTGATTCTATTACAGAAATGACTGTATTAATGAACTATTATACAGATAAGCCATCCCTTGAAACTCCCGTGAATAAATAATTCGACTGTAGTAATAATTTCCGCATTGTTTGAAAATTAGCATCCATACTAACATTATTATTCATTCAATTTTATTACTAAGCGGACTTGAAAAGACGGACTTTAAGTAAAGTTAGATTAAATTATCATAATGTACTTAGAAAACCTATTTGTACTTAATACCTTTCCTAATTTAAAAGTCCTAAAAGCTAATGGTACTAGTAGCAAAACGACATTTAAGTAAGTAAAATGTCCTATTGGCAAAACGTCCTATTTGTAAAACGTCCCACGAGCAGTATGTCCTGATATTATTCCTTTTAAAATCTCATATTTATTTGTGGCTTGACTAACTGTACCACTTTTCCATTCTTTTGTTTTTACGACTATTTGCTTGTGAGACGATTTATGTAGAAGACATTTTGGCTAAATTACGTTTTGAGTACAGGTCGTTTTGCTATTACTTCGATTTGTTTCTAGGACCTTTTGATACAGAAGGCTTAGTACAACGCCATAAAGACTGTCGGGACCTATATATAAATAATAGACTACAAGGAAAGATTTTTAAAGTCAGTGACGTTTGTACAAAAGAACTATGCTTTTTAAAATGTTAACAATGCAGAATGTTATTGGAATATTAAAATGTACTTTATTATTTTGTAATTTTATGCTGTTTCATTCCAACCATCACCTCTTATACAAACACTAGCTGTGCCCGGCATGCGTTGCAATGCATGTTTTCCTACCTACTACTTTCACTACCCTACCTACCCTACCTACTCTACTTACCCTACCTAATTGTGAATCTAAACCATTCTCAGATCCCCTTGAACACACACAAAAAATTTCATCAAAATCGGTCCAGTCGTTTGAGAGAAGTTCAGTGACATACACACTCACAGAAGAATTGTATATATAAAGATAAACTCATTTTTCCCATGGGGAGTAGGCGGAAACCATGGAACGCCACCTGCTACAATCCTTTCGCCTCCTCCAAGTTCATACAACTGGTCATACACGCAAGCCGGTTGCGGCGTACCATCCACACTTGGTTGATATCCCGATGAGTCGTACTCAGCGCTTCACCTCCACGTTTATTATACACACAGCCAGTGTGGAACTCTCTGCCGGCATCTGTGTTCCCTTCCACATTTAACCCGTCTGCCTTCAAAGCAAGAGTGAACAGGCATCTTCTGAGCACGCTCGCTTCATCATAGACCTCATCCATCGCTTTCCACCAGGCGTGATCGAGGTCAAGAGCAGGCCCATTTCGTAATAAAAAAAAAACGTACTACACACCTCGTTTTTTTTTGCTACAATTTTACCTACCATTTTGTCACATATTTGTGTCGTTGGTGTACAGGGCACGCGCGTTTGCTTGTCACGTATATGTGACAATGGCGTTCAAAAGATTGTGTCATGCTCTGCCGCAGAGCCACCATTTCAGAAACCGATCAATTATATCTTAAAATGATGTACGTCAAACGTACATAATGTACGTTTACCGTTATCGCTGTACGTGCATTGGGTAATGCCAAAATAGCCATTGATTGTGGCTCTGCTGGAGAGCATACTCTCTAGCAGAGCCACCCAGAACATGTACTCAGGAAAGATAAACGCTACTGTTTTTTGATGAAAACTGTTGTACGAATGGTGTTTATTGCGTACGTGTTGAAAAATATCATTAATAGACAGTGGTTTTATTTATTTTTATTTTACTAAATTTTCATAGAAAGCGCCTGGTTAGTTCGTGTTAGCAAAACGTTTTGTAGCATTTGTGACTAGGCGCACAACTATAAATAGGCCAAGGAAGGGTTATGTTTATCGCGCGTATCTTGTCTATACATATAATAAAACTGTAGAAAAATCATTTTCGTACATCAAAAAAAAAATCCAACAAAAATAGCCAGGGTGTTAAAGGACAACCAATAGAACCCATTTCCAGCATTATTCGATTTTTTGTCTGTTTTTCTGTTTATTTGTTCGGGCATCACGTAAAATGTACGAAAGCAATGTAGATAACTTTTATACACAACGATTGAGCGTAATTTGAAGTAACATTTAGTTTTTGTTTCATTGCAATCGGTTCAGGCTATCAAAAGATATTTGAATTTAAAGTGTCCCAGAAGTAAAATTAGGGTTATGTGCATTTGGTCTCACAACTTCACGTAACTTTTATACACAACAATATGTGTGTAAATTGAAGTAACATACTTAATGTTACTTCAATTTTTTTGTTTCATCGTAATCTGTTCACACCTTATAAAAAATGTAAATTAATAAAATTATAATAGTGTTTCCGAAGTAAAATATTAAAGCAGCGCCATCTATCGAACTTAGACTGGACTAAATCTTGAGATCAACTGCGTGCAGTATTTTTAGTTCTTCGGAAGCAGTTAGGCGTATTTTAGTATCCCAATACATGAACGACATACACCAGTAATCCATCTTGATGTGCACCTTGAAGGCGGGCAACGAGTATATTTTCAGTCTGAAAATATAACAGAAACGTTAGACAACCCGAGGCAAATTTTGATTTTTTCGCCTTTGCGAAACAGACATTTATTAGATGGAGATCAGCATTGGGATGACGCTCTAGCTGAAGCATGCTTCAGCGATTGTCCACATCGCTTGCGACATTTATTTGCCATGTTATTGACTTTTTGTGGGTTATCGAATGCTATGATTGTGTTTTAACACGTTCACTGCGTAACAGGCCGATATCGGCCTGCCGCGGTACTTCAGCTGGTGCGGACGAAGAAAACTATGTCCCTCTCGCTTGTGCGAAACGATTATCTCAGGTGTTTTTAAAAATTTGACAGAGACAAATATATATTTCATCTTGCGGTCAAAAATGTAGGTGTTCCCCATCAAAACATAACGGCAGGCTTTTATCGACCTACCACGCACTGACGGTGAAAAACATCCGCTGAGTGCGGCAGTGGGCCTATTTCGGCCCGCCCTCCCAACAGGCAGCAAGCGACCCGATACCGCACAGAGCGCGCGCCCCGCCAGTTAGTGTTGTGCTATCTAACTGATCTGACGTAGCGTTCGATATAATCAACGATGGCAAGCAATAAAAGAAAAATACAACTTTTGGAAAATAGAGTAATTCGCCCTGCAGTTAGTGACAGCAGTGAAGAAATATTTTCCACTAAGAAAAATAAAAAGAATTTGGAAACAAATGTGCACGGAAAACGAAGCACAAGCGGTAAGTTTTGTTTACTATCTACACATATTAGCCTTAGACTCATAATGACGTGGGGATTTATTAAGTAATATCATCCTTTATGAAAATGATTATTCTTAAAAACTAGCTAACTTCTACAGTAAATAGTTTTTGCAATATAATTTTTGACGTGATAACGTCTTATTTGTTCAGTTTCGCGAGTTCTGTGGTAAAACTCATAATCACACGGATTTAAGAAAAAAAAATTCATTTCAGAAAATCAAGTAAAACCTAAGGACAATGACCATGTCCTTGAGATGAGCGCTATACGAAAAAATTGTGCAGGGTGCTACGACAGACTGCGGAAAACCTTTAAGTACCCAAGCAAACAAAAAGTTAAGAAAATAAAAAAATATTGCATTAAATGCAACCAACATGTTTCCAAGACCATATGTAAATAAAAACATTTTTCAGTTCTTTTACGATAATTCTGTTTTATTTTCGATATCCCCTTATTTTTCTCTGTCCCATCACTACTAAAAATACTTTCTAGTGCGGTTCAGGTCGATATCGGCCTGCCGCTTTTCCTGCTTTATTTCTCATTTCCTGTTTGGCAGATCCCGGGGCGAATCAAACCTAAGGAAGTTGGGTTCAAGGTCATTCTAACAATATAAAAAGAAAATGTATACATTATGTTTCCACAAAGTTATAACAATTTAATCTATCCTAGTGCTGGTAGGTCTAGAAAGACCTGCCACGCACTGGCGGAAATATCATTGGGGGCGCATTTTGGCCCGCCGCCGCACCAGATGAAGAATTATGATTTTACTTGCCGCAGTGAACGTGTTAATTATTTGGGACGAGCGCACAATGGCAAACCGCAAAGCTGTAGAAGCAGTGAATAACATTTTACAGGACATAAGGCAAAATGACCGGCCGATGGGAGGCATTACGGTGCTGTTCTGCGATGATTTTCGGCAGACACTCCCGATAGTACCCCGAGGAACGAGAGCCGATGAAATTGCTGCCTGTCTGAAGAGTTCTGTTTTATGATGCAATATATAATCTACACATCTGAGTGTGAATATGCATGCACAGTTAGGAGGCTGCGAAAATGCACAGGAGTTTTCAAATTTATTGTTACAAAAAGGCGATGGCACATACCCCGTACAAGAAGATGGAAAAGTTATTTTGGTTGATAATCTCTGTTCTTGCATTACATCACAACAGGAGCTAATTTCTTCTGTGTACGGTGATTCCACAAACATGGGAAATCAAGCCGGTTCTTGGCTCTGTCAGCGAGCTATTTTGACTCCCCGCAATGACCAAGCTGCGGCAATTAATTTAAAAATATTGATTAATGTGTCCGGGAATAGTAGAGAATACACCTCTATAAGTACAGTTATGGAAGAAGATGACGCCACACACTACCCGGTAGAATTTTTGGATTCCCTCAACACACCCGGACTTCCAGCCCACAAAATAGTTTTAAAAATCGGTATACCAATAATTCTCCTCAGAAATTTATGTCCTCCCAAACTTTGTAACGGCACTCAGCTCAAAGTCACAAATCTACAGCAAAACATAATCGAAGCTGAAATATTAACCGGTTGCGGCGCCGGTGATATTATTTTTATTCCAAGAATACCTATAATTCCTAACAACTTTCCTTTCTCTTTCAAACGAGTGCAATTCCCAGTCAGTCTCTGTTTTGCCATGACGATTAACAAAGCTCAGGGTCAGACATTATCCGTTGCGGGGGTGGACCTAAGTATTGGATAGTTTTCCCATGGTCAACTATACGTAGCTCTTTCACGCGTAAACAACCCCAATAATCTTTTTGTGTACGCTCCAGATGTTTCCACAGCTAATGTTGTTCATAAATACAAAAAAAAAAACATGTATCGGTATCCTCCAACAGCGCTTCGCACTAAAAATACATTGTTAAGTTCCGACATCCACGCGAACGAAGTCGCGGGCACAGCTAGTAAGTAGTATTTATAGTAGTGCGCCTAGTCACAAAACGTTTTGCTAACACGAACTAACCAGGCGCTTTCTGTGAAAATTTAGTAAAATAAAAATAAATAAAACCACTGTCTATTAATGATATTTTTCAACACGTACGCAATAAACACCATTCGTACAACAGTTTTCATCAAAAAACAGTAGCGTTTATCTTTCCTGAGTACATGTTCTGGGTGGCTCTGCTAGAGAGTATGCTCTCCAGCAGAGCCACAAACAATGGCTATTTTGTCATTACCTAATGCACGTACAGCGATAACGGTAAACGTACATTATGTACGTTTGACGTACATCATTTTAAGATATAATTGATCGGTTTCTAAAATGGTGGCTCTGCGGCAGAGCATGACACAAAAGATTGAAGGACGTATAATTCCACCTGTCTCCTACACTAAGTAAGAAGTGCCAAAGGAAATTCGGATACAGGTTGGCCGAGGCAAGGAAAACTTGTTCAGGTGGAAATTCATAGGGAGTATATATGTGGTGCTGCCCCACATACGATGGGGCACTTTATATCGTTTTCTGCCTGTCCTGTTGTTTTCACATCACGGGAGCTGATGAACGCTACTGTAAGTGCCAAAATCGGTCGCCAGATTTTGGGCTGACTTAATTTGAAGTGTCGAACACGCTAAGAGGGACCAAAAATTAAAATAACAAACATGCTTCAAATTCTATATTTTACTTGTCTTTTAAAAACTTAAATGCAAATAATCACCCCTGACTCAATACACCGGGGAAGCGTGAACATGGTTTGATGAATACAGTACATTTGTATAAATGTTTACTTCTCCGAAGACGTGTGAGGTACGTAGGAGAAAACCACTGAAGACCTGGCAGGGACCAGTAAGTTGTCCGCTGCTACAGAGTTGTGGTTTGAATACCTAGAACAATGATAAATACATTAGCTATTGCATTCCCTGGCTGGGGTTTGGTAAAAAAGAGTTTATTTTGATGAAAACTGAGCTGTACTAAGGATTCTCAGCTCTATTTCCGATGTATTTAAGTTTATTTTGATGAAACTAAGCAGTATCTATAGTATGGGGTTCAATTAATACTTACTCAGTGTACGCCCGAACGACGCGCGACATGTAGTGCGGCGTCACCGAGCCGGGCACGGAGTAGAATGACGTCAGGTTGGCTCGTTGCTCCTCCTCAGTGGGGTTGAACAGCGCTAGGTAGCCGGTGTGGCCGGACTTCCATCTGGGGGAGAGAGGATTATATAATATGGTATAATGGTAATAATTACTGGTAGCCTCCTCTAGAATAGCAGTATTGTTTAAATCTACTATGTGGGCAAGAGATGAACCTGGACGTCCTTTATAGCTCGCATTTCTTTCCCACCCAGAATTAACATAAAATTAATACTGCGATAAGGAGATGGTGGTCCGGGGACTGGTTTCTATCAAAACGCTTTCCTGGAAAGCGGCATTGGCGCTCTGATGCTGGTCGAGAGTCTACCGCAGACAGCAAACCAGTAAAGCCCGGACTCCATCAAGCGGAGAGGAAGCGGGAGATGTGCAAAATTCGACCAATTATAGGAGAGACGAGGAACGCTATGCCCATTTCAACCAATGCGATTGGTCGGTTGCGTGATTGGCTGTCACTATTAGCGACAATACATTTTTTTTTTACAACTGCAGAACAGAAATGTCGCTGCCGTCGACGTCATGACGTTGCGTTCTGAATTACAGTATTTCAGGCCCGGAATCGAGTAAAGCGGAGACGAGACGAGAGAAGAGATTTGTTGTAAACCACCAATAGAATTTCGTTATTTACAATTAGCTTTAGTGAAAACGGTTGAGCAGAGAGAAGAGATGTCTGCTATTTATTTAGGCCGGCCACTGTGGCCAAGCAGGCAGCAGCACACAGAGGAGACGGGAAGAGACTTGAGCGGCGTGTCGCTGTAGTTAAACGGCGTAAGTAGCCTGAACACACATCTCTGCGCCGGTTGAGCCAGTACGAATCCCCGCACAGCCTCGGGGGATACGTCCTAGTTCCTAAGCATCTCCTCTCCTCCCCGCCCGTCTCCGCTTTAGTGGAGTCCGGTCCTCACAGTTATTTTACCTGCGGTACCACAGGTGAATAACTATAATAATAATAATATCTTGGGACAACCAACACACCGCCATCTGATCCCAAACTAGGCAGAGCCTGTACTATGGCAACCAGACAACTGATAAACATACTTATATATTTCTAAATACATACATATTATAGATAAATTACACATCCAGATACAGAACAAATAATCGTACTCATCGCACAAAGATTTGTCCTGTGTGGGAATCGAACCCACGACCTCCGTCCTAGCAGTCAGGGTCACTAACCACTAGACCAACAGGCCATCAAACTGTGAAAGAACTGTAAAACCTCAGTCGCTGCGGTCTGTCATTGCCAGTGAATGCAGTTGCGGTCGCTTAGCGTAGTCCCCACCTTAGCAAACGGCATGTAACTTTCGTACGCGTTCAGTTGTCATGGGGCCGACATGTGCACTAGGACGACCTCCGTAACAACGTATTGCACATACCTGGCCACTGCTAGCAGTGAGTTCTCGGTGGAATTCTGAGCAGACACGCCCTGCACCAGGGTCTCGCCGTGTTGCACGCTCGCGTCTTCGCGCAGAGCCACTAGGTGGGACAGGTCTTCGTCCTGCGAATACACGAAGCAGTTTAATTAAACATACATACGTATGGGGACACAGAAACAACGCTACCTGCTACGGTGCTTACATACTTTGCTTCGTCAACGTAAATACATGATTTTTGATGCTCAAGTTAGGGGTACTAAATACTAAAGCAATTACTATACAATGGGCATGGCAACTGTAAAACTAATGGCGCTAGTTGATTTCAAGCATCGTCATTGGTTGAAAATCTGGTAATGTAATTTTATATTTCAAAACAGCTTGACTTCATTGATCAGATTGGGACCTAGCTATGGTCGCGCCATCTACAATGAGCTTTGAACGGTCTTCCCATTCTGCTTCGATTCTGCCATGCCGATCAGCAAATGCGTTTGGGATTTACATCGCTGAATAATATTCGGGTCCGCTCAGCTTACAGCTCAATTTTGCTGCTCGAATCGTTAAGACTCGAACATGTCCTTTTTTTTTTTTTTTTGGAGGGTGGGAAATCATCAAATTACTCCTCCCGCTCTGGGCGGAGCGGAAGGGAGTGTCAGACTCTTACTGACTAAAAACCACCCATGTTCCTTCATTGGCCCTTTATGTTCCAGGGCCGCGGTATCTCTTTCGAACAGTCCCGCAGCCCTGGCAGGCACCGGCCCTTGCGGGCCCCTCCCGTTTGCTGACAACTCTTTGAGGCGCGCGTGGAACACGAACGCGCCATCGACACGGCACTCGAACATGTCCTTACTTGTAAATTTCGCTCTGAATAGTGAATTTCAATTTTGTAGTATCGAACGAATCATACACCCAACAATACTGGTTCTCTAGCTTGAAGCTGCAAATGAATAAGAAGTACTCTCAAACTCACCGTTGCGTTGGACTCCTTCTCATACTGCCGCAGGTTGAGGACGGGTGCGACAGGTAACAGCAACTCAAACGCCGCTAACTCAGTCTCTGCCTCCGGAGATGTCCTCAACTGTGAACATTACAGCATTGGTTAGTTTGTTTCGACGTTACTGTTCATTAGTGTTCACGGTAAATAACATAGTTCTTCATCTTGATAAGCATAACGATCCTACTTTAGGGATGCCTCTCTTTGGAGAGTAGTTTTCAACGGTTATTTAAAAAAATACCTGCTGTTTCATATAAAATCAATAGCCATCGTGGACATGCAATGCATGGTCGCAATGTATTGAACAATAAAATTGTGTCAGGTCAAAATGTCAACTTTTGCATGGCCTTGTCTCATCTATGCTTGACTCGGTTTCCAATCTAACCGGCTGCTGCATATCAGTATTTCACATGCAGAGACTGCCTATCTGACCTCCACAACCCAATTAGTCTAGTTACTGGGTAAGACAATACCCCTTGTTAAGACTGTTCGATCTTCAGACCACCCGTAACGACTGTCAAAGATCTACAAATGACAGCCGGGACCAAAGGCTTAACGTGCTCTCCGAGGCACGAAGAGAACTCGGTATACAATGGTGATTACCCATCCCCGTGGACCTTGAAGATCGACCCGTGCGGTTCCTTTTAATTATCCACGAGGTCAAAATATATGTATTTAACTGTAAATCAGTTTGCGCGAGAGAGAGCGGCGGTGGCCCAGTGGTAGCGGCCCCGACTTACGAACAGTTAGTCGTGGGTTCGAACCCAGGCAGGCGCATTACTTTGTGTAATTTATTTCATCACCACTGCTCTCAAAAAACGGTGAAGGTAAACATCGTGAGGAAACCGGCATGTCCTAGAACCAAAAATTCGAAGACATGTGACATCTACCAACCCGCACTGGGCCCGCGTGGTGGATTATAGCCCATTCCCTCTATAGAGGAGGCCGTGTGTCCCAGCAGTGGGAACATTAAAGGCTGATTATGCATGCTTATGCAGTTTGCGCGTCACTATCCCTTACATCAAGTCTTTCAGTGTGGATTTCAGGTATAAAAAAACATCACAAACCTGCATAGCTGGCCACCACTTGCCAATCCTCTTTTTGATATCAAGCGCGGCGGCCATGACGTCCTCTCCGACGAAGATGGGCTGCGCGGTCGGCGGCCGAAGTGACGTCAGGTTTTGTTTCAGGAACAGCTCCAGGCGTCCGCCATCTTCCTTTATAGTGAATACTGTTGAACCTGGTGCAAAGATGGGTGAATGCATTTAGTTTTTGTATGGAATATGTAGATTTCTTGACAGGGCTGGCTGTTTTCGGTTTTCACGTTTTTTACCAAGTTTGTACAACAGTTGAAATTGGGTCTTTGGTTCAACACTAGCGCAAAAATTCGTAATACATTGTTTAAATCGTAATCTGAAACAATGTGTGTTTGTTCTTCTGCGTCAGCGTAAAAAGACAATGGATGTTGTTGAATAATTGTTAAAACTGACTCAATTTGAATTGTCTTCGACACGTTAAGAACAAGAATAGCATTGCAAGTGCGAGAGTGTTATGCAATAACCCGAAAGTCAGGTAAAGTGTTATTGGGGTCTTTCACGTGGAATTTCACTGAAGTCTGAAACTGCCTGAAATCTACATTAATAGACGCTAAATGCAGAGAGATTTAAAAACTTATAGAGCGGACATTGAGGAATGTTTTCATGCAAAAATTTTGATCCCGAACATTTTCGATTTTGACACACGAATGTTACCCGACAAGCGGGCGTATGACACAGACAGACCGATTTGTTACTAAGTAGTAACAAGTGTTGGATTACGATTTTCTTTGTCTTGTCCCGTCTATCGCTCGTAAATATTTGAAAGTCTTTGGCTAAATGGAATTGGGCCTTTATAATAAAATCCTAAGGTGAAATTTCGCCCTCTGATTTACGGATATGACTTGAGTCATGCCACTCACCAGTGCCCGGTTCCTCGCTTGCGGCATCCACGACCTTGGCCCACTGGTTGAGCAGCTCCAGCAGCCTGGGCTGGTCGCTGGTGTACTTGTGTTGCCAGTACGAGTAGTACGTGTGATCGGCCGCCAGGTCTAAGCCAGCGCCTGTTGCCTTCAGCTCGTCCTTGAAGGTTGTGTTCACTAGCAGTTGACGGACTTTGTTTAGCCTGGAACGGAAAGTTACAGTTAGTTTTCGACTTACACGACGCTATATAGGGTTAAAATTCGTCGTCGGACGAGTCTACGGGGACAGGGCGATACGCATGATATGGAGTTGGGCAGGACATCTGACTAGACGCGGAGATGGCCGATGAATTAAGGCTTTGACCGAATGGTGGCCAAGGTGAGACCTAAGAAATCAGGGCCAATGATGTATATACATATTTACTTTAACACTGTAGGGTTACACATGATGAAGCAAAAGAAAACTGATTTTCTAGACTTGCCATATGCAAGTCAAATGAAAATCTAACCTATCCGAGACGCAATAAAATCAACTTTCTATCTAAGACCGGCCATATGTGAAGAACTTTCAAGGACCATCCCTTCGAATTTACGTTTTCAAAAAGGCGCTTTTATAATTATATTGTTTCTATAAATTTTTCATCAAAATCTTTGTGCTCCGCAATCGGCATGGGCACTCAGACTACAATAACAACAATTATTCACATACCTAACACCAGCCGCTCCAGCCTTCATCCAGAGCTGTAGAATCTTCTCGAACTCCTTAACCACGTCCTCATTGTTGAAGTTCAGGTCGGGCTGGCTCGCGTCGTACTGATGCAGGTAGTGGGCCTTGCGCGTCTCGCTCAACGTCCAAGCTGATGTGTTTAGGGTTGATACCTGCAGATATAAATGTAGGGCTCATTATTAAGTTGCCAAGAAGAACGCTAGCGTCACTTAAGACGCAAATGAAGAACTAAAATCAAAATCCTGAATCATGATTCTAAAGTTATCCGCGAGTTAAACCTGTTAACTGTCGGACAGTAGCCCACCAGACAACACTCTAGCGTTAGTTCCTGGGTTCGATTCCCGGGTCGGACAAAGTGTTTTCGAGTTTTTCCATCAAGAATGACTAGTAGCGGACACGGACTCTGGATTTGTACCCGGTAATAGTCTCGCCCCATATTGCATGGGACTTGAACATAACTGGCGAAAAGTGGGTGGTACGGTCAGCAACCGCACATTGTACTTTGGCCTAGTAAAATACTGCAAATTTTGTTAATTTATAAAATGTAGTATTATCACGTACGCAAGTACGTCAGTCTTCGGTTTAATATCGAGCTCGCGCAACATCCAACATTTTGTAATTTTTGTAACATTTCCTATTATTTTCTTATACCTAACATTATTTTAGTGCAATTTCGTATTAAATACCTTTTTGAACATGAACATTTATTTTATTAACATTCAACATTAAGTGTAAGGGGCTGTCTCGTGTCGTGTCTGAATCGTGACGATATTATCGTCCGTGCCACGTATTTCTATACACTCTCTTAGAGGCCGTCTCCACGAGCGAGAGAATCGCGGCGATATTATCCCATACAAATGCGTAAAATCGCCGCGATTCTCTCGCTCGTGGAGACAGCACTAAAGGCTCATGCCGTTACAGTGGATTATTAAGTACACCTCTGCCTGTACACTGTGTGCCTCACGCATGTTATGTTACAATAATTTCCAGCAATCTTACCCAGTTATTAGGCGCCTTCGGTGTCTTGCCGCCGTCATCGAACTCAGTGCTCTCCTTCCAGACGAAGTAGTCATCATAGCCCCCGGTCTTATTCTCGCTCTGCTTGAACCACGGGTGTTCCAGCGACACGTAGTTAGGGATCAGATTCACTATCACCCTGGAATCATGTGTAGTTTAAATAGGGTTGCCATAATTATAAAGGGGGTGAAGATATCTTTGACAGTCGTTACAGGTAGTCAGTGGGCCTAAAGTCTGACAACCAGTCTTACTAAGGAGTATCGTATTACCCAGTACTAACTGGGTTGTGGAGGTAAGATAGGCAGTCGCTCCATGTAAACTATTGGTATTCAGCTGCATCCGGTTGGACTGGAAGCCGATCCCAACATATTTGGGAAAATACTAGGCAGATGATAACGTTTTACTTGATCATAAGGTTTGGTTTGATATGGTGTTAATTCCCATCAGGCATGTATCAATAAGATTTAAAATACTTTAGAGAGGTTATCAGAAGAACTGTCATAGAAAATCTGCGACTCCATGTCACAGTGAAATTACAGTATTGCCAAGTTTGGTACACTACTTACTATTTTTTGGTTTGTCTCGTCTATAGAAGTATGGTTTAAAACAACCCTTAACCAAGCCGAAAGGTGTTTGTTCTGGACCATACCTAGGTACCTATTAGTTACAAATTTATTGGAGGTC
Source organism: Eurois occulta (assembly GCA_950022335.1). NCBI lineage: Eukaryota > Metazoa > Arthropoda > Insecta > Lepidoptera > Noctuidae > Eurois > Eurois occulta. Next base: position 14,980,204 of record OX465497.1, read on the forward strand.
TAAGTTCCAACGTTTTCACAAGTTTTTTTTTTAATACAAGTTTTTAACTTTATAACTTTACTTTAAATACCTCCATAACCCCTGTTATGCCACCATCCACACAGTGCTTCGAGTGCGTTACATTGAGCGCTTAGGTAAATCATGAATTTTCACATCAAAAAAATTCGAACACTGCGAAAATTTTTACAGTGTTATTTACTTTGATGTGACAGAATGCTTGGGTTACAGCTTCTAGAAGGGTTCGTTTACACCCTGTATTTAAATGTCTTTGGTATATATGTTTTTTTTACTTACTTAATGCCAAATTCCTTAGCTTTCTTGGCGAAATTCTCGAAGCTCTGCTTGGCAGTAGGATCGGCGTCAATGTCATACGTAGGCACGTCGACGAAGATGCCCTGCACCTTGAAACTCTGCAGCAGCGGGAGACTGCCCTCGACGACCGCGTATTCAGCGTCTTCTAAGTCTGCCAGGGGTCCTTTCTCGAACCTAAGAAGATAGAATATGAGTTATTGTAAAGAAGCACAAATAAACTGCAATACACACACTAACCTAAGCCCAGTTTGTAATTATAATTACATCATGCATATTAGCCAAGCTATCACAATTTTTGCGGACGACGTCGCGGGCGAAGTGCTAGTATTCTATATATTTATTATTTACATCAAAATCGTGACCTAATAACCCCAAAGAGTTATTCTAGACGACTATTTGAGATTTTGTTAAAAAGATAAAAAGTAGGGAATTTTAAGAATCAATGACTACCGAGGTAAACATTGATTTGATGACGCAAAATTGCGGTCAGCACTATCCTGTCTAAATGACTGCGTTGTTCATCCAAACTATGCAACGGATTTTGACAATTTTCATCATCATTATGAGAATTGATTACGGAAGGTACTATAGCGAATAATAGTAAACTCGAATTTTATGGAAATCGTAAAAAAACGTGCAAAACAAGCGTGAATGCTAGTCAAAATGATAAGAAAGCCACACCAACCCAGACCAAATTGAGATAAGTAAGAGCAGAAGCCATGCTAAATACACCACATACCAAGTTTTATGTTCCCTTCGAGCATTCTCAGGCCCCTCAACATACCAAGTCTTAGGCTCCGGTGCGGCGCACTTAGGGGCCCTGACGATGATAGTGATGGCCCCGGCCAGCATGCACAGCCACAGAGCCCAGAAAAGGATGAACATCGCCCATCGAAGGTTCACCCAGAACGGATCCTCGGCATACTTGAGCAGCTCTTCTTTAGTTAAGCCGGAGAATTGCTGTAAAGGAATTGTATTGTTGTAAAAAAATATTTTTGTGTAGTTCGGTACGAGAAAATTAGCTCACGCAGTCATGCCATGGCCGATAGACCCGGGTAATTAAAACAAAACGTATTAAGCTAAAAACGCCCGTTGACGCCTCCTCACATTAAATGTAGGTTTATCTAATGGGTGTGAGTGTGTGTGTGTATGTGTGCCAAGGGCATTTTTTCTCCCCATTATTGTGATAATTTTTTGTTCTGGACCATACTCGGGAACCTTCTAGTTACGCAGATATTGAAGAACTTTTTTTAAATGCAATTTTTTCATGTTAAAACTTTACTTTAAATACCTCCATGGGTGTGGTGGTTTTGAGTAACGTACATTGAGTCCTACCATAAAACGTAATTTTTCACACCATAGTAAAAAGTCGTTTCTCAGCAATATTTTTTAGGGTTACTTAGTTTGATGTACAGAATGTTCGGTTGACGGCTTCGTAAAAAAAAAAAAAAGGGTCCGTTTACACCTTGTATAAATTCTTAAAAATCCATGTCATACCAACCACCATGAAATAAACAAATTCGCTTTTCTTGTCTGTCTATGCTATCTTTTCATGCGGTTTTTACGATTATTTAGATAATTTACGTATACAATACATAATGTTCAAGTTAGATATAGCACAGTAATCTTTAAAATGTCGATATGGTGCGGGGTGTGGGTCGTTACTTCATAAAACCCTATCCATCTAATTTTCTATCTCACAGTTGACGTACTAATTAATCTTCAAGAAACAACAATGGACTTTGCTAAAGTAATTATTACATTGATGTCGAGCTGAGCTGATAAAGACGATCTAGGTCGAGCTCAGTAATCATTCTAAATCGTTTACTTCAATGACGATCTGAATTGGTTGTTTTTATAGCTCGCTTTATAAGAAAAAGACTAGTGACTCGCGTCTGCTTCACAAGGGTGCATTTTTTTTGTAATATTGTTTTATTTGAAAACGTTGCCCCGCACTAGGAGTTTCTCCTGTGTCGTGGGTGCGTTCACAAACATTTATCCATACTCCATACTAATATACTCATACTAATTACTAATTTACTAATTACTAATATTACTAATTACTTTACTAATAATATTATAAATGCGAAAGTAAGTTTGTTTGTTACCTTTTCACGTGTAAACCACTGAACCGAACATGAAATTTTGCATATACATTCTCAGGTATACAGAAACGGACATAGGATACCTTTCATCCCGAAAAAAAGTACTGTTCCCGAGAAAAACAACAATAACGTTATTTTGGTACTTAATAGGTGGCGCCACGTGTCTATCGAATCATGATTGAATTATATTAAGTAACGCGAGCGAAGCCGTGGGCAAAAGCTAGTACTCCATACACAAACAGCCAGACCCAGACCATACAAATATTTGTTCTGTGCGGGAATCGTACCCGCGACACGCAGCCCAGCAGTCAATCGCTCAGCCACTGCGCCAACCGTGCCGAACGGCATTAGTGGTATATCAAAACATCGAGATTTCTGCTAAATCTAAGTGATTTTCGCTTTACTATGGGATAACGGGAATATTTCCTTGCGACTGTTAAACATTTATGATCAGTGGTAACAAGATTTTTAGTTTGCAGATATTGATAAAATAAAAAGATAGGTCATTAACTTGAAACGAAACAAAATAATCATTTATTGAACTGATAGAAAACGTGCAGATTCCCATGATTGAGTTTTTGTTTACGATCTTGTTTTTCCAATCAGCTCTCATTATATGATACAATTTGGGAAGCAGCTGATTAAGTAAAATTTGCTAATATCAAGTTATTTCCATTAATACGAACCGGTAGTTCAGCATCAGATTCTTTCTCAGGAAGATCCAGTGAGCTCTTATAAAAAATACGACTATGGAAAAATAAATAAGATGATAAATCTGCTCTGATCCGTCTGAACATTTTGACCAGAAGACAATCATTTACTCAATGAGATTTACTAAACTAAACTACTACAGAGGCTGTCAGAAGCAATGTCTTATGTAGAAAAAACCGGCCAAGTGCAAGTCGGACTCGCGCATGAAGGGTTCCGTACCACTACCATCGTAGTAGTGGAGCCCCCTTTATTTTTTTATGTATTTTGATTAATTGTTGTTATGCTGTGCTGTGCATGTGCTGCATGGCTACAGAAACACACATTCTGTGCAAATTTCAACTGTCTACTTATTACGGATCATGAGATATAGCCCGCTGACAGACACGGGCGGGACGGTGGAGGCTTAGTAATAGGGTCCCGTTGGTTACCCCTTCGGATACGGATTGTACGGAACCCTAAAAATTAACTGTCATGTCTTTACCTACTCGATTATATAGTCATTCAATTGTTTTACAAATATTTCTAGGACGATATGACACAGTGGTATTTTGCCTTACTATTTTGTTATATTAATATGTCACGTCACGTTGACATTCGGCTCATAGTCCTTTTTGTATTATTTACTAGCTGCCCAGCGCTACTTCGTTCGCGTGGTGTCTTACCCCTTACCCTACCCTACTCCTACACTACTCTTATCCTACTCCTACCCTACTCCTACACTACTCCTACCCTACTCCTACACTACTTCTACCCTACTCCTACCCTACTCCTACACTACTCCTACCCTACTCCTGCACTACTCCTGCACTACTCCTACCCTACTCCTAACCTACACCTACACTACTCCTACCCTACTCCTACCCTACTCCTACCCTACTCCTACCCTACTCCTACCCTACTCCTACCCTACTCCTACCCTACTCCTACCCTACTCCTACCCTACTCCTACCCTACTACTACCCTACTCTTAACCTACTCCTACACTACTCCTACCCTAATCCTACAAAAAAAAAGAAGTATCCTAGTGTTGTTTTTAGACTTATCCAGGCAATTTTTAAAATTTTTCTCGCCGTAAAAACCATCCTTGAACTTCAACGAACATTTAAAAAAAAGAATTGGCCAAATTGGTCCAGGCGTTGTTGAGTTATGCGCTTACCAACACATTTTGCGATTCATTTTTATATTATAGATTAATTGGTAGGTACCACATGCACATCAAGCTACCCGAAACTGCCAGATTATCTCAATCAACCTTAAATCTAATGCTGTAGGGATAAAGTTGAAAATCTATAAAAGAAATTAGAGTAGCTTGAAGTGGCTGGCGTGAGGCGTCTGTACTTTTTGCATTATAACTGTGACTACCCAACAAATGTTTCCTGTTTTTCAAATGCTATTTTTAATCAGATACTTTGAGCGATAAGCTATATGAGGTAAAAATGCTAATTTATATGTATAATTTATCATGAGTTTTTGTACTATTTTATCCATCAACCCAAGTTGGACCCGCGTGGTGGATTACAGCGCTCCGTCACAAAGCCTGTGTCCCAGCACTGGGAACGTTAGAAACTAATCATCATAGGTGCAACTTGGTGTAAAACCACGGGCAAGGTTTTCAGTTTAAGTTTAATTAAAGTGCCTGCCTGGGTCCGGACCCACGACCTACAACACGTATGTCGCGGTCATCACTACTGGGCCACTATAATTGCTCAGACTGGGTCTCATCTATCTCTCTCTATCATAAAAATGCCCTTATCCACTCACCCGCTTATTAGCATCCAGCTCAATCTTCGCGTCACCATTCCTGTGGTCCTCCACCACATACTTGGCATCAGCCATATCGACCCTGGTCACGATCTTGGCCTCCTCTTCCTTGGGCAACAGCTTCTCTTCCGCGCCGTCAGGAGAGATCTTCTCCTTGGACTTGGAGAGATTCGATTTAGAGGTGCGGAATTCTGAAAAACAAATGATGGACATAATTTTTGAAGAAAATTACAGAAGCGTAGTGGGGTGCTAAATAATAATTAATCGATTTTAATTCATGTCATCCCTGTTAATGATGTGATGAATTCACGGACGAAATCTCTTCCCTAAGCAATCAGTTTCGCTTCCATCTTGCTGGTTGATAATCTAAATATTTACCACGACAAGTAAAGTTCGTGCAAGACGAAGAATATTTTAACGCAAACGTGCGAGAATGGAGGTTGTTCAGTGCAGTCGTCCTACTAAATTAATTATACATTACAACGAGTTAACCACACCGCTAGGCAACCCAACGTCCGCAGTACGTAGCACCCACAGTAAGTCAGATAGGCAACCACAGCATACACCTAGAACATTTCAGCCTGCTATACGTTCAAGTGGCTTTTAAAACGTGGTTAACTTGTCCCAGTTCACCAAAAGGCGTTGTGACGCAGTCTTTGACGAATTACAAACTGCAAGATTAACTGCTTACCCCGTTCAAACGATAACGAACGATTAATTCATGAACACATGATACTTAATCATGTTTTCTTGTCTCAAAGCCCCGATTTGTTTGGAATCGTCTGCGATCCACAACGCGCGAACTCCGTTATAAAACACCACTGAATCGACTCAAAAAAACAAACAACTACGAAAAACGTACCGAAAACACTCAAAAATATCGCAATGCGAATATCCCAGCCGTCTATTACGTCACAAGCACTCCTGTACCCACCGGCGCGGCGCCCGTTTTCGCACTAACGACCCCGCTCGCAAAGCCGCGAGCCACCGTATAGCGGTACTAAATTCTGGAATAGATACCGTACTTCTATTCTCGTCTCCCGTCCTTGTCGTGCTAAAAATGACACCCTGATAGCGTAGATTGCGAATTCTATGTTGTTCCCACGTGGTTTGGGAATTAGGTCAGCGTTAAGCACCTTTGGAATGAAAGAGTTATTGTCCTATCACCCCTGTGTCACCCCTTCGAAAAAGGTGCGATTATTATTAGAGAGATGGACACACCTGGCAGCTTTACGAGACTATCCTCTTCGAATTTAGACCAAGATACGACGCACAATGATTCGTAGTCTCCAACACTGAATGCATACTACTGAACCGTAAGATAAAATCAAAGAATTGCAAGGTATTTGCTCCAGCGTAACTACAAAGGGCCTAATCAACTTTCTAAACTAATATTCTTTCTACTATAAGACTCACTTTCTCAAAAAGCTCCGGTGTTTATCACTCAGACACGAAAATACGACTGCAGTCGCATGAAAGTGCCAGACGCTTATATCAAGCTTGCGTACGTACGCAATAAAACAAAAATCTCTACGAAAAAAAAAACGAATGAAACGCATTACTCGTTGTAAGATGAATTTGGCGATTCCCGAAAGTCAGCGGGCGCTGCAAGCGGCTTTTTGCCTCGAGAACCTGATTGGAAGACAGTGCAATGCAGCAAGGCTGGTTTCGTACGAACAAAAAGTTTCGACTGATGTAATTGATGGTGCGTCCAGCATCACAAATTGTAGTATATCTTTAAGCGTAGGATTATTTGGGAAGCACAATTTAATGGGCAACGACCTTTAACGTGAAAGAAGAGATTTTTTCTGGGCTCAATACAATGACGAATAATGTATTCTGAAATCTGGATCGCACACTGCATTCAAGTCCATTTCAACCCGAATAACTGTTTCTAAGAGAACGTAACCAAAGAGCAGTATTGAATATAGATCCAAGATGGCCTGTTATGTTATAGTACAGAATATCTCACTCACATACAGCACAAAATGAAACAACACTGAAAACAATGTCACAAGGAAAGACGCACGGCTTCGTCAATCCGCTTGGAGCTCCACTAGACCACTAGCTTAGAAACGAAGTAGGTAAACTGTCTCAGATTACGTCTAATGGAATAATAGCTTCGGTCCAAATGGACAAACACTCATTTGTGGATAACGAGCTTAGATTAGGACGGATAGTGAAAGCGCGTTTAGGGAGTTGGGATATCCAGAAGTAAAATTACTAAACTACTTAAGTATACTTAGATAATTAGCCCAATTACTTAGAATCCCACACTAAGCCCGCGTGAACGATTATAACCCACTGATTCTCATAAAAGAGGAGGCCCGTGACAAAGCGTGTTTAAATAGTTCTGTATTTTTTTTTACCAACGTCTATTCGCTGCAGAATATTTTTAAAGACGTGCTAATGTATTGATAGCGATATTTTAGCTATTACTTTTTTTATGAGTAAACTTGACGCAACTTCGTTATTAAATAGTCCTTAGAGATAACTGAATAAAGAAACTTCTGTGCATACAGAGGTTACAGACATTTTAATTTCTCAAAGAATTTAGATCCAAAGTCCACGAAAGGTTATCCAAAAACCATCGGTGGTTATAATCGAGGAATGCAAGCGCAGTTGTGAATCTACAGGTCCCCGGTTAAATTCTAAAGATGCCAAGTGTGTCTGACCCCACGGATATAGTTGGCACACTTCGCCTCGTTGCCACCCCACGATTATTTGCTGAATTATCTAGAGTGGTCCCATTTCCTCAAGTGATTGAGTAGACACACGTGTAGTGTGGAGTTTGCCAAGTAATGTTGTGACCCTTTGATAAAAGTACCAGTTGGATGGGACGCGAAATGAAATTGTATTTTCTACATGAATACAGGTACTACTAAAACGTGTGACATAAAACTTTGAGGAATATGAATGATGGATGGGGAGGGAGAGGAAGAAAAGGCGGCTGGATTGTGTGAAGAATGATATTAAAAAGAAGTAAATAATAGCGTCGTAGGCGATATGGTGGACAGGAGATAATGGGAGAACGAAACGTGTAGCGCCGACCCCAGAACATGGCCAAAGAGCTGTAATAAGAGTCTAAAGCGACATACGATGTGTTTATTATGTACGTGCTTAGATTTCCGATTTCAAACTGTCAATTAAAATGGCCTTGGAGATTTGGCATGTCATTGTGTCTATTTAATTAGGAGAAATGCTCCAAATAGGAATACCATATTATGATGCAACAACTATTGGAAATTACTGTAATCAAACGTTTTGGACACAATATACAATAGTCGTCGTCCTGTTTTTGGCTTAAAAGCGAGATAAGTCTTGGGATTAATGCGAAAAGAAAAAAGCGTCGTTTTATGCGCTGATTTTGCTCTATCCAAAGGAGTTATAAATGTTTCAATATTGCTTTATTTGGGCGAAAAACAGCGTGCGTTTCGGGCTTTGCCACGCCGTGATTTTCGAATCAACTAAAAAGGCCTTGCTTTCTTGCCAGGATGGCAACAATATCCATACAACAAAATAAATAATATTCGTCCTGAACTCACCAACTCCTTTATTCAGAATGCCCTACAAACGCACTTTAGATCGGATATCAATGAAAACAATAGTCAATTTTACAGTAATATCCAAAGGAAATTAAAACTCTAATAGCTTCAACACAACTTGAGTGATAACTGTGGGTTTAGTACTGGTCAGAGCCACAGGTTTTTTTCGGTGGTAAATAAAGTGGTCGTGTATTCAGTAAATTAGCGATACATCCAAGTACTTTGAAACTTGTGTTAAAACTAAAAATAGAAGGTATGTTTTTAGTAGTTATTAAGCAGATTGCGGAAATAGATTCGAACTGTACTACATTTTACTGATTATTGTGTAACTTGATCTAGAATGTCATGGTGTTGATCTCATTATTTCGGTACGCTAGTATGTCATCTAAATTGCGAGTTTTATTAAATAAATACACATAAACATACCATCACGCCTTTTTTTTTTTTTTTTTTTGGGGGGTGAGAAATCATCAAATGACACCTCCCGCTCTGGGCGGAGCGGAAGGGAGTGTCAGACTCTTACTGACTAAAAAACACCCATGTTCCTTCATTGGCCCTTTATGTTCCAGGGCCGCGGTATCTCTTTCGAACAGTCCCGCAGCCCTGGCAGGCACCGGCCCTTGCGGGTCCCTCCCGTTTGCTGACATCTCTTTGAGGCGCGCGTGGAACACGAACGCGCCGTCGACACGGCCTGCCCGTCGTCATACGACGGACGGACGGCGAGCTAGATACCATCACGCCTGAAATCCCAGAAGAGTTAGGCAGAGGTGTGCCTAATAGTACACCCACATTTCGCCAGTTATGTTTCAAGTCCTATCACCCCCTATGACCCTATTGCTATCAAACGGGCACAAGTCCAGACTCCGTGGCTGCTACTAAGAAATTCGGGTCAATGGGTCGTGATTGATAACACTTTGCCCAACCTGGGAATCCAACCAAGGACATCATGTTCAGTAGTGGCGCTTGCGACCACTAGACCAACGAGGCAAGTCGTCATAATTATTGCAGAAAAAAACTTGTCAGTAAAGCTTACCTATGCCTTGGTTCTCATACACTGACCTTGGAGTTGAAAAGAACCAGCATAAAACTAGGCGTGTCAGTACCTCGGTGCGAGGCTTAGTACCCGAGGAATTGAGAAATCAAATTCCTTAAAAATAATCGGTTGGTTAAACCTCGCTTCGCAAGAACCTAATGTTGGTCCTTCGAAATTTTACATTCAAACAACCTGTCTGGATTTGTGCCTGGTTGATGTAAATGGGGTCATAGGGTTCTTCTTTTCGTTCGTGGCACTGGCACGCCAGTCTTTCAGATTTCCTTGGCCCAAATGTTTGACCCCTGTTGTATGGGATTAAAACGTAACTGTAAAGGTACACCTCTGCCTAACTCTTCTGGGATTACAGGCGTAATGTGATGATGTAAAATCCTTACGTCACGCTATATTCCCCGAAGGGGCTGGCAGAGAGGAGTGGTTGGCTGTATGCCGTGGTGCACTACACCCACATTTAGCTAAATGTTAATGATGGCATTCTCTAATATTTACAGAGTACCATTTCTTGATGATATCATTAGTTATTTGATACTCTTGAGTTGCAGTAAAAATACCATAAACCAAAAATAGGCATTTTGCCTCATATTTTAACACAGTGTGCTAATATTAAATGAGTAAACTGGAAAACACAGGTTAATGGATTTGAGGAGGAAAATGGTCTAGCACATGGGACATTCCTTGAATAACAAGATAATACAAAGAATGAAGTCATTTTATTACGAAATTTATTATTAGAAAAATATTAATTAAATTCACATTATTCATTCATTCCCAATCTCAAAACATTTCTTATCTGGCACAAAATAATTCCAATTCTGATGCATGTCCAAATATTAAAAAAAAAACCACAGACAATATTCAAGTATTTTGATGTAAACTATCAAGAAACTGTTGAAACAGTCTATTTCTTTCTCTCTGTATACTATTAGATTCTTGTACTATATTTATTAATCTATCAAGTTTTTCCTCTACAGTTCGCTGTCTATTTCTCATTTCTAATGTTATTTTCCTGAAGTCTGTGTACCGTCTCCTGTTCAACTTTCTTTTAGATTCTTCACTTTGTCCATTTGATGTTTCTCCATTTTCTGGAATGTCTGGCTCATAAGTGGAAGGCTCAGCCATAGACAATAAAGCTTTGGTCACACTTTCTGTAGTCCCATCTTGTATTCTCTGCTGAATCTCAGGCTGATATTCTCCATTCACATTGTAAATCTGTTCAAAAACTTCAAAATAAGGCCATTTGACTACAACAACTTCATTCCTATTTCTCTTTTTCAGTAATCTTATGTATGTTTGTTTTAAATTTCGAAATTTCTTATCACAGCTATCTGGGCCTTTACCAACAGCATTGGCTATGTCTACCCATACATTCTTTTTCTTGACTTTTGGACTTCGAAACTTTTCAACGTTCTGAAGATAAAGGCTTAGCAGCATTTTGATGCCGTTGTGTTCCCAGTGGTCGTCTAAGTCATCTCCTGTTTCTGTTTCCATGACTTCACTCTGGTTGAGTTGCATGTATACCTCTTCAGTCTCCAGATACTCACCAGGTACAGCTGAAAAAAAACTCTGTGGTGATAGACTTCTTTGTATGAAACTAGTATTTGACTGGACAAGCTGTTGGTTCTCAGACATAAATTGGAGTTGGTTGACCAATTTGTAGCAAGCAGTCCATTCATACACATGTCCTGTGCAAGTCAATTCAATTTGCAGGAAGTTTCTTATTTATCTACACAAGTAGATTGAAATGTCACTTGTCTGAGTTCAAAGAGAAAAGTAAAAAAAAATGGTTACCACTCATTTGCTGGATCTCTTCTTCAATATCTTTGTGTTAAACAATATCCTTGATACAAATAACGTTTTTTAGAATGCAAACAAACTTGTGTCTTGCATCATTCAGCGGACGAGAAACAAAATGGCGCTGACTACCGCGGCGAATAAAGCGCTTTATAATCCGACCGAAAGTAAGAGTCATCTTGGTTAACCAAACGTATGAGTTAAAATAACGAAAAATAAATGCATAAAGTAGCAATTTCGGGTTTCAACATGTTACAACAGCCGTAAAATAATCAGGAACATTAAAATAAAATTACGAGTAGTAACAAAATGTTAGATGAGAAAATAAAAACTGGGCACACGGAAAAGCTTTTCATTTTCGTCGGACTGCATCTCTGCTTTGACGTTTGCTGTCGACCTCGTTATCTTTGCCTTTCATTGATAACGTCATGAGTTCATGTCACAATAAAATTGATAACAAAGACAGGCCGAGACCAATCAAGGCTTCTCATTTGAATAAGAACTTGATGAAAATGACGTCACAATGAAATCGCAGTCTTTTGGATGCGCAATTTGTTGAGTTTTTACGGTAAAGAAGAAGATAGGAATGTAAAAAAACGGTCAAATAATGATCAAATAGTAGCATGTTAACTGATAAAGCAATAGAAATACCTGTATCCGTCTCTGGGATGGGCTTGTAAGACGCGACGTGCTCGTCTTCTTTCACCTGCCCTCCATCTATGGAAAGATGGTTTTTCCGCGTTTCCGACATGATGAATTAGGGACACACCCAACCGGTTTTGCAACACCAAGAAAGTAGGCCCTTTCCCTTCAATAAATTATAATTGAAATAATTAACTTTCACAAAGTGCTTCTGCTGCTCGCTACTCAACAGCTGTCAGACGAACGAATGAAGGAATGAATGAGTTCTTGTGTCAGAAGACCGATAATGCCACGCCCACACTTCAAGATCAAACGTTAGCTCATTTATGGATGCATTCAATTACACTGATCTACATAAAATTTGCCTTTTACATGGTACTATATTTATAGTGAAATACAATTTCACAAAGTGCTTCACTCGCTAAAGTTAAAAAAACAAGTTACAATTCATAGTTAGCTCTTGTTGTTCATTTGTGCCATATTTAATATAATAGCGGGTAGCTCGATAGATTTATTACAGTTCAAAATATTTTGTGATTACCCGCGGAAATTGTATTATTTCTTATTCGTTTTTTTTTTTGTTATAACGCTGTCTTGATTTAGTTTACCAGTTAAAACGTGAAATTTTGATCATTTGTTTTAGATTTTTGGTAAACCTTTTCAGTTTTATGATGTCGCGTAAATGTGTTAATAGTGCAGACAATTTTTGCTAAATATGTGGTAACGTGACCTTTATTAACCAAAGATGCTTAATTATTACTTGGCGTTTAGAAATTGCTCACTCCAAAATAATGGAAGTCCATTATTTTGTTATTAAAATTAAAAACCAAGACAAATCGTGGGGTCATTTTAGTTGCTGTACAAAGATTAAGTGGCTAAACAAAAAGAAACGTTCATTGCCTTTTGGTGTTCCAATGATGTGGAGGGAACCTACCAATCATGCGAATAACTGTTACTTTTGCTTGACTCCACCCATCCAGCACGGCATAGAAAAAAAGGAGCGAATCGTGGTATACCCTGACGTAGCCTCTGTATCGCGACCAGTACCACACGGAACCGATTTACCTGTTCCTCAACCTCCCTAAGAGTGAGTATGATTCTGAAGAAGAGATCAATTTAATGGAAGTTAACTACAATTAGCCTACATCCTCACAAGCGACACAGTTTTCGGGTGCATATAATTTTGCAAGATGAACTCAGTGACCATAAACGACATTTAAATTTGCCAAAGATAAAGCGGAATTACTGAGACTTAAGGGGAATGCTCCAACCAGGCCCGCGAAATTCAAAATTTCTTGGGTTTTTTGCAATTTGCAGGCCAGTGCTAGGTTGTATGTTGATTAAAATATTATTCGCGGCTGTAAGACATATGTAGTTATAGAATTATAATCATCAAAATCATCAATAAAACGCTCTAAGTTCATAAAGCTGTAGGAATGACTTTTTCTGTTTTTTTTTTGTTCCTACGCCTTTATGAACTTGGAGGGTTGTATTGGTGATTTTGATGATTATAATTCTGTAACTACATACGTCTTACAGCCGCGAATAATATTTTAATCAACATACAACCTAGCACTAGCCTGCAAATTGCAAAAAACGCAAGAAATTTTGAATTTCGCGGGCTGGTTGGAGCATTCACCTTAAGGTGGAAGCGTCATGGCTGCCCGCGAGATTCAAATTTCCTTGCGTTTTTTGCAATTTGCTGGTCAGTGTCAGGCTGTATGTTGAACGAAATATGATTTTCGACCATAACACGTATGTATTTACAGAATTATAATCATTCAAATCATCAGTACAACACTTTTTTTTTTGGAGGGTGGGAAATCATTAAATGACCCCTCCCGCTCTGGGCGGAGCGGAAGGGAGTGTCAGACTCTTACTGACTAAAAACCACCCATGTTCCTTCATTGGCCCTTTATGTTCCAGGGCCGCGGTATCTCTTTCGAACAGTCCCGCAGCCCTGGCAGGCATCGGCCCTTGCAGGCCCCTCCCGTTTGCTGACATCTCTTTGAGGCGCGCGTGGAACACGAACGCTCCGCCGACACGGCCTGTCGTCATACGACGGACGGACGGCGAGCTAGCCCATTACTCACCGTCCACAGGCCCGCGCCTACGGTGGCCGAGAGCCATCACGGCGTGGCCCCCGACGCCCGGTGCTTCTCCTCCCGCGGCGGCTGGGACGTGAGGCTCTCTCCCTCTCACGTTCCGCCGCCTCCTTCGCTAGCATGACTGTTTCGCAGAAGGAGGCGACGGCTTCCCATTCCCTCTCGCCCCGGACCATGGCTTGAACCAGGGCCGGGCGCGAGAGGTCGCTGCCGCCAATCGCCGCTACGAGGACACGGCGGTGCTCCGCCCAAGCGGAGCAGACCTCGACGGTGTGCTCCACCGTGTCCTCCGGGCGATCCTCGCAATGATAGCACCCGGGCGTTACTCCCGCCCGATTCGGTACAGGTGATCAATACAACCCTCTAAGTTCATAAATCCCACTGAATGTATACATAGTTACCTCAAAGTAGTACAAAAATATAGTATTTAATTGAAAGACACACAAACAGTTAAATGTAGACCAGTGTTATTGCTCCCTTTTAAAAAATAAGCTACAAAATAGAAGTTTCTTGCTATGACGAAGAGTCGAAGAGCGTCTAATTTAAAAAGGAGTTAGGTATAAGAATACGATGAAAGGACCTGCCATTAATGGCGTCTTGACCGTTGTCGGTCATGGATACATTATTATAATACTTACACAAGTGTAGGCGCAGACAAAGATACACTCTCCTCCCTAACTCTCATAATATTCAAAAGGGACTACAATCTGACACGGCCGGAGAGAGATGAGGCGTAGTACACTCGGCGACTCAACAAGCTAAACAATCCAGTATATCATGGCCTCGCTTTGTATAGAGTTCACATACAATAAGAAAAGATAAGCTTAATGGCTTAACATGCTTTCAAGGACAGGAACATATCATACCGCCAAATTATATACTACTGCGGGTTGCTGCTGAGATTATTTTAAACGGAAAGACCCAATAACACTTTGCCCGACCTTGGAATGGAACCCAGTACCCCACGCTGAGCAGTCGCGCTTCCAACCACAACACTAACGACGCAGTTGCCTATGCGCGACGTGGGTTGTTACGTGAAGCTGAACGCAAATCGGCAAAATTGTATCTATGCAAAATTGTCATGTATGTCAGGTCAGCTGTCAAATGATTTTTGACAGCGTCATGAATTTGTCAAAACAATCAGCATCGGCAACTGTCTGTACATTGTACAATAGGCTCAGGGAATAGTTTATTATAGAAATACTATTTCAGTTCTAAAATAATAATTAATGGCATAATAAAATGATCGAGAACAGTTACTGTAATGGTTATCAAATATTTCAGTTTTCAGATAATATGTTGAATATAATTTAATACAAATTTAATTTATTGTTATGTAAGCTTTATGATTTTGGATTATTTTATACAAATAGATAATTACAATGTGTACAATACCACCCCCGCCGCCGCCACCTACACTGCCCGATATCAATTCGTCCGCGAAAGAGGTGAAAAACGACAATAATATTTACAAACTAAACTTCGATCCTGTAATATGTGCTTGGGCTTCTGATCACGAGGAGTTGAGGGAAGCGTGTGCAAGAAACCAGATATGTTATGAAAAACCTCCTTTCAGATACAAGTATAAATACTTTAAATCTATAAAACAAATAGGTCCAACATGTGGATTAGTTGCTTTATCCATGTCCGTCAATGGTGCAGTATCACCTGAAGAATTGTTAAGTATTGCTAAATTAGAAGGTTTTACATGCAACGGAGAGATGTTCAGCTGCAAACAAATGGTCAAGCTGACGGCGAAAGTGCACAGCTTAGCTGAGATAGAGAATGTTAGCTGTGTGTTGAAACGAGGAGGCCTTTTTAGCTCGGAGACAATTGAAAGACTTATGAATGGTGCTGTTCTTTTAGTTCCGTATCCTTTTCAAATACCCATAGGCATAGAACTACTTGATTTGCTTTGTTTTAATACTTTCTATTATTTTAAATATTTTTTGGATTTACATTATGATGATGAAATTTAAATCATAAAATCATTGTTTCCAGCTTCAAAATTAAAATAGCATCCTTTAACTCCACCATCAGCTATGATGCAGATTTTGATCACTCTCCGTGCCTGAGGAATGGCCGCACGGCCCACTGGGCTATCGTCTGTGGAATCATTGTGGTCAACGACCCTGGAGATCACTATGTCAGTGACCCCAAAAATGTCTTTGTCCTATGCAAGCATGGCAAGTCCAACTATTTAGCTGCGTGGAACTTGTATGATCTTGCGCAGAGTAACAATAATTTATTTGAGTTCTCTCCAAAGAAAGGTGCTGATGGCTTAGTTTATATCCTCCCTGAAGGGGGCTTAGCAGGGGAGAATGGACTGAGGGACCAATTTTTAATATTTGAAGGTTTTTGACCTTTTGTAGTTAAGCACAAATGTTGAATCATATCAAAATAGATGATCAGTTAAATAATGTTTAGACTTTTCAAAACATGATCTATGGATGTTTCAAATTACTGAACAAGAAGAATTTATACTGCTGCAGCTGTCCATAGTGTAATATAAGATATAAGTAATTCAAAGCTCCTATATACTATTTTTTTTTTTTTTGTTATGTTAATTTATTATTGTAATCAAGATGTAATGGGTATCCAAAGGATGAAGTTAGTTCATTGAATGAATTAAGTAATAGCATTGATATTACAAAGGAATGTTGTTAGGAAATGCTTGTTTATTTATATAGTCTGATCTTCAATTAGTAAATAATTATACTATTTACCAAAAGGGACAATATTATATATTTTGTTGACTTTTAAAATAAAATAAATAAAAGACAAGTTTGTTTTAATGCAAAATGTTTATTTGTACAATAAATACAAATTATACTTGCAAATTATAATAAAATAATAAATCTCATCACATTACTTAAAATCATTGTAATGAAATCATATTTTTATTGACTTACAAGCCAAATTAAATGAACATTAAATTCTCAAGAAACATTCACAATATTGCACAGTCTATTTTGCATTTTTGCGAAGAATGCATTGAATTCAATTAAATAGTTAATTGTTAATGAAACATAAAATGTAAGATATTTTTGTACTAATTTATAGAACTTAAATGAACTTTCCATAGCACTAATAAGTTTGTTTGGCCATGTCGCATGGACAAAAAAACAATTAAATTTGTGATGATTAATTTACAAATAATACAATAAAAACGTCGATGACGATTCTGGCTTTTAGCTAATTTGGAAAATAAATAAAATTTGAATTCCATTGTTATAAAGAAGGATGCCAAGTGAATCAATCAGTCAGCAGTAATGAGATCAAAATCATAGTTTCAAGGGCTGGGATCCGTACCAACAGATGTTCAAGCTAATGTTAGGCGACGCACAGCTACTGATAGTCAGCTGTGGCTCAATTCCCGCCCTTATATGATCATTTATTTTAATTTATTAAAAATCTTTAACATGCAAACTCTGCTTCTCTAAGTTTTACTTTTATTTCTCGTTTTTATGTTATTATTGCCATTTTAAAAATTTAATTAATTATGAAACAAAGTATATTACTGAACATTTTTTTAGATATAAAGGATTTTTAAAATCCCAATTAATTTTATTTTTTGCCAAATATAATCAAATCGTACTTGTGATCGGCCAGAGTTGCACGTTAGATAAAAATAAAATAATGAATAATACTTAATATTAAAAGTTAATGTCATTACATAGACCACCCCTCCACCAGTCGAAAGACCCGTGGTAGGGTTGGTGGGAGAGGCCGAGGCCGAGATAGACAACGCCCAGGCTGTTCAAGAGGAATTCAGACACCTGCTAGACTCCGAAGACACAGGGTTATTTAAAGAGGCAGTCAAAGCAGCGTTTGCTCAGATCTCTGGAGGGTCAAACACCGCTGAGGCAAACATCTCCTCAATGTGTTATAGGAGTCTGCACCTCACTGCACTCTTCTTAATATTGTTTCTGACCAGGCGTATCACAAAGAGGGTTGGTGACATAATTCAGCTTTATCAAGACCTAACATCCACAAACACTATACAGACATGATTCCCAACCCATTCGGGAATGTAATCCCTCTACCATCCCAATCCCTCAACAGAGTGCTGGAACAATCCCTCTCCCCTTCCACAACAGCTGGCAGGGAACTGTGTACCATTCTGCTGACCCTGCTCCAAAGCTCCACTGTTGATGCTTCAGACACTCCCATTGGATATCTAGATCAAAAAGATATAGGATTGGAAGCACTTCTAAGAGCCACATGCATGACTCACATTGCTGGACCCTCATAACCCTCTTCGTAACAGTGAAGGTTCTTTTTAACAAGACAAAGAGACACCCTATCATGGTTAGTTAGCTTATCCTGAATTGGTTCAAGGGATAGACAAGATCGTCAATCTCCGGGTCTCTCAATGTAAGCTTCTGGAAAACAAGGAAGAGTTAAAGCTCTTTCCCTATAGTAGGTTGGTCCATCAGAATCTGGCTCATCGGGGAAATGAAGAGATCTGCTATCTTATGGCATGTCTTATCGATCTAAGAACTCCCCCAACCCAAGGGACCGGGGAGCAAGCACAGCATCATGGACTTCATCAACGAACATATAGACTTGAAAGCCAAATTCAAAGGGCAGCAAAAGAGATGTACCAGGGAGCTGCAGGGTTCAAACTTACAAAGACCTATCCCGGACAGATCAACTTTGGACAGACTCACAACTCAGGTGACGCAGGGGACATTCACCAAAGGACACAGATCATGATGATGAGGACAGTCTAGGCAGGCGTGTGATCAAAATATAATCATTTCTATAACGGGACTTCAAAGATAGATGTCGTTTGGCTAAGCTAATAACGAAAGCTTGGGAGACTTATCGCGATGATTCCTTGCCGTAGAGCAACGCGGGCTATAAATTGTTTCGGGTCTAATACAATGCTAGAGGTAATAAGGTGTCGCATAGAAGAGCGTCAAATATCCCATAAGCTTGCAGTAATAATAACGTAAACTTACACAGTCACTTACGGGATATCTTCTGATTATCAATTATCTGAGCTCCCGATATCCCCATCGCACGAGTTCCGCACGCAAAATACGCGCATTTGACGTGGAGTTGCGGACACCAGCCCGTTATACAATACAATCCCCCCTTCGCGATCATGGCGCTTGCAACTGTGTCAAAAAAATTGATACTCACGGAAGATATCCCGTGACTGACAGTGTAAGTTTAGTTATAAACCCTGAAAGCTTAAAATAGTAACAACGTAGTCTGTTTTGTATTTTGACATGTTGCTTTACAGTTCATACAGAAGTCGCTAGTAAACCGCCCGACCCTCACACATCCCCAACATGGGACGCATTCCATCAATATTATTTCATGAATATTTTCGTTACAAATACGCGACATTTCATCAATGTTATTGATAGCGTAAATAGAAGTAAAATTAGATATTTCATTTCCTTAAAGACATCAATATTTCATAAAATACAATGACTAAACAGTTGGTACAATTTTAATCAAATTATAATTGGCCATAATTTATAGTCTCCTTATAAAAAAAGTTACAGAAAAACCATTATAGAGTTCCTAATATTATAATTATCGTATATTTTATTACGGATAAATATGAAAGTCTACTGGGCGTAATCTTGTACCGCTTATGTGATGGAATATTAAAATAAGGGACTCTTACATTTGATAACAAGACCCTAAATATATTACTGACAAGTTATTCCATAACTTATTTTAAATATTACAACATACAAGCGATTTGATATGATACACGGTCATGGTTTATTGTTTTATTTGTCAAAACATGAGAAAATATCGGCTTTATAAATTTGTATGAAATAGCTAGGATAAAAAGTTAATTTCCTATAAGGAAGGGGAATAACAAAAGTTTTACAATGCACTCAGACCGCAGTATCATCAACCATTACTCGAAATATTGGACCGATATTGCGAGTTATTAAACACCTTTTTTTCGAATGGGAAATCATCAAATGACTCCACTCACTCGGACCGGAAGGGAGTGTCTGACTTGTACTGATTAAACTCACCGATGTTCCTTCTTAGCCCTTTGTGTTCCAGGGCCGCGGTATCTCATTCGAACAGTCCCGCAGCCCAGTTAGTAACACCTTTGGTACGCAAAATACGCGCATTGGACGTGGAGTTGCGGACACCAGCCCGTTATACAATACAATACAACACCTTTGGTATGGGTTTTACTGTTAGATGGTCACATCATTACGAACTCGCCATACATATTCGATCTTTGCTCCCAAATAGATGCTTACATTGACCAATTAAAATTATAGGAACATCGAAAATTCACAGGATACAGATTTTGACTGCATCCAAAGAGATTTAAAAGACTTATAGAGCGGACATTGGGAATATTTTCATACAAAAATTTTGATCCCGAACATTTTTGATTTTGACACACGAATGTTACCTGACAAGCGGGCGTATGACACAGAAAGACCGACTTGTTACTAAGTAGTAACAAGGATTGGATTACGATTTTCTTCGTCTTGTCCCGTCTATCGCTCGTAAATATTTGAATGTCTTTGACTGCATCATACAAAATCTGAAAATGCCATCCCAATTGCTGTATCGGATAAGCTAAGCTACGTCCTAGGTTATGGTACTACTTCTTAGCAGCCAAACGCCAACAATATAGACTCCATACTGGGACAGAACAGACTACATTACTGGGCTGAAAGCTTCATTGAGTTAGTTATAATAGCTAATTTATGTAGAGTAAAATGACATCATTTTGACAAATAGAACAATTATCATTGTTGCGTATAATTAGAGTTAAACTGTTATTGACGCTATATTACAACTGGTGTCTTGTTCTGAAGTGGTCCGCATTGTCTTCTCTTTCTTTGGAGGATATTATAGTGCTTGTCCATAATCTTAGACAACGCTGCCGTAGGTACATATAAATAAAGTAAAGTTCGAGTAATACGAGAATAAAGTTCACTGTAATTTTGACAGTAATGAGGAAAGAGGGGAGGACTGAGCCAGATCTACGCGATTTTCGCAGATTCTACACATTCACTTTGCAAGGACTGTAATTTCATTTAGTTCCTAATAATACGACGGCATGGTTGGCGCAGTGGCTGAGCGATTGATCTTTGTGCTGCGTGTTGCGAGTTCAATTTCCACACGAAACAAATATTTGTATGGGCTACAGATGTTCCTGACTGTTTGTGTATGTAAGTTTAAATGGTTGTAAACGCGCCCACGATACAGAAGAAATTCCTAACGTGGGGCAATGTTCTTTTTTTTTTCAAAAAAATACGGGTATCTTCTTAAAAGATATAAGACAAGAATCAATCGATTAGACAATCTGTAAAACATCCAGAAACATCGACCACGTCAGAACAAGACACGAATAAAATCGAATATAAGATACGGTTAGATTTAAAATGGTAAACAGACCTTACACTATAATAACACGACTTACACTAGGAGCGTATATTTAAAAAAAGTGTTATTAGTCTGAAAAAGCGCACATTCAATAATACGCGAACTATTGTCACAATATTTGTGGGGGACATCCCGACGCATACAAACTTCTTGTAACAGACTCTTCCCAATAGTTTGGTCGGAGACTTACTTAAAGCCTACAGCTTGAGACGGTGTTTGAAGAAGCTAGGGACGTGTTGAGAGAGAGAGATTTCATTCCCCGCACTGCGCAGCTGCCTCAAGCAACGTTTCAATGATATGGTAGGCCAGTATATTCTAAAGCTGAAATACACATGCTTTTTTATTCGGATGGGAAATCATCAAATGACTCCTCCCGCTCTGGGCGGAGCGGAAGGGAGTGTCAGACTTTTACTGACTAAAAACCATCTATGTTCCTTCTTTTGCCCTTTATGTTCCAGGGCCGCGGTATCTCTTTCGAACAGTCCCGCAGCCCTGGCAGGCATCGGCCCTTGCGGGCCCCTCATGATTGCTGACATCTCTTTGAGGCGCGTGTGGAACACGAACGCGCCGTCGACACGGCCTGCCCGTCGTCATACGACGGACGGACGGCGAGCTAGCCCATTACTCACCGTCCACAGGCCCGCGCCTACGGTGGCCGAGAGCCATCACGTGGCCCCCGACGCCCGGTGCTTCTCCCGCGGCGGCTGGGACGTGAGGTTCTCGAAATACACATGCTGCTAAGTAAATTATTTTGCTAGTAGGTAGTATGCTCATTTACAGTATGCTCTCCATCGACAACATTATCCCGCCTTTATCCCAATTTATTTGGGGACGGAGTAGCATGACTTCTTCTTCCATACTTTCTCTCTCAAGGTGTGTAAAATAATCATACACATTTAAGTATATGCTCGAAATTAGAATTGGCTTTGAAGTTATTTTAGCATGTGTTTTCCAGGCTTTAGAGGAGCCGTTAGCTCCACTAACCGTTACATCCTGGGCAGTTAGCTTTACTACCAAGCTTGCCAGATTATATCTTCCACCACGGCAAAGCCTAGAGAAGACTTGTGTCAGTAAAGCTAAAAATTGTATTAATTATTTTGGCAATTGGCTTTACTTACTTATTTAGCGCGTATGATGCTACTAGTAATATTCTTGTTACCTCTTCAAATTATCTTCCGCCATTATTATTAACACACGTTAAAACTTTTATCATAGCAAGGAATACTTTTAACTTTCAACAACTACATTTAAATATAGAATAAGTGATTATCTAGCGAGACTTCGATATGTCAATAAAAGGATTCTATGAAATCTAAGACCAAAATATTCGGAAGTCCTGTGTTACTGTGCCATGGCTTCCGTTTCGATATTCAAATGTCTTTAAATATAAGCCTAAGAGACAGATTAACATTTTTTTTTAATATAGGCTTTTCTACGTAACTAACATCGATAAAATGTTTATAATACAGAATATCGAGACGAGGAGCCACTCGTACAAATGCTTTCGATGAAATCTCACAATGGAATACAGACCGTAAGCACAAGCTTTAAAGTCGCATTTTCCATGCCAGATTCCGTCAAAAACGTTTTCAGTATACCCAACATACGCACACAGCCACATATCTGAATTACACACATAACTATATCTAAGTATTACACATAGTTTATGTAAAGTTTGAGAATATAGTACTAACTCTATGATATCATGAATTCATGAGACAGTCATTGGCATGCTGAGTGTACTACTAACGCCCTATAATGATTACTTCTACAAAATTATAAACTAGCCGAAATAGAAAATAAGTTTCCAAATTGGCTCGGAATAAATTTCGAATTTCATAATTCAGGACTAAAATATCAAAAATTTTGGCTTTGGTCACAAAGGAAGTTGAAGATTTTATTAGTAAAGTATGCAAGGAAATCGATAAGGAAGATATTAGTCGCAATCTCTATTATATCTTTTTAAAATTAAAAACGTTTATCGTTATGTAAAAATCTACATTTCATTCAAAACACCTATGACGTACAAAATTATAAATGTAAATCGCACTGTAGCTGCACTTATATAAAATTACATAAAAATATGACTGCAACATCGCGTTTCTGTTGCCTAATGATATTAAAAAAAACTGCATTCACGAATCACAGATCAAAAATAAAATCGCGCACAAACTCGAACCGAACCTACGCTGATATGTGGCGACGATACTCGTTCCAATAACGTAACTACATATACTATCATTGACTCGTTCACACGAACTAATTTTGCCGAAACAATCTGTTCTTCAGAAATGTTTCGCTGACTGTCTTCGGCCAAGTAATACACCGACATACAAACACCGGAATTCGGCGAAATTTTGGCTAAACTGTAAGCTAAGATTCGTTGAAAGTACATCATCACACGCTCGCCTCAGGAAAGCTCTCGCACGCATAACTTCGGCGACCTTCACTCATCGCGATAACCTAAAATTACATACACATATTGGAAATGTCACGAACCATTATTCTCGATATATACTGAGTACACGAATAACAACTACATTATATATTAAATACAATAACTAATTAATGAATGACTATGACGATATAGTTAACGCGTTTGAGCCTTTATTATGTAGCTTGAATTACGACATTGAACCATACAGCATGCGGATATATGGCGGAGTAACTACGCTAGAGGAATACATTAACAATTTTATTATTATATAAACGCGAATTAACAAACTCAAGATACATAACAAACGGCGTGTTTCTACGCAATAATCATGGCAGCTCGACAGCTTAATAAATAAACGTTTAAATTTTACAATACGCTTGTCAGTTTTGTAAGACAAAGTTTAGAGCCTCATTGCTTCGCTCGTTGCCGAGTGTTTCCGGAGTTAGCCGAGCGCGGGCCTGGCACAGCGAGTAGTAGCGGCAGTAGTGCAGGCAGGAGTTAGGACTCCGCCGGCGCCAGCGGAGCGCCGCACGTGGCCACGGGGAAGGTCTTCACGTGCGTCTGCCACTGGGTGGACAGCTGGAAGAACTTCACGCCGTTCAGTTCCGTGCCGTCAATGTAAACTGTCGACAAACAGAAGTAATGTAGTTTGATTAGAAATACAACATCACGAGGTGACTATTAGATCGAGTATGATGCATTTGTTAGTCAGTGGATGTTCTGGTACAATGGTGAATGTCCAACATGAACGGTAGTCGAACGTGCCCCACCTGTCTTCTAGCCTAGTCGCATGACTGACTTGGACCCTATAGTAATGGACGTAAGGTGTACCTTTGAGCGGCACGTTGTGCGAGCTCTTGGCGGAGCAGATGAGCCGCGCGACGCCGTCCACGGTCTGCGCGCGCCCCACCTCCGCCTCGCCTGTCTTCTCCTTCTTCTTGCCGAGCCGCATTACTGGAATAAAAAATAGCATCGTCATTTATTTGTTCAGGTGAAAGCCCAAAAACCCGTCGCACTCAGTTTTGCCGCTTACTTCACTTCAGTTCTAAAATTACATTCCACAAAGCGGCAAACTTGATAGGGACGGATGAACTGTTATTTTTTTAATAGTTAGATTTTCTACCACCTCAACTTCAATCAGATATCGAAAGATCTCTTAGATTTTACACCGCCATATTTAACCTGTTTTTTTAAGTCCGATAAAAACCGCAGTATTTTTAGTAAGTTATTTTGAGCACTCTGGTGAAGGAAGGAAAATATAGATGACAGACCTAACCTTGCGTGCCAGTTCTAGCTGACATAGTTACTCTTTAAGTCACGCTAGAAAAGAAAAAAATACTTTTCCTTTTATATCCATAATAATAAGAAGATCAATACTAACTCTTCTGCTTCTTCTCTTTGGTGAGGTACGTGATGCAGAGATGCGCGTTCTGCCGCGTGACGTGCAGCGCACGGAAAGACGCCTTCACCGTTACTTTGCTGTCAGTTCCCTCGGACTGACGGCCTGGCACCTGTGGAAGATGATAATTAGTAGTCAATGAAAATGTCTCGGTGGCTCAACAGACTGTTCAGACATCGATTTGATTCAATTGAGTAGACAAGACGATATGAGTCCTATTAACAGTTATTCAACTCTGTAATGCAAGCTAAAAACAAAAAACATCCATTGGCGAAATCAACTCACAATATTTAAATTTTGTAAAAGGCATCTTCTTTGTCTTTTTCGAATTTACGGGGTCAAGATTTGGTGCCGTTCGTATTGATAACTGATGGGTGAACCAGCAATTGCAGCAATGTTGCTTCACAACTGCGACTTTGTAATAGATATGAGGACCACCCTCTTACGGATGCACGTCCATATAGGGCGGTTTTATGAATAATACGACCTGTGAATAACTTACCAGCCAGTAATCCAACTGCAGCTCCAGCGGCTCAGTCCTGGCCAACAGCGGCAGCGGCAGCGCCGGCACGGACAGCTCCCCGGCGTGCGGCGCCAGCGCGTGCGGCGCGGGCGTGGCGGGGGGGGAGGCGCGCGCGGGCGGGGACCCGCCCTCCTCCAGCTCCAGGGACGACACTCCGCCCTCGCTGCAGCCTACGCGGACTTCCTGGATGTGGAATAGAAGATACACGAATAAATTACGGCTTTGTTGGCACAAGCTTGACTGCTGAGCAGTGAGTAGTGTGAAGTGGGTATGATCTTCTCACGAAACCAATATTTATGGCTAAGACTGTACAAATAGCTGAAGGCCCAGTTTCTCGTGTGTGAGTTTGACGCACCCATGATAGGAGAATCAATAGAGGAGTCTAGCGAGGGGGCAAAGTTTTAAGAACACTACTAACATGTGTCGTCTATGTTTAACCACTAAAAAAAATGTACTCATTGTTTATGAGTACATTTTTTTTTGTGGTTCGATATCGAACAACAAAACTTTACTTGTTGTTCGATATTCGCAAATCGAACAACAAGTAAAGTTTTATAAAATTATTTTTACACCTTTTTACAATATAAAACTTGGTACTTATTAAACTTACCGCAATAAACGGCACAAATGTCTGGCTGGCATCCTCGTCACCCGACTTCTCTCTGTACGCGACCATCGCCTCGCCAATCGGCACGTTGTTCACTGGACCAATGCTGTTCAGATACCTGTACAAAACAAAATGTTATAGTGTGTATCTGATAGCGTGGTATTTTGGCTTTTACACTTATAGATATAAAGTTTATGTTAAAATTGTGACATATATGTAGTATAGTTGTAACTAACCTGCCGATACGTGAGGACATCTCAGCGACATCGGGCGCCGAGCCGTCGGCGGCGCGCTCGCAGATGTTGGCCCACGAGTCGCTCGTGAACAGCGCCGCGTACCCGCCATCCGACGCCGCTAGGTGGCGCGCTATCACGCTGGGACCTGAGGGCAGAATTACGTGAAGTTAACAGTTAATTTAAACAGTTGATAAAAATTAAATTTACAATACTGCAGGGTGGAGGAAAAGATGTTCACTATAACTTTTGTAAGAGGTCAGCTAGAGTATGCGTCTCAGATATGGAATCCACGATATCATAAATACATTGACCGCATTGAGAACATCCAAAGACGTTTCATAAAATATCTTTGTTTCCATCAAAAGATACCACATCAGTCAACAGATTATCTTGGATTCTGTAAGAAGTATCATCTGCTACCACTGGTAGAACGACGTAAAATTGCTGACTGTTTATTCTTGCTCAAAATCTTCAACAACAATATTGATAACCCTGAATTATTGTCAAAGTTTTATTTTAATGTACCAAGTAAAACATTTCGTTTTAATCCACCCATTCGTGTACCTCATTCATCTTCGAATTATAGGCAGAACAGTTATATTGTGCGCGCAAGCAGAAATTTCAATGACATATGCAAGGAATTTGATTTTGATCCATTCACAGTTAGTGTGAATTCGGCCAAAAGGTGCTTAAGCCTCAATTTATTTAAGTAGCGGTAGGTTGTATTATGGTTTTATTATTTTCACTTTACTTTATTTTAGTCATTTAGTTGCAAACCAAGTATATTTTTCTTACTTTGATTTAAGCGGTGTGTTTCCTGTGTTTGTACTCACACCATAACTTTTCACTATATGTCTATACGTGAGGATTTGTAATTGGCTATCTGGTGACTGTTATTCCCTTTTTGTTTGTTTTTATTAGCTGTAAGTCCTCCATGTACTTAAATAAATAAATAAATAAATAAATAAATATACCTATGGGCACGTAGTAGAAGCGCACGGCGGGCGCGTCGTGCGGCCGGCGCGCGGCCAGCTCGGCGTGCGCGCGCAGGGCGGCGCTGGCGGCCGCGTCGCCGCCGCAGATGGCTACTCGAATGCAAGAGCGACGAGTACTTCTGCGGACAATTCACGATATTGTAATACGGCTTCAGAGAGGTTAAATCCATAAAAGGCGCTACACCGGAACTGTTAAATATAAAATTCGAACACTCTTACAAGAAGCGGAAGTACCGTGTTTTTTTTTCTAAAATTTCGAAGGCGTTCAACACTGTTTTGTCTCTAAATTAACATAATTGACAATCTCTAAATTTCAATAAATAAATGAGCAATTTGGTAGCATTGCCTTCAAAATATTTTGTAGCTACCTGTCACATTGGACCGTATACAGATTGTCGCAAGTCAAAACATTACAATACAACATAAAATATGACTTTTGGTATATCTCAGGGTGATGTGTTAGGACTAACCCTCTTTTATTTATATCTATGAATGTCAAAAAGTTGTGACAATTCATCTTTTCGAATACAAAAATCATTACATAATTATGCGACTGACACAGCTCTTAAGCTTAATAATATAACCCAAGGCAAGCACTGGTCCGAGACTCTTGAAAAGACAGAAGTGGCTCTGAGGATCATCACCTATGTGGGTTCGTCGAAACTAAAACTTTTGTTAACAATAATAGGGATGTTGGCAACATTAAAAAATAATTCCAAGACAGCTTCTTTAAAAAAAAACACTTTATTTTAGGTCTGAAAACGCGATTTATTTTCAGTTAATTGCTAAATTCGTTGCTTTAAAATCAATAAATAATTGAGTCATTGAGTTGATTTAAATAAATTTAATAATAACTTAATTAGTAATTTAGGTATTCCGGACCATATTATTGAAAATGTAAATCACTTTTATGAGGAATTCTTTTCGGTAGTTTACACCGAGTTTAATAATACATTAAAAATGAAAACTAAATCTATTTGCCCAAAGTTTATGTTCAGTGACTGGGCAACTAAGGGTATTAGGAAAAGTAGGGAGCGATTGTTTGAACTGTACGGCCTTAAGCCTTACATCAACTCAGAAACTTTTAGTAAATATGTTGCAACTTACTCTAAAATTTTTAAAAACACTTGTAAGGTAGCTAAAGCCTTATTCATTAGCAACAAGATTAAATCCGCCGATAATAAAATAAAGACGGTTTGGAAAATTATCAATAGTGAAACTAATAGACATAAAAAATATAATAATGATATCACACTAGATACTTCACGTGGTCTTATAAGCTCTAAAAACGAAGTTGCGCAAGAATTTGTAGATTTCTTCACTAGTATCCCACTTAAAACTACTGAAACCTTAAATTCCTCACCCTTGGTTTCTATTGATTTGTTGAGAGCGAACGTTTCAGCCTGTCCGGTTGAGTTTCAATTTAAGCATATAAACCCCATCACAGTCATTAAAGCTTTTAAGGAAATCAAAACCAAAATAACTGAAGATCTTTGGGGAATGTCCATTAAAGTTTGTCAAGCTATTATTGAGACTATAGCACCGTTTTTAGCCTCAATATTTAATTTATGTGTGGACCAAGGAGTCTTCCCGAACCTTATGAAATACAGCAAGGTAATACCACTTTTCAAATCCGGGGACAGTAAAGACACCAATAACTATAGACCCGTATCCGTGTTGCCGGTTTTCAGCAAGGTGTTTGAAAAGGTAATGCTTAATCAAATGCTCACACACTTTAACACCAATAAAATCTTACATGAGAAACAATATGGTTTCATCAAAGGACGTTGCACGACTGACGCCGGTGTCACCTTATTAAAACACATATTTACGGCGTGGGAAGAGGCACAAGATGCCATAGAAATCTTCTGTGACCTCTCGAAAGCATTTGATTGCGTAAACCACGAAACCCTACTCTTGAAACTTGAACATTACGGTTTAGGGAAACTTGCGCTCAGTTTAGTTAAATCGTATTTAAACGATAGACATCAGCAAGTACAAATAAATGGTGTCAATTCAATGGGTTTAAAAGTAAGTATGGGTGTACCGCAAGGTTCGATATTAGGTCCTTTCCTCTTTTTAGTCTATATAAATGATCTACCCCATTTATTTAAAAACCAACCACAAATGGTGTTGTTTGCTGACGATACCTCTTTAATATTTAAGACAAACAGACGTGCCACAAATCTTGACGACGTAAATAACGCCCTAATGCTGGTCCATAATTGGTTCACCGCGAATAATTTAGTATTAAATGGGAAAAAAACGAAGTGTATAAGATTTGTTCTACCGAATGTCAAAAGTAGTGATAGTGACATAGTATTGAATCAAGAGAAACTAGAATTCGTCGAAAAAACTGTTTTCTTGGGGATCACGCTCGATTCAAGGCTTCAATGGGGTCCGCATATAACTTCTCTTGCAGGACGGCTGAGTTCAGCAGCATATGCTGTTAGAAAAATCCGTCAATTTACTGATGTAGATACCGCGAGGCTAGTCTATTTTAGTTATTTTCATAGTATTATGTCATACGGTATTTTACTATGGGGACGGGCTGCAGACATTGAGTCTATATTTATTCTGCAGAAAAGAGCTATCAGAGCCTTATATGATCTACGTAGACGCGATTTTCTAAGAGAACTGTTTAAGGAAATTAACATCATGACAGTACCTTGTCAATACATCTATGAAAACATCATGTACGTTAGGAAAAATTTGCATTTATTTAGTAAAAGAGGTGACCGACACCATTATCATACTAGAAATAGGGACCAACTAACTCAACCAGGTTTCAGGCTAGCTAAAGTAGACTCATCTTTCATGGGGTACTGTTTAAAATGTTACAATAAAATACCTCCCCACATTCTACAACTGAATGAGACGAAATTTAAATCTTGTATAAAACGCACACTATGTAGGCAAGCATATTATAAGTTGGGGGATTACATTGATGATAAAAATGCTTGGCTCAATGCTGGTCCTGCTCCACAACCATAGGGGCAAACTAATTGATTGCCATGTGAAGTTATTGTGGAAGCTGCAGAAGATTGTAAAAATATCTTTGAATTGTATAGATTCAATCTCTTAGTATTATATAATCGCATAGCACATGTGTGAGTACTATGTACGGTAAAGCTACCATTTACATTTAGTTATCTTCATTGACTTGAATGTGCCCTGGTGGCTGAGAGAATGTCATGCTCACACAAATGTCTCGCTGATGGTGGCGGGTGTGTCGGGTCATTTAGTTCCCTTCAATGTGGTTGAGTTGAATGGCGCTGATCCATGCGTCATGTTCGTGAACGGGCGCTGTCAGTTGGGACTGGTCATCTCTTAGCTGTCACGGTTTATTTTAATTACTTTATTTTTAAACTAGCTTCCGCCCGCGACTTCGTCCGCGTGGAATATTTACTTTGGGCTAACATGACTGCCCGGCTTTGCACATTGTGCGCGCAGTACCCGATCATTATTTTGCTGTGATTTTATTTTAAAACTGCGACAGCTCCTAAGATATTCACTGAAATCGAAAGATGTAAAGGGCAATTTTGTTTTAAATGAAATACTTGTGATGAGTAACGTATTTATTTGGATAAGGATTAATATCATGTTTATAAAAACACCTCCGTAAATAATGCACTATTTTAGAACAAATTTGGTTAGCATAAAAAAGGTTATAGTGAGCTAACCTTAAAAGATAGACATATGCTGTCGCGGACTTTTTTTTAGAACTTTTAAAGAGGAATAATTCTGTAATACATGATTTTTGCGAAACTTTAACCGTTTACGCAGCGCACGCAGCGGAAGCTCTCAATAGGAAAAAATATCCCCCGATTTTGAAACATTCTTCATTAGTGCTCCGCTCCTATTGGTCGTAGCGTGATGATATATAGCCTATAGCCTTCCTCGATAAATGGGCTATCTAACACTGAAAGAATTGTTCAAATCGGGACAGCAGTTCCTGAGATTAGCGCGTTCAAACAAACTGTTAGAGGATCCCTGTTACTTTAGGTTTCTCTAATAACTGTAGATCGTGATTACCAAAACATAATGAAACGGTTAAAATAAAATACATTGAAAAAATCATTGACAACCGAAAACCATTTTATTCAGAAGTGACATCTCAGGTAACAATATTAAAAAACATAAAATTATTATCTGCCTGAGATTATTTCAGCAAAACCTCTTTGCTTCAACACTCCTCCTTAATCTCATGCATACATACAAACAACTCATGTTCATACATATACACACTCACACAACACACACTACTCTCAATACACCGCGTTCTCATACACACAAACCCATACTCTTAACACACCACTCAAACTTGCCTCTGGGGAGAGGCTTGGTAAGAATATCCGCAACCATCCTCTCAGTTTCGCGATACTCTAACCTTATATCCTCTGCTTCAACTGCATTTCGCACAAAGTGATATCTCACATCAACATGCTTCGTGCGTTGGTGGTGAACTGGATTATATGCAATGGCAATTGCAGACTGACTATCTGAAAATACCGTTAAAGCTTGTTGGTATTCTTTTTCAGTCAGTTCCAAAACAAATCGCCTTAGGAACAAGGCTTCCTTAGCTGCCTCTGACATTGAGACATACTCTGCCTCTGCAGTGCTAAGTGCCACAGTGCGCTGTTTAGTACTTGACCACGAAACTGCTCCTCCTTGAATTAAGAATACTATGCCTGAATATGAACGTCGATCGCTATCACCAGCATAATCGGCATCAGCATAGCCTTCTACCATTTCTTGGCGTTTCTCTCTTGAGTACATCACTCCTAGCTTCTTTGTACCCTTCAAGTATCGAAGCACTCTTTTAGCCGCAATCCAATGTTGCTCGCTGTAGCATTCATTGAACTGGCTCAAATAATTGACCACGTGAGCTATATCAGGTCTCGTACAGACTGCTAAATACATAAGTGAGCCTATTAAAGATCTATAAGGGATTTTCTCATCCAACTTCTTATCACTTGGAACCTTTTCTAGCCTCTGTCCTGGTACAGCTGGTGTCATCACTGGTTTGCAGTTTTCCATATTAAATGCTTTTAAAAGTTTATCTACATATTTCTCTTGATGTATCTTAATGCCATTAAGACCCTGATCTATATGAATTCCTAGCATCAGTTCAGCTCTTCCTAGATCTTTCATCTCAAAGATCAATTTTAACTCTTTCTTGAGTGAGAGCATCTCTTGCTCATTATTCCAAAATATTAACAGGTCATCTACATAAATTGCAACGATGATCAATTTACCATCCTGTGCTCTCATGTAGACACACGGTTCATTCTCTGATCTCTTGAACTTCAACCTCAGAAGCTCAGAATGAAGTCTTGTGTTCCACGCCCGTGGAGCCTGCTTAAGACCATATAAAGCCTTTTGTAAAAGACACACATGATCTTCTTTGCCTCTTACTTGAAAACCCTTCGGTTGTTTCATGTAAACGACTTCACTCAAGTTCCCATTTAGGAATGCTGTTTTCACATCCATTTGGTCTATTTTTAAATCCATTTTAGCTGCTAAAGCTATCAGAACTCTCAACGAACTGTGCCTTACCACAGGCGCAAACGTTTCGAAATAATCAACGCCTCTGCGTTGACTGAAGCCTCTCGCAACGAGTCGTGCCTTGTAACGGATCTTTCCCCCCACCTCTTCTTTGATTCGAAAAATCCATTTCGAATCAACGATGTTACACGACCTCGGTGGCTTCACTAGCGTCCACGTTTTATTTTTCTTGAGAGCCTCTAACTCCTCCTCAATCGCAACTTTCCACTTTGCTTTATCCTCTCTCGATAATGCATCCTGGACAGTTAAAGGATCTTGAAGTACATTAGCCGCTTGATATGCTACAAAATCTGGAAATTGTTTTTGTTTCTTTACTCGTAGTGGGTATCTCCTGCCTGATATCTCATCATTATGGGAGGTTTCTTCAACATCTGATTGTCCTCTTTCATCGGATGTAGCCCACTCTTCGTCCTCAGACTGGGGAGAGCCTCTCTCTCCATCACCACCTTGTC
This sequence comes from Eurois occulta, assembly GCA_950022335.1. Classification (NCBI taxonomy): domain Eukaryota; kingdom Metazoa; phylum Arthropoda; class Insecta; order Lepidoptera; family Noctuidae; genus Eurois; species Eurois occulta. The sequence goes on from OX465497.1 coordinate 15,013,836, forward strand.
CTTGAAGCGGTGGTTCTACGCCAGTAGCAGCAACAGGTTCTACACTAGTACTTGGCTGTATAGATGGTGCCTCATCACTGAGCACGTCCGTTATTGGTACCACTGATGAAAGCAAAGGCTTCTTACCTTGGTTGCCAGCTGGAGTATTTTCAAAAAATACAACGTCGCGCGCTCTGTGCACGTTGTGTGTAACGGGGTCAACTAACCTATACGCCTTCGTGTTCTCTTCATATCCTACATGAATAAGCTCTTTACTCTTAGGATCCCATTTCTTGCGTTTCTGGTCAGGAATATGCATGTACGCCTTACATCCAAACACTTTAATGTGGCTTACGTCAGTTTTCTTGCCAGTCCAGGCTTCTTCTGGCGTCATGTTGTGGACAGCGATCGTTGGTGAGCGGTTCTTCAGATAAACTGCATGTCTGACAGCCTCCGCCCAGAAGCGCTCATCCAAGCCTGCTTCCTGCAACATACTCCTGCTTTTCTCGCAAATTGTCCTGTTCGCTCTCTCCGCGCATGGGTTCATCTGAGGAGTATACTCGACGGTTAGCTGGTGAACAATACCATTATCTTTGGTAAATTGTTCCATCTCCTTGTTGACGTACTCTTTCCCGTTATCTGTCCGGATTGCTTTCAGTTTCTTGCCGGTCTGTGTCTCTACAAGAACCTTAAACTCTTTAAGTTTCTCTACGGCCTCACTCTTTCTCCTGAGTGCATACATGAAAGTTTTCCGCGTTTTATCATCTATGAATGTCATGAAATATTTAAAACCTGTAAACGATTCAACACTCATAGGCCCACAGATGTCAGAATGTACAAGCTCCAGTACATCCTTGGCTCTAGCTGCCTTCTGCTTTGAAAAGGGCTGCCTTGTCTGTTTTCCTAACAGACAAGCAATGCATTCTAACCTATTATTAGAATCTTGAAAACTTACTCCGTTTGCTAACTTATCTCTCATTAGCTTTAGATTGCGTACTCCAAGGTGGCCCATCCTCCGATGCCATAACTCCAGTGACTCAGCGTTGTGTACGTCAGTCGCTAGCGCCGCCTTCGGTGCCGTGCACTGTGGATAATGTTTAAGTTTGTAAACACCTCTCTCTTCCATACACCTTACAGTCACTTTTCCTTTCACTACGCAATTATTCGAGTCATAAATCTCGCATCCAGCCTTAGAAAATACTACTACCCTTCCTCTCTTTACCAATGTACTCACGCTCAGTAAGTTCACTGTTAGGTCAGGTACATACATAGCTCCTGTTACACACACATTCCTTCCATCTTTACTTACCACATCTCCTTTTCCTATACCATATACTTTACCGCCATCCGCACATGAAATCTCTATCTTATTATGCTTAACATAATTTCTCAACCACTCCCTATTATACGTCATGTGTTCTGATGCTCCCGTATCCACGATGAACTCGTATCTGCTTGAAGAGGTAGACGTCGCCATGGCACTGTGGAGCGCTCCGTCGTCTACAGTGTCCGCCGCTGCATGCACCGCTGTGTGCATCGTAGCGTGCGCCGTCGCCTTCTTCCGGGGATTATCAGGGCAGTCTCGTGCTTTATGCTGCGCAGAATCACAAATGAAGCATTTTGTGGTCTTCTGTGACGGTGGTATACACTTCTTCTGTGTTGTATTTGGTCTTCTCTTGGATCTGGAGGTAAGGGCTGCTTCACTCTGATTTGACTCACTCCGGTATGAAGTCAATTGAAGCAGCTTCGTCTTGACATAGTCTGTGGTAAGTGTAGTTGTTGTGTTCTCCAGGGCTAGTCTCATGGGCATAAATTCTTCCGTTAGTCCCTGTAGCATTAAGGTGGCTAACAACTCGTCATCAATCTCCTTGCCAAGGTCGTTAAGCTGTTGGGATACCTTCATGACCTCCGTCACATACTCCGGTACTGAGGTAAACTGTTCCAGTTTTATGCTCACAAGGCGAGATAATAACCTGCATTTGTTATTTATTCCCTTGTCTTCATACGCTGACCTCAGGGCTTCCCATGCTTGCTTTGCCGTTTTCGCACTTTTCACGTGCACCTTGCAACTTTTGTTGATCATAAGACATATTTTCGCTCTTGCCTTTTGATCCCTCTTTACAGCGTTCGCGTCTGCTACGTCTGGTTCGGCAATGATGTAGTTCCATAGCTCGTCATGGACCAACACACACTCCATGTCAAACTTCCAGTTTGAATAGTTTGAACTACCATCGAGTCGCTCAATCGACGGTAACCCACCCGAACTAGTCGATTGCTGCGCGCTATCTCCTGTTGCAGACATTTTTTAGAGATTTTTCTAGAACTTTCTTCTCAAAGTTCCATCGACTTTTTCAAAAAAATATTTTTGTTCTTTGGTGTTTCAGTTCTGGGCATGTTCTGGGCCCATAACCTGTTAGAGGTTCCCTGATCTTGAGGGTCAAAACATAATGAAACGGTTAAAATAAAATACATTGAAAAAATCATTGACAACCGAAAACCATTTTATTCAGAAGTGACATCTCAGGTAACAATATTAAAAAACATAAAATTATTATCTGCCTGAGATTATTTCAGCAAAACCTCTTTGCTTCAACACAAACAAACAAACAAACAAACAAACAAACTCTTAAGCTTTATAATATTATTTTTAAATTGTTAGTTTAATCTTTTACTCTGGACGCTCTTAATGTGCACGTCTTTGTACATCGTTCTCACATACTTATATGTAACCAAGATTTTGTAACAATATTTTGATTAAAAAGAGTGTCCATGGAGTTTCTTGCCCATTCTTCTCCATAGAGATCTACGATTTGGAATGTGCAACTACAGTACTTTCGCAAGTTATTATGCCTTGTGAATGTGACTGTAGCTTAGCTTTTTTGTTTTTGACTTTCAAAAGTGCCTGTAATGGTCTAATTGAAATAAATGCTTTGAGTTTGAGTTTGACGAAATAGTGATGTCACAGCATGCTATTGCCATACAAAATGTAAGGGGGAATCGCGTTTTGATAAATCATAAAAAGTATGTCAATTGATTGGTGTGTCAACTACCCTATTTAAATGGATACGAAATCATGATGAAGGACTCACTGCTTAGCCCGTGAATACAACGCATGTAACAACGGCCTCGGGTCCGGTGCTGGATGAGGTGCATGCAGCGCTGGCACGGCTAGCGCATGCAGCGCTGCGGCGGCCGCGCCGGAGCTGGCGCCCGCGCCGCCGCAGATTGCGACGCACTCGGGGCCCGCGGCTTCTTCGCCTAGCAGGCGGGATACCTGATCTGCCCAAGTGCGACGAGGCTACGCAAGGAAATAGATTGAACATCCGTAACTTGAGATGCTTGTAACTTAAGGTGTAACAATTCCAAGATGAGCTCATTTAAAAAATGAAGATAAAAATCTAAATCAAAGTTTCACTCACTTTATTTGAAGTACCTAGGCTGAATATTAACACATTTTGAAAGACAAAATTACATGAGATTGTCCCCCAAAACGCCCGCTCTTCAAATAGTTCAGGTATAACCACAAGTAATTAGAAAAAAAATGTAAAGCACGAGTTCCAAGTGAAAAAAGGCTTTTGGAACTGCAGTGGGTGGGAGACAATTAAGCCCATTTTTTCAAGTATTATTTATTACACCGAGCGACAAGGACATGGGAGTTTAACATAACTGACGAAATGTGGATGTACCTACTATTAGGTACACATCTGCCTAAACCTTCGGGGATTACAGGCGTGATGTTATGTTATGATATTATATATCTCACACTGCAATGTAATATTGTGCTAACAAATCAAAAGCAATGTGAATTATCTACACTATAATTCAGAAAAAAATCCAAATCCTGAAAAATGTAATTTGTACCTCTAACGTAGTAGGACTCTGCGCCGGCAACTCGTGCGCCGACAGCGGCCTGTCGGAGCCCACGCCGAGCGAGTTCTTCTTGCGCGTCACGCCGCCTCCCGGGATGAGGTTGCCGCCGCTTGTCGCGCTGCGGAATAGTCTGGATCGTTTATCCTCCTGGAACAAAGGGGTATCTTAAATGGCCGGCTTAATCCAAAGTGAATTAGTTCCTCGTAGATGGCGCTAAAAGTGTTTGTTACTTTCATTTAGCTGTCAAGGAGTTCTTTGCTGAAAAGTTTGTCAGCAGATGGCGCTATGTGTTTCATCTTATCTTACCACCGATTGGTTGTTGTTGGCTTTGACAAGTGAGAAAAACTGGCGCATCGAAACTTGCAGCTAGATCCGTACCTATGGTTTTATCGGAATACGATCGAATTGCAATTGTGCGTGTGTGGTAGGGTCTTTAGGTTGTGTGTGTACGGAGAGAAATGAAATGCTGCGGAAGTACAAAGTCACTTTACTTATTTAACTTGTTACGAATATTACAAAGGAGTAGTTAATTAGGTTGGGAGCGCGTCTATAGCTTAGGGTGGTTCCGGGCGAACTGTAGTCGCCGAGCGCTGCACGTAGGTACGACGAAACAAAAACGATGTGTCAGCGCTCCTACACAATCAACAACGCAAGTGTTTTTGTGCGAAATATGAGACAATAGTTAATAGTTATGTAGGTATGACTAGACGGCTTTCTGCGATTAGAATATTGAGACTAATATGAGAGATGCTCTAATCACGACGTGCTTGTAGGAAAACTTTGAAGATTTTTCGCCAATTTCAACTCAATATTAACACGGGTACCTACCTAAACGGTAACAAGATAAATCTCAAATAGAAGATACGATTCTTCAGCTTACCCTAAGCTTGATCTCGTTAGGCGGGGAGCTGGATACAGACGCACCAGACACCGGCGCGTCGATGGTCGCGTCGCCGTCGCTGTTGCCGTCGCTGGCGCGCTCGTCGCCTGCAGAACTTCTGATCGCTTCTGATTCTGATGCCATAATCATTGTCAGACAGGCTTAGGTTCAAGGGGGATTTTGGAATATTTATTTTGACGAAGGAACTTTAATTTAATGTTAATTTTAGAGGATCGGAGGTAAAATGAGCATATTTTATTATTTTTAAGTTTGAAGAACTTTATACATGGTGTTAACAATAAAAAAGAAGACGGAAGCGAATTCGTTGGAAAAGTTCAAGATCGATTTTTAAAATTATATATTTATAAAATACTAATTTAAATTTTCAATGACGGATATTTAGCTTAGTTTAGAAACTAATCAACCTGTTTATCAATAACACATTTTAAAATGATTTTATTCGAGGTAGTTTACAATATTCAGAAAAGACGATAAATTAGGCACCGTTTAATGCAATAGATTAAAAAGAATAAGTTTTAAATTATTAATTAAAAGTTGATCAAATCATGCAACCGTGTCACTTGTATTGAGTGGTAACGGGTGAAGACGGAAAGCAGTGATAGTGATAATAGTAATAACTAATAACATAAAATAATAACAGACAGAAGCACGCTAATAGTCTTAATAACTAATTATTATGTAACTTGATAGAGATTGTGAAAGAACTAAAACAAAAACAAATATGGAAATAAAAGTGAGAAGTATTATCTACAGAAGGTCGGGTTTTATGATTTATTTTTTTTAAGATTAGGTTTTTAATAATTAAAGTGTTATGTCACAATCTCGATCAAATATGTAAATAAACTTACTTTTTTATTAACGACCATAGTGGAGGGGACGAGTAAATATTTGACAATACTAGGTACTTCATTTAGTTCATGCCAGTTGTTATAATCAGGAGATCAGGTCATAAAAGTTTGTTTTCATAAACCAGTATTGCACTCAGAGGGTATTGAACCTCAAAGCTGAGTTCAGTCGTGAAGTACGGCATTTAGATAAAACATTTATTCTGACTATATGCTTACACCCGCATCTAAATGCATTTGTATAGTCAATTTAAAGTAATTACTTGAGGTACTTATGCAAATATTTTTATGCAATAGAAAAAAAATTAAACGAAGTAAGAACTGTCAAAGAAAGAATAGCTAAGAATTCTATCTTTTGACAGTTATAACTTCAAGCAATTATTAAACTACAGAATAAAAATCGCATTTTAAATTCAAGTAATTACTTTGACTTGTTTATACAGGGTGGAAGAGACACTGACGCTAAAACGGTTACCATGTATTCAGTACATCATTCTGAGCCCCCCCACATAGAAATATTTCATCGGTTATTAAAAAAAAATCTGCGGTGTCAAAAGTGCAATACCTACACGGTCTAAATGTATGGATCAGCTGATTTTTTTTTAATAACCGATGACAAATTTCTATGTGGCTCAGAATGATAAACTGAATACGTGGTAACCGTTTTCACGTCGGTGTCCCTTCCACCCCGTAGATACGGGTGTTAGATTCGCATCAAAAAACATTCTACAGTGCCAAACCGACACATTTATTTCAGGTTCACTTAGCTATTTTTGCTTTTCACTTTTCTAACTATTTCGCTTCAACTTTGCATCGTCAATACTTATCGTCCCCCTTAAGGTTCATATTCCTGTCCATCGAAAGGTCCCACAAGTCTATGGAATCATAAGTCTACAGTCCCATAAATTCATAGACAAATAAGTTCACAGACCCTGGTTTTCTTAGATGCATAAGGGCTCTTATCCGCGACCGGTTTCTCGCCACACGGTCTGGAGTCGTCAGTGACGTCAGTCATGTATGAATCACTATGGAAGCTTGTTCACGACGCCGCGAGTGCTAGCCCCGGTTCAAATTCAAGCCGTATGCCGCCCAAAGTATGACTATCAATGAGTGCGTGTCAACGAAACAAGTAATCCAAGTGCAGTTCAAAACCAGCGTTGGGCACTAGTTGTTCGGCACTTTACTGAACTAGGCCTATCTGGCGCAGCCGTGGGGCAGAGTATTTTTTTTTTCTTTTTAATATTGTGCACTTGTGGCATGAGTCAAATAAATGTATTTTCTTTCTCTATTTTTTCACTTGGAAACTAGGTTCGTGAATAAGCCCCCGACGCCGGCCCGACGCTGTACAGTCCGGGTATAGTCCGGTCGTGAACAAGAGCCCAAAGACCATAGACCCAGAAGTCCACAGACTCCTTAGACTATCTGGATTCTATAGACGTATAAGCAGCGTTTCGTTGCCGTACCTGTGAGCGGCATGGTGGCGATGTGCCTCTCCCGCAGCACGCAGAGCTCGGCGCCCGCCGCCACGCTGGCGTGCCGCGCCGCTGCGCATGCGCCGCCTTCAGACACAGCGTGCAACGTGGAATACCGTGCCATGGTTGGGTGCAGGTGGTAGGCGGAATGCCATGAATGGAGTGAATGAGTTTAGTATCCGTTTTGTTGGGTTTAGTTTACATTGGGTAACAGTATACTATTGTATCCTAGCGAAGGGTATCGGAAGGTATACTTCCGCGGACTGTAGTAATTGACCAATATACAGACTTCCTCTATAATCATTATCATCTTCATTCACATGCCCTCATCCCCATTCATAACATCAGGAGAATGACTTTTCACCCTTATGGCCCTCAGTCCTAAGGGTATCTTATCTTCATACAATAGTAGTAGTGCAGTAGTAGTTGCATTAGTATCAATATAAGTATATAAATTTTCGAAAACAAGAAGTTAGTAGTTTTAGATATTTATTTTGTACCCTATCACAATGTTTTCCTATTTGACTCAAAGGTTGACTGGTAGAGAATGCCTTGTGGCATTAAGTCCGCCTATGTACCACTCTTGTACATGAAGTTTAAATAAATGAATACAATTTAGAGTCATGGTTGCCTTTAGGCTGTATTTAGTTACTACATTGGAATTGAGCCGGAATTTAATTTATGTTTTTAGCTCTCTCACAAGAATGTTGCATTTAATGGTACTTTTATGAAAGTTTTGATAATTATAATTCCCAATTTTGATAGTGTAAAGAACTTTTTTGTTACAGTGAGTCATGACAATAGTATTCCACCTCGCACACGAACTAATCTAATGCACACAGCGTTACAAAACAAAACATAAAATATATATCTCAATGTAAATGTCTTTCATTAAAATGTATGTAAGCAGAAACAAAAGTTGAGACACCTGTCACACTAAGCGAGAAGCGAGTAGCGAGTAGAACTGGCTAAAAACTACCAGCTGTTTGTTTGACAGAGTTCTTGAAGAGTCAGTGATCAAGTATAAACATACAGGTTGGCGATATAATCAGCTGCATCCTTCAAGTGGGTGATTCTATCCGTCATAGCAAATAACTTTTGCTACTTTGTTGGTCCGTGGATGGGTGATCCCCTTTACATGCCGAGGTTCCTCCGTGGCTCCGAAAGCACGTTAAGCCGTTGGTCCCGGCTGTCAATTGTAGATCTTTGACAGTCGTTAGGTTCAGGTCAGTATTCCGAAAGTTTGACAACCAGTCTTACCAAGGGGTATCGTATTACCCAGTGCTACCTGGGTTGTGGAGGACAGATAGGCACTCGCTCCTTGTAAAATACCGATATTCAGCTGCATCTGGTTAGACTGGAAGCCAACCCCAAGATAGTTGGGAAAAGGCTAGGCAGATGATGGCATGCATCGGAATAGCCTGTCTACTGTTGTATAGAAAATTGTAATTTGCGAATTCTCGAAACGGATATAGGCTTCATAGCGAAGATTATTTCGAATGACGGGTTGAGTCCCCCTCCTTGATAGCTGCAAGTTATTAACTCGCCACTCTGTATTGTATCTCTTTTACTGACACGGAATCTAGAATTTTTTGTACGCACGTCGACCAATCAAGCTTAGCAACTCCAATATAAGCGGACCTTTCACTGTACGGGAAATCTAATGGGTGTAAAAGTACCCTTAAGGAGGCCGAAAGGCACTTGTTCTCCTCATCATTGTGATCATTTTTGTGTTCTAGTTCTAGACCATAGCTGGGAACCTTCTAGTTACGGAGACATTGGGGGTCAAAGTTCCTATTTGGGCCTATTTGGCGCAGCCGTGAGACACATAACTTTTCCCTTTTTTTTCGTGTTTAGATTTAAGTTTTTATTGTGTAGATTTAAGTTTTTTTTTATTTTTTTTTATGTTGTGTGCATTTGTGGCATGTGCCAAATAAATGTGTTTTCTTTCTTCTTTCTCTTTCCAACTTTTTCAGGAGTTTTTTTTTTTAATAGGTAAACTAGTATTTAAAAAAGAACTTGTGAAAAAGTTAAAACTTTATTTTAAATACCTCCTCGACTCCCGTACTAATCAATGCATCCATCAGCACAATGTTTTGATTGCGTTACGTAATTTTTCACCCCAAAAGAAAGTCGTTTCCCAGCAATATTTTTTTCGTAAGGTTATTTAGTTTGAGGTACAGAATGCTTGGTTGACGGCTTCATGAAGGGTCCGTTTACACCTTGGATACAAAGCGAGTGCATGTTACACTGGAAATGTACCTATAGCTTGACGTGTCGCCGCATCTACGTCAAGAGCCAGTCGCTTTCTCGCTAGCGGTGGAACAGATGCCTTTGCGATTACGTCACACAATGCATCTTCAAATGTATGCTCCGATGCTCAGGCAATTAATTATGTTACTGATTATATTGTTTACCATACACTAGTAGTGTTATATTTAATGAGTGACTATGTGTGTCTGTTTGTCCAGCTCTGGGGCTAAATTTTGAAGATTGCGAAAGTTTAACTGTTTCGTAGGGAATTTTGTGTTGATTTGAAAAATTTGGTTGTAAGAAATGAAAAACGGTTTTTTAAGTAAAATTACTTTATTACAAAAAAAAAAGAAATTAACAAATTTAAATAATAATACAATATCACAAAAATGTAAACGTTTTCAATGATCAAACAGTAAACAATCTTCAGAAAATAGACCAAGAGCTAGCCAAAATTAGTTTAACTATATTTCTGACATTGCATTAACGGTAGGTACGTACCATTGGAATGCCTGTGATGATCCTGATTAGCCAGACTCCTGGAGCTGCTGAAGAACGGTCTTAGAGATGGTTTGGGGGTGGAGCCGATGCTGATGGTATCCATCTGATCTGGACCTGAGTCCTCGCCTTCGCCGCATGATAAGGATTCAAGTTCCTGAAAAAGTTAAAAGCATTATAGCTACTTAATTTTATTATAAAACTGTTGCCTTTTTACCGAAGCATTAAGATACCAATACCAATGGCCGTAGGAGCGTAGGCAATCTACTGGCCTAGTGGAACGAAGACCTGATCAAGATAACAGGCAGGAAAGAGTTCTGGAACTTTTGATACAGGTTGCGTTGCTGTAACACGCCATGTAACACTCACCTGGAACAGTTCGTCGATGTCATGTTGCGCGTGATGCGTGTCCCGTGCGGCGCCTCGCTCCGACAGCTCCTCGGGTACGCGGAACCGCCGCAGCAACGCCGCGAACTTCTGCTTCAGGTTGCGTTGCTGTAACATGATGCGCAACGTTAGTTAAACGTTGCTTATGTTTGTGATTTGTGGTGAAGACTTATAGGTGACCGTGTTAGCTAGGTTTTATGATGTTTACGTGATAAACACAGTGCGAGGAAAAGATGATAGATACTTTAGTTTTTATTTTATAAGTACTTTTACTTTTGAATCTTAGTGATGGATCCAAACCAACATACTTCTATTTTACTATGGTTTAATTTTTGCGATATGTAGGTGATAACCAATATACCTCTATTTTACTGTGGTTGTGACTTGTGAGAAAGAATCAAATACATTGGCTTTTTTTTTGCATCTCCAAATATAGTAATTCTCTTCACGTTCCTTAGTTAATCTTCAATAACAGACTTTAATACAAAATTCATTCATCATTTCTAATACCTAAATTTTTCAGTATCGTAAGTACATTTCAAATCCAAGATCTAATCAAGGCCGAACTGATAAAGAGATTTCTTTAATTGTTATTTCTTTTATACTATGTTATCGGACCAAAACTTCGATATCAGAGTATTGACAATACAATGCCATTGTTGTTTTTATTGTTTCCTATACAACATCAACATGGAACCTTTGACGGCACGTGTGAACGTAAAAATGTTAACCTTGAGAATTTTGGTGCATGAGATAATTAATTCTAAGATAAGAGACGACACAGGCCCAAATGTTGGTTTAGGAGTTACAAGATTATGTAAACCACAGTGGCTATGTTCAAAGTAGAATTTTCCGAACATCTTTGGTTGAACATAAACACTTTTAGATTTTAAAATATTCATCATCTGTCTACCCTTGACCAGACTATGGTTAGCTCAGCAGTCTTGCCGGAGGTAGTTGTATTCCAGTACTTGAGCATGGAGCGACTGCCTGTTAGACCTCCACAATCGAGTGACTGGATACCACGATACCCCTTGGATTGATTTAATTTTTAAGGTTCAAACATACACCCCAAAAACTAAAATCTCAACTTTTATTTAATCGTTAAATTTTAAACAAAGTTTTATACAAAACACAACAAAAAACACACAACACAGCACACAATTCAATGCACACCCGACTACACCAGAAAACACATAATTCTTTCACAGATATTACACTTCTAAATTCTCATCACTGTCAAAATAAAAAAAGTGTACTTTATTCTCATCAGAATAAGGTTGCAGTTAGAAGTAAAATAACTATAAAAGAACTATAGACAAAAAGATGCGTCTACGCAGATCACAATATACATACAGTTTTCACCTCCATGGACCGAACGCTACTGAACGCTGTTCGTCTTGGGTGTAGTTAATCTAATCTTAGTGATAAGCTTACAAACAACGTGACATAATGTTTATACTACTTAAATGATATGACGCTATCTGTTGTCGTGATTAGAGGAAGGCAGAGGTCGTGGGTTCGAGTTGCGTTAGTGTCTACTGAATGACGTCAAGTCTGGGAAGTCGATAGGGTAGTGAGAACGCCCATATTTTTAAAGCTATAAGGCAACCACACCTATCGACCCGGAATTTGCTTGAGCCGATCAATAAGAGCATTATTTCCATGCAATAAAAGCGAAACATTTGTTATTCACCTCGCTTCGGTGCGAACGACGAGCGACAATCGGCACAAGCCGATTCCTCATGTATAACTTTGGTTAATTCTAAAATCTCAGGTTCCTTAATAAACGTCAATCGTTCATAAGTCTAGATTCCGGGCTACTACTGAAAGAATAGTAATGAAAATACTCAGTGATAATTAGCCCCAACCCGGAGATCAAACTTATGAGCTCATGGTCAGCAGAAGGTTCAGTAGAGGCATTCAGGTTTTCTTAATTTGTCGTGGCTTACCTACCAAAGCTCCCTCTGTTTTTACCTTCCACTACATAATGGGTATAAAAGTACCCTTCACGAAGCCGAAAGGCACTTGCTCTCCCCTCATTGCGATCATTTTTTTGTTCTAGACCATACCTGGGAACCTACTAGTTACGGAGATATTGGGAGTCAAAGTTCCAATTTTTTCACTTTTTTTTTATACAAGTTTTTAAGGTTATAACTTTACTTAAATACCTCCACGACCCCCGTACTATTCAATACATCCATCAGCACAATGTTTTGAGTGCGTTACATTGAGTTTTACCGGAAAACGTGATATTTTCACCACAAAAAATAGTCATTTCCCAGCAATATTTTTTGAGTAGAGTTACTTAGTTTGATGTACTTGGTTGACGGCTTTGTGAAGGGTCCGTTTACACCTTGTTTAAGTATGATGACTTTGAAAGAGATCTCGAAACTACTAATGAAGATTCTACGATGGTGTAAGTTTTACAGAAAAACAACTAACTAAATACATGACTATTCCAAACTAGAAGATCACATCTCTACGGTATGAGAATAGAAATTTTCACCCTTGGCAGACTTCACTTTAAGAGCAGCGCGGAAGAGCGTTTACGACTTACGGCATTTAATACAAACTTTCAAGTCCTTTTCTTCGAAATGACTGAGCCGATTTTAATGAAACTTCATACGCATAAGCAGGATACATAGGTCCAAAATGTGATCAGAGAACATTTCCGAAATGAATTTAAAAAAATATAGAAATTTCTGTTTCTATGGAAAAATTAAAATCGGTCTAATTTAACTTTAACACTATTTTTCGAAAATGTTCTCTGATAACTTTTTAGAGCTATGTATCCTGCTTATGCGTATGAAGTTTCCTTAAAATCGATTCATACATTTCGAAACAAAAACGACTTGAAATTATGTATGAAATGCCAAAGTCGTAATCGCTCCTAAAGTTCAAATTACAACAACACAACTTTGAGTCAGTTTAATTTTACCATTGACGATTAGAACAAGTGCGAGGACAACCGAATGGGTGATAATTATTAGGCTATTGCACACCAAACCCAAAAACACGAAAAAAGGATAGAAAGTAGATTCCTACAACACAAAACTCTTTGAATTTCGAGTATTTCATAGATTATTCTTTGCAGAGTTATAGACAGAGCCCCGCTACACATATGTTCTGCTTAACCTGAGTCAACACAGACCAACCTAAACGTGTGTTAGTACCCCTGATCTTTCCCTTATTCGTATACATAATAGGTAAGCATGTTTAATACGCCCATACATGCATTAATTGTAGATTTTATCATCGCTTAGAGATAATAAGTTGTTCAAGAAATAAGGCTGTTCAGTAAAATTTCTATTCTCATACGTTTGCCATACTAAGCGTGCGTGCGCAAGCGCTCACCGCGAGCTTCCCACGGCTGCCCTTGCGTTTCGCCGCCGCATTCTCTAGCTCACTGTCGCTGTCCCTGTCCCTGTCGTTCGCCTTAGAGTGCATATAGCTCTGTCTCTTTCGCTCGCGCTCCATGAAGCTCAAGCCGCGAGAACGGGACAACTGCGTGCAATGCAACGCCTATTACGCACAAGCTTTATCTTCTACTTAAATATTACAAGCTTTAAGTAAATTAAATATAATAAATTACTTCAGTATAAACGTCGGCCTGTAAATGATAAAAATATTGTAAATATGGAAAGCTCCTTGAAGCAAAAGCGTATTATCAAAACATGCACTTTTTTTATTCGTTATTTTTAAAATAATTTATTTCTATAAAAATAAACAGGTCTGCCAAATTCTTTGTGAAGGTAATTTTTTTCTGTTGTTTAGGGGTACCTAAACGTTGCCTTAATAATCTTTAACTAAATAAATTGAAATTCTAGTTAAAAAAAAACTTTACATACTGGCTCCTGGTACAAAATCTTCCTAATCAGAGAGCTACCTACAAAATTTTATTTAAAAAAAAAACCTAATATTTTTTAGGAAATTTACAAAAACCTGCACACTCAATTATAGTGCTTATTACCTTGGTATAAGAGAGATCAGTTTTGTTGAAGGCGAGCTGCCGATGCGCGCGCCGCCTGGCGGGCGCTCCGTACGTCATATCATCGGCTTCCTCTACCGAGCTGAATTCACCTTCTTCTTCTTCGTCTGAGTAACCACGTTCTGGAAAATGAGGAGTGTTAAGGTTTAATTGCAAGAGCTTGAAATGACCGTTCAAGTTATGAGGTCAAAACGAAGTAAACTCTTTTGATGAAATAAACTCCAGACTATGTGTTTTTAGGGCTGATTTTTCCATTAGCTCATGGCGGGAAGAGCCATTGTTTTACATTTTTTTTACGATTTTTGCAGTTTGCAGGTCAGTGTCAGGTTGTTTGTTGGTTAAAATATGATTCGCGACCGTAACAAATATGGTTTTACTGAGGTACAATCATTAAAATTATCAACTCACTAGTTCATTAAATCCCATTGAATGACTGTTTCATGAAACAGTCTTCCACCTTAAGTTTATCATGCTTTTTTAAGTTTACATGTTTTGAGAACTTCCTCATTAAATGCAGACACTACGAATCCTGATGAATCTAACAGGAAGAATCCTGAAGACGGCTTCCTCGCTCGTCCAAAATGCAACAAATGTAATTGACTTTAGCTGAGCTGGGGTTTTATACAACAAGAGTAGTATCCATCCGATTTTCCATCTCAGGACTGAAAGAAAAAGCGCTGGTCGCCCGAAGGCGAGATAGATGAACGGTATTCTTACCATCACGCTTTGTTGGTCAGGAGTGTAGATACTGGCACAATTAAACACAAACCTTACTAGCCCGCGGCTTTACTCGCGTGGAGTTCTGTTTTTCTCTCACGGGATTGTACTACCAGGATAAAGATCGGTTATTGTTCCACGGGATCGTACTACTGGGATAAAATATATCCTATATGTTAATCCAGGTTATAAACTATCTATGTGCCAAATACCCAAATCCGTTCTGCAGTTTTTGCGTGAAAGAGTAACAAGCATCCATGCTCACAAACTTTCGCATTTATAACAGTAGTAAGATAAGTAACAGGTCTGGTAACCAATGTTGGGCGAAATCAGGCTGCTGATAACCATCATCATCATTTCAGCCGAAAGACGTCCACTGCTGGACCAGGCCTCCGTCACTCCATGTACTTGCGCGCTATAAGTGCCTACCGCCCAGCCGAGCGGTCTCGCTCCGCCGGCGGATCAAATTCAGTGCGGTTTTCGCAAGCGAAGCGCGCGCACGCCGTTCAATTTTAATAGTGCTGTTCGTTCGTACGCGTATTACGATGCCGTGTGGTGCCTTATGTGCTGTAGATGGGTGTAAATCAAGCAAAAGAAGGGATAAATAAACACCTAACATTTTTCCATTTACCTGTCAATGATTTCCATTTACCTGTCAATTTCTTTAAGTTGGTTAAATATTTTATAAATGATAAAATTTTTAATTGCCACATAAAAGTCAGAACATATTCACAGTTCTCAATAACATAGATAAAAAGTTATGTTAATTTAATTTTATCGAAGAGGCAGCCCTGCGATTACTGTGGAATCGCGCGGTGCGAAGCAATCACTGCTGTACGCTTGAGCATTTAGGCGCATTTTAGCATACAGTGGTTGTTGACGCGAGGGAGTAGGCAATTATCGTAATAGGTATTGGAAATTTTCTACTGAGTGAAGTATCTGGACTAATCTGTGGCTGGACATAGACATTCCCCAAGTCGCCACATAGACCGGCCTTCCAACGCAACGTCTTCCTTCTGCTGATACTAATGATAGATAATTAAAAAATTTACCAGTTATAAGCAATGTGTTGTTGTTCTTAGTGTCATGGTCTACGGGCGTGGAGGCGAGTCCGGTGATGGTGAGCTTGGCCACCGGCTGGCCAGCAGCAGCGCCGACCTTTCCGCCAACTCCCGTCAGCTCCAACTCCATGTCCATTGAGCGTTGTAGCACCTGAAGAGAGGAAGTACAAATCAATTATTGAGTAACGGTGTGGAGCCCTAACGCAGGATATGCCACACCTCTCCTGCCCGTCGTGCACAACTAACTGCACCCTCCAGGAATGAGGGAAATGGTAGAGCTGTTCAGGTCTATACTGGACGAACAAAATCTGAGACATCGATTCGAGAAGAAGTAACTTAAATTCCATTATTCAAATCCGTGTCCAATTGAGATTATTTTCATTTAAACAAACAACAGCTCTATAGGAGTGTAAATTAAGTTGATGTTAAAATGACTGCATAAAAATACTTGCATAACATCTTCATGCTTTTTTTTCAATAAAGCATGAAGATGTTATGCAAGTTAAACTTATTGAAGTTAATTTTTACCAAAACTAGGCATATTTGCTTACATGTTAGGAAAACAAATTGCAAGCGCACTATTTCAGAGGTCCTAAAAGAATCCTAAGGAACTTGAGTCTGAATAGAGCCTGTAACCATAAAGGAACGTCCATAAAGAGAAACCCTAGGTACAACACTGCTAAAGAAGGCAGAATTCCATGCTTTACAATTAGTATTACAAAGAACTGTCTATGACGAAGGTATTTCCGACAATCTTCTGCCAATTAGTATTTTATCACTTCGTAATAAAGCTCATAACCCTTGCCTGCAACTCAGACTTGATGATGGCAGCAACGGTACTTGATAGCTTAGTGGCTAATGTCTGTATGTTATAAGAGATAATTGGCTTTCAACTCGGCATGTAGCTAAACTGTAAGGCAAGTCATTTCCCATGAAATACTTGTGTAATTGCAAATCTTCTTCTTCACATAGTACAAAACAAAGTCGCTCCCGCTGTTTGTACGCTTAGATCTTTTAAACGACGCAACGTATTTTAATGCAGTTTTATTTATAGTTTACAAGCAATAGATAGAGTGGTTCAAGAGAAAAAAAATGTAATAAATGTATATTGCACCCGTGCGAAGCCGGGGCGGGTCGCTAGTATATTATAAAGAGGAAAAATTTGTTTGTACGTTCGTATGTAGAGGGTAATCTTCGGAAGCACTAATCGGATTCTGAAAACTCTTTCACTAACGAGAAAGCTACGTTATCCCCGAGTGTCCTAGGCTACATTGAAAACGTTGTCGTGGGTTAATTTTCGTACATAAGTAACGGGAGCGAACCCGAAAGCAAAAGCTAGTTGCAAGTAAATCGCTGACTATGAAATTGAATATCACAATGAATTCTGCACAAATAACGGGCAAGTCCATAATGATACTATGTACATACCTACATAAATAGTGTGGACATCAATTTGCGACGGAAACCACCCGAGGTTCGTAATTTACACACATTAGTGGCAAATTGTTGGCGGGCTCTAAATTGTACATCGATTACCGGTCACTGAACTAAACTAGCTAACAGGATAATCAATATACGGACATGTAAGTCAAAACAATGAGGAATCTATGCACGTAAATGTTTTGAATTCAACAACTTTATTTATGTTTTGCTGCCACCACATTATGCTGAAAGAGTCACAATGCTTACCTAAGTACGCCCTGGTACCATCATAACTTTTATCACGACATGAACTATTTCAGTAGGTATAGCGGTGCTGGTCAAAACAAGAAGAATATCATCACCATACGGAAAGCATCTAAAGCAATAGAGCGCTACAATTATTACTCCTGAGGAAGGCATAGATTGCCATAAATTCTAACCGCAACTCTGTAAGGTAAACACATTTGGAGCTGTGATTTGTAGTCTTATTAAAACTTTTTCTCTAATTCTCCTTCAACAAGCCATAAGCAAAAAGAACGTACATAAATAGACTTCAATAAAAAGAGCTGAAGTGGCAATGACCCGGCCATATTAGCTAACCGATGACTTTAGGGGAAGACGTTTGTGAGTGGAAACCGCGAATCGGCAAGCATAAGGTGGGACGCTGTCAGGCTCTGTGGAGCGACGATCTTCGCAAGGTGGATGGTAACAACTGGATTAGAGTTGCCGAGAATCGAGTTACGTGGCTTGCGATTGAAGAGGCCTATGTCCAGCTTGGACTGTTGTAGGCTGATGATGAACCAGACTTCTAGAAAGTCTAATTCTATTACAATGAATAAAACAAACAAAGTGATCCAAGTACAGCCGGGTCAAAACCCTAGTCCCACCATAAAACGTTGCGCTAATAAGAGAAAACCATTTGAATCCGGCTGGTCGGCGCATTTAGCAGTGACTCACTAATTACCGACAAATGTCCTGCGAGCCTTGATAATGAGGGCGCTGCAATTAAGCGACTAATTTTAGAATTATCTATGTACCTATACGTTGTTTGTATGGAATTAATGGCGGTGTTAGAGGATGCAGCCGGCATTATGTGGATATGAAATGGTGGAAATGTGGATTTCTAACGAGAGTGGAAAAAAGTTTTGCTGTAGTGCAGTGGTGAATGTTTATTGCGTTTTGTGAAGTATATACAGATAATATGGCAGCACGTCAAGCTACTATAATCTGTCAAATTTCTTTAATAGATTTTCAACTTTATCGATGAAGTTTTAGGTTCAAGGTTGATTGGGAAAATTTATCAGTTTGGGGTAACTTGATGTGTTGGCTGTACTTGAACAACAAATCCATGACTGCCCTTCACACACCTTTAACGTCATCAGCAACAGCATTTTCATTATTTTCACAAGTTCTATCAAAATTCGTAAACTGCACGGGCCACCCGATGAAACCATAAAGGTTTTATTTGCTTACCAATTCCACAAATCAAGTATTTTTCATTAAATTAAAAAACGCGAGATTTAGGCTTTAAAAACTCAGCCTACCAATCGTGTGTCGGTTACTAGAATTAGGTCTCTTTTCAGCGAAAAAGCGAGGCCAAAGCCTTAGTGTCAGTTAGTACCTAGCACCGTCTGAAAAATTCTGCGTACCTGTAATCCTAGCTACAAAATATTGCCACAAAACTAGATAGACTTCTAACAAATAAATTTCATGCCGTAGCCTTCAAAGAATCAATTGAAACGGTTTACGATTCCCGAAACACAGATATCATAACTTTATTGCTATTGGAGATATTTGAAAGGGATACTATTAACTGTTTGTATTTCTATTTTCTGTTAACCTTGCTCCTTGGTCATCTGGCATTGAACTCAATCTGCACTTGAGAGTAACGCTCTGGCTAGTCAAACTTTTAACAAACAACATT
This sequence comes from Eurois occulta, assembly GCA_950022335.1. Lineage (NCBI taxonomy): Eukaryota > Metazoa > Arthropoda > Insecta > Lepidoptera > Noctuidae > Eurois > Eurois occulta. Next base: position 15,033,156 of record OX465497.1, read on the forward strand.
CACAGAACAATATTGTGTATACATATATGTAGTTGTATACAGTTATGTTGCTATTTTTTTTGTGGGCCAAAATAACCACGATGTGGAGCTCTGACACAGCCAGAAGGCAACGCAGAAGACCCCGCAGTAGATGGTGGGATGAACTGGACAGAACCAATGACCAGTGCTCCACATGGGTCCTGATCGAAGGAAATGGAAGTCATGGGGAGAGGCCTTTGCCCAGCAGTGGGATGACGCAGGCTAACAGTAGCAGTAACAGGTGTATACAAAACTGATGATGTTTGTTCTTCAAAAAGGTCAACATAGTCCTCGCAACCAGGTGGCAACTAAAAATAAGGGCTATGGGTCTGATATTTTCCTGAAATGATCATGATAACCAAACTACGACAATGTCATTACCATTATGCCAAACGTTCGCTGTCTCCAAAATTAATAATGTTTTTTTTATCGTCTTGCATTGGAACTGTACATACAAATGAAGTAATTAATAAAACGCTTGTAAAAAGCGATTAAAGCACAATAGCGTGTCAGTGGTCACATGAAATGTCAAAATGATAGGAGATTATCGAACAGACATACTTACGCCAGTCCAATGACTTTTCATTGACACGCCATCGGAAAACCCTAATGACGCCTTTCAATTACCAAATTAGGACATTACCAAAACTGTTAAAATCTACATCATTTTATGGTGTCAATGATCGGCCTTTCACAATTTCAGAAGCAGACATGGTTCCCAGATGTATTGACGTGGAAGAAGCAAAGGGAGCATCTAAGGACAAAGTACAAGTCTGAATAAAACGGAGCTATTTCAACCCCTTTGCACATCAGTGGCGAAGGTTCCATATAACTCGATTCCTACCGGCTTTCCTTTGAAAAATGGCACTGTCTGTATTCTATTTACAAATAATATACCGGCTTACCTCTTACAAAAATTTACCCTTCGCTACTGTTGCACATTGCAACCGCATAACCTATGTTCTACCCAATTCAATCTATACTTTATCATCATCATCATCCACAGCCCGACTTCACCCGCTGCTGGGCATAAGCTTCAGTTTGCTCGTGCCTAGCTCCACGTTCATATGCCAGCCTACGCTTACCCTCGGTCAAATGGAAGCAACGACCCCCTTCGGCCTCGAGTATGTCAAGGCCCAAGGCACAGTGCAACGGACTCGACTTATAACCGAGGCGAGCTTACACACTGCGTTGTAAAATCAATAGACCACATCTCTCAGGTTACCCCGAAGGGTAAAAGGGGTGTACCTATAATAGGTACTACATTTCGCCAATTAAGGAGTTTGCCTAATACGCCGTACCATACCATGACCGTGCTATGAACGTATCAGGCAGGGAAAGAGACATGACACGGACTACTAGGTACTCGTATGCCCACTAGAACGTATCAGCAGCGCATCATACCCGTTTATGCAGGGTTTAGAACGGTCATCATACGCGATTAAATCCTAAATGTTTTATATTGGAAAATATGAGACTATCCCATATTGGACCGTCCCGTCAACAATTGTCGGCGAGATTATTTTGCCGGTATGCTACGTGGATTCCACGCGACGGTGTTGGTCAGTGACGGAACGGTCTAGTGGGCATAAAGTTTCAAATTTTTCAACACAAATAATATTTTTTCCTGATACGTTCATTGTACGGTCATGGTATGGTACGGTGTAGTAGGCCGAATCCTTCAAGTTTAAAACCCTTGAGATTCCAGGCTGCTCCTAAGATATTCTTGAAAGGAAACCCAATAACACTTTAAAAACACAGACAGGCGTTATAAATAATCCACAGAATCCCTTTGGTTGTCAAGTCCGATTCGGAAATAAGCCGGATTCAGTGATGCGCTTCGCTTAACCGGTCGACCATTATAATCTCTTTCGGATTCGGATCCAATTCGGAAACAGCCCATACTACGACCACATACTCGTACCCACAGTGACACACACAATCGTCGAAGAGATAATAGAAAGACAATGGGCAGCATATCCACCTGTGTACTAAAAAGACTATAAAAAACAAGTACTTTCTTTCTTTTCTTTATCATGGTGCCAGCCTAGCGTGACGATGCGACAATATCCGATAGGAATTGTGCATTGTAGCAGTATGGGACAACGAAGTGCAAATAGGCAAGTATCGGGAGATACGGCGAAACTTGTGGGAATTTGAAGACGTGTTACCAGCTTGTAAAGGATTATTCCGGACTTTTAATAACCACAACAACTTTGAGCAACAACAAGGTACATTTTTTTTACTAAATAAACTTGCGTTTGGCTGCTTGCAACGTGCAGACTTGAGCACGCTTGTCTAGAAGAAACCGATTCGCTCGAACTTTGATGAGATCTACATTATAAACATCGGGAAACAGAGAATCCGGCAGTGAATTCCACAGACTGGCGGTTCGCACAATAAATGTGGAAGCATAAATTAGAAGTAAGAATACGTACGTACGTTTTACTGAAAAATAAAACAAGTTAAGGGAATTTTAACATATAACTTTCCTAAGAATTAAGAAAAACTCTGTCATTATCATACATGTCAACCATTAAAGGGTATGTTTCCGAAGTACCATTCAATTCCTCAATAGCTGAAGATAAAAGGAAGTTTAAATATAAACTGACCTGATCCATCCTGATAACTCCCTCAGCCAATGTCTTGTACCCCAGAATTGTGCGGTTCTTGTATTTCTTGCGACGCTGCAGCATTATCTGCAATCTGAAACGTATAAAGAATGTTTGTAAAACATCAGTTAAGAAATATACTTCCCAGGGTATATTATTTAAGAACTATGCATCTACCGTAGCCACGTTATCGTTCAACTTTCAGGTCTTAATCGTCCAAAATCTTACTGATATTCGTTCAGGTCCATTCCAATTTTAAACTCATTTTTAGTCTAGACTATTATTAGTGCCGCTTTCAATACCTACTAAAAGTAACTCCTTACATAAATATAAACTACATTCCATAATCATTTAAGCATATCTAAAATCGATTAAACCATCGATAAACATACAAACAAATCGATTATTCGTATTGTAAAACTGTTTATAAAGTTTTGTTTGAACGTGAACAGCTACGTCGAATCCTCAAACTGTTGGTATAGTTTTATAGCCCATTTTATTGTCTAAAATGTTTATGTTATGTTGTTTAGCCCGAGTGTTTGAATATATGTATATTATGGATAGTTAAAAAGACCGAGAATATTTAGAAATAGACGCTGCTTTACTGCTTTATAACCATTTTAGAAGCTTTTTATTTCTGTTCGATTTTTATACAAGCGCGACTGCTGAGCAGGAGGTCCTGGGTCCGAATTCCGGGTCGGGCAAAGTTTTATTGAATTTTTCCATCAGGAATTTCTCAGTAGCACAGAGTCTAGATTAGTGCCCGGTTAATGGCAATAGGCTCGCCCGTTATTACATGGGACTTAAACATAACTTGCGAAATGTGGGTGCATTTGGTACACCTCTGCCTAACCCTTCGGGGATTACAGACGTGATGTTATGTGACTTGTATTTAAGGTAAAGGAATGTTAAAAAGATGTTAACAATGTTATATGTATTGCTTGTCAAACTGTCCGTATAAATTGTGATAAAGATCTAGTAACTACATATGTAAGTGCAAGGAGCTTCGAAGCAAAACTTGTTTTGTTGTTTTTGTTACTGTATGCACTTGACGGGGACTTGCGGGACGCCTTGGATGGCTTCCTGGCGAGAAGAAGTACATCATCGAGAGAAGAAAGAATGGTGCGAGGCCTTTGCTTAGGAGTGGCACTAAAAAAATGCACTTTTTCTAACGTACAATTCTACTGGTAACTATTCTGTTTAATTTTCATCACGCTTGTTATTTCATAGTCAAAGTTGACTCAGTGCTATAAAACACAGTGAGTAATGAAATAAAATTGTTGATATCGATTCTGTTTTCCATTTTGTACATCCAATATTTACTACAAAATTTTATAGCCTGTACTGATATTGCACTCACACTTTTATTAAAAATACTTTATACGATCCCGGCTGGTGTGACTCATAATACTATAAAACATTTTGTTTAGTGAAAACAGTACCTACATGGCGCCTTAAGTAAACTAGTGTTGGCCTTGTGGTCCTTAGGTACTTCATTAGGCTTAATTTTCTCGTGAGTGTTGCGAGAGCCTCATCATCTGCCTAGCCTTTTCCCAACTACATATTATATGTTGGGGTCGGCTTCCAGTCTAACTGGAAGGCAGCTGAATATCAGTATTACATGGAGCGTCTGCCTATCTCCTTATGACCTTCACAACCCAGTTAGTACTGGATAATACGATATCCCTTGGTAAGACTGGCTGTCAGACTTTCGGGCCAATGACTACCTGTAATGGCTGTTAAAGATCTACTAATGACAGCCGGGACCTTAACGTGCTTTCCGAGGCACGGAATAAACTCGGTATGTAATGGGTGGTCACCCATCCGTGGACCAACTCAGGCAAGCGCAGCTTAACTTAACCTATAGATAGATACGAGCGGCTGTTCCGTAAATTTTGACCGTGTAGGTATTGCACTTTTGTACGTAACAGCTGATTTTAATTTTAAATAACCGATGAACTATTTCTATGTGGGGTGCTCAGAATGATGTACCTACTGAATACATGGTAACCGTTTTCGCGTCGGTGTCCCTTCCACCCTGTGTAAGTGGTGTTGGTCCCCTTCCACAAAGCAATGCACAAAACGTGTACAAAATCTACAAACTAAGCTAGCGACTAAACTGTTCATCAAACAAAGAGAAAACCTGACAACTAGCTAAAAAGAAGTCTGAAGAAGATTAATAACACCATCAACCTAGGCCGTTTAACATGAATACTTTAAAAATTCCTACATTAACGACTGCATTAAAAACTACTAAATTAACTATAAACAAACGCAGAAAAAAACTAGATTAATGTCTTCATAACGAGGGAGGCATGGTTTATCGCTTGCTCAAATATTATTATTGCTTTCAGTAGAAACCATACACGTGGAGATTTTATTGTTAGTACTCTGGACAATAAAGCTTACTTTATATGATTACCTCTTAATGATAGGAGCGTGGATGTGGTTTATGATTATGACTACATTAGGTTCCAATGTCCTCCCGCAGTGAGAGGTTTATAATGTGACTAACTGTTACCTCCGACTTCGTTCGCGTGGAAATTTAGATGTTTATGGGGCGGGATAAAAAGTAGCCCATCTGCTATTCCAAACTATACGTTCAGCCGTTCTGAAGTGATTGAGTAACAAACATCCATCCATCCATCCATTCATGCAAACTTCCGCATTTATAATATTTGTAACATTTCGCTAAAAGTAAATTTCACCAAAGGACCTGAACGCAATCAGCACATCTGAACCGCGAACAAGAGCTGTCAGCGTCACCATTGTTGTCGAATATTGAAACGCTCTTGAACGCGGCAAGAGGATGAGCACCAATAGAGGAAGTAATATGCTTTGTTTCCATAACAAGAAATGCATGGTTTAACGTTTGCTCAATTTAACTATTGCTTTCAGTAAATTCCTTGAAACCATACGCGTGGAGGTTTTAATGCTAGTATTCTAGACAATATAGCTTACTTTAGAATATTTCCTCTTAGTAGGACCCGTTGTCATGTAATATGCTAAGTTCCTGTTATTTTACCCAGATCACTGTGTTTTCAAAACCATCACTGTTACTTATAACAAATTCACTGTGATATCGATGCAAAATCTCAGAGAATATAACTGTAATAGCCCGCCCGTTTTTATAACGTACTCACCTGTTACCATCCCGCTTAACAAAATGCGGGTACTGCAGTGAGAAGCACAGGTCCAGCTCGACATCAAGCGGCGGCACCGCGATGTCGTTGGAGCGCAGCGTCCGCTTGGAGCTGTGCATGCGCGCCGCTAGGATCACGGCGCCTGCGCCCGCGCCGCCGACCGCACCGGTGCCGGTCTCGCCCAGCGCGCCGCATACACGGAGACGGGTTATTCGGAGAGTGCATAGCCTGGGGGTAAAAAGAGGTTTCTTGTAAGTATGGGTGAAGTATTGATATGATGGTGGATATATATGATGCAAAGGACTGCTTGATATGAATTCTTTATTGTATATTGAAAGGAACATCAAGACTCAAGATCAGGATACAACGCACAAAATGTAGTCCTATTGGTAAAAGTAACTTCTACCCGAAAACTATTGGGTTGAGAGAATCTTAAGTAAATAATAGAGAGAATCTTAAGTAATAAAGTATGCCTAATACACAAGTATTAATGATGACGAGGTTGAAGAACTTTAAGAAAGCGCGTAAAAAAATTTTTCATTGACTCTTCTAGTGCGTAGCGCGGGCTACGACGTCTACGAGTGCTACGACGTAGCGGAAAACGCGCATGTGTCGAATTGATCCGTAATCTTTTCCTAAAATCGATTTTTAGGAGGTATCCTTATTTCATTACTAGCCTGCAAAAGCCAGCAAGCAATTTCAGAAATATCTCGTGTCCCAATAAATAACCGTAGACACGTAAAAAATGTATGACGTAGAAGAACCATGTCGACAGAACTCGTTCCCGGCTCGATACACTGAAAGATTACATGCTATAACTGGGACGACATGTCGAATCGTGTTTGTCGTGATTGACAAATATTTGGACTATACTACGATGGTTTGATGGTTCCGTCTGTAATGAACATTCGAGTTATTTGGACGGCATTTTATACGTAGGAATCTTACGAAAGAAAGAAAACTTAGGTTTGTCTAAGACAGGCCCGTCCAACATACGGCTCCCGAGCCACCTAGCTCCCGCATAGATCTTTCACCCGGCCCGCGAGCTATTTAAAACATTATAAGACATCAATTAATATTGCATGAACATTGTTTAAAAAAATTTCGATGTCACTTTGTATTTCTTTTGGCCCGCTACGGTTACAAAAATACTAAACTAGGCCTCCATAAAATTATGCTGGACACCCCTGGTCTAAGAGATAAATTGAAAAATGTTATATATTTTGTTTTTAGAAATTATCTTATTAAATTAGTTACCCAAAATCTAAAAATAGGTAATCTTGCCATTAATTTACATAATATTATCGTAACTATTACAGTAATAATCTCATTTCATTTCATGATTATTATTTTTCTAATCAAAGTCTTTAGCTACTGTAAAACAATAAAAATAATTCGTTAGAAATTCGAGATGTTTTTAGAAATCTATATAATATCCTGTGCGCAAAATGTTAATAAAGCCCTGGAGACCCTATAGAGCAAATAAATACTCCTGAAACGACGCCCACATAATATTATCTTGTTATTTACAAAGGACAGAATATTATTATACCAAACAACGTTCCATACAAAAATATGACAGAAGTTAAACATAACATAACGTCTGTTTCCCTCGAAAAGTGAGGCACACGTTATGTTTCATTTCCTATGCTAAGGCTTAGTCAAACCATTGCGGTCAAATTGTGGTCAAGCTCTGATCGTGGGTGTACACTCTCGCAGAGACGCTCCGAGCAAGGCCGACTGCGAGAGTGTACAGTCAAGCGATGGACACCGAGGCTAGACGAGCGCTGCTCTCGCACTCACCCTACCTCGAATAGTCTCGGCGGGAGAATACAGCCACCATTACAGCTAATGAAAATACTGACGTATCTGTCAGTCACGGAGGTTTGCAGTTCCGCAATCTCTTTGTTCCAGCTTGACCGAACCTTTAAACCTAATATCACGCTTGTTTCAATAGTGTACCATAGTACACAGTTATGTTAACGTCCCAGGTAATAGGAGGCAAGCATATTGCCATTAACCAGGCACAAAATCAGACTCTGAACTACAGAGAAAATCCTGATGTCAAAAAACCCAATAACACTTTAAACACACAGACAGAAGTTAAAAACTATCCTGAAAATCCTATTGCTGTCAAGTCCGATCTGGAGCTAAGCCGGATTTAGATGCGCTTCGGAAATAGAAGTGAGCAGAATAAAAAGCAACCAGTATAAAAGGATCGGATTCAAAGAATAATCCTTTTACATCGTTCACAGATTCCAATGACTTATCTGCGTATCAAATGCGTCTATTTATTTTCGAATTGTGTAAGGACGACATTTTATTAACATCTTTAATATATCTCCGTCCAATACCGAGGGAATTAGGATTTATCCGCATTTATCCTTTGAGAAAAGCGTGAAATTGAGAGATCCGATTTAGGATTGTTGTGATAGGCTGAATTATTACCGTTAAAAATTGGTAAGATTAAAAAACGACACATGGTTCTTTTTTAGTCTCAATTTCGTACCCGTTGTGTGGAGAAATAATACGAAAGTAACTCTGTCTGTTACGTTTTCACGCCGTAACAGATGGACAGATTTCGATGTAATTTGTATGTATTTTCTTGCAAATAAACATTTTTGATTTTGACTTTTGATGAAAACTAGGCACACAACCAATATACCATGATATAGCTTGGTCAGCATATGGGACTACTGCTTTTAATTCTGAAACGTTCACTGAAACGTACCATACGTTTCCGTGGGATAGTTTCGGTGAAGCCGCGGTCAATCACTAGTGATAAATAATGTAATTATGACAAGTCTTATCTCAAAAGCATGTTATAAGATCTCCTAATTCAAACTTAACATTCTTTTTCTTTCGCGTGTGGTTAGTTCCTAAACTGGTGTCAGTTTTTATGCTGCCCATGGGCCTCTGTCTTGGCTTTACGTGCTGTCGAGAAATATCTCTCAGGCATGCTGGTTTCCTCACGATATTTTCATTCACCGAAGCAAGTGATAATTATACAATACGCACATAAATTTGAAAAATCAGGGGTGCGTGTTAACATTCAAGATTGATATTTATTTACAGAGCCTTTTCGACCACATTTCAATATTAATTATTGCGATGTCAAGAAATACTCAAGTAATAATGAATCTTAAAGTGCTTTTAACATACATTTGCAAAGCCATTAAGAATTTCTGCACGTAATAAATAAGACGGCGGCACCGAGACAAGTCACATGTGTAGAGAAAACGTTTACATCCTTAAAAGTAATGTACATATGTAATTCTTTCTGGTAATTTAAGATATTTTCTCTCAGGGCTTTTGCAGACATGCTACTTTTTATGCTATTGAGTGGCAAACTATCACGGTTCACTAGTGATACCACGGGTGTGTTGTCTATTCGAAGTGAGTTGCCTACCCTTCCTCTCTTCATTTGTTTTCTTGAAGCTGTTTGTCATAGCTCCGCGGGAAGAGCTTAGAACTATGCCCTTTAAACATAGGTCAGAATTAAATCACTTTTTATAAGCTTCATAAAGCGAATTACAGAAAACCAACCGAAACGAAATGGGTAATTTAAAAAGGTATCGTGTTCAAACGTGGTCGCCTAATCGCTATACAATATCGAAGATGGAATGAGATGAAAAAATTGTCTTAAAAATGGTCGAACGCAATGAATCAGAGAGCCAAAAGGCGATGTAGCATTGATGACGTCGCGTAATGCTAAAAGTAGCCCGTCTGCTAAGGCCCTAAGATATTTTCTCTTTTATAAAGACACCGTCCTGGTTGGCGCCTCGGGCGAATTCTCCGTGCCAGAATACAATGAGCAGTAATGTTTATTATGTGTCAACAAAAATACCTTTTTGTACACGCAATAATACAAAAGATATTCTTCCTGTGATTTTATTTTAACAACATCATATTGACTTGTAGATAATGCTTTGTGGCATTAAGTCTGCCTTTGTACCACTCTTGTACATTAAAGTTTAAATAAATAAATAAATATTGGTCTTAGAACACATGTTCACACAGAGGCATTAAAAAAATTCACCTCACTCGACTTCAATTTAAAGTCACACTACACCACCTCATATTGGTAAATGGTAGCCGGCAGGATACACCATCCTGCAACTTTAACGTAGCTTTAGCTCGTTTACCAGCTCGCCCAGTCTGAACCAGTCTTTTATCTAGCCAGAGCTAAACAGGGCTGCCGGTTAACTTTTCCCATGTCTAAACGCGGTTTAACTTTATGTTTCCTGTGTAAAAGTTAGCGGTATTTAACATGGAAACGGCGTATACAATAAAGCATTTATAGGTAGTTTTAATGTTAATCGTTTAGTTGTCACAATACTGTTGGCGGTTGTAAAGTTTGTCGTGGTTATGGAAAATCCTATGGGTGTAGCTGGGCCTCATATCTCAGAATATTCCTTTTCTCTATTTTCATTCACTCGAGCAGAGTTCGGTTGCCCAGGTACTAGTTAGCTGTCTATAGCAAGTATTATCCTTTTATTTATTTAAACTTCATGTACAAGAGTGGTACGTACATAGGCGGACTTAATGCCGCAAGGCATTCTCTACCAGTCAACCTTTGGGTCAAATAGGACAGCATTGTGATAGAGTACAAAAAAAAATAAGAAAAATACCATTTATGCAAGTGAACACAAAAATCAAAATTTAAAAAGTTGGTCAAAACGCGAAAAGATTACATGTCTACTTTTCACCCTAGTAAAAGTTGCAGGCAAAACCGCTGGCTCAAGTAGGGGTGTTACTAAATAAAAACTAATGAGCCTTTTAAAAATTGCGACTAGGTTCAATTATAATTATTGTCCATTATTAATGCAATTAGTTAAACTAGAACCTAACACGAACTGAAAATGCTAAATAATTTCCATAGAACAACTTGATTACTTTAATAGTTTAATGTTAATAGAACCGATGTTAAAAGCCTTTAGTCTAGATTCTAGATAGAAGAAAACTTTGCGTTTGACAGTAATTTAAGTGGCTTCAGGGGTAATTAAGCAGGTGAAGAATTCTCTAACTTTGTCTTTGTATAAGGTTCAAGCTCTACTTGGCTTGTAAAGAGAAAATTGAGATCAAAAAGTACAATTTTCAGGGATTTTAACGTTGAAAACTGACTAGGTAAAAAGAAAGGAATATTAAATCATGCTTTAATATTTAGGTAGCTAAATATCGAATAATATATCTAAATATAATAAACAATGAAATCTCAAAGATTTTTTTTTTTAATTATACTTACTTTTTTTTCTTTTCTTTAGAGCAGATCAACCATTTTACATTCTATTGTTGAACCATTGACAGAAAACATTATAGAATCTGCTACCCAAATTCAATCTTGAATCCACTCAACAGAAGTATGTATAAATTTTTGCACAAGACCGTTTTGAACTAAATGATAACAAAGAAATCAAGCTCTTAATAGGTAACATAGGTGATAAAAGTTTGTATAGACGTTCGGAATTTTAGTCGAAGGGAAATCCCATCGGATACAAGTCTTGTTAAGAGGACGCATTGGAAATTTTGGCGCCAATGATCTCAATTTTTCTCAGTAAATACAAAACGGATCAAAATACAAGTTGGTTACCTGAAAGTACATGATAAAAACCTTATTTTGTTAGTTTTCAATACATGATTAGGTAACTTTTTTAACAGAGAAAAATATATCAAACACACCTCTTTTTAAAAAGAGATTCACATTTTATGGGCAAACGGGACCGATTTAAGCCTCTTAACTTTTTTCGTAGATGAGTCTATACATACTCTTTAAAATAGTAGAAGGAATATTTCTCAAATTATCATTTCTAACTAAATAAAATAACAAAACCATTTTGTCGCTTACGTCCTTTAATTATAAGCTAGCGCGCGTATGCAATCCTCGCCCCGCTCTGACGCTCAGTCCCCTCTTGACCATTGTCAGTTTGTTTAACAATTCGTCGCCTTAATAACAATTTGTAAAAAAAAATGCAAAATCAACAGCATCTCTCTGCCAGCCCTATGGAACAGTAGCAGGAAGAGAAAGGCGGCCGGAACGCGCATGTCCGACGTTAATAGCGTAATATGGCAGGCCCTGGACACCTGCAACTAGATCACGACGAACGTTCGGGGCCTTTCACCGATTAAACTAGCTCTGGACACGATTCTGATAGCCTTATAGATGAGTTTTGAATGGCAGATGAAGATTAAGGACTATTAAATTTGCAAGAAACATAACAGACGTATAGACATACGCGACTGACGGTTGGTTGAGTAGGTATACCAGAAAAACGAAGCGCTTCGGTAATCTTCGTGATTCTGAATTCGCATGAACATCGCGACTCGAGCCACTGAGAAAACCGAACATAGACGATGATTACCCAAGCTCATACTTTTATTGGAAGATCTGTATCTTAGTTTAACTGATACTTTGCGGACCTTCATCAAACCTTTTAATAAGTAATAAGTACGTAGGCACTGTCGACATATCTTTACTAGCTGTTGCCTTCATCCGCGTTAAATTATTATAAAAATACTATTTTTTTTTAATAATAATATTTTGCAACATTTTTCATTGATACTCCGCTCCTAATGATCGTAGCGTATAGCCTTCCTCGATAAATGGGCTATCCAACACTAAATGATTTTTTCAATTCGAACCAGTTTCTGAGATTAGCGCGTTCAACCAAACAAACTCTTCAGCTTTATAATATTAGTATAGATACTTATGGAATAGAATCATCAATATCTAAATTAAATGCAAAGCTAAACCAACAGCTTCATTAAATATTACCACAAGACAGTTGGCATCAAAGTCCTGTCACTCGCAGCGCCGTAACATTTGATCGACGGGATTAATTAGAATCCACCATTAGGGCGTAAATATTGAATATCAATCTGCATCAGATGCAAATCATAGAGTAATGCAAATGGATGCAACGCTTTGTAACATGAATATTCGTATTCGTGCACAATTAAATTAATGTTTTACGAGCATAGTGCGCTTATTGTGGTATTATGTTGCAAATGAATCGTTGTACATTATAAATATAAAATCCAACGTATTACGAAGCTATCGTACTTTATGAATATGGCACAATTGTACCTACTGTTTCTTTTGAATTCATTACTTACTTATCAAAAACTAATGTTTATTAGAACGCTGAAACAAGAAGTTCACGTAGTTAAAGTAAAATTGGCAAGTCAGATAAAGGCGATAGCTAGGCAGTTTGGACAAGATATACTCCCAACATAAACTCTTGAATAAACAGAATTCAATTTAGAAATATCGCAAACCATCAAAGAGTCTAAGATACAGGGTGGGTTAAAAATCGTAGATCAAACGAAACAGGGCGATAGTTGGGGTTATTAGGGTAGTTTTTGATAGAACCTTTTTTTACAGTAATCTTCTAAAGTAACAAATAATTTTTCGTGAGACTTAAAAGATATTGAAAAAAAGTGCCAATACTCATAAATCATAGTACCCACTGTCATTAAAGCACTTTTGTAGTGATGCTACATTTTCTAGAAGCCACTAAAACCATTTACCTATTGTTTTAAAATTTTACTTTACATGCCTACTTATTTAGGTATTAAAAAATTTGGTATTTCCTTTAAAAAGAAACACTCAAATAGTCATAACTTTTAAGGCGATCAAGTTAGGGCTCTGCCGCAGAGATATTTTTTACTGCAAATAACCTCAACTATCGCCCTGTTTCGTTTGATCCACGATTTTTTACCAACCCTGTATATCCAACAATTCCATCGCACAAAATACAAAACTCCCGTTTCGCAATTTCACAGCAATCCAATCAAATCGCTGGTCACAGATCGCAGACCGAATAAAATTTATGACGGCCCTCATGAAACCGCAGGCAAAGAGATAACCACAAAACTAAATTATTGGTTAGCTAACGGACGTATCTCTAGCTATAAATCTCGTTGAACTGCGATTAGTAACGTTGAACCTAGTTTAACGTGGATAACGACAGAGTGCTTATCGAGTGTTTCCATAATTTAACGAATAATAAAAGCAGGAAGATACGCAGTGGTTCATAAGGAAACATTTTTTTATTACTAAGGGGCTCCCGTAAAAGAGGAATGGGCATGTTATGTTTGTAGGTCAGTAAGTGGTTTAGAGGGGTGATAAAAGTGTCATTTTTGTTTTGGGTAACCCTTCTGTTGGCGTAAGCTGGGGCGCGATATAATAATGGGGTAAACAGTAACTGGATGATGGTGATGTCATATGACAGACTAGACTAATTTCAAGCGTATGACACTCGTGGGCTGCAGCTGAAAATCAGCGTCAGTTGTACACCTCGTGTTGCCATCGGGAATTATGCTGAGCTGAGGCTCTTTTGGCATTATTAGTTTTGTTTATTTATTTCGTAAAATTTTCAAGGTGTTTTTGTTTTTAATAATGCCGAATAAACATAATTTTCTTTCTTTGAAGACAGGACAGTGTTTGAATTTATACTAACAGCAATTTAAATTTTATCACAATGCCACAATTTTAATTCAGAGAGATAACATAATTGGCAAGATGTGGGTTTACTATAGGTAATTATGTACATACACCTCTGCGTAACCCTTCGGGGACGGGGATAACCGACTTGATGTTATGTTGATGTTAAAAACCGTTGAAATTGTTTTAGAAAACCAATAAACGCTGTTTCTGAATAATGGTTTTAATTTTGTTTGTTCGATATCTCAAACGGTTGGCTATTATCGTTACGAAACGTTAATTCCACGGATATTCAATTTGTTGGAACGGTAGGTATATTGTCAGAAAAAAACACATTATGGGTTTCAGAATAAATGGCACACTCTAAAAAACGCTTATTCAGGATAATGGCGTTTCCCGGTGGATTTATTGCGACTTCCATAATGCGAGGTAGTATTATTTCATATGTGTGAAAATAAGGACAAAGAATATGACGTTTTGATTAAAATTTCGATGTTATTAAAGATGGTTAAAGGATTGTGTGTAGAGAATCACAACAATGGCAATTTCTTACCAGCTAACAACAACACGTGTCAATCAAATAATAAAGAAAATAGTCATCGTCATAATATTTCAGATTCCAAAAGATGCACCAGGTACTCTCCATCAACTAAGACCTGGAAAAACATAAGTTTCTGCTCAGAAACTGAATATTTTCAAAATTCCAGCAAGTTCAACACCACTAAAGTGAAATTAAAATGTCATATAATAAATCAAACTAGTGCCACAAGAACTCTTTATAATCGACTAAATTCGGAAAAAACAGTAGCAATGAACTTGCGAAATGGGCAGCAATATATCTGAAAGAAAAGTGGCATTCAAAAGGATTCATGGAATGGAAGGGCTCAACACAATGGAAAACTTTTTAATAATATAACTTTTTGAAGAGAAAAAGGGCAGAAATCCGCTATACGTGGTCCAAAGTTTCAAGTCGGCGACGCGCGACGGTTTTGAACTGGATCTTATTATGAAGAAATTAGGTTGAAATAATATTTTTGAGATGAAATTTTAATTTCATCAGGCTGTTACTATTACAGTTAAAGTAGCTTAAAACCGAATCCATATTTATGAAAGTAATAGTGCCTTCGCGGTTTGTTGACATAACATAACTTCACGCCTGTAATCCCCGAAGGGTAAGGCAGAGGTGTACCTAATAGTACACCTACATTTCGCTAGTTATGCTTCAAGTCCCATGTTACAGGGGGCGAGCGTATTTCCATCAACCGGGCTCTAATCCAGATTCCGTGGTTGCAACTGAGATATTCCTGATGGGAAAGTCCAATAACACTTTGCTCGACCAAGGAATCGAACCCAGGACCTCATGCGGTTGATGAGTAGCTGTAAAATCAGTTAGAAGATAAGCAAAGTGGCCCTACATGTTAAAATATTGTAATACAAAAATAAGATAGAATAAGACACGACCAAAGCTATTTTCCATTTCTCGTTACGTACTGAAATACATTTGCAAATGTGATTTCAAATACGTCTGCATTCGAAGACAATGTAATAACGGTGAGATGAGAATAATATTGTCTCTTTCCCTCCATTTGTAATATTCCTTCCAGCCTTGGTTGGAGTGAAGGTAATATGTTTCGTAATGTGTGTACATGACTGTTCAATTTCCAATACGCTTACGGATCCCTAAAACTGACATATTCGGTCATTTTATTCCGAATGTTCCCGAACAGATTCTGAATGACAAAAGCGAGTTTTCCAAATAAATTACATTCGTTTTCTGTTTGTATATCAACTCGACGTTTTTTAAGCAAAGAATATGTCATAAGAAAAGTTTTTTCATTTACAAAGGAAGGCAATGAGTTCCGAATTTCGTGTTTTCAAATGAGATGTTCACGGCCAAATCTGTCGTGTTCGTTTTGAAGACAAAACGTGTAAATAGACTTCAGAAAATTCGTTTTGCGTCATTCATCGCCTTTGTCTTTTAAAGAAGTTTTTGTTTCTCGGTAATTTACTGCTAATATTATGAAGTAGATTCCTTTGTCTTGTTTTTCTAGAGACTTTCATATTTTTTCTTCCTCGTTACCTTTTATTTCAATACTGTTAAAGTAGACAACACGTGTAAAGATATAGAGGGAACTATGGATAGACACATTCATTACAACACCATTCCCTATTTCCAAACTCACATTCGTTAGACTATGAATGAGTTCTCCATCCATTTAATTCGCATATCTCTCAAAGAGCATACCGCGGACCAATCCGGCTAAGGAAGCCATTAGCTACCCGCACATGCCTGGCCCAGTTCCCGCCATGCATCGCCACGTCATTGGAAAACCCCTTGCCAGTTCGCCGCGGTAATTGCACCGACTGCAATCTATGTAGACCGGGCATTAGGTCGACGACATTGCAGGCCTATCGTGCAAATGAGGGCGCCAAATACAGTGGTAGGCTTCTGGCGTGTTTAAAATGTGCAGTTTAAATTCTGTTGGGTAATTCATGTGAGATTGTCGGATAATTAACTTTAAGCGCCGTTTGTAACAGTATAATTTATTTCCAAGTGCAGTGTTTTTTAGTGACTTTTAGAATATGATTGCGAGTTAAAAACAAAAGCTAGAGTCGCAAAAACTGTTCCAGTTACTACTGCAAACACGAGTTCACCCGTTCACAAAAAGACCCCACTACAAAGCGAAAATTCCACGAAAAACCAATATGCATAAAACCTTTTCAGGGCACACTGTAACAAGTTTCGAATACAGAACGAACGCTTTGCTGTCAACGTGTTACCTGTCAACTTGTCAAACGCATTACTTTGAGCCGGTCGAACGGTTTTCAAAATAATTTTTCGACTGAATATTAGTTTGTAATTATTAAAGTATGTTTCGTTCATGTGGACTCGTTTTGAGAGAAAATCTGTTGAGGTAACTATGTATATTGAAAGTTGTTAGTCACATAAGTAAACTTTGGCAAGGAATTTGGTCACAGCCACTTCGACAGTTCTCGTAATTCTTAAGGCGATTAGGGATTCTGCCAAAAGTGTGGGCAGGAGTATCCTCCCATACTTGCTCCAATGATCAGACATATTAGTATGGCACTGTGACTATACCTATCTTCTTTCGTGTTGATGGCAGTTTACATTGAGTCGGCGTAGAACTTAGCTACGGTGTTCGGTGCTATCACTAGCATTCATCAATTCCTGAACCTTTCATGCAACAGGGCTCGCAAGGACACAATCAGGTTTCCCATAGTTTGTAGAAAACCTTGCACTTTAGGTTGGAATCGTTTTACTAGCATATTATATCCTACCATTCAGTGGCTATGGTTGGCACACGTTATAAAATGACACGTTATTCCACTACCAGTTCTTCCAAAAAAAATCATTTCAGTTATTAATTACATATTCCGCGGTTGCATAACGAGCCACATTTTGATATAATGAACCACAGGTCCATAATATTGAGTGTAGGCAAATGTAATTTAATGGCGTGGCGTATGATATTATAGTTTTATGAATGCAATAGAACGTTGCGCTTCAGTCACGTTCACGCCTAACGAGGGCACACGAGTGCCAAGGATTCACGATCACTCACACTACATACATTAACTAGAATACAAAAAGACATTTTAAATACTAGACAATAGAACTCTAGTTATTATTTCAAGCTATTATTTAACTTTTTTTTTTTCTTTTTTTTTTAACTTTATTTACTTTATTATTTAACTTTATCCACCCCCCAAAAAAAAAAAAAAAAAAAAGCTATTATTTAACTTGCAATGTTTGTACGTTTGTTTAGGTCAAATCTCGTAACTGAATTTTAAAAACGTTATCCTCAAACGAGTTTTGTGCGTTTGGAATATCCAGTATGTAATAGGGGTGCATAGCCGTACCTGATACTATAGTAGCTTTTGCCCGCCATTGGTTTGCGTTATGGTCGGAAATTATGCTACGGGACCACTTTAAATATAGGGTGTAAACGGACCCTCCCTTCACGAAGCCGTCAACCAAGCGTTCTATACATCATTTAAGCAAAAATTTGGGGTGAAAATTCACGTTGTACGGTAGGACTCAATGTAACGCATTGAAAACATTGTGCTGATGGATGGATTGAATAGTACGGGAGTCGTGGAGATGTTTAAAGTAAGGTTCTTACATTTAAAACACGTATTTAATAAAAAAGAAAAACTTGCGAAAAAGTTGGAACTTCGACCCCCAATATCTCCGTAACTAGTAGGTTCCTAGGTATGGTCTAGAACAAAAAATGATCGCAATGATGGGGAGAACAAGTGCCTTTCGGCTTCGTTAAGGGTCTTGTTACACCCTTTATAGCCTGTGTGACACTCAGGGGTAATGTAGCTTTCCATTAGTGAAAGATTTTTCGGCATCAGATCAGTAGTTCCGGAGATTACCCCCCACATACAAACTATACTTTAACCTATTTATAATATTAGTCTAGATAATCCTCGAGTATTTGCTACAAACTGTGTACTAGCAAAACTGTTTATCTCCCTAGAGGGCTCTTGTTTAACAGTACAAGCAAACAGTACCCAAAGGATGTGCATAAACAAGAAGATGTTTTGTTAAGACTAAACTGTAAAGGCGAACTGGAGCTTCGTAATAATATCTAGAATTCCCTGAACGCACTTCTTATCTAGAGTTTGAAAAGCAAACTTAAAGGCAAAGTAAACTCCCGCAACACTATTTTTTTCTAGTTTTTTTTAAACAAATCAGACATTAATTAACTTACACGGCACGGTGGCACAGTGGCTGAGCGATTGGCTGCTGCGCTGCGTGTCGCGGGTTCGATTCCCGCACGGAACAATTATTTGTATGGCCTACAGGTGTATGTGAGTTAAAATGTTTCCTGTTTTTTGTCGTACCCACGATACAGGAGAAATTCCTAGTGTGGGGCAAAGTTTAAAAAAAAACTGTTTCAATAACAAAATCAACCAATCTTCAGTGCATATCGCAGATCACTCGTTCATATCCATTTCCAAAGATCTTCATGACTGAATGAATTTCGTTGAGCCATGTAATATTGCTATTGAATTTCACTGAACCCTATATTAGTATTTGACAAACAACGAGCCATTTTCATTTCATGAATAACTATACAGTCCAATCAACCCTAATTTTCCGCCTAATAAATAACACATCTCCTCACATACGTCTCAGACACGTCACACAATTAAGCAAGTTGTTGATATCTCGAGAGTCAATCGAAACTAATTACTCTCGGGTTACGAGTAAGGTGTTGATGTGCGAGCTTTCATGTTCACTAACAAGATGGAATTAGCTACTGATACGTCTGATAGACGTAATCGTGACTGATTGTTGTTTCATTTGCAAGTAATGTTATTCTGAATTGAATTTGTGTTGCTTTCATGTTTTCAAGTTGAAAAGCTGTTTAACCTTGGGTTTGTGTGCGTTAAACCTCGTAGATAAAAATACAGATGATAAGAAAGATTTTTTTTTTCACTCTTTAATTCTTTATTTATTTCACAATTTATATTGACAGTTTTTATTTGTGGACTACATTCTCCAATAATTGTTTAAAGAAGTCTATCATCTGTTTTTTACCCGACTGTCAAGGAAGGGTTATGTTTTTCGCGCGTATCTTGTATGTTTCTTTGTTTGTTTTTTGTAAATTTCTTTATTACCTCGTATATTCGGTCGTTTAGGGTTTAGGAAACAAAGTTTTACCAAGGGTTAGTCCCTTGGTAAAACTTTGTTTCCTAAACCCTTTGCTCTTAAAACAGTTCTAAGAATCTTACATAATTAACAACTACGTCTACACCATTATAACATCACGCCTGTAATTCCCGAATGGTAAAGCAGAGGTGTACCTACTAGCACACCCTCATTTCGCCAGTTATTTTTAGTCCCTTGTTACAGGGGGGCGAGCCCATTGCCATCAACCGGGCACTAATCCAGACTCCGTTGCTTCTACAGGGAAAATCCTAATAGAAAACGCCACTAACAGTTTTCCTAACCTGGAACCGAACTCAGAGCCTTAGGCTCCGCAGTGGCTCTTGCAACCACTAGACCAACAAGGCGACCAACGATCACTCCATCTAATTCTCATATTACAGACCCGAACACAATTTGAAGAGTCTCGTGGTTCCTACAAAAGACGAAGTGAGGCAAATCGTCCTGACCCGCACGATTCGTTCCGAAGGCACAGTAAAGAACCAGAAGAAGAACCAGCAGCCGAACCTCAGAAAGACTTTCCCCCCCATATACCCACACGCAGCCAAATCGTATAAGAACGAAGAAGTCCGCAGATATTCACCATTCCACTTTCCCGGACAGGTAATGGATTTAGATATATTTGGTGTTGCTTTAATTAAACAGATACTGTACTGATCATGGATTTTCTCTTATTGTCATATCTACAAGGTTATTGACGGACCTTTCGCGAAGCCGAAGCATTCTGTACATCAAACTAAGTAAACCCTACGAGAGATACGTCTTGTCTGAGATAACGATGAATGGCACTTGTAGACCACTACTCTTGTAGTACATGACCAGTACAAGCAGGTGGTGCATATTCAAAGTTGCCGTGTACGCTGTACCTAATAATTCATAGCTGTGAGTGCCCGTGAGTTATGGCTTGACAAGGTGATATACGAGCCTGTGGAATATGCGACGAATTTTATAAAGTTTTATTGGGGTGGAGATAAAATAGATTAGTGATTAGTATGCCTTTTAAGTGAGGATTAGCAGTCTTCTAGAAACTGTTATTCGTGATAACAATTTTAATCCGAAAAAACAGAGGGTGGATTGTGTGAAAGAGGATATGGTTTGAGGGGGTGAAGTGCAGCGCCGATTACAAATAAATTAGGATAAGGGCAGAAGGGTGTTATTATTATCAATAGCCTCTAGTCGCTGGCAGTGTCGATTCTGTTGCTGATCTGTGGTAAAGCCACTTGGTATGAATCTCGTCTCGGTTAAAATCTGATTGGCAGTAGTCCCCTGCATAATACTGGGTCTCCTCACTCCTTCTCTCCACTAGTCCACTGACAGGCCTTTTGCCCAGTGACGAATCACTCCATCGTACTTTCCAAATTCCGCCTTAACCCCTATTTATTTCACATATCTTCTAAACTTCTCACATAATCACGGATATATATAGAGAGATTATGTACCCTCCGACTTGTACACAGTTCGAAACAAAGGGATTTCTTGGAACCCAGGATGAAACAGAAGTCATAAACAGTCATAATTATAAACTGAAGGAACTAATTCTACCCATCGGGTATAATTTATTACATTTAATATTAAACAATGCTTTGTTCGCGGTGCCCCCAGGCCAGTGTTTGGCATAAACCAGACTTGCGTCACAATTTTGTTTGATAGCACATTTAATAAACATTTCTATTTATTTGATCATAGAGCTGTAACTTAAACAATAATGGAGCTAGTCGACACGAGAACTACCATATTATTTTATGTGATGGCTTGACCGTAGAGATATACTTTACAGAGTACACGAGGCAAACTGCTCGTAGGAAACATATTAATTGTGAAGAAAACACGAAGCTAAAGTAGGGTCCATCCATAAATTACGTCACATATGAAGGGGGAGGGAGGGGGTCGACGAAGTGTGACATTGTGTGACAAGGGGTGGGAGGGCTCCTAAATTTTGTGACGTCACTTTTCAAAATCTAACATTATGTAAGTACACGAAATTTAAACTACTAACGAAAAACTTAAAATGTTTACAACTTCATCTGTATGAACATGATGTGACCAGCTGCGACAACACTAGCCACCAACCACCAGCGTCTCGGAGTTTCCTTGCGTGATCAAACCAGTAATAAGGACATCCGCAAGAGAACCAAAGGTTACCGACGTAGCCCAAAGAATTGTTGCCGAAAAGTTATGGAGTGGCGACCGCGAACCGGAAGACGTTGCGTTGGAAGACCTCGCACTAGGTGGACCGATGACTTGGTGAAGGTAGCGGAGATCCGCTGGATGCGAATCGCACAGGACCGATCAATGTGGCGACACTTGGGGGAGGCCTAAGTGAAGATGATGAAGGAATCTCGTGCAGTATTATAGTCCAAGTCCATGACCATTAGACGCAAGCTAGACGTTATCGCGCTTAGCCTAAAACCGAAGCCTATTAACGATACTTAGCTCGTACTTTGGCCACGTGTTATTCCCGTCACTGTCGCACAACTGTCAAACTATAAGTGTCAGACAGAGACAGGAACATGTCTCAGCCAAAGTACGTGCTCAGTGACGTCAGTAGATTTCAGTCTAAGCGAATGTAGCGGCACTACAAAAAGTACTACAGCAACATAGAACAAAAAGTACTGCAACGCCATCTATGACGCAGAGGACAAACTTAACATCGAAATACATCTAAATCCTGCATCGCGCAAGTAAACTTATCCGCGACTTAAGACGATATAGATTCTACATTTAGTCTTAAGTCGCGGATAACTTTCCGCCCGACAGCAATTACATAACATTCGTCTGGTCGGAGGATCCTCCCTAAGAACTTTACAATCTGTTCTCCATACCCCCAAACGACTAAGTGCGCGATATAGTGAAAAGTTTCGAAGAATGTCTGGTCTAATGCGGCCACTAGAACGCGAGTTCCCATAAAATGCCTCACAACATTTTCCTATAATCATTAGGCACTAATTCGACCATAATCTTCCTAACATGACAACAAAACAAAAACACACTAGTACATAATATATGCGGGGATAATATCCGGCACAAAACGGCGTTAATCCCGGATTAACGGTGCCGGACTAAGGGAGAAATTAAACGAGGAGTCGGGGTCCGCGACGTAATACGTTTCAGGATCACACGCAACCGATAGTGGGTGTGTTCGGAACAGGTTTTGAACTTCGTAGGGCTTCGTAGGGGTCTTTTTTAACAGACTTTAAAATTGGAGGAGGTTATGCAATTGTAGAGTTTTTTAGGATTCCGTACCTCAAAAGAAAAAAAAAACAGAACTCTTATAGGATCACTTGAGTGTCTGTCTGTCTGTCACAGTCAATCTACCCCCGAAACTACAGGACCGATTGAGTTGAAATTGGCTACACATATGTAAGTCGGTGACCCAAAGGCGGACGTATAACGTAAATTAATGAATTTTAAACAAGGGGGCCACCTTTGGGGGTGTAAATTAGAAAATTAAAAAAAAAGCTTCGCAAACTATATCGTGTTACTCGCTTGTGAGCATCTTAAATATTCTTTTTTATAATTTTAAAATTAACAGTTTTGAAGTTATTTAAAAAAAAAACAGGCGAAAATTGACCATTCCCCCCCCTTACCTCTGAAACTACAGGGCCGAAAATTTTGAAAAAATACAAGAAATAGTTCTTTGCCGAAAGATTACAGGAAAACCTATAAGAGATCTAAGGTAACAAATTTGGGTCAGATTTAAAACAACTGACGGAATTTAGCTAATTAACGTATGCAACCCTCTCCACGCGAGTCGAACTCGCACTTGTCCGGTTTTTAAGTTGATACTTATATTGTATATATTTCTTAGGTCTTTCTCTACTATTATACTGTTACATCAGTACTACTACTATTATACTGTTGCATAGTTCGATACTGTTACATCAAAAACCATCGCATTATAATATTATTAGACACAATTTTACAAAAGTTCCAATTTGAAAGATATTTGATGAAACACAGCGGAGGGGCAATTCTGGAATTGGCGTTAAGGTTTTCCCGGCACGCCAACCCTACGGACATTCCAATTACAGTACCGGATTGAGCGTTACCCGGATATCCGGCAACGTGTCTGTCTTTTACTAGTCCCCGGATACAGGAATATGTGAACCGAAATAACTACACAATAGGACACGTGCCCGAGATTCTATTATGATATGAAGACCATTCTGTGATATAAAGAAAAACGATTTTTGTTTACACTCACATTTGCATTTGCCAAAGTTTGACTATGTTTTGGATGGGAGATACGATGGTCGGAACAGACGGATGGATTGTGTTATCAATGACATAATAACGTGTTGCACAGTCCCTAAGTAACATGAGACCAGAGCAGGCAGATAATTATTGTTCTAAAAGTTTAACTGCGTCTTAAAACGGAGGAAATCCATTTTGAATGACAAATGCCCATCAGTCCGAGTTAGACAACTTATCTGACAGACTCCTACTAAGATCCTATGGACTTAAGTCATCGTGTCGGTGTTCTTGCTACTTTCCTTGGTCAGGCCTCGCTAACGCATTGATATACACTGCCGCAGGATGTGCAGACAGGCACTATCACCCTAGATTTTCTGATCTTCCTTTGTTAATACACAGATCTTGGCTGATATCAAGCCTATAATTGGATTACGCTTTGTGATTTCCTTTGCTAAGCATTCAATAGGAGAACTAATTGGACGATAGGTACTGTTAACTGTTAAAGACAAGCTTCTGATACAAATGATTCAAGCTTCAATTGAATTGGCTATAGAGGGAATAAAAGGGATTTAGTCTACACGTGTAACAAAATTGCGAAGTTACTTAGAAAAGCAATTTCGTTTGTTGTTGATATCATTTTAAACAGGAAAGTTACTTCTAACCTGTAACACAAGTCCTGTAACTTTATCCTATTAAAGTTGGTCCCTTGTACCGCATCGTTGGAATTAGAAGAAACTTATTGTTAACAATAATTCGAATTCCTCCGAAATCCCGGTTACAAATCAGTCAGGAATCTCTTACGTCAATGGACACTCTTGATAGTTGTTGCTAATAGCAGATTACTCACTATTCTCTTTACTGAACACATTAATTTGAATGTTGGCCAAACATTGGGCGTGAGTCCGGGAGTTACAAACATTGGCGTCATTTAGCACAATTGGCTTAGCGTAATTGCTGTTACTCTCGCACAGCTATCAAACTACAAGTGCATGATAGAGACGAGAACATGTGAGGCAAAGCACGTATCGTGCTAAGTATATTTATAGATTTCGGGTTTAAGACTTCTGGTCCATTTATTAAATATTTCTGTTATAATATTTTTAATAGGTAGGAATGCCCGACATATTTAGTGAATGAGACTTGGATTTATTTTCGTTCAACCTTCGTCATTGAACATGAGGCTGATGAGGCAGATGTCAATGTCAAATGATAATTGTTTGATGTCAATGTTGCAATAGTCTCGTATTGAATGTATAATCTGTCTAAATTAAAACATTCTCTAAGAAAATAAGGAAAAAAAGACTAATGATTGTGTAATACTCGGGCCATACCTACATGAAAACTGCTAATACACTTTGATTGGACTTGGGTTTCATGATTTGACAAAATCGAAAGGTTTCTTTAATAAATCAAGTCAAATAAGGATGTGTTACGCACATCAAAACTCCTAATAAACTTCCGGAATAAAAACTCTTAATAATGCGGAGGACCGCAGCAAACGTCGTTATCTAGAAGAACAGTGCGGTCAAACATTAAATAAATAAAACTTTTATTTCAGAATCACTTCCATATTTGTTAGTAACAATGTAAACTTATAAACCAGTGTTAGTAATATAAGTTTTTAAACTGTCATGGTCACTAACATTATCATTAACTCTAGAAACGGAATAATATGCCGAAAAAAAGTTCGCGAGCGGACACAGTGAGTTTCGGGTGTCGGGAACAGAATCGAGTTGCCAGTGACAGTGGTAGCGGTACTGAGTGTAAAAAACTAACAAGAAAGAGGGTGGACCGATTTGTCTGCTCCTAAACACCGACCCGCAATAACTTCAGTTTATCCGTGATCATGGTGCTTGCAACAGCGCCGATATATCGGGAACTCACTACTACTAATACTAACTAACTACTACTAAACTAAGACCACTACTAATTTTAACTTTTTGGGAGACTAATTTTAAGTCAACGCTGTTTATGCGCAATATACTGCTGTTTGTTTTCCCAAATGCAATAAATAAATAAATAAACTCAAAACAAACGGTGGACATGGTAAATATCCCGTTTCTAGTGTTAATGACATTTATTCTAAGCTGCGTGAGACACACCGATCCTGGGGAATGTCTACTTGACTGCGTGCAGTCGTAGCCACCACCCCAAGATTGGTGTTGGGGCTGCCGGCTGGCTGGCGCGAACACGGCGAAGCAGAGATGCGCATCGCTTGCGCATGATTGCAAAAAGCAACTTCAATTTGCTATATTTATTCGTAGTGTTTCGATAAATAAAGAAACCAAATACAATCAGAAAATTATCCTTTGAGAGTTCTTATTTCGTTGAAAATAAATATTATTCGCAGTCAATTCTCGGTGTTGGTTGTGTTTTAATTGGAAATTCAGCACGGAGGTTTCAGAAATATTCACATGAATCAGTTTTCCAATAATTAAATTTGCACGCTACAAGTGAATTGCAATTTCGTGTCGAATAATTCTGATTATCATTTATTTTAGTTGATTTTATGGATTGATAATGCATTTAATTTAATTAGTAACTATTGGTTAAGCTTTTATTTAACTTACCTTGTTACTAAGTTAATGTGTATAGCTCAAATCTGGCAACTGAATGTCAAACCCCGCACCTCATGACACACCTGTCACCCCGCGGGGTGCGATTGAGTTGAAATTTTGCACACACCTTTGGTTTTTGTGACAATACATTTTTCTTGGACTGAATTCATGATTTCATTAAACCTTCAAAATAAAGGTTGATTTAAAAATGTTCATAATTTCTGATTGCAGTCGACCATGGACTGGGTCTTGGCCCGTTCAGATGACATCCTCAATTGGGGCCGTCGAAACTCTTTGTGGCCCGTGACCTTCGGACTGGCTTGCTGCGCTCTCGAGATGATGCATTATGCTGGGCCCAGGTAACTGATTTAGCTTTGACATTTACAAGACGTTTGTCCAATGAAATTAAACATCCGTAACACCCTCCTTCAGGTAATCTGGGGATGAATATTCAAAAATCCATCGTTCGCCCACTTGTGTTGTATGAGAAACTCATGTTTTGCAAAATTTATACTTCTAGATCCAGAAGTTTAGAGTTATCTTTCAAGGAATTTAATATTTTTGGTTTATGTTTTTGCTAATAGATCGTTGTCTAATAAATAAAATGATGCTGAGAATCAAGTTCTACATATCGATACTCCTAAATGTGTAAGGACAAATACTACCATTAAACTACAAAACCATTTAACAGTTAACAATAAGCCCATTCTAGGCCAACTGACCTAGTAATTAAACGAGACCACTGCAGCATGAGTATTAAACAATATCGAGCCGTAACCACGTAATCGATAGCAGATCGTTTCAGTAAGGGAGCCGAGAGGCGGTTCCGGCACGCTTCACTGCACCTCGTTATAAGTACTTGTTGCATAATTGACGAATAACCTTTGACAAGTAGAGCACTGGAAAATTTATACAACGTGCTAGCTAACAAATGCTTGCCACCGGTTCTCATTTAAAAACACTTCGAAACACAAACGTTTTCCGACCAAGTTTTCGTTTGCACAAAAAGTATTTACACAAAGGACACCTTAAATAGGACCACGTAAAAGGAAGCGTGACAATTTATTCTCTCTCGCTTACATTATAAATTAAGAGAAAAGCCTAATAATTCAAACGCTTTGTAATCCTTTCCGTGCCATTAAACTGTGAAGAGTCGCAGAGATTTCCATCACGAATTCGCACCAACAATACCATTGTTCTTGAACGGAGCTAAGATTCTCAATACCCACGACTCGACCGACCCCTAAAGGTTGAGACATGACATTTCCCATCAAATGTCATTGTAAAGCAACGTCAATGGGTTTTGCCAACAACGAAGCTCTTGTTAAAGTAGGGTCGTTTGTAATTCTATTCAACTTGATAAGTCAGTCGTGACAGTGTATGTTTACCCTCAACTTTTAGAGTACTGTAATCTTTCAAAAGCTTTTTCCACCCAATAGTAAATCTGAGTTGGTTTTGTGGTCACGACTGCTACACGAAGAAACTGCTTTGCTGCTAAGGGACGAGAGAGTCCACCTGCGTTTGCGCACACACTTCTGCGCTACAATATCTCCCTCGTCGATGGCTAGTCTCCACCTGATACTCGGAGACAAAATTTCGTCAAGGAAACTTTCATAGTTATACTGAAAAAAAATCCAGATACGACATGGACCGCTTCGGCATGGTCTTCCGAGGCACACCTCGACAGACCGACGTGATCATCATCGCCGGCACTGTCACCAACAAAATGGCACCCATTCTTCGCAAGACCTACGACCTGATGCCGGAACCCAAGTGGGTGGTGTCTATGGGCAGCTGTGCCAACGGCGGAGGCTACTACCATTACACTTATTCTACGTGTCGGGGCGCTGATAGAATTGTACCGGTAATTTTTCCTTTCACACGATTGCTCTGTAGGCTAGAATAGCCGCTATGTGCAGGACTGACGCAGCCAGAAAGCGTAGCGGTAGATCTCGTAGAAGATAGCAGGACGAACTGGACAGAGCCAACAACCGAAGTTATGGGGTAGATGATGACCTTTGTCCAGCAGTGCGGTGATGCAGACTAATAGTATGTTTCCACTATCAAAACAAGGCTGCCAATGATAATGAAGATGATTAAGAGGTACTTCAGCTTTGCCAAAGATTGTTTTTTACACGCTTTTATTTGACTTGCAATGTTTGTTTGCTTCTAGGTCAAATGCAAATCTTGCAACTGAATTTTAAAACAGTTATCCCCAACCGATTGAGCTGAAATTTTGCGTACACGTTGGATGACAATGCATGGTTGTTTAAGTGACGTCATTCTAAATCCAATGGCGGTCTCCCAAAGGTCAGACTAGTTATGTTTTATGCACCTCATGATATGGGTATCAATTAAAAGAATACGAAAAAGAATGACGTCACGCCTATTTTTAAAAGCGTTTCAATTTTTTTTTTATTATGTGCTTTAATTTATTGTTTTATTCTCCAGGTGGATATATACGTGCCGGGCTGTCCACCGACAGCCGAAGCCCTGCTGTACGCTATGTTGGTTCTGCAGAAGAAGGTCAAACGCATGAGGGTGTGCCAGACTTGGTATCGCCATTAGCGATTCCAATTTAGCATTTAGTTACTTTTTCTGATAATAGTTTTAAATAAAATTATTTCGTTTTGGTTATTTTCGTGACGATATTGTTTTGAATATTATATTTTATCTAATGGGTGTAAAAGTACCCTTAACGAAGCCGAAAGGCACTTGAACCCCGTTTACTTCGTCATCGCAAATCGAAGTTCCAACTTTTTCACAAGTTTTTTTTTTAATACAAGTTTTTAATGTTGTAACTCTACTTCAAATACGTCCACGACGCCCGTACTATATAAACAATGCATCCATTAGCACAATGTTTTGAGAGCGTTACATTGAGTCCTACCGCAAAACGTGATTTTACACCCCAAAAAAAAAAGTAGTTTCCCAGCAACAATTTTTGCGTAGAGTTACTTCGTTTGATGTACAGAATGCTTTGTTGACGGTTTCTTAAAGGATCTGTTTACATCTTGTCAGTTTGCTGCTAAGTTTGAGTGTTGATGGAGGGGGAACTATATTTAAAAAGTTCCCGTAGGGTATTTCTCGGCCATAGCACGAGCGAAGCCGCGGACAAAAGCCAGTATTTGAATATTTAAACATCTATCCAGAATTAAATGTAGCACGGAAGATTGAGGAAGGAAACAAGGCCTGTCAGTTGTAATTTGTATCCTACTCAAACAGAACTAGAGGGATCCGAAATAATCCTAGTTATTAATCACGGTACGGTCTTGACCCGCAATGCTACAAACAGAAGTTATAGAACCGTGCAACAGTATTATGTTTAGTTCCTCTTTGTTAAAGGGGACGTCATCACCATGATTCTCTTGCCCTTATCCCAATTAATTTAGGGTCGGCGCATCATGTCTTCTTCTTCCATACTTCTCTTTGTCAAAGGATACATAGCGAAGATATTGCATGCACACCTGGCACTTGTTAAATCCTTTATATTTGGGACTTAACATAGCTGGCGCTATGTGGGTGTACTATTAGGTACACCCTTCGGGGATTACGGGTGTGATGTTATGTATGATGAATTCGTCAGTGTCGGCGTCCGCAGCCGATCCACAGTCTGTCCGTATCGGTTTGACCGAACCATAAAGTAGAAACTTTCAAATAGACAAATACGATTTGTTGTTTTAAAACGTGCAAGCGACATTCAACCTTAAAGTGTACCCTATAGGATCTATCAACCAATCTACAATTGCTACAAACTCTACCGTTGAAATAATTTCTGAAGCTATGCAGCGCGCAACGTTATTGAAAGAGCGGTAGTTTCCTACATGTGTCTCAAGTTGTCTGATGCTCTTTACTCCGGGTCACGTTCAGGCACGTGTCAGGGTTTACGGACGCCTCCGCAGAGGAAGCGAATAGTATATATTTATGTTAGGACACGCCGCGCTTTTACGAGCTTTCTCATTTTTAGGAGATAAGTAATGGTATTGTTCCAGGGTTTTTTGTCTGTTTGGTTTATGTTGGATAAGAGAGGTTAGATGACACTTTTTAATGGAAATATATGTAGAGCAAGGCTGTTTGATAAAAAAAGAGAATTAACGTTGAATGACAATAATTGCACCAATGCCAACCAACACTCCACTAAACATATATACATGTTGTAAGTTAGTAACGCAATCAATACAAAAACCAGTAAAAAGTTTTGGTTGAGAAACATTCGCGACCGAGCCACGAGTGCAGCAAACAGAGTTTTTCTTTGGGCCAGCATCATTTTCAAAATCAAAGTAATGCTTATTTACATTGCAATAAGGTTCTTGTCAGGTTGCTCTCAAGGAAAAAACAAATGTAAAGGACTGTAGTACATACTCCATAACCTCTACAGCTTAAATATTTAGGTGACAGTACCATAAACTAAGCCCAATGGCAGCTGTCACCGAGTCGTAAGGCTTAGGTATTTCACGACACTCTCATGAATATCGGGCCGTGTGAAGCGAATTTATGGAGATAGACACACACATAAACACGTACACACACACACAAACACATCTAATCGAGTTTAAAGCTTAACGTCCTGGAAGAGAAAAAGCGTAGATACATGTGAACGTAAAGGTTCTGTGAGGAAAGAGGGCAAAAACGATATACATATGAGTGATGAAATGTTTTTGGGAGTGTAAAGGGGGTATGTGGAATCAGCGGAAAAAGGTACCGCATGTCTGGAAAAAAGGAATGCATGAAAGATAAAAGAGAATGCTCATGGATATATGGAATCCCGTACCATGCTGCATCAAAATCAAACTTTGTTTTTTATAGACTACACTGATCGTATTAACTCCTACAAAAATTATTTTTGAAAAAAAACCCTCGTTTCAGAGTTATTTTATAAAATCGAAACTTACCTAAAAAGTAGGTCTATTTTTTCGACGCTACCAACGACGTATTTTAACACACATACATTACATTATTGCTCTAAAAACAGCGTAATACACTAATATTAGTAAGAATTACGAGTTAAAGTAACATCCACAGTAGGTATGCTTGACTGAAACTCGATTTTATTTTAGACCTTTAAATTGCCAATAGTCAGTCAGTACAGTACAAATGTCAGATGCCACAGATAAGATAACTATAAACCATAGAGTATAGTAAGTGCTATAAACTAGTCGGGATTTAGGGATGTAATCGATAAATCAAAATCTTTAGGCTGAGAAAATCTATTTTGTTGCAAATAGCAATAAACCAAACTAAATCGATTTGGTGTACTGATCTTACTTAATTGTAATTAATTTTAGAGTCCGCTCGACAGACAAGGGTTTGTTCAATTGAAACGGAATGTCATTTATATTCAGTTGAAACGGAACGTCATATAAAGGGAGTAAAACAATATTCATACTTTTAAACTCGAAAAGTATATTTCCAGTTCAAAAATCAAATCCCCGACGCGTAATGCCGTAAAAAAATATGAAACTAATTACTATAATATTTTGGTTTTGAGGCGCGAGACTTTTTGGTACCAAATTTGTTCATTCTCTTTTGAACATTCGGACTGTGACAAATGACATGCCTGACAGAATAAAGGAAAATAACAACGAAATAACATCACGCCTGTAATCTGCGATAGGTTACGCAGAGGTGTATCAATAGTACCTATACCCACATTTCACCAGTTACGTTTTGAGTCCCATGTACTTAATATGGGGAAGAGCCTATTGTCACCAACCAGGCAAAAATCCAAACTACGTGGCTGCTACATTCCTGATGGAAAACTCAAAAATACTTTGCCTGACCTGGGAATCGAACCCAGGACCTCATTCTCAGCAGTCGCGCGAAAATGTAAAACATCAGACAAGTTCACGTATATACAGGTACTTACTTAGGAAGGACTGATAAAGAGCGGGTATAAAATGTTGACACTAATAATCCGGCATTACAAAAAGTAATACTACAGCGCCATCTATGCATCAAATGAAGAACTATTTTAGTTATCCGCGAGTTAAGGCCATTATGGAAAAACCCAACAACATCTATCGGGCTTTATTTAAACTGTTTCTCAACATAAATACAATACAGTCTGTATATACGGATATTCAAGCGCAATTTCTCCTAACGGGATAGTCCGCATCTAAAATCCCAAAGTCCCTTTAAACATTATTCTCTCACATAAACGTAGCCTTTTTGTGAATAAATTCTCTATGGAAAACGGTGGGATGATACTAACTTTTAATTGTACTGGGTCCGACTTTCGATTGGTGGTCGGCTTACACACATTTATACAATACTAACTATTCCCCGCGCAACGTCTGCGTGTATTTCAAAAAGGAGTTTGAATATTTTGGCCTGCTAAACTTCCGCCATTAAAAATTATATTCAAAATCGAAGTCATGCATAAAACATGTATTCATCAATAGCTGGTATCAATACACAACAAACAAGTGTCATTTGTAAAAGACAAATCCTCCAAAGCGTCATATTTTCAAAATATAAGCAGTCAAAATTAGAATCTATTCAGTGATGGCGCCGTCAGTACAACTTTGATTTTATAATATTACTAGCGACCCGCCCTGGCTTCGCACGGGTGCATGTATTATAATTACATATAAACCTTCCTCTTGAATCACTCTATCTATTAGAAAAACCGCATCAAAATCCGTTTCGTAGTTTAAGAATGAGCTTCGCTAAAATCTTCTAATAATTTTTTAAGTGATACAAGTTACCTCCAAAACATATTTTACACAAGCATTGATTTCGGTCGACTGGATCAAGGCTTGACGCGTTTTGTACTTCAAAAACTCCAGACTCTTATACCATCACTTACGGACCTTAGTCAACCTGTCAGTTACAGGTTTTCGTACAAAATAAACTATTATACTCCACTGCCAGCAATATCTTTCTTGATTGCTACATATAAAATATCTTCGAAATTATTATTTGTATACGTGTGTCACGATTTCTGATAGTATCAGGAGAATAGACACTGTTTTGAATTTTGTTTTATCAAACATGAATCGCATGTAGCTAAAAGAGTGTTGAATATAATTGCTGATGGATGGAGAGGGAGAGGAAGACCAAGGAAACGATGGATGGATTGTGTGGGGAATGATATGAAAGAAAACCGGCCCAGTGCGAGTCGGACTCGCGCACGAAGGGTTCCGTACCATTATCTATAAAAACGGCAAAAAAGTCATAGCCCCCCTTAATATATATATTTTTAAATTTTTTAGTATTTGTTGTTATAGCGGCAATAGTAATACATCATTTGTGAAAATTTCAGCTTTCTAGCTACCACGGTTTATGAGATACAGCCTGGAGACAGACAGACAGACCCCTTGGGTACGGAACCTTAAAAAAAGGAGTACTTAAATGATGCCGTGACGGTGAATAGAGAAGAATGGAAGAAGTAAAACGACAAGGTCAGGAAGATGATAAAACAATCATAATACGAATTGGAATTGAATCCCGCTGATCTTTTTTATTTTTTTATTACAAATTGGGCCTGCTCTTGACCTCGATCACGCCTGGTGGAAAGCGATGGATGCCTGTCCACTCTTGCTTTGAAGGCAGACGGGTTATATTATGTGAGAGCGAACACAGATGCCGACAGAGAGTTCCACACTCCAGTCCAAACAATCTACAAATCAAATACAAATTCATAATCAGAAATATGGCTGATTTTCAAGTCACATTCCGATGTAGCAATTTTGTGATCTTTGACTTATAAATCGCCATGAACTACTAATCATATCTCACTATCATAGATTTAATCGTCTAACGTGCCTCACAGTACTTAGGTGTTTCAATTCCCGTGAAAAAGTGTTCACTCAGAGAAGAGTGACCTCCCACATCTCGATGGATACAACACAACATAACATCGCGATAGTACCTATACCCACATTTCGCCAGTCATGTTTAAGTGTCATGTAATAGAGAGCGAGCCTATTGCCATCAACTGGGCAGAAATCCAGACTCCGTGGCTGCTACTGAGAAAATTCCTGATGGAAAAGCCCAATTAGACTTACCCCGACCCGGGAATCGGACCTAGGACCTCATGCTCAGCAGTCGTACTTGCGACCACTCGACCAAAGAGGCAGTCACAGTGATCACGACAATAATATTCAGATGTTATTTCCAACGCAACAGAAACGTAATCATATTTAAAAGAGGCAGAGTGAATCTAACGATTTAAATACATTTGCTGACGATGTTAAGAAGTAAGGACGAACCGTTTACGAGATAATTTTCGCAATTTATAATGCTATCCAAAATTCACGTTCCCTCCCGGCCGACGCCAGCAAAGAAAACGTGTTACCAAAAACCTTTCCTTAATTTTATGATAAACGAAAATATGGGGGAGATTAAAGATGTAATGTATCATTAAAATGTGGATCTTTTATATCCGTGGTATCGCTCCTGAACATATGACAGTCTTGTCGTGAGCGTGTGAAGAGAATGAGTAATGACGGAGTAGATAAGAAACACCCATGTTTTATGAGATTATATTGATGCTCCAAATAAAGAAAATTTGATAAGTTTTCTAACATGGCCACTTAAACTATCATTATCAATAAAAACGGGATATTTACTATGTTTACTATTTGTTATGAGTTCTCGATATTTTGGCACTGCTGTAAGTGCCATGATCACGGATAAACGAGGTTATCCGTGATCATGGCGCTTCACGGATTGATGAGTAAATATCCCGTTTTTATTGTTAGCATAAGCATAATCAGCCTATAATGTTCCCACTGCTAGGTCACACGGCCTCCTCTCTATGAGAGGAGCGGGCCGCGGGCCCAGTGTCAGTTGGGAGGTGTCACATGTTTTTTGGTTCTAAGACATACCGGTTTCCTCACCAAGTTTTCCTCCACCGTTTTGAGAGCAGCAGTGATGAAATAAATTACACAAAATAATGCGCCTGTCTAGATTCGAACCCACGACTTACTATTCGTACGTCGGGGCCATCGCCGTGCGCCGCTCTCTTCGTTTTTAGTGTTAATGATAAAGAAAATTTTGTATTTTGTATTCTTGTAAAAACTAAGATACGCATTTTTATCACGAATGAATATCAATATATAAGGTAATAATCATGAAGATACAAAGTAATAACAATTCTATCTTCCAATTTATTCATACATACAACCCAAGAAAATATTCAGCTGATACTTCTACATTATTCCCTCGTTCGAGATCTTTGTAGAACACTAGACAAATCAACAAAAGAACTGTTTTATATTCCATCTGAAATCAATAGCTGGCAGCATCTTAAAAGGACGCTGTGAACGGTAAAATACATCTGCGAGGAGATATCGAGAATGGCGTAGGTAGAGAGAACTAACAAGTAGCGAATAATTTCGAGATGTCAGTAGCACTAACATAATGTTAGGAAAACGTGGTGAAGATAAAACTTTATTATTATTTAAAAGTAAAAGAGACAGCGGATTAAGCGTAGACAAACTTAGAACCCCGACGGGGGATTGACCTGACAAGGAACGTGGGAAAGACCTGGATGAGACTCGCACAGACCAGGGAAACAGCACTAAAGTAAGGAGGTATATACTCGCGGTCAATGATGATGCAGACGAAGACAGGAGTCTAATTATTGAAGAGATAGCTCGTAACTCTACCACACGCCATATAACTTAGAACTTATCAACAGTACGTACATTTTATAAAATTACAAATGAATAA
This sequence comes from Eurois occulta, assembly GCA_950022335.1. NCBI lineage: Eukaryota > Metazoa > Arthropoda > Insecta > Lepidoptera > Noctuidae > Eurois > Eurois occulta. Next base: position 15,069,503 of record OX465497.1, read on the forward strand.
CACTTAAACACGCGCTTAAATAAACACCCACTCATTACTACAACTACTAACGATTACTACAAGGTGTAAAGTAAACACACAGCTGATCTCGGCCATGTTATACATAGCTCATTGTAGTCTGATTACAAAGGAGTTTAATTGGCGCACGCAATCGATACTGGCCGCACGGCTAAACGCTCGATTAACGCACTCGTGTGTATTGTGTAATATGTCAAGGAGATAGGGGCAGAAGATCCACTTGATAGATGTGAAGCAAAATAAACAAACACAACAAGATTAATTTGTAATAACAGGTGCAGTAGGTTTTGACCAAAGAACAGATGAATGGATTGTGCGAGGAATGATATGAAGGAAAAAGGAATAAATGATAACGTGGGCAGGGGAGAATGGTAGAAAAAAAAAACGTGTTGCGTTGCGCCGACCCCAAGTAACATGGGACAAGGGCAAGAAGATGATGACGCGCAGTTGGTTTTGGACGACATGGTTTATTCAATTCGCATTCACTATCTAGACGGGCCACCGTAATGACCCTGATGATTTATCTACACTTTCTAGACCAACAACAACACCAAAGAATCAATTGATCTACATTAAATCATTTCTCAATAGTAGGTAGTCCAGCGTGACTGCAGTTCGACTCGGATCGAATAGGAATTCGACTAAGCCTTGTAACGCAAGATTAGACAATCATACGATTACAATTAAACTCCGCAATTTTAATTTCGGTATATCCCAAATTCTCAAGTTATTATAACTAAATCTTCTGCCCCATCCCGTGCTAATAACTCGATTGATCAGGAGGCTACAGTATCGATTATGTTGAACAATGGCTGTTGCCATGCGGGCCGGCTTCGCTCACGTAATTCACGTAACACGATGTCATTGTGTTGTTTTTTCTCGATTCGATTGAATAACTTGCGGCTGTCACGAACTGAAAGATGTTTTAATGGAAGACTTTGCGGTGTTCGTGCCGTCTGAAGGAATGTTTCGGAGAAATACGATCTACATTTCTTTTAGTGCCGTGCGGAATGACTGAGATATCACTTTCAAATAAATAAATAGTAGTATAGATGGGGCTAGTGTTGGCAAGCGTAATTCTTTTGAGCGAAGCCCTGAGCTTGATTGTTGATAAAATGTGACAGGTAAATCCTCAGCCGACGGAATCTGTATTTTTTCACCAGTTAGTAGTAACAGACTCGCCAGCTATAACATGAATGAATACAAGCGTGACATTGTTTATAAACCTTTCTTCTATTTGACTAGACCAAGCAGCTAAGAAAATACCCCTAACATTCGCAAATATTATTCTGAACATACACTATGTAATCAACATCTCCCTCGTCGCTACTAATATTCCAGTTCAGACAATAAGACCCCAGAGTGTAATCCAGCTATATTATGACAGTTGAGCTGCAATAAAGACGAGACGTTCAACTCTAATGAGCTTTACGCTATTGGCTTTACTATTGGTGGAAGCACCCGACTGGATAATTCTTAGCGGGATTGCAGAGAGAAGAATCTTTAGAGCAACCGATTGTGTAATAATTGGAATTGAAGTAGACAGTGTGGGGAATAAAAAGCTTTTAATAGTAATTAGAGAGGCCATTAATGAAATTAATTATCGAAAGCATTCTTTTAATGACGTGCCTGATTAAATAAATAAATCAGAAAGGTACAAACAAGGGCATTAAGGTGAACCTTCACTGGTTTAAGAGGCGTCATAAAACGAAGATATACGAGTAACTAATTAATACAGTACAGGAAACAGTCATATCTGATATTTTTAAACATAACTAATAAATATCTCCGAAGAAGCCGTTAGGCAGAGGTGTGCCTAATAAATAGTACTCCCAGATTTTGTAAAATCGAGCATTTAAAAAACAACTGTACCTACATCCATATCAAGTTTTACATTGCAATCTAACAAACACATAGGTATCAGTCTCTAACTGTCTACGGACAAACCATTAAAGTAATTGCTGAAACATATCACGTTCATACAAAATCAACAATCAGATAAAAAGCATTTCATTTTTATCAACCCTCGCATCATTAAAAATAAAAATATACATTTCCATTGAACACGACTACCAGGCTCACATTAGTTGAAAGAATTGTACGTATTACGTCAGCATCGTCTTGTCGGTAGTTCTGTTCTACCGGTCGGTAATTATCGACGCATCGAGGGGTCACGCCCGATGGCGTTGTTAAGGATGTCCATTTTAGTATTTGGTATTATTTTATTGTACTTATTGTTTGTGAAAGAGATTTTCGACGTTACTACTAAGATTGCTACAAACAATACAATAATGTCTGTTGGGAACACTTAGAGAGCAGTCACTGAAACTCAGACTGGGCCCAGGTCTGATCTAAAAATTACCACCGACGAAAATAAGAAGAAAACTGAAGCAAAATTAAGGGTCAAATTGTAAAATATACCAAGAACTGTGCATTTAAACCCCTATCCGCTTGCCGCTTAAAATAATACTTGCCCGAGACAGTTTAATCTCCAGCGATTCTCTTAGTGACTTTTCTTTTACAAATAACTTCTTTTAAAAATAACTGTAAGTAAGTAATTTGTTAGAGTAAGGTTTTCAGTTTGATTTAACTTTCGTTTTTATTTGCTCATTGTCATTCTGCTCTCCAGTTTTAGTATTCTTGGGAGAAAAACTTTCAAAACTCTAAAATTCAAGATTTCCCGTGACGACGTTTCATTATTTAAGTACTGAAGTCTGCTGTTGCCTTAGGCAGTCAGCCCAGCTTCCACGCAAAGGTACTATCTGGCTTTTCTTTACATTTTCGATACCCGTTTAAAACCAAGCGAAGACGTGAGGGAATCGACCAATCACATTGCTTGAATTCCTCATCACACCTCTCGTCTGATAGGTTGTATCGAACAGGTCTATCTTCGCCCCGCTCGTCTCCACTTTGTTGGAAACTCGGCTTCTGACCATAGCTTATGCCATCACGACACAAGAAGAACAACAATCAAAATAACTGATGCGTCTGTAACCGCCATCATGAATTTAGCTTTGGGACAACCCTATCGAAAGTCGCACAGACGCGCGGGCAGACGAAGTAACGAAGTGACTCATGTCAAAGAAGGCGCGGGCGCCACGGTCTACCTGCTATGGGAACTTCCCTAACAATCGTGTCTTTGTCAAAATGATAAGCCCTAGTTCTGTAAGACTCACCGGAGGTAATTAACGGTGTAGATTTATACAGAATAATGTTTAATTATTGAGGTTGTCTAGCAATGAAGATGAGTCATGCATGGCTCGATTAAAGCGATTTGGGGAGTAATCACACTTATTTAAGCGGAATCGGCTTCCGTCCGTCAAAAACAGCTTTATGTCTATGTCCAAGCCATAAAAGCGAAAAAAGACGTTATTGCCCTCGTTTTGATTCGGTTCGGGCAATGCGACTCGACACCCTGAAAAAAAACGTGTTGATACGTAATCAGTTTAAGTCGATTCCGCGTCTATAAGTGGTTACTCCCTAACATACAAGGAATTTCTCCGAAAGAGCGTTCAAGAGATGTATTTATTGCACTTCCCTTTCATAAATCAGCCTTTATCGGCCCAAAGACACCTTGTGAAAAGTGAGAGTGATATAAATGGTAAGCTTCTCAGACGTACAGTCAGACATTATGACGCTAGGGTGAGGCCCGGTATCCACCAAAGCGGAGAGGAGAGGAGACGAGAGGAGATGTGTTTGAATAAACCAATCCGATTTCGTTATTTCCACATCTCTTCTCCGCTTAGCTTTGGTGGAAATGGGTCAAGCGGAGAGGAGAGGAGATGTCTCATTTTTCTATAGAATTTTGTGCAGCGAGCGAGCAAGCGGCGCAGCAGAGCGGAGAAGTGTCTAGTCGGGCGGCCGGGCGGTGCACGCGCTGCACACCCCTCACCCCGCTGCCTTCTCCGCTGCGCCTCGCACGTCCCGAAAGCGTCATTCGATTGACTGGCTTTTGGATATACGGTTTAATCAAATCATGTAACTGGTAGAAATTATTCCTTGTTACCCTGTAAGATTTATGAAAACTTTCATCATCAAACTCTCGAAACAGTGTGGCATATTCGCCATGACTGTGACATTTTATATGGTTTCTTATCCAGAATCTATGTTGCCGTCGATAATTTAAATGTTGAAGAATAATTGTGTTTCTTCAACCTCTAATTCTTCTCCCTCAAGCAAATTCAGATATAAATTTTGTTACGACATCACGTCTTCCTTTCGTAGACAGTACTTGACTGTTTTCGATCTCTCACAGCTCACATCTCTGCTACACACAGCTCACATCTCCTCTCCGCAACGCATCTCCTCTCCGCTTTGGTGGAAATAACCTGCCAGCTTCGCGGCACATCTCCTCTCGTCTCCTCTCCTCTCCGCTTTGGTGGATACCGGGCCTTACTCACGTCACGACTGCTGAAGCTACCTGTGGCCTGTGAGGGTTATTAGTTACCCTATTTTTAGAACACGCTATTTTTAGCAACGAAGGGTTGTCAAGAATTTATGTTATAGAATGACTGAGCGAAATAAGTAGGGTTATTTTATTAGTTGATTTGAATGTTGGAAAGGTTAATAGGGGTAAATTGTAGGGCAACCAGTTTCTTTTCGCACTGTACTTGAAAAAAATGTTGAAAATAACGTAGGAATGATTGACTTTGCGTCTATTTATAGCGAAATATATATAAAAAGTTCATTTATGGCTCATACCCTGATAAACCCAAAAATACGTATAGAAGAATAATATCTGAGTGGACCAGGTACATTAAATTTTCTTTTTTTTTTCGATAACTATTGCACGAGACACGAACACATTTGATTATTTATAGAAAAATATCTTTAATAAAAAGTCACGCACTTTTGCCCTTTATTGATAGCTAGTGCTTAGCGATTAAACACCAGCTCATCGTTGTTGTGACTATCGAGTTTGATAAATCGATACATATGTAATTCGAAAGCTTTCACCCGGGGAGTTATTTTAGTTTAATTTTAAACAACGATTGGACATTCAGATTAAATTGATTTATCGGAATAAATTGAATAGAATTGTAAAACCGTATTTGAATAGATAATGGTAACTACATAAAAGGTAAGGTAAATGAACAATTCAAGTTTGAATTTGAACTTAAGTCCACATCCCAAGCCTATTTGAAGTTTGGCTGTAAGACAAACAGAGCCTTTAATTATATTATGATAATAATTTTAATTATAAGATCCTGTTCTAACAGACAATTTATTAGCCATCGACTGACCTAAAATATTACGAAAGGAACACAAGTTTAATTTTTGTTAAAAAGGTGAGAAAAGGATTAATTAAAAGTAAATATAATGAGATCGGTGTTAACAAAACGCGTCATTAGTTGGACAATAACACCATAATGCCGACTAACAAAGGGCTGAATGTTAAAGACATGTTTTTGAAAAAGGCACAAAAAAACTATAAAAACAAGCTTTCAGTCGTTTAAAAATAATTGCAAGATTTAGGTAGGTACGAGTTACTTTTTAAGATATACATATTATATATATATAAGTATATATATATATTTTTTTTTTGGTTATTTTTTTCGCTCCATGTAAAATACTGGTATTCAGCTGCATCCGGTTAGACTGAAAGCCAACCCCAACATAGTTGGGAAAAGGCTAGGCAGATGATGAAGATGAGTTATTTTTTAAGAGTGTGAATTTTTGCGTCAGTTCATTATGATAATAACTTAAGAGGAATCATAATTTGCTTAATAATGATCTGATTATAACACAAAACACATTGTTTATCTACTCTACTTAACCAATCAACCAATAAAAACCGCTACCATCCAAATACCATTCCGAAAAACATACACACAAAATTCCTCCACCACGCATAAATTACGAAAAATACTAAACACGCACGGAAACTTTATCAAATAACATCTCCATAACAATACATAGCAGAAAACGTAAAAATAACTATGTTTATAAATAGCTGAAGCGGTTAACGTAAACATAATAGTGAAAAAAAACATACGGGGTATAATTAAAAATAATATTTGGATATTAGCATAACGCGTTTTGACGTGGGGCATGTGTATTAAGGGTAGGACACACGACAGGCAAAGCTAACCTAACTTAGCTTTGCTTATGGAAATGAGGCGCCTTTTCAGTATACATCGCGAACTACAGAGCCAAGCTAAGCGGGCTAACTGAACTATGTAGGCTAGCTAACACGATTCTGGCTCATCATCCGCCTAGCCTTTTCTCAACTATGTTGGGGTTGGCTTCAAAAAATGACGAAAGAATATAATTATGTTATTGTGGGATTTTATTGATTTTTGTAACAATTTTTCCATGATTTTTAATGATTTTTTCTATGATTTTTAATGATATACTTTATTGTTTTTTATTCATCTCAATTTATTATTTTTATTGTTGGGTACTTTGCCTGTATTGAAACACAATTTATTGTTTTATTTTTAACTCTTTCTGTTTCTGTCAATTGTTTGAAGATGACAGAATTATGTTTAGCGCTGAACGCGTGTAGTTTTCACTAGATACAGAAATTTTAGCTCCCATAGCTACTCCAGGCTAAGTTAGCTTGGTTGAGCCAACGGTGTGGCCGCCACCTAAGTTTCAAGCAAGAGGGTGAGTATGTGGGTGTATTAATTAACCAGGATTGTATGTTTAAAACCTATTAAAGAAAGTGTTAGAGCACCTTGCTTCTATAAAAGAATTCAGTTAAGTGTGTGCGTTCAGGAAGTGTTATAAATCAACGGTGAATAGGAAATAATTTGTAATGGTTTCTTTAAGTTAATTAGGCGAACGTCTGAAAGCCGGGATTACTCGCGTCATGCGGAAGACAAATAAACGTTTCAAGATTAGTGGTTCGCAGCCGAAATATCGTGATAAATGTTCTATATTTATGATTTGGCCGAGACAAACAAAGAGTCGATACAGTATAACAGAATATCTTGCAGAAACTTTTAAAGCATTTCGATTATACAAAAACCTAAGCCCACCACACCAAATTCTAGTCACATTCCATCTTTTTTTGTCTGTAAGAACAGCTGTTCCCCGAACCGACAAGACATTTCGATACGATATGCGCGTAAAGAATTCTCATGTGTACAGTCACTCGCACTAATATATTAACTACTAAGCAATTTTTTAAAGTTATTTTCTGCTGTGTTGATTGTAATTTGATGTTGTTACAAACCAATTATTTCGTATCCCATACTATTTGATATTTTTTTTTGTATCCACATTACATCCATATTATACACGGGTCCAGTAAGTGGTCACTTTTATTAAAGCGTCAGAGGAGTTGTTCAGGTTGTCAAGGGTGCACGTATACGGATACCTGGGACACTCCAGTAGGTGAGAGTCTTATCTCAAAGTTGCAATTATTATTCCACGAAAAATAATATTTTTCTCGAAGTGTAAACATATTAGCTCTCGTGACTGTACTCTCGGCGATGATCCAATAATGAGTCTGTGAGTTGATTGTTGACAACTGTACGCAATGTACTTGTTTACTGTGATTAATAACAGGGAAGTCGTTTAGATTTTAATAAAATGGCGGAATGTGGGATTAAAAATAGTTAGCTGGCCTTTGTTTGTAATTGTAGAAGTTTTTGAAGAAAGAGATGTAACGACCTAGGTGATTCGACGTTCGAAGCTCTTCATAACATAATGAAAACAAAACACTAGGATATCGAACATTCTAAAAAGTATAATAAATTCCAATAGCAACATTTGGCAGAACCCGACTGGTAAATCAACGCTAAACTCGTTCAAACCTACAATACACAAACGCTCCCAGAAAATTGCAGCGCCCGATGTCATATGAGTGTGCCAAAACCGGCCCTGACGTGCAGCGCTTTTCACTTTTCCTTTGAAACAGAAAAGCGCTTTGCAATTAAGCTGCAAATCGGATGTCAAAACGAAGAGAGAGCCAAGTTTTGAAACGTAGCAAACAGCCATTAAAGCTGCCAGCAGCACTCGTTGCAAATTAACGAAGTTTGTGAACTGCCGCGAGCGACAGCCAAGTTCGCGACCTTCACCTCTGTTATAATATAAATTATTATATACTGAAATGAAATTTCGCAAACGAATTAATTAAGCACCTATTAAACGGCTGGTTATATGAGAAATTGTAGGTACACGTGAAATGGTTTGTAATTAATTTTACTAGTAGTTATTGCCGGCAGTAGTCATTCGGCTGTAATGAGGAAAGATATTTATATATCCTATTAGAAATTATCTTTCCATTGTTGTTGCAACTCACTAACTAAGGCTTTCGAGATGGTATATGAATACTACAATAAACCCAGAGAAACAATTTGACTGAAACCTGCTAATTCTCCGTATGTAAAATAAAGTAGCTCGCAAGGTCAACACAAATTAGGTTGGTGGGATTACATGCACGGATGCGTCGACCGACCCCTGTGAGCTCCACTTATTTAAACCACCGAATGCCCTAATTCCTCCACTACCAGTACAAAGTATATTCAAATCGGACTAAAATCTGTTCGAAAATGTGTTGTGCTAATGTCTTTCTGGACTTGGCCGTAAATTACAACTAGCAAGCAAAAATCTGCTAATTAATGAGTTAACAAACCCCGGGGTTGAAGTTGAAATGCCTTGGAATAAATCTGAGACTATAAGGACTGCTTGAATGTTTAATTAATGTGATTATGAGTCCACTGTAGGCGTAATTTAAACAACTACTGAGAAATTCGAACTCCAAAGCCAGCCTTGTAAAGGCCACGGCGAAAATTGAGAACGATCTATAACAGAACTCAATCACAAATTATTCAAATTCACAGAATCAGTAACAGCTGTTCGGAGAAAATTTATCTCCGAAGTTTGCCTAGGGTTTCCACTAAGAAGCATTTAAGTATAAGATGTGTATACGAAAAAGTTTAGGTTTGCAAAGTTGAATACACGTCAAGCGTAAATAAGGACAGCTTCGCCGGGAGATTTACTTGTTTTATCCTCAAAGTGACATACTTTATTGTTTAATATTCCGTACCGTATTTTATGTCTAGAAACATTACCTGGGACTTTAGGCAGACCTGAAAATAAATACACCAACCTTTTTTTATCGAAATCGTCTCAAGCCTTGGCGTCTGAAGCTCAACGACTCGGTCCGGGCAACGCCGGTCGGCGACACCTAGTCTATTATTAGCGGCGCCATAGTTATCACAAGATAAATTCGAGTACATGGTCTAGGTCAAACGATACTGTTTATAGGTGCAAGGTTGCCCATGGGGACGCAATAACACAAACATTTATGAGGTATGGGGTACCGTAATTCGTTCCAGAAGGTCATGTCTTTTCGGGTGACATAACCGGGGAAATAAATGATATATTTTATTATCTAAACACTCTTTTTAGTGCAGACGTTTATTATGATCATCCGCGTCTAGATTGATACTGAAGGCTGAAAGAACGAAATAAACATAATACACTAATCCCGTTCGGTATACACGAACTCAATCCTCAAAATAAAATTCTGGTCATGTCTCCGGGCGTGAGTAATAGAAAATTTGACGGCTTTAAAATTTGATGGATGAAAGTATGAAATTCTTTGTTGATTACTTTCCACGTTTTATCATCTGGATTATCCTGATTCATACTCTGACTGCTATTATTATCATTTTCTCTTGGAACTAACTGATGACCAATCTGTACATCAGTCCTCGATGACTAACTTGTCGAGATGGCTTTATCCTCGTAGCTCGTTTATGTTCTATATTAAAATTGTTAATTATGCAGTACTTAGCAGTGGCGAAGGTTCCATACTCAACTCGATTCCTACTGGCTTCCCTTTGAAAAATGGCACAGTCAGTATTCTATAGACAATAATATAATCACATTAAAGATATGTACTCCGGCTCACCTCTTACAAAAATTGACCCTTCGCTACCAGTACTTTGTAATTTTTGCTCATCATCGAACAAATAATGATACTGAAACCGATCCAGCTGTGTGGAAATTATTGGTTTCCTGAATCCATAAAGTATGCAGTCTTGTGGACTGGTTCTGCTTTATAAATTAACTCCATCATCGAAATGATTCAAGAATTCGATACCCTTATAGATTTATCACTGTCTACTGCTATAAAATTCTGGGAAGAGAAAGCTACTTATTTTTGCGTCTGTATTTTTTTTACCTCTCGACCTCCCTGTGACCTTACGTCCTCCCAGTCAACGCACTCAGATGTCCAACAGATATTTTTCCATCATAAATCTCCACTTTCTATTTTATTGTACTTTTTGCCAAAACGTCATTTAATGCTAACGAGGGTTTCATAAAATAAATCAAGCGAGAGAGTTTCTCGTTGGGAACTTGACATTGCATACCCTTCTGAAACAATATTACCAGATGTAGACCTTCGTTAAGCCTCCATCATTATTCATTTATATCAAAACAGTTGCCGAAGTGAAGCATGATGGAAATAAAACATCTGAATGATAAATTATGATATAGATACTTGAACATAATCTTGGGCTCATAAAAGAAATCGCTGTATTTATTATTAAAGGATTTATCCTCCAATCATTTTGATCTTGCCTAATACCATTATACCGAACTATCAATAAAAAGTTAATGCAACCACATTTTCCCTTAATATCAATTGACACAAACAATAATCAAATAAAACCGTACGAATACCATACAGAATTCCGCATTGATATTTTAAACCAATGAACACCCAGAAAATAGTTCCTATAGTTAATGTTCTTACACGCTATTCTTACACCAGTTGAATAATTTAATCGTGCCTAAAGCCGTTAAGGGGATGTGAATGTCAGGGCCGAGAGTCCCACGAATGGTGATCGGAGATCCGCAAAAAAACTGCCGCAGAGGATAAACTTGACCCAATTTCGTTGTAAGATAACATTACTAATGGGTTTCTGAAAGCTTATCGAGTATTTTTTTTTGGCTTTGGATCAAATGGATTTTTGTCTTATGAGCGGGATTGTGTTTATACACTATAGTATTGTATAATGGGTGTAAAAATACCCTTAACGAAACCGAAAGGCACTTGTTCTCCCCGTCATTGCGATCATTTTTTTGTTCTAGACCATACCTGAGAACCTTCTAGTTACCGAGAAATTGGGGGTCAAAGTTCTAACTTTTTCACAAGTTATTTTTTTTAATTACAAGTTTTCAGTGTCATAAATTTTCTTTAAAAATATACCTCCACGACCCCCGGTACTATTCCCGTGCCATGCATCCACCAGCACAGTGTTTTGAGTGCGTTACATTGTGTCACCAAGAGGAGCTCGTGGCTAAATAATAACAGCCACTCGGGTCGATCTTTAAGTTAAGCCGTCCTTGCCTAGGTTGGTCCGTGGATGGGTGACCACCCCTTACGTGCTAAGCCGTTGGTCCCGGCTGTCATTTGTAGATTTTTGACAGTCGTTACAGGTAGTCAGTGACCTGAAAGTCTGACAACCAGTCTTACCACGGGGTATCGTATTACCTAGCGCTAACTGGGTTGTGGAGGTCAGATAGGCAGTCGCTCCATATAAAATACTGGTTTTCAGCTGCATCCGGTTAGACTGGAAGCCGACCCCAAAATAGTTGGGAAAAGGCTAAGCAGTGGCAGATGATGACAACATTGTGTCCCCTTATACGGGATTTTACACCCTGAAAAATAGTCGTTTCCCAGTATCAATTTTTGCGTGGAGTAATTAGATGTACAGAATGCTTGGTTGAAGGCTTTCGGCTTCGTGAAGGGTCCGTTTACACCGTGTATCCCTATCGTTTCACGGAAGACAATCTATTTATACTAATCGTATCGAAGTGAATTGATTTCGACGTAAATTACGAGACAATCCTTATCGAAAACGTGTCTGAATTCAGTTAGTTATTCCATTTGCTCTTGCTCCAAATTTTTATATCCCGTTCGCTGCATCCATAAATAATATTCGTCTTGTCCGTGACCGGAATGTCAGGGGCAAGGAGTCGGGTAAAAGAATTAGGATACACGAGCGGCACCCGAACTTAACCTAATTTGGTTTGGAGATATGCGTAACGGCTCCTGACACGTTTAAGACGACATTTCGGTATTAGCAGCTGGAAAAACATATTTTTAGCGTAATATATATTATTGATGATATAAGAAGTCTGAAAGTGCCGCCGGTGACTGAAAAGTTGTGTAGTTATCGGTTGTCGTGGTAGGGCATGTGATACGGAGGCATGAGGAAAATGTCGTGAGGAAAGTTTTGAGTATGAATGTGGATGGGTATAAGAGTAGAGGAAGACCAAAGAAATGATGAATGGACTGTGTGTAGGATCATATGGCAAGAAAGGAGGTGTCTGATGAGATGACGAGATAGAGAAGTATGGAAGATGAAGATAAGCTGCTGCGACCCCGAATGAATTGGGTTAAGGGCAAAAGAATGATGATTGCTACGAAACTTAATTTTTATACTGTTTTACTTCCAGGAAGAAATAGTACACCCCCTATTAATGACTACAGTACACAGAATGAATAAGTCATCAAAGCAAACCAACCGCACTCAATTTCTTGAAAATCAAACACACGGCCTTAATCGATTCTTGAACACCATAATTTACAGTTATAAGGCCGTCATCATAATATCCCAGATAATATAGCACTACGCACAGACGGTGACATCAATCATACAATACAGTACTGAATTAAATTTAATGAAGCAACATTACGTGAAAGATTCTAAGATATTAATCATCCCTGTCTACCGCCGAGAGAAGTGATTCTAAGTCGCCATCAATCATGAAATATGAACAATAGGAACTTTATCGGCGTACTAAGTTATATGTTTTTGTTACCATTCGGAATTATCTTGAAGACACGCGCGTTAATTTATTATTCTAGATTATTTTTAAACGCATTTTTATATAAAGATAGGGTATAAAATATGGAACAGTCCTATCAAAACGTGACCAATATTCCGAGCAATTTAAACTGTACCGAAATGTGCTAAAAACCGAATATTAAGTCTAGATGAAATTACATTATTAGTGCAAAATCCTTTCTTAATGATCATAATTATCTGATGAAACCCGTCCGTGAATCCAAATCCTGTTTATTCCAAATATCTGTCACTTTCAGAACTAGTTTCCTAACTTGCAGTTACGCATACGGCTCGGTGCCCTCGAGTCTGTCGCAGAGTTATCTAATTTAAAGTTTATGTTCTAAAACTTTGAAAACAACCTGATATTTGTTATGCAAACCTTAGAAGATGATACTAGAAATTTGGATGACGGAAGGTTAACGTTGGCAGTTTGGGAAAACCATAATAATATCATCCATGAACATAATTGACAGCAACAAAAGCTATTAAGGTGTTTGCGTCTTTTTGCAATTCGAAGGCCAGGTTGTATGTTGATTAGAATATGATTCGCGACCGTAACAAATATGGCTTTAATGAGTTATAAAGGTGAAAAGACATTTTTCATGAAATATTCATTCAATGGGATTGGGATTCGGCCTGACACTGACGTGCAAATTGCAAAAAACGTAAGTAGATTCGAATTTCGCGGGCTACCCTAGCGCTTCTCTTAAAGTCGACCAAGCAAGGCTCAGTAGTGACGTTCCGTCCCACGAACTTAAATGGTACTAAATCCACTCGGAAACATAACATGTCTCCTATAATTTGGATGATATCCAGTCGTTTTATGACTACGCACGGATAGATACGAGTTTGGCACAGCCCGCGTGTTTGTGTGCCCCGCTAGCCAACATATTTGAATACCGCACCACGACATCTATTGGCAAAATTTACCATGACCTTTAACACTGGCGGTTAAGGTTCAAATTCGAAGAAATGCGGAAGATATGCTGGCATTTTAAGTTCAAGAGCGTGCCAAAATCGCTGAATGGATTCAGCAGCTGTTGTTTATCGATATAATATGTATCAACACTATTATATAAACATAGTGTCGTATTTTGGCAATGTGGTAATATTTTGTTTATAATATTTAAACGCAGTTCCATATTTTGTGTTGCATAAGTAACTTATGCATGTCCACCAATTTTATGAATTTAAGTTTAATTTTATGATTTGTTTTAATTATTTTATTTTTTTTCTGATTAATTTTATAAACACTATTCTCATAATGAATTATAACTGGTGTCTTGCTGTGCTGTATCACACTGAACATCCAAATGGAATCTGTCTTTACTGCTGAAATTGGGCCACCAAGATACGTTTGGGGCCCACGGCTACTTCTTCTTTTGTACTCATTTAACTTTGCTCATGTATCTTGTTTTTCTATGTTTGTATGTTACATAACATGTGTGTCAATAAATACAATTTATTATTTATTTATTTATAAATGTTGTCGGAAATAACTTTACAAACTTAATCGTTATTGATGTCACACTTGAGATTTCACGTGTTATTTTGATTGGCTGTTACTTAACCCTCAAGATGTTTTCGCCACATGTTTACATATATAAGTATTGATAAGCTAATCAGAAGTTTTCCACTTAGGAACTTGCGAACCAGGCGAAGTTTCGATCATTTCGATTAGCGAAAGGTCAAGCGTGTCTGAAGAACAGGCTGGGAGATTGATGATTAGCTGGTATTACTTTAAAGGTTACGCCAAAGATAGTATAGTACCTATAGACAGATACATGCTATGATGTTTGTGCTATAATAAGGAAAACTATACGCACTTATTGTGTTGACTTACGCGAAATGTACAAGTCGGTAAAAAAGTGGTAAGTAACTTTACATTTAAATTAATATATGATTCGCGGCCGTAACAAATATGGCCTTTTTTTTGGGATGGGAAATCATCAAATGACAGGAGTCATTTGATGGTTTCCCGCTCTGGGCGGAGCGGAAGGGAGTGTCAGACTTTTACTGACTAAAACCCATCCATGTTCCTTCTTTTGCCCTTTATGTTCCAGGGCCGCGGTATCTCTTTCGAGCAGTCCCGCAGCCAACAAATATGGCCTTACTAAGTTATAATCATCAATACAACCCTCCGAGTTCATTTAATCCCATTGAGTGGATTTTTCATGAAATAGTCATTCAAAGGGACTAAATGAACTTGAAAGGCTTGTATTGATGATTTTAATGACTATAATTCTGTAAATAAATACGTTTTACGGCCGCGAATCAAATTTTGTTCAGCGTACAGCCTGATACTGACCGGCAAATAGCAAAAAAGAATAAAAAAGAATTTTAAGTGCTAACCTGCCGCTCCTTTAAAATTTATGAGCATACTGTACTACAACATGCTGTAAAGTAGGAAATGGAACATGTTTACAGCATCCTCACATAGAAATCTGTGTTTTAAAAATGCAAGATAAATTCCTACTGAAAATGTAATTAAATCAATTCCGTGCGTCCGCGCCATCGTTATAAAACATTGAGAAAAAGTTTCAGCTGTTGAACTCAAATTGAATAAAGCGGTATAAATTAATACGTTTACTGCAGCACCTGGCGATGGCGATGCTAACGATGTTATCACCGCTATCGTTGGGTACACCTGCCACTGAGGGTGGGCAGATGTGTTTTACTGCGAATGGCGTGTGTGATTTATATCATGTGCTAATTTTATGGAACTATGCAAAAAAAATTTTAGTTAAGTTGGACTTTCATAGCGTTTAAGCGTTAATAATGGTGATTAAGTCAATCTTTTTCTCAAAAGGCGTCTTAAAAGGAATTGCTTTTATTGAGGATTTAACAAACGATCCAATTTTAGATCTAATATTGCCCCAAATCGGAATAAAATCAGACCATATGAGACTATGTATTAGGGATTCATCTGTTCCAATTAACCTGAGTCAGTACTAAAACAAGAGTTAGTAGCAAATACAAAGAGTTTTCATCTCGCAAGGTTTGACAAAATAATGATGATTCTGTGAATTGGTTTTTACAAACACTCACAATTTAATAAAAAATATATATTTAAGAAACTAGATGAGGTCAGTATTGTAACATGAATAAAATTCTTTGATTTTTAAGTGCAATGTTTTCCAGTGCAGTGAATCAGTGATTATTAGTAAAAAAAAAACAATCAAAATTACGCTCACCACATTACGACGACTCGAGTCAATACAATAAAAAAATCTAAATCAATTTGTAGGTACGCGACTGTCCATAAACAAGCTAACTGCGCGAATGGTATGCGAACTTGGTGTCGGTACAGTGTGACACAGACGATACGAAACACATAAATAACAAATATTTACATAATATTATGCACCTGTACATAAACGATGTTTGTCACACGAGGTATACGAAAGTGTTTGCATATGTTGGTGGAAATTAGCGGTAGATTGCACTAATACACGCATTGGTGAAGTACATAGTCTAATGAAAGTAGAAGTCATTTATTTAAATAGGGCTAAGAATCAGGATTATTTGATCCCCGACCAAAAAGAGGGGTGTTTTAAATTTGAAGTGTCTCTGTGGCATCATAGGTCCTGAACGGATGAACCGATCTTGATTAAGTTTTTTGAACGTCAACATTACATTAGCCGAACCCTCGCCCATCTTTCACCAATTCCTAGTGCTCCCCAGCCAACCCCAACTGAGTTTCTATTAGGAGTAAGGATTATGATACAAAATTCAAACTCCTATTTGAATTAAAAGTCCAAAGTTTACGTTTAGTATCATGGACCAATCAAATAACACGAATATGTGGACGTAATTCCAAGTTCCAGGTTACTAATAACCAAATTAACGTATTCGTCTACCTTATTAAATCCGGGTCCTCTGGCATCGCGTAATGGAAAAGATTTTTACCTGAAACAGAAAATAAAGATATTAATAAAATATAAGCTACGAATAAACTCAATACATATTCAGTCACAGTGCTGAAGTTAATATCCGTATTAAATATTAAGTAGCTCTGAACTAATTTGGAACTCAGCAGCACGCTAAAGTTTTACTCAAACGCTCCATGTTTCGGCGAATTCCTGAAAGCATAATGGGAACAAGGTAAAGGAGATAGCATACTAGACGGAAGCACGCGAACACATCGCAAGGCTGCACTCACAAGATCTCATCAAAGACGTTAAGCTACCTGGTATGCGGTCTCCCTAACACTTGGGTAAGATTAGTCGAACGCTACCTACACTTCAGTTTCGTCTCTTGAGAACTCGATAACATTAACACGCAGCAAATTCTAGTTCGTAAAACAATGTAAACTACAGCCATGCACTATGACGCTAGTGCATAGTTGAAACACGTTATTAAACCGAGCAAATATACGAGTATGATGATAGATAAGGTGTAGTACAAGGTATAATTTGGGACCGATCGTGCGAGCTACGGGGAGCAATTGTACTATTGTTTGCACTAAAAATACTAAAATACCTAGTTATTTCCGCTGTTATAATTGCATTTCTTTGTGATAGTATCAGTGAAAGGTTATATAAATCGTTTGCTGATTATATCATAAAATTAATCAGTTTTAGAAATGAAAATTTTCATGTTATAATACAATATCTTAGGGTCAACGGTTCGAACGTAAAATTAATAACCCACTTAGCGAAGCTACATATTTTCAGACGATATGAAATCAATTTCGGGGTTTCCCTAAGCACATATCCTGAACAGATGGCTTTATCTTCTCATGTAAGGGACTCTGACGACCGAACAATTGGATAAACGCAATAACGGACAGGGAAAGGGACTTTACGACAACATAACGATATTGTGAGTCATCCTAATATACAATCACAGGATATAGAGAAATATCGAAACAGGAAATATGACGTCATTCGTACTTATCTTTATGGACGAGAGTTTGATAACTTCTGAGCTGTTATAACATATTTTTACTTCGAATAGTAAATTCGATCATATTCTTATTACCTATTCGAAATATCGCCGGTCTACTGTGGGGTTACCTACGGCGGGCGCAATTCCACAAACAGAAAATCAATACATACACACAGAAAATTAAAATACTACAAACACACAGAAAATTAAAATCCAGACCAGACTACACAGAGATAATCTCAAAACGAACATTTAGGATACCCATCCCCGAAGCAAACTCTCTTATGGCAAGACGCTCTCCAAACTATTTATATCCACGCATTTACAACGAAGCTGTAAAAATCTGTAACATAAAAGACCTCAAAATATCCTTGTGTAAAAAGATTATAAAGAACTGGCTCCTTACACGCTCCTACGACGAAACAGAAAGGATTATCTACAAGTAGCTTCATAAGAACTAAGACTACACAAACCAATAGCACTCTATCACTCCTAATCTCACTCAGATACACACAAACACAAACACACACACACACACACACACACATACACACGCACTCGCATACACACATTTAACTTGAATTTTATTTGTATGATTTTTTTCTCTTATTTGTTACCAAATTTTATTTTTTATTTGCCTACTCTTAATTATATGCTCCTTGTTTTACTTAAATTTAATTTTACTTTTAATTTTGTTAATAATCACCATAAACGTCCACTTTTGATAATAACGAAAATGTACAACTCTGATCCCCAAGATACAGACTAACGTCTAGTTTGGGGATCACCGTTCAAATTGCTATGTTATTATACTTGATTATTAATAAATAATTTTATTATTATTATTTTTTTTTTAAATACTGTCGTCATCCATGTTACAAAATTAATACATGAATTTTATAGGAAAACCGAAAGTTGGTTTTAATTTTTTTATTTATTTTATTTTTGTATGGATTTCTTCTTTTTTTATTAAAATAAATTATGTAAAGAACTACCTAGTTGGTCCGGAGGAAGGTGATGGCATTCGTGATACAGGATAATCCTAGTACGAGTGCCAAAGCACTCCTTTGACACTAAAGTGCACATTTATTTTAAGAAATTAGAATTAAAGAGATTTACTGTACCCATTTAAACCAGAAATAAACATTTTTTATATTTTATAAACCATTCCACCTGTCCCCAAAAATATATTTTCTGAAGACTCTTTGTCCAACACCCTCTGAAACTCGACGACCGTCAATCAAAAAGATACGTGTGGTGCGTTTATTTCAATGGAACGCCTTCCTTCCATATTGAAATAAACGCACTCGGCGATTATGGAAAGCTTCCGATAGGCCGAGCCGATATCCAGCCCCTAATAACAGCACCACATTAATCTACGTTACCCTTTGCGTCAGTGTAGACCCCAGTACTTCACGCGAACGAATTAATTCCTGTCTACGTTGTTTCGTTTCATGAGCAAAAAGGTTACCATTTCACTCGGTTTATCGTACAAGGAATTGTGTAGATTCTACCAGTAAATATTGTGAGTTAAACGTCACAAGACTGTTCCTTTTAATCCTTGTTCAGTTTAATATCAATACACGTTTTAGACGATGCCTTCAAAACCACCAATATAAATATTTTTAATAACTTCTTCACAGTCGGGACCCATCTCATTCCAGAAATTAAGTGTCAATATCATACGAGTCACACGACACAACATAATCTGATTCCGTACAAAAATAGCCTACCCAATGCTATGACAAACATATTAAGGAAAAACAAGAAGAAACGACGTGACAAAGGCCGTGTTTCAGCTCCGTATCAAATAACTAGAGGCAGTATTAATCTCCGAAAGTGCCTTCGCACCCTCACACACCGCTGCCTTCGAATGGAGGAAACGTGTGTCAGATTTTCTTACACTAATATTATGTCAGAGGCAACCCTCTTACATAGATGATATTATCGTATCATTTAAGAAAATTATGCATAGTCATGTTACGCTAGGATTCTGTAGCAATGTCAAAGACTACGAAGTTGGAACTTGGCACCTTGTTTACCTAAATGAAGTCATTTGGGCATTCAAACTTGCGACGGCAACGCTAATTGCTTTGGCAGCGCTTGATAGCATATCGATGTATATGAGAATGTCTGACTGTTTAAAAACTCTCAGTAATTACTACATTAATAATAATAATGATCCAGCAACGTCAGCTGTCAAACATAAAATAACATTGACGTATGGCGACGTTGCATTACAAAAATATTACTAATTTTATAATCATCGTAAATAAATATCTTGAGAACAGAAAGGTTCTAATTTAAAATAAACCTAATATACATTTTATACTACGATGTATTTTATAGAAATAGTTTTTATTGTGGCTTAAAAGGCTTAGTATCCAAACGAAAGACATTTGTTATATTTGAATAATCAAGTTAAATGTTTATTTAATTTAAAATGAATTAGTAATAATTAAGTGATATTTATAATGTGTCCCAGATCTTATCTTGCAATTTCAATATATCAAGTTGTTTCAATCAATTCTCTGAGCTATCAGTTGATGTTCATATTTTATCCGATTAAACAAATAGATTACAAATAAATACTTACTAGTTTGGTAAATTATCTAATGAAGTTTTAAAATAGTTCCCTTAAAGAGGATTTGTTAATTGTTGTCTATGTTATTAGTTATTTAGCTATAATATGTGACCATTTGCCATTGGTTTATTATGGCGGGTAGGATGTACTGAGTATTTGACGTTTGACGTGTATAAAAATAGAGGTTGTCGCCAATTCGGGGCTTTTATGCTGCAATTGTTCTAAGGGTTAAGACCTACTCTGAGTGGTGTATTGTATGTGCCATGTGTATAGTATTACGTTTGAAAGTAACATGGTATTGAAGATACCAAATGTGTAAACCTGGAACCAATTTGTATTACTTTAAAGATCTACAAGTTATGTAAGTTATTTGATATTATACTATGAATATTACTGATAATTATGTGCTAGAATTATGTGTTATAATGTGGATTATATTGCTTATTGTTTATCTTCACTGATAAATTGCTATAATTTGAGAAGGGTCCAGGAGAATATATAATTGTTCTGGCATAATACTTTAAAAGTTGTTACCGTGGAGTTTCTTGTCCATTCTTCTCCACGAAGACCTAGGTTTGCGAATGGACGTAGCTTGATAGGTAATTAACGTTACCTTTAAATATCTGACAAGCTTAATCTAAATAAATGAATAGTCTAGTCTTGTCTTTCTGTGCCTTTTCTTGATAGAAACCCTTTTCCCTACACACCTTTTTAGAGATACTTTTAGATACAGTAAATAACAAGTAACCATTCTGACAGTCAAAGCTTGATAATCAGCGGATATTAATACATATATATATATCTCGCCGAGACGTCGACTCTAAGTGCCGGGGCCTTTATTAGTGTGCACTTATTATTGTATATTTCTGTTCCAAAGAAGGGCCTTTGTTAGTTTATTACTGAGCTGTTTTTGTGAACTGGCTGAATTAGACGAAGAAGTGTCATAGCTACATTAATAATAAATTAACAAAAGACATGGCAACTTCAACACAATCGTGGGGCTGTTGTACCAGCGATCGTTCTTATTTGGAGGACAGCAAAGAATTTATAAACTGCATGAAATGTAAAAGATCTTTTCATTTCGTCTGTCTATCTGTCCCGGTAATCCCTTCTGAGACGGAAGCTTACTGCAAATGGAATTGTTCAGGCTGCACTACTGTCATTGCAAACGCTTCTAAGACAGCTACTCCGAACCGGAATGTATCAACTACAAGAGGAAACAAGAGACCTGCACTGAACTCGCCACCTCAGGCTATCACCACTGACGATGTGCGTACCATAGTCCAAGAGGTTGTTAAAACTGAGTTCACTTCCATGCTTCAACAACTCAACAGCACCATACTCAGCGTTGTTAATAGGGAACTCGCACCCATTAAACATCAAATCAGTGAGTTGACTGCATCATTAAACTTTCACACGAAAGAGTTTGAAGAGTACCAATCGGAACATAAATTACTAGGAAAAATGTTGAAGGACTTAACTGAACAAAATTCTAACCTAAAAATATTAACGACGGACCTAAATCTACGTGTCAATTATTTGGAACAACAGACTCGTTCAAACAACCTCGAAATTCAGTGTCTGCCCGAACACAAGCAGGAGAATCTGTACACTGCCGTTAAGCAGCTGGGAACAGTGGTGGGATGCAACCTAAGTGACAATGAAATTCTTCATTGTACCCGTGTTGCCAAACAGCAAGCCGCTAACACCCGTCCCCGATCCATCGTTGTCCGGCTCGCCTCCCCAAAAATTCGTGATACCCTCCTGGCGTCAGTTATAAATCATAACAAAAATAAGAAGGTTAACTCAGAAAAACTTAATACTGCAGATCTGGGTATTGCTGGAGATAAAATGCCGGTGTTCGTGCTTGAACATCTATCTCCTGCCAATAAAGCGCTGCATGCAGCCACTAGACAAAAGGCAAAAGACAAGGGATATAAATTTGTCTGGGTGAGAAACAGCAGGATTTTTGTTAGGAAAACTACCGAAGACGAACATATTTTGATAAAGAATTTAGATTCCTTAAATAAGTTAGTATAGTTTTAAAAGAGGCTGCTATTCTTTCTTATATACAAAATGCATGTCCCTGTGAAATTTATAATGTCCATTCGATAACTTAAATATATTCTATCAGAACTGCCGAGGATTGCGGACAAAAACGCATATGGTTTTTCGCAATGTTTGTATTAATAACTATGATGTTATAATTTTTTCGGAGACCTGGCTTAACAATACCATCCAGAGCAGTGAGCTATTCGATGACAGATATGTGGTCCATAGGATAGATAGAGAAACATGCCAACTTGCTGGTAAAGAGGGTGGGGGAGTTTTAATAGCTGCCAAAAAAAAATTCAATCCTAAACGTGCGGAACATTTTGAGAGTGGATGTGAGGATCTCTGGGTCACTTTGGACCTTCCTTCCAATAAATGTTTTCGTCGAGTAGCTTTCTGCGCTGTGTACTTGCCACCGCCAGTACGCCTCTCTCACTTGGAAAATTTCTTAGATAGTTGTAACGCTGTTTTTGAACAACTTAATGAATCATGTGTATGTATCATTGGTGACTTCAATTTAAGGTGCATAGACTGGAAACTTGACAGTAATCTGAATAAAAGCCATAAACTGCCTAATACATGTGAAGCTTTGTTGGATTTCACATATGTTAATAAGCTCAATCAATGTAATAACGTATATAATGCCTCCTCTAGCATACTAGATCTTGTTTTATCTGATCATCCACTGTGTAATGTTAGTCAAAGTATTGGCTCCTTATGTAATATCGATGAGCATCATCCACCCCTAGATATAAATATTTGTCTTAAAACAGAAGCCAAACTTCCATATAATAATACAAATGAGTTACGTGACTTCCGTAAAACAAGCTATATACCAATTAAAAAATACCTAAAAGAACAGGACTGGGAGGAATTATTTGAGGGACATAATGACGTTAATGATATGGTCCAGGTTTTCTATGACATCATCAATGGTGCTATACAGAGATTTATTCCTATTAAAATACCCAAAAATACTAAGTACCCCCCGTGGTTTAACAAAACTCTAATTAAAATATTAAACACAAAAAATAAGATTAGGAAACGTTACAATACTTACCATAACCCGTTGGACAGGATTGAGTTGAAAATAATCAGTAAACGCTGTGATGCACTTGCTACGGTTTGCTATAATAATTATATAAAAAATCTTGAACACACCCTAACCAATAACCCTAAATCTTTTTGGACCTATGTTAAAACTAAACGAGGCGGATCCAGCTCGTATCCTTTATCTATGACGGATGGCACAGTTGCATCATCAGATGGAACAGAGATATGTGAGTTTTTTGCTTCTTACTTCTCTTCTGTATACAGCCCTGCTGAAAACGGTTGCAGTATCCATAATACAACAAATATTAATAATATTCAGGAAAGTAGCATATCTTTAAACAACCTATTTATTAACAGTGAAGCCTTACACAAAAAGCTAAAAAGTTTAGACTGCAACAAAGGTGCTGGTCCAGATGGCATACCACCATTATTTATATACGAGTGTGCAAATGAGCTTGTCACACCTCTGTTGCTTATTTTTAATAAATCATTGTCTAGTGGAGTCTTCCCTTCAAAGTGGAAGGAAGCAAAAGTCGTCCCCATCCATAAATCCGACGCTGAGGACTTAGTTTCGAACTATAGACCCATTTCAATTTTATCAACCGTAGGTAAAATTTTCGAGTCTCTGATCTGCCCTCACATTCAAAATCACCTTAAAATTAACTTAAGTGAGGGACAACATGGTTTTGTGGAGTCTCGATCCACAAGTACGAATCTGACACTTTTTACTGAGTTATTGACGACAGCAATAGACTCTGGCCATCAAGCTAATGTCATATACACAGATTTCAGCAAAGCGTTCGATCGGGTCTCGCATCAAATACTCATTGAAAAATTAAGAGCTTATGGTATCGCTGGAACTGTACTCTCATGGTTAAGTTCTTATCTTGAGAATAGAACTTTCTTTGTAGTAGTCAATGGCTTTCGATCAACCGTCAGACACATATTCTCAGGCGTCCCACAAGGGTCTCATTTGGGGCCGGTTTTATTTAACTTTTTTATCAATGATGTTCCGAACTGCTTTCGCCACTGTCAAATTTTTATGTTTGCCGATGACTTAAAATTCGTAAAAATAGTTAAATCTAAGCAAGACGCCTCAGAATTACAAAACGATTTGGATGAATTGGTGATATGGTGTCAAATAAACCAGATGCTTCTAAATCCTAGCAAGTGTTACCATATAAAATTTACCAGGAAACATCATCTAATTGACCAGGATTATTATATTGATGGAGAAAAAGTTAAGGAATTGGACACAATAAAAGATCTTGGTGTTATGTTCGATCGGAAATTAACTTTTATCCCTCACATTGATACTATAGTTAAGAAGTCTTCCAAAATGCTGGGTTTTGTAATCAGAAATACCAAACAATTTAAAAGTTGCAGGACAAAAATTATCCTTTATAATTGTTTGGTTCGAAGCATGTTAGAGTATTGTAGCGTGGTCTGGCGGCCGCACTATGCTACTCACTCATTGCGTCTTGAACGTATACAAAAACGTTTTCTTGGGCATCTCACCTATGCTAGCGGTTTGTCGAAGAAAATCCGTTCATATATTGATAGGCTCAAATATTTCAATATGACTTCTTTGGACAAACGTCGACGTCTGAATGACGCCATGTTTGTGTGCAAAGTTATGGCCCACAAAATTGACTGTCCTCAAATATTAAATAATTTTACCTTCCGTGCCCCCTCGAGAATTCCTCGCAGTCCTATAACGCCACTTTGTCCTCCACAAAGAAGAACAATTCTGGGCACAAATTCTCCCTACGCGAGGTTTTGCAGGGTTGTGAACGGTTGCAGTGATCAGATCGACCTGCATTTTGACGGCTTAGGCAAATTGAAAGCCAGTTTTTATAAGTATCTCCCTGAACATGGAGTTTCTTAGCCCTGCGTTATCTCGCTGGTTGGGTGAATTAAGGTGAAATATGTAGTACCTATTTTTGTATTACCTAGTTTTATTTTATTTAGCTTGATCTGTTTTCAGTTAGTTTAATTTATTTAATTTAGTTTAATTTAATTTAATTTGTTTTGTTTAATTTGTTTTAATTTAGCGCAACTCTGATGATATAGTATTTTTATTTTTATTTCTATTCTTATTTTGTAAGTTACGACAACGTTTTGTGAGCATGCAGAGTTTACCTATAAGTGATTGTTACACTTTATTCTGATTTGTTGCTTCTGTTTCATTTGTTTTTTACCAGTGTATACAATTGTTGGTGAACCAAATAAATAAATAAATAAATAAATAAATAAATAAATAAATATATACATATATATGTGTATATCATCCAATTTATAACAGATATTAATACATATATATACATATACAATGTGGGTAGCATCAAATTTATAACATCAGAAGTGGGATAGTGCTCAGGCTTACTAATATGATTTCTAATGGTTTTCATTTTGATATTTTCATGATCAATGTTGGAGCTATTGGTGTGATGCTGAAAGCTGTGACGTCTGCGGATCGCCAGCTCGATTCAACAAGGACGATAACTACGTGCTGCTGACCCTGACAGTGGAACTGAAAAGCTGCTGAAACAGTTTCGAAGCCATGTCATGGATAAAACGGAGCAGCAGTACGAAATAGCTTATTTCGGTAAGGCCTTTAGAGGCTCTGCTTTAATATGTTACCTGAAAAGTTAGAAATGAAAATCCTACAGGAAACTACTGTACATTATTAACGTAAACTATTTAACAAATTATTGTTTAAAAGTTAAGCTTCAGTTAAAACTCTTTTATGTCTGGTACTTGCATAAAAAATATTTTAATGTGTAATTTACAGAAAAATAAGTTCCATCCTTAATTAAGTTAATGAGATGATGAAATTGAAGTTTGTTAAATATTCAAGATTGGTTTCAGACTATTTATTTGAAGCTTGGCTTAGAATGGTTTAAATGATAATGGAAATATTGATTTTCTTGATAATTCCATCACTAAAATGAGACTAAGAATAGGATGTATAAACGTTACGTAGTACGATGCTTGATACTCGCAAATATGAGTTGGAGAATAATATACAAGTTATTTATATTGGAAAATTTCTATCTAATGTTAAATCATGTTGAGATAAATTACAAAACTTAATGACTATTTATTACTTGAATTAATCAAGTGGGTAAACAAATATTCTTTTGATGCGATAAACTAAGACATCATATTGTTTGTAAATTATCATTTCAAAGGTTACTGATAGTTCCCTTATGTTACTTTGGCTTAAAAACAATTACTAAAAAAACACAATAAAAATATTGAATTGAATTGAAAAAAAAAAGTTAAGAAGCCGAAGATTCGGTTGATGAACAGTCAGATTGGCCGAACGTTCTGTGGAAAGTATAACAATCAATTAACACAACTGTACAACAATCCACAGGCTTTGCCCCTTTGCGATTACTTATCGGCGTAGACGCAAATATTCCGTTTGCCCAAGCTCGTTTAGACGACGTACCTGACGAAAATGATAGACAAAATCCAAATAACTTAGAGGCTGACCGAGAAATAGCTAGACTACGCCTATTAAAAATAACAGAAAAATTTAAAAAAGGTTTCGACGCCAATCGTCGTAACAACGTAAAGTAGATTTGGTGTATGTCTCACAGAATCCAATTAATTTATTAGTGTGATTTTTGGTGCATTTTACATGACATCTTAACAATAAATAGTTTCTCAAAAATCTACCTCAGACATGTACACTCTTTCACATAATCAGTAATAATTATTATATAAAAAAAGAATAATGAAATCAACAAAATAATTAAAACAAAACACAACATAACTTAAGACAGAAAATACAAGCAAAATATAACAATTGAGTATACATAAACAATGAATGGAAATAAAGATAGTATTACAATGTCAAAGTGAAATAAATATCAATGTCAAAAATTAAATAGATATCAAGGTCAAACAATAACTATTTGGTCATTTCATTTTCATCATTTAATTATAGGCGTAATGATAAATTGGCACCTAAATTTAAAGCGCCTTATAAAAATCTTCTATCCTTCCTAATGATCGTTTGCTCTACGAGGTCTAGGTAATTAACGAAATATTTCAGTAGCCAAAGAAAAAAATAATAATTTGATTCTGGTCAAGTGAATTAATTAATGAAAATGTAAGTGTCGAAAATGATATGGCACATAAAGACTAAGCAAAAAAAAAAAAAAAAAAAAGTAAAAATCCGCTGGGCGATCGTTTACTTGGTGCTTGTCTATCTCACCAGCAGCGGGTGTATGGGACTTGCATGACGAGGTAACCGATAAAACTTGTTTTCGCTGGTCGGTCATTTGCTTGGTGCAAGTCTATCCCACTAGCAGCGGGTGGAGGGGACTTGACACGTCTAGGCATTTGGCAAAACAAGAGTAAATTGCAATTGTAGAAAAGACGAGGTAACCGATAAAATTTGTTTCCGCTGGTCGGTCATTTGCTTGGTGCAAGTCTATCCCACTAGCAGCGGGTGGAGGGGACTTGACACGTCTAGGCACTTGGCAAAACAAAAGTAAATTTTAATTGTAGAAAAAGGGTATCTAATGTACTTCGAGAGCGAAGTACTTGTCAGTCTGGCCGTGACAGCATATCCATGTATATGAGAATGTCTGACTGTTTAAAAACTCTCAGTAATTACTACATTAATAATAATAATGATCCAGCAACGTCAGCTGTCAAACATAAAATAACATTGACGTATGGCGACGTTGCATTACAAAAATATTACTAATTTTATAATCATCGTAAATAAATATCTTGAGAACAGAAAGGTTCTAATTTAAAATAAACCTAATATACATTTTATACTACGATGTATTTTATAGAAATAGTTTTTATTGTGGCTTAAAAGGCTTAGTATCCAAACGAAAGACATTTGTTATATTTGAATAATCAAGTTAAATGTTTATTTAATTTAAAATGAATTAGTAATAATTAAGTGATATTTATAATGTGTCCCAGATCTTATCTTGCAATTTCAATATATCAAGTTGTTTCAATCAATTCTCTGAGCTATCAGTTGATGTTCATATTTTATCCGATTAAACAAATAGATTACAAATAAATACTTACTAGTTTGGTAAATTATCTAATGAAGTTTTAAAATAGTTCCCTTAAAGAGGATTTGTTAA
Source organism: Eurois occulta (assembly GCA_950022335.1). NCBI lineage: Eukaryota > Metazoa > Arthropoda > Insecta > Lepidoptera > Noctuidae > Eurois > Eurois occulta. The sequence continues at coordinate 15,098,044 of OX465497.1, forward strand.
TTGTTGTCTATGTTATTAGTTATTTAGCTATAATATGTGACCATTTGCCATTGGTTTATTATGGCGGGTAGGATGTACTGAGTATTTGACGTTTGACGTGTATAAAAATAGAGGTTGTCGCCAATTCGGGGCTTTTATCCTGCAAGTGTTCTAAGGGTTAAGACCTACTCTGAGTGGTGTATTGTATGTGCCATGTGTATAGTATTACGTTTGAAAGTAACATGGTATTGAAGATACCAAATGTGTAAACCTGGAACCAATTTGTATTACTTTAAAGATCTACAAGTTATGTAAGTTATTTGATATTATACTATGAATATTACTGATAATTATGTGCTAGAATTATGTGTTATAATGTGGATTATATTGCTTATTGTTTATCTTCACTGATAAATTGCTATAATTTGAGAAGGGTCCAGGAGAATATATAATTGTTCTGGCATAATACTTTAAAAGTTGTTACCGTGGAGTTTCTTGTCCATTCTTCTCCACGAAGACCTAGGTTTGCGAATGGACGTAGCTTGATAGGTAATTAACGTTACCTTTAAATATCTGACAAGCTTAATCGAAATAAATGAATAGTCTAGTCTTGTCTTTCTGTGCCTTTTCTTGATAGAAACCCTTTTCCCTACACACCTTTTTAGAGATACTTTTAGACACAGTAAATAACAAGTAACCATTCTGACAGTCAAAGCTTGATAATCAGCGGATATTAATACATATATATATACATATATATGTGTATATCATCCAATTTATAACAGATATTAATACATATATATACATATACAATGTGGGTAGCATCAAATTTATAACACGCTCATAGTCATATGTGTGTACTAGATGTTTATTACAGCGCTAAATTATAAGGTAGATTTTAGATAGTTTATACAGGGTGTTTGGCGCATGGACCGACACAATTTTTCCAGGGATTTGGGAGGTCATTAGCTAGGTTCTACCCATACACCCTTTGTCCCAAATGTCACGGTTGGTTACATATGTATTTGTTTGTTTAAATGAAAAAAATGCCTAAAATGTTTCCTTTAATTCGAAATAACTTTTTTGTTTGTGGGCGTAGTGGCACAAAACAAATTTTGTTGCATTCTCCAAAGTCTTTTAAATCTAAAAACATCTTTGTTTTATACAACTGGTTTCAAGAAAGTTCCTTACAAGCTTCCAAAGTAATTTTTTTTATTTAATGAATGAAATTTTACAACTTCTAAATTAATTATAAAAAAAAGTAAAAGTCATTTTGAACTTAGCTTTATTTTAAAAAGTTCTTTAGTTGATACCCTTTCTAACGGTATGCTACATGTCATAGAAATTATTCATTATGTAGTCAAATTACTAGTTAGGAGAGTCAGGGTTAAGAAAAGACTTTTTAAGGTTATTTTGTTTTTAATAAACTAAAGTTATAAAAAGGAGGCAAAACACCGGAAGAGGTGGAAAGTAATGGGGGAGGCCTTTGCCCAGCAGTGGGACAGAATAGGCTAGTTAAAAAAAAAGTTATAAATCTTGTTCAAATTGACCTCCTCCATTTCGTATGCATGCACGACATCTGTTTCTTATTTCAACTGTCGTTGTACGTAGTCGCATTTCTTCTTTCATAGTTTGAAACGCGTCGGTTATTCGTTCAATTAGAACTTCCCTATTGGGCACTTCTGTCTGGTAAACCAATTCTTTTGCACGTCCCCAGACGTAAAAATCCAAAGGCGTCAGGTCTGGGGACCGTGCGGGCCACGGAATAGGGCCGCCTCTACCAATCCATGCGTTTGGAAAGGCATTATTTAAATGCTCTCGCACGTCCAGTTGGTAGTGTGCTGGACAGCCATCATTTCGGAAAACTATCGGCACACCTTCTTCTAAAACAGGCACAACAAGTTCGGGCACTACGTACAACGACAGTTGAAATAAGAAACAGATGTCGTGCATGCATACGAAATGGAGGAGGTCAATTTGAACAAGATTTATAACTTTTTTTTTAACTAGCCTATTCTGTCCCACTACTGGGCAAAGGCCTCCCCCATTACTTTCCACCTCTCCCGGTGTTTTGCCTCCTTTTTATAACTTTAGTTTATTAAAAACAAAATAACCTTAAAAAGTCTTTTCTTAACCCTGACTCTCCTAACTAGTATTTTGACTACATAATGAATAATTTCTATGACATGTAGCATACCGTTAGAAAGGGTATCAACTAAAGAACTTTTTAAAATAAAGCTAAGTTCAAAATGACTTTTACTTTTTTTTATAATTAATTTAGAAGTTGTAAAATTTCATTCATTAAATAAAAAAAATTACTTTGGAAGCTTGTAAGGAATTTTCTTGAAACCAGTTGTATAAAACAAAGATGTTTTTAGATTTAAAAGACTTTGGAGAATGCAACAAAATTTGTTTTGTGCCACTACGCCCACAAACAAAAAAGTTATTTCGAATTAAAGGAAACATTTTAGGCATTTTTTTCATTTAAACAAAAAAAAACATATGTAAGCAACCGTGATATTTGGGACAAAGGGTGTATGGGTAGAACCTAGCTAATGACCTCCCAAATCCCTGGAAAAATTGTGTCGGTCCATACGCCAAACACCCTGTATATATGCCTGCCAGGGCTGTGGGACCGTTCGAAAGGGATACCGCGGCCCTGGAATACAAAGGGCAAAAGAAGGAACATGGATGGGTTTTAGTCAGTAAAAGTCTGACACTCCCTTCCGCTCCGCCCAGAGCGGGTCATTTGATGATTTCCCATACGAAAAAAAAAAGGTAGTTTTTATACATAGTAAATAGGAAGTTTCCTATTGCGACTATCATCATGCCATATCATATTGCAAAGTTATTTGTATGCAAATCTAATCAAATGTCCGGATCTAAGACACTCATTGAAATCCATTCATTCAGAACAGTTATAAATACTGAAGTAGGTGATGAAACTCCACATACAGAATAAATCTACAAAGTCATCGCCTCACATAAACGGTCAATACATTACCCAAATAAGTCAAGTCGCTCCATCGAGATAAGATCGACGATTCGAAGCACCGGCCAGCGAGTTCTTCAGACCGTTCATATGAAAGGGCACTCAGCGAAGAAACCGTTCGTTAAGGATTTAGTATATCATGTGACAAAGTGGTCGTGTCGAAGGAGTTTTATTTTCTTTTGTGCGCCCCTTTCTTATTTATATCGTCGTAATAAGTTGTGACGTTGTAAAATGTTATTCGTTCAACACTGTGGGTTCAGGTTACGTGCTGTGTTTTATTAGCTGGATACGGTTTTTAGTTTACGTTGGAATTTTTAACAACATATAACAGCTGCTCTTCGTTCATAGGGTATCTGACAGTTTTATGTGCCATATTCTCATATTATTTTATGGCATTGGGGCTATAGGCCAACCTTTAGAACCAATGTTAATCAAAGATGGCCATGTGTATTTTAACTAACATCTTCGAACAACGAAATATGCATTATATTCTGATCTATTTTTATTAACTGCAGCACAAACGCCGTTTCACAGCAAGGAATTTTCGACAAACGCGAATTAAACAAACAAGGAACTGTTTGTGACAGACACTGTTGCATCATAGCGATTCACAAAAGACAAAGGAACTTCCAAAATCTCCCTTCAAGAAGTTAAGCAATCAAAGGCGTAAACAGGACATTGTTGCAAAATGGAATGAAGCCAAACACTTTTGAGCAACAATCAGAAACCAGTGGGCGGGGCGAGACGGAAACAGCTTCCAAACTCGGGCAAGCCAGGCAAACCAAAGTCCTTATAGAGAAAGCTTTGGGTTGGCAACTCTGCCAAGTTAAATTAATTTATTCTTGGAGGGACGTGTATAACTTTGACGCTTCTCTGTTGCTAGTATTTATCTGAATTGAGATAACACGTGACTCTGTTCGATTGGAAACCGCAACTGAACACAGCAGAGGAGTTGATATTTAATTCATGTTCGTTAACAGATTTATATGGGTTAATAACAAGTTCTCGGAAACTCAGAATATCTGTTTCCTCCCGTGAAAATTAAGTTAGCTGCAAATATCAAGTGAGTTGGGTTAGTCAACATCTACATTTACATATAGGAGGTATACTTTGATACAGCGTTTAAATTGTATAATTTGATAATAAATTAAAAAAAATTACACAATAGACAATGTGTGATAATAGAAACTGATCCTCTTATCCATAAATAACGCCAATTATTCAGAAGCAAACCTTACTTAAAAGAAGTACGTATACTAGCAGTTCTGCCAATCTGCCAGATGAAGATAAGACGAGACATAATCCCAAGCTAGCTCCAAATAACTATGATGTAGTAAGTATATTTACCAACTGAACAAGAATGTTTAGTACAAATACCAGCAAGCACGTCGGAGCTAAGCCAACACTTAATAATCAAACAGGCGACATCATTAGAACCCCGAACATGCGCGTCCTCAGGTTGATTAAATCGTAAATACATATTTAAGCAGCACGTGGGTATGCGACCTTCGTAGGGCAACCGGCGCGGTGCCCTTAAAGGATCGCCTTTGTGTTCACGCACGATCGGATTTGATTCAATGATTCCTGCTACCTTGGTATGTTAAGAATTAGATTTGTGTTTGCAAGATTTTGTATTCTTTCGACATTTGAACTATAAAGGGCAGTAGTTAATTTCATATTATGCTGAATGGCGTATCTTTCTAACACGATTAGGCATAATATGAACCTTACAAGGCTACCAGTGCCCTGACATGATGGTCCACGAATTGAATCCCTGATCCTTTTGTATCTTAATTATTGTCTGCTGAGGATAATCTGTTTGTTTTCTTTAATTACTATTATCGGAGCATCCATATCCTGTTCGTATTTATTCATTGAGCCCTGAGCCATCCTCATTCTACAGCACGTGTTTTGACCTTCATAGGGCTACCGGTGCCCTTACAAGATCGCCTTTGTCCTTACGATCGGATTCAATGCAATGATCCCTGCTGGCTTTGTATGTTAAGATTTCTTGAGCTTTGCGCATCGTTTTGTCAGTGCGTTCAGTTGAAAGATACTGTGTTTACTTTAATTACAATTTCTTTAGCATCCAGAAGTGCTGCAGATATTTTCAACTGAGCTGAATGTTTTTATTTTACTAGCAGCGCGTGTTGACATTCACCGGGCTATCGCAGCTCTTGAATGATCCCTAATACTTTTGTATGCTAAGATCTAGCACGTGCCCGCACTTGACCGAGCTGCTGGTGCATTCACAAGATCGCCTTTGTCTTTACACACGATTGGATTCACTTCAATGATCCGCACTGCCTTTGTATGTTAAGATTTCTTGAGCTTTGGGTTTAAATTGGAATTTAATTAGTCAATTTGTGTGGTTGGAAGATCTATGGTTTCATAATTAAGATTCTGAGAACTGAATTCCTTTTGGCATTTTTCGTTTGGTTAGATGAGTACCAACTAATATAGAAATATAATAATATTTTTTCTAGGCTGGCCTCGCGAGGTTGTCGACATGTGGGACGTGAGTACAGAAGTCATCGTCGATAATCGTGTCGGCCAATGGCTTAATAGCCAATAGCCTCGACCAATATCTGATGCTATAATAAAATTCCACAAAGTATTCTTGAACTGAATGAGACGAAATTTAAATCATGCATTAAACGCACACTATGTAAGCAAGCATATTACAAGTTGGACGATTATATCTCTGATAAAAATGCTTGGCTCAATGCCGGTCCTGCTCCACATGGACAGGGGCGCATAAACTGATTAATGGATAGCATTAAATAGTATTGTTGGAGCTGCTGAAGATTGTACAACTATCTTTGCATTGTATAGATTCAATTTCTTTTGGTATTGTATAACCGCATAGCCCATATTATGTGAGTGCTATGTAATAGAAAGCTATCCTTCGTTGGAAACCTACGTCATTTTTTTTTTTTGACTTGAATTTGCCCTGGCGGTTGAGTGTATGTCATGCTCACTCAAATGTCTCGCTGATGGTGGCGCGTGTGTCGGATCAGTTGGTTCCCTTCAAAATGGTTGAGTTGAATGGTGCTGATACATGCGTCATGTTCGTGAACGGGCGCTGTCGGTTGTGACTGGTCGTCTCTTGGTTGCCACGGCTTATTTGAATTAATTATTTTATTTTTTGAATTGTTCTTTTCCTTGTTTTTACTATGGACACTTTTAACGTGCACATCTTGCTACATCGCTCTCACATAATGTACCATCTAAACATGAATGATGTAACCAAGGTTTTGTAAAAATATTCTGATTTAAAAGAGTGTCCATGGAGTTTCTTGCCCGTTCTTCTCCATAGAGATCTACGTTAGGGAATGGGCAACTACAGTACTTTCACAGTTTTTATGCCTTGTGACTGGGACTGTAGCTAAATTTCATTGTTGTCTTTGTTTCGACAGTTCAAAAGTGCCTGTAACGGGCCTACTTGAAATAAATGCTTTGATTTTGATTTTGAGGAGGCTCTCGCTTGGCAGCTGGATAAAGGGCTTGATTCAGAAAGCAGTACTTCTGGACACGGTACGTATTGTTTAGGAGGTTCCTCTCTCAAGAGCCCTGACCACCAGTAGCTCGGACCCTGCTTCCGATGCTTGTAGGCTACTATTTTTTATTTTTAAATGTTTTTGTTTTTGAGATTTTAAAATGTAATATTATGGTTGATGAATGAATAAAGGAAGAAATATTTTTTCTAGCACATCTTCATTTGACCTTCAAAGGATACGCCTTTCCCTCAAAGCACGGTCGGGTCTAATTTAATGATCTCTGATACCTTTGTGTTTGATTACAACAGTAATTGGAGCTTTGGGCATAGACATTGAGGCCAAATTGGAATGTTTAATTTGATTTGCGTTTCTGAAGGATTTGTGTCGAATTAACATTCGTGTTTTGTATACTCAACAAATGTAGAAATGAAAATATTTGCCTACTTAATGCCATTTATATCGCTCTCGCTAGTAGTGCAAGGCACCTCGAGGTTCTAGAAGTCATAAAGTCCTAGGTAACATTCAAGCCAAACAAGTTTTTTTTTAAACGTTGCCCCCCTCTATAGGAATTTCTCCTGTATTCCCATGGGTGCGTTTACAAACATTTAAACTCACATACACAAATAGTCTTTTGGTATTACTCTTTACAGCCTTCGATCAATACGTCTTTTAGTAAACGAAACTGCGGCGCAATTAAAAAAAAAAAAGGTTATAATATGACCCTCACACTCACATAATTATTCGAACACGTGCCAATCCGGCCTTCGAAGGGCCACCGGAGTACCGGCGTTCTTAAAAAACTGCCTTTGTCTTCTTGCACGGATAAATTTGATCCCTGATTCCTTTGTGTTTATTCAGAATTCAGCCATTTGAGTTTAGTATTTTTTTTTTCAATTGGAATTTAATTAGAATTCTAATTCCATGGATCTGTTTGTGGTTGGATTTGTATTTAATTACAATTATCTTTTGAGATGAGTACGAAGCCTGAAGCGAATTATTTGTTTGATCTATTTGTGATAAGGATTCTCAGTACATGTCTGGTAGCATTTTCACACACGCACGCTTTTACAAAATGTAGACCATTGTTTATTTTGCAAAAAAACATGAAGCCATTACATCTTTTAGAAGTATAAATATGAAATGTGCTTTCTCTCATTTCCAGTCCAGCTCCTACAAAAAACAGGAAACCAATAAAGACATCCTGTCGTAAACCCTAGCCTAGACTATTTTACGACAAATAAAGCTCAAAGCGACCAGCCTAATGTACCGTAGGCACGTCAGGCTGGATAACTAGGCTACGGTCAGCGTATTAGCCGACGCGCATGATTGCCCAATACGTTGCCGACCTAATAGAGGCACTTCATCAATATGGGACCGAACCTAAGTAAAGTACGGTCCCTACTATGTATTCAAGATCTTCATAGTCGATTTTAGTACAAATCTTAATTAAGAACATCAAAGGAATACAGCTGTTCATTGTACTAGATTGGGCAAACATCTAGACATAATTGGACAAAGTTAAACAACAAGACTTCAATTCTAAAGTGGATTTATCTGTAGATTCCTCTGCCTCTGTTTATTCAGGATGATTTGAGTAAATACAGAAAGAAGTCTAGTTGTATAGAATATTACAATTGATGAAGTCTCAGCAGTAAAAATGAAAAAGGTTTTATCAAATAACGTCGCCTGTCATATTCGACGTTGATGATTTCAGCCTAGCTCCGAGGCGAAACTTTTAGAGTGAGGCCAAACGAGCGTAATTTTTTGAGCAGTGTGTCGCGTATAATGGGCGACGCATTTTACGTCTCCGTGTGGTACAAGCAGGACTTTAGTATGAAATGAACAATAAATTCCGCGACTCATTTTACGCGATACACAGCTAAAAAAATTACGCTCGTTTGGCCTCACTCTTACTGTCGTTGCATAATTCCCAAGCGATCGAATCGATTTATGTAAAAAAGGGAATATTGTGAGCGTGGGGTAAAAAACTTTTCGGAATTCTGAATCCTTTCATAGATTTACATGAATGTCGTTACCTAGCTAATTAATAAACGGATAAGACCAATATCTATTTGAATACTGTAACATATTTGCATTTTCTTCCTGTTGATTTTCTACTGTTGCCATGAAATTCTGCTCACGAGAATATTCTATTGCGTGTTCGTATAAATGAAAAGTACCTGGGCGAACGAGCTTTACTCGACTGAAAATTGAGAAAACGAATTTTCCATATCTGTGAAAATTCATTTTCTCTATTTTCACCCGAGTAGAGACCTAGCTAGATCGATTTTTTGCGCCCGTAAACGCTAGCTATTGCAACTTTCATCGAAATCGTTAGCAGTTTTCGAGAACGTGATTATTAATATTGCCCATTTAATAACATCTAACTAGACTAACATCACACTTTACTCTCTCCATATTAATTTCGTCGGCCATTTCCGTCAAAGACGAGGCCCCCCGAACGCTAGCACCGCTGAACGCGTAGGATATACCGTCATAACAGTGCGGAGGAAAGTTCCCGGCTTATATGCACTTAGATGATTACTTATATACGCCCGTTATGTGTGATGGAGGAATGGTACGCGTCAGATTAGTTTCCAGAGCAGTGAAAGTTTTGTTTTCACACTGAGTTTAGTTTTCTGCAGCTGGGAGTAAGTTTTGATTGTCAAGCTTAGAATCTATAAACAAGAAAGGATTATATAAATTTATAACTCTTAAAGTAGAATTCTTCACCAGTGCCGCACCCTTATAAATGAATATTAGGTTTACGTTCGTCGAAAACTTTAAATGTTGATGGATATAGAGGGAGAGGAAAACCAACGAAACGATGAATGGATTGTGTGAGGAATGATATGAAAGAAAAAGGAGTAAATGATATCGTGACGGTTCACAGAGGAGAATGTGTTGTGCTGACCCCAAGTAACATGGAACATGGGCAGGAAGATGATGTAAGTGAAAAACTATTACTGAGACGATAATATTGTACCGTACAAAAAGTAAAAACTAAAATGGACAGTATCTACTAAATCGGCTCTACTTATCAAGTCCGAATCAACATCAACGGAAAAGACCAAAATCGTCAACCATATCGAATTCCTATTATGTTCCAAACTAACTAAAATATTCATCAAAAACACAAACTAGAACGTAGTAAAAGAAAAACTTTAACAATCACAACGTACTGCCATAACTGATGCTAACTTATTGACACACCCTAATTCTATAAGCGGTGAGAGCCTAGTGGTGTGACCGTCCATCAGCCAAGTCATAGGTCTCGAGTTCGAACCCTAAACCAGTATACCTGAGAAATATGTCTCGACGGCATGTGAAGCCAATTCAGACGCCCATGGGCGGCATAAAAACTCTGACACCAGGTTAGGCACTAACCACACGATAAAGAAGACCCTAATTCTGTCACAAGACAAGCGACCAAGTCGTGAATACATAATACAGTAACAAACGATACTTCCTAGGAACAGAAATAGACTTGCGTACCAGTACGTCTGCCCTGAATATTTATTAGTTTCTCGACACTGCACTCCGCGGTTTTACCGACCAGTTTCCTTAAAGATGTTGAATTATGCACTGTACTGTTGCGATATTGAACTGAATGGCTTTAGAATTAAGATATGTTTAAGTATAAGTAAGTTTCGGAGTCTCCTAATACAGGCATTGTTTGCCTAAAAGGAGGCTCCAAACACAACTCAGTGTATATGAAGCTTTTGTAATAATAAAATATTTTTCATATTTTCATAAGTACATTGATTGAAGTAGATTCTATTCTACTGGAGAAAGGTAAAGTAAACATGAAGCAAGATAGATGAACATGTTTACTCATGAAGAAATGGAAGAAAAACATTCTTCGATATTTCTATTACTCGTATTGTCTCTCCAACTACGTAAAGTGACGAGCACCAATATTTAAACACTGTCCTAAATTTAAAAGCAATTTTCGCGAGAAATAACGATTGTAACTTGGAGATAGGATCTTTTTCAAAAGAATATGAGTTACTATGTTCGTAACAACATGAAATTTTAATCAGAACAGTAGGGGAAAAACACTTAAAAGTTGTTAAGTGTTTACGTATTGGTGCTCGTGACTGTACTTATAATACGCCAACAAACGACAAAAAATTACTTTACAACCTCCAAAGTAATTTTCTTGCAAACCTAACCTTTTCACAACTATGCTAGGTTCCACATGCAGATAAATAGCTCCATGCACCGTCGCTCCATAGGTACTACATGGAGCGACTGTCTATCGGATCTCCATAACCTCATTATTCGGTAGCACGATACCCTTGGTAAGGTTGTTGATCAGACTTTAATACCATTATCACCTCATCTTTCTTACCCAAAGATTCTATTCTAACAAACGCTGTTTTTTTTTCTCCGCTGACCCCATTTTTTTTTTTTGGAGGGTGGTAAATCATCAAATGACTCCTCCCGCTCTGGGCGGAGTGGAAGGGAGTGTCAGACTTTTACTGACTAAAAACCATCCATGTTCCTTCTTTTGCCCTTTATGTTCCAGGGCCGCGGTATCTCTTTCGAACAGTCCCGCAGTCCTGGCAGGCATCGGCCCTTGCGGGCCCCTCCTGTTTGCTGACATCTCTTTGAGGCGCGCGTGGAACACGAACGCGCCGTCGACACGGCCTGTCGTCATACGACAGACGGACGGCGAGCTAGCCCATTACTCACCGTCCACAGGCCCGCGCCTACGGTGGCCGAGAGCCATCACGACGTGAGCACGATACCCTTGGTAAGGTTGTTGATCAGACTTTAATACCATTATCACCTCATCTTTCTTACCTTTTTTTTTTTTTTTTGTTGGGTGGGAAATCATCAAATGACCCCCCCCCCCCCGCTCTGGGCGGAGCGGAAGGGAGTGTCAGACTCTTACTGACTACCCTAACATTCTATTCTCACAAACGCTGGTTTTTTCCTCCGCTGACCCCTCATCCCTTGGTCCACGACACCTCAACAACGCCATAACAAACATCCTAGCTGAACACGTAAACATTCTATGTACGGCACACGCGAGGAATGAAGATACGCATTTAGATTTAATTACTTGAGCCTTGTTTACGCTCAGACCGAAGCGGTAGGAGCACCTAATTTGAATAGGAATGCCTATTTCCTCGACTTTAGGAAGTAATTGTTTGTCTGGGTACTGTTATTTTGTTTGGTTAGAATTTTGGGTAATGGTTGTGAATGATATTGCAAATTATTTAATTAGGGATTTCTTGTTTGTGCAATTAACATTGTGCATTCAGGTTACCTCAGGAAATTCTCGAGGAAATTATGCGGATTTTTCTTTTAGTGCTAGCCAAGCTTTTAAAGTCATGATAAGCCAGTCTTTTAATTATATAATTTACGAGCTGTTTGCCGCGACCTTCATTCGCGTGAAATTATTATAAAAAGATTACTTCCCTATTTGAATCGGATTTTGTTAACAATTTTAAGGGTTTTAATTTGTTTTGCACGGAACCCTAATTCATTTTCTAAAATTAAAGTAGCCTAAGCTACTTACAACATCAGCCATGTGCCAGTAAAAGTCCCGTCAAAATTTGTATAGATGTATAGATTAAGGAAATCATCGACACGACGAAGAAAAAGCTTAGTAAAATATCCTAACTCACAAGCTTACCAGGTTATAGATGTAATTATATCACCCTATGATGCCCACTGTCATACACACGTCTGGGAAGAGTCAGTATTGATATGAACACAAAACGAAAACGACCCACAGACTCAAGATAACCCATGAATCATCTTCGAACACTCACTCAAATTCCTGAACCTACCACAAAGCTCACATTCATCGCAATAGAACAACAAACAACACAAACATTCTAGGAAGTTCATTGCGTATTGGTTCCCATCAATTAGAAGATAAGGCACACTTGATTGATTCACTGGCGCAACAATGGGTGCGTTTACGCCGTCAAGACTGATAACCCTTGCATGCCTGCATGTTTAAAGTTATCTCTTGTATAATTATAGTGAATTATGAGTCCGGGAGACTCCACTTACATAATTTTATCTGAGAACATTTTAGGTTCATTTTGTTTATGCTTGTTTTTGCATTTGACGTCAGCAGTATCGAACTTAACACTTTTTGGTTCAAAATGGGCTGGATGGATGGATGAATGAATGAACAGTATAGTTATATCTCTACTACAAAGCTCTGGAACGCGCTACCTTATGGCATTAAAAAAGCTGAAAGCAAACTCACTTTTGAAAGAAAAGTTCGTAACCACTACTTAAGTCAGGATAAATAGCTCTCAATATTAGCAGTCGAGTTATGGTATTTTAGGTTTCTTGTCTTTTATTTTGGTATTTGTTAAACTATTTAATAGTTTATTTTATTTTATGTATATGTATGTGTATTAGTATCAATATAAGTATATAAATTTTCGAAAACAAGAAGTTTTTTTAGATATGTATTGTGTACCCTATCACAATGTTTTATTATTTAACCCAAAGGTCGACTGGTAGAGAATGCCTTATATTACCTTATTATATTGGTACCAATATTGTACATGAAGTTTAAATAAATAAATAAATATAGTTCGAAAGACATTTCCAAAATAACCAGCTCTTCATAAAGATATCAAAGTACTATAATTTGATGATGTTGAAGATAAAGAAATATTGTTAACAAGACATCACAAAATTGAATAATGTTGGACAAGAAACAATAGTAGGAAAAATCAGGGATACCCTCAGTAAATCCGTACTACGTGTACGTGACCACCAGATCGGTCCTGAAAGACGGTTGAAAGAAAAAAGCTGGTTGACAAACGAACCAAAAATATGGTCAGTGTTTGTATATCTGTATATGTATAAGTCTCACAAGCCGGTTGGTCAAGATTGTAAGAGGCTTATGTCCCGTTCACTAAAAGAAGCCTTTTGTGAGCCACGGACCATTAATAAAAGGCTACTACTTAATTTTGCTATGTATCCTGTTGGACTTATGTGATTATACGTATGTACCTACCTTCTTAATGTATGTAAAGGTACCATGTCTCTATCTGTACACACCTCACATATTCTCTTTATTATGTTAAATGAAACCAGCGTTTCAATGTTATTAAAACATCGAAGAGAAACTGTGAATTTTATTCGAATCAATACAATATTTTATTTTTCAGCCAGACGTAGTCGGAATCGCAACAGCCAAATCTGATTAACGGGTGTCGGCTCAATATTTATAGCGAAACCATAACGAATAAATCTCCGTTTGTAAAATAATAATAAACAATACATTCATCATCATATCAGCTGGTATCTTAATTGATTCTGATGAATATGTTGTATCTCCTTGGAAGTAAAGCAAATAAACTTAAAGAATCTGGACAAAATATGATAGACGGTGTAAAAGATGATATGGCTGGAAAATAATAAGATAGCGAAGTAGAAGACATGCTACGCCGCCCTTAAATACATTGGGATAAGAACGAGAATGATGATGAAATCTGGCTAAAATCAACCTTTTCACCGAAAATCAGTAAGAAGTCAGTGTTTGGGTAAGCAGAGAAGAACACTACATTTAATGCTCTTGACATAATAAATTAATCACGTTAAAGCGTCTCATACCTAGACAAAGAAAAGACGTGTACCATTAATTCCCTAATAGACAGCATTTGATTCACTACAAATAAATAATGAACTGATAGTATAAATGAACATCAATCAAATGAATGAAATCGTAAATCGGAAGCAACTCGATTACCAAGCCAATGAAACTTTTTTAGTCATGGTCTATATTTGTTTTACAAACAAAGTGAGTGAGCTTAATAATGTCGAATCGATAGCCCAGTTTTAGTTTAACGCCTTAACCTACAAAATATGTGGGTTTAGTCCATTGTTTGTTTGTGTTTATTGTCATGGCGTTTGGCTTGCATGGTAAACATTATTTGAAAAGGGTATATGTGGATGTTATTTATGTTGACATCCGTTTTAAACCATGTGTTGGGTGGGTGGTTTAACATAATATTCTAGCACGCCCACGATTCTTCAAGGAAAGTGTTGGTACTGTCATATACAGAGATATCTTATCGTCAGGGAAGAGGAACGTGGTAACTGGTGACGATATTATATTGTCAAGGATGCTAATATACCTAGCAACGACAAAGCATTAGAACGTAGGTATAGCAAAAGAAAACTTTCGATTATTCAAAAGAAAGAATAAGTAAACGCGACTTCCGACTCCTTAGAAAAGTATTTGTAAGGAGTTGGAAGCCGCGTGACTAAATCCACGAGGCAGGTCTTTACAACTTGCGCAGCCAAAAACAAATTCGAACTTCTTCTTACAAATCCAAATAAAGAGTCGAAACTTTGAAGAAATGTGTTGAAATAAATTAAAGTGAAAGCCACGCGATCCAGAATCTATTAGAATGTTGGACTGCCTCCAACCCACCCTGTAGTTAGTGTCAGCTTATTGAATACCATTCAGAATACAAAACTGTTTCAGGGTTACTGGAACACGAGTAAGATAAATTGGAATGGCACAAAGCATCTTTTAGTCTCAAGGTTTGTCTTCCGTAAAACAACAATTATGTAATCGATGGAATACTTTTCGAGGAGGATCATTATCCACAATTTGATCCTTTTCGTGGCCTCTATTATGTCCTTAAATTATTTAAGTCTACTTTGATTTACCCTGTAATAGGACGGACATTTTAAATGGTGATTAGAGAGGAATTCATAAAACCAGTATGTGTCAAACACCAACAAAATCAGCCAATACAGTAGAAGCAGCCATAATAATTTGCAACAGCAAACTCAAGACGGTTCTGGCCATGACCAACCCGAGTTATCAAACAAACTTGAGGAAGCCACAGGCGTTAGTTTCAATATGCCGGTTATTCAATATGCAACACTATAAACCGCTCTGGAACTTCGCATCGAAGTAATGGCACCCACAGACTGCCAAAGCTCTTTGGATGCTCTTGAAACAAACATTAAATGCAAGACCGGAGCTACTAAGAATGCAAAACTCATTTCGACTTCACATAAACGATTATTGCGAGCCGTTTGCGTCTCGTAGAGTTACTAAGTGTCCATTATGTGTTTTTTGCTTGCATAGTGAACTAACCCGAGGTGGAGCTCAGACTTTATAGTGATAAGCCAATAGGTTGAAAAAGTGCAATGGTGTAGAAAGGTAGCATAAAAGCTGTAGTTTCTTTGGTTATTTAAATAAAAGTGCTGGTTTAGATTGTAGCTGGGTCGATTTAAGTTAGTTATCTGGCAAAGCTCACCTGGTAATTGTATTATCAATTTAGAATGACGATTTAATACTATGTCTTCCTTACTACTTTTTCTTTATAGGTGTCTTGTAACGTATAATTATGAAACACGAGATAGCGCAAAAACGGAAATAAGGAATTTGTTAACGCGGGCATATAATTACAGAGCAAAAATCTGGTTTCCTCCAGAAACTGCGCATACCGACCGACGGCAATTACTAAATGGAAATGCTCAGCGGAGTAATAATGGTTCGGTTTACAACGGATGCAAAACCAGCTCTTAAAACAATGTGGGCTTCGGTTTTGTGATCAACAAGTTCTCAAAGTCTACCAACGGAGATTGGAGAAAATGTCTGCCTTAATAATAACAAAATAAAGGCAGGCTTTCGTTATGTAGTTGGATCTGAAGGCTTGATTCAGAAAGCGGTTCTTCTGGACACGGCTCGCACTGTTCGGAGGTTGTTCTTTATGGAGCCCTGACCTAGCTTGGACTCTGTTCGTGATACCCGTGGGCTACTATTTTTTATATTTTAGTGTTTTAAATATTTAAACTAAAAAACGAATACACATTCATAAAAATTATAATATTCAACAGCTAGCAAGAAAAATGTTTGATGTGCAGAAAATAAACCACGATAATCATGAATCCATATTAATAATCTGAACGCAAAAGTACCTCCGTCTGTTTGTCAGTCGATCTGTATGTATATATTGTTACTCTCTCAAGCCTTCACACCAAACTTTAGCACACAGATAGACCATGCGTCTCATCTGGACTAGGAGTCCAGGTCTTACCTAGACCATAGAAACTTTTATACCGGTAGTAGTGTATTTTTTGGGCCTAAAAGGCGACGCGGTAAAACTCGTAGGAGATAGCGGGACGAGTTGGACGGAACCAACGACCAGTGGTCCACATTAGCTCTAGATCGAAAGATTTGGAAGTAATGTGGAAGCTTTTGCCCAGCAGTAGGATGACACAGACTAACAGTAACATGCAGGCGAACCCGTGTGCCAAAACTAGTAGATAATAAATTACTGCCAAGTCTCGTTTAACATAGCTTTATGACGCCAAGACAAGGGCAGGAAGATGATAATAATGGTGAAGTAGCTAATACAACTTAATGATTCAGTTTCTGAACCAAAATGATAAAACTGATAAATTAAGGTGGTTCAGTTCAAGGGGTCTAAAATGGCCGCTTTAGCAGAATCATAATAGGATAATAATATGAATTACGTTTAAATTCTTAAAATGGTCATCGACGTAACATAGCACCCTAAGAACTTTAAAGAACGATGTTTACTACCTATGTTACACAAATAAAATGATTTGATTTGATTTTGACGTACCTACCATTATGAATTGTCACCTTGTGACCATTTTACGTATTTAAACGTAATTCATATTATTATCCTATTATGATTCTGCTAAAGCGGCCATTTTAGACCCCCAGTTCAGTTTAACTACTTGTGAATGTGAATAATATTTCATCGAATTGGGCTCACGAGCCACGTTGTGATAAAATAAGTAACTAACAAGTAGGGTAATGTTTTCCTTAATGCCGTGCCTTGGTTTATGTTTTTGCTAATTAGGCATGTTTTAGGCTTCTTGTAGAATGCTTTTTTAGCTACATTGTTCAGACATGTTCATGTTTAGGTTTCTTACATGAATCATTTGCTTTTTAAAGTCTATTATGTCGTGTTTATTTTACTTTGGATAATGAAGGCTTGCTGCTCAACTAATTTCAATTCCATAAACTCATTTAATGGTTAACAGCTTTCTCAGTTTTAAGTTCATCGAGAATTTAAGTGGTCCTGAAAATGAAAGCATAATAGCTGCTCAGAAAACCACAAACGTGTATCTGTGTTTAAGTAGCTAAGGTTTCTCTTGTAGTGAAATTCTGTGGCACTGCGAACTAGTCTTTATTATAGGGCTGCCATAAGCTCAGCTTTCAAAAAATTGCAAAGATTTTTGAAAGAGTCAAAAGTTCAAAGAGTTGTGATTTACTAATAAACGTAGCGTGAGCGGAACCTTATAGGTTCCGTGACGAATAGTCCTCACTTATCCCGGGCAGCGAGTGCACGTACCCTTAAAGTAGTTCATCGACTTACTCATAGTTTGTGGTTTTATCCTAAATCCTAACTAGTGTTTCTAGTGAACACCACAACAATTCGTAATCCGTTTATTAGCACTTTACTGTGATCATTTTCATCGCAACCTAGGCTAAACAAGCAGAATTTAGATTCATGTGAGCACAACGACAGGTGTCCTCTATTTTCATTGAATTTACAAAATATTGATATTAACCTTAAAGTTTAGGTGAATTTGAACACTAAAAGGGATAGATACAACCAAAAAAAATTGCTACTACGAAAACACGCCGTCACAAAATGTACAGTGCTTCCCCGCCAAGTAATCATCTGGCAGCGCCATGTCATGGTAGGCTTTTTACACTTTGGCATTACAACTATTATATATAACATTATATATATTTGAACCGTTAGCTTAGTGAGCCGTCAGGTATGCTAAACTTTTAGTTTTAGATATTGAAATACATACCTCATTATAACTTTGTGACTGGTTTAGAAAGTTTATTATTAAATAATATTTTTAGGTTATACATGATTTTACCACAACAATCCAAATATTAAGTGAAAAATGTATAAATGAGTGAATGTCATGCGATACATTCGTAAAGAAAAATTAATGTTTTTAAAGTTAGTGTTTATAAACATTTGAGGAATAAGTTGTTTGTGAAATAAATAGTACCTACATGAAACGTTGGTTGTAAACAGAAAGTTTGTCAAAGAAGGTTTGGTGAAACATTAGTGAACCACAACGACCAGGTTATGTTTAATGTTTCACATTAAGTTTACCACTTTCTGCAGTTTTTACAAAACGACCGGAACTTTCAATATGGTTTTTATTTGGTCTGTCAACCCTAATGTCTCGAGGCTTTCCCAGCTTTTTATTTTATACAGCTTTCAGATCTAGCTGTCTGTGCCTCTTTGAATGCTATGCGAAAGTCGATGTTTTTTTAACGACTGTGGATACTAGTATAGTCTGAATGGAAATGGACCTTTTTTCAATTCGTGAGTTGCTAAAAGGTTTGCTTTTTGCATTTTCACTCGTGTTTTGATAGTGTTAAAGTTTTTTCCTCTCCAGCAAATGAGCCTATGTGATATTTTCTGCAAATCTTATATATAGTGACGGCATCGCAGCGGGGTTAGCTGTCAAACTTAGGACTTTGTGGTAATTAGTACTTTTAGTCTTCGACAGCAAAAAAAAATGTAGCTATAGACAAAAGAGTAGCATAAACTCTAAAAACAAAGCACAGGGGAAGACAAACACCTGATACGTTACTTAACATCGCACTTGGAAGAAGCCTTGTAGAAACTCAAGCCAAAGAAATTATGCGCCGTTGAAAAGAGATCGCGTTAATTACTGTCTAGTACGCCAGAGTATAAGGCTTAGACTAAGTAAACTTACTTAAAGTTACGTAGCAACTGTTAAGTAATATATGCTCTAAGTAACAATGGAATATAATATGTAATCTCTTGTTCACACGACAAGGTAGAAGCGCCCGATGATTAAGAGAATGACATAATAGACGTTAACACACCTTTATTATACCAATTTAATAATGATACTAAAGCCAATAAAGCCACAAATAATGGAGCAGTAACCGTACCATTCACACGTTGGCCACCTACGCCAAAACCGCCAAATGACTCATTTACAAACGTAATAGCAGATAAAAGGGTTTAATACTTTCGTTTGGAACGTGAAAAACATTCAATTTGTGAGAAGACGATTGACAGTGAGAAAGAAATAGATGTGATTACGTGTCAAGAAACAGATGGCCGATATTCTAAAGAACGTTTCTTCGTATTTGATGAGGAAAATTTGTACCTGAAACAAAAGAATTCGTTTGTTAAGAAAAATGTAACAGAGCTGACAAATGCGTGGGATGTGATATAAATAAAAATTGGGACAGGACTTAAAGAAAGTGTCGCTCGTTTGGTTGTTCAGCAAACACATGCCGCAACCCATTATGTATGAAAGGATGCCAATAAAATTTTACTGCAACCACCGTATTCCAAACTCTTTAACATCAGCAACAAGCGGTGTTAAGAATTACGTGGACAAGAAATAATAAGAACGTATTAAGAGGTTAACCCAGCAATGTCGATTAATCCCTGGAGCAGCTTGCGTTTAATTGCTTAAAGCAATTAAAACAACTATAACCCTTAATTGGTACAAACCGCAGACTGTCTCACAATCTGTGTAAACTCAGTTTAAGAAAACAGAACCTCTCCATCACACTTAATGTTGCCACACGCGAAATGCAAATATTATTACTGGCATATCGGGTGGAATCGTAATCGATTCTATAATCATACTTAGCGAGTGATATCGATGTTTACTCGCGAGATATCGATTATATATCAACGCTCATCGTGATTGCATTGAAAATCAAAAGTGAATTAGGTTTGTTTTGATATGTCTCGGGAAAACTTGTTTGCGTTTTTCTTACTGCATTGTAAAATAGCTTCTAGAACTATTGGAATTCGAAACTATGCAATTTTTATTTTTACGATGATCCAGTTCGTGTATTGTCGTAGCTCAGAATAATTTTTAATATAGTCGCTTTTCAAACACCGCGGTGCTAAAAACTACATGAAATTCAATATGAAACCACACGCATAAAAGCTCCAAGCCAAGCTTATAGCATCAGAGGTAAATTTGTTTACTACGATAGTTCCAGAGAGCATATAAAATTCTCCAAACAGAATAGGTCATAAAAGAGATCATAAAAAAGAATACTTTGTCTTATATAATCCAGAGAAAAATGCAGCAATAAAGCTTTAAATAGACGGAATAGTTTTATTTCTAATGCTTAGCGCTTCCATAGAAACAATGAATTTTGAAAAGGATGACCATGTTGCGTAAAGCTGAAATTCCGCAGAGGGTAGTGACTTGTGGTTCTGAGATCATTTCTGACTCGATTACGCTAACTCTTTACATATAATATCGTTAGTAGAAGCTCTCGAGTATAATACTTGTACGGAATAACAATGAGAAGATCTAGTAATAGTTTTAGTCCAGCATTATTCTACGAGGTATAGGATATATCCACTAGCTTTGTAATATCTTAAAGAGTTATCTTTTTATTTAGTTTTGGGATTTTGTAGTTCATTGTGGAGGATTAGAGTCATCTCATCGTCATTTCTTCCTACCCTTGTCTTATGTTACTGTCTTGGGATCGTCGCAACACGCTTTTTTTGTCATTCTCCCCTATCAGTTGTTACGGTATCATTTATTCCTTTTTCTTTCATATCATTTCTCACTGAGCATTAGTCATCTCATCATCCTCATTCTCTTACCCTTATTCAAATTTATTTGGGGTCAGCGCAGCATGTCTTCTTCTTCCATACTTCTCTATTACTCGTCATCTCAGCAGTCACCTCCTTTCTAGCCATTTCATCCTTCACACAGTCCATCCATCGTTTCTTTGGTCTTCCTCTACTCTTATAACCATCTACATTCATACTCCACATTTTCTTCACTTCATTTACCTCATTTCTCCATTATATTAGTCATCCATTTCACCCAAAAAGCTTTTAATCAATATGAAACTCTTTTCATGAGACATTAAGCACAATGTTCACATAGTTCCATTAATGTAAAAAAGCATCATCCCACATAGGGTCCTCGTTTGCGTGGGTGTAACAGCGAATTTCACTTCACATTATTACAATTCCAATTTAGAATTCAGTTACCTCTGTACGTATACTATGTGACATGAAAAGGCACTGGGGGTTTGCACGGACGGGATTAGGATATGTTCGAGGGAAGAGCCTAAAGTAAATGGAGGCATTAGTAGTTAAAAGATTTAAGCTTTATATAAAGATGATAACAAAAAGTCCAAGATATAATATTGGATTGATAATATCGTAATAATTACGAAATAACAGAAGGAAATGATAAATTTATTTCGGATCTCCAGTACAGGATACACAATAAAAATCAATTAAGGAGGAGAAGAAGCAAAAGTAAACAGAGGCATTGACTGTGAATAGGTTTGTGAGTGTAATGATAATGAAATGGTTTACGAAGACTTAAGTTTATATTGAATCGTGTTGTTTTTTCTCGACTAAACCTGCTCGTGGGACGAAAAATAAACAGCTACAGTTTTCCGCTTCGCACAAAATAAATAAAGCTACAGTCAACATCCAATGCCTCTCCAAGCCTCCAATTAAGTATCCCAGAGATTGCAAGCCTCACGACGGAGCACGACCGAGCCAACCGAGCCCCTGCGAACACAATGTCGTGATAATTGATTTTATAATAAGCCTTTGTTCTTCACTTACAATATGTTAACATGTATTGTTCCGTTTCGGGATGGTTTCATTGTAGGCCGAAATCGATTGAACGCGTCGGAACGCCCATTTGTATGCAAAATGTTATACATGTATGTAAATATAGATGTTAGAATGTCTTTATCGTTATTATCATTCGCATTGGGGGCAAAAGTGTCCAATCCTAAACGATTATGTTTATTTGAGTCTGTAATTCTGTTTTTTGCTTTTGGACAATCACAACATCAACTTTTAGCACATGTCTTCAGATGTTCCCTGGTGCCAACTTACTCGATGTCTTAACCCAGCACATAAATCCCACCCATCCATGATAATGAACATGGCACTGAATTCACCCGACTGAAGCGAAAACATATAAATCAAGGCTAATGTTCCCGAACCAAAACAATTTTCCAAATGTAAAACCATTTTATATACTGAGTGTGTCATCAGATGCACGGACTACGGAGCGGAGGTAAATACGGCAAAAAGTTTGAAGAGTCCCATTTCTCTTAATGAAGGTAGTAAATATTTTATGGGTTGGAATAAAACTGCCTTTTTCGCGTCCATTGCGAAAAAAAAGCGTAGAGATTTTAAAAGCAGTTAAATTTCCAAATGACGTTTTAAAGGATGTTGAGATTCACCACAGTAACGACACTGAACCATTTAAAAGCAAACTTGTTTTAATAAGCTGTAGCAAAGCTATTTATGTTCAAGAAGAAAGCGCTGCGTGAAAAACTAACAAGAATTTAAATTAGTTCTACTAACTTTGACGACAAAAGCGTGGACGGTTTGAAATGCGTAACGTATGCATCTTTAGTATTTTCACTAATTAGTCAGGGTGTTCTGAAGGTTGAACTAATTTGCTTAAGCCACCCATAAAATATTTTTATGTGTGTAGCTGAAACGACTTCGCGCCATATGCGTGTGACCATTAATTTTACAACATGAACGAATTCTTTAAATTCTGAAAGTATTTTTGAGTTTATTTTTATACACGACTTCTATTTCGGAATTTGTGTAGCTTTCAGGTGTATTTTTACTATATAGAAATACAATTTCGAGCTTTATAGACTGTGAGATTGACTTTGATTAATCTATACAAATAAATAAAATTAAAGTGTCTGTTTTTAATTTCAAAATAATAGCTTTTTACTGAATGCACATGGAATTTTAAACGGTACAATTTTTGACTGTCTGTCTGTTTATTCCCGCTAATCTCCACTTTTCCCAATTTGGTTCTATACTTGGCCAACAATTAATCAGATTTTATTAACATTCAAATAAAAAAAAAATAAGCAATATATTCTCCTTGTCTTTCGTGTCACCTTACGTGAAAGTCTAGTTTCCAAGCCCGAAAAGGAACCCAAAGAAGGAACATGGGTGGTTTTTAGTCAGTAAGAGTCTGACACTCCCTCGCTCCGCCCAGAGCGGGGGGGGGGGGTCATTTGATGATTTCCCACCCACAAAAAAAAAAGCCCCAAAACTCGAACTACGAGTATGACCATGAACTTGTACGAAGACGCATACGGCTGGATTTTTCAAGCCCTTTCACTGATGTGGTAAACCTAAAATAAACGCACGACTTATTACATTTGTATGTGAAGTAAGAAAATCGCTGATCCTTAACAAGCCTTGGTAAATTCCCAAGAAAAGTCACGTTTTATGCCATAAAGAAATATTGAGACCGAAATCATAAAACTCCAGCGTATAAAGGAAAAAGTTGAGAAAAGGCCAAACACACGTTTTCTAAAGAATAAAGAAAAACTGCGAACGCTTCAAGAATAATGCGCAGGACCTAACAATACTCGTATCGTTAAAAGTTTATATATTGGCCGCCGACCTTTAGAGGAGCAAACAATTACTTTAGTTACAACAGCAAGTAAAGAAAGTACCAATTTTACTTGAACTTGGCGGAATGGACAGCTTTGAGTTAACGCGCAGCTGGCACGCCAGGGGCGCGGCAGGAAGGAAATTCGATTCGCTCGAGAAATTGATACAACATAGTGACCACTTCGCTCTCTTGGACCAGTTTAACTTGCATACGTTCTGAGACAATCTGGCAATAATGGCTTCAACTATTGTCACTGATTTCTATATTAGCACTTAACGTCTGATCGGTCCGTATAGCATTTGAACTTCAAAATAGAGGAACTACGTGATAGTCCTTTACTATAAATCCTTTGAATTTTAAAGTATGATCAAGATCAAGTCCACCATCTATCAATCATCTACCAACGTCCAATTTAACTCTCAGTTTTGAACGAATAATCAATACTGAACTAATCCAAGCTTAAAATATAATTTGACCTAATAACAGTTTAAGCAACCCGCGCTATAAGTCTGAACAAGATACCTAAGTCCTAGACGCACCCATAATCCAGGCAAATCGCTTAAACTTTTAAGTAATTGGACGATCTAGAACTTGCGGTAAATTTACAGTTCAACAGGATTTTATGTCTTTTTCGTTATGTTATATGCAAATGAATTAAACATGTATCATAAGCCCACTGGTATTACTGTCCAAAATTAAAATGTTGTAGTTAAAACTATCATAATCACAAAGCAAAACTAACATCCGAAAGCTGCTCAAACCTCCATTAAAGACGAAACGTCATCGGAAGAAGAAGAAACCGTTACGTGTCCTTTATCGACTTCAGTAAAGAAAAATAATACAACAATGGAATCGTCTGCATCTTTCCCTGTATCATTCCGGTTGGATTCAGAGATGACAATAAAGCGATTGTCAATAACATTATTGCAATCTGCGAACATAATGCAGAATCCCATTGTATTCACATCAAAGCCTTCAATTGCTGTCTATACGAAATCCGATAAAAGGATTGGGATTAAATTAAGCTTAACAAGACCGATGGTGATTTGTTTTTGATTATTTGTTCAGATCAAATCAGAGTATTGATTGTTCTTCAAAGTAAGCCTCACTTCGTTTAGATCAGGAATTCCTGAAGTGGCCGGTTTTCCATGGGTCGACCTTAACGAAAATTGATTTTGGAGGTCGACGCGGTCTTATAATCGACCTCTATACACAAGTATTTGAAACTTTCAAGATACTGTACAAGTTATGATTTTAATGTTTTTTTTTTTCAATAAATATTTACCTACTTACGTATTTTTACGTAATTTGTATTAAAAATTATTAATTACTCTTGATATTTACTGAATTTTATTTCTATTTATTTTCTTAAATTTTGATGAGAAAATGATCTCAAGTTTACTCACTTAACCAACCGCAAAGTCACACAGCTCATTTTGGAAAAGGGGTTCCCTTGCCCAAAATAGTTTGGGAATCTCTGGTTACCTAAGCCTTGTAATAAAACATTACAGAGGTTACAATTATCTGTGTGTAAAATAAGAAATGAGTACATAAGAGGAAGCCTGAAAGTGGCGGCGGTGACTGAAAAGTTGTGTGGTAAACGGTTATCGTGGTATGGACATGTGATGCGGAGGAATGAGGAAAATGTCGTAACGAAAGTTTTGAGTATGACTGTGGATGGGTATAAAAGTAGAGGAAGACCAAAGAAAAGATGGATGGATTGTGTGAAGAATGATATGGCACGAAAAGAGGAGTCTGATGAGATGACGAATAATTGATAGGTATGGAAGAAGACATTCTCCGCCGACCACAAATGAATTGGTTGGGACAAGGGCAAGAGAATGATGATTACAATTCTGATTGGGCGTCGCCGATTTCGATCTAGAGTTTTCTGAATTCAGCTAGAATATCTCTGGATACTTTCGGACATGTCTAGCAAACAAAATATCTAGAAAGATCACTAGAGTGCTTTACGAATCTTTCCAATTTTGACATTTTATCAAATCCATAAGTCTTTCAGGCGTGACTATTGGAGTGTTCTCTTGAATATAAATAATCTATCAAACATTTCAACGGATTTTCTCAACTATTATTTTATAAGATTGCAAGTAGAGGTGGTTGTAATTTGGTTTACTAGATTCAGTATCACCATCCACCACGATGAGAAGATTATAAAATTCAACCATTATCTATTATACCATCCATCGTTTCCAATCTCTCATCTTTTCACCTAAAAAGTGTAAATAGAACGTGCCGATCCTGTGATTTGATATCAACCAAGAAAGGCCATTACGATTTTGGTATCTACGTTAATTTTAACAAAACCTCGTAAAGACTAAAGAAACCTCAAAATTACCTTGCTGATTACATTTTCGCAATCTCGTTAGAAACCCCATTTAATTTTCTTTTACCGAGACTATTTTCCTTTATCTTTTGCAATTTCCTTCAACCAACAATCTCTCATTTTAATGACAATACGATCGTATTTTAAATTAAAAACAACGTTGCATATTTCTTTTTCATTCGCTCTTGCAGTTCTTATCGGACGAATGCATTAATCGTCACCATCATTGACAGCCTTGTTCCATCAGCTACTGACAATAGTTATGTCTCCTACACTTTGTGCCATAATTCCCCTGGTCTGTTGGCAAGTCTCATCCAGGTCTTCCCGCGATCTAGCTGCGAACTGGCTGCTGGTCTACAACGCTTCTTCTAGCATCCCTCGGCAACCCCTTTAGGGTTTTGCTCCACCGCCATCACCACATCTAACTCATTGTCCTTCCCATTTCCACGAATGGCTTTCATATTTTATAATGATTGTTTTGCATAATGGAAAAATACGAGGTTTCGGTTTAAGTAACGTAATGCCAAATGAGTTGGCATGGCTATGTGGGATATTATGTATTTCTGCAGTGCGTTATTCTGGCTTTAGTGCCAAATGCTACTGTCTATGTCCTTGACCGTGGTAATGAGAAGATTTTCTGTGAGTCACGAACTTTTCTCGGAGAATTTGAGGTAACATAGAAACCGCTACATAATAATTTTCCATTTAATTTTTTTGTAGAACGTGGCGTTTCATCAATAAGCGAACAGGGTACAATTAACTTACAATAACCATCGATATAACATTACTGAATAGAAAGTTTAAAAGATTAAATAATTCAAACTAGTGATCAATCGGATATGACCTTGAAGCGGCGGCTTCTTTTCAGCTGAAATGAGCCCATAAAATATTGCCTTGCATGCATTGCCTTTCATATTTGTTTTGGAAAACTAACTGTGTTTATTTTAATTAGAGTGGTAATGACCATGGCATTCTTAGGATGGTTACAAAGGTTATGGTAAGAGCAGCCTTGGTTCCGGCTGCAGTGTCCTTGCCGTGTCGGCTCGCATTTTATCCAACGTTGCAGTGTGATCGTAAAACGTGGTACACTTTAATTTCGTTGCTATTTACTGCAGTGCCACGTCACTGCTAATAAATTAGCTTGATATTGGAGCCGCTGCAAATTCCATCTGACACTAACTAGCTATTTAATTTATTTGAGACATGTTACTCGCTTGAAATTAGAACTTCGCGGTGACAGCTATCGGAAGCAGCTAAAGTTGCATTTAAGAAATTAATCTTAACAAGCGGTTGGTGTTTCAGGAAATTAAAATAAATGTCGGTTAAGTGGGGAACATGGGAATCTCTTACAAAAGTTAAATAGAGAAAGACTTTCGAGTGTAA
Source organism: Eurois occulta (assembly GCA_950022335.1). Classification (NCBI taxonomy): domain Eukaryota; kingdom Metazoa; phylum Arthropoda; class Insecta; order Lepidoptera; family Noctuidae; genus Eurois; species Eurois occulta. Next base: position 15,125,687 of record OX465497.1, read on the forward strand.
ACATGACATAAATTTCAGAGCGAAATGCTTGTTTTGTGGAAGAAAATGTTTAAAAAAACCATTTTACAAAAAGGCAGGTAGGTAGTTATGAGTGCTTATGACATTAACTACATCGTTTGTTTTTATGACTACAGACAGATTACCAGATCATCATTAGTTTTTTACGAGTTGCGCAGAATGAAATACAACTGACGCCTAGTGTTTCGTTCTACGCAGCTACTATTTACCTCATTACAAGTACGGCAACATTTTTTAAGCCACGTGCTCCATTCATAACTGACTTAATGTATTTGAGAATAGACGGGCGGGCCTGCACAATTGTTCGGTTCGGTTCTGTCGTTAGTCACTGGCCCAAAAGTCTGACAACCAATAACTGAGTTGTGGAGGTCAGATAGGCAGTCGCTTCATGTAAAGTACTGGTACTCAGCTGCATCCGGTTAGACTGGAAGCCGAACACAACATAGTTGGGAAAAGGCAAGGCAGATGATGAGTAGTTATAAGTACAACGTGAGGAATCCCAATGAGCTGAAAACTGAGAGAATCCAGGTCACATAGACGTTGAATGGAGAGCTGAATAAACGCATCTATGTTGCAACAGGGCGCGAGACTGCGAAGTTCTAGTAAAACGTTCGTGCTTTGTTGATGTTGCCAGTGTTTTGTGTGCATGCAAATTGGGTTTCTTTGATAAAATGTTAGCAGTTGTGAAGGTTGTGAAGTAAGGAATTGTTTATTCACACGTCTTTTCTTTCGGTGGAATATTTCTTAGTTAGGATTTACTTTACGAACAGTTTTAATCTCTACTTTGCACAACTAGTAAACTAAACTATAGACCCAGATAAAAGTAAAGGTCGAATGTGAAAGGCTCAGCTTAGGACGATAGTTATCTAAATCCCTTACTTTTTTAGTTTTATTTTAATTCCAAAGTTATTGGACTAGAATTGTGAAGTTCTTTATTTATGAAGTCCCTCGTAAAATGACGTAAATACGTAATTATACTTACTCCTTCTCCGAGACAGATTAACGTGTAGTAGCGGGTAATCGTACCAGCGCCATCACAATTATTTCAAAGCTAAAAAATAAATAAAAATAAATAAGAACCGTTCTCTCGTCGGGCAACACTGAGTGTATATGTCATTACGTGTTTTTGTGCTTAGCGCTGTCACTACGTTCTCTCAACAAAATACATTTTTTATTCAATTTTCTTAGTTAATAGTGTAGAAAATCTATTAAAATTGATAACCATGATTACTATCATGATATATGACGAATGTAGACCATTAGTTATTAAAATAACAAGTGCAGTGAACTCCGGCACCGGCGGCAGTTTAGTTTACATTTGGGTTTGTTTACGAAGAAAACAGGTATGTAATTATTGAAAATATGAAAAATTATCAGTCTATTGAAGCATCATCAAGGTAAGATTGGAATTTATCTAAGGATTCTATGAAGAATTCCTAATTTTATAGGTTATAATCAAAGAATATCATAAACAACTTCGTTCGTCTTTATTTATGTCAAATGACCATTTCCGGTATTTCCGGTCATTGACTAAACTCACTCAAAACTTCGGTCATCGGTAAAATTAATTACATACTCTACTCTATGGATAAAATAAGGTAACGGTTTTTTCTTGTGGTTCAGTGTGTGTGATTTGAAATTTTCTCCGACTACACGAAATTGACCGTGCCTTTCAAGAAATGGGTAAAAGAAAGAATAAGGACCAGAATTATATCAAGAGGAAGATTCGGAAATTGGAAAGAAAACTGGAAAAGATGCCAGTCGAAGTAGATTCAGAAGCCTCAACACCGCCATGTTCACCGCCATGTTCACCGCCGGCGCGGTCTGAATCGCCTTTTCCACCCACACTGCTATCTCCGGTTGCTCAAACAACCGAAGCACCGTCGCCACCTGCGCTTATTATACCTGCTCAGAATGATCTGGAACAAGAACTTAATACAGGTCTGTAAAACATGAAATCACATAGGTTATCCATATTAAATTACATACTTATGTACCTACCTATACTTACGATGTCAGTTAAACTTCAAACGCCTGGGTGATCCCAATAGAGGGATATAATGTTAACAACACATAAGCGCCACCACATGCGGGTGGACAATGTGTTAAACCTCACTAAATACATGGCAAGCGCTATCACACTGCGGGTAGACAATGCCAAATATTAATTTCCACATTGGAATACAATTGACTTAGCGCTATCACTAAGCGGATAGACATGTCTATATCTTTTATGTTGAATTTTTCCAGAAGATAATCTGCCCGAAGAACTCTTACAAGCCCTGGGAACGGAAGGCGAAGAAAATACTGAAGTTGGAGAAGCCATTAGACCAGAACTAGCACTCCGTTGGACAAGGATCATCCAAACAGGACTCGGCAAAGAATCTCGAGAGGCCATCAGTAAAAAGTACCCAACGCCTATCAATTTCCCAAGGGCAGTGGCTCCTTTGATGAATGCTGAGATATCAGCTTCACTGTCTGACTCAACCCTTAAAAGGGATAAAAGGATCAGCTATAGACAAAACACAATTGGAAAACTCATAACTTGTCTCGGAAAATCATTGAGCAAGGTACTGACGGGTAACATAAGCAGTAAAGTCCTTGTTGAAGAAATAAGTGATGCAGCAAAGTTAGCTGCGGAAATTTATCATCAGGATTCTTCTTCAAGAAGATTTTTCGCGTTGGCTGGCGTCAACAAGGTTGTACAAGACGCAGTACGCACAGCAACACCAGATGACACATTATTTGGGACAGACTGTGCTGAAAAAATAAGGGCTGCACAAGCCATCCAAAAAGCAGGCTCCATGATTAAAACAACAGAAAAGAAAACATTCAAACCTGGGACTCAGAAGAGACAGTTAAACTGGAGAGGCCCGCCGCAGTACCAACAACAACAACGAGGTCGCGGCGGGCATCAGCCTCAACAACATCAGAGACCTCGGCCAGATCAAACACGCTGGAAGACTCAGAAACCAGCTCCGTCCAGTTCCAAATCCAGATACCGGAGATAGAACCTCAGGTACATGCAGGTAGACTAAAACACTTTACAAAAAACTGGTATGAAATAACTAGTGACCCAGTCATTCTAAAATGGATTAAAGGTTATGAGATTCCATTCAGGGAAACTCCACATCCTTACCAAACCGTGCCACAACATTGGTCTGAGAAAGAAACAGAATTAATTAAATTAGAAATTGAAAAACTAATTACCTTAGGCACAGTCTCAGAATGTTCTTTCTGTCCAGATCAGTTCACATCTCCAATATTTTTAGTTCCTAAACCAAATGGCTCATATAGATTTATATTGAATTTGAAAAAACTTAATAGTTTTATAGACACAGAACATTTCAAATTGGAAGATATCAGAACAGCTTGCAAGCTTATTTCCAAAAATTGTTTCATGACCTCTATAGACTTAAAAGAAGCCTATTTTTCAGTACCTATAGCAGATAATTATAAAAAATATTTAAGGTTTACTTTTAATGGCCACTTATTTGAATTCAATGCTTTACCTTATGGTCTATGTACAGCACCATTTGTCTTTACAAAATTACTAAAACCAGTTTGTACCTACCTTAGAAACAATAACATCATCATGACATGTTATTTAGATGACAGCCTGTATTTTCATAAATCAAAAAGAAAATGTGAGGAAAATGTAAGATTTGCAGTAAATCTTTTACAAGGTTTAGGGTTTGTCATCAATGTCGAGAAAAGTCACCTTAAACCAAGCCAATCATGTCAGTATTTGGGTTTTAATTTAGATTCAACAAATCTTGCTTTATCGATTCCCCAACAAAAACAAATTGCAATAGTAGACAAAATTAAAACATATCTAGTAAAAACGCAATGTCAAATTAGAGAATTCTCTCAGTTGTTAGGAACATTAAGTTCAATTTGTCCTGCCATTCCATATGGCTGGGTATATACTAAGATTTTAGAAAGAGAGAAATATTTAGGTCTCCTACAGTCTAAGGATGATTATGATGCAATAATGCCTCTTAAAAGTATAGTTCATCCAGAATTAGACTGGTGGAGTAAAAATTTACACAAATGTAATCCTATAAAACAACACAACTTTAAAACAGAAATACTAACAGATGCCTCAACTACTGGTTGGGGAGCTGTGTGTGGATCAAATAAAACTTCAGGTTCTTGGTCAGATTTAGAAAAGAATTATCATATAAACTATTTAGAATTAAAAGCTGCCTTCTTAGGGCTCCAATGTTTTGCAAAAGATTTGCATGACTGCGAGGTATTATTAAGAGTGGATAATACTACTGCAGTTGCTTATATTAACAAAATGGGGGGAGTTCAGTTTACACACTTAAATAGTATCACTAGAGATATATGGCAATGGTGTGAAGAAAGGAATATTTGGATTTATACCTCTTATATTAATACCAAAGACAATTATGAAGCTGACAGGGAATCGAGAAAAATCAATATTGAATGGGAGCTCTCTCAAAGGGCTTATAGTAAAATAGTAAATCGGTTTGGTGTACCCAATATAGATTTATTTGCTTCTAGAATAAACAGTAAATGTGAAAAGTTTGTATCCTGGAAATGTGATCCTGAAGCTTTCCAAGTTGATGCATTCACCCTTAACTGGTCTAATTATTTTTTTTATGCATTTCCTCCATTTTCACTGATTTTAAAATGCCTTCATAAAATCAAGATAAATAAGGCAACAGGTATCTTAGTTTTTCCATATTGGCCATCTCAACCATGGTTTCCACTATTGAATTCATTGCTGATCAAGGAATTATTAATTTTTGAACCAAACATAAAGTTACTAACCTCTCCTTTCAGAGGAAGTCACCCCCTTCACCAGCAACTTACCCTGGCTGCAGGGCTGCTCTCAGCCAGGCATACATAAGAAGAGGCACACCAAATTCAGCCCTCCAGATAATGTTAAATTCACTGTCTAATAGTTCCATGAAACAATATGACTCACCCCTGAAATCTTGGTGGCTATTTTGTAAAAAATATAACATAGACACATATGAAGCTTCCATTCCCTATATATTGAAATTCTTAAGTGAATCATTTGAATCTGGGGCATCATATGGTACAATAAATACTACCAGATCAGCCCTTTCATTGTTAATTAGTTCTAAAATTGGATCTGACGAAAGAATTAAACGTTTCATGCGAGGTGTATACCGTACAAAACCACCTGCCCCAAAGTATAATCTTACTTGGGACCCCGGGGTAGTATTAACATATTTAGCGAATCTTTACCCCAATGAAGACATAAGTTTAGAAAAATTAACAAAAAAAGTGGTAACTATTCTCGCCCTTACTACAGGTCATAGAGTACAAACGTTATCTTTGATTAACATAAAAAATATTAAGATTATGAGTGATAAAATTCAAATATACATTCCAGACATAATAATAAAAACCTCAAAAACAGGCAACCTTCAACCACTATTACACCTAAAAACTTTTGAAAGTAGAATTGAGATTTGTCCAGTCCTTACTGTAAAATGTTACATTAATAGAACCAAACCACTGAGAAGCAGTACTGACAACCTAATACTGACTTTTAAAAAACCACACCACAAGGCTTCAACTCAAACTATAAGCCGATGGATAAAAACCACTTTACATGAATCCGGTATTGATGTGAATAGCTTCACAGCACACAGCACCAGACATGCTTCTACGTCGGCTGCTAAAAGATCTGGTATCAGTATAGACCAAATACAAAGAACAGCTGGGTGGTCTCAGAACTCAGCCACTTTTGCTAGGCACTATAATAGGCCAGTTATTCAAGATCCTACTATGTTCAGTGACGTAATATGTAATACTGTTAATAATAAGACTTGATTTTGTTGATCTCATAAATTGTTTTTTCTTTTTAATTAATTACCCTTGTTATTGATTTGATACTGTTTAAACAAAGATTCTGTGATTCTAATAAATGCCTCACTAATTTTACTACCAAGTATTTATTAACTCATAGACAACCCAAACTGACTTCAAACATCTACACGTTAATCTGTCTCGGAGAAGGAGTAAGTATAATTATGTGATTAAACGAACTTACCTTAAGTGAAGTTCTATCATAATTATACGAAGCTCCTTCTCCGAGACAGAGTCTCCCAACCCATCCCTACTGTAGTTTTCCCTAAATAGGGTTGTCTAAGATTACTAGCTTTAAACGAAATGACATATACACTCAGTGTTGCCCGACGAGAGAACGGTTCTTATTTATTTTTATTTATTTTTTAGCTTTGAAATAATTGTGATGGCGCTGGTACGATTACCCGCTACTACACGTTAATCTGTCTCGGAGAAGGAGCTTCGTATAATTATGATAGAACTTCACTTAAGGTAAGTTCGTTTAATCACATAATACTATGTCAACTTGGTCACTATCGATTTTATTCCACTAGGTACCTCAGCATGGGTTTAGCAACTAACTAGTGTTATTATTAACCATAAACGGTATTTACACTGTAATTTGTACTTTAACTTTTTAATAACCGCTTACTTACTTAAAATATCTATCGACGCATTTTGAAATAAAACAATTGACAACCGAAATCTCATGATGACTCATGTTACAAATAAAAAGAACGCTGTCATTCTAATCAATTCAAATTTATTCGAATTTGGAACGTAATCAAACCGTTTGGGAAGGCTCGTCAGAGTTTTTTCAAATTGAAAAGATTTTTCTCTGTCATTCAAAAGTCGAGTAGGCTAATGTATTTACTCAAAAGCGAACATCCCATTTTCCATTACATAGAATGACGTAATTTATTAGGTTTTCAGTCAAAGCGATTACGTCAGAAATAGTTTTTACAGACAAGCCTCTTTGTTTTGAATGGCAAAGCTTTTATAATTAAATTTTGTTTGACAACATCCGTTCAGCATTACTTTTGTGATTGCTTTTTAATGGACGTCTCGTCGATTCGCACAGTAATTATTTTTGGATCGAAAATTTGTTGTTTATTTTTGAAACATGAAAAATGATTTTTTCTATAGAAGATTCTTTCATTCTAATATAACAGAAAGCTTCGCGTGTTTTCTTTGGGTAATACGATCGTGCAACGGTGATCATTAGTACACGATAGCGGTGACAAAACGATACGTAAAAATAATGATAACATCATCCGGTTCTATGAAATACGATAATAAGAATAAAAAAAAGCAATACAGTACAAATGCACGAGATACTCTCAGACACGATGTCGATGTTCCAGAAAACTCCAACCATAATTTAAAATTAAATAAAACTTTCCAAATGCGAGTCGGACTTGATACGATGGGTTCCGTAAACTTCCGTACCACCTTCAATATTGAAACGTAATTATTAAGATGGAGCAAAAACGTCGAAAAAAACACGTTCCTTGAATCCCCTTAAATTGTTTACTTTGTTTTATTTTTATGAAAATCAAAGCCGTAGTAATAGATTCCCGTTGACGCCCTTTGGGTATAAAACTCTAAATACGATTTAAAAAGATGCACGAGATAAATTCAGATAAAATACTGTTGCCCTACAAAAGTCCATACATTTCACGAAATGAAAAAAAAACATGCATAAGCACAAACACGCATATTTAAAAGAAGTTTACGATGTAGAAAAAGCTGTACAGTAACATAAACAACGTGTTATCGTGTTGAGATCGTATAATTTAAACTCAAGTGTCCGCAGCTAGCACTAATCACGTTTATCTACCTCATTTCTTTTCACGAGGCATAGGTTTAATGTTTTTTAGAAACTAAATTCTTAATTGTGTTGCTGAACGCCGAAATATCTTTCGTTTCATAATTTAATATCATAACTTCAACCCTGTAATCGAAAAAGCAAAAGTGTACCCAGTTGTACCCGAATTTCGCCAGGTACGTTTTAAGTCCCATGTAAGGGCGAGCCTATTGCCATTTGCTACTGAGAAATTCCTGATGGAAATACCCAATTATATGCTTTGTCCGACCTGAGAATCGAACACAGGACCTCACGCTTAGCAGTAGCGCCTGCGACCATTACACCAACGAGGCAGTCTTTTTTGTAAATTAGGACAGTATTATTAATATTTTCCTCAAAAAAAAGAAAGCCATTTTCAGAATCAAGTTATAAATTTTAGGGAAGTTAATTAAATTACCCTAGTAATTTTCATAAAACGTTTTCTTTATAATTTTCGTAGGATAGGCAAGAAGCAAGAACGACACATTTATGTTGCGAAAATGTTTCAAATAAAGAAAATGAATTGGGGCCCGTTTTAATTAAAACCAATAGAATGTTTCTGTGTTAAGAATTATTTTTGGAAGAAACAGTTTCTAAATATTATTTTTTAGAAAAGCAAATCCTATTGAAAGTAGTTTATTTCAGAGTCCATTCAATGTTACTAGTGCTTTTAACTTTTACGCAATTTCAATTGAATAGGTTTCAGGGTTTACTCAGTTGAATACTAAATAAACTTTTGTACTAAGTTTAAATTCTACATCTATTAATATTCAATCAATATAAGTCGTCGGCTGTCCAAAACTGTCATTTTAATAAATCAGGTTATTTTAAAATCCTGCCAGGGCAGCGGGTCTGTTCAAAAAAGATACCGCGGCCCTGGAACACAAAGGGCAAAAGAAGGAACATGGATGGTTTTTAGTCAGTGAAAGTCTGACACTCAGAGCGGGAGGAGTCATTTGATGATTTCCCATCAGAAAAAAAAAGGTTATTTTAAAATAAATCTTTCAACTTCTTTCAAGTCACAGCGATGACATAATTACTGAAAGCAAAATTACAGACAGAATTATAAATGACGACAATATGTGAAAAAAATATTAACGTATGCAGCTTCTAATGCTATTTGAAATTACATCAACATTGAAAAAGCTTTACTATTTTTTAATCTGGCAATTTGCCTCGTGTGGATTAATAGTAAAGTAGATCCTACTATCCTTCCTACTTATAATATTATAAATGCGAAAGTTTGTGAGTATGGATGGATGGATGTTTGTTACTCTTTCACGCAAAAACTACTGACCGGATTTGGATGAAATTTGGCACACAGATAGTTTATAACCTGGATTAACACATAGGATACTTTTGATCCCAGTAGTACGATCCCGTGGGACAATTACCGAACTTACGAGGGTGAAGCCGCGGGCATGAGCTAGTACAATATACATGAGCCTTTACGATGCGATGATAAATTACTACGTGCCTCTCCACTACCAACTGTTAGTACATTACCGCGACGATAATTCAATCGGGCTCCCGACCTACCTATAACAGATTGCACATTTTTAAAGTAAGTTTAACATTATTTGAAAATTTTTGTATGTTTGATTTATGTATTGTAGTACACAATGTTCTTAATGTAATCTGATGATGATACAAGATGGAATGAATCTATCTTTTATGCAAAAGAAGAACTTATGTGTCTATAACGTGGTCTATTTCGCATACCTATACTTTTACAACTCGGCATCCACCGTCTTATTATCCTAGACCTAACCTCGAGGGAAATCAAACTATGCTCATAACGTCCTAGAACTCCTGAGTCCCTGCTACGTTCTGTCTGTAGACGTTTTTCTAATCTAGTATTCTTTCTTATTTATAAAGACCTATTCTATTCTATTCTAATCGAATTTTCTGCTCTCGATATTGCTGCAGGGCAAAGTCCTACCTTTCTCCTTTCCAATCCTCGCTACTTCGAGCCAGTGTGGGCTAATCCTGCCTGTAGGTCTCAAGCTCGTCCCATCATCTTCGCCTGGGTCTGCACGATGACACCGGATGTTTTCCAGAACCAACATAGCTTAACAAATAATACTTCTTTACATTGGTGTTGCTCATTCATAGTGTGTGTCGTGATTTTCACGATTGGTCTTATAACAATAGGAGACATGACTCACTAATTAGAGGGTTTTATAGCTCTTCATATCGTAAACTTGTATTTCATTAACATTAATTAGTCTGTTTGCTAGGTGTGTAAGTGATGCATAACCTTAAAAGGACTATTGAGTTTGTTGATTAATAAGATTTTAGATGACATCGGTTTAAAATACTAACTGTTAAAAAGAGATAGTGTATTCGAAAGTGAATCGTGACAAATGATATTACACATACACAGAATGTTATGTGAGCCAAGGATTCGCCAAACAAACAAAAGCCAACTTTCACTAAGTGCTTTGCCAATACCTGCTCATATTTCTTCTTGTAAATACTTCTATTTATAGTCAGACCCATTTTTAACCCAAGCATTATTTAAAACTCCATTAATATTCATAGAACTTCGGAAACTCTTCGAGCCAATTTAACTAGAATAAAAATCGTTTCTTGAGAACTCTCACTCGATTAACAATATCATCGATGTCACAAAGGAATGCGAGTTAGGGTCAATCGATGATAAGTCGCGATCAATAGAAGATATGAATCAATTGACGGCAATTGACATAGCCCTAGGGTCACCGACACCGTACCTTACTTCATTCACATTCAATCGAGCACTATGTGGCTATTGAATGCGATGTGTTCAATTGTCAGATATGCAATGTACAGCCAGTGGCGTCAAACGCATGGCAGACTGAGTTACTGACTCACGGATTGACAGATAATGCATAATGGAAGCTGAAGGTGGTCTATTGCATGTCTTTTACGAAACAGCTGAGGTAAGAGCTAAAGCTGGGATGACTCAGATGATCGATAGTGTAATGGAAGAAAGAGGACACGTTAATAAAGAAAAGATAAAAACACAAGAGTAACATGAACGATAAAACTAAGACTACAGAAAGGAACAGCACAATAAATTCAATAACTTATTCAAGACTAATATGGATTTACATAGAGTGCATGCGGCAGATGTCAGGTCAATAAACTACGTAGGTTTGCAAGAGGATCACGTCTGGGCTCTCTATTAGAATGAAGAAAAATAAGCGAATCGCCCACTCTTGTAGTATTATGGACATTTGAAGTTCGTAGGCGGAGGACTGCAGACGTTATAAAATGGACATGACTGCGGGGATTGCAAAAGTAATCATACTAGAGTCAGAGCTAGTATAAATGACAATATTTTAAAAGCTAAATTACGACTAAATTAATGGACAGTAAAAACAGTGTAAAGTTCAGGCAAAATGTTACCTTGACCGGTAAACGGCAACATCGCTAACAGAAGTAATATGTTATTACCTGCAACAAGACATAAAAAAATATTAACAAACACATCAAACGAACAACTCTGATCAATCACCTAAATCGAAATCAACTTTAATAATAGCACCCCAGTACTGTACCAGTTCAGTTCCCACGGCAGCCGTCACATAGGAAATCAAATAATCTGGGGCAAGCGAACTATTCCGGTATCTGTAATGTCTTTGATATCATAAGTGGCTGTGACGGGCGGGAGTGCTGCATATGGGATGGGAGCTCACTGATAACAAATTAATGGATCACTGGTTTACTGTCAAGGATTAGGTTGATAAACGTTAATGCATTTTTTTGCCACAAGTGAAAATTACCCAATAACTGAGTAGTGGAGGTCAGATAGGCAGTCGCTCCGTGTAAAATACTGGTATTCAGCCGGTTAGACTGGAAGCCGATCCCAACATAGTTGGGAAAAGCTAGGCAGATGATGATGACAAGAGAAAATAAAACGTAATTTGATTCTAGAACAGTCTAGAAAAAATAAAAATAAATTGGATTACATCTTGAGCAATTCCATCGTTCACTTTATTTGAGCTGATTTAATTTAATCTCGTGAACAAACTCGCTAAACAAGCTAACATCGTTACAGGTAAATGTCACATTGAACAAACTTAGCGAATCTATAAAACTTTTGCCCTTTTCTAAGCGTTGAATAATAATAACGAAAGATTGCAAACTTCGAACAAGAAAATATTTTAGAGAATTTATGATGACTTCTAGAGTTCAAGGTATGTTTTTGGACTGCGTTTTATTAAAGCAAAGTATTCAGACTGACTTTGTAGGTTGTCTGGCCTGACTCCAGGTAGGATTACTGTCAGCGTGTCAGCCAAAATTGGATAATATGTAATATGTCAACGACGGTTACAGCATTAAAAATAATTTTCACGACAGCTCGCGAGTTGACTGAACGGATGCAGCGCCAAAGAATATTAAATTCTTCATCCATATATCTTATTGGCAATACCGAGGCAATATTGCTGTCTATAAAATAGATGACGATATTCTATATATGATTTAAAATTCCAATTGCTTCTCGGAACGATATCACACCGCCAACAGACGATGCAATAAGTCACATTTCTATAGCTATATTTATTCAGCCAGTCTGGAAACACCCGTGTCACAGTATAAAGATAAAATCAGTAAACTAACTAGGCCCTTTTTGTGAAAAGAAACGCGGGTGTCAGGTTTGTTAGGTGCGGGCCTGGGGACGGTGAGTAATGGGCTAGCTCGCCGTCCGTCCGTCTTATGACGACAGGCCGTGTCGACGACGCGTTTGTGTTCCACGCGCGCCTCAAAGAGATGTCAGCAAACAGGAGGGGCCTTCAAGGGCCGGTGCCTGCCAGGGCTGCGGGACTGTTCGAAAGAGATACCGCGGCCCTGGAACACAAAGGGCAAAAGAAGGAACATGGATGGGTTTTAGTCAGTAAAAGTCTGACACTCCCTTCCGCTCCGCCCAGAGCGGGAGGAGTCATTTGATGATCCAAAAAAAAAAGGGTGTCAGGGTTGTCAACTAAACTTTTTATTATGTACCACTACACACTCAAAACGTAATCACTTATAGATGGCGACAAAGAAATGCTTAGAAATCGAGTAAATGCAACGAATGGTATGCAATTTGTTCCTAGTTAGAATGATTCTGATGATGCCATCTAGCCAATTACGACCACAGCGACTGCATTTGATGGCTTTCTGGGGAGGTTAGTGAGAACTTCGGTGTGCTACTCTAAAAGGTGCTCTCCAGTGGCTAGCATATCCAACTTTGGCCGATAAACTCCGAGCACAAAGCGCACATGTAATGGACATCAACAAACATGTTTTCTTCGGGAGGGGCCCGCAAGGGCCGGTGCCTGCCAGGGCTGCAGGACTGTTCGAAAGAGATACCGCGGCCCTGGAACATAAAGGGCCAATGAAGGAACATGGGTGGTTTTTAGTCAGTAAGAGTCTGACACTCCCTTCCGCTCCGCCCAGAGCGGGAGGAGTCATTTGATGATTTCCCACCCTCCAAAAAAAAAAAAAAAAAAAGGGACATTGCGCACTACGCGGCCACGACCACGACTTGTCGCATGACCGGCCGATATCTTATACAAAACTGGTCGGGCGCGCGACCAAACATTCTTCCTTTAAGTGTAAGCTTCTGCGGCCAAAAGTCATGGTCGTGGCCGTATAGTGCGCGAAGGCCCTAAGAACACCTTTGTAAACATTATAAGTCTGGCACTCGATAAAGAAGAAAGAACATTATAAGTTATATTATTTCTGTAGGTGGTTTAGCTTTAAAGTCCCAGTTGAAATACTGTATTGTTAATACTAATGGCTTCTATGCAAAAGACGTGTTCTAACAATAAAAATATTAGAGAACAGGCAGTTGGGATGCCTAGCCGGTTACTCACGACCCCTCGCAATTGTGCCGCTATTTTAGGGCTAGGAGTTCTGCGCGTGAGTCACCCACTACTTCACTACTACCGGACGGATAGCACCAACTAGTGCATCGTTATGCAATTTGTAAATCCGTTCAATTTGTTGTTCGAGTTTCACACGGTGACACGGATTCTGATTGTGGGTGATTAGTATGATCGATTGGTACTAAGGTGTGGTGTCAGATAAAGAATTGTTTGTACGAAAAGTGAAGGTCATGAAAGGAATTGAAATATTACAGTGAGAGACGGACGTACCTAATAGAAGTTAGCAAGACTGTCATTTCATCACTGCCTCATTTTTAGAGTTAGGGCAGCGTATCTTTTTCTTGAGTCAGCCTCATGATTCATGAGATGGCGACTAAAAGAGAAGTTTGGAAGACAAAACCATGCTTTCTAGGCAAAATTATCACTTTCATATAGTCTATCTATCGTTTCTATGGTCTAAAAAGCTAACAAAACCATTACTTATCAATCCATGCCTGTAAGACCTTAAGTCTCAAATCAATAAAACATAACAGTATAATGCTAACACCTCCATAAAGAACCCATCACACTAAATCATCATCGAACGAATAAATCCGAACCCAACCCGAATACGACCGAACATAAATTGAATGAAAATAAACTCAACGAATAGCTTTCCACCATGGCACAGTTTAATTACGATAAAACCCCATAAAACATGGCGTATAATAAAAAGCACGGTGGTCTCCACGTGCCTAAGATAAGTGAAGTGATTGCGAAACCGTTGCACAATCAAATTAACCTAATTGATATTATTGATTATGTTTAAGAGCTTGTACTTTTATGTGGCTATAAAATGAGAAAGTGATTAAAACTTGTGGATTGGATAATTGCGTGATATTATATTATGGAGTTATGTTTCCTGTGTACGCGGTGTGTGTCAAGAATTGATCGATCTATTGGCTGTAGGATGTGTAGTGAAGCAATTTTTGAGACAAGTTTTGTCAGGTCAACCACCTTTTGGCAGATTGACTCGTAGATAATTGCCTTTGGCGTTAAGTCCGCCTCTGTACATATGTGGTTCTCTTCTTCTTACCGTGTCGATGATAATTCAAATTGATTCAGCACAATATTTGGCGACGAGTTTGGCACTTTTAGTAGCGTCAAGCGCTTCTGTGATGTGCAAACAACAGGACAGGCAGGAGACGATATCAAGTGTCCCATCGTTTGTGGGACAACACCACATGTACACTCCAGGGCAGAGTCATCTATGCATCTCCACCTGAACAGGTTCTCCTTGCTTCGGCCAACCTGTACCCGGAGTCTATTTAAACACTTTCAGGGCATTCATGGCAACTCGTGTCCAGGTGAGAGACTTTCAGCAAGTGGCATAAATTGGTTGGGTAGGAAAACACTTTCTCACCACAGATTTTGCTTAGAGCGTTCGCCAGAGAGGGTGGACACGTACCACGCACGCACGCACGTGAAAACTGTTACGGATTTTCAGTCGTTGCGGCACGAAGATGTTATTGTGTAAAGTGCGTCTAGTGTCGGAAACCATTTTGGCTCTTTCACTAGAATTTGCCTTCACCGCTGTGTGAACTTCTTAAATCTTCTTTACGAGTATGTGTGCTTGAAGTATTAAATACATAAATAATCAGCCTAGAGTATAACGTTCCCACTACTGAAACACAGGCGTCTTCGCTATGAGAGAGAGTGGGCTAACCACCAAGCGAGCCAGTACAGGTTGATATATGTCACATGTCTTTGAAATTTTGGGTCTAGAACATTCCGATTTCCACAAGATGTTTTCCTTCACTGTTTTAAGAGTAGTCCGTTTAAATTCCAAAATGGCTGACTGCATAATGCATAATATGGGCACGTCCTTTTTATGCTGATTTGCAATAAAGGTGACAAGACTATGCATGCACTGCATGAAGTTAATCCAATCAACCACGCCCATGCATCATCGTTACTTACAACAGTCATAAATCATTATTTAATTAGATTAATTGGACGCACAGTTGGAGGTAAACAAAGGTATTGCTGTGACAAATCGAATTACCACGTCCAATTAGTTCTAGCGCGTATCACACAGGAAGCTGTGTCTGGTGATGAGGTAAAGCCAGACAATTTTGGACTAAAAATAAATACTAAATCTAGGTTACAATAAATCATCTTGTCTGTAAAACTCGAAGGGTTAGGCAGAGGTGTGCCTTAATAGTAGTGTATGCACCCTTCAATAGAGGGCGCACTATTCATCTACCGGGCACGGATCTAGTCTCCGGGCTGTTTGATGTGATGAAAAGCCTCCACGATACTGCCCAACTTGAGGATCGAACCTAGGACCTCGTGCCCAGCGGTAGCGTTAGCTACAACCAGCCCATCGACGCAGTGAAGTCTAGAAAACAACTACATAATACTTCACTAAATAAATAATTACCACTTCCGTAGCAAAGAGAATTGAAATCATGTTTCGAACTCAAATTAAATTGATAAAACTTTACCGAATCGTCTACCAGATTTTGATGTTATTACCAAATCGGAATCCAAAGTTATTTTCGAAGGAAGTTTTGAATTTCAATCGAAAAATTCAATAAATACTTTGCAAGGTATTAACGAAACTTTTCTTCGTAATATTATGTCTGATGAGGCAAATAAAACTCCTAACATTTACTTTGAAATAAGTTTTTATTGGGACATCATTAGGCAAGAACATGGCTAAAGAAGACATGACTGTGTTGTATGACTAAAGCCTACAGATATTTGTTTACGGCTTCAGTAGTACTGCCTCGACTGCCTCGTTGGTCTAGTGGTTGCAAGCAGGACTGCTGAGCATGAGGTCCTGGTTCGATTCTCGGGTCGGGTAAAGTGTTATTGAGTTTTTCCATCAGGAATTTCTCAGTAGCAGCCACGGAGTCTGGATTTGCGCCCGCTTCGTGGCAATAGGCTCGCCCTCTATTACATGGGACTTGACCATAACTGGCGAAATGTGGGTGTACTATTAGATAGACCTCTGCCTAACCCCTCGGCGATTACAGGCGTAATATTATGTTAAGCTTCAGTAGTGCATAACACTCTTGTCTACGTTATGCGATTTCGTGCCAAACCACGAACAGCTGAAACAATCTGTATTCAACTTCCATCCATACATTTATATGAATATTCATTAAACTGTAGTAAACAACATCTGCATATAACAAACACACCGTAACTGATCCATGTCTGTTCGGTATGTTTCTACACCTGGACGGCACTGTCAATCAATCACACTGACACTCCAACACTGTAATGTTAATACAGTCCTTTTACAACTTACACCAACAACAACCTTAGTGCGAAAAGAATAAAGTTCATTATCATCTTCACGGAAATGTCAGTGGAAAACCAACTCCAACCTTACAGTAACGTCAATAAAGATCAATGTGGTTTTAACAGTGATGCCAGGTCAGAGGATACATAACTGAGTAAGGATTGTATGTACCAAGTGGATACAACTGCGCAGTTTCTCTCAAATATATGCGTACAATACTGTTTTTGTCCATGCCCATTCATATTCAAATGTGGACAGACAGTGGGCAGATAAGGCTGGCTTACAAGTTGATAAATAATCAAACAAAAACCAGTCATATAGAACTTACATACAAAACATCAGGCCTGTAATCCTCAAAGGATTGGACAGAGATGTATCTAAGGTACACCCACATTTCACCAGCTATGCCCACGTTTCACCAGCTAAGTTCAACATGGACCGAGTAGAAATTAAAAAGCGGTCTGCTACTGAAAAAATCCGGTTGAAAAAACTTAAATAACGCTTTGTCCAACGAGGAAATCTAACCCATGACTTTATACTCAACAGTAGCACTTAACATAACTAGACCAAGGAGGACACAGAACTTCAAACGTAAAAATATCGGCTTAGTGAGTAAAATCCTAATAACAAAATGTTATAAATGCGAAAGTATGTTTGTTTGTTTGTTGTCTTTCACGCCACATCCTGAAATTTTGCATATTTGTTGTCAGGTGTACAGAAACGGACATAGGGTACCTTTCATCCCGAAAGAAGTACTGTTCCCGAGGAAAATAACGTTCTTATGATAAGAGATGGCGCCACGTGTATTTCGAATCATGATCAAATTATATTATTACAGGCAGAGTACCACTCAAATTGATTGTCAAATTCTAAATTAACGCGAGCGAAGCCGCGGGCAAAAGCTAGTATTTTATATAAAAGCTCTTCGAAATCAGTTCGATTCTGGAAAGAGTTACGACCATCTTTAAGTGACAAACGAAAAGTGCACTCATGTCTGAACGAAAATCCAGCATTTCAGGAATTATATATCGGAAGCAGAGATTGTGGACGGAAAATATTAACAGCTGGGTGGACCGAGGGATGAGATAAACGTTGAAATATTTGCGGATGTCGAACTCAATCCAACCCTATCAATCTGAACCAAACTCTTTACAGCAGTTGACGTTGTAATTGGAATAGGTAGTGATGCTAAAATGAAGAGTTATACCACTTGAAAGACGTTTGTAATCCACTAAGGAGTTTCTGATAAACAGCCCCCAGCAATAAATAACAAAAGCAACGATAAAACATAATAAAGAAAGCGACGCTGATGTTCCATACTCACAAAAAAACACAAATGACATTAACGAAACATGTCACCGTCAGAACAAAACACTTAACTCCGAAGAGGGGAAAGTAACGAAATTGAAATGAAGTGACATTGTTGTTCACAGAGTAACGTAACCGGGAACCGAGGTGAGTCCCGCTCTGATAATTATCAGAGTAAGTCATCGACGTTTCAAGGACAGAACACAAAGGAACCGTGGGATAATTTGAATACTAAATGTTACATCAGAAATTGCGTTGATAATGATCATTGTGGTGTGCTTAATGAGATTGCATCTCGAGAGGATACGAAGGGTTAGTGGTTGCTTAAGTTGGTTATCACCCGTGCCATCAAAAATGATGTTGTTATGCTGTTTATGTTAGTTTATGTCGATACAAGAGCAGACATAAAGAAAGAAGAGGAGTAGCTTAAAAATAAATAAGCAATATAAATTCTAGCTAAGAATAATAAATGCATTGCATAAATCATAGTAGAAACTAACCAAGCGAGAAAAGTAAGACATAATGTCAATTACTCGCGCGCCACACGTAGCATCCCTTGGCAGAGAGAAATTAGAGAATTAATAATACTCGGGTGAAGGACCACGTCCTACTATAATAATTACGAGGTAAGATATTGCTATGTTTGACGCCAAACTTTCCAACATTTGTAGTGTCTTCGTGTCTTTGTCTTACATCCAATCGATAAAATATTCGAAACTTAAGAAAAAACATTCACAACTAGAACTTTAATATAGTGGTAAATCATCTCCCTAGCGTTTTCACAACATGTTGTGGTCGGCTTTCAGTCTAACCGGATCCAGCTTTCACATGACCAGTGTTTCACATGGAGTGAGATTGCCTATCTGACATCCAAAACCTTCCTTACGTTTCCTTCAGTGAGACCGGTTGTCAGAAATTCGGTCCGGGACAACAGTTTCACGTGCTTACCTAAATTTGGTGGTACAATCACCGGAATAACTAAAAAACAATATATCGTCAAATTAAAATAATTGTTCAATTCTTCACTCGTAAATATTCACGTTTACCATTAATAACCATTAACGTTGGAACAAGGAAACAATATTTTATAGTTATTGTTTTAGGAAATGAGAATAACATCACAGGTGTTGTTATAAAAGCTCTTACAGTATGTTAAAACGTAGACAAGATGGCGCAGGTGGTATCTGGCCCCAAAACGTATAATGTTACAAGCAATTTTCGCTAAAAGCTTAAACATTTTGTTTTAGAGGACACGGCAGGTCAGGTTGTAGTAATAATTCATGACATTCTAATTCGTTAACATATACAGCACCTATGCATTATTGAAACGTGCAGGATGTCAAAACAAAGATATTTGGATGCATGCCACGTCTTTGCGTCAAGATCCTTGCAGAATTTCGGATTCGCTAAAGGAATTGCGACTTTCGACAGGTATTGCCAAAGGAAGTAATCACTCACACACGTCGTGACTAGATGTTACCACTAATACCACTACTTCCTTAACTTTCATACTTACAACATGTTCATGTAAATTCTAGTTATTTCACGACTAATTTGCACAAATCTATTAGCATAACAACAGAAGCAATCGTTCACAATGATGTAAATTCAGAAAGGCCAACAGAAGGTTTTCAAATCTTATAAAATTGTTGCTACGGATGAAAAAATAGGAGCACATTTGGAACAACGGTTCACAAAGGAATCGATAAAGCCCCTAAGGGCAAAAAAGATCCGGGCCTCATTTTGCGGAACCCAGAGATTCGGATTAATAAAAATAAACGTAAGAATAAAATCACATTCGTAGCATTTTTGCCGAAATAAAATGTCACGGAACAAACGACGAAAAAGATTTCAATAATATAATCAAGTTACGATAAAAGTAAACGACCTCTGAAATAAAATTCAGCATTTTGTCGCGACGCGAAACTTCAATTAGGGCTCGCTTTGTACGTAAATCTAAATAGACGTAACATTTCAATTTGATGAAAATCCAAATGTTCTTGTTTGCTCTTGCCTCAAACGAAAAAACCGGCCAAGTGCGAGTCGGACTCGCGCAGAAAGGGTTCCATACCATTATCTATAAAAACGGCAAAAAAATCATATCTGTTGTATGGGAGCCCCCCTTAATATTTTTTAATTTTTAGTATTTGTTGTTATAGCGGCAATAGTAATACATCATTTGTGAAAATTTCAGCTTTCTAGCTATCACGGTTTATGAGATACAGCCTGGAGACAGACAGACAGACAGACAGACAGACAGCGAAGTCTTAGTAATAGGGTCCCGTTTTACCCTTTGGGTACGGAACCCTAAAAAATGCAGAGAGGCAAAGTATTTTTTTTTTGTAACGAATCCTGAGTACGAGAAGAAATAAAATTCAACTTCCGATCTAAATCATAAAGTTCAAAATATCGTACCTAGTCGATCAAACCGACGGATAAAATCAGATTTCCATAGTCAGTAGCTACACCAATCAGTAGATAGACGATTCGCTACCTATTACGGGTACGGCTGAAACATTCGAAAGCGCTTTCTGCAATTGAATTTTCCTCAGCCCAATGATTTTGTGGACACATACCGTTTACCTCGATCAGTCTCTTCCACTCCAATTGTGCTGATGAGTTTAGAAAATGTTCTCGATTTTCTAACAAAAACAACTAATACGCGTATTGAAGTAATCAATTCGTGTAATCGTGCACTGTGTAAGTACGTCTGTGTAACATTTAACTGTATTTGTTTTGATAAATTATATATGTTAAAGGATGTTGACATGCAGTAATTGATTAAACAGTCGTTCTAATTATAAGTTGTTATCTCTCCATATTTGTTCCTATTTCAGTTTGTTGAAGGCATTGAACGAATCATAGCCACCGACTGCGAATACTGCGACATTGTTTAAACGATAGCTATCCGACAATTTGAGTATCACAACAATATAGACGGTAAGTACTGACATAGTTTACAAATCATAACAAATAATATTGGGAGCAATTACGTATCAGTGCTGGAAAGTATTTCAAAGCCTACACAACTAAACGTTAATGAGAACGAAACACCAACTAAACAAAAGAAACAACACTGCCAAAAATTCTACAACTGCCGACCACGAGAACCATGAATGGCGCATACATACCAACAGCTAGCTAACCGTATGGTGCGTAACTGAACTATGTACTTCGCCTCACGCCAAACTTCGAACACGTTCACCTCAAAGTGGGCCACAAGTTCAAGGATCATGATGACGAATGTATCCTAAAACACCGACCGGTATTCGGTGGTGACGGTAAATGACCTGAAGTACTAATCGGTGAGGTTGTTTCTAATTATGTTTTAGAAAGATTAAGTGATTTCGCCCGAGGGTCTGGCTGTGGCGAAAAACTTGTTGAAGAATTTAGGGTGCCATGTACATTCGCACAGAATGCGAATGAATATAAAAAGCAGATCCTACTACTTTTGCTGCCATCAACGAAGCAAACCGTAGTCGTTTCGTTATTGTCGCCTATAAGAACTTGTTCAGCAAACCGGTATAAATAATCTATTTCCAAATTACATTCTGAACCGTTACAACTTCTCAAACCTTCTTTTCAGTTTCTGAAATATTATCAAACACTTTAATTCAAAGTCAGTTCTGATTTAAGACTCAATATTTCAGTTCATAATAACTTAATTCAATTTCTATTATATTGGCTATCTGAATCCCAATAACCATTATTCGATTATTTCGAAGGAGAAGATATTACTTAGTAGTTAAAGGAAACCCTTGTAACTTGATAATATGGGTTAATGTTATTCAATTTTAAGGGTAGTGTTCATTGGCATGGTTCGTTACTTCTCTTTATCAGAGATTTCAATTCAATATCAAGGGAGAATGATCTGCTCTTCGAAGATAATCTTGATGAAAATTCAGTACAGTTTATTATAAATTTATAACCTAAAACATTTTCATCTTCAGGTTCATTGGCACCCGGAAGGAAGAGCTTAATAGAATTTGTTTTTACTATTTCAAAGCTTTTCGGATTATCCGCCCCATTTTCGGATCAAAAGAACAACTCGACGAACAGTAAATTGTGAAAACGATGTGAGTATATCACGCACTTAGCCGATATTTCTTCAATCCATGCCGATTCCGTTCCGACCGTTATTCATTATAACCGCTCAAAATGTATCTTCACTTCCAGTGTTTAGATGACCTCGATTTCCTATCTTTTCATATTGGTTAACATGAACGAAGATTCATAATTTTGTTAGTGAGCACAAATCTTGTTCATCGATTACTCAGGTTTTATCTATATTAAGATAAACCTGTTTAGGTGGAGCTATATTAGGAACTATTTTAAGCCTAGCGGTCTATCTATCTATACATTATAATGACGAAAGAGCATCAAAGCTCTCCATCTTTAAACCTAGTTTGCATTTGCCTCGGATTATTTACTTTATACCAACATTAAGCAATAAAACTGTCTTAACAATTGCAACAAAAAGAAGCATTACTTACTAAAAACGTTCCGAAACATAACATTTGCAACACTTACTGGGTGAAGGTCAGTGAGGCAATTATTTGTTTTTAAATTAATGATTAAAAGACTTGATTTAAATTCTTCATTGTCTAACGTATTCAAATCAGTTTCTCTTTCCACTTTCGTTGTTATGCTAGGTTCTATGATTTGAATATTGAAATCAGTTTAATCAGTGCATCGATTTCTAGTGTCAAGTTCATTGGTTCATGTTTTCGTGTTGCTTTTATTTCCAACTTCTGTTTTTTTAACGTCTATGTATGCTTCATGGAGATTGGCTGGGCAGATTGATTTCTGATTGACTTCGTATCCCTGATGGCTTTTTTTCATCACAAGGCTTGTTGCAAATTGCCAATACACATTTCTGGGTTATACTCTGTCGCATCAAAAAGTGCATGTTCGTATTTATAGTAAGTTGCATCATAACCATCCAGTATGGTAGACGCTAAAACATTTTAATCTTAACAATAAAAACTGTAACTAGTCTTATGTAAACGCTTTTTATGTATTTTTTGCACGTTTTGTCTCTTGAGTTGTAACTTAATTACTTAAAGTGTATAATAAATTCTATATCAAAATAATTTC
Source organism: Eurois occulta (assembly GCA_950022335.1). Lineage (NCBI taxonomy): Eukaryota > Metazoa > Arthropoda > Insecta > Lepidoptera > Noctuidae > Eurois > Eurois occulta. Next base: position 15,148,956 of record OX465497.1, read on the forward strand.
GTAACGGATTACAGATCTATATTCCTAACAGAAACTATGAGACTATGAATAAAAACTTACTAAAAGATTTAAGAAACCATACTGAAGATGTACTTAATTACTAAATAACGTAAGAAAAGAATTTCTATCTACATTTTCTTGATGAACGTTCTACCTAGACCAAGTCTTAGCTATCAATCAGATAACACTAAGAGCGCTTTAACACCCTAGAAAAACAATTACTAACAGCTTACGAAGCTTACGAAACTGACCTAGATCCATCAAAAGCCTTTGTTTAAATTAATTTAAATATTAAAAGAAAACTACACCCATGTGAAAATTTTAATTTAAAAAAGTCCTAGTTAGTAGTAGAAACAATAGTTAATAATTCATCCAGTTACAAGAAAGACATAAACAGTTGTTCACACATGACGTATGATAAAACAGTTAACATCATACAAGAAACGACAAACAAATACGATATACTTACTGTAATAAAATTGGTAAAATTGGTTGTCAGACTTACGGGCCACTGACTTTCTGTAACGAATGTCAAAGATCTACAAATTGACAACTATAACATGTCATGTCTTGTGTTCAAGAACATTGTTTAATAATATGATCACTCAACAATAAGAACAATGAAGTCTTAAGTTACCGTACCTACAAGTTGAGAAACAACAATAGATTCAATGAGATGGACAGAAGTAGTGAGTTTGAAACCGCTTTGCAAACTCGATTCGTTTCGGGAGTTGGAAATTAAGATATCGAAGTTTTCTGCATTCAAGTGTGAAGACTGATAAGATAATATATACATTCTCGTTAGTGAAGATAATATTACTGGATTATATTTAGTCATTATAAAAGTTCATACACACGTTACTTCAATTTCACACAAGGATTGGACTACTAATAATATAGTCAAGATATAAAAACATTCTCAGTCGAGCGAGTCTTACATAACAAGCAAGTGACATTGTTATACCGTTTTATTCATTCTCAGAACTGAATGGATAAAACACGAAACTGCACATTAGTATGCGAAAATTCAAGCTCATGAAGCCAAAATAATATTGAGAATGACTCTTAATGAGATTGAAATACTTTTCGTTATTTCTTGTAAGACCAATTCAGACCCTATACAAATTGAAATGCTCAAAAGATTACAAATTGATTTTAATCAGGCACGAAACGGACAGCAAAGTATTTATAAGTTAAAATTAAGAAAAGAGGTTATCAACAGTTATAAAAACACTTACTTGTTCTTAATTATGAACATTTCAAAGATGCGGAGGAGTTAAATGACGTTGAACATGACAATGGCACGAAAAGAGAAAAATCTCAGAAAAACGTCAACAATTTGAGGTCGGTTAATTCGTAAACATCGTCGGAGAAGACCATTAACGTTAAAAGCTTTATTCATTTGGCGAACCAACTGGGAGGGGGAATCGAGTGGACAAAAGGGGGACTAAGAGAAAATATAACAATAACGTGGGTAGGCTACCAAAATTGTTTTCTGAGTAGTGAATTTACTGACCACTCAGCCAAGCTTCCACAGTAAATTACTTATCTTTCTAAAGACAAAGGTAACTTTTGTTTGTTCTATAAATAATTATCTATTTGTTTCAACAACGGTATAAAGGTTAGATGATTTTCGTGATAATAATAAGAGGATTGCACAACAAAATTAGTTTGTCGTTCAACAAAAGGTTGAAAGGTGTTGGTGAGTATTTTAGCAGAAACCTGAATACTTACATTATATATTATTAATGAAACTGATACCAACAAGTAACTACTTCATTGGCTAATACTAGGCTATTGCTATTATTAGCATAATAGATCGCCTGAAAGGCCAACCCTAACAATACTATCATCTACGACCATTCCACTATCAGTTCGCTTACGTGATTAGGTAAATCGCTGGACGATGGCCTTTTACCAGCATTAGTAATGCTCTTACATAAACAAAAGCACGTCTATTGTAGACCGTATACCTTTGTAATAGAGGCCTCAACATTGTTTGCTTGACATTTTAGCAAGCAATTAACTTTGGTTTTCCAAGCCGGTAGGGCAAACATAGCCAGTTCACCGACCCCGGTAAACACGAAAGTGAAATCTGTCACTTGTTGCTACGATACGAATTGGACGGAAACGTGTTATGGGTGAGAATAAGTGGTTCTGCACGAAATCAGGTCGGAATTTGTATGCCAGTAGTGTTTATTGAACCTAAATTAGAATTTGATTAGCTATGCTAATATAAATTTAGATTGGTTGGAATCGGGTTAGGTTTGCAGTCCCCTGTCATAGGCTTCATTGTTATTGATATAAGCAGCGCGAGAAATCACACATTGCAAAATCCGGCGGCGGACCGGGGTTCAATTGTTATTTAAATAAGTTATACCATCCGGTGTCCCCCAAGTAACCTCTCTGGGCCCGTTAGGTACTGTTTTTTAACTAAACTCTTCCTCATACAAACGATGATTACCTGAAACAAAAAGATTACAAAATAAGTATTATGCCATAATATTTACAAATACGATGATGTCTGAATGCGATAAGAAGCTATTAGACTTGTGGACTTAATATTAAAGTTATGAGCGCAAAATCAACAGAGAAGGACAATGAACTGATTTCAACATGTCTATCGAGATTAAAAATACTTTCTCAGCGAAATGAAAATACCTAATAACAATATCACACGATTACGCATTGTTAAAAGATCCTTATTCCCTGGGAAACGTTGCCGAAGTTATAAATATAAACGTAGGTGTAAAATTACAGCTATTACATTACAATAAAAACGACTTACTTAAACCCCGTAATGACCAACACCTACATCGATTACCACGAAGCTAAATACAAATATGCAAATCGTGAAGTTTAAACCCACGTTGAAGCTCAAAGAAGGGCTAAAACGTCACAAGTAATAATAGGAATGATACAAAATGCTCCAATTTCCAAGAATTGTGAACAATAGTTGGCTTCAAACAATGAGGACGACGTACATATGCGCGATATGTAACCAACGCGTTATTCTAATTTGCACAGCGCTAATTATTTCATATCAAAACGTAATTAAGCACAGCTGGATAACGCCACTTATGGGACAAGCGATCAAGCAGATGGAATATAAATAGATTTACAGTAGCAGATATAAGACGCGATGGATGTTCAGAGATTAAGATTTGAAATCTCTTGGCTGTAGATTGCTCCAGATGTCTTATTGGATCTGAAGGATAAACTATATCATGACATAAAAAATATTTGTGTTTTATCGATACGGATTGAAATCACCGGCTTTATTTATCAACATTGTATCAATTTTGAAAAATCCGAAATTACAAAAAACATGTTATGCTTCTTATCTTGTTTACTTAAGAAAATCCGTTACGTATGTTATTTAATCATCTACAACTCTACATATAGCAACAAATGGCAATCGAAATAGACGGGGTCACGATATAAGTTCAAGATATCGGAACATCGTAAATAGGGCACGATATTGACGGTAACAGCAATATTAAACAAAAAAAAATCAATACCATTATGTGTGAGAAATGCAGCATTTACGGCAATCTTGAAATTGTATGGCACTTCGTAGTTTCTTTTTTTTTACTATGTGCTTCCTTTTCCAACAAGAATTTGTTGTTTTGTTCTTACTCTCAGATAGCATACTTTCAAGTGGCATAATATGATTGCAAAATTGTTTACAAACACATGATATATCACTCATATTCGCGGATGAGTTCAAGCGGTACATGTGCCTTGTCCTCCATCAACATTCTCAGACAGTTTCGGGAGAGGATAATGTTTCAAAGCGTTTGTCGCGTCTACATAATTTATAACGTTGGTCTTTGAAGCGTCGCAGCACATGGCATGTTTGAATTAATGGCTCTTGTTTAATATGAAAACAAATATTTTGCACCGTGAATGCGTACCGTCCAATCTCCGAACATGTGTACCAGTTGATGCAAGCAATATTTACGACTGTTGATTTGTATTGTTTGAAGCTCTGTGGAATTTTTACAAAGAACTTTTGGTACAACAGTTTTTATAACCCTCCGATTTCGGCTGGCAATATCGTTGGCAGAATTACCCGAAGCGAATAGCTGGACGAAACAAATGTAGGGTCATAAGTAACATACGATTTTATAGCTACCCCAAAAAGGAATGAGACATAAAATTCCAGGATAAAGGGAATTTATTATATCACAAACAGAGTCCTATTATCCTTAACATAAAAGGTCCTTAGTCTACAATAAAGTTTACCCTACTTACAGACGTACTGGGTTAGATAGCAGAGGTCGGGATGTCGCTGACTGATAAAACCCCAACTGCGGGGGGTGGCGAATGCCAGATAGCAGAAATGTGTCCGTCGCGGCGTATCGCGGGACCACGTCGCGTCGGAGAATATAAATGGATGCTCTATAATATACACGCTTGAGCTGATACTAACCCCAGAAACTTCGAAATTGCTGGATAAAGTGAAATAGATTTCTCTCCATTAGTAAGTTGTTCGCAACTACGCATCCATTTCGAATCAAAAAGCAATTTGACGTTCAATTCTGAATTTCAGATACGAAAACAAATAAGATAGATTCCGAATGATCGTTCTGATAACACTTTAAATTCCACAATATTTGGATATACATATATTACTGAAGAAGAAGCAAATAATAATATTGATGCAACAGAAAAGATTACATGTAATTCATTACAAAGCTATGAATAATCTAGATGGCGTTACAAATTGTACAATTGAAAACAATTTGGCATGTTGAACAGCGAAAAAAAAACCCGCAAGTTTTTTCCTCCCGCGCTTCTGAAGATCATGACTAGTTCCAAGTGATAGGTCACGATTGGTTTCTATAATGGTACTTGTGTTGTTCTTGTTACAGATGTAGTTGAATATTTATGTAGAATGTTCGGGCCAAGTTATTGTAGATTTTCAATCATGGAATTTTATACTGTTACTCATCAGTATCTAGACATCTAGGAATGGATAGTTTCAGGTATACATGATTAAAGCTACTTCTTCATCAAAACTTTTGACAGTCTGTCAAACACAGATACCATTGCTTGGTACCATTGTTTTCAAACAATCAAGACCGTTTAGACAAATATTGTTGTCAATCTAATGGACTAGTTTGTCAGTATATAATCCTAAGCGAAGTTATTTTTTTTGGGAATGAATCATGTGTGACGTATTTCATTGTTTACTTGAATCTTGAACATACCAGAATAAAAAAAAAACTACATTTTATTTTGAAGTCTTCACCGCTTGGTTGAGACTTACAACGATGAGTTTGACTTAATCGACATACTTTGCCTTAGTAAAAACATATTCAGGAAGCAAATCCGTGCAATTCTTAAGGATCAGCAGTCGATCATTGTGATGTAATGTGTAATTGTGTATAAATATTTAAGTGTATACATATATGTATTGTGTGCCCGGTTTATGTCACTTTTTGTATACTGTGCATGACATATTGCTATTTTATTTTTTTATTGTTTACATCTTATACATATGTCTCTCTAGTTATTTAGTATTTAAAGTAATCTGTGGAAAACGTAGTGGGTAGCATATTTATCATAGTTTAGTATGTAAGCCTTATTATAACCCGTAATATGTTACTGTTTGTTTTTCCTAAATAAATAAATAAAAGTCTTCCAAAGATTCAGTCTAGCATTTCTAAAGTAATACAACAATCAATCACGGGCATCGTCAGATTTTATAACGTGCAAGAAATTAGTAATAACACATAGTCTAAATCCTTCAAGACCATTTCCATTTGAGTCTAGATCGTATCTCAATAACCAACCGGCTCAGCTCTCAAAGCAATCTGATCGAACTAGAACACTTTACAGACATCTTACACCATTCAATATAGGTTTTCCGGGCTTTGGAATTATCCTACATAAGTGAACGTTGAATTTCATCTGAACAGCAATATTAAAATCGTTCCGACTTGGCGGTATAATTTCGCAGTCAATAATAATATGATGATTAATGCAATAAATTTAAAAAAATACAAATCATTACAGTGAGGTAAACCTAGTTTTCATGATAGGTTTAATAGGTGCAATCAGAGGCGTGCAACAGTAAAGATAGATATTCAAACAAATCTCGTTACTAGGCCTGCAGTCACGCAACATACCACGCACAATATCAGTTCACGTGCTGTTGAATCACTAATTGAATAAACTGAACTAATCCAAGTATAAAACGCCATGCGTCACATCGCGAACAATGAAAATTGCACGCATTTTAAACGAACAACAATGTTCAATGTTCATGTGTACATTTTAATGCAACTGACAAGTTTACTAATTAATGTAATTAAAAATACGAGCTCGCTATGCTTGTCATGTCGGAAAAGTAAATTGATGGAACGTCATTTTCGCGCGTAGGAGCGGTAGGACACCGAGATAAGGAAACATGCAAGCTCATAAAAATAATTATATCGTTACAGAGGAGGAAAATGTAAAGGAAATGAATACTTGTTGTAGAAAAAAGAATTCCATTCCATTCCATTTTTTATTTTAAGATGGTATCTTTCAGCAGGTTTAGTTAAAGTTGACTTAGATAATAATGACAACGGTAGTGTTAAATCTAAAATAATATTATAGACAGAAATAATAGAGAAATTCTGAACAAATATCACATAAGTATAACATTTGGGAGGCGTGATCTACAGCTTAGTAGGACTAGAAAATATTGACAGATGTCCGCAGAAATCATTGTTGCTAATGGAATGTTACATACATTTGTGTAGGTACTGAGAATCTAACTGGACGCGACCACACGAGTTGTATAAAATTAAATAATATAAGCACAGAGATAGGTGGATGCCATTCAGGAGACCGCGGGTAAAACCTGGTTGAGACTCAAGCAGACCAGGGAATAATGGCACTAAAGGCAGGAGGCCTTTATTCAGCAGTGGGTGGAGCAATGCTCCCAATGATGATGATGTTAAGCATAGAGCAGACCCATATTAAACATAAACCGTCTGTAGCGATTAATAAAGACAAAACAATTTTTTCTATATAACCTGTAGTCAAGAGATTGAATATATACCTCTAAAGAGTGGATAACTATCTCACTAAACACAAGAAGCTGCATATTGTTTCTATTCTCCCACGATATTCGATAAGGTGAATTAAATTAATGGCCATAAGCCGACTGCTTTATTGTTCAAAAGAGGTTGAATACAGTAATATGGAGATTGGATTATCTCACCCATAATTTAACTGTGTTGTAGTAATAATTGGTTAATGGTTCAAAGATACTGATCTATCTGAAATTGTTTTAAAGAAGCTGATCGATAGATAACCTTTGGCAACCAGCATTGTTTTGTATAAAATGCAAGTAGGAACGCAATATATAGATTCTTGAAAATCTGCATCGAAATCATTCTGCTTATCAACAAAAGCACGTTAACGAAGTTTGTTATTAATTATGGCATGCCTGCTGCATAATATCCAACAAACAGAACCCCATTCCTCATTTCGTAAATTCTGGACGCGAAAGGCAATTATGTAAACTGTCCATCATTCGAGAAATAAATCTTAGTGGAACAGTGAACAATGCTATGAAGCTGGCGAGTAGCTGTCATCCGAATGACCCGATATAACTGGAGTAATGAACGATGACAGAAACATAATAGAGAAAGTGACTGCTAATACCGATGTGCACTACCGTGTATTTGTAAACTGCTTTGCACGCGAGTTCGATGATCGGAGTCGATTGATTGGTTTCAAAGATATGATCGATTGAATTGTACATGTGAGCGGTACTGAATGGAATATCTGGGAAAGTGACAGTTAGTATGATTACAATTGTATTATCATTATGTCTATCTTGATTAGTTATCAAAATCCGCTATTGCATCGTGTTCAAATAATGTAATGACAAACAACAGAATAAAGGACTTTAGGCAATGATGTGTCACTTTCGAGCCACAATTCTCAGAAGCTGCTTACTTTTAGGTAGTTGTTTGTTGTTACTTTATTACATTAGAGAATCGTTTTAACGCGTTGTGAGCCCCGACAGGAGCAGCTGCGGCAATCCCTAGGGTTACGGATGAAATCATTGTCGATAACAGTTACCTTTGAATCAAAGATTAACTTGTTCAGCCGTTAGTATTCTTTGGTGACTTGTCATTCTTTTGTTTTACATTTACTTGCTCATCTATTAATAAATTAACCTACACGTGTCTTTGTCACTGAATACGTGGAATAATCGAAAGCGCACGTATGATAAATTAATCCATGACACAAAATCGTGTTTAAAATCACTTTTACTTGAAATCGATCCGTGCTAAGACTTTAACGATGAATCGAGAGGCATAAATGACAATTTAATGTCCATAGATAATCTTGTATTGATGATAGCAGGTGTATCTGTAGATTGTAACTATAACAGATCGTAAATCGATTACACCATGGTAATTTTACGTCTGCTTAGTTTTCTTTGAAATTTAATGTTACCAAGTCACGTTGTATCCTGAACCATAGATTGACTCAACAACCCATCATTTTCGATTTCATACACCTCATAAACACTTTCAACGTTGCAGCCTCTTATTACGGAGAAATTGTTATTCCCAACGCGCGCAACCATATTATTCTTGGTTCCCCACGGATTTCATCATGACGATGTTCCGTAAGCAAATCTAATTTTCTATAATAGAGGCGCAGCGAAAGCTCGGTAAATAAAATCATAAATAAATCTCTTGGCTATTTCCTTGGTCAGCTTGTAGTTTAATCTTGCGATGGCTAACAATAGTGCTTTTTAGCCATTTCCAGCAAAATATGAGACTGTTTATTTTGACACTGACATATTCATGGACCAAATATTTTTGCAGCCATAACTCAATTACAAACAATGCAGTTCATATATCTGTAGCAGCACGTTTTCCGCATACCGTAAGCTGTCTCGCTGTTGGAATAAGTCTCCATGACATACGAGAATCCATATTGTTTTGTCACCGGTCCACATGAAGGGGCAAGTTAGCGATTGCAGCCAGTCACCCGCTCGATTGAGCAACGAACTTCGCCGACCGTATCGGAGAAAGTGCCGTGCTCAGTGCCCGATTTTATTACTGCCATCCTACGTTCAGAGAAACTCAGGATGTGAACCGTACCGAAAGGTGACTCGAATATACAAACAAACGACATTTAAATTGCAGACGTAAAATTGATCTTAGGTACTGTTTGAATATTGTATGACTAGGGAAGCTTTTTACGCTTTCGTTCGCGTCAACATCATGTTTGCGGTAAATACTTTAGTGCTTCAATTTGTCGTCGATCACGGTGACATTGCAGCTGATGGAGGAGAGGAAGCTTGTGGAAAGATGTTTTATTTATTTACGCCTCTGGAAATGTTAATACGTTTAGAATATACCAATAAACAAGGAAAGGCAAGAATAACTTGTGATTAACGCGTATTTTCAGAATATCAATCCAGAAGCCCATATCACATCGTCGATTATAATATTATCGAAATGCTTGCATGTTTAAGTGCTAGTGTACTGACTGTATACCTATCAGTACACACACAATAAGACCGATAACTAAATAAGTATGTCGACGCCTAAACGGGATCCCTTCTTTTCGCATAATGTTCTTTGTCCTAATATACTTCGGCATAACGATTTTGGCACAATTTTTTTTGGCATAATAATACTTCGGCATAATTTTTTTAGGCATACATTTTATGTTGGCATAATCATCTTAAAAACTAATTTGTTTTGGCATAAATTTGATTCGCATAACGTTAGTAGGCCTAATGACTATTAGCATAATAATATTTAGGCATACAAAATATTGTTGGTTAAAAATGTAATATGCTGTGCAACAAAAGTTAGTGACAGAACCGAATTGCTGCAAAACCGACTCCACGTAGTCTTGTTTGTCCTACCCCTAGAGTGTAATTTAAAATCGCGTAGGCGCGTAGGGGCAAGGCGGCCCGCGGGCTGAGGAGCAAGTGGCTGCGAGCGAGCCGCCGCGGCTGAGGCTGGCCGGCGAAGCCGGCCAACAAGCCGAAGCTGCGGTGGTGAGCGAAAGCCGTCTGCGACGATTAGCACGCGTGGGGCCGCCGGAGGCCCGCAGCGCCGGAGCCGTGACAGAAACCCTGCCTGCTGCATGTTGCATGCTCGCTTGAATGCTGCATGCTGCATGCTTGCTTGCATGCTGCATGCTTGCTTGCATGCTGCATGCTTGCTTGTTTGCTGCATGCTTGCTTGCATGCTTGCTTGCATGCTGTATGCTTGCTTGCATGCTGTATGCTTGCTTGCTTCATGCTTCCTACAGCGAAAAAAAACCCACAAAATTGTTCAATACGGTATATTATATTAATATGTTATTTATTACCTGATTCAGGAGATATGGCTTTTTTCCAATCGTCGAAATAAATTGGATCGCCCTAGCTTTTTTGCCCGAAGAGGATAATTATCCTCTTCGGGCAAAAAAGCTAGGGCGTATAAAAAAGTTATGCTTTAGAACTTTATGCTTAATAAATTTATGCTTTAGAATATTATGCATCATCATTATTATGGTTAGAGAAATTATGCTTAAAAAATTATGCGTAAGCTGTTATGCGTAATTATATTATGCGAAAATATAATTATGCCAAACAAAATTATGCTAAGTTATATTAGGTCTTAACATTTTATGCAAATGGATAGTGAACCCGCCTAAACATACAATCTTAGATCTAATAAAGTATGAATCACTTTCTTAACAACAAAAGATAAGGATAAAGAACATTTACAACAATGATATCGTTTAGGAAATATAAATATTAGCAATGGTACACAAGAACAATATTATCAGACAGGTAGAGATAAGAGAACTGGCGCAGAATGTGCATTGTATTGAAGTCGATAAGGCTTTAGCATTCACGGCGAATGATAACAGAATCGATAGCGCCGTTTCTTGGGAAATGAAGGAGGAAAATCCGATTTACTTTATAAAATACGAGATGATTTTAGCTCAAAAGATATTGACAACTGAAATCAAAATAAAATATGATAAACTGCAAAGTCTGTTGAATTTACCTTGGTGAAACCAGTAAGCTAAGTTTTTTTGGCACAAGTGTTATATATGTATGACACACATACAAAGATTAGGGAAAACATGTGATGGATGGACAAGAATGTCTTGTAGGTTTTCAATAGATAAACTCACCAATATCAAACGGACGATTTGTCTACATATAATTACTACTTTTTCACCGGTTTCCTCCATAGTCCCGCCATTAATAGTGCACATAAATAAAAAACAAACACGTTTTAGAAGAAGCTATAACTCATGTCATCAAGTACTCCTATGGTTATCTGATGTACATTTATTTACGACAAACTCTCACGAAAGCTGTAATGTTGGTTTATATTAACTTTCTAAACTGCACATCACATACACTCCATAAATGCATAGAAGCTAGACTTGGCTGTATTATAAACTTTGGTTTACCTACGGAAGTGCAGACTTGACAATTAATATAATATAACATCACGCCTGTAATCCCCGAAGGGTTAGGCAGAGGTGTACCTAACACTCCACCCACATTTCGCCAGTTATGTTTAAGTCCCATGTAATAGTGGGCGAGCTTATTACTACCAACCGGGCACGAATATAGAATCTGTGGCTGCTACTGAAGAATTCCTAACGGAAAACTGAATAACACTTTGCCCGATCTGAGAATCAAACTCAGGACCTCATGCTCAGCAGTAGCGTTTGCAATCACTAGACCAATGACGCAGACTTACAAATTACCAATTTTGCATCGAATTTGAACATAAATAATTCGGTATCTAAAGTCACCGAATTTGATGATAAAGATCTACTCAATGGTCCTAGTACGACCCCATTTTCGGAGACCTTATCAAATTGGCTGACTATATTGGGTGTGAAACTGTTCCCCATTAAACACTCTCACTGATGTGGTTAATATCTTAATTGAAACTGAAAGGTAACGTCGAGGAAGGCATAATATCAGGAAGATTTATTAGAGTATACGAAGTTCGGAATTATCATGTTCTTGCCTTTGTCCAATATTACTCGGGGTCGGCGTAACACGTTCTTTCTTCCATTTTCTTCTATCAACCATCACGCTATCATTTACTCCTTTTTCTATCACATCCCACAACCCCTCACACAACCCATCGATATTTACTTTGGCCTTCCTCTCCCTCTCCATCTATAAACATTAATATTTATCCCTCCTCATCACAATGTCCATAGCAACCCAGACGACAAATTTGCGTATATCTCCATAATAATCAAGAATAAGTGTTCTGCATTTTCAATACGCGACTCACAAATTCACAATATCGACAACAAATTAGCTACGTCAATCATCGACATAACAAGGTACTTCAACCTTCCACTAACCACGGTCATTGTCCGAACTAGCACGTTACTTAAACCAAACGCACGCGGTTACGTAAACGTTAACGTACTATCGTCGAGTGCGTTTGCTCAAAGAGTTAACAGCTCAAGTCCCTTGCCGTTTCAAGAGGTAGTTTATCGACTTGAACGTTTGCGTTTTCTAGATTGACAGCTAAGGTTGAATACTCGGTTTGGCTGCGAAGATGATATTGATGTCAAGGTTGAGTGAGGGGAGTGTTCTAAATATTCACGATAAAACACTTCTCTTGTTACTCGTATAAAAATTCAGAATTAAAGTATGAAATCCTTTGGCACAAAATTGTCAAAGCTGAGTTCGAAACTTTTTACATCAGCTTGAAAAATTCCACCCGATTAACTTTTCAAGGATCATTTCTCTCGATCGGTGATCAAACAGATTACCAATATTAATTCGATAGAACTTTCAATCGTTCGTTAGAACTTTGCATAGGTTACAACGTAGTTTTAACAAGAATGTGAACTAGTTAACAAAGTTAAAGGACTTAAAACAAAAACTCTTCAAGTCAAAAGTCCATATTCAGTGCAGAGTGCCCACCAAAAGATTAGATAAACTATTACCATTAGATAGTGTCATATCTACGATACAAGTGCTAGATAACAACGGCTCAGATATTGTTTTGGATAAAACTGAATCAAAACCTTTAAATACTGGAAAATAATAAAAGCCTTGCTAGCATTGGAATGGACGAAGAAAATAAAGTTTCTAAACTGAATTCCATTCAATATCCTGACCGTCCTGCAAACATAATTAATTTTCTCCAAAAGAAATCCAGGGACGTCGAAGCTTCGAGAATGATCCAGGGCCCTTCGGAACGTGACTAGCATAATTTGTACTTCAGAATACATAATGCTGGGCCTAGTCAAGGTCCTAAAAGTTACTACAATTTTGGCGTATTGTATTTTTCTCTTGTCGTAAAAAAAAATATTTTACTCTAAGATTATTGAAGGAAGAATGCCTGGTAAGAATGTAAGAATAGATAATATAATAGTCCTCCTGACAGATTATCGGTGGTGGCGGCACTCAGTGGAGACTAGTGAACAAGTGTATACGCAAATAGGTGCACTCGCTCTTCCCTAACTCTCGTTGTCCGATAAGACGGCAATCCGTCAAAGGTATTCAGAAAAACTAAACTTATACTTACGGGATATCTTCCGTGATTATCCCTTATTCTGAGCTCCCGTAACTTTAAGTTTAGATATAAACCGTGACAATTTAAAACAGTTTTCAGAAAAACTTCTGAATTATGGGATCGTATTTGTAATTAACAGAATGAAGTTAAGCAGGTACAAAAATCATCACCACAAACTTGGCAGAACTGCAGATATCCTTAATTCTTAACGAGAATCAACTGCAAATAAATCATGTTCGTGTCTAAAACAATAAACACATACCAACCAGAGTTGCGGTCAGAGCCGCAAACCTCGTTTGGAAACATTATTTCAACAATAACAATATGCAGCTAAGGATAATACCGCTACATGGGACACCAGACACAAGGCTAATATTTATCTATACCTAAGACCGTGTTCACCACAACAGGAAAGCAGCTTTCCGGCTGTATCAATAACACAACTAATGTTTAGAATAATAACGTGTGTTTACACAGGTTGCTCTTCATCGTTCAGTCGTTCCTGTCTGACTTTGAACTTTAAAATAAAAGGCAGCATCCTGAAGTTGGAAATCAACACCATGTGTTTAATCGAAGATTTAGTTTCTTTGGTTTCGGAATGTATTTTTGGTATACAAATTAGCTCGTCGGGATTTGTGCCCGGTTGACGGCAATAGGCTCGCCAACATAACATGGGATTTACACATACATAAGTGACTAATGTGGGTTTACTATAAGTAGACTTCTAATTGTTCTGGGATAAATTCCGTAGTTACAATAGAAACAAATAACATCGGTAGCTGTCTACTTAAAATAACAAGATGTCAACTAATAAATACTAGTAAATAGTCAGAAGACTTCGGAACCAATTTCTTCAATCCACTTTAATTCAATTCCAGCGCCATATTCGTTCAATCTCAACAAGGAAATGAAGCTGATGATAAGCAAATGTAACTTATATCCGATTCTATTGGCACTACCAAACTGGTGGAAACCCAATCCGGATCCCCCGAATCTCTTAAATAGCTTGCTTTGCTTGTTGAGCATCAAAAATCGGGTTTATTCCCACTGTCCACCCCCTGCTTGTCCACCCCGGGTGGACAATGTCACAATTTTTAAAAATAATTCCCACTGTCCCCGGGGGGTGGCCAGTGAGAATCATTATTAAAATAATTCACTGTGGCCACCACTGGTGGACACGGTTACAACTTTTTCAAACGTTTACAATGGCCACCTCCGGTGGACAGCGCCACTATTAAAACCAACATTCTCTTTGTCCAACCCTGGCTGATAGACATAATGAACTTAATTTTATTGAACTTAACTTTATTCAACTTTAATAATAACTTATATCTTAAAATAGTAATAAAAATCTACGTTTAAATTCTTATTCTTTTTTATAAAACAAAAACAAAAGTAAATACTTGCAATAGTAATTCAATCAAAATCAAAATATTTTATTTCACATAGGCCTACATGGGCACTTATAAAAAGTCGACAAAAAGGTGCACGGTTAGGGTAGGTCCTTTCCTATGGAGAAGAACCGGCAAGAAACTGCATGGTTACTCTTTTAAAATGATTTGATTTTACAATATTATCATGTTACAGCATTAGTACTTAAGTTTGGGGGACAGCATAGGCCCGAAAATAAGTCGTTGCTTAATACACATACATACTACTACTTATTCTTATTCTTTATTGCACACAAAATAATAAAGGATACAAATTGCAATAATATAGCTTATGTACAATGGCGAGCTTAACCCAGAATTGGGTTTTCTTACAGCAAACCAAATTTTGACTGCGAGATTTGCAGAAGAGGGTACACTTATGGTGCAATAACATTAACAAAATTAATTAATTTTATAAACCAAACTACATACCTACAATATAATATACGTAATACATACAATACATACGCATATACATACATACTAAACATACATACTTAATTCACCAATCATTGTCGTATTAATTTCTCATCATTTCCAGAAATTGTCCTACGGTTATTTGGCCATTTACAAATTCCTGTTGCGTTTCTTGAATATACTGATCACTGAAAATATATTTCTTTTTTCGTTTGTTAGTATTCACTATATTTTGGCTTAGCTGAATTTTTCGCACAACGAAAAAAAATGCGTCTTCTTGAATTATATTTAAAGCTTGCAGCATGTTTGGTTTTTTTTTACCTATTGCTTTGTTCAGTTTATGGTGCCATCCTTCAACAGCATTAGTTGTGCGATGCCTTTCCCCAAAGATACACCATACTTTTAAGAAGTCATCTGTCATCCAATTATCTTCTACG
The DNA here is from genome assembly GCA_950022335.1 of Eurois occulta. NCBI lineage: Eukaryota > Metazoa > Arthropoda > Insecta > Lepidoptera > Noctuidae > Eurois > Eurois occulta. Next base: position 15,164,781 of record OX465497.1, read on the forward strand.
TATTTCCGAAATTTTAAGACATTTGCATCTGTAGTACTTCTGCGGGTTATATAAAGCCATCCGTTTTTTATTTCTGTCTCTGGTAGTAATGGAAGTACCGCAGTCAATGCTACCTCTCGAATTTTGAACATATCTTCATATGTTGTAAGTTTTAAATCACGCCCTTTACTCCATATCGCTTTTTTGAAATGTGTATAACATCCTTTCAATATTGCTGAAGGAAATGATGATCTGATGGCCTTCATAGCTGCTTTCTCAAAGTCTATTGTAAATTTTCTAGGTTCCCATTGTGGAATCTGACTTTTAATCAAATTAAATAAAATAGTGTAAGACTTAACATCTCGGAAAGTCATAAAGGCGTAAATCAATGGGATTATGTTAGTACTATTTTCTGTACTGTGAACATCACCATGTATCGAGTACAGTTGTGTGAAAGGTTCACTACAGCTTTTGAAGGTACCATCACAATAAAAATCGCGAGTCTCACAAATATACTGTTTTGCTTCTTCAACACAAAATACTAAAATACGGTTGCCATTGTAATAGTAATCCGCTAAAAGAAATTGCTTGTGCTTTTGAGGAATTTGCAAATTTTCTACATTTCTGCATTGAATTTTTACCATCCCTGCAGTTTTGTTTCTATGTCTGTATAGATTGGATTGCCGCGTCCACCAGTGGTGGCTACAGTGAATTATTTTAATAATGATTCTCACTGGCCACCCCATGGGGACAGTGGGAATTATTTTTAAAAATTGTGACATTGTCCACCCGGGGTGGACAAGCAGGGGGTGGACAGTGGTAATAAACCAAAAATCGATGTGATGTATGAGCAAGTACGACTTCGTTGGGTAAATAATTACAATTATATTGATCATTGCGAAGGTCACTGCTTTCAACTAACTAATGAATATGCACATTCCCATTCCACTCTTTGCACCTGCTGAGATTCTCCCTCCTGGACATGACTTACTAAGCTGGAAGTCTATGAACAGACTCCGGACCCAGGTTGGCCCATGGACAACCCGTTAATTTGGAGATTTATAAATGTGGTTATGTTCCACAAACGATGGGGCACCTAATGTTGCGTCCGGCGTGCCCTGATGCCACACCACAGACATTGATGGACGATAGTGATGGCGCCAAACTCATAGCTAAGTTCTGGGACGATTCAAAATAGTTTTGATATCGACACGCAATGAAGAAGAATATGCACATTCTTCCATTCCTCTTTCACACACAATGAAACTTTATCACCATGAAAAAACTTTTAAAACCTTCAGAAAACGTTCGAGCTCATCGAAGTCATCCTAAGACTTTCGCCAGAACCGTCGTCCATCGGAAAAGTATCCGAAAACTTTCCATTTTCTACTAAAAAGTACAAGTTATTTCCAAAGGAATATTAAATGACAAATTGCTATCAACGAAACTTTATTTACAAGCAACAAATAATCAAGGGAGTTGGCAAAAGCCAGACTTCGACAGAATTAATAATGAATCCTGTGACTTTAGGAATCACTCTGGGGAGTTACGCTTCAGGTAACAGGATTAATGAAGTACAGTCCCAAATTATACGGGATTAAAAGAGAATAGTCTAAAACTTAGTACACGGAAGGTCTATTGACAAATTAATTCCAATGATAGAACTCAAATTGTTTTGATACCTAAACGCGCCTGCAGTCAGTCTCCAGAAGATTCTACGTATTAGGCAAGAGACTTGCCCAATCGTTCTATTACCTTTCATAAAACGCAATTCCCAATTTACTTCCATCAAATGGATTATAGAGGTTAAAATGCTACGCTCTCCACTCACAATCTCCAGAAAATTCTACTAATCTACCATAAAACAAAGACTTATCCAATGTCCAATCGTTCTAATAACACCCATCACCATAGGCAATTTCCAATTTATCTTCAACTGTTAATCCCAAGACAGCTTTCTTTATATTATACCTTATAAGAACTGATCACTGATTGAGAGGGAGAGCGAAGACATCAAAAACTGCATAATGGACGTACAATGAATAAATCCTCTATTGTGTTGTCAGTTATATTTGGATGGAAGCTTTCGATACACAATTATGTAAGTCGGTTATTAAGTTCGATCGTGTCATGACGAATGTTGAAGGCTTGAGCACTTTCACCCGAAGTAATCTTGTCTCCCTTGAAAAAACCGGTCGCATTAGTGAGATACTTCCTTATTTAGGTAGCATTCTTGTTGAAGTCATGGACGTAAAAAAATCGTGATAGAGCAGGAATGTTGTTCATTGTTTGTTTACGTTACATTCTTTTTATAGAGTTTTAATCGAAATAAACGACCATTGTCGCCGTAAGACACAGTTAATGAAACCCTAGCTTATCCGTTCCTTCTTTACGTGCCTTGAATTGACCTAGATTCAAACTCCTTTCGATATTCTTAAAAGAAAAGTACTTAAAAGATTCAAGTAAAACTACATGTTCCAGATTTAGAGTTCCTAGAAAGAACTAACATAAAATTGCAATGCAATCAAGTTTAGAAACCTGCAACTCAAGATCAGTACGAAGTAGTACGAAGAGAGTCATCTCGGTAGATTTCACCTAACGTTCGGAAAACGAAGTTTTCTAGTCTTCACTTAGCGACAAGTTTAAACTTTATTACAAGTTTATTTCCTTGTTTTACTACTCCTGATAAAGTTAGCTGTTTTTAATCTTTATACTATGTTGATTGCAAGAAAAACTGAACTATTAAGTAATCTCATGATGCCATAGCATAGGCCCATAGTAGGAGGAATTACACAAAAAACTTAGTTTCTCAAGATTGTTTAAAAAACAGTTTCAGTAACTTTTTGCTATCTTGAATTACAGTTTGTAGCTCAAAGAGAACCTTTCTCGAAAAGAAGTCGTAGTTGAAACAACTTTTCTTAAGGCACAATCTTTTAATGTATTTAAATAGTGAAAATAAGAAAGGTAAACAAAAATGTAGGAAATGTTATGTACATTATAATAACATCTGAGTTCTGACTGCAACTGACTTGCTTGTTTAAGCCAGATACATCAACTTTGTTGAGATTAAACTGCTGCCTGGCTCCTGTGTTTATTCTACAGTGCATGTATTTAGTACTTAATGCACTTAATATTTGAGATGAAAGTATTAAGACAAACAAGCATTTCATTTACATCTGGGAAATTCACCAATGGTCGGCTTCCAGTCTACCTATCTGACCTCCACAACCCAGTAACTGGGTAATATGATACCCCTTGGTACGACGGGTTGCCAGACTGGCAGGCTTCTGACTACTCGTAACAACTGACAAAGATCTACAAATGACAGTTGGGACCAAAGGCTTAATGTACTTGCCGAGGCACGGTGGAAAACTCAGTATATGTATTGATAACCCATCCACGGACCGACCACGGCAAGCACTGCTTAACCTCGAAATCAACCCGTGCGGCTGTGTGTGTGTTATATTGCCACGAGCTCCCCAACATGCCCCTAACGCCAGTTTTCGCTTACACAGTCACCTAAATATTATATCGTTGCTGGAATTTCAACTCTTGAAAAACAATGGAGTGCTCTTATTTAGGCATTCAACTAGGTGTTGCCAACTGTTAGTGAAAACGGTCATAAGGCACTTACATTGCTATTGTTTAAACTTCCACGGCTGTTCAATGTTATTTCATAATTGTTATGTTATTATGACTCTAGTAGATTAATAACTTGAATAGTAAAATATCGTAACTTGACGTATTTAATGTTATTGACTATTAGAACGATAATGGGGAAGTGACGATCGCCATTGACAGCGACATAAGTGATGCTGGTTTGTTCTCAGATGACCAGTGGTCGACATTGGCCCTGTATCGAAGGAACTGGGAGTCATGGAGACAGACCTTAGCCCAGCAGTGTGATGACGTAGGCTAACAGTAAAACAGTAAAATTATTAGTATTACATAAGTAGCTGTTTCCCGCGACTACGTGTGCGTGGAAATTTGAATGTGCAGAGTTTTAGGAAAAAAAGTATAGTAACGTGGAGATTGGCACAAGAAAAGAGAGCAGTGGGTGAATTCAGGCTTTGGATGATGATGATGACCATGGTCCAGACTATAATCTATAATGTGTCAAAATGCATCCAGACCCGTTCAGCCGTACTGGCGTGATAGAGTAACAAATCAAAGTAACAAATAGAGTAATCCATCCAAACTTTCGCAAATACTAACACTATAAATCCTAAGGTTAAGAAACTAATGAAATTCCAAAATTGTCGCTCTTTTCTATTAAGAAAACTAATAACGAAAAATTAGATACAAAGAAGTTCTGATTGTATTAGATTTTGTTGACTAAACAAGACGTGACTTTCGTGAGAACCTTAATAAAATAAATTAAACTTAGGACTACTATGTGGAGTACATCTAAAGTAACACAGACTACATGCAAGAAGATATTATAGGTAATAACATACGTGACCACTACATTAGCTTTAACTTACACAATACAAAATTATTAAAACACGAACCGTTGAAATATAAAATACTTAATATTATATGTTAATAAAATGAAAACAATGTGTTAACAGGAAACAGAGCGTCATCCACAAATAACAAGTGACAATACGCACGGAATTGTTGGAATCGTCCATTGTGCCGCATTAAGGTGGGTGTCCAAGTACAACGCGACAATACGACTTTAATGTCGCGCCATTTGTCACACCGGTAACTCCAATCGGCACTTTGAAATGTCTCCTCCATATTTATTACCTCTAACCTCTGCTCGCTTGAGATATTTGCTACTGCAGTATCATTAGAGCCAATAAGAACCTTATTTGATTTAATAAGATTAAGTGCGAGTGGTTTCTTGTTTGCAGTCGTTAATACGGAAGCAGTTTTAATCCAATGAGACATCGTAGTTGAGAGTAGTGCAGTGGCTTTTCTCATGGAAATAAGTATGATTTAGGGCAACCTGATGAAACAAAGTGATAAAAATATTAACAAAGCTCGTAATTATTCGATGAAAGCAAAGCTTCAAAGCAATCAATGCGAGTAATCGCATATTCATCGCATTTCATGCACAACAATCACACAAAACATCGGAGCCACAATGTCAGAGTTGAATAAACTATTACTTTGAGTCATGGTCATTAGCAGGCACTGATAATTAACACGATGTAAAAATCAATAAATCATGCAAAGGTCAATACCTTTGCATGATTTATAAAACATACTTCAATTAAGTTAAACTTTCTGATGGACAAAGCAAAAGTTAAATTAGCACTGACGAAGTTATTAAAACTGCAGCAAATGATATTGTTGCCGTGGACTAAAAGGATGTCATCAATTTACTGGGTGACTGCCAGTCTACGCTTTCTCTTAGTTGAGATTTATGACTAGCGTTGAGAGAAGTTGCTGATAACACTTTTACTTTCAGATCATGAATTCGATTCACAAATTCAAAATGGGATTCGTTCCGAGGCTAAACATACCGAAGGACCTACATCGCCAACTATAGCGGAAATTACGACATGTAAAATCACAGTTGCGTTAAAACTTTGAAATGAAGAGAGACTGTACAACAGTGCCGTTTCCAAACAACCATTAATCAAAGTAACAGTAAACAACAAAAAGGGAACAGCTCATGACAAAGCCACGAAGCACAACACTAATTGCAGTATTGCAGAATCGCAGCCGGGTATACAAAAAGTGGTGTCGCAATGTTTTCGGATGTGTCACGTAGTGAAAATTACCTGAAGTAAATAATAGTAGAGTAGGCATCGTTGTGATTGTGACATCAAACAAATTGCGCGACAATGCTCATCGTGACGAGGACACGACAGTTGTGAAAAATTAAACATAGTGCCTGTCTTCAAAGCTGGTAAGGATTGAGACACGGCTGGCACGATTGGCCAAAATTAAGCTGATAATAAAATGCAATTAACAAAGCAGAAGGAAAACTAAAAAATAACAATATAATAACGGATAAGTGGTAAATTCATTAGAAATATGTGAGAAGATATTACCAAAGTAATGAATATCAAGAAAAGCATGAACAAGCAAATACTAAAGATGATGAGAGATTGTAATCTCCAAGCAACAAGACAGGATGGAGTACTTATAAACAACGTAGGCACCCACTTATCACTAAAGAATGCATTTGATTGACGGTTGCTTAAACAACTCGCTCGTAAAGAAGCTGCAAATGCACTCGAATTAATCATCGCAATCTGTTCACTACATTTGTTTTGGAAAGATGTCAAGAATTAATCTTCATCTTTTTTAATTCCAGTCTTGGGACAAAAGGACCAAAAAACCAATATTTGCGCATTAATATTACAAACAACATGTGTTATGTATTTAAATCACAGCAAATAAGATGAATCAGAACCATTACTCGGTCATCCATGATTCATTCAAGTTAAGGAAATAGTCAGTCAGCCACGTATTCATAAAATATAACACAGTAACTAATACCTTTGTTTAATGCCGAGTTTACAATGATACAATAAAAAGTCGTTTCCATTTCGCCGCAGGTTCAGCAGTGATTTGATTGAAATTTCAAAATCCATCAGCCGTAAAATGTCACTTGCAACGTGGGACATCAAGCGTCAAGCCATCAACATCTATTGACTCCGACATTCGATTAACTCCGCGTAATTACAAGAGATCTATTCCGGCCATGATGGCACTTTTTATTCTAATATCCCGAAAATTGATTGCTTCCGTGCGTTTAAAATTGCTAGCCGTCAGAACAAGCCTGACGTCAATATAACTGTTCAATAATGAACATGCTAATAAATGGACTGAAAACCGTTGCAATCAAATCGTAATGGCGAGTAAACACACGTAAACTACAGATTTCTGAACCAATGAGTCAATAGTCAGTCTCATTCTAAATAATACCAAATACCCGGAAAACATTACCGGTGATCTAACTGCCAGAGCTAAAATTTCTCAAGATTAGGCAAAACTGTTACGCTCCGAACAGTTTTAATTTCGAAGTCTTTTCAAGTTTTATTCAAACAAAAATACCGCAATAAGCAACGAAAAAATATCACCCATTGTTCACCAAAAAAGCCTTGATTTAAGACCTGTATTAAAACTTAGACTACGCTAAGGGCTAAGATGAAGAAATAAATCACGAAGATTTTGAGTTGTCTTCCCTTCCATTGATGAAATCTAATCAGCCGGTCCGACTGGACAAAAAATCCGCTGCTTTGAAATACTGAATATTCTGTAGACTAAAATTACAGGTACATTTCAAAACTTTCTCGTCGAACTTAATAAAAACAGATCTTTTCGCAAACAATGGGCTTTTGTGGAAAAACGGTACTGCCTGATTTAAAGTTTTTATAATTATACAATGATTTACTTGCGCAGTTCTCAGAAAAAAAACTGAAAATAATAATAGACATTACACTTCGTCTGGGAATCCTCAGATATCTCGGTTCTTAATCATGACGCAGTACAGCAATCTAGATCGTGATTTTAATAAACGAAAAATGAATTTGGTTAAACTGACCTAGTTTATTGGAAAAAGGTAAAGAGAGGCTAATTTAGCGTTCATTCCGCTCCCTAAATTCTGATCAAAGCGGTTGTAAAGAGTAATAAGCCAAATATGAAGTACCTCGCGACGAGATGGAGCGTGAGGTAGACGGGTCAGTGACCAGTTCACAAAAACTGTACCGATCTGACTGGGCTGTTCAGTCATTGCAGTTAACGGTATCGAGATATGGGGCCGAAGCGAAATTACTGTTTAGATTTACCGAGCCAATTGTAAGTGTAGAGTAATTGTGTTTTACAAGCATTGTATCCAATTAATGTTGGTAAAGTGAGCTCTGGTTCTTAGGAAGTGGGACAGCGATATATCACAGGTACGCAATATACTCGGTCCGCGCAGGTTTGTAATTCTATCGCTCGACAAATTGCTATCACGACAAGAGGTCCTGATTTGCAAGTGTTTTCCAGTGACGGTTCTGGATCTGGAGATCTGGGTCTACTGTGACCCCCTGAATAATGGACCAAACTTGAACTATGAAATTGTTCGCAGCATAAATATTTCCTGTCTATTTTAATTAATCACTGCCTCAGACTGACTCCAAGGTCAAGTGGGGTCGCAAGCGCGACTGCTGAGTGGTCCTGGGTTCGATTCCCGGGTCGGTCAAAATGTTATTGGTTTTATCCGTCAGGAATTACTCAGTAGCAGTCACGCAGTCTGGATTTGAGCCCAGTTGATGGCAATAGGCTCGCCCCCTATTACATGGGACTTAAACATAACTGGCGAAATGTGGTTGTACTATTAGGTACTGTCTGAGTCAGTGTGTGCCTAACCCTTCGGAGATTACAGTCGTAATGTTATGATGATGTTATGTTTAATGAATCAACCCGAAAATGCAGGAATTATTCTAAGAACTATGTATGGTACATAATATGTAGAGATTCGATCATGTAATAACCAACATTAACTAATATTACCATGTAATACAATATTGTCGATCAAACATCACTCGAAGTAATTTAAAACGAGTTCAGTGTTTGACATGGAACGAACATACTCGTAGTTGATATACCTACCACCAGAACTAATTACTGAGAGAACGGGTCCTATAGGAAACTTGTCTATTGATCTTCAGGACAATGCTCAAAGGACCGGCTGTGTTGAAGCCCCGGGTCGAAGCCTCTCGTGTCCACAACTAAGTAACAACTTCGTAAAACAATGGAGACTTCCAATAAATATTGATCGTAAACCGATACAAAACATGTGGTCGACATCTGGGGAATATAACGTTTTACTACAAAGATTTTTGTCAACGCTTTATTGGTAAATGTTTGATGTATCAATATTGGATGATCGATCGTCGATAACCGAATTCTTTCTAGATTTTTCGAACTCTTCTACTCCCTTGGCACCGCTTGTAGACCACTAATAAATAAAGCATTCTGCTACGTTAATATCGTTAACGTAAGATAGTCTGTTAATAAAAATACCTCCTCTCTGAATTTCTCAGAACGGTTATTAGATGGGAACATTCAACATTACAATATTTTACTACGCGACGTAGGCACAATAATAATAAAATTCCAATTTTCCTCTATATCTCTACAACATTAAATAATTTTCCTAATATTGCTTATTCCTTTACAAATTAAGGTGAAACCGACAGGGTAGCCCGCAAAATTCAAATACTTACGTTTTTTTGCAATTTGCAGGTCAGTTTTTGAATTTCGCGGGCTACCCTGACGCTTCAACCTTAATGTAAATACATTTGCTGTTTCTATAAGAGCGTAGAAACTTTGGCAGCATCTATTACCGTCGAAATAGATAATAGGTGTCGTGTTGAATGATGGGTTCTCGAGCAGACTCGGTGACTCGGTCACGGAGCGATGAGCGGTTACTATGGCGGGGAATTTAGAACATGCATTGTACCGAAGAACAAGGTCGACTTGTAGAATCTTTAACATTTTTGTTCAAAACTATACTGGAAATAGATAATATAGAAGCCTTAAAGAAGAATGGAAATTAATTCACATAAAACGAAGAACCCAATGGACTAGAAGATGTTATCATGAATGAAATAAATACTTTACGCGTAACGTTTGCTAAAAAGAATACTACGTTGAATGCAGTTTAAAAATAGATACATTCTAAGCCAATGCCCAATCCTTAGTGTTAGATCTTGTAATAGTAAATACAACTGAATTTACTTTGTTAGCGTTATCTATCTGTTTATCTCGATCAGTCTTAGATACACCTAAACATAGATTGATGACAGTACTGTTAATTTTAACTCAGTTTCTTTTTATACCGTCTTTATTTTTTGCAAGTTGTTATAAAACTCGTTTGGAGATGTTTATTGACAGCAGTAGTCACTTTATTTCTTCAAGATATTGCGTTAGTCTACAATATACGTTGTCTGAATGAAATCGAAGCTATAACAAACGTATTGACTTGAGAACCTCTTCCTTTTTTCATCGGGTAAAATAATGATCAAAACAACACATTATTTACCTATTAACTATATTTTTAAGTCTCACCTTATGTTGACATTGAGAACCTTTTAGGTAACGCGTAGATTGGCCAGTTTAGGCAAGCTTGTAACTACATAGTTTATTTCGACAAGCCATGCTCATAAACTTTACATATTTAGTGTTTGGAATGATTCATTTAAGATAATTATGGGCAAAAGCGTATAAATAGAGATAAACATGATTGAATTTACGTGCTTCGCAGGCATCAAGGGTCATTCGTTATTTCATAAGGCTCTTCATTAGTAGCTCTGAGTTTCTACTTTGTTTACGGTCTTTACAGTTCAGAGCCTATGTTATGAATGGCATAATTACATAAACTATGCAAATTAATATTGTGTAATGCATTAAATTATGTTGTTTATTCTTGTTTATGTGGTACAAAGTTGCATAACAAAGAAGATCGTATCTAACCGGCATAATATTTTTCTATACCTCTTGTTTGTCTATGATCTAAAGATTTTCACAATGGATGAATGGATTTTCTCTATTGTCATCTCTTTTTCGATAGACTGTTCCTAGTTTAAAACGTAAGTTCAAAAGTGATCGGGTATTTTTATTTCAGACTTTGTGTGGAAATATTTTATGTTAGTACTTATTATGTTTCTAGAATCTGCCTCCATCTCCGATAATTTCTCTAGTCGATGTGCACTTGTTCTTTTGGAATTCTTTTATGAAGGAAGAGTCGCTTATTAAATACAACAATACTGTAATTTTATCAATTAAGTCATGAATGTTTATGTATGTTGACTGATGACTTATTCTGTTGTTCTCTGGGTGAATTCACAAATAATGATTTCTTTGTAATTAGTTATAGATATTAGTTCTAAGTAACAATTAATTTTAATTAAGGATTAAGTTGAGCAATTAAGTTAGGTTAAGGCGCATTTACCGCATTGCTTGGCTGTAATGGTAGATGTAAGTTGATAAATAAATAAGTAAATGTTTATGTCCTAGTTACAAGGGACTACAAATTCTCTCGACTCTTAGGGGCTTTCTCCACGAGCGAGAGAATCGCGGCGATATTACGTATTTGTATAGGATAATATTGTCGCGATTCTCTCGCTCTAAGAGAGTGTATAGAAATACGTGGCACGGACGATAATATCGTCGCGATTCTCTCGCTCGTGGAGACAGCTTCTTACACCCGTATCTATAAACAAGTCAAAGTATTACTTGAGTAAAAGTAATTACTTAAGATACGATTTTTATTCTGTAGTTTAGTCATTGCTTGAAGAACTGTCAAAAGTGAGAATTAAAAAAATCTTAGCTTTGTTTTCTCTGACAGTTTTTACTTCATTCAAATTCTTATCTATTGCATAAAAATGGTTGCATAAGTAATTACTTAAACTCAGTTATTACTTTAATTTGAATTTGACAAACACTTCGTAGACGTTTGAACAACACTAATCCTCATGCATTATTCTACATTCAAGGGCACACGACAACATCGAATCATCCAACAAAAATTACACACATTCTTTGTTATTTTGTTGAGTAAGATTAATAGACAATAATAACACACATAACACTAGTAATCACAAACAGTACGTCTAGAACGCATGCACTGTTTAGTAACAAGGCGTTGCACTTGCTACAAAAAACTTGCGACCTTGCCAAGCAAGCAATAACGTGTAATTAGCAATTATGTAGATTAGATTGAGACAGCCATGACCTCGATGCTTTTGTTAATTACCGGTTTCCTTTATTTTTGTAATAAAGTATTCGTTATTGGCGATGAATTTCGGGGTCTTGTATCCTTCTTCGACACTTTTAGCTAGAACTTATTATTAGTAATTTTCAAGCTATTCAAAACCAGTATACGCTAATCTCTCAATGTCCCGGAAGCTCATACAAAACGAGGTTAAATAAGGTTTAGTACTGGATATGATGAACGATGTATATAATTATTTCCTAGACCTATTGTACCTCTGAAACGGCTGGTTTTGGGAATATAGGATCCAGCATTGAATATCTTTCGTCTGATATGATGAATCTGAAGACTGTTTGCCGAATCATTATTAAGTATTTTTTATGGTTGTAAAATCGAAAGACCTGGGGGTGTAAAATGGCCGCTTTAGCAGAATCATAATAGGATAATAATATGAATTACGTTTAAATTCTTAAAATGGTCATTGACGTACCTACTATTATGAATGTCACCTTGTGACCATTTTACGAATTTAAACGTAATTCATATTATTATCCTATTATGATTCTGCTAAAGCGGCCATTTTAGACCCAAGGCTTTATTTTTGGAGCAATAAATGCTATTGGTGTAGCATCTTCATTATATTTCGTTAATTGTAGAATTTATTTAGATTTTTCGCGTATGAGTTCCGGATTCTCAGAAACCCCTTCTACTAATAACGTAGTAACTACTTATGTAGTACAACAATAGAAAGAAACCTCTTAAATCTCATCTCAAGTTCAATTAACCGTTTCATACAACGGGACAGAGTATGAAAACACGACACTCCAAATCGACATCCATCACGAAGAAAACGGCATCCGTGCGAAACCGGGGACCGCTAATTGTTAATAAAAACACTACAAACAAAAGAGTACCGTAGCGGCCGACGCCTGCAAAACAGTCCCCAGGCGTAACTGCGGCTGCGTAAGTATGACAAATCGAGCTTTAAAAAGACGCTTCTTCATCTTCGATGGTATCCTGGTATGACTTATACCCGTCCAACGATTGCCAACAATCCGCCGTCTCTTCGTAAGAGCTCCAACAAACGATTTAATTTATTGTTTTCCAGTACATTCTTCTTTATGTATAGTCGTCAGCACATCAAGTTACTACAAACTGTAAAATTTTCTCATTCGATTTTGAACAACAACAACATTTTATGCATAAGCATAGCATAATCAGCCTAAATGTTCCCACTGCTGGGACACACGGCCTCCTCTCTAAGAGAGGGAATGGGCTATAATCCACCACGCGGGCCCAGTGCGGGTTGGTAGATGTCACACGTCTTCGAATTTTTGGTTCTAGTACATGCCGGTTTCCTCACGATGTTTTCCTTCACCGTTTTGAGAGCCGTGGTGATGAAATAAACTACACAAAGTAATGCGCCTGCCTGGGTTCGAACCCACAACTTACTGTTCGTAAGTCGGGGCCGCCACCACTGGGCCACCGCTGCTCTTGCTCTGCTCAACATTTTATGGTTTAAAATCATTTGGAGAAATTTGACAGTTTGTGGTAACTTGAGTGTGCTGGCGACTGTACTATCGTCGGTACATACGATGTTTTTCGGGTTAAATTTCTTCGGCCCAGTAGGTGGTTACGTTAATCGTGACTTCAGGTCTTCGGCCAGGTGTAGGAACACTCCAAAGAAAGAGATGGTCACGAAGGTATGAGTATAGCACAGATGTTCTACTACGGTGAACTTATTCTGAAACCTAATGCTCCAGTAGAGTGAGCAAGCTGAAGTGGCAGTGGGCTGGCCATGTTTGTCAAAGGACCGGTAGTAAAGGAAACAAACAAGTCCAGCAGTGGAGCGTATCACCAGGCACAGCGATGGGTGCCCCCCAGACTGATGGATTGACAACCTTAAAAAGGGGGCTGGGTCAGACTGCATGCGAAAGTCGGAGAGGTCTATATCCAGCATCATTATCATCTGCCTAGCCTTTTCCCAACTATGTTAGGGTCGGCTTCCAGTCTAACCGGATGCAGCTGTATACCAGTATTTTACATGGAGCGACTGCCACAACCCAGTTAGTGGTAGGTAATACGATACCCCTTGGTAAGACTGGTTGTCAGACTTTCGGGTCACTGACTACCTGTAACAACTGTCAAAGATCTAAAAATGAAAGCCGGGACCAACGGCTTAACGTGCTTTCCGAGGCACAGAGGAAACTCCATATGTAATGGGTGGCCACGTACCAACCTAGGTAAGCACGGCTTAACCTAAATATCGAGCCGGGCGGCTGCTGTTATTTAGCCACGAGCTCCTCGTGTCTATGTCTAGCATATGGACTGCGAAAGGCATATCTGATTGATTGATGGCCAAGTACCGTATTTACTAGTCCACATAACCCTGAACAAAATCTCGAATATCGTAAGTGGGCACCAACCAGTGACTCAATCGATCACCCACTCGGTGTGTCACCCCTCGGTACCGGCGACCTTGCGGTCACCCTCCGCGGCGCAAGCGCATCAATTACGAGCGCGTGGACATGCCAGCGGCGATGAGCGTTGTATGATGATGTTCTTTATTTAAATATTTTAAATGGTATATATGGGTAAAAATGGTCACTCTGTACTGGCTGTTTTAATTTCGAAGTCTTTGGTGCAAATGCGAGTAATTAGACTAAGTTATTTTAGAAAAAAACCGACTGCGTAATTTAGCGTTCTGCGTTACCTATTAGTTATTTTTTACGCAGTCGAGTTTTTTATTTTATACTTTATACTTATTAGTTACGATTATTTAAATTAAAATATGGCCATGCATGATATACCATATTAAAATCCTCATGATGTGCCCTTTAATTTGATACCTATATTGCAGTATCCAAAAAAAACTTACTTTAAACTATAGCGTCTCACAGTCGTCCTGTTGGTTTTTTGTCGCGTCACCTTTCTAAGAACCAAGACGAATCTAGCGATATCTTAATTAAATAAATCCGTGCAGCGGTTTGGAAGATATGAGATAATAAAGAATATTACATGCATACATACAAGATACGCGCGAAAAACATAACCCTTCCTTGGCAGTCGGGTAAAAAGTAATGTTACATTACTGGTTACATTTAGGTACGTAACGTTTTATTCATTAATACTCGGATGCTTGTTAATTTAATATTAATTATATAAATGTATAGTAAACTGGTAATTCCGTGAATTTCTAGTAAACAATGTTTTATTGTGGTTTGAAATTATATTTGAACTTAGTTTAAACTGGGAATTACGTGAGCTTTCCGTAAACTACATTTTGTTGTGGTTTGTTATGTAGGACACTTATGAAGCTAAGCCCATAATGAAAATAATAAACCTATCATAAACCGTTATCAATCGAAATTAACATAATACAAATACCTACAGTATGATTTAGAACCAGCTTCTTTATCTTTACATAGGTTAAAACAAAGTCGCTCCCGCTGTTTGTACGCTTAGATCGTTTAAACTAGGTAGGTACGCAACAGATTTTAATGCAGTTTTCAGCAATATATAGAGTGATTCAAGAGGAAGGTTTATATTATGTATCTAAACACATTGCACTCGTGCGAAGCCGGGGCGGCTCGCTAGTCTCCAATAAAATAATAATAGACACGATTTACCGCCCGCACTATTTGTCGCTTACTTTTAACCTCTGACACAGAAATATGGGAAGGTCGTGAACCGCAGAAGCTTTCTCCGAGGTTCGATCTTCGTTTTTCCATAGTGATTTGTGGTCTGATACGTTTGACAGGACTTTGGCGGGATTTATGACATTTCTAAATGAAGTCTCAAACTGACGCTGGCAGAATAATCGACATAGGCTTAATTTCCAAAGATAAAAATTGGAAAGAAAATGAGAGAAAAAATCGGCCTAAGAAACGGCAGGGCCGAGTAGCCTCCAAGGACTTGGAAAAGAAATCCAGCGGCGAGATGGGCACGTGTCATTGTTGCTATCGAGGAAAACCCTGGGCAAAGACACAGGCTCGCACATAAACGTGAAGATTGACATAAAAAAAGAGAGGCAGCTGCCCAGCAGTAGGCCAGGGGCCATGTCCCTAACTCTCATACTGCAGTTTGAGATATAGCCCTTTCTTAGGCCGACTGCATTCTCAAAGGAGTCAATTTAGATAGACTATAGTAAATAACACTGAGTTAACTAGTACCCAATGTAACACACGGCGAAGAGGAGCTCATATCGCACAGTGCCAATGCCAATACTGATATTAGCATAACTCGTATTTGCACACAGAGTGACTCATCGCTCTCACTCTTTATGAAAACTCTCGGATAAGTTGTGGCTTCTATACATCTTTTTATCTAATAGTTAATTAGCCGACTTTGACAGACTGTTCACCGCTGGCTTTTTCTAAAGTGCTACGTGTAGATGTCTAGGTTCATGATCTTGTCAGCTATAAGTTAGGCGTATTACATAACAATGCAAAGGAATTATCTTCTTCAATAACAGACACATACAGATAAAGATTAGTCTGAAGATATAATGTGATACAAGATAGTCAATGATGAATCATTCTAGCACCTTTTTTTTTTTTTTTTTTTTTTTGGAGGGTGAGAAATCATCAAATGACTCCTCCCGCCCTGGGCAGAGCGGAAGGGAGTGTCAGACTCTTACTGACTAAAAAACACCCATGTTCCTTCATTGGCCCTTTATGTTCCAGGGCCGCGGTATCTCTTTCGAACAGTCCCGCAGCCCTGGCAGGCACCGGCCCTTGCGGGCCCCTCCCGTATGCTGACAACTCTTTGAGGCGCGCGTGGAACACGAACGCGCCGTCGACACGGCCTGCCCGTCGTCATACGACGGACGGACGGCGAGCTAGCCCATTACTCGCCGTCCACAGGCCCGCGCCTACGGTGGCCGAGAGCCATCACGGCGTGGCCCCCGACGCCCGGTGCTTCTCCCGCGGCGGCTGGGACGTGAGGAGGTTCTCTCCCTCTCACGTTCCGCCGCCTCCTTCGCTAGCATGACTGCTTCGCAGAAGGAGGCGACGGCTTCCCATTCCCTCTCGCCCCGGACCATGGCTTGAACCAGGGCCGGACGCGAGAGGTCGCCGCCGCCAATCGCCGCTACGAGGACACGGCGGTGCTCCGCCCAAGCAGAGCAGACCTCCACGGTGTGCTCCACCGTGTCCTCCGGTCGATCCTCGCAATTGTAGCATCCGGGCGTTTCCTCCCGCCCGATTCGGTACAGGTACCTCCCGAAACATCCGTGTCCGGTGAGGACCTGCGTCAGGCGGAAGGTGAGGGCGCCGTGGCGCCTCCCTAGCCACTCCTCAAAGAGGGGACTTACCGCCACTATCGTGGCGTGCCCTATCATTCTAGCACCTTGAAGATTGAATAAAAATGAATAGCTGCTTTCGTGTATTGCAGGATATTGGACACTCAAAAGTAACGAAATCTCCTATTGCAAAGTAACGGACTTTGAAATATGTTGAATTCTTTTTGCCTTTCTAAGTCTCGCATTCACTAGCATTCATCTAGCATTTCACGTATTAAATCAAATTCTTTATTTTGGCCTTTTGGTACGAAGGAATGACGACACACAGCGAAACCTTTACAATAAAAATAATACTCTAATAAAACACAAATAAGTCTTTGAATGTAATTTTATATCAACGAATATTTGTAATAAAAAGATATCGAATTTATCTAGTATGGAATACCAGAGAAAAAAAATCACTCAAAGAAATCTTTACTGACGAACGAGTAACTAGGCAACTGGTGAATTACTCTATGATCTGTTACATGTAAGTAGGTATGTCCCCGACGCTCAGCACTTAATTCTTACGTAACAAATAAATAATATAATATCTTTTTTACAATAGCACACGTTAAACAAAAATGTAAGCTCACTCAGTTAGATTTTTCCTGACAAACTTTTATTTCGTGAAAAAGGTTTCATCTTGGCTGAACATTTCTTAATACCTTTGCCTGACAAGGACAGTTTCTTACAGTCGATAATAATCTTTCCAGAGGCGGAGGATAAGCGGTTCTTTGGTAAACATTGTATTCAGGTCCTGAAAAACATTTCAGTTAATAGAAGTTGGGTAAAAGCGAAGGTAGGTACGAATTAGATTTCTCTCAAAAAAACCAGTTGGCTAAGTGTGGAAAGTTTGTGTTTACTCGTCGTTATGTAAGTTGTTGTACTTGATACCACTTAATTATATAATAAAGTATGTATTACTTACATATATTTATTGTTATCTAACTTATATTTTACGTCACATATAATTTATAATACACTAGAGCGGAAAAACTTCGATATAAATGCGCCGCGAAAACGTGGTAAAAACGGTGAAAAGTATTTATTTATAGTTATAAGTATTGCCCTAGTATTAAGGCTTTATTTCCTAGTTTTTTCTCCAATTAGAGTCGGTCCGCGAACCGTGCTCACGACCTTATGAGAAACGGGTTCGTGCAACACTTCCTAGATCAACACACGAACTAAGACTTAACTATTCAAATGCTAATGGTTTTAACTTCTCGAGTGCAGCTGCTTCGGTTAAATTGTAAATAAATGAGAGGGATACACTTTGATGTATTGTACGGTGTCGTGAGGCCCCACCTCACCAGCAACCATACAATACATCCATTCCATTCCAGTTTAGTTAGTGTTATTGAGTTATTTGTCCAAATTCTCAGTTTGGCCTACTCCGTGGAATTAATTTATCTGAAAATACATTGGTTCTGTATGATGTGCTCTTGTTGCCAATGCTCTTATTCGAAAAAAGGTGGTTATAAAAAGTAGGTACAAGACTTATAATTTTAAACACCGAAGGACCGCAAACTCGGTGGTTTAAAGCTGGAAGAAATGCTTGAGTTTCAAAAAGATTATCTTCAAGTCATGTTCTGACAAATACGAAACAGTTCTTGCTGCCTTGTTATTTTCCTAAGTGAACTCTTGCGACATCGAAAAAGATCGAGCGGTTCCTAACCATCGTAAACATGCGGACATAGCTAAGACTGGAAATAAAAATTTCAATTGAATAATACCGTCGGCCTTGTGTTAAAAACGTAATCAAACAGTGACAATTTATTGTGAATCAACGGCATCCTGAGGACGACACCCACAACACATGCCAATCGTTCGTAAGCACCTTTCGGGACTGTTTCCTATGGGGTTTTAGAGCCATTTGGAAAGTTTAAAATGCTCACAAGAAACGAGACGTTTGCAAAAAAGTCTAGACATTTTACTTTATAGTAGTTCCTTTTCCAATAGGTACTCCAGAACTCCTGATACATGACAAGTCGGACAAAGTCCGGCCGGCCGGGGGGACAGGACGGAAAATTTCGGGCGGATGGTAAGCCTAATCGGGTCTGCTCCCTACAGGAGGGTCCAGTATAGCTCTGCCCTACTAATTGTACTTGCAGTAATCGACATTTTTGAGAATTTCACTTTTTTGCAAAAATGACATCCTAAGGATATATTCTATACGTAAAAAATATATTTAAAAGTTTTTTCTCATAAAAAACGTGTTTTTTATCTAACATGAAACGCAGTACTTGCACCTAAATGTTACTTTTACTAAAAAGATCTGCAGCATTAAGCATATGCTACAAGATTATGCAGTACTTGCTACGTTTACTGTATATGCTTTTAGCATTTAACTTTTTGCATCGAATACTAACTAAAGCCAAACGCAGTAGTCACCATTACTGCATTTGAATGTAGCAAAAATAACAAAAACCTACTCTTGCGAAACTAAGCCTAAACGCAGTATTCTACAGTAGTTTCTATAAAAATACCAATTTTGTGTAGATTTGATTTAGTGCCATAAGCCATAACAATAATTCACAGGCCTGCAAAATGAGGGTCATAACTTCCTCTCGGGAATTTGATAGCTGATTCTAGGGTATTTTGGTGCGTTAATTACGAATATGTACTTAGTTTTTCTCCATCACCTCCAGATTTTTAAAAAAAGGTACAGATAGAAAATAGGAAAAAAACACAAGTTGTCACATAAAAAAATATATTTTTAAAAAAGTACATTACTTTTAACTTAAAAAACTACTAATATATAATAACAACTTATTACTAGTCTAAATTACATGTAAATTTTATTTATGGAACCTGGTCCTTTTTTTCTGGAAGCTTCGGTTGTGCAATTTCCGCTTAAATTTCTGATTTGGATCGTCGCGCTTCAATAACCAACAATAGTCCGCCATCATGCTAGTATTCCATCTTCCTTGATTCTGGACTTCAAGCTCTTTCAAATCTTGGTGAAATCTTTCGCCTTGTTCTTCGCTAACGGCTCCTAGATTTTCTCCTAGATGGGGCTATTGGAGTAATAGTTCTTGTAACAGGTATAGTAAAATGATTCCATAATTTTAATATAAATTTATTAATTCTAGGATATTTAATTGTTATTTTAACAATATATCAATGATGACGAGATATTTGTCGTGAAGGAACTTTACAAGGTAAACATACAATTTTAGTGATTTTCTCCTAGATTTACTTAAACTCATTATGTAGTAATTAACAAATTACTGATTTTGATTAATTTCTATGTCCCCTTACACTAATTAAATGCAATAAAAATTAAGCTGTAGTAATTTTATAAATTTAAAAATGTAGGCGCTAAGTCATTTTTCAGTACAATCTTAAATATTCAATATCAAAAAATCCTGACGTGATGGATTTTTTTTATTATTTTTCTCGTAATCAGCACATCTGAAACTATTTAAAACGTTACTCCGATTTCATAGAGGAAAACCATTGCAGACCTGATAATTATTGTTTATTTAAAAAAATTATAACTTAATGAGTGAGAAAAATGTTTTTGTAACAAGTTTTATAGACTGATTATTTAAGCTAAGTAAAAAAATAAAATTATTATATCTACCTTTCTCTGTCTTATTTCGTTTCTTAGTCATTTATACATTTGACAGAAGCTAAATTTACCTACATTTTAACTAGTGCCAGCCATCAAAATATAAAATGATTGCTAATTACAAACGCAGTATTGAGCATGTGCTAGGTAATTTTGCAGTAATAAACACAATTACTGCATTTAGTCTTAGTAATACGGTAATGCTCGCAAGCCCAGAAAGTTGATGAAAATGCAGTACTGAGCGTTTTATCAAAATAAGACAATAAAGTAAAGAAAAAAATATATTAATAGAAAGCTAGATTTTTTTACTATTTTTAAGTCACACCTCAAAAGTTATATAACGGATATTTCTCCATTAGATGTAAAGAAATAAGTTTACCGCGTTTATCTCCAAACCGCCATTTTGCAAGTACTGCGTTTGCAATAAGCAGGGCAGAGCTGTGGTGTGTGAATATGGGGAGCCGACTGACGCGAGGGGCGGCCATGGAGATAATAGAATTATGAGTTTGGAAAAAGCCTCGTAAGTAGGGACAACTGTCCAATTGTGTTGTCATTCATTTTTAGTTCGGGCTCCTAAATCTATGTCCGTAAGTGATACAGAGTAGGAAACGCCCGTCTCTTCGGCCGAAATTACGGGTTTCGTACTTAGAGAGTAGACCTCCAGGACATCCAGAATCGATCTTAGGCAATAACGAGGCAGAAATTCGAATGCACAATTATTACCGTTGTACTAAGTCAAATTCGCCATAAGTAGGTACAGTAATACAAGAGGTATCAGAGCGAAAAAGGGCGTTTAAAATGTTGCGAACGATCAGCTAAATTCCACCGTGGTTTCAAGAGCAGATCATTCACAAGAATTGAGTAGGGCATTACTTAAAAGTTTTGAGAAACTTTGGAACATCAAATTTATTTCCTCAGAAATGTCTTTGGGTTTGCAGGAGATTTTAGTGTGAAGAAATAATGTGAGGTTTAAAGAACTTCTATTTTTTTTTCAGAGATTAGGTTAAAAAATACAGTTTTATGAATCTTGGTGAGCCCAAAAGTGGTTGCAGTTTGGCTGAATAGAAATGTCATTATTTAAACAGTGATAATCATTAGCAATTCAACTCTGATAGGTATAAAATAATCTCTGAAGGTATTGTGAGACATGTGATTGTAAAGAACCATTTCCTACACAGAAATACTGAAGAATGTGCTGAACTGAACATTAAGTTGTTTGCACTGCATCCAATATTTACCCAATTGCACAACATGTCGCTGAAAAATGTTAAAAGGATTTTTGAAGAAAAACAAATAAGTATTATATTTTAGTTTTATTTCATAACATATTGCAATATAGAAAAAAAAGATTTTTTGATTAATGATCAAACATTTTAACAAACAAATTCAATGTTTAAGTTAATGTAATAATAACTTGTTCCGTGTTAGGTATTGTTTTAAAAATAAGATAATTAAATATAATAAAAAAAGAAGATAAGAAGACATTTGTTACTGTGTAGATAAATGTTAATTTTAAACTACTTAATTACTTAAAACAAATCTAATTAGTAAAGTAATTATCTAATCTGTTTGGACTGGATGTTCAGAATTTTAGTTTGGTTACTGGAAGATAACACAACATGGCATTAAGTAAGTAAGAATATATATTTTGACAAGGGAGATGGAGAGGAAGACCAAAGATAAGATGAATGGACAGTGTAAGGAATGAGATGAAAGAAAAAGTACCAATGTCAAATCAAAAATCAAATCAAATCATCATTTATTTGTCAGAACATGGTCGGTATGTATATTACATGGTCTTAAGTTTAAATTGTCTCATCACATTCTACCACATGCCAAGTAACATCGGACAAGGACAGGAATATGACAATTTAACCATTTTACCATCAGGAAAGTTTAATGTGGAGCAAATGATACCCTTCATCAGTTTTAGTTACAATGTCAGTTGTAATTTGAATATAATGAACGATCTATCATAACATAACATCACGCCTGTAATCACCGAAGGGTTAGGCAGAGGTGTAACTACTAGTACACCCACATTTCGCAAGTTATGTTTAATGTCACATGTAATAGGAATGTATGGACTATTTAAGTAGGTAGTTGGTATAAGTTATCCTTGTACATAACAACATACTTAACCCAACAAACAATACATTGTTTTCTACCTCATTACAATAAATATCAAAATTAATTAATTTACTTGCAACTTACAGTAGGATGTTATTGACTTAATCTGGTTTTATATTAATACAATAGAATAGTAATTAAAATTAGGATATTAGTAAATAAAGTTTTTTAATGTGTTTGTTTGTTGTTGTTTCAGTTATAGTTAATGTTTTAGCTGGTAAGGTAAATGCTAGGGAAAAATAATTCAGTTTTATTCATTAAAGGAATACTAAAGATATTTTGAGAATTGATTGATTTCATCAAATAGGTACTTGAGTACTGAAAATGATGATGATGCCATGTTGCCGATTTTGGCCATAGCAACTATATTCAATGGCTTTTACGGTGGTTGCTGAGAGCTTTGGTGTGCTGCTCTTTCTGCAAATAGTAGACTTTAGAATCTCAGAAATGAGCATTGTGCTAATTGAAGCTTTGATTATGGGCAAAGTCAACCGGTCAGTTCATCAGTTGCACTTTAAAAATCACCCTTTCTGATATGACTAAAAGACCTGTTAAGTTGTTGCCGCTGATTTGTGCTGACTGTACTAGCCATGATTTTTATTTTACTAATAATTTTGACAATAATTTTGAAAGGAATGGGGGAGGCCTATGCCCAGGATTGGCACAGTACAGACTAACAAAAAAAAATTGACAGGACTGTTCATTAATTTGGAATATAGTGAGTGTTAGTTTTGTATGAGATTTATATTGCAATCCAGTTAGATTACAATAAAAAGATAAAAAAACCTTGAATATTGCCTCAATTTCTTATCTCCTACATTCTCTATACAGATAAGTTAGTTAAGTATCTATTGTTACTTAATGGGACATTTTTTCATCAAGTTTTTCAATGCCATAGACTAACTATAAACAATAATTAAGCGTGAAAGTCATAACAATACACTAACTCCTACAATTATAGACGAACGGAACGATGTGGCATCGCACCGATAAGCCGGCGAGCCGATTACGAGCGACGCCCCACGAAAACATCGTTATAAACAACATAACACTATAGACACTCACCGAACACAATCTCCAACCAATACAATGGCATGCAAATCGTACTATCAAACGGAATGTGAAACTCAAAACTTAACATAAACATTATACTTTTTTAACTTCTACAACAACAAAATTACCTGGGAATGCAGTTGGAAGGCGTCCTGTCCACTTCCCAGGCCGCAAAAAGTTTCATGGGAACAGGTTTCGATGCATTAGTCATCTTTTCCGATTTATTTTTCTCGGTCATCTTAAACAGCACCAAACAACGGTTTCACAGCACAACACTAATGTAAATTACAATTGGCATTGTTATTTAATCACTAAACACGACACTGTATTCATTTTTATAACACAGTTCATACACGAAGTCGATGCCGACGCAATCACAACAATACTCAGTAATTTTATAGCACGGTCGACTGGAGAATCGCAGCGGGCTAACCGAGGGCGTTCGATACGTTTGACAGCCAGCTGCCTAGTGTTGCGTCACTTTGGATACACACTCCACTTATTTGATTTCTTATAGGAGTTTTTCTCCTTGCGTGACAATTTTAATAACTTAAAACATTGGTGTCCGCTTATTATTGAAAATAGTAAATATTGTTTCTTATATAGTGTTTTTTTTCTAACTCGTTGTTTCCCTAATGATTCTAACCAATGACACTCAAAACTGTTTGCATTAGTTGAGTAGCTCTTCAAAATAAATTCAGAATCTACAAACTGAAACAAAGATTAATATTAATATTTAATTTTTATAAAATGAGTAAACTTGTAACGCGGAGCATGTTGGTGTATACAGCGTGTAACGGAAGGGGGGTAGCAACCCTGGAGGAGGTGAATGTGCTCATGAAACTCAACAACTTTCCCCAAAGAACATAGGTCGAAATATGAAAAAAAAAATTGGCCCTCCCATAGTAAATGAATCAGCTGGTCTGGTAGTCAGTTTTGTAAGGGAGGGCCAAATTTATTTTTCTTTTTTTCAAATCTCAAGAATAAAAAATAGCACTATTGAATTGGCAATGCATTTATTATTCAGTCATGCAAAAAATAAGATGCAATGAACAATGAAGCGGTGTTTGCACGATAAATTATTAATAATGCAATTTTACCCCATGATTTTTGACGTGACAACGTCTTAAATTAGGTTGCGGCTGGGAGTCACTTATGAAAAAGTGTAACGCTCGGTAACGTTACGATGAGTCACCGAACGAGAGAGAGGCCCGCCGAATGCCTTGCGTCTCTCTCCCACTCAACTATGATCGGTCTGCCGCGCGCGCAGCACTAGAGAATTAGGCGCATTGAATCGGCGCATGCTTGTGTCTCTGTCTTTGTCTTTCTCGAACGTTCTTGGCGTTGGAAAAACAAGAAAGCGTCATAATACAAGTTCACACGTGTGGTTAGTTTAAGTTTACATGTACAATGTTTTAGTAAACAAAATATATTTCTATAGTTAAAATTTGTGCAATTCTTATTTTCATTCAATTCCTTGTTCCTATTGTGCAATTTAATTATATTCATATCAATAAATATTCTACCGAGAAAAAGACGTTGTCACGTAAAATCTTCGCCCGTAAAACCGACTTTACAGGCAACCATTTTTTTTTAGTTAATTTTTTTTGTTTGTTGAGGTTTCCTAATTTTCCACTAAGCTGGGCAGTTATTAAAAGTCTTGCTACACTAAAAGTTGTCTTAAATCAACGACAGATGCCACTTCATGAAATAGTATGGAAATGGTTTCCATGGAACTAATAAATACTAAAATAAATAAATTCACAAACTCCACTCAGTTTACTTCACTTCTTCAGTGGATAAGCACAGAAGTGATCCGTTATGGTATATATGTTCTGTGGAAGTGAAAATCAAAGATTATAAATACCTCCCTGGAATATTAATATTCTGTGGATTAGACAGATAGAGGGCCTGTCAGTCATGTCATACGCCATTAAATTTCAATTATTTGGAGAAGTGACAAGATTTCGTCGGGTTTGAATTAATATTGAACAAATATGGCTAAACCAGTGGATTTGGAGCTGAAAAAAGCATTTATTGAACTGCAACTGAAAATGGTAGAATCCAGTGAAAAAATTCAGATAATAGATTCTCAAATAGATGTGCTGAAGCGTGTCATGCAACATGTAGATTTTACTCAGCAAGAGATCAACATATTCCCACCTGATACTAAAACATATGAATCTGTTGGCAGAATGTTTCTTCTCACAAGTTTAGACGATGTCAAGAACAACCTCAAAACTCGAGAGACTCAATTATCAGCTCGTACAGCAGAATTAGAAAAGAATAAACAGTATTTAGAGAAGAATCTCAAAGAGAGCGAAAACAACATCAGAGAAATGGTACAACAAAGGAAGGACCAGAGTGAAACTAAATCTATCTAGCTAACAACAACTAGTACCTATTTCCATAAAATAGTGTATTTCATTATTTAGAGTAGGTGTTCCCAGCTGTTTAAATTTTTTCACCTGCCTCACCCCTTGAGTTGATACTGCCTTGAGTTGATCCTGTGCTTCTAATAAAATGTTTCCATAACAGATTATGTTAAAAAATAAATACTTTTCTGCTACTATAAATAACACTCATGTTTTATTTAGTAGGGAGACAGATGTTTTAGAAAACTAAATAATTTCCTTTGTCACATACAGTGAATATATTATTAACCCAGAAATAATATATATGTTGCATCCTGGTAAATATGATTGTTTTCTGACATAGTGGTTGGCGAAGAGTTGGGATACGATATATGAGAGAAATAAACTCCTTTAACCACTCGTATGCCGAGTATATAGACACAATTAAAAAGTGATTGTGTCTCATGTAGATCTACGTTCCGGCATACGAAAGGTTAAGTTCACACACTATGTATAGTACAATAATAACATAGTCACACAAAAATAGAGTCATCATCTGCCTAGCCTTTTCCCAACTATGTTGGGGTCGGCTTCCAGTTGAATGCAGCTGAATACCTGTATTTTACATGGAGCGACTGCCTATCTGACCTCCACAACCCAGCTAGTACTGGGTAACACGATACCCTTTAGTAAGACTGGTTGTGGTTAATTTTAAGTTTGCATGCTGAAAGAAGTAAGCGAAATATGTGAAACCTTTTTATTTGTAAGACCATGTAACCACCATATTTCATGCAAATAAAGAATCTTGAATCTTGTCAGACTTTCGAGCCACTGACTACCTTAACGACTGTCAAAGTTCTACAAATGACAGCCGGGACCAATGGCTTAATGTGCTTTCCGAGGCACTGAGGAAACTCGGTATGTAATGGGTCCATCCACGGACCAACCTAGGCTAGCAAGGCTTAAACTAAAGATCAACCTGAGCGGCTGTTATTATTTAGCCATGAGCTCCTCCACACAATAATAGAGTCAATAATGAAAAAAACACTAATAGGTACTACAATTCTAAACTGGTGTTCTAAGTCTAACTCAATTATAAACACTGAGCAGTTCCTAAGCCAGTAGGTGTTGTGATCGCGTCTCAACAATCACTGTCGCTCCCATCAACACCATACTCGCTAGGCTCTGCACAACGCCAAACAAAGATGCTTGTGTTTCGATTATATTTCAGCTGCATCATCACACGCTCCCACATATGTATAAGTATACTTAGGCCCGTTTTACTGAGAAAGTGATGAACACCTAATATAATTGAATGCTTAAATATTTTTATAGCTACTGTTTGAAATTCAGATGTTTCTTGGTGTTAGTGAAAATGGGAATAGAAATAGACCCAATGCTTTATGTAAAACTAACTGTTGCACGTGACCTTATTCTGCGTAAAATCATTATAAAAACATTACTTCCTTAATTGAATCGGATTTTGATAATGTTTTCAAGGGTTTTCATTTTTTTTGCATGGAAACCTAATCCTTTCTTCAAAAATAAAAGTAGCCTAAGTTACGCTTTACAACATAAGCTATCTGTCAGTAAAAGTGTCGTGAAAATCCACCCGTTTTGAAGAGTAGCCAGAACAAACAGACAAAAATTTAAAAAAAATTCGTGTTATAGTACTGTATCTACTATCCGTACATCACACTAATTATTATAAAAGCGAAAGTTAGTAGGGTCATTGCGCCGGTTAGCGACGTTAGCTGGGTTGCCCACAAACGATGAGGAAAAAAAAATGTTGTCTACACGCAAAATAGTATATGTTAATGTGAGTTAGTCCCAAATATAGTCTAGTTTGGATATAAAACGTAAAATAAAATACATTAATACAAAAATATTTATAAAATGCTGAAAAAGTGCAAATATAGCGAAAACGTCGGTTTGCGACCATTTTTATCAGTTTACGACCACCAGTGAGCTGGTTTGCGACCACTATTTTAATATGAAAAATATGCCATTAAAACAATTATAATCGCTTTAAAAATATTTTAATTTTTGCCTCTTAATAAAAACAAATATGGTAATCATTTGGTGTAATGTTTTCTTATAATAAAAAATAACAATCTTACATTTTGTAGGAACTTATTCATAGTTGTATGTAGTAAAGTATGTAGTATAACATTTAAAAATAATCAACATTAATATTTTTTAATCATCTGGTTTAATATTATTTTAGAAATCATATTCCGCGTTTCTTATTCATAATTATGAATGATACACCTCTTCCCACTAAGCCGATCTTGTATCGTGGTCCTTGGGATCTGATACAGTCTACATGTTTCTCTTATTCCCTTCCCTTCTTTTCGTATATCATCGAGAACTTTTTTCAGGGTTTCTTCAGTGTACTGGACAGTCTTTTTCTTTTTGTTTAGTTGACTGAATTATTTGGGAACTCCGATGCCGCGATGGTGGCCGAAAACCAGTGTTTTTATTTCGATTATTTTGATTTACGACCACCTGTTTAGCCCAATTTTGTACAAAGTTCTTTCAAAGAAACTGGTGGTCGCTTGCCAAAGAACTAAAACGATATACTTTTACAATGCTACATTCAAAATTGTAACAGTCCTGTATAAAGCATTAGGGTCATACTAATCAAAACAAAATAATGCGGTTCACGTCGGTTTGCGACCACGTGGTCGCTATCTAACGTTTTTGATAAATAAGCATTTCGATTACCGACCACTTGATTTTATCTTAATAATAAGTTAAAAAATAGCAAAATAAAACTAAATACTATCCAAAACTTATCGATTGTACAATTTAACAACTAACTTGTGTGTAAAACATGAAATAAGTAATAAAACTTACCTTTGAACGCCGCGCGTCGTGTTATTTTTTTTTTAACTCGCGGTACGTCCAGGCACCACTGAATCAAGACGCGCATTGAGCAATTTTTTTTCGGCTCTGGGTTAACCCATTTGTTTCAAACTGTGTAAATTCTTATTTCCTAATTATTCATAAAGCACGTTAGATTTATTTTTATATAAGTTTCTTCTACAAATACTATTATCTTGATTTAAAGAAACTTAGTCCGTCAAATGGTCGCCTACTGAAGGTGGTCGCGATACCGGCGAAACGACCCTATGTGTGTATGTTTGTTACTCCTTCACGCTCAAACGGCTCAAAGGATTTGGATGAAATTTGGTATCAAGATAGCTTATATTCTGGATTAACACAGGCTACTTTTGATCCCGGAAATAATAGTAGGTAGGTAGTATAACACAAGGAGTAGATAGAAAGAGCTACATTGCAACGCATGCCAGGTACCTACAGCTAATACTCTAATACATTCAGTAAATAAATGTTATTTTGAAATTACAAACAGATCCTACTCCAATTTTATTTATTTGTATACCATGGCCTTTCATGCAGTAAGAGTGCAGGTCGGATTGCGCGGCACGCTAGCATTAATGATCTCATCCGTCGTGCTCTTGCCACCGCCGGGGTGCCAGCTGTCTTAGAACCCAATGGTTTGGCACGCGTCGATGGAAAGAGACCAGATGGTATGACCATAATGCCATGGAAGTTGGGTAGGCCTTTGGTGTGGGACGCAACTTGCGTCGACACCCTTGCGCCATCCCATCTTCCTAGCACAGTGGGCTGCGCTGGGGCGGCTGCTGCAGGTGCTGAAAACCTCAAACGGCGCAAATACAATAATTTAATTGGTAGTTATGTGTTTGAGCCGTTTGGGGTTGAAACACTAGGGCCATGGGGTCCGAGTGCCCACCTAGTTTTTCGGGAAATCGCCAAGCGGTTGGTCGACTCTTCACGTGACCAGAGGGCGGGCCTATTTTTTGGCCAAAGAATCAGCTTTGCCATCCAACGTGGTAATGCTGCCAGCCTTCTGGGCACTTTTCCTGTTGACAGCGATGCGGACGAATTTTTGGATGCCCTGTAACCTTTTTATACTTGTACATATTTATTTCTATTATAGTTTTGTAGTTTGTAAATAATTAATATTTTGATTAAAGAATATAACTACAATTAAAATTTTTGTATAGATAAAGGAAAGCACCACACATGCAAAGGTTTGATGTGGAATTATGACTAAGTAATTTTTGTGTTTTGGGATGTAACTGTTTATGAACTTCTAGTGTTGGAATGATATATCGAGTCTTGAACAAAAATATTTTATTTATAATAAAAATACATAACACAAACAGTAAGTGAAACAATAGAGATAAAAATAATCTCAAATTTAATAATAATTTTTTCTTACTAATAATTAAACTTAGAAACAATTTATATTATAAAATAATGGACAAAGTATATGCATATAAAAACAATTTCACTGATAAGTACTTACATAATATTATAATATTTATCTAATACCCAAAAACCTTATAAAATGGCTTAAAATTAGTTATCCGACTAGATTAGAATTAAAAGCTTAAGACTAGGTTCAGTAAAGTATAATTAAGAGCGACTTTTGTATAAAATTGCAAAAATCTTGAGAAAAGAAATGCTACCATGTCCACAAATTGACTAAACACAATTTTATATTATTTTAAATACGAGAACGATATTTTTGGTATGACTATGCCTAACATGTTTTTTTCTTTAGATTAACAATATTTAAGATCAATTTATAATGGCACTGACATTTACTAAAATTCGATATTGGTTCTTTGCTTATTTTCCATTTTTTTCCAAGGCCAAAATTCGTAACGTTCGAAATTCAGACGTAGCGCTGTAAAAGCGAAGTCGACGATGTGTGCGGCCAATATGTGGACGTGGCATCATTTTTGGTTCATTTGGCGACCTCCGGCGGGCAATCGGGCTGGGACGAGGGATGAGCTGCGCGGAATGCTGGGTGGTTCTCCAGCTCGCGGTCGATGCGGAGGATTATGGGGAATGGGCGTAGGTCCACGTGAAATCTGGGAAATTAATAAAATATGCATTTTAGAAAAAGAGGGTGAGGTGTTCCTACTGTTCCATTCAGCCTTACAACCCAGAAAAAGAAATCAAGACAACTGTCTGTTACTGCTTCCTTCCAACCAACTGCTTGCTTGATTCAGTAATTTTTTAAAGTGAAAGTTAGTAAAAGATATGCCCTAGAATAGTCTCTCTTCAGATACCTTTTATCAATCTGGGCTAAACTATTTCAGATATCATTCAAGGTAAAAATAATCTCCTAAGCCACATACCTCCTTGCATTAAACACTTGAGGCACCAGGCAGCAGTCTGCAAGTGTGATCTCGTCACCCACACAATACTTCCCAGCGCAGGCTGATAGCAGCTTCTCCACAGCCCTGAAACCTCGGGTGATCCACTGCTGAGCCCATTCCTTCTTCTTCTCCTCACCCACGTGAATGAGGACTATCAGGTTTTGCATAGGTTGGATGCCTGAGGATATCACCTGGAATATTGAAAATAGCATACATTTAAAATTTTTCTAGTCAATCCTTGCTGGTCACCTACCAACCAAACCTTCTAACTTAACGGCTTACAGTCTAACTGGATGCAGCTAAATACCAATATTTTACATGGAACGGTTGCATATCTGACCAACAACCCAATCAGTATTGGTTAATACAATACCTCTTGATAAGACTGATTTTAGAACATGGGTGGGTAATTCATTCAGGATCGGTGCATGAAATATTAAAGTTTTTGAATGTGATAGCATTATCACATTCAAAAATATTGATGGCAATTGCTAATGGCTAAACCCTAATCATTATAATATACTAGGTTATTTGTTAAACGCAATACTTAAGGGGTATGTGTACAAGTCATGAAACGAAAACCATGGGACCAACCATGAAATCGCGAAAAAAAACAGCTTTTCCCTACATTCAAAATCAAAATCAAAATATTTTTATTTCACATAGGCCTGCATGGGCACTTACGAAACGTCGACAAAAAGGTGCACGGTTCGGGTTGGTCGTTTCCTATGGAGAAGAACCGGCAAGAAACTCCATGGTTACTCTTTTAAAATGATTAGATTTTACAATATTTTAGTACAGTAGTATAGTAGTACAAGTATGGGGGGACAGCATAGGCCCGACAATAAGTCATTGCATACTACACAAAAAAACGGAAAACAAGATAAGAGGTTAACAAAAGTTATCACACCTCTAGGAATCTACAAGGCCTACACTGTTCACACATTCACAAACGTTCAGTCAATGCAAGCACTTGCCAGTTATCGTGGAGCTCGACTTATAACTCAAGGAGCTCAACATCACGACAAACAATACCAAAGAAAGGAGATCTGGGTGGGTCGCTTATAGCACTGTTTTTCTAATTTTAACCATTGTCCGGCAGTTTGCCGTAGACAATAGTCAAAATCAGAAAAAGACCCACATGGTCCTCACATTCAGAATATAAAAATAATAAAATATTTGTCATATTAAATAATCATGTCAATTCATTAAATGTCAATATACAGAAAACTAAATAAAAAATAAAATAAAATATTTAACATGTAAATATTCGTCAAAAAAAATAATATCATACTTGAAAAAGTAAACAATGTCATGTGTATAAAGAAAATTCATAAAATGTCAAATTGTAAAAAAAGTAAAATAAAAATAGGTATAAGTAAAGTCAATTCAAATTGGAGCAGTTCAATCCCAAGCTTTTTTGTCCTCTATATAATCTTTAATAGTATAAAATCCTTTCTGGCATAGTTTATGTTTTATAAAGGATTTGAATTTATTAAGGCTTAAATTTTGAATGTGGCTTGGTAGTTTATTATAAAAGCGAATACATTGGCATCTGAAAGATCCACCTATTTTCTTGAGCCTTGTTGTGGGTACAATATATTTATGTCTATTTCTTGTATTTATATTGTGAATATCACTATATTTCTTGAACAGCTTTATATTTTTGTGAGCATACACAAGATTTTCATAAATATACTGAGAAGGAACAGTCATTACATTAATTTCCTTAAATTTTTCTCTGAGAGAGTGTCTTGGACTCAATTTATAAATTGATCTAACCGCCCGTTTTTGCAAAACAAAAATGGTCTGTATATCAGCGGCATTCCCCCACAATAGAATGCCGTACGACATTATGCTATGAAAATAACTGAAGTAAACTAATCGGGCTGTCTCTACATCGGTTAAATTACGAATTTTTCTAACTGCGTATGCTGCAGAGCTCAGCTTTTTCGACAATTTATCTATGTGAGGCCCCCACTGAAGCTTAGCGTCTAAAGTTAAGCCCAAGAACACCGTGCTATCTTCAGGGTTCAACTCTTCGCCCTTTACCAACACACAAGTTTTCACCTGCCTAACGTGAGGCAGTGTAAACTTAATGCATTTGGTTTTTTTTCCATTAAGAAGTAAATTATTAGCATTAAACCAATGCACCACTTTTGAAATAGCGGTATTTACATCGTCAACAACTAGCTGTTGTCGTTTAAGTTTAAATAAAAGCGAAGTGTCATCCGCAAATAGTACTATATCGTGATTATCCTTTATGAGGTGAGGCAAATCATTAATATAAATAAGAAACAAGAAAGGGCCAAGAATCGAGCCCTGTGGGACTCCCATTATTATAATAGATCCGGGTGATCTTTTTCCGTTCACGTCAACACTCTGGATCCTATCACTCAGGTATGAGATAAGAAGATCCAGAGCACTGTTTCGTATTCCGTAGTGGCGGAGCTTCCTGATTAAGGTTTCATGAAGGACGCAATCAAATGCCTTGGATAAATCGCAAAAAATGCCCAAAGCATCACATTTATCTTCCCATGCATTATAAATATGTCCTAAAAGTTCGACACCGGCATCAGTAGTTGAGCGACCCTTCGTAAAACCGAACTGTTTTTATGTAATAATTTGTGTTTATTAAAAAATGTTTGTAGTTGGTCTAAAATTAATTTCTCAAAAACTTTACTGAAAGTTGGCAGTACTGAAATAGGTCTATAATTTGTGGGGTCTGATGTACTACCTGCCTTAATTCATTGACATATATCGCAGAGTGACTCCCATAGTAAAAGTTGCTCATACTTATGAGTACTTCACCCCCTTAAATTATAGCCCATGTTAAACCATTCATCCTGTATATTTCTTTTATTTATTATCAGGCTGGCAGTTGAGACAACTGATAGCTGTATCCTGCTGTTCCCCACTAGATTTTCTTCTTGCAGTATTTTCTTTTTTAGTAATAAATCTACATACCTCACATATTTCACGAACTTTGGCCCTTTTGAAGCAATCCTGGGGCATAAGAGGCCTCTGATTTGGTCTTGTCTCTTCTAGATAATGCATGATGTTCAGTGACTCCACAAGAGTGTGCCCATCTGCAAAAATCAAAATATTGTAAGAAGTTTTTAACTGTAAAAGATAATAATATTGATAAATAATATTCAAATTAGGAATACTCTATATAGGATTTTAATAGTATACTGGACTGTCCCTTTGCTGGGCAAAGGTCTCCCTCTATTTTTCTATCAGTCTCGGTTCTGCATCCTTCTTGTTACTTCTTAAGGAAGACATCCAGGTCTAGAGAGGATATCAGTGGGAAATGGAACAAACATAACATAACACCTGTTATCTCTGAAGGGTTAGGCAGAGGTTTACTTATAGTACACCCAATAATGTGTTACCTATACATAGTGATGGGACCTGTTCCATAGGGTTCACTTCCCGGTACTCATTGCAGTGTTGTTCTCCGCCACCCTTGATCAGGCTGACTGCCTTGATGTCATAGGGGATCTCCTTCAAGTTCAGCGCGATGCGTACCCGCCATGAGCATGAGCTTCGCCAGTATGAGTATAATACTGGCTGTAAATGAAAATAAAAAAGATTAATTTGAGATTAGAACTTTCATTTGTTTTATTTATAAGTGGGCAGTAAAAATTCCTTGATAGTACTTTCTGTATTTTCAAAGCGATAAAACTTTAATGCTCTGTTAAAAATATTGAAGATTACTTTAAAAAAATATATATTGGAACCATAAGATTATGTGCCTGTATGAGTGGAGGAGGATTTAATACCATTAGATAACTTGTTGCGTACGTCTTTGTAGGATATTACAGAAATCAACAGGTTTGTATTTATTCATAATTCTCATTTATTTACCTTAGTTTCAACGACGTCGCCCATTGTTAGGATAATATTTGAAAGCACGACTATATTTCGAGCGCACAGTCACAAATAATTCCTGGTTTTAAATCAAAGTATGTAACTCAGTATTCAACAAGTTAAACCAGATATTTCTAACAAGTTTACATAGCAAGATTGTCCAGTATGCTAATTACTTAGATAAATAAAAAAAAATAGATAAGTACCTAGATTACGAGAGTAAACAGGTGTGTAAAATTCATACCTTAGCCATGGCGGAAATATTCCCGTTGTACTTGGAGTAGTAAGTAATTTTGACGGCGTTTATGTACTTTTACACAAATAAAAGCAATTAATTTATTAATGTTTTATTTTGTAAAAACAAATAGCTAGCCCCTTAATCACTGAAATAGCAAAGTGTTGCACAGAGTTCATTCGGTATATCAATTTTACGTTCAGAACTTCAGATACACGCAATCAGACAGGTTGGTGAACACTGGCTGCTCTCAAGTAAAACACCCAAAGGAAGATTAAGAAAATTTATTTTAATATCATTTTAACTTCTGCTAGAGTGCAGTCATAATTATGTAAAACTTTCAACTTTTTATAATAGCATGAAGATATTCATGCTGAGTCTGAAAACTTGTAAGTTTTGTGATTTTCGTTCAAAAACGCTAGATTTTTTTCAGATTTGTGTTCGACTTGTTTTATTTTGACATTGACAGACAATGAGAGAAACAACAATTGACATATTATTTATTTGTCAATATAGTAGTATTGTATTGCTGCGCAAGTACGCACGTGAGCTTTATAAAATTCACTTTTCTCAATCAAAATGGGTAAAAACAACAAAAAGGGATCTAAAGCCAACGTCTTCAAAGTGGCTGGAGCTAAGAGTCTGAAGAAAACGAAAGCTAAAGCTGTCAATCTAGGATTGAAAAATGTAAGGTTAACTTTTCACTTCTTTTATGTTTTAGTCTGTCGAAGTCTCTTAATAATTTATTTTTATCATCGAAAATGTTTGCTCGATTGACTGCGTTCAGTTGATTAACTATTAGTTGATATACGTATTTTAGAGTCAAACAGAAGTTTTCTAAGCTACACCAACACTTGCCAGGCTTTTTCTCTGAGTGCCATAAGATGACCCCCTGTCGAGTGTTTCTTCATTGCAATTCTGATCATATTAATTGTCTGATGAACCATATTTCAGTTTTCGGTCCTTTAATATTTGCCAAAACCATACAAAATAGCGTGGATCATAAGACTAGGTCAGCATAAACAGCATGCATATTACATTCGTACAGCTGGGACACAGGACTCCTCTTAGTGAAAAATAGGGGCCTATTATTTGTATGCTATAAGTATATGTAAATAGTTCACCACAAACTACCTGCAGCACGGTTTCTCCCTTCTCCTCTAATCCATCCAAAAGTTGTCTTGAAAAGATTGCTTTTACCGATAAGACCAACCACTGTGTCACCCTATGTGAAATGTTTACTTTTATGTAAATTCAAATTTAAATTTGTATGGTGTACTTATTATAGAATATAAGTTTTTAAACGGTTAAGGTCACTAACATTATCATTAACACTAGAAACAAGATATTTGCTATGTTTACTGTTTGTTTTGAGTTCCCGATATAATAATAAAGAATATTCAATCTATCTCCCATTATCCACCATTGTCAGTGCAGACTAGGTCATCTTCGTGAAATCCCACAAAAATATATAACAAAACAGCATGGTGCATTAACTGCTTCAATTATTGTTCCAGATTAAACAAAAAGTACAAGAAATAGATAAGGAATTTGTAGAAATTAGCAAGAAACCAAAAGCAGGCCAGCACAAAAACGCACCAGCTGTCATCAAAGTCCCACCAAAAGTGAAGAAGTTACAGAAACCAGTTTCAAAAGAAGAAGTTGCAAAAACAGCTGAAGGAATGGTGAAAATGGACTTATAATTTTTTAAGTAGATTGATTAAATTATATTTATTAGGCCATAAGTTATATAATTATATTTTTTAATCATATATTTTTCGTATTATTATATTCTGAACCTGTATAGACTTTAATTAGTAGTGTAATTTTTATATTTATGTTCGGACCGACCATTTGGGAGCTACGATGCCACAAACAGATACACAGAAAACATCGCCATAATGACCTTAGTTAAACAGCTTATAAATAAATTATAAAAGTAGTCTGCAGCAGTCGGAGGTCATATCATAATCAATATTTTAGTTCACTAGTTAGCCATATTTCTTATTTCCATACAGTAAAATTGCCAAATTAATTATAACAGGTAAATATTTGTCTGCTATTTGCAACGTTGCCAGGCCTCCGTCACTCCATGTACTTGCGCGCTATAAGTGCCTACCGCCCAGCCGAGCGGTCTCGGTCCGCCGGCGGATCAAATTCAGTGCGGTTTTCGCAAGCGAAGCGCGCGGACACCGCGCCGTTCAATTTTAATAATGCTGTTCGTTCGTACGCGTATTACGATGCCGTGTGGTGCCTTATGTGCTGTAGATGGGTGTAAATCAAGCAAAAGAAGGGATAAATACCTAACATTTTTCCATTTACCTGTCAATGATTTCCATTTACCTGTCAATTTTTTTTAAGTTGGTTAAATATTTTATAAATGATAAAATTTTTAACTGCCACATAAAAGTCAGAACATATTCACAGTTATCAATAACATAGATAAAAAGTTATGTTAATTTAATTTTATCGAAGAGGCAGCCCTGCGATTACTGTGGAATCGCGCGGTGCGAAGCAATCACTGCTGTACGCTTGAGCATTTAGGCGCATTTTAGCATACAGTGGTTGTTGACGCGAGGGAGTAGGCAATTATCGTAATAGGTATTGGAAATTTTCTACTGAGTGAAGTATCTGGACTAATCTGTGACGTTGCCAACTTTTTTCTGAACACTCTTAATCCATTCCATACAAATATTCTCTTGAAAAGGGTGACACAAACGGTCTTATCGCTAAAAGGATCGCTTTTAGCGATAAGACCGTTTGTGAAATGTTTTCTTTTATGAATGTTATTTTTATGGTGTACACAATAAATATAGATATATGTATATGAATATTCTATTATATTCTTAAAGAGACAAGGCTGATAAAAGCATAATCTGATGGGATGAATGAAAACCAACATGTTAATATGTCTTTTATTGTTAAAATTTAACAAAATATAACATTATTAAAACACTTAAACTAGTAACATTTAAGTTTTTAGTTAAAAAATTGGTTAACGGTGGTAGATTTCCTAAACATACATATACACAAGGAAGGATGACTTTCATTGATGCATAATTTTATTACGCAGAAGAAAGGGCGGTGACAAACTTAACCACCTTGGTGCTATCACATCATTCATGTCTACTCTAGAAGAAAATGCGCATGAATGATGTTTAGCATTTAGATACATACATTTAATAACAGAAAATGCTTAACTATAAAAATATTTATTAGCGCCTATGGTTCCTTGTTTATTCTTCATCTGTTAGGTCTGGTTCCGCTTTCTCGTCTTCGCTGATGTCTCCTGCCTGGTCGGCTTCAGCCTCGGGTTCAGCGGGTGTTTCAGAGATGATTTCAGGGGATTCCGGCTCTTCTACAATGGGTTCTGGTTCATCAGCAGGTTCACTGAAAAGTAACATTTGAGGTTTTAAAGGAGGTATTATTAACAGCCGCGTTTTCTTTCGTATCGCCTTGCTTTGGCAGTTGTTTTGTTTGTTAGGTGTCTGCGACAGGAGATATAATGACCAATAACTTCTTAGTAATTACTAATTATACAGTCAATATTCTCACCTGGCATCAGCCTCAGGAACATCAGCAGCAGAACCACTGTGTGAAAGCTCCTCAAGACGCGCGGCAGCAAGTTCGGACTCTTGTCTCGCAATCTCCGCTAATTCAGCAGCCTGAAATAACAGAAATCCAGTAATTAAGTTCTTCTTGTCTTTTCTTCAAATATTTTTCTCGATCTGCTGTTTGAGATTAGCGATTTCATACCTGACGTGCAAGTTCGTCTTCGCGTTCATCCTGTGCTTGTTTCTCCAACTCTTCTAACCTTGCGAGTTCCTCTTGTCTAATTTGTTCTGCTTGCCTTTCCTCCTCAGCCAATCGGGCTTCTTCAGCGAGTTTTGCCTCCTCAGCCAAGCGAGCTTCCTCTGCGAGTTTGGCCTCTTCAGCCAAGCGTGCTTCTTCCGCAAGACGGGCAGCCTCTGCCTTCTTAGCTTCCGCGGCTTGTCTTGCTTCGTCAGCCAAGCGGGCTTCTTCTGCAAGCTTTGCCTCTTCAGCTAAACGGGCCTCCTCAACTAGGCGAGCTTCCTCAGCCTTGCGAGCTTCTTCCTCGGCTAACCTAGCATCTTCCTCAGCCTTGCGTTTTGCCTCTTCTGCTTTCCGGGCTTCGTCTTCTGCCCTCTTCTTTTCTGCTGCTTCACGTTCAGCCTGAAAGCGTTGAAAGGTTTTATTTAGTTACGGTCAAACAAAATTATTAGATGCACCAAAAAATTACCGAATACGTACTTGAGCCTTACGTTCAGCTTCGTGTTTAGCTTCCTCCTTCAATGCCCTGTAACAGAAATGAAACAATAGTGGTTCACACAACTTCAAATCGCCGTTATCAGTTTGCCTAGAGTCCTAGAGTGATACGTACTTTTCTTCGGCAGCACGGGCTTCCTCCTGCCTCTTCCTTTTGATTTCTGCCAAATCAGCCGCCGGAGTCAGTACTGGCTCAACGGTAGACGCACGGAATCTAGCTGCGCGATCGGCCTTGGCTGCCTTCAGTTCCAGAGCAGGGTCTTCCATCATCTCCGGGATCTGGAACTTGCGGCTCGGCCTCCATGGGAGCAGCTTGACTGCACCGAGGCCAATGTTACGCGCGTCCCGTAAACCAATGACCATTGGTGAAACAATTAGCTCTCTTTGAGACAACTGCTAATCATTCCACAGCATGAATGATGAATGTCAATGGTCATTGTTACAAGAACGATAACGGACAGTAAGCGACGCAGTACAACGCTCATGATCATGATGCCGTCTAATCGAAGCTGTTAGACCCCAGCACCAAGCTCGATGACAAACCCTGATGGCATGGCATTCGCTATGACTTCGTATACTTTTTCAGTGCTGCTTCATGCTGTAATGCGAATGATAGTGCAGTTGTCCAGTGTGGCGTCTACATTGGGTCCATTTTTTTCTCAAACATTATTAAATTCAGTATAATATGCATGAGACATGAGCATGTTCCAGAAAAAATGGTTGTGTAGTCAAAATGTGGATTCAGTGTTCATTTTACCTTTAAAGCTAAAGATGTT
Organism: Eurois occulta; assembly: GCA_950022335.1. Classification (NCBI taxonomy): domain Eukaryota; kingdom Metazoa; phylum Arthropoda; class Insecta; order Lepidoptera; family Noctuidae; genus Eurois; species Eurois occulta. The sequence goes on from OX465497.1 coordinate 15,205,210, forward strand.
AGAGGGATATAATAATTTAAATTGTGATTTTATCATATTTATTTACGTGTGTTATACGAACAGTTAAAACAATTTTAGTCAGAAAGCTAAGCGTTACTATTACTAAAGCTTGGATTTATAAGCGTGACATTGGGAACAATGAACGTGCAAATGATTAAAACAACTACAGTTTCAGTAAAAATTCTTTATTGTTAAGTAAAATCAGTCGAGTTAAGTGAAAACGAGACGTCACCGACAAAATTTCGGCGCAGAACACCGCGCTATCACAACGATGACTAGAAAATAAATAAGATCGTTCGTCGCAACTCGTAAACATAGTAACAAAAATAGGTAATCTGTAATATGAATTAAAAAAATAGATGATCTTGGTTAGTTCTAGCGTGTTATACCGAGATCAGAGAGCGCGAAGGGCGAACGCGGCGCGAGCGTGGGGCTGCCCCGAGCGGAGACAGCCCCAGCGCCCGCGCCGCGCCGCAGGGAGCTACGCGCACTGCGCCGCCGTCGGCTGTTCCGGCGCGCCGCCCGCTGCAAGAGACCACACGCAGGGTTAGACACGGACTTTATATCTCGGTTTAATATTCTTTTAGTGCTCCGAGCCAATTAAGGCGTAGCTTTTCACTTTTAGACCGGTTTAAAGACTCATTTTAAAGAATTAAGCGAGGGGTTGTAAGCGAGCGCTAGCGATGCGACGGAGGCGAGGTACCTGTGGCACTCTCGACGGCCAGACCGGCGGCCGCGAGCCTGTTCTTGGCATAGAAAGAGAGGAGGTTCACGTCGTCCCTGATGCTAAGCTCCTTGTAGAGAGGCCTACGCTTGGAGAAGGCCTTGTTACCGGTGTATTGCAGACATGCGAGGTGACCGCGTCCTGGCGAGAACACCTCACGGTTACCACAGGGACACACTGGAATTTAACTGTTAGTCGGTGGTCAAACTGAAGGACAACGGACGACACAGTTAAGGACAAATATAGAATTGTCAGGTTTTTTAATTCGTTTAGTTGGAGAACATCGAGTGTTGTATTCACTGTGCGATGTAGGACGTTGTTATTATTCTCACCAGTGAACTTCTCGGCGGGTTTGTTGTAGTAGGAAATGTTGCGGATGTGGTCAGCCACGCTGCGCAGAGGCACAACGAGCTTGGCGAGGTAAGCCTCATTGCTGAAACGATACGGAACTGGTTCCCCGTACGAATATCTGTTGATGAAGTTGTAAGAAAAATAAATAACCACATTTTATGAGTGTGCAACGGATGTTATAATCTTCGCGTCACGATAAACATGCCAAGATCTAAATGAAAATAAATCGTTAGCTGTTTTATTAGTGGACACAAGACAACAAACGCTGACATTTAACTGGACTATTAATAAAATGGCTGTTCATAGTGGACGAGTACGTCACTCTGAAAATATGCGCTAACGCAAGAAATAAGCACATAAAATGTACACCCACGGAACGGACATCCTTCTTTTTTGAAGGTCACGTTTTTTCTTTTGCGAACCCCTGAAGTTCAATGGATTTTGGCAGCAAGACAGGTTTTACATGATTGCATCGTGTACCTACATGATTGCCAAATGACAAGCGACAGGTAGTTGCGTCGTCAATGTCACTGCCAGGGCGGTCTTTTGATAGACGCATCAATGGGTCGGCTATTTCAGTGAAGTTACTACAGGCCAATAAAAACTTGACCTAACCTTGGAATTAGTACATACGCAAGGTCTTCTGAATGTTCTTGAATCCAAGGAAGTCAATTAAGATATTTTTGTCTCTTTGAAAATGAGATCGTTAACTACCACTATTCCAGCACAAAGAATAGCCTTAGTACTCCATTTCGAAGATGCTGCTAGAGGAGCATAAACCTAGTGGTCTACTCACGAAAAAATCGTATCGAGGGGTGCTACGGTCTTAGCGCGGGGCACAACGGAACGTGCGCGGGTGAGGAGCGCAGCAGTGTCAGCGCGGATGCGGCTGGTCTCGTCTTCGAAGTTCTGGAAACATTATGCATGATTTTTGAAATGAAAAAGATATATTTTATGAGTGATAGTAAAAAGTTAAAATTCATGTGTCGTTTTGTGGACTTCAGTCCTTTAGTTTTTTGATCTGCATATCAAACTTCTGCACATGGCAAATGCAGAATATAACGTCAAAAGATTCATCATCTGCTTAGCATTTTCCGAATTGTATTGCGGTTCGCTAATCGTCTAATCTAATCAGATGCAACTGATCTTACATGGAATGTGAAAGTTTCAATGAGCTATAACTATAATACAAAGTTCAGACTTACCTTGGTGGATTCAGATCGGAAAAAGTCGTCAACTGCTGAGACGGAAAATTCGGGGCGACGGCGGTACGCGATGCGGTCCAACTCACGCAGGATTATTGAAGGACGCACGCGTACACGCACTACATGGTGGGGTGCCTCCGGGTATGTGACGAGTCGAGTGACAGTGCGAGGAGCAGACGGTCTGTATATCAGCTCAGCCTGTAATGTTTTTAATGCCCAAGGTCAATAGGAATCTAGCAGATACTTTATGATGGCTAAAACTATATAATGTATATGTTTACGAGCAGGCATATAGCGGGGCCTCTTGTTACCGCCATGCACGGTTATAAATAAACTTTCCATTGTGCTGGTATATTATGTGTCAGGAACATTTCAAACAGTACAAACTGAAGAGGTGTTTACAATTCAAGATGAAACAGCCCATATGCTTACTCTGAAATGAGTTTCAGCTATGCGAAAGCTAGTAGAATATCTAGATAATACCACGCATACGCATTTGTGAAGTCACTAAAAACTTTAACGGTCATTCTACATCTACATAATCAAATTAGAAAACCAAACTTTTTGTGAATGCTGTTATTCTACAGAATTTGTATTTTCTGCAGTGAAAGTAATGCAGAAAGCATGTCATGAAATGTATTTTCATGATTATCATGTCAGTTGTCGCATGCAAGAGAAATGTATTTTAAGAATTTCAAACATGCAAAAGATATTAATAAAATGCTCATGACGAAAATAATCTTACAGTAATAACTGTGTATATCGAAGCTTTGCTTGTGAAACATTATGTGGGTGCAAATGTAACGAGATAATATGTATGTATGAGTGCAGGTTGCAACATTGACGCATTTTCCTCAGATGGAATTCTGCTCAAAACATGGAATTCTACACAGTTCTGTAAAGTTCTGTTTGTTTATAATACGTTAAATCATAGGGCTATTTTGGTGGTGGACTTTACGTCTCAATGGCGGCGTGAATCATCGGCGGAGTGTAGTAAAATTAGATTATTCCGCTGCGCACACGCCGCAACGGAGATGGCGAGAGTGATTGCAACTTTTATTACCATAGCGACTTTCCTACCTCCTATTTATACAATAGAAACATGATCTAGCAGTAAGCAGCCATAACCTTGCTATAAACGTTAATGAGCAGCTGCCACATTATTTTTCGAGCTGTCCATTTATTTCTTTATACTTCGTGGTACCAGACATTTTCGAAAGCAATGTAATTTGTGTACTCAGTTGTTTAATTGCCAAGTTTCAATCAACAGGAAGGCATCAATCAGCCATGAAAGAGTGACGGGTTATGCTATCAAGTTACCATGCCCATCTCTGCCAACGACTTACCAATCATCGGATCTTTAAATATGCATGCGTCGTTTGTATATCATCTTCTAGCTTAGAGGAAATCTAAGGATAGTAGGAAATTTTGACGAGTAGAATGTTCTATAAGTTTCTTATAATAACATGGGCGTTAACGGTATTCTTGGCTTCTGTTCGGTTGCCAAAAATGCTTCTCCCTTGATCCGGCTCCAGCTTTTGTTTTCACACTTTGTCTAGGGAGTGATACATCCGGCCAGTGTTTAGGATAAACATCTTAAATTAAAAAGTTTCAAGGTTCTTCGTTAACAAAATAGTTAGGAACGTTTAAATTTTAATGTTTTTCGGTGCCAGTTGAATAAATAACCCTAGAATGTATTTTCATTTGCTCCGTAGATATTTAATCATTTATCTTAGCTTATTAGTCTTATGTCTTCATTTAAGTGTAAATAATACAATAAAACTAACTGCTTTCTAAGCTCCTGTGTGATTTGGGTTTTCCTTTGGTCTTTTTTATTGAAAAATGTTTCCTTCTTTCAATTTATTGCCTTCTATATGGATAGTGAATGATCTTTAAACAAATCTGCATTCAGTTCCTTTTGTGTAAGCGCACTTGTTCTTGTGTTTGTCTATGTCTTTATTGTTAAACTTCCCTCGGACCAGAAAGCTTCGTCTACTAGAAACGTCGGTTTTATTAAAACCTCGTACAAATCTTGTATAATTATAAACGACTTGTTTTCGAACATACATTTTATTACGACGAAGAATGTTTTTGCGTTCGTTTTGATTACAGTAAGTTGTATGTACCTACCGACATTGGCATGCTGCCACGATTCGCGTGTTACGTGGATTTCTGTAAGCTGTAATTATTGTATCGAATTGTGTAAACTATAATAAATAACGTGAAGAATTGAAAGTATACCTAGCTGAGCTTCAACAGCATCCGTTTTGATTTCAGTTTCTAGATTGAAGGTGTGCATTCAGCCATCGGAACGCCAAGTCGATGAAGTTAGTTAGTTTAAGTTCTTAACTGTCGCATTAGGGTAAACCCTGTAATGATAGTTTAAGCTGTTATAAATAAATAAGTTGGCATATTAAACTAGAAATATGTTGTAGGTTTATGAGAATAATGACAAAATCATGTAAATGGCCCTGGTTAAACATTGCTCAGTTTGCTACGCTTATCGGCTACACGACGTAGGATTTGGTAACTGTGGTGAATTCAACACCTGCTGTTGTAGATGTAGCCTGATGTTCGTTCGCTTCATTTACATTCTACAGAAGCTGCTTGTCCATATTTGCAGGGGCTTATATTTTTCTCTTAAAAACTTCTTGCATAGGTTTCTTGAATCGACTACATGCCACTTGCGAATAAGTGCGTTGACATTCCCTCTAGACTACTCGTCTACGTCTACTATTCAACCATGAACCGATTCGCCGTATCCGTTGCAGAATGTGCGTACGCGTGTACCTAGACATGTCACAGTTTTTCATAGATGATATTGTGAAAAAGTACAACTGTACAACTAATTAGGTAGGTCTCTTTCCTTTTAACCTTCTCATTCTCTGTGCCTCACCTTACGTAGGTACTACATCTGTACTTATTTAACTGTATTTATTTATCCATTTCTCTCAAGTCAGAGAAAGAGGCACTAGATACTTATACCTATCTATTCTATAAAAATCTGAAATGTATAGCTACGTCTTTGTAGTTTGAAATCAACAGGTTCTTTCAAGTGTTCATTTTGTATTTTAGAATAAAGAAAACTTATTTCGACACCATTACGCAGGTCTCAATCTGGACTAAATGGTTAATTTCTGAAATATTTTGCCTGTCAAGTTTTTTGGCAGTCAACATACACCACCTCATATTTTATCAACCAACTGTGAAAACAAAATAGTCTGGTATAAATGAAGAGAATTTTCTTAAAACAATACTTTATTAAAAACTGGATTAGGTCAATTTGTTCAGAATGTGATTCAGAATAATGAAATACTTTTTACGGACATGTTATTTTGGTATTTAGATACTAGGTATTAAAGATATCATATCTATTAGTATAACACAGTCAACAATTCAAGGGCAACATCTAGTGTCGTTGATCCCACTTGAAATGCCAAATTGCCCTACAGACACTGCACTTGAGATATAAAACTATCATCTGGCTAAATATCTAGCCGTTTAAATAATGATTGAGATCGTTATGCGGGCTATGCCAGACTTACAAAACACTTGCGTTTCGAGACGGCTGAAACTGTGATTCAACATTTTGGCTGCAAATACTTAAACTATTCGCTCTGCACAGGTGCTTTTGGAGCAGTTATGAATAGTGTCTACCAACTGCCAAAACTACTACTTACTAAAACCTTATCTGTAAAGATGTTTTTGGAACGAGTTTTTAATAGATGATGACGGCACGGTTGGCGCAGTGGTCAAGCGATTGACTGCTGCGCTGCATGTCGCGGGTTCGATTCCCGTACGGAACAAATACTTGTATGACCTACAAGTAGTTGTTCCGGGTCTGGGTGTTTTTCTATCTATAATATGTATGTATTTACAAAAAAAAAATATGTATATATGTAGTTTATCAGCCATCTAGCTACCATAACACAAGCATTAGGTTGCTTAGCTTGGGACTAGATGGTGCTGTGTGAAATGTCCAGGGATATTTATTATTTATTTATTTATTAATAGATTTCAAAATTGACTCACGTCAAAAGTTTCCATGACTTTTTACTTAGAAAGAAAGATTTAGATAAAATTATGCAATTTAGTTCAGTCTTAATGAGAACCTGACAGGTTGACAGAAAATTTAAAAGCTTCAAGAGTGATTGAAAAAGAGCATATTTTTTGGAAACCTGCTGGAAAAAAAACGATAATAGTAGTAGAGTAATGAGGGAAGAAAGCGAAGAGTCTGGGCTCTTTAGCGATTTAATTATCAGTTTTCTTTGAAACCTAGCTTCTTGGACGTGACAGACGGACACATGCCTATTTACACAACTTTTTATGTCCCTTTTGCCACTATTAGACGGTGGAAATTCTTTAATACCATTAACCTCTTTTGATATTTTGACAAGAATTTGTGTTTCGCAGAGAGCTATTTAGGTAACTTGATTTTTTCTTATTCAACATTATGTAGGCAGCCCTTCAGTTCAAATATACTGGCACAAGGTGTTAGGAAATAAACAATGCAAGAGCATTTAATTTTACGACTTGTTGAACGCTACGTATAATTAGGTCGAGGTAAACTAAAACAGATTTGATTGATTGAGAAGTTTTACTTTTCAGACTTGTTTACTCGTCTCTTTCAAAAGTTATGTTTTTTTTTTGAGTTTTAATTTGTAACAACCTTGCCTTGGTCTAAAACAGATGATTACTTCATGTTTGAAAAGATTCAGCGGTTTACCCCATGTTTTGTGGTTAGTCGAAGGCTTTTGACTGTGTTCATCTCTGTCACAGGTTGGCATTACTTCACAAGGGGTTTATCATACCTACTAATTCTGTAATTCAGTATTGGTAATATCCTTTTTCTTGAGTTACAAGATAGCTAATTTCTGTCTAAAGACTTAAAAATATATTCAACCATTAAGGTCACACTTGGGATCCCACAAGGTTTGATTCAAGGCCCGATTTTGATCTCATGTGTTTTAAATATTTATCTTATACTTTTCCTTATGTGTAAGTAGCTCACATAAGACCAATTTATTTATCCAAAAGCTAAAATATTCTTCATCTATCGATAACGAAATAACTTAAGATCAAGCCAAAATTATCGGATGTGGAAAATATCTACAAGTGGTGATAAACACTTAAAAATAAATATTTACATATTTACAACTGCTGGGATGAACGTGCTATTTCTACATAATAATCAAGCATCACAGCGTCTTGCTTACGTGTGCTGGAAGCAATGTTACTTACTTAGCTGTGCTTGTCAGTGCATATGTCCGTGGGCGGTGTATACAAGGTGGAAAAGACATCGACGCAGAAACGGTTACCACGTATTCAGTACCTCCATCATCCCAATCCCAAACCCCCAAAAAGAAATATTTTAAGGTTAATTTGAAAAAATCTGCTGTTTCCTACAAAAGTGCAATACCTTTATGGTCAAAATGTATGGAACAGCAGATTTTATTTAAATTACCGATGAAAAATTCTCGTGTGTTTAGCATGATGTACTAAATACGTGGTAACCGTTTGTGCACCGCTGTCCCTTCCACCCCGTATGTATAGCGGCGTATACCGGCAGCCAAGGATGATCTACTTACAGTGCACTATCTACAGAAGTTTCGAACTTACCTGTGAGAGCTTGGGTACGTACGAAATGTACGGCTCGGAATAGTAGGGAACGTATGATGAGTAGTAGGGTAGGTAGTACACTGACGACCACGGCTGTCAGGGAAATGGACACCAGTTAAACTCATCCATTTATTAACATATCATAGGTTTATTTGTTTGTTCTTAGTTGTCCTAACTATCATAAGGATACAAAAGGGAAGTTGAAGTTTGTTTTGGTTTGTTATATGTGCTGCTAGTTTTTGGAACTTAACTCCAAACTGACAAAATTTTGTATTTCTGTCTAAGTTATACACTTAATACTGAGATAGTGTGCTTGGTGTTTTTCTACAAAACTTTGTGTACCTACGTAAACACATTACCACGTCTTGTAATTGTAAAAAATAGTGCTGTTCTTGGATGTGGAAAGATACTATGATATCATGTTCGGGTTTCAATGCGTAACAACTCTGGCTATTTTCAGTTTGTTTATTTTGATTAGACGCTAGATCAATATCTCATTTTAACTCAAGAACTGTTGATACAACTTGAATTTGTATGAATGAATTTTCCTTCTATTTGAATTTCCCTACATATAAAAAACAGTCTAATAGTTCCAAAGTTATTACAATAGGACATGTAGAACAAACCAACATAGAGTGGATAATATGGAACTGGAAGTAAACTGTTAGTAAACAAGATCGAGCTCATCATCGACCCGTTTCTTTAGGTTGTTGTGTGAACACGTCAAAAAGAAAGTAGAAAAACATTAGAAAACGCAAGCTTTATTAAAAATTCAGTCTAAATCACATTTTAAATAATTTTAAGTAACATTAAAGAAAAGCTCTAGTACGATCAACTTCCACTTATGAACAAAATAAAGTAGAGCGATCACATTACGTTACAGCGAATACTGATTAGGTAGTTACATGTTGGGGAAGCTGGGGGGTCGGGAGTTAGGGAGCAGGGACATCAGGGTGGGGCCGGGCGGGAGCCGGGGCGCTACACGCGGTACGAGTAGTGGCGGTAGGTGGTGCCGTAGGGCAGGCGGCCGCTCGACGTGGACGAGTACGAGTAGCCGCCGGGGCCGCCCAGGTTGCTGCTGCGCTCGCTGCTGTACGAGTAGCCGCCGGGCCCGCTGCCGGTGCGGCGCTCCACTGAGGTGCTGTAGGAGCTACGCTGCGGCAGGCCGGCGCCCGCGCGCGCGCGCTCGCTCGTGCTCTGGTACGAGTACGAGTACTGCTCCTCGGCGCGGCGCGGCAGCACGGGGTCGCGGTCCACCACCACGTAGTGACGCGGCGTCTGCAACAACCCCGCCCTATAGCCACCGCCGATCACACCTCCGCCCGCCCTCGCACCGACCCGACCCGACCGACTAGCTTACTATAGCGAAAGCGACACACGAGAAAGACTCTACGCCCGTCAATACGACGCGTAGTTGCTGTAAAAGACATGGCGGTGCGCCGCGTGCAGCGGCCGGCCATGCGACTGTGCCAGGAGCACGTCCATGTGGTCGCGCGGCGTGCCCAGCGGGTCTGCCTCCAGGCAGCGCTCACGCTGGCTCACGGCCGCCAGCACGCGCGCTCGCGTCTGATCGCGCGCCGACACGTACGGCGCTAGCGGCGCCAGCTTCGACTCCGGCTTGGGCGCGATGTTTTGCCGCGTAACCGGCTCGAGGATGGAGTGGCGCGCTCCGGGACGCGAGCGCCGCCCGAACGCCGTCACCGGATCCGGCACGAGACTCGGCCGCGGCACGAACGGCACCTTGTCCCAGTCGCCGAGCGGCTGCCGCTGCAAGCGGAGAAGTCGCCGTTAGTCGGGCGGGCGCGGCTCCAGCCGCGGCTATATTTGGCGCGCCCGGTAGCTCCGCTTTCCGACTCCGATTCTCGATTCGAAATGACCCACTTGCGGCACGCTACCACGAACGACGCCTATCGAAACCAAAGTCCTTCCAGATAGAAGCGGCGACGTGGATCTAGCTTATCATTAGCAATGATGTTTACAAGCGAACTAACCAAAACGGGAACAAGTTAACACTTGGGAAGACAGCGAGAGATCATAGTATCACGTTGTCATCGTTGTGGATTCCAGTCACTGAACAAGAATACTATGTAGGTACATAATCGATGAGGCAGGAGTGGCGTCAATAGCCGTTTTTGAGGGACGCGTGTGGCGAAGGTCGAGCTGGTGCGAGGGGCGTCCGGCTCCCGGGAGAGAGTGGAGCGAGGTGCGAGGCACGCTCAGTAGAAGGTGTTAGAAGGGCGGCGGCGGCACTCACCGTCACGCTGCTGTAGCTGGTGCTGGGCCTGTAGGGGCGGCGGGTCGTGTAGAAGTCACTTTCGTATACCATGGCTGCTGATTTATGATCGTTCGACTGTAACTCGCGACGGTTGGTCCTCGACTGAAGAGAGCGCGCACGCAGTGGCGCGACGCTGTCGACCTTATTTTTAGACCACTGTCATTGCAATTTTCACGTCATTCCCGAACCCTGCACGGATTTCTCACAGAAATTATAAAGTGCTTGTTGTTTTGATTGTGATGTCACAAGTGGGTTAAGGATATAATCTGAATGTCGCCGAAGAACGCTGGGTGCAACAGAAGACAAGCAGAGGTTAATAAAAATAATTTATGAAATGAAACTTACCAGAACGGTCCATTGAGTCATCAAGATAATTATATTTGGTAAATTTTCAAATTCCGCTGTCGGACGGACTTGTGTAGGACGAGGACACACAAAAGGGAATTTGTGGTGTATTTTTATTTAATATTTTTACGTAGGATGTTTTGAATCATAGTTTTTCAGTAGCTAGACTTAGATGAGTCTGCTGATAAAAATAATCCACAGGTAGGTGTCCCGCTCGTACCTATGTAGGTAACTAGGTATAGTGTAACTACATAATATAACTTCTAACGTGATTATTAAATCTCCATAATTAATGAAGATTTGCATTTGTACTCAGGATAAGAGCAGCATACCAGCGTAGGTAGGTACCTATGTTATGTAGGTATTTTTTCTCGGTTTCACAGTACCTTATCCACACGTTCTACAAGGTTACAATTACAACAAACCACGGTCAACCATCAAGCGTTGATTAGTTGCGTTTCACCAAGGCGTGACCTATTTTTTTATACCGACATAAAATTTTATTTACTCTCTCTGGATTCGACTCCCGGGTCGGGCAAAACGTAATTGGGTTTGAATTTCTCTGTAGCAGCGTCTGTCACCGAGTCCGGATTTTAGGGATACCAAAGTGCCTCGTTGGTCTAATAGTAGCATGAGGTTCTGGGATCGATTCCCGGGTCGAGCAAATTGTTATTGGGTTTTCCCATCAGGAATTTGTCAGTAGCAGCAACGGAGTCTGGATTTGTGCCCGGTTGATGACCATAGGCTCGCCCCCTTATTACATGGAACAAAAAACATAACTGGTCAAATGTGGGTGTAGGTACTATTAGGTACATCTCCGCCTAACCCTTCGGAGATTGCAGGCATGATGTTACGTATGCAAAACAGAATTTTTATTCTGAATCTAATTTAACCCGCCTAGGGAACCGAAAGGATAACCAGAGATGTACCAACAAAGTAACATCCACTTTTTACCAATTACGTTTTAACTCCATGTAAGTAGATACGAGTAGTAGGGGGCGACCGGCGAATCTATAACCATCGACCCAGCAGCCCGGCCGCTATTTATCTCCAGACTCCTACTCAGAAATTCCTGCCCGAAAACCCAATAACACTTTGCCCTGGGTATCGTATCTGGGTCTACGGATCACGAACTCACGACACATTGATCGAGGTTTGTCCATTTTTTACTATAAAAGCCTGAACGACGGTAAATACTAAGGTTATCCAGTAAAACCTATAATAAGATGAGTAGGTAAGTCCGAACTATTCTGTTCGTTCATTTTGAACTTTTACCACCATACCTACACTCGGTAAGTGTTAAGCTTTACCCCCGAGACACGGTAAATGTTGTGCGGATGAATGACTGAGGGCGACTACAAATCGTGAAGACTGCGACTGGAAAATATGCATCTAACTTGGATGAGGCGCGCTCGCCGGCCGCTACCACAGCACCACTCGATAGGTTTGAATTAGATTTGATAGGTATTTATCTTTTGAGACTTTCTAAAATCGGTCAAATAAAAAACTTTTGTTTTTTTTTGCAAAATTTTCCTATGAGTTATACGACTTAATTAGTTTATAGGTCTAACCAGTTAACTTTCTCTATATAAGATTGTGCATATACCAGCGTCTGTAATTTCTGATGTCGAGATAAATAAAGATTTATGATTATGATTTCGGCCCCTGGACTTACCCAACTACTTAGCGAGTCCTTCCCAATTCTACATATACCTAGTTTCTGAATTTCTCCTGTAGCATAGAGGCTTCGGAGTTTCCAATCTCCCATTGGAACTTCAACAGAAGACCCGTCAGTCACCCGGATATAGCCATGATACAATTTTTTCAGTTGTATCAAATTTTGAGAAGCATTTCATTGCCCTTCCCCTATTCAATATCACCACTGCACTCTGTTACAGGATGATTTTTTTCGCCCTTAGCTGTGATAGTTAGGAAACTTCGATATTTATATACCTCCTACGTTCCAGCGTCGACCTCATCTCTGTCCTCTGGGCTAGATTGAGGTCAAGAGTAGGCCCATTTTATATAAAAAATAATAATAATATAAACCTACTACCACCGTGAATTTTTTCATACACCCAAAGAACCGTTTAGATGGTGGAGGGGACACACACACTTGAGTCTAACAAAAATTAGCACTTTAAAGCTTAATATTTCAAAAACGAATCACTAATCTCTAAAAATTATTTGAAACTCGCAATATTTTTTAAAGCCCTATAACAGCTTTCTAGTACTAAGTCTTTGAGCTATGCTGCGGAGTTGCGGAAAGACAGACAGACCGAACGCGACGTGGCGAAACTACGAGTAGGTATCTATAAGGGTCAATACACACATTCGGCAGCGTGTAGCACTTTGCTGTAGTGCGCCGTTTTGACGGGCCACGCGTCCGTCCCGACTCGACTCTTTCAAACGATACTATGCATTTCGTAATGGAGATAATGCATAAAATGGTTTGACAGTAAAACTGACGGCCTCAACGCTGCCACTTCGGTGTGTATTGACTACGGAACCCTAAAAATTAATATTCACTCAAGTGAAGCGTCTGATATGTGTACCGAAGTGCAAAGGTATGTACTGTACAGTACTAACGCTGCGCATTGCTTCACTAGTTCCTACTCGTAGGGAAGTAGCAAGTTCATTATGGGCAGCAACTAAAAGTAGTGTTTACTAACAGGCGCTTTGACAACTTCCATCATCAGTGATGATCTGAGACGCGTCGGAGACATTATCATCACGTTTCATGCTAACTAGCATTCCACTGTTTTCTCGTACTACGAGACAAAATGGTGGCATAGGACTTAAGACTTGAAAGGCCGTAAGTCCTTTCAAGCCCCAAGTAGCAGTACATGTTAATATGCATTTAACCCTTTAAAAGCCAAAGGGGATATTTTGCACACCATCATAAATATATTTCAGCTCATTAATAATCACTCATTAAATATTCAAAGAACATAAAAAATAAATCTATATTTTCTACCAATAATACCTATGCATATTTGATATTATTTACCGATTCCCAGATTGTTATGCCTGTTGAAGGGTTAACGCACTTTCGGCGCCACATTTATTAGCTCTGCCATTTTATATAGGCGCTGCGCTTGGGTTGTTGTTTCGTGGCTGCTATTAGACTGCTACATACTTTCCAATCATTTTTTTTTATAGGTCAGTTTCCAAGACTAATTTAATGGCCTCATCACAGTACATTTTTTCATTCGTTCCGTTTCGAATACATGCAGCAAGAGGTTTCACAAGTGACGCTGCACTTCACTTCGGCCAGTGCAATTTTTCCACGATTATGGTCAGGTCCTTTCTATAATTTTGTTAAGTAGAAATTATTTTCTTTACTCCAATATCTTTGCCATATTATATTGTCTAAATAATTAGGCACTATCTTTGAAACTTTGGTTGTAGTCATGTATATCTGCGCCAGCGCCACCTAGACGATGCGACTGTTTTAAACTTTTGAAAGTAACGTTGCGTTGAGGCGCAATAACACAGCATTAACGTTCGAGGAACTCCTCTCAGTGCGGAAGATGTAGGATTACCTTTAGTTCATGGTATAGGGGGTGATTTATCTGAAATTGTTTTTAAATCATTGAATTGAAATATTTTCAATGTTCTTTATTTCAATTTGGGTAAATAAAATATCACTTTATTGTAACAGTACTAGTAATATTCGTTGATTTCGAAATGTATTGTCTTAAATAGGTGTAATGCAAATCAACTCATGTTTTGTAATGAAATTGTATATTTTCTGCACACTTGTTGCAATATCTCTCTAATATGCTAAGATAGGCCGTACACTACATAAGCAATCAGCAAGTAAGGCAACAACTTCTTATATGTAAGACCAATCTACGTGAGCCGTGTGCTTTTATGGTGTAAGGCCTATCACAATCTGTCATAACAGTAATAACAAATCATTTTAAGTGTCCCAAGATATAAATTCAGAACAAGGCTGCATGCCTCCTTTATCTGTCTGATTGAGTGAATCTGATAGTTCTGGCATTTCACATAAAGGGTAAATCGTAACAGAGATCGACGCCACTAATAATACAACAATAATCAAAAGTAATTGTAAACTTAAACTATTTATTTATCCTTTTACAAAATTTAACCTTTTTCATTATGAATTTACAATAAATTTTAATCATTCACGTCATCCGAACGTATGCTGTATTCGATCACAAATGGACCTAGCAGTCGACTCGTATAAAAAAATTTGGACCCAGAAACATAATACAGTTGCTATTATAATATAAATCTAGACGGCAAATCAAACACCCGTTGTCCCAGACCCACAGCTTTATTGACTCACCAGTGTTTCCATACAATAAATCATAACAATTCAGGTCAAACAAAACAACATGTGCCCAACTTAATATAAATAGGTCAAAACTGTCTGGCGCGTCGTGTGAGGAGTCTCGGGGAACATAGTTCAGTCTGCCAGCGCAGGGCGCCAATAAATATCAACGTATGTACACGAGGCCACTCGCGACACTACTCCCCCCTATATATTTATAACTTTCATTAAAAATTTATAATTTATTTCGTTATGTCCTATCTATGTAGATCGACTAACACCGTTGCGCCGTGAATCCAAAACTGTACGGTGCTGCGAACATAGCGTCATTTAGTTGTGTCTATAGAAACTAGATGGCGCCGGCCAACACTCGGATAAGTTTAGTGGGTAAGGTCGGTCAAGAGCAGCGAGGGGAGTCAGCGGCGGGCGCCGGACGTCTACAGCGTCACATCAAACCTCTATGAAATTCAACTGTTGGCACTCGAGGTACCGTCCAGAGTCGGCCACAGACTCCCATCACTAACCACCTGTAACATGAGCTGAACGGTATTGCTATTTTCCAACATTTTTGTACACTGTTTGACTGCTCAGCCAATGCCAACATCTCGAGATATGTATGATAACTCGATTGCTTATATATTTCGGCACACAACCCGCACTTACTGACGATGTTAGCTCCCTCGACAGACAGTGTGCAATGCTATGAAATATACATTTGCGACGTGAACACCATCGCCGTCATATTATACAGTAACAAGAACAATTTTATACAAATGTAGTTGCAGCACGCAACGCGACTTATCGGAGTCTCTACACGGAAAACCGTTTGGACTTGTACAAAAATAAAATCTAAACCAAAACTTATCTGCCCGGAGACAGTTTTACAAAATTGACGCAGAGTTCGTATTGTATTACGTCGGGTCCGCTAGGGACCGCGTGAGGCACAGAATGAGGCGACATTGCACGGCGTCGCGGGGCGCGGGGGGTGCGCGGCCGGCGCGCGCTACTGCGACGGGTACTGCGCGGACGGCATGGGCGACGCGTACATCAGCGGCGCGGGCCCGCCGCCCCAGCCGCCGCCCGCGCCCGCCGACCCGCCGCCCGGCATGCTCATGCGGTACCCCGCTGGAACAAACACACAGGTCACTACACGTACTAACAACTGACGTCCCATGATGGTCGAAAAACAGAGTTTAATCACTTCATTTACCATGATGTTTACATTTGCTCTAAAATCTGTGAAGCTACTGGGAAAAATTTCAGAATAGACGATGAAATTCAAATTAGGTTCAATTAAAAAAATGACTCGCTGAACTTGAGACGGATGTGGCGCCATCTATACCGCCTCATATGACGCTACTCGCAAATCCTACATCTCAAAATTAATGTTATCAACGCGATTAAAATGTATATGTCGCAGGCATTTTGTATGATTTCGCCATTTACATACGGCGTCGGCAATTTATAAACGCTCGCTGTTATGAAAAATGCCGAAGGCAAAATGTATAATGCCGTGTCATTATCTAATATGCCGAAACACAGGTCGACGGATCCGCGCTGCGCGGGGCTCCTATTTCTGTCTGCAAGGTTTACAGGAACCTAACTAACCGAACCTCGGGGTGCCCCTGACGTCGACCGTCTAGGGTTAGCGTTTCCGTCAGCAGGTCGACGGATCCCCGCTGCGCGGGGCTCCTCGATTCTCTGTTGTTATGTACGTGTCGCAGGCATTTTGTATGATTTCGCCATTTACATACGGCGTCGGCAATTTATAAACGCTCGCTGTTATAAAAAAGCGTTTATAAATTGCCGACGCCGTATGTAAATGGCGAAATCATACAAAATGCCTGCGACATATACAACCCAACTTCAACCAAAGGGCAGTAAACCCATCAGACACAATAACCATCTGATCGGAAAATTCTCCATTTTCTAAAGAGGATGAGAAACTTCACACCCTGTTCCTCATACGTCATCCGGAATCGCATTTTTCCATGGTCCTATCTTTTCCTGTCGCTCAGAACGTACTTATCCTTTTCTGCCGTCGTTGGCTAGAGTGACAAATAGGGAAAGAAGATATCGCACTCATTGGCATCGACGGTACGGTCAGCAGCACACTTTTCGCTGGAAATTCCAGGGAAAACATTTGGTCGGCATCCTTCAATAACTTTCCATAGGTTCTCAAGTTACTTTTAGGATTACAGACCAAGCTATGAAACGCTTCTAGAAACTACTGGTTTATGTGTACACAGTTTATACAAAACCAGACAACAGACCACATCATCTGCCTAGCCTTTTCTCAACTATGTTGGGGTCGGTTTCCAGTCTAACCGGATGCAGCTGAATACTAGTATTTTACATGGAACAACTGCCTATCTGACCTCCACAACACAAGCAACAGATATAAATGTTATCTATACCCAGCATGAAGAAAAAAGCTACAATCCAATAGGTATACTTTCTTGCCAAATACGCAAAATGGGAATTCTAAAGAATGAACCAAAAAGTCTGAATACCGAATACCTACTATTTGGCATCCTACCAACATCGTATTGTTTCCATCAAACAGAAAATAGTGCAGCTGTACTTTTTATTACTACTAATAGGACGCATTAATGATGAATTTAACGACCGCAGTGGTAATTATACCTACCTACGATCAACTGTTACATTTATATTCGCCATGCTAAACAAAAATACATTCCATAGCAGAATGGCAAATGGAACTAGGCGAAATAAGGATTCTAACATCACGCCTGTATTACATGAGGGAGTTGACAAAGGAGTTTAGTACACCCACTCAGATTTTATTGATATTCTGGCTGTCATAAAGAATCTACAGAAAAGATCTAAGCTTCTCAAATATAACTTAGAAACAAATATATCTGGTATGTAAATTCACACCTAAATTACAGACACTTTCCTTTTGTGTAGTGGTCGCAAGCGCAACTGCTGAGCATGATGTCCTGGGTTCGATTCCCATGTCGGGCAGTGTTATTGGGTTTTTCCATCGGGAATTTCTCAGTAGCAGCTACGGAGTCTGAATTTGTGCCTGGTTGATGGCCATAGGCTCGCCCCGTTTTACATAGGACTTACAACATAACTGGCGAAATAAGGGTATACTCTTATGTACACCTCTGCCTAACCCTTCGTGAATGATGATGATGATGTTACAGCCAGTTCTTACGGGATAATTAGAAGCCTGAGTCTGACAACCAGTCTTACCAAGCGGTATTGTGTTATCTAGTAGCTGAGATGTGGAGGTCAGATAAGCAATCGCTCCATGTAAAATATTGGTATTCAGCTCTCTAGATTGGAAGTCAAACCAGCCTCAACGTGGTTCGGAAAAGAGGAGGCAGATTTGAGATTATAATATTTTTAAAATAAACACTATCAAGATTTCAGTAAAGACTGCTTTTCACTTGTACATAAAGCTGATTTTATAGAAAAAACAAACCTAGCATAGCAGCAAACCAGGGTCACTTAGCAATAAAAATGTTTGCAGTAAGTCGCTAGTTAACGCCGACTGATAACAATAGAATTGAGGTGGCAGATAGCAATAATGATAGCGACACACGTATGTTTGACAACATAGCTCACTAACTCACTTTCATTTTAACCATAACCTAGTCAATACACACACCTATGTCACACATTGTGAGTGTGTGAGTGTAAGTCGTGGGTTCGACCCAAGCCATTACTTTGTGTAATTTATTTCATCACCACTGCTCTCAAAAAAGTTGAAAGAAAACTTCGTGAGGAAACCAGTATGTTTTACAACCAAAAATTCGAAGACATGACATGTGACATCTACTAACCCGCACTGGGCTCACGTGGTGGATTATAGTCCATTCCCTCTCATAGACAGGCCTGTGTCCCAGCAATAATCAGCGCATAATGTTCCTAACATTATGGGCTGATTATGCTAGTCAAGTACTGAGTGGTCCACAGTGCAGAAGACTGCAAAACTTGGGAGTCGCGTCGTATGTGATCGTGATCCTCAGTATTAACGGAACGATGAAGAAGGAAGAATACCTATTTCAATGA
Source organism: Eurois occulta (assembly GCA_950022335.1). NCBI lineage: Eukaryota > Metazoa > Arthropoda > Insecta > Lepidoptera > Noctuidae > Eurois > Eurois occulta. The sequence goes on from OX465497.1 coordinate 15,224,076, forward strand.
TTATACCTGCTATTATTATTCTAGGTAAAAGGCAGACTATATTTTGTCTATCAGACTAGACTGAACGGGGTTTACATACATAATCAACAAGATCTACTAAACCATCGTATTCATATGCGCCAGAGCAACTGAAATAGCGCTGCGGTCCTATTCTAATATACGCGTAACAATAAGCAATAAAAATGTTTTAGGGTCATTAGGAGTCCCAAATAAGTCAAGTTGAACAATAACACTGAACAAAAATGCTAGGCCTATCTATTGCAGGGCAGGGAACGGGTCTCAAGAATCTAAATAACTTAGAATAGTTTGAAAGGAGTAGTTCCTGATATCAACCTGAAAAACCGCTGCTAAAGATCTTGAGAATATTTCTGATATATTTTCATAGTTCGAATCTTAGTTCTGAGCTAACTTTGTTTTGGAAAATTTTCGACTAAGCAGTTAGATTACTTATCTTTCATTCACACAGGCAGTGTGGAACTTCTAGTCAGTGTCTGTTTGCTCTACTACCGCCTATTAACGCTTCAAAGTTAAGAGTCAACATCCGAACGAGCCTGTCCCATCATAGATCTCGTTGACGCATCCATACATTTTCTTCAAACGTCAACTCGTTTGAAGAAAATGGATGGATGCGTCGATCCTCGAGTGAAAAAGCTATCATCATCATCATCATTTCAGCCGAAAGACATCCACTGTTGAACATAGGCCTCCCCCAAGTGTCGCCACATTGACCGCTCCCGTGCGTCGCATCCAGCGTATCCTCGAAACCTTCACCAGGTCATCGGACCACCTAGTGGGAGGCCTTCCAACGCAACGTCTTCCGGTTCGCGGTCGCCACTCCAGAACTTTTCAGCCCCATCGGCCATCTGTACTGCGAGCAATGTGCCCTGCCCACTGCCACTTAAGTTTGGCAATTCTTCGGGCTACGTCGGTAAACTTAGTTCTCTTGCGGATGTCTTCATTTCGGATTCGATCACGCAAGGAAACTCCGAGCATAGCCCTCTACATTGCCCTTTGGCTGACTTGAAAAAGCTATAATATATTTGATACTGGCAGTTTTTATCATCCTACAGCTGGAGAAAAACGTCCCATAGTTAGTCCGTTACCGTAAAAGAATTCCGGACGCAGAGCTAGTAATTATCTGCCTAGGCTTTTTCCAACAATATTGGGGTCGGCTTCCAGTCCAGCCGGATGTGGCTGAATCCCAAAAATTTGTAATTCTATGTATATATACCTGCTGCTGCGGCCTGCGGGTTGCTGTACGCGGTGGCGTACTGCTGATAGTACCCCGGCGCCATGTACCCCTGTAACGCCGGGTAGCCCTGAAAGAACACGCGCGCTCATTAGCACCTGTACAGCGATCAGTACGCCAAAGTGGGAATTTGTACGTTTATGTTAGTTTGTTGGAGTTATTGGAACTACGTTAGTGTCAAGTTTGTAGTATTCTTTTATGAGGGAGAAAAAGACCAAAGAAAAGGTGGATTTTGTGAGGAAGGATATGAAAGAAAATGTAATAAATGATAGCGTGACGGTCGACATAGGAGAATGACACATGAGACATGGACGGGAAGATTAAGACTATCATGCTTATTTTCAATCATAATTTTATTATTTAAGTGTCTGGAAGCAATGTAGTCATAGTGATAGTGATTGAATGTTACAAAAGATATTCACAATACATGATAAGATTCATTTGTTAGCTACAGGACTTCCTGTAGTGGCTATTTCCTTAAATATCAAATGAATTTCTATTAAATACAATTTTTTTTTAAACGAGGAAATATGTTTTTTTTTTACTGATTTAAAAGCGTTCTATTCATGCATTTTTGTTCAACATTTTTATGCGTTCCAATTGAAGGTCGATTAATTCTTAACGCTAAACATGCCAAACTTCCAAAACCAACATAATTCATACAAAAAATTCAGCTAACTAAATATTAAACAACAAAAATACATAAAATCTCATGCCTCATCATTATTTACGAGCACAGTCGAATGTCATGCACACTATGTAGCAAGTGGCTACAAGACCACGCATAACTCTCACAAAAACAACGCGCGTTTAAAATTCAATAGTCGGCTTCATGAACGTGAAATTTCCAATGGACGCATTTGCATATTTCACGCCGTACATATCGTGGCTTACTGTAATTCAGATCTATTACACTTAAGTGTTTAATTCACACCGTTATTTGCACGATTAATATGTCGCTTAGCATAGCAATAACCACCTGTAGATTGAGTCTAGAATTTTTATAATTCAGACTGGTTTTGTCAAAAAATTTCACAATATTAATTTGCCTTTTCCTGTTTTAACTTACGGCGAGAGAGCCAAGCCGCGGTAGCTATTAATCCGATGTACCGTTGGGAACCAAGATTTTATCGGCCATATGATTGGCTAAGAGGTATAGCACCTTGTGTATATCTGGCTAGTGTATATATATGACTATAATTTACGGCTTAAATGGTTGGCACCATTTAAGTCATAAATTATTATCGGTTGACTTTAACAGCTTTCGCAGATGACTGGTATAAAATATATAATAAAGGAGAAGTGAACTTTCGTTCATAGATTAGAATGTTGAGAATTCAGTAGCTCATTAATCTTATACAATCATTCAGGTGAAAGTATTGACGTAAAAGCATGGTTTAGTGCTATAAACTTCAAATAAAATTATCTATTTACGAGAAATAGATTTACAGTTTTATGGAATTTATATGTAAATTAGTTGTCTAGACTCATTAAAAATGTACATGTAAAATGCAACTCATAGTAGAAATAGTTAGAAAACGAAAATCAATTAGGTTAGTAGACGAAATGTAACACAAAATGGTTCCAATCTTGGGTACTTCATCTCGCAATTGTTTGGAAAAGTGATAACAGACTCTTATCAAGGAAACGTGTATCTACGTTTCTTTAAGGCGAGGAGAATTAAAACACGCGCACGTTTTTCTTCTTCTAAGTAATAAGGCACACTAGTAAGCACTCCTTAGAATTAAAGTAAGAAGGTACTAAACTAACAAGCAGTATCATCGTATTTAGGTTCAAGCAGATAGCTCACTAATCAGCTCGCCAATGAAACAGAATGCATAGAATAAATTATTCCTGGGTATTATTACAAACAATGAATATTTAGAACTATGACAGTATATAGGTACTAACAGGAAAAGGATGTTTAGATCTATGTTTTAAGTTGACAAGCTATAATTACTATGGTAGGACCTGGCTATGGACTGTATTTATGCATTTTCTGTAAGTCAAGAATACTGAAAACCTCTCACTTGTTAAAACACACAAACTTTATATTTTGTTTTAACAAAAAGGTACATTGCTTTTCTATGTTTTTACGATAATTCGCTATCGTTCTTCCAAACACATTCGAGTTTGAGCATTTTTATGATTGATTAAATATACATGTTTTCAATTCGACTATAAAAAGGCAAATACAAAACACATTTACCTGTTGTTATCTGCAACTACCAAGTTAGTTCTAAGTTACTAACTAAGCAAGAAATTACATCACATCTAGACAGAAAAAAACTATATATTTAGATATCATTAAGATACTAACTACATAAGAACACAATCGAAAAACAACACAATTTTATTTACTAGAAACACTAAAAGTGCCAAACAATCTATCTACCACACATCAATAGTTAAAAACTTAGATTGATTCAAAAGTACTACCTGATTCTGTACGCGAAACAAGAAAAAAAAACAACTTTAAGTATATTACAATGTTGGATTATCAGCACATTATTAAATAAATATTGGTCAAGGTTACAAAGTTATTTCGTGAGTTGGATTTGTTTTTGACGTCACACACAATATGCCATTATATTAAGTGAGTTGTGGGTACTTATTTCATGAGAATTGAGCGTACGACGCTTCTGCTTTGGCCGGCGACGCGAGCGCAGCTTTCTAACCTTGACCCGATATACGATAAAGTAATCACTTCATTCAGCGACCACTAATCCTTTTTATTATAAAAATTCTTATATTTCCGTGTTGATAAAAAATTATACTTAAAACTTTTGTTATGCAGTTCTTTACAAAAGGGTCGTTTCGTTATCAAGGAGTTGTAAGAAATGGAGTGATGATATTTGCCGATCCACGAATGCATAAGCGGCGCGATTAACGCTACTATAGTCACCAATCAAAACAACGCTGTATTACGTGACGTCGGCGATTAGCCAATGAGAAACGTTTTCTTGTGTGGTGAGTGTGAATCAGAAACATGCGTTTGATCACCCCATTTTTGGCTGTTGTTGTTTTAATAAAGAGAAAAACAAGTATAGTGTACTTACTTTTCTCTCTATTGAAACACAGAAATATTTTCTTGTCTCTGGTGAACCAGGAACATGCGCCTGATCACCCCTTTTTTACTTCTCCGTGGTTGTTTTAATAAAGAGAAATACTAAAGCAAGTATGTAACACTGTGAGTATTTACCTGAGCGTACCAGTAGCCCATTCCTTGTTGATAAGGGTATGGGTACTGCGTTTGTGCACCCATCGCGGGGGGCGCCGCTGTCGCATTGTTCGTACTCTGGAATTACAAATTTTTCATATGTTATTGGTATACTTACAAAGCAGCCATCTTTACAATAGGATAAAGTATGCAATTAGGAGCACTGGTAAAGTTCATTGACCGAGACAATAGGAATTAGGTATGATAAAGAACTTGTGATTAGTATGCATTGAAAATGAACGAGTTAAAATGTGTCTGAGTATTAGAGAATACTCTAATATGCAGACATATTTTAACTTGGACTTTTTCCTATGGTTAATTATCCAATGCATGATTAAAATAAATAATACTTTTGCTCTATTTTGAATATGAATCAAGGCATTATAATAATAAATGAATATTTATGTGTTGCTAAGAGAAATGTGACCTCAATATGTTCAACAAATTAACATTTTTTCATGCATAGTATGAATTTTATGGCTAATACTTGGCATACAAATTGATTATTTCTAGTTTTATCTGCAGTAAATATTAGCAGATAAAGTGCATTTCCCTCATGCCTAGATATATTGATATCGGCAAGTATTTTTTTGGAACATTCTTAAGCAGTAGTGAATACTTTCATACCAGAGCCAAAATGCAAGTTTGTATACTTAGGTTTGCTGTTTTGGCATGTTTAAAGCAGTGTTAAAAACGTTAATTCGACAACAGTAAATACTATTCCAACTATGTAGGTCTCTAAAATGGTCCTGTTAGAAGAAATTACTCTACTCAAATACACAATCACAAAATGTCTGCTGACAAAATTGAGTCAAGTGCTGAAAATACTACACAAAGCAACACCCCTTTTTGTTGTAAATGTAACAAGTGTTGTCTCAACCACAGCTGTTGTTTTGTTTGCATGAATTAATGCCAATTAATTGTTTTAATGTGTGCAAAAGAAAACCAACAAAACAGCAACAGAATAAGGTCACTTTTACAGCAACAGTTATATAGTGACTTTGCATTTTTGTATAGGCTGCAAACATGAGTTTTTGGGCTTATTATATTGATAGCAAGACTTCTTACAATGCAATTGATAGTATGAGGAAATTAGATCTATAATTGTCAAACAAAGATAACCTAAAATATTCATGACTGTTCTAAAATTCATACAGGTAATCAACAGGTTGATTTAGTTTGAGAAACAGGTCCTAAATGTTTTGATTTACATATTTTGCAAATTAAAATTATGTGCAAGAATATGTATGATTAAACAATGTCTGGCATGGTAATAATCAAAACCAACTAACAACATTTTGATGAGGTAGCTACAGAGATTTGAAACTTGATTATTTCAGGGAAAACCATTATAACATGAATTTCAATCAATTCAACAATAATTAATCAAATTTTGATGAACAGTAACTTGTTTTTTCATCGTTCAACAGTTGGTTAATATTCAATATTTGATCAATAATACTATATAGGTAACTTGGAAGTTACTACCAAAACTCATTATTGGACAAAATATGCCATGACTGATGTTTAATAATTGTAAGACATGGTAAATCAATTTAAAAACACAAAGCGAGTTCATTGATCATTAGAAGCTACATTGTACTCTAAACATCTACCTTTTCAATTAGAAACTGTATATTTCATGGTTCCTAAAAAATCTACAGTAATATAATGGACTAATAAATTTCTTTTTATACCTGAACCATGATGTTTACTAAATTATTTGAAAGCCAATCTAGGTTTAACCGTAATTACAAAAATATACTGTAATTACTTACCGCTATCAAATTGTTATCCTTACTTACTATTTGTTATAATATGAAGGTTCTCAGCTTATTTTTTGGCCACTTTCATGAAGAATCTTACTTGTTGTTGATAATTATAGCAAATGTAGCCTGTGGCTTGCTTCTTCAATGTCAAATAGTTAAGTTTACAAACTTTTTCAAGAAATATTTCCTATAACATGCAAGTCTGTGCACGCTGCAAAGAAGTATTAGTTACCTGCATAGAAGTATACAAACCTGGTTATCTCCTCCTCCATTCTCTTTGCCCCAGAAACATTTAACTATATGCCCGCTAATTTCTGTGTTGTGTGTCGCTTCAATGGCATGTGCCGCAGCTTCTTTAGTTGTAAACCTAATGAAGGCATAACCTTTATCCCTGAACACTCGTATGTCCTGGATCTGGCCAAACTGTGAGAATGTGTTCTGCATCAACTCCTCAGTTATAACATTGCTAGTAAAGCCACCGCAGTATACCGTCGTGTTTGTCGGTGAGCTCTGATTGTACACCTCGTCAAAAGTCGGCTGTTTCGCTCTCTTGCTGCTCGGTGCACCTTCATTTGGCTTGGACGGCGGCTTACGCGTCGACCAGTTCGTACGTATGGAGCGGGATCCTAACCACTGCCCGTTCATTGCTTGAATAGCGGCCTCTGCATCAGCCTTCTTAACGAAAGAAACGAAAGCGTACCCTTTAGATTTGAGCGTTTGTGGGTCGCGGACTATCCGACAATTCGAAATTTCACCGAATGGCGCAAATGCCTCTCGCAATATGTGCGTTTCAATCTCTGGTGATAAATCTCCTACAAATATGTGATGATGGTTGCTGGTATCAGTCTTCGGCTGATTGCCAGGACTCGTAGCCCAGTTAACCTTCATTTCCTTGTCGAGGACCACTCGCTTGTTCATGGCGGCCAGAGCTGTAGCTGCCGCCGTGTGACTTGTAAACTCGAGGAAAGCATAGGGATCGTTGCCGGGCTCGCGGATTATCTTACAACCTTTTACTTCGCCTATTTGTCCGAACAACGTACATATGAATACTTCTGTAACACTCGCGTCCAAATTACCGACGTAGAGAGTTTTAGGATGGCTTTCGTCGCCCATATTAGCTTATATCGTAATCTAGCGATTACTTAATTACGACTATGAACACTAATATTGAAAATAAGCGTTAATCAACGTGTTATTTCATCACATAAACTATTGGATGACGGATAAAAGAAGGAAAAATGTCGCAAACAGCGCCTAGAACTTCTCGAAAGACGTTGCTGTTGACTCGTGAAACGTTCACTTTTCGGAAACAAACGCATCTATAGACGAATTTCCGGTGGAATTGATTTGAAAAGTTGGCGGGAAGAAACTTAAATTTTGGAAAGAGAACGCAAAACCACACCAAAATAAAATAAGGAACAAAAATCATTTACTTTACAATAATAGGGACGTTTATTATAATTTATTAAATAAAAGAAACCATTTAGGATAATGTGCAATTCAAAGACATAAACAATGTAAACTAATGTTCATAGATTTTATGCAAAACTTTTCCGGAAACGAGTGTCAGTTGAAAGTCTATGACTCATCACACAGTGCGCTTTCGATTACAAATATTTATAAAGAGTTCTTTATTCCCATTGGCGTTAAACAAGTTGTTGTTAGGTTTGACCAATAGGAATTTGTTCAGTGTTTTTAATTTGGAAAGGCATTTCATCATAGACAAACCAATACGACAAATATATTCAATTAACTAAAATTACAAAAGTATATAGAGTTCAATTATTTGCTCTCTCAACTATAATCATACTTTCAGTTTAATTAGCATATTTTTAATTCAGCTGGAAATTGAATTGTATGGCGACGACATACACCCATGAAACTATAATGAAAATACGTCTGTATTTTTATAATTTAAAAATACCCATTACACACAACGCAATATTACAGATTAAATAAACTGAAAATTCTATCGCTTTTTATAATTGGTCACATCGAATTTTTTTGACAGTTTTCGAACGACAAGTTGGGTTGTCGCACGATGTAAAGTTTATAAATTATTATAAAATCACAATTAAAGTTTGTGTAAATGAAATAAGTAACGATACTAGACACTGTAGTGTTTTAAATATCGTTGTTTTTCTTTAAAATCTTTTACCTAAAGTTATTTACGTGCGAGGTTAGAACCGCTTGTCAAGTACACGTATGCAGCTATGTTAGTAATGTTCAGTTTTTGTGATTTTTGAGTGAAATGACGTGAAAAAAGCCCGCAGAAAACACAAGAGAAACAATGTTGCCCCTTACGCAAAAGGACACGCGGCTTCCGCGCGGAACTGTTGGTGGAATACGTGAAAAGGTTGCAAATTGGATGAGACTAATTTATTCTGATAAGAATTCGAGGAATTTATTCATGTTCCTCATTCTAAATTTGTCCTTTGCGTTTGTTGAGTTGTTTTATGGTGTTTGGACGAATAGTTTAGGTAAGTTCACTGAAAAACATTATCATCATTAATTTTATCATTTTTTCCTGTAAGAAATTTTGTAGCATATTGTAAACTAACATGGTACTGATTTGTGTTTATTTTGGTTGTAGGTCTAATTTCTGATGCATTCCATATGTTCTTCGATTGTACGGGGCTGGTGGCAGGTCTTGCGGCCTCCTTAGTGTCGAAATGGCGCGCAAATGAACGATTTTCTTATGGCTATGCGCGAGCTGAAGTGCTGGCTGGTTTTGTAAATGGATTGTTCCTGTTATTTATTGCATTTTTCATCATGAGTGAGGCTGTGGAAAGAGCAATCGAGCCACCAGAGGTAAATATTCATTTAAGCTTACTTCCTTCCTTAATCAACCTTAAAGGTTGATAAGGAGTAGACCACAAGTACTGGAAAAGCAATCGTTTTCACAAGGCTCTGCTTAACCAGTATGATTCTGACCAATATTTTTATTACCAAGATGATTTAAAAAATCGAACTAAAGATGAAACTTTGCTGATTTAAACCAAATCTGGTTCAATTGTGAGGGTTAATTATTACCTCTTGACCCTATGGTCAGGTAGCTTCCCCTAAAGTTATCAGGTACCTAGCATAGTTAACCTACATAATTATATACCTCCTTTTGGACTTCTCTACAGTCGGGTAATAGGTATTCTCTCTAAAATATTGTTAAGAAATTATTTTATAAATTAAATATTTTAAATTTAAAGTTAAACCATTTATTTCATATATGCCCAAAAAAGACACTTGAATGACAAACTTGGTTATAAAATAGAATTGATTATTCATTGTCAACAATTCAGAAACATTGTTTCATAACTGGAGAATGGAAAAAAACTCCATAGTACGCTTTTAAAATGTTTTATAATATTTTTTAAATTTTCCATTTTCTTTTCCTAATAAATTAAACTAGTTAAAAAGAAGCAATTATTATGGAATCAATTATGCAACCATTATATTTATCTTCCAATGATAATATTTTATTCAAGTTTAACTCAATCTTTTATCTTTAATATTACTTGGCATGATAAGTTTACAATTTTACAACACAATTGAACATTGTGTCCTACTTATTTTACATCAACAATGTATTTTTATGTATTATTAACCTTTAACTAGGGACATGTTTTTTTTGGAACACTAGAACGGACATAGGGTCCCACAGAGCCCTGTAATATTTCTATTATTTTGATATGAAATAACAAAATAAATCATATTTTAATTAATTAGTGTGAATGATAGGCTTCTAAATAATAGACTTTTGAACATTTTAGCATTTATTTATAAGAATTATTATTTTAAATACAAACTAAACAAAAATAGGCACTGTTCAGTCTCAATTCGCAATGAGATCACTTATGATGTACTAAATATTTTTTCTCCTAAATAATCAACAAAATTAAATATTTCCCTTAAAAAGTAATCTTTGTTTTATAAGAAAAAAATTTTTTTGTAACTCTAACAATAAACAAAAAAAAATTGACAGGGGGTCAATTACCCCATTATATTTGACACTCCTTGCATAGTGGATTGGAGCATTGCAGACATCTTCTTCAATTTGATCTTGTTCATCATATTCTGGATGGCGCTGGCGAAATTCAGCTTCATCAATAAGAAGATCTTCGACTTCTTCTTCATTATCCGAGTCATCCGAAGCCAACAAAATAGAATTCAGTTCGTTTTCAAAAGATGGACTGTTCAGACGTAATATTTTATTCGACTGTTGTTCCCTAGGTACATCTCGCAATGGTCGTTTCAAACCAGAAGTACTAGGTTCACTATTTTCGGCCATTTGGATATAAAATCTAAAACAAACAAAAAAATTTCATACAATTTATTTTATAAGAGATCTGGGGACATAGGGTCCCACAGACCCATTCTAAACTTTAAATTCATATAACTTACGTATTTTGCACCGCACGACGCAACCTTCTCCTTCGTTGGGGGTTTTGCGACTAAACTCGAAGCTACTGAGCCGCTAAGCGACGGGGGGCGCGGGAAGTACTTTATTTCACGTCAACGACAAGTAACCAAGGTCTGTGAGACCCTGTGTCCCTACTTAAAGGTTAACATACTTTACATTAGTTGGGAATCTTCTTCTTAGCGTGTTGATGGCAATCAAATTGTGTCAGCCCAGAACTGAGCTACTAGTTTGGTGCTTTCGGTAGCATCCATGAGTTCCTGTAGTAAACAAACAACAGGACATGCGGGACACGATATTAAGTGCCCCAACGTTTGTAGAACAGCACCACATTTACATTCGAGGGCAGAGTCATTAATGAATCTCCACTTGAGCAGATTTTCCTTGCTGCGACTAACCTGGATCCGAAGTCTATTTAAAGTCTTCCAGGTCAGCCATGGCAACTCATGTCCAGGTGGGAGATTTTCAGCAGGTGGTACGAATGAGTTAGGTAAGGATGCACTACCTCGCCACAGCTTTAGTCTTTCTTTACTTGGGAATAGGCTAGGTAGATGATGAATTTTTTCTTATGTAGGGTAATGGATATTTAAGGGACTTCAGTTACCAATGTAACAACAGTATACTGTTGAGTAAGCTCAGCAGACAACAGTAACTGACAAGCTCTATCCAAGAGTAAAACCTACAACCAATAAGATTCCTAAGAAATATCCCATACTATTAAATAAGCAATAATGTAAATATTTGTAATCACATTCTTGAAAACGGATTAAATGATTTCGATGATGTAGGGGTTTACGGAGGCAAAAAATTCGGAAAATTTGTTTTGTCTATAAATTCACCCAAGCAGAGCTTGGTTACTATTGCATTATATGCAGATGTAATATTTGGTACAGATTCATAATGACTACCTAGCCTAGTTGCTCTAGTGGTGGCTAGCACTACTACTGATCATAAGGACTTGTGTTCGATTCCTAGGCTGGGGAAAGTCTTAGTATATGTAATGTATATTATTATTTTTGTCAAAATGAATCTTGTTGCTACATTTGCAACAAATTAAGTTCAAGGCCAAGGAAAGTTATATTTCATGCATTAATGAGCAGGTTTTAATTCACAAGGTAACTGACAGTAGGGCACGCCACGATAGTGGCGATAAGTCCCCTCTTTGAGGAGTGGCTTGAGAGGCGCCACGGCGCCCTCACCTTCCGCCTGACGCAGGTCCTCACCGGACACGGATGTTTCGGGAGGTACCTGCACCGAATCGGGCGGGAGGAAACGCCCGGGTGCTACTATTGCGAGGATCGACCGGAGGACACGGTGGAGCACACCGTCGAGGTCTGCTCCGCTTGGGAGGAGCACCGCCGTGTCCTCGTAGCGGCGATTGGCGGCGGCGACCTCTCGCGCCCGGCCCTGGTTCAAGCCATGGTACGGGGCGAGAGGGAATGGGAAGCCGTCGCCTCCTTCTGCGAAGCAGTCATGCTAGCGAACGTAAGAGGGAGAGAGCCTCACGTCCCAGCCGCCGCGGGAGGAGAAGCACCGGGCGTCGGGGGCCACGCCGTGATGGCTCTCGGCCACCGTAGGCACGGGCCTGTGGACGGTGAGTAATGGGCTAGCTCGCCGTCCGTCCGTCGTATGACGACGGGCAGGCCGTGTCGACGGCGCGTTCGTGTTCCACGCGCGCCTCAAAGAGTTGTCAGCATACGGGAGGGGCCCGCAAGGGCCGGTGCCTGCCAGGGCTGCGGGACTGTTCGAAAGAGATACCGCGGCCCTGGAACATAAAGGGCCAAAGAAGGAACATGGGTGGTTTTTAGTCAGTAAGAGTCTGACACTCCCTTCCGCTCCGCCCAGAGCGGGGAGGGTCATTTGATGATTTCCCACCCACCAAAAAAAAAAAATATATAGGTAACTGACAGTAGAAGAAATTACTTTGTATAAATCCATAACATTTCAATAGTTTTACACGCTTGCTTTTGATATTGATAAACAACATAAACAAATACCATGCAATAAACAACCTTAACGTTATTAAGTTAAGGTTTAATATTCATTAAATGGTAGAATGTCTTTAACTATATCAGCAGAACTAATCACCTTTATGGTCCCATTGACTTAAGCAAAACAATAAATCTTTGAAAGTATGTTTTTAATGAAGTAAACTATTCAGTTTTAGATGATTTCTTAACATTTTGACGGTGAATATTGCAATTTCGTAAAGGCATTTTAAATATAATGTCCCTTAAGACATTATTAATTTCCACTGTCGATTTATTCAAAAACAATCAGAAGAAAAAAAACGAAGCTTCCTTAGTTCAGTTTTCCAATTCATTAATATTAAGATAATAATATCTTATTGTACTTTAGTAACTTTAAGATTACCAAGGCAAATGTGAGTGAAAACACCGAGAAGGGGACTCCCAGAGAGACATACGCTGACCTCATTAGTGATATTATATGTAAATACATAATAATAAATTATTTAATTCATCAAAAGCCATGACATATACAATATCCAAAAGACTAAGAACACATTATAAGGTCACAATAATTTAAATATTCTGACTCCTAAACTAGATGTAGATGCTTGTGACTTAGTAGTTTAGGAGTCAGTGGTTCACCGTAACAAACAAAATCGGGAGGTTTCAACAATATTCTTCTCGGCGTGCGTGTATGGTCAGATGTATGGAATAAAAAATGGAGTATGTATGGATTGTAGCAGGTGGCATTCCGTAGTTTCTGCCTACCCCTATGGGAAAGCGTGAAATTATGTATGAAAATAAACTTTATAGTTTCAAGTATAAAACAGTATGTAGGTATCTATTAATTGAGCGCCATCTAACAAGCCTACTGATCTCAAAAAATTAAGAAATTCTAACGAAATATGAAATTGATATGTTACCCAAATAAATTGGGATATGGGAAGGAGAATGATGACGTAAACACCGACCAGCTCACACAATACGGGTGATCTGAAATGCAATTCAGCCGTCAACAGTCAATACATAAGCACACCGAAAAATGTACTACTATAAACGCACTTTCACCCTACCTCAACCACGCGATTGTCAACACAACGGCATTGTAACAATGTTGAAATTTTGTTGGCAAATACATAGCTGCGATAATTCTTTCTCAAAAGGCACGTATTTTATAAGCATAAGCAACAGTTGATTGTCGTAAATAACCGTATCGTTGCGGCATCGTAACAGGGTTTATTGTATGGTGCTGAGTGTGCTGACATGACTCATGAAAGGAAAACTTACATACTTACAAAAAAAATATTGAAAGGTCCGAAATATAGCACTGTCGGAATTATAACTGTTGACGCTGTTGAACTTTGAAAATCAGATAGCGAGATTTTTTCGAGACACTAGATTAAGCCCGCGGCTTTGCAGCGCCGAGTTCGGTAACTATCCGACGGGGACGTACTACCGGGATAAAAAGTATCCTATAAGTTGTGTGTCAAATTTCACCCGAATCCGTTCAACCGTTTTTGCGTGACAAAGGAACAAACATCCATACAACCTCACATAGTAAAGAAGTAAGATTCAGCTAGGTTTTGCTTAAAGCACTTATAAGCCTAGCGCGCCTCCACCCTAAAAAAATGATCGAAAGCAGTCGCTGTGGTAGAAATCAGCTAGATATCATCGTCATCATATAAGTAGTGAAAATGGGCCATATGGCATGACTGTGGTAAAGTGATCCTGCAGCAGTCTTCTGCTGCCTCTCCTAAAGCTGCGCCATAACACGTTTCCCCATCTTTCGCGTTCGCCCCTTTGTCCTCCCTCACCTTTTATATCGTCGAAAGTAGTACCGACTCCAAAAACCATTAGCTCAAATACTGAGTAGGTTCCTATAGACACAATTAAGTCCGTAATGTACCCATTGCTGTGACACCTCCTCTTCGTGGAAGGTAGTCCCCCACGCAGACCCAGTGCGGGTTGATTCATGTTTAATGTTCTGTCTGAATAAAATCAAAGTGAGGAAAGTTTGAGTATGAATGTGGATGGGTATAAGAGTAGAGGAAGACCAAAAAAACGATGGATGGACTGTGTAGGATCATATGGCAAGAAAGGAGGTGTCTGATGAGATGACGAGTAATAGAGAAGTATGGAAGAAGAAGACATGCTGCGCCGACAATTGGGCTAAGGGCAGGAGCATGAAGATGAGCAAAATCAAAGTATACATGTAAAAGTTTAATAGGTAAGTCTTGCTTCGTAGAAGATATCATATCTTCTTTAAACCATCGTGTCCTACGCGGTATTAAACCCCGGAGTTCGCATGTCATGGAGTGCGAAGCCGAAGGTCAAGCGCGTAAACTTACTTATCTTAAAAAGCTGTGACGAGAGTTGAGACACAATGTTACTGAACTCCAAATCTTGAGGTCAAACATGGCGGGTAATCCCAGGTCTGTCATTAATTTTGTATGCATACAATAACAGTGATTTGAGTGAGTTATAAGTACTTGATTGTGGACTCCGGGATTTCCTATCTCCCTATTTACATACATAAAATTACGCCGTTATCCCTCGGAAGGGTTAGGTAGAGTTGTACCTAACAGTACACCCACATTTCGCCAGTTATGTTTCATGTTCCATGTAATAGGAGACGGGCCTATTGCCATCAACCGGGCACAAATCCAGACTCCGTGGCTGCTACTGAAAAATTCCTACTGAAAAAACCAAACAACACTGTCCGAACTGGGAATCGAACCCAGGTCCATGCTCAGCGGACCACTAATGAAGTCTAACTACCAATAATATTTATTTAGTCAATATTACGATACCACTGCATCACTGATTATAATGCAGCACGGTAGGATAATCTGGCAGCACTGGCCATTCTAATGGCCTATAGGCTAACTACACAAAGTTACAGATGCGCTTGAGCATGTTCATTCACCAAATTAGGTCCTGCGAACGTCCCAAACATACATCTTAATTGGTTCCTGTTATAAAATACAATTTAATTTAAAACTGTGTACTACTGTCAAACTGTCATTCAGTTTAAAGATTGAAAACAGCGATGCATGATATTGATAAATTGTCACGTATTGTTTACTTAAGCGATCTTCAGGAAGTACCTTTTGATTAAATGTGTCGTTGCCATATCTCAGCTAATTAAGCAACGGCATTTATTACAATGTTTTAATTAAGAATATTTTAACTTGGAATTGTGCCGGGTTGATAACCATAAGCTCGCCCCGTTTTACATGGGACTTAAACGTAACTGGCGAAATGTGGCTTTACTAGTACACCTCTGTTTAACCCTTCGAGACAGGCGTGATGTTAATGTCTTATTTAATCTTATGTATCTGACATCATGTCCTTTGTCTACCTAATAGGTGTAAAAATACCCTAACGAAGCCTGAAGGCATTTGTTCTCCCCGTCATTGTGATATTTTTTTAGTTCTGGAGCATACCTGGGACTTTCTATTTACGGGGATATTGGAGGTCAAAGTTACAACTTTTTCTGTCATAACTTTACCTCCTCCATGACCCCCGTACTATACAATGCATTCATCAGCAAAATGTTTTGAGTGCGTAACATCGAGGCCTAACGTAAACGTGATTTTTCACCCCAAAAGAAAAATTCATTTCCCAGCAATGATTTTTGCGTAGAGTTACTTAGTTTGTACTACTGTAGGTATGTACAGAATGTTTGGTTGACGGCTTCGTAAAATATCCGTTTACACCTTGTATACAGGATGAATTTTTCAAGTGGGCGTGGATGGCCAAATCCCAAATTATGAGGAATAGCGAAAAATGCTCAATGAAGTCTCGAGCCCGGTATTGATAAAAACTAAAACTGCATCATTCGATTTTTGAAAAATCAATATTCCTAGCCAGGAATCGAACCCATTGATTTTGGAAAAAAAACACACACACACTGTATTATGACTTATGACACCATTCGATAGTGTCGGTAATAAGCATCAAATTCTGGGAAGTATTGACGTAAGGCAAACTTAGAGTAAGAGTCGACGTTATCCCGCTGCGCGGGGTTCCTATTTCTGGCTGCAGGGTTTAAAAGAAACTGACCTGTCCGAGTCAGGGTGCCACAAGTCCCTAGCTCGCTCTTGCATCCTATGTTGTCCTTGCTGCAATGCAATGCTTTTTTTACGATGAACACATGTTGCAAAAATATTTTGTTATACATATGTGTGATTATTATGTTTGTACGCTCTGGCAAATTTGATGTGCAATTTTGATGTAAAAAATGTTTATTTGATGTAAATAAATTGACTGATGATAAGTTTGTTGATGACCATTTAAAAATAAATCTTATAAAAATAGTACTACCCTATTTTAATCGGACTTTGTTAACAATTTCATGTTTTAATTTGTTTGTACGGAATCCTAATTCTTTTTCTAAAATAAAAGTAAGCTTGAGTTACTCCTTATAACATCAGTTGATGTCATCTGCCAGTGAAAGTCCCGTCAAAATCGGTCCAGCTGTTTCGGAGATTAGCAGGGACAAACAAACAATGACATAAAAATTAAAAATGTTTTAGGTAGGTACCGTATATACTTTTATATTCATTCAGTAAAAAGCTATTTAGTTATTTTGAAGTTACAAACAGATACTTCAGTTTTATTTATTTGTATACATTTTACTTTACCTACTAGTTTTTTTTACATGAACAACACTAAAGGGCCAATATCAGAACCTTTTTCGGCTTCCCTGTAATTAGATAAAGATCGCTTTGCATGATAAAGTATTTTCACCGGAACGAGGCAGCACGTGCCGATGTTTTCGATGCTACGTGATACCGATAAGTCCTATCCTTTTATTAGGCACGTGTCTGAATATCTGTGTATTGATGTCGTAATTTATGATTCCAAATCGACCTGGAAACATGTTTTGTTGATGCTACGTCATCATTTGTTTAACAGCTGTCGGATACAGATGGTAGTAGAGTGATTCTATGCCTTGCGTAATTGCGTGAATGTTCTTCAGCTGGGAGTGGGCTTGACTGGGGAAGTACCATCAGCAGCCCAAAGTATCCGAAGTATCTATACTGTATTGCTGTTGCCGTCTTAAGAGGGAACAGGGTCAGAAGAAAATGAAGCGCTATTGCCATTTTATCTACCAAGTGGCAAGCCACCGGCTTTCCAGCAAATACTTCACCTTGTCTATAATTTTGACTAGCCCTCACTAACCTGCTTACCTAAGTACTTACTTGCTAAAAATAAATCGAATCATATCCATATCATATCCATTCTATTATAATCTTACCTATTGCTTATAACTTCAACTCAGCCACAGGATTGTATCATTCTCATTTATATACTTTCTATGACAAACTCACAATATGTTTATAAGGACATGACGTGAGATCTATACTAGCAAGCCTGTTCATCTGGCAGATAACTTCATATGCGATCTGTTCTAATTTAAAACATACCAGCTATACGCACTTTTTACATAACATCACGCCTACAATCCCTGAAAGGTTAAGCAGAGATGTACCTAATAGTACACCCACATTTCGCCAGTTATATTTAAGTCCCATGTAATATGGGGCGAGCCTATTGGCATCAACCGGGCACAAATCCAGACTCCGTTGGTGCTACTGACAAATTCCTGATGGAAAAACCTAATAACAATTTGCTCGACCCGGGAATCGAACCCAGAACCACATGCAAAAAAAATATTATAATATGTCACAAATATTAGTAAAACATATAGTTAGTGGTTTTCCTCCTTAAACATATTTTTTAAGTTCCTAACGATTATCTAATTGAATAGTGAAATCAAACAACTACTGTTGCAAGACTTACTTAACTGCCAATGTCGGATCAAATTAATTTAGCTATAACTACGAAAAGCTAAACACTTGTAGATAATTGCAACCTACCTTGAAAATTGCCGGCAACATTGCACTCCTATTAAAATGATTGCCAGTTTCTAAAAAAAAAACATTTTTAACAGACTTCTAAAAAATGTGGATGACATTTAATCCAACAACATCTTTTTAAAATAATTTTACGATCAGAAGTCGGTGGCAATAAAGTCAATGACGTCATCCGAAAGTAAAGTTACTTTTTTTTAAGTCGGTTATATTTTTATGCAAAAATGTTTTTTTTTTGTATTTTTTTTTTTTAATATTTTTGTTATTTTCAGGTAAAACACGAACGCCTGCTGTTGGTATCGATAATGGGCTTCTTAGTAAACATGGTGGGCATATATGCGTTCCATCATGGACATGGTCACGGCCATGGTGGACACGGCCACTCCCACGGCGGTGGCGGCCATAACCATGGGCATTCACACAACAGCCATGGCCACTCACACGATGACGACACCGAGGCTCCCACTGGCGCCGGCTCCGCCATCATGCGGGGTGTCTTCCTTCACGTCCTAGCTGACACGCTAGGATCAGTTGGAGTCATCATCTCAGCCATCCTCATGAGAATGTTCGGCTGGATGAGAGCCGACCCCATCTGTTCCATGGCTATAGCTCTCCTTATAGCGGCTAGTGTGGTACCTTTAGTGCGCGACTCCGCGGGCGTGCTCATGCAACGGACTCCCACATCGCTGGAGCGCGCGCTGCCTAACTTATACACGCGCGTGGTCGGCCTGGCCGGCGTGCACGCGGTGCATGAGCCGCACTTCTGGACCCTGTGTAGTGACGTCCACGTAGGTGCGCTTAAAATAGAAGTGGCGAAGGAAGTTGACCCTCGGTA
This sequence comes from Eurois occulta, assembly GCA_950022335.1. Lineage (NCBI taxonomy): Eukaryota > Metazoa > Arthropoda > Insecta > Lepidoptera > Noctuidae > Eurois > Eurois occulta. The sequence continues at coordinate 15,243,412 of OX465497.1, forward strand.
CGTCACCGAGCAAACGTCACGGATCTTCCGCGAAGTAGGCGTGAAACATCTCACCGTACAACTAGACTACTACCCACTCTGATGATCACAAACACACACATGTCCACTCAGTGGCCCCGTGTCTTGTATATAAGGAGAATAAGTTAATTAAATGTACTGTGCAATTATGATTTCGGTGGGATGATTGTAAGTTTTAATTTTTGTATGATTCATTAATATGTTGTAATGAAGCAATTTCTTCTTTTTTTACTGTTCACATTTCCATAAAATTTTAATTGAATACAATTTGTATTGCCTTTGAAATTACCTGCTTCAAAAGTATTGGTTTAGTGTATATTAGCATAAATTGTCTGTTATTATGAAGTATAGCTGTGTAGTATATTTTTATATTATATTTTCCTTTTTTATTTATTTTTATTTGTATTTTAACATTCCAATTGAATAAAAAGTCTTCGGAACTTCGTCACTTGGTTACTTTGAAATGATAAATATTAATTAGCGATATCTATGCGCTGCGAACTAGACTCGCAGTTTTTGAAGGTGTTTTCCGACCAAAGCGCCACAGTAGCCCGCGAAATTCAAATTTTGTTACGTTTTTTGCAATTTGTAAATCATTGTGTGTTGATGAAAAATGAGTCACGTAAGTAACACGACTGGTAGTTCAGAGTTAAAATCATTCATTCAACCCTCTAAGTTCAGCTGTATAGGACGGTAGTACTGAAGCCTTATCGGTACTTGGAGGTGTACTTCCGGTCGATCTTGAGGTGCAGCGACGTGCTGCAATGTACTATTACGCGTGAGAGACCGCGGATGCAAACCTTTAAACCAACGACACCGTGCTAAAATTTCAAGATTATTCAAACGACAGACTGACGTCTGGGAGGAACTTTTGCCTGAATGGCAATGTAGGTGAGATATTTCATCAAGGGCTGACACCTCCACCAGTTCATTCCATCCGTTCGTGAACGGCTAGCCAGGATAAGGTTGGAGGTGGATCACTGTGTTGCCCAATTTCTCACAGGTCATGGGTAACTTTAAGAGTAAATTATTTTCTTTCAAGCTTCTTGCTTTGCCTTTTTGTCAATGTTCTACATCTGACTGTGAATATGAAAAAAAAAAAAAAAACTTTTTATTTCTTAGACTTATGTAAATAACAATCAAGTGATAGGAAGTACCTTTTAAGCAAAGAATTGCTTGTATTAGGTACCTCTGATATGACCAATCTGCACATCATAATTTATGGAAGTGCAGTCTTTAGCACAATATACGCAATTTTATGTTGGATAGTGTACAGATTACATCCGGAGTTATTTACTATACGGACCTTATAGAAACTAGAACAAATTTCCGTGCGTTCAAGCGTTTTTGCCATACTTACATATTATTGGAATCAAATATAACAGCTCACAACTTAGGACCCATTAATGATTACATTTATCTGTGGTGCTAGGCAACTGGGCTTATCCCAGTTGTAAACGTCCCTTTGTGCCTGTTGGCCTTGTTTCGTTGTCTTTTGCTGATATGGAGGGAAGTAGAAATTATGGTTTTCCTACTCCTCTGCTATACTTTTCTGATTAATTTCATTGCGGGATCCAAGACAGTTAGATTATTTCTCTGGGACTTCGACCAGATGATTCACTGTCTCGGCGCTTTTCTGGTGGGTGCCACTGATTCAGGCTTTCAGGAGTTACAGTGGTTTGGGAATAGTGTGGTGGGCTTTTGTACCAATATAAAAAACCCTCAAAGTTCATTTAAGCCCATTCAATAACCATTTCATGAAAAAGTCATTCAATGGGGTTAAATGAACTTAGAGGGTTGTATTGATAATTTTAATGATTATAGGTAATTCTGTAACTACATACTTCTTACTTGCGCAACTCATTTTTCATCAATGTACAACCTGACACGGACCTGCAAATTGCAAATACATAACACAGTTTGAATTTGGCGGGCTACCCTAGCGCTTCCACTTAAATGCAGTATTTTGTATCAGAACCACGAAAATCTCTAGTTTCAAACAGCACGTCTTGGACTCAGGTGCATAGATATCCTGGATAGTGCCCTATAATATTATGAAACAAATTATGAAGTTAGCAAATTGATAGTTAATTTAACATTAAAATATTTTTAGACATTTCTAAAAATGTACATATTTTCTTCGGCTTTCTCTAACATTGTTTTTAACTTGTATATTTATTATAATATGTAAATTATAAAGTTACAATTTAATTATATAAATCGAACATAAATAGCTTGGGGTCATACTCACCCCACATTGGAAGGCGAGATTAAAGTAAACGTGCATTTAGACGATTCCTAAAAATTTAAGAATTTAGCATTCATGACCCAACATTTTGTACATTGAAAAGTTTTATAGAAAGGCCACAAAATATTTTTCGGCTTAGGATATATTACCAGGTAATTTAGGTGTACTATGTTTAGTACTTCAATAGATAATACTGTATGTCATAGAATCACAGTGTACATTTACAAACTGTTTTTCGGTTTTAATGCTTAGGCGGAGGGTATAGAGCTTGGGTTACATTAGCAGAGAAAACTAATGCGAGTAGATACTCGTGAGACAAACTAACTTCTAACTGATGAAATCGCTTGACATAGAATCTTTTAAAAAAGTACCACTTTCGGCTGCAGTTCCAAGCTTTCTGCCTAACGTAAGATTAAAAATTAATTATTCCTGTTGTTAAGAGCTTACCATGTTACTATTTTGCCTCGTTAGAAAAGATGATAATCTACGATTTCGATTTTTTTTTTAAGTATTCGCACTCAGGTGAAACCTGAGTACGGATTTTGAAGGCAATCTAAATCTTGGCATTTTAACTTTCAGGTGAAATAAAGAAGAGAAAATAGATAATTATCTGTTTGAATAAATCTATTATTTTGTACATTCAAGAAAACCACTAATAACGTTGTCTTTCAAACTCTTTTTTCTTTCCCCCACTTTTTTGTTTCGTCTTTCAAACAGAGATAGCAATATTTAGTATAGTAGTAGTATTTAGTGGCAGATTTTATTTTCATTGACTGCTGCCTGCTTGCTAATTGTAGATTATCAACTTAGAAGGGGGAGGGTGGTTCCATAACTTCAGGACTTCGTTTTTTTATATTACAGGAATGTAAAGGTACAATGGTTTGTACAATAGATAATGCTAATTGATAATGCTCTTCCGATGAGTGAGATTTGTATTTACCCTGCGAAAATCCGATTAAATCAGTTTCTACGAGATTAAACATAAGTTACCGAATTTTATTGACTTTTATTTCACACTTATACTTGTTTAAGTGTAGACCCTTTCTCAATGTTGAACTGTGCCGAATACGCAATTAACATTTCAAGTTTTTGAGTCGATAGCCTTTCAGAAACCGGATTTGACGCCTTTTGCAGTTTTCTCCAAGTTACATAAAAAATTGTGGTGCCAAAAATATGTACAGACAGCACATCAAGCTACTACAAACTGTCAAATTTCTTTAATCGATTTTCAATTTTATCGCTACAATATTAGGTTCAAGGTTGATTGGAAAAAATTGTCAGTTTCGGGTTACTTGATGTGTAGCTGGCGTCTGTTCACAGTAACGGTTAGTGTTGTGTAATATGGGAGTTAGTTTGATTTTGAGTCTGTTTACACCAATAAAACAAAACATTATTTCAAATATATTATTTACCACATTCGTAAACAGACATGAACGCAATCATTTACAACAAAATTATTAAATAATAAATCTGCATTAAGTATTCCAAAATGTTTATTATTAAAGTAAATAAGATCTATTCTCGCGGTTAAAGTGGCTTGCGGGGTCTTGTGGTGGCATTGCTTCAACATTAACACTAGGGATTTGATCGAATTCAGTGTTGCCAGTTTTTAATTTGAATTCTACTACATGGTTTTTATAATTTATTTAGACATAACATCATATTTACATCTTACATTGCCAGGAAAAATAAAGGAATACTTTGAAGAAAAAAAGAGATCTTGTAAGAACACACTTGATGTATGCTACCTCTTAGCGCTCCTACTTCTTCTGTTATATTGCCCGCACGTAACTTCAGCCGCGGCTAAATATGTGTTGTGCTATTCAATGAGTTTTTTGGCCTTGAAGTACCGACGTAGGTAGAGAACCTGCCACGTGGCGAGACCCAGGAGACATGCCATCGAGAATAAGCTGAAGAATAGAACTCTGTTGTTTGTGGACTCTGAAACAGAATAATAACGGAAACTGTGATCAAATTATAATTAAGTATGTTAGTATATTCAGTGTTAATGATCTTATGACTAGAAAAATAAACCTAATTATTAAACTTCAGAAATTGTGTAACAGCATGTAGTGGTTTCTTGTGAAATCGTCCATTTCTTGCTTTACCATAAGCAAACACCAAAAAATAAACTAACTTAAAATTAGAGATGTAACGAATATCCGGTAACTATCCGTTATCCGGCCTATTCAGCCAATTTTTACCAACCGGCCAGATACCAAATACATAGTAACCTACTATCAGGCTAATGAATATCAAAGAAATCAATAATTTCTCATTAACACAAGATAAACCATGCCACAGTAGCTTATAAACACCATCTGTCGAGACCTGGCCAGTTCTGGAGTCTCTGCAGAGATGCCAAGTCAACTGGCGATACATCCAAGTGCTGAGAAATCTCTATGAAAATGCCACAATGACCGTCCAAACTCAGAACCAGCAAACAGAGCATATCCCATTACGTCGGGGGGACGTAATTTCCCCGAAATTGTTCACCAACGCACTGGAGGATGTGTTTAAGACGCTAAAATGGAAGGACGTGGCATTAACATCAACGGACTGGTCTCACACTTGAGATTTGCAGACGACATCGTCATACTGGCTGAATCGCTGCACGACTTGCAGCTGATGTTGGATGGCCTAGTTGATTCTTCGATATGCATTGGTCTCAGGGTAAACTTGGACAAAACCCAGGTTATGTTCAACGAACACGTCACCCCTTGACCTATTGTTGTCAATGGCGGTCCTCTCGAGGTTGTTCGAGAATATGTTTACCTCGGGCAAACTCTGCAGTTTGGTAGCGGCTCGGTGGAGTGACGATCTTCGCAGGGTGGCTGGTAGCAACTGGATGAGACTTGCTGAGAATCGAGTTGAGAGGCGTGCGATTGAGGAGGCCTATATCTAGCAGTGGACTGCTGAAGGCTGATGATGATGAATTACTAAATTTTCAGCATTTGATGGTAACAAGCGACTCCGCTTGCCTTCGTAAACACCGCACTTGTGCGGCAGCGTTAACTCAAATCAAACTCATCACAACATGTAACGCGATAAAGGGCCGAATATCCGGTCTAGAAGCTTGTCGAATATCCCGTATCCAGCCAAATTACTATCTGTTTCGTCTCTACTTAAAATATAGTGCTTTGGTCCATCACAATCTCGCCTTTAAACCTGTTTCTGAATTTACAAAACTAGTTATGAAAATAAAGAATAATTACCATTTGTGTCCCTCATCTCCTCCTCTCTCTTCCTCATGAGGGTGAAGTCTTGGACGATGGCCTCTGACAGGTCTTCTAGTCTCTTCAGTTCAAGTTCCATGGGCTTCAGTTTGGCGGCTTCACCAATCTGGATACGAAAGAGGTTTGAATGAATCGTTTCTGTTGTGTAGTGGCTTTAGACTATTTACAGGACCATTTTTTACTTATTTACACGCTGGGTATTTTCTGATGGTTTATAGAAAATATTACATCTGATATTTTTTTCACCAAACTTAGGTCACGCGTAGATAAGATTATAAGTATGAGTGAGCGAAAAAATACTATTTAATTGTTAACATCAACGAAAAAGTAACGTCAAATTTATTGGCACGGTAGGGCGAATCTAATGGTTCATAGAAGATTAGTGGGTGTTGTGGATTACTTTTACACTCAATGGAAAATATAGTTAGATCTGAGTGAACCATTAAACTTTTGGAAATAATATTATAAGTCAAACTTTTGTTACAAAACTGGTCAATATTTATCCGATACCTACTGGTTAATCCAAGAAATAATAAAACAACAAAACACACATTAACATAAGCCATTAGGTATTCAAAAACATCTAGTCTATTATCAGCAGTGATCGGAATAGGCTGACTCTACACTTCGGAGAACAGAGACATAAAGTGGAGACTTCCTTACGACTATATTTTTTTTTCCGGGATTCGGGAAAAATCTCAATAAGTTGAAAATAAGCTTTATTTAAGATGTGTCTATTTTTAACTAAACTTGCAATTACCAAATTTCGGGATTTTCACGTAAAATCCCGAAATAAATAATCTAACTTTAATTCATGTATTCGAATTATATTTACAATCCTTAAACTAACCGTTGTATCAAATTATTGTAATACATGATTTAAGTTAGATTAGTTTTAGTGAAAATTCCTAAGATTTGTTAACTGCAAGTTTAGTTAAAAATAGCCTTTACACATCTTAAATAAAGCTTATTTTCAACTAATTGAAGACTTTTGCCGAATCCCGGGACAAAAAATATAGTCGTTAGGAAGTCTCCACTTTCTGTCTCTGTTCTCCGAAGTTTAGGCAATAATAGTCAGCCAATTCCGATCACTGATTATCAGTAGGAACTTTTAAATGATCTGAATTCTTCAAAAATATAAATGTTCTAGAATTCAGTGGTCTGTGGACATTCAGGAGAATCAAAAAGAACAGCAGCAGTGGGATAAAACAATCATGCTACTGACATGATTGTTTTATATATCATTATGCATGCTTTAAAAACACACTTTGTTAGTCTCACATAAAAGCTACACATTATTACCCAAGTGTTCTGGATGAAGTGTGGATTGTCAGAGTAGAGTTACCGATAATCAAGAAAATATGTTAGAATTTAACCTAGTTATATGTATAACAAAGAGCTATAAAAAAGTATTAAACCTTCAAGATGATGGAACACTTGTTGAAATTTTATATTTTAAAAATAAAATATTGTTGCCAGTTGCAAAATTTTAGTTCTAAATAAATAATCCTCTACAACTTTAGTAAGTGATCAAGTGGCCAGAAAACTAAAGTTATTAATTAATTTTTATAGGAGTGAAAAATAGTACTTACGCCTTCATAATTTTTGGCTTCTATTCCAATTTTGATATCCAACATCACATCTTGAGTGACGCCACGGCGTTCTGAAATAGAATTTATAATTTGTAGACAGCAAAAGTAAATTATGTGACGCAGGGATTCCATGAAAAAACCTCAGATAAAAATATTGGATGGAGAAGCTTTTTATCAGGGTCCATGTAATATACTGCTATTCAGCTGCATCGGGTTAGACTGGAACCCGACTCAACATTTTTAGGAAAAGGCTAGGCGGATGATGATGATGATACCATATTATCAATCTATTTCAAGAGTGGCAATAATGACTGTGAGACATTGTTAGTATACAGCTGTGATGATAAATGTATAGGATGATAGCAACCAGTTATTTATTTTTTAATTTAAACATATTATTATGGTCATCCATCACTCTTTTGTATTAACAAAAACTGTATCACTAAACTAAACTTGATATAATTCTGAAGGCATTAACGGATACATGTATTTTGTATAAAATTTGGCATAAAAATGTAGACCATGACATGGTTTATAACATAGGACATTTTTCTCACAGTATGTTCCTGTGGGATAAGTTTGGACCTCCACAGGGCGTAATCGTAGACAAAATTTCCTTTGAAACAACAAAACTTATAGCCCATAGCTTCGTCAACATGGAGTTTGATAATAGTCCCACAGGATCAAACCACCAACTGGGATTAAAAGTATTCTATGTGTAACCAGGTTATAAGCTATCTGTGTGCCAAACATCCAAATCTAGTAGTTTTTGTGTAAAAGAGTAACAAACATCCATCCTAATAAACTATCGCATTTATAAAAGTAGTAAGATGGCCCTCTTACCTGGCGGAACTTTTGATAGGAAGCATACTTCGAATGTGTCGTATGTTTCTGTCACAAATGTGAACTTCCCTTTGGTTATGGACTCTCTCTGTGATAATATGTGGTCTTTAGAGTCACGAATCTGAAAAGAAAGAAAAACAACATTTGAGGTCAGTTTTTAAAACATTTCAACTTGTATTAGAATCAGCTACACTTGTTTCAAGTAGGTATACTTAGAAAATGTACAAGAGTTGCCGCTATAAATAAAAGGGGTGCATTTAAGGAAAGGTAAAAATTTGCTTTATTAAATGCTAGGAAAGGCTTATTTTTCTGTACATTTTTTCTGCTGATTTGGGGTGTTTATTTAAAAAAAAATCCATATGTGTTTAATACAACAAGTAAGAGAGCCAAAAGAAACTAAAAAGTGCTAATCAAAGAATGAAAACAATGAATTAACACTTGGTAGCTTATCAGTAACACAGCTCATGCTCAATTATTATCAATGGAGAATTTGTAAAGTTAATTATTTTATTTAGCACATCAATGTTTATCCTTGATAAGGACAGTACCAATCCTATGGTTGTGTGATCTGATCCATTGGTGGTATTGCCCTTTTATATCTTCAAGTGTTTACTTTTAAAAGTCAACATTAGTTACTTTCTTAGTGAGATAGGCATAAGTATGTAGGGGTGTCAGAAACCTACAGATTTGCTGAAAGCTATATTGAAATGGAACATCTATGTCACCAATATTTTTAGATTAGATACAAGATTAGAACACTCAGTTGATTTTTTATGAAAGATAGAACAAATAATCTTTACAGTGTTACAACATGACAAATGTACGAGTTTACAGTTATACCCGTGCCGAATGGGCGGTGGAATTTTGCCAAGAAAAATGATCTTTATAACTTACGACATAGTCTACTCTCTGTCCAGCAACCTCTGTGACTTCGTATTCTCCTGCCACGAGCACGTTAGCATGCAGTTCTTCCTTCAAACACTTCTGTGTATTGGGCGCAAGGGTCCACATGATAGCGTCCGTACCATGCCATAATACACTCAAAACAAACACGAGATAATGCACCTCCATGTTTTTAATTGAATATTACGTCTCTATCGCGATAATTCAGTCACAATTCATAACATAAAAGAACTGAAAACAAACATATTCTATGTCAAATAGACCGATGAGTTGGCCCGAAAGGAGAAACGTCGTCGGCTTTTTGTAAAAAGTTGCCAGGTTATGTTACACGTCAGTATCGAAACGGAACGTATTTTGAAATTGGCGAAAAGTTTTCTTTTATAAAATGTCTTACTGAAGAAATGAACCAGTGGCAAAACGTAATCAAAATTTTGATTAAGAAATCATATTTTGTATGCTTTGGGAATTTAGTGGTGAATGTATCTCCGATTTGCAACAGTTATCAAAGTGACTAAACAAATAATGCATTGAATGGAAAAGTGCAACGATGTATTGCCATTCGCACAATAATATACATACATACCGGTACATTTATGTTTTTTCCAATCAAATATTTTGTCAATACATTATTCGCATTACTACAGATATTGATGCAAATTATAATATACAGACGCCAGCAGGTCAAGCTACCTGAAACTGTCAAATTTTCCCAATCAACCTTGAACCTAAAGGTTTAGTGATAAAGTTGAAAATCTATTAAAGAAATTTGACAGATTGTAGCTTGATGTGCTGGCGTCTGTACATAAAAATATGTCACAATATTATTTTTAGCATAATATTTTTACATCAAATGTCATTAAAACTTTATTGCAATTTATGGTAACATTACGTTGCCGTTCCAGTAAAATATTTGGATTATACTCCTCTTTCAAGCATGAGAAAGAAAATACCTAATATTTCTGAGACTGTGTAAGCAGGATAGCTGAATGCATTGCTAAAAACATAGATATTTTTATTTAGTTTAGTGGAATGCAGTTTTCTCTCGAAAGTGCAAGTGGATAAATAACAGCATTATAACCTAAATAATTGATTTTAGATAAGTGTTTAGCTAATATTGTGCATACCTTGTGCAGTGTAAGACAAATTAAGTTATAAAATAGATTTCTGAGTGACTATGAACAGTAGTGTCGCTAAAATCGTGAAAAACGAAACTGCAGCCTTGGCTGTTTGACAGTTCCCTGGTTTTTACTTTTACAGAAATTATTAATTTTAATTGGATTCTTGAGGATACTATTAAAAGTTTAAATACCGAACTTAAATCACAGTGTTAACAATATTATATTAGGAATCATTTTGGGTAAGCAGAGTTATTTCGTAAGATATATACATGTTTACATAATAGTATAGTTTTCAACAATAATGCAATTACAATTTTGTAAAATAGTTCCTTAACTTTCGTTTGTTTTGGTTATATTTGGCAATATGAAGAGTTTGTTGACTTTACAGGATACCTGTGGAGTCATATGTAAACAAGAAGAAGTTGGATGTCTTCCATAAAATTATTAATCTGATAGAGTGAGTATTCATTATTTAGATATGTGACTCTTACTAAATGATTTTTGAAATGTAAATTCACCTACACATTTTGTACTAAAACTTTTATGAAAGTTTTCATTTCATAAGATCGAAGGCATTCAAAATCAAATAAGAGAACTCCAGAAATGGAAAAATTGCCTTTAATGAATGAAGACAGCAAATACAAAAATTTTAAAAATTATAAGGTCCCAAAATAACACAGAATTTTTTTTCTCATAGTTTTAATTTTATTGCTGACTACCCATCTACATCATTATTAAAATTGACCTTGTTCCTGAGCATGTGTTAAATGATTCGAACTGTGTGCAAGAGAGGTTAAATTATAAAAACGGACTTCTTACTTCACAGTAAATCAATTCAGTCTCCCCTACCATCAATATCTTGTGTTTAACTGTTTATTCAAATCAATATCAACTGTCTCCTTTGAAATGTCACCTCATTCATTCATGTACACTTCATTCAACCAACTTATCTAAAAAAAACTTATCTAAACTCCAATGTCGATGGTCATGCACCAACTGCGGCCTCCTTGCACCCTAAGACACCTTAAAACCACATTATTTCGCTGATTTATAATTTATTAAGGTGGATGCGTCTGGATAGCCTGTGAAATTCAATTTTTTTATGTTTTTTGCAATTTGCAGGTCAGTGTCAGGTTGTATGTTGATTAAAATATAATTCGCAACCATAACAAATATTACCCCAGTTATAATCATTAAAATCATCAATACAACTCTCTAAGTTCATATAATCCCATTGAATAACTTTTTCATGAAATAATCGTTCAATGGGATTAAATGAACTTAGAGAGTTGTATTGACTATTTTCATGGTTATAATTCTGTAGCTACATATGTGTTGCGATTGCGAATCATATTTTGTTTCACATACAGCCTGAAACTGACCTGAAAATTGGAAAAAATCTAAGAAGTTTTGAATTTCGCGGGCTACCCTGGCACTTCCCCCTTAAGTGCATAGATAATTATTTTTCTGATTTTCCCATCAACTGAGGGTAGAATGTATATACACTTACAGGGACATATTATAATAAAAATTCAAGACAACTTCAAGTATAATAAATTTTATTGACTAATTTATTCATAATCGAAAATCTTGAACTGATACTCAAAAGTATATTTTAGGTGGAACCTGGCTATGTCTCGACATAAACCGGAGCTCAATGGCATCATAAACTCAGGAGAAATATGTGAACGACAACCAGAAATAATTTGCCACGCTTAATAAGGTAAGTTATAGGGATGTATTATATAGGGTTATAAAATGCTATACACTGTATAACAGAACATCATACCTGGGGGGTTACTGTGACGTCTGAAAGCAGGAGTTATTCCAGTGTGGGAAAGAGACAGCTATACAGGTCGTCTAGCGCCATCTCTTACCCACACTGGAATTACTCCTGCTTTAAGACGTCATGGTAGGCCACCTGTATTATTTATTTTGTCAATACAGAACTTAGTTAAAGTACTTTTTAAATGGGCTGGGTCACGAAACATCCGTCGATCTCTGTTAAGGCAAGATTCCTAGCTTGAAACTTTAACTTTACTCCCTTTTTTAAGTAAAGTGACTCATATGAAAGTGAATGTTTTAAATAAAACATTGATTTTGAAATTAAATATTTGCTCATACAAATATGAACATTATGCTTATTACAATAAGGTTTAAATTTGTATGAAGTTTTAGAAGTTTACCGCGCAGAGTCAAAAATAAAGTGAATCTTGCCCTATACATCTTTTATCTTAGATACCTCTTAGATGGACTAAACAGATCAATTAAAAATAACTCCTATACTTGTTTTAAATACCACTGGCTGCAAAAAATTAAGGAGTAAGGTGGTAAAAAAAACCCTTTGGTTACAATTTTGTTTTTGTCTTTGAATTTGATGTTATAGTTAGCATCCAGGTCAATGACCAAGTTAAACCACCGTAAGTCCATGAAGACTGCTGAGAGACAAAAGAAGGTTGCGTTTTATTAGCGCCTTCATTGAACAGTTAACTTTTCTGGGCTGAAATCTCATTGGCACTGTTTGCCCCTCTCTTTATGTCCTCTTCATTTCTTCTTGTTTTCGATTTTATCCTGATTCATTTTCAAAATTTAGCTTTTAGCAGTTTCCTGAAGACTTTCGGAGTTTAGTCATAAAAAATATTTAGTTATCGCAATTACTGTAAACGAGTATTAGAAAGTTTTCATATGAAAACATCAAGCTAATTTTACGATTTTTCGTATACTCCTTATAACGAACACCTCCTCAGTCCTATAAGAACATAAACTTGCGTGGAAATAACGTTGGTCTGGAAGAATGATCTTTTCTGAAAACCGGGTCTCTGTAATTCGCTCCATTTTTGCAAAGCTCTACTTTTTCGGTCTTTAACTTTCTGACCTCAGATTTGTTGGGCATCATTCGTTTTGGTGAGCTCGTCCTGCCATATTCTTCGTGGCCTGGTTCTTAACATACCGTTATTTCTATATTGTCTTCCACTTTCACTGCTGCACCTTTCGTTTACGTCATCCTTTTCGGTATTTTAGGTGCTCTTCCAGAAAAATATCAGAATTTTTCATCTTATTGGTTGGCCGAAGTCCGTTGAAGTGGTAGATGTTAGACCATAGACGGGTTTTTGATTGCAGACGTCGAATCAGCAAACGTAGGGTAGAACGCTCTCAGGCTAGTTGGAACGGCCTTCACAGGGTGGCTTGTCGCAGCTGAAATGGTGAGCGAGGATTGAGTTAGTCTGTGAGATGTTATGAAATTGAAGATGCTATGCCAGCTGTGAAGTTTTTGAAGACATTTTGCATCTTTAGTTGGCATATTTATTTGCGATGCCCAATTACGGCAATTACATGGGGTCAAAAGGTTATCAGCGGTTTTTGTGGATGTGGTAGATAACTTTGGGGTATATAACAAGGCCAAGGTTTCTTAAATCCAGTTTGAATTTGAAATTCACGTGTGAAAGATACTACGATAATAACTTGTATTTTATTTATAGACTAGCGGCTCGTCCCGGCTTTGCACGGTGCCTATGTTACTCAGGGTGAATGTAGCTTTCCATTATTGTAAGAATTTTTGAAATCGGCACAGTAGTTTTTGAGTTTATTCATTACAAACATACACACACACAAAAATACAATTTTTTCCTCTTTATAATATTAGTGTAGAAGTGTTCTTAAGAAAATATCTCCTCTGAAAGCAAACATCCTTCATGTTTGCTTTTCTTATTATTATTTCTCAGGTAAATAAATGTTCGATTTTTTTTCGTGTCGGTAATATTCAACTAAGGATTTAAATATTGCTTCGTCATTGTTAATAAGGATGTTTTTATTTACCATATGCGAAAGTGTTTTGTGTCGTTTGCAATTCAGGTCTGTAACACTTCCTGAGAATTGTTGTTCATCAACTTAGCTTCCATAAAGTCTTTACGCGGTTCCATCTCCTTCTGGTGCTTCTACGTTTACTGCAGGTAAATATTTCATGTATGTTATAAAATTGTAGCATCCACCACACCACCATTCAATTTTGTGACATCATTCGCAATATAATTCTTACACGTGCTGTCAAAACTCATAAACTGCTTATAATATTATGATTCACCCAAACGTTTTGGCTGCATTTCAATTCGAAGCCTTTAGCAGTTAAACTGGCCATTAATGTCGTCTTCCAAACCTAGATGGCGTCAATCACGATGGAACAAAGACGGTTAAGTGTTTTGTTTTGACGACTGCATTCTACTGCTGATGGTCTTTTAAGATTAGTGAATACGTATCTACGTACTTCATTAAGATGTTTATCGTAGTCGGAAGTAATCGGTTGATATCTGAAAAATGGAAAAAAAATTGATAGCGGATTACATTGGAGACAAACGGTAACAAATGGACTAATTTTGAGAAGTTACTAACATTATGGACATATTTTGGATATGAGGAGGAACTTGGAACGTTAGGCGACTGAGCGGTCTAGTAAAACATGTTCTCTCATAATTTGACCTAGTTTTGATTGGGGCTAGAAAGAAACAATACCCTATTGAACTAAAGATTACTCGCGTGCTAGTGAATAGTCCCTGGAAATCCTGGAAATTTTCGTCGTTTTAGGAACCGGGATTTTCAAAACCAAATCCCGGCTCTTTCAGTACTTTCGGGAAAAGATACTTCGCGTTTAGGATATTTCAGTTTTTTTCCCAAATGTCAGCAGCTGCTATGGATGGAAAACCTTTCCGGATATTTGTTTAAAGCGTACTTTTCAGGGTCCCACATAATTTGCCTCCTATTTATACCCTCTAAGAATTGCCAATCCTTTCCGAGGTTAAAAATACTTTTCCCAATTTTCTACATGCGATAAATAACTTTCCTCAACTCCTCAAGCGAACCTCAACGACAAGGGTCTAAAATTATTTTCTAAAGTTACCATGACTAAAAAAAGATTGATCTCGAGTGTTGCAACACTTGAATCATTTCTTGATTAAAGTGCTGTGGAAATGCAATCGTGGCCCAGTCGTGTAGTGGCGTGCATCCTAGTTCATTGATTGACCTTAATCTGAATCAATATTCCTTTAGTCATGTCTCTTGTGCTAGAAAGTGTTTTTGAATTATATGTATGTACTACCTATTTGTTTTACCGTAGTTCTACTTTCTTGCATTTAATCTGCTTACCTCTTTTTTGCGTGTCGTTGGTGCTCTAAATGGAATAGAACTGGAGTACGACTTTGGCGCCTTCAGTAGCGGCCATTCCTGTAATGAATAAATAACCATCTGATTACTGAACAATTAGAAGCAACTTTGCCATCAATTTCTGCTGTCTCATCAGTCATCATACTTTCAAAGATTTGTCTAAGAGGTTTTGCCAAATGCTAGTGTAAAGACAGTTTTGTCTCTAAATTATGTAACTTTGTCTATCTTCATATTTGTTGAATGTAATTAAGGATTCTAAGTAGTGTGACCTTCAATTTGCATTATAGATAATGTCTATTAGCGAGATTTGGAGTTTGTTAGGCTTCTCATTTTGTGTATATAGACGATTGTTTTTTTTTTTTACATGAATTGTGTTTAAAATAGTGTGGTGAATTTTGTGCTGTCATGGTTGAGTGTTTTGGTTGCTAAATGTGAAGTGAGGTTGAGAAAAAATGTTAAGAACCTTTATAGGCAGTCTGCCGAGAATCCGCGAGTCCAGTGAGTTCACGTTCCGCTCAGATTGTGACATAATTTTCCTCGCGCGTCAGCCACGCGCTGTAGAAACTTTGAACTTGATACCGACGCACTGCTCCGAAGTCCACCACCTGAAACAGTCAGCCCGTCACGTAAATAAACCTGAACCCATCAAAATTCAAACATGCATAAATTACGTTATTAGGTAGTGTGTTATATATACGCATAGGTTTAGCGCAGTTGGAGATTCATAACAAAGAGTTCGATAAAAAGGCATGTCGAAAAAAAAAAGCCTTAGCTTGTCTTTGTTATGTCTTGCTATCCAGTCACCTGATAAAAATATCCAAACAAAACATTAACTTAGAAGCAAAAGTGTCAAAACAATGTCAATAGATCACATAACGAGGAAACGGCAAACCAGTACTCACATCGTTATTACATTCGTGGGAAGTTTCTGTCCTGCTATCGGCCGCGCTGAACGTGTGCAAGATAATCCAGCGATGTAACGTGAAGTGCACAGTGTGACGTAATACAGTACGGTGAAAACGAGAGTGTTCGGCGCCGCCATGCGAATATACGCCTTATGCCGAATAAGATCCATTCAGGTGGCGCGGCCGTGACAATGCGCGCGACTGACGGCGCGGGGCGCGGGACGCGCCGCAAAAGTGGGTCGCTCGCGACGTGTACAGTCAAGTTCAAGGCCACACACGGAGGCAATGGGGCGCCCATCGCCCCTAGATGGCGTTGCGCGAATCGTTCGAAGTTTGAAAATTTTGCGAGCCCGGGGGTGCGGTGCGGGGCGCGGGTCTGAGCCGCGGGAACGAATTTTCGGTGCAACATACACTACACGACGCTGCACTCGTGTACCGAACGTCGCCACGCGCAGTACTTTCGCGCAGCACTAGATCCAGACTTCTAAGCTAACCTAGACATACAATAACAAGCCGACATGGACTGGATGGAGATGGAGGATGTGGTGCGTACATTATATACTTTATTTTTTATCCTGTAAATTAGTTACCGGCGTTTTTATTGCGAAAATATCGCCGGTATTTTTGTAAACTAAATTTCGCCTTGACCTAGGCTAACATTTTATCAAAAGCTCGGGCCGGGATGCCGAATATTTATCGCGCTGGTATTATGTTTCCTCATGTTGTTAGGTTTTTTAATGATTGTGAATACCTATATGTTCTAAGCTAATAAGTTTTAGACTTATAAATACCTAATTCATGTTACAGTTGATCTAAAATTACACATATTTTTTTCAGATTACTTACGTGATAAAAATTTAAATATTTGGAACATTCAAATTATTGAAGTGATTTAACTAAAATTGTGGCCAGTGCATTTATTAGCTTAAATGTATGTGTTCAAAATTATACATAATTTATTTTGCCAGAAATTATGTTAACCAATTCAGTAATGTGTGTGAATGTCTCCAATGAAAGGATAATTAATGTGAACTCAAATTCATGTCCGATTTTTTTTTCCGACATTTTGTTCGTCCAACTTGTGCAATATTTTCTCACGCCTAACCGAGAATACAGTTACCATCTGTATAGCATAATAATCTACATAATAGTTTTCAAAAAATTCTAGTGAGGCTGGCTCAGACCGAGACAGCTCAACACGTAGACCGCGGTGTGCCCGACCTGCCCCAACTCGGCATCGATCGCGCCGCCTACCATTACCCGCCTCCAACTGTTGTGCCTTGTGCGTAGTGTCTATTTTCTCAACGGCACCAAAAAAATCTACGCACGTTCTGCCTTTACTGTGAGCTTTTCCTCGTTGATACATCTATTGCTAGACAGGTTGATGTGTCATTTTGCCCTCTTCTAAGTTGACTTATCGAGCTGGTATCTTTTTTTAATGTTACATTTCCCTTTTTATCTTCAAGGAAAAGCAGACAATCTTAAAATTGCTGAAGAAAAATTTTACAGGCACTTAAAAGCAACTAGTCACGCAAAATTGCCATAACTTATTGATGGGCTTTAAAAGTATTTAGAGCTGTTAGCAAATCATATTTTTCTTTTGCTCTAAGATTTTGGAATTTATCATCTTGCGGGCAAATTTTTGTTGTCTATTTTTTCTCTTGTTGAATAATCCTGTTCGGGTTGATAGCGAGGCTCGTTTTTATCGCAGGAACGTATAATGGCTGCTTTGATGCGCTCTGTATTATTAATAGTCTCTGTGTTATATCAATAAGTTTCTTTGTTTCTCTGTTGCTTCTCAACTTGAGGTCTACCTCATTTTTATTTGGAGTTTTACGTCCAGGATTGGCTATAATTTCCTTTTGGTCTCTTGATACATTTTCTTAATCACGTCTTGTCTCAAAAGACTAGAAAATGACTTAATAATTCGTCGAAAATTTTATAAATGTTGTGATCAGAGGTTAGAGACAAAAGAAAGTGGTGTGTATACTTTTGCGACGATTACTCTATCTAATCATATTTCGCTGCAACGTGATGCAAACGCTGGTGATATAACGCGGCCTTGACTGGACTTATCGACTCAATCTTTCCATGCACTGACACATATTTTTGCAGCACTACCTCCTTTACAAAATAATTAGCTACTAAATAAAAGATTACTTTGTCCTATAAAATTTAATAATAAGCTATCCGCTAATGAATTTTGAATTCTATCATTTTCTTCTTCAAAACTGTCTTGTGAATCTTCATTGCATACTCCACGATACTTTTCAACAATTTTTTTTTTCTTTTCATTCCTGGTCCCTAACTCCTTACTTAACAATTCATGCGCACGATGTAATAATTATGATAACAGGCCGTAACATTTTTATCACGTGCTGTGACCACTGGTCGCCGTACACGTTCAGTTATTACGAATATTTAAAAACGTTCAAATAAAGAAATTCAGTTTATCTTTCATTATTTAAACCAAATAAAGAAGTCCTAGATGTCCATTAGTAGATAAAAAGTTTTCCCCTAAAGGTGACGCACAGTAAAAACTATTGTCATATTTGGTTTGGTATAAATAGTTGATTACTCCAGTTGTGGCTTTGTATTAACAAAACAGTTTGCATTCGCATATCTTTCATTAATTGCAGATGATACTTTGATATCAACCGACCTTAGGTTACAAACAAGACTACTGGTCACGGGCAGGGCAGTTTTCATAGATAATAAAATAATTAGTTTATGTTAATGCTTCCGTGATCAATTTCGATTGTAATCGTTTATCAGGATTGCAATAATTGAAAATTCTCCACAGATCCTTCGTGAATGGTCTATTTGTTTTAAAATTTCTACCTTTATCTTGCCTTAACGACAGTTACATAATACGGTAACAGATAGTGCAGTTTATTAGTCACACAATTTACATAGATCTGTGATCAAATTTGAGTAACGACGAATGCGGCGGGCCTTGGTTAAAAAACGTGATGTCTATCGTCACCTTTCGGAGATGTTTTAGCGTCTAGTCTAGACCGATAGATGCAAGCCAATGTTGTTTTTATTGCATTAAGATTTCACACTAACGCAGCGGCGTACCGTAGATAAAAAACTGGCGGAATGCGATATGCAACGTTAAAAATACTCGATTATCGCGTCGGCGGCAACCACAGTCCCTGTACCAAAAGACCAAAAAGTAATGACACCAACCAAAAATTCATAGTTGATGCAGTTCGGTATCTATTGCTGCTCCACTTAGGAGCTCCGAAGTAGAAGGCTTCTCAGGCCGAGCAATATACGTGTAGCACACCAATGTTTTCGGCGAATTCGAATAATTGACTATGGGTGGAGTGAGGCGGGAGTGAGGGGGGCTCGAGCGGGAGATTTGGCTGTTGGCCTTGACAATGAACCGGCGGCGCGCACACAAGTGCGATTTTATTTGTATTTGAAATACACGCACACACACAATTATGAGCTGTTCCACGAAGTGCCTCCTCCCACACAATTAAATATTAGGGCTGTCTTAGGTAAATGATTAATGAATGTTCAGTGCACAGGAAGTCTGATCAGGAATTAAACAAAAACCTAAGTGGGAGATCATTTTTTGTTCAATTAGATGTTAAATGTTGAAAAAGATGCAACTCTTTGAAACCTGCAATGCACTCTACCTTTAATGGTCTGACAATGAAACTATTAATCGGTTCCCAAGGCTAAAACATAATGGCGTTCTATGCTATCCTTTTTTTTTTTGTCTCTAGCATATACTCCATTAAGTTTATACCTTGTCAATTGCCAGCTAACCAAAATAATCATGGATGAGAATGATTTCTATAAAGGATGACGGTGTGGGATATATTTGTTCAAGTTTAGTATTGAATATGTCATCTACTTCAGGCACAGAGCCAACCCTACCTCCAAAAAAGCTAACAAATTCAGTCTGTCCCGGCGCGCCGTCGCCGCGTGCCTGCCCTAAGACAACCTATACATAGACAGCCTAGGGCCCGACGGGATGTTTATCGATAATGCCAAAAGATTCTCCACTAACGAGTCCTGTGTCTGGCTTGTGTTGCCTTACTGTACATTCCCGTATATCCTTTTGTTTGTGCATTCAATTTGGGCTTTTGGAAATGTTAACATTCCCAAATTTAACTTGCACCTTTAGTACCTATATCTGGAATTACAGGATCCACATTTTAGCAAATCAATTGTAGGTACGTACATTATTTTTATATAAATGGTAGGTATAATATTTTTTGGTGACGATAAATTATCTGATAAAGCAGTAGCTTCTGTAAAAGAATTAGGTAATTGGATTTATATAATTGTCGAAATTCAGAGTTGGCAACAGACCCCAAGGCCACTGTCTCATGTTGAGCTAGACGGTAATATTTATACGTATATCCTACAGGTACTAAATATGACGTACGTATGAAGGGTATACATATATGGTCACGTTTTTGTCTGTCTGCTTTGCCTTTTGTCTATGACATCATGATAACTATAGCCTCATTTAACTGTTTCTTTTGTTAAACGTTTAACTGATCTAGCTTCAGTTTTTGTTCATTTGGATTCCTGCAGCGTGTAAACCCGTGTGCTTTGTTTTTAAGCTCGTATTGTTTCTTTATGTTTCCTTATTTTTCTAGATTGCATACCTTTATAGTGTCTTCAGTTATAGAATTTGGTTTTATATGTAAATGATTGGTTGCAAATTTAAAATATCCTTTGCTTAGACATTGCAGTACGTGCAGTACGATTGCAGTACGGGATTTAATCGTCTAGCGGTTTCACTTATGGTCCGAGTAGCAAAAACTTCCGATACTTAGTTCTCAAATAAAATCTACAGTTTGATTTAGGTCGATAATTACTGATTAGTTTTGGTTTCCTGGAGTTTTTTGATCTTCTGTTATCTTAAATTCGTGATAGATGGCTTCGGATGATAATTAAAATAAATCAGAATTACCTACCTGCTTGAAAATTAAAGCGGTATTCATTGGGCGTGTCTAATTGTGATTGCCTTGAAAACTATATTTTAGACACGAAAAGATACAGATTGACGGTTATCTAAGCGCGTTTGTAGGTCAATTTTTCAGTCTAGCGTTAATCGCTAGATATATTTTTTCTTGGCAGTCCTAGATTTCAGCCGTTATTACAGTTCAAAGATACCTACATTTTCTGATAATGTTTTCATGAGTTATGGTTAGAAACAAACTTGCGTAATTCTGGATGATTGGCCTCCCGTGGATTATGAAATTTAAAGAAAATATTGGTTCTCCCTTGAACTTTGCCAGAACAAACATGGCGACTGATCAGACTTCGATATAAATGTTTTCAGTGGGTAGGTAGGTACATTAATGTCTATATCTTTGGGCTTACTAACGATGATACCTACCTTGGTAAGTACATTTTTTTTTGTAGACGTGTCATACCTTCTTGATTCATTGCTCTGACACACCTTGTTTTTTTTTTAATATTGTAAGTATGTATTTGAATTTGAGGAGCTCGTGGCTAAATAAATAACAGCCGCACAGGTTGATCTTCAAGGTAAAGCCGCGTTTGCCTAGGTCGGTTTATGGATGGGTGACCATCATAAGATATCGGACTTTCTCCGCGCCTCGGAAAGCACATTAAGCCGTTGGTCCCAGCTGCCATTGGTAGATCTTTGACAGTCGTTACTGGTGTGGCCCGAAAGTCTGACAAACAGTCTTTCCAAGGCGTACCGTATTACCCAGTAGGTACTAACTGGGTTGTGAAGGTTAGATAGGCAGTCGCTCCTTGTAAAATATTGGTATTCAGCGGCATCCGATTAGACTGGAAGCCGTTGGGCTCGGCATAAGTAGTTGAAAAAAGGCTAGGCAGATGATGTAAGTATTTGAATTTCTGTCTCTATCCGTAGTACTTTATTGGTTGTCTATTTCAATTCTTGTCTTGTAATTATACTCATTTTAGTAAGTCGTCATGTTAGTAATTATCTATTACGCTGCAAAACAAGCGATAAACATTGTTTACAGTAATCAAAGTAATAATGTTAACACATCGTTATTCATAATGAAGTAACTTTGCCTTTCCGTAAGATTACAGATTTAATTAAATGGTAACACCAAAAGTCTTTGGTATTTGTAAAGGTGCATATTTACAACCTATAATTAATAAACTATCTTTATTTGTTGCTTTAAAAAAGGTCTTGAAATGAAACGATAACGTTGAAAACAGCGATTGCGCGCTCGACCAATGACTGGCGCCGTCCCTTGGCAGCGCTTCAGGAAAATTAAACATGTTGCCTTTATTCGTCGGTTTGTACGTAAAGGGACCAATCTGAAAGGCGCTTAGCACGTGGCGGCTCGTTGGGCGGCGCATGCGTGAATCGTGAACATTGGTGGGGCGTCAAGGCGTGGCCTGCGTGTACGCAATGCGTGCGCACAGTGCGTGCGAGTCGCTCATCGCGCATCAAGCTTTTCCTCCATTGCGCTCCACAAAATACATGCCATTTTAAATAAACGTACTAAGTGCGTTGAACTCCAATGTTTGATGTTTGTGCACAAGTGCTGTGATTTGTTTTAAACGCATAAAAATGTGTGCGGTAGAGGATGCATGGTTGTTCTCAAATATAGCCACTACGTTGGATATGATCGAAACTTCTCACAATGTGAGTACTGGACTGGGGCATTTGGGAGGTGCATTGTGTTGTATGGATGAATCATTAGTGTTATTGAGAAAATACGGGTTTTATGCGTTAACGTGTATTCGTTTGTTTGTGCAATAAATCACTATGTAAAGTTTGGATGTATGAGCAGTTGATTGAACTCAAGCACCTATGCACTGCCAGTACCTACTTTCAAGTTCACTATTGAAGCTCTAGAATGTTTTGTTTATATCAATCCCTCTCAAACCTATCTGAATGTTTGGGTAACATGCGTAGTTATAGTATTCGAATAAAATAATGATACCTAATACAACTCACTAATTAAGATACTGAGAAAGTAGCAAAATCTACAATTTCAATGGTTGATCTTTGACCTATAAATTGGAATAATACACTGACGACAAATAAACATATTACGAATGTCTTAACACGTGACGTTTGGATGATAAGTACACGAATGTTTACATTTACTCGATACCTACTGGCCACTAGATACAATGTACGTAAATACTGAAATAGATAAATTATCATTTACATCAGCCATTATTATAACACGCTACAATAATTTTGACACCAAAAAGTCCCTGATTTGCATCTTTAAACTCCGTGGTTAAGTTTGTCGAAAGCCTCAGGTAAATCCAATATTATTCACGACTGAAATATGACGTTGACTGGTGCAAAAAAAGACCTAAACCTATTTCTCTCAATCAAAATTCAGATAGATGTATGTCCCTAATTTTTGGATCGAAAGAGCAAAATATTTGTAACTTGCCCACACCTCAGTCGACCAAATCAAATTCTGACAGTTTTGGCGTCCCCAATTTTCGGATCAGAGGACCAACATTTTCTCAAAATTGCAACTTTAGAACCCTAAACACTCAATTTTAATTTGAAGTGGGTTGGGAAGTATTTCTACAAATATAAAAGAGTGTTTATTTTATACATACATCACGAGATAGACGATAAATAAATGAAAATGCATTTTGTTTGCCTTTTCAATGTCAAATGGGCGTTGAACTGCATTCTGTACCTTCATAGCTACCTTCTTTTTGCACTTTTTGTCTAAATATTCCGGTTTTAAGATGCCTGAGACAGATAGTTTTGGTTATCTAGATACTCGGCCAAGCAATGTTTATGTCCTGTATACTAAACTAGTCTTTTGGTTGTTTGCTGCTGATGCTGATATAGGGTTAATAGAATATTTAGGGAGGATGTCCAATATAATACTTCAGTTATCAGTTTCACTATATATCTCACTATTGAACAATTTCTTTCTTTTCTTTGTTTTGAATTTCCAAATCCAAAAGTATTTATTTTTCAATGTTACAGATTTGATAGCGACTAATACAATTACTGTACTTGTAATGTCTTTGAATGTTTCCTTATCTGCGTTTTGTATTTCCATAGCCTACACAGTTTTCTCATCAGACATTTTCTTATTCAGTATTCCTTCATTGTTCCATTCCTATTCCACTCAGTTCGCAACGTAATGCTATCCAATTGTATCGATGAAGTAGTGAGTAGTGTCTGTTTTATACCAGACAATTACCTACAGCTAATGTATTGTGAACTCAAAATTCGATGGGCTCTTGGGCAGTCATTGAATTTTTTTGATATCTTTATTTAGCATTTTCAAATCCTTTGGAGTTTCTTTCATAAAATATGTATGCGTCCTGACCCATTCAGTTTACAACGTAACAATATCAAATGATATAGTTGCAATAATATCAGTTCTGTCCCAGACAATGACAGTTCATGTGACGTCTTAATTCATTGCCTAGCTGAAGCTTCATCTGTACAACTTGAGATAAATGACGGTCTCAAGTTTAATATTACAAATGTAGGTAAGGATTATAATGTTTTTAACAAGAGAATGAAATATGGCTATAATAATTTAAGTAGTAGGTATGTCAACAGCAATATCTTGTGACGTTTTAGTACCTATAAGGTAAACAGACGTGTCTAAAATTTAATTGTGTAGGATTTTTTGAGGATTGAATAATGTTTGTCCAAAGAGACATCTGCTTTAAAGTAAGCTGTCTTTATTTTGTTCTTTTTGGGCCGTTTATTTGTATGGGAGGCTGGTTTGTGTGACTGTATTTGATCGGCTCGCCAAAATAAAACATTAATCTTTTAAGTGATGTTAGCAGAGACTACTTATTCTAAACGTTCTAGTCCTTGGCCATCCGGCTCTACCTGATTTGAATTGTACGTAATTTTGGAGAAATCGTCATAGATAGCATCCAAATCTTCAAAGAGTAGGTACATTTTTGCACAAATCACTCGCTAGATTTCTCTTCCAAAATCCATACAGATTGGTATACATATTTGGAACCCATTACGTTGTTTTTCTTTCGCATGAGAAGTCCTCAAACTAATATCTTAGTAATTAAATACGATCGGCCAAGAATTTTCTGTCTAAGAAAAAATCGTGTTTTCGCATGAAGTGAGCCTATGCTCATAAATGTCATGAAAGCTTTCTTCCAAAATGAGCGTGTCTCGAGACACCAACGAGAAAAATATTGTCTCGTTATGTTGATATTTGCGTCACACGATGCATTGTTTACCCCAACCATTTTGGTCACAAAATATAATCTCGAAAACGCATTGCGTCATTTTATGTAACAGAGCGACGAGCTTTGAATTATTTAATAACAACGGTGTTTGACCGTCCTGCCCATCCAATAACGCAGGATTCCCAAATGGCGACAAAACATGCGTCTGCTTGGTGAAAAAACGATGTTTGTTGAAGCTGATACGCATTGCGCACACGCTGAACATTCTGGTCTAGTGAATTTGTGTAGCCGAAGTAAGGTAAAGGGCCCAGTAACCGTTAAGTTTTGAACTTCACTGACTTTGCAGGTCTGCTATGCTAAAACTAGAAGACTTACAAAAAAAATGATTACATGACTAGACAGATAATTTAAACTAGTTTTAGTGTAATATTCTTTTTTTTTATTAGTCTATATTTTCTTTAACAATAATACAAAAAAATGAAACAAAGGGCTAATTGTACCAGTACCCGGTA